>CM038231.1:1111309-2386474 GCA_021442155.1 Cymbidium sinense | reverse complement strand
GTTGAAATGCATTGGACATCGCCAAAATTAACCCAAATGATCTCCAATTGATGAACAGACTTCACCATCGCATTCAAAATGTTGAAACTAGTTAAAATATAAAAATTGCACAACTTGTTGATCAATCAATCAAGCAATCAAATTATCAATACTCTTACACGCATATCGAGGTCGGGAGGCACCAAAAATCCACTCTTAAATTTTTCTCAATCCAAAAATACCCCCATTTTCCTAATCCAAATTTTAAATCCACTTCACCGCAATCGGAGAAGAACACCATGATGAGGCAGGTACTTCTTTTGATTTTTGGCGTCGCCCTCCTTGCATTGCTTTTCCAATTTTTGCTTCATTGCAATCGGAGAAGAACACCGTCATGAGGCAGGTTCTTCTTTCAGTTTCTGGTGTCGCCCTCCTTGCATTACACTTTCAATTTTTGCTTCACCGTAATCGAAGAAGAACACCGTCATGAGGCAGGTTCTTCTCATGGTTTCTAACAAATCCAACCCCATTTCCTTGCTGATCATTGCAATGCGAAAAAAAAAGGGTTAGAACATGTGGGATTAATGTGTGAATGTGGATATATACATGCTTGTGTTTCTTTGCAGGTTTGAAGGCCTCATCATGCTGATGAAAGCATAACGAAATGAAAAAAATGCTGCAAGTCACCACATGCTATGGTCATTAGGGCATATTGAGTAAGCCAACATCTGTTAGATGTCTTTTCCCCTAGTCAAAATGCTACCAAAATTTTAGCAAAATTCTAGACTTAGAAAACAAATTAATATATATGCATTGTATTCCTCTTTTTGCAGGCTCAAGACCCCAGTAATGCTCATTAGGGTGTAATGGGAGTGAAGATGGTTGTGGTGTTGCAAGACACCACTCGCTACGCTCATTAGGGAGTATTGAGTAAGCCAAAACACTCCTGATGCAGGTCCCTATGCAGGGATCACGTCGTGAGGCTGCAAAAATTTCAGTAATTTCTTTTGGTGACTTAAACTGGAAACTAATTGAATATCCAATTAATTATGAAACCTAAAATCCTAAAACAAAAATGAATCCCAATGAAATTTTAAGCTTAAAATTGAATTCAAAACACTGTCAACTTGTGAGATAGATAGTTAGAGTTAAGAGATTGAAATGAGCTGAATACTTATAAGTGAATATAGAAAAAAAAGCCATTTACTAGATTTTTAGATCATTTTGGTAATTCATCTAGAAATGATTAAAAAGAATTTCAATTGGCTATGTTATTAAAGTGAAAGGCGTATACATGGGTGCTTGGTTTCGAAGCAAATGCAAAGAACTTGACAATCCGGCAATAAACATAAGTTTAACTTTGTGATATCTCTTTTATATGATTGGAAAATAAATCTCATTGAGTATATAATTGAATCATTGGAGATTTATAGTAAAGTTAATAATCAGCCTCAAATATGAAGAAATCAAATAATGTTTATAGGAGATTCATAGAAAACTTAACGACTTATCAGTGAGCATGTTTCATAACCTTTCTAATGAATGATTAAACAGTGTTATAACATGTGTTTGAGCAATAGAAGTAGTTAAGTAAAATACATTGAATCATAAAGTGTTATCTTTCAAGTGATGATGGAATCCATATCAGATTTCAAATGAGATTATATTCAAGAAAAGCCTAAATATACGATGTGGCATATATTTCAAGGCAAATATTCTTGCTTCAAACTAGATATTTTAGGATCCACATATCATTTTAAAAGAAACAAATATTCATGCATATGCTAAGGCAATCACTTTCTTGATTTAGATATCTTGAAATACATGTAAGAGCTTGAACAAGAGAATGAGTGCTTACATTTATTTTGAAGTAATTATATGCCTTATCCAAGTGCTTGAAAGCTTGTTAGAGCTTTCAATGAATGAATTGGATACTTACAAGATATCTTTATATTCAATTGATTAATCACCACTAGATCTGCAATTCTTTGTATAAGTAGATAGAAGGCGACACTAAACTAAATGTTGCACGAATGAATGAGCTTTCCTTCAACACAAAAAATTAAGAAATTTCATTTCTAAATTATGATTTTTAAAATCAATGAAATCACTAATTAGGTGAAATTAGCTAGGTTATAAATACTCTAATGAGCCCCGATACTATGTTAAATATTCAGGTTCAAGTGTCTGAGGATGCTGCACGAGTTGCTTCCCCGCTTAGTCTTAAGATTGGGTCCGGGTTAACAAAATTTAAAATTCTATTATATAAATTTCAACTTTGTAAAATATCTCGGAAGCTAATTTTGTCATGTGATGTTAGGAGCTAAATAAAGTTGACAGGATATAAAGCTCTTAAATATATTCAAATCAATCAATTAATTATCCTGATGATAGCTGTGTTGAATGGTGATTTCAATCGGAGGGGATACTTCCATCAAAATATAATTCTAATCTCAAATCAATTTAACTCAAATTAAGTGTCAATCCAAAGAAACTCTTTAAATAAAACTCAATCTTTAAAAGCTTAAAGTAAAATTCAATCTATCCACCTTCTACAACAGGTCATTGAAGGTGACAAATTAAGAAAACTTTAGCTCACAAAGGAGCCAAAGTCAAATCAAGTGTTCTACTATGTTTACTCTAAATCAATTACATGCTAGTAAGGATGTGGTCCTGTCCTCATCAGCTTATCTACGATGATGCGCTATGATCGATCTTGTCGGTGGTTTGGCCGGTAAGTTTCCATTATATTACGATCATGATGTAGCGTATGCTCTTCCCCCCTTTAAGTTGTGAATCATAGGGTATACTTGATAATGCAAACTCTCACATTAAGGTAGAATTAAGATTGTCTCTTTAGACAAACACCACCCCAGGTCTACAAGAATTTCTTGGATGATGTAACCCTTGTGTTGCTGATAAAGATCCTTCTACAATAGTTAGGTTGGGTTGATTATGCCTCTGACTAAGTAGACTAGGGACCACGATGACCCGAGATGACAGAACCATGGGATCTAGATCGGGCACTACATCATTCCCCCAACCATCCGCTTTAAACTAAAATGGTGAATTTCATAAATCTAAAATCTAAATTTTAAACTCCACATCTTTACTTAATATGCTACGCATTAAGTGATCTTAATCGAAAGTTCTCTCTTAGAATTGGGAGGAGTAATTAACTATAGGGGCTTATGCCTATAGGAAACTTGGAACCAGATCTAAAGTTCTCACCAAATGAGGATGAAATATCTGGGTAGTGTCTTATCTACTATTCCATCTACCTTCTAAAAATTACATCGACATTCTTAAATCATCACTCTCTTCTATTCATTTTTTGAGAGGTCGGTGGTGAATTTTTGGAGCCCACATGAGGATAGAAAATTTAATTTTATCTAAAAAGTCTACCGTATTCAGACCACACATCAAATTATCATACTTTAAGAAACCTATGAAAAGCATGTCATTTCTATTGCACAGTCTAAATAATCAAACATGTGAACTTTGTAAAAGAATAAGAGGCTGGTGAGGCTGGGTACCACCATACACCCTAGAAAATAAAAGAAATTGAGTAGCCAAGCTCTACCCTTATACAACCCATATTATAGTAGAATATTACAATTATAATGAATGTTATGGGGGTCTTCAATCTTATTCTTCTTTCCTTCTTTTAGATCAATTAGCTCTAAGCTCCACAGGGCCTCCAGGTCTTTACCTTCTAGCCACTGCTCATCCTAAACTCCGTAGCACTAATCCTAATCCTATTGCAAAAATTATATATTTATGAAAAATGAAATCTAACTACACTTGTAAGATAGGCATTAGTTAAATGAACATATAAGCTAAGCAATTATATTTCACATATTTGGACTTAGCACCCCACACTTAGGTAACCAAGCTCACATGTCCTGATTGGATTATATTTAGGGGGATAAACGGCATCTACAAGAAGGAAATTTTATATTTACTTATTATTATACTGACCCCTTTAGGATAATCCCTATGTAGAAATATCATTAGGCTATTGGAGACTAACATCCAGTTACGTGCAAACAATCCTAACATCAATCTAGAATATTACATCATAAAATAAAAGCATAACACCACAACATACCGGTACCTAAAGGCTAGAATTGGTGACTTAATATTCTAATATGTATGCTAAGATTTAGTGTAGTGTGTCTTAATTAAACTTTAGAAGTGTGATTATCTAAAGTTCAAAATTGTTTAAGTTAAAAATTAGGGAGGTTCAAATCTTTGAATGAATTAATTAATTTAAATTTTTTTTGTTTCATTTGATACCTACTTAATATATAATTATGGAGAGAAAGAAAGGGGGGTTTGTCCCCCTTCATCCCTATAATAAATTATTTTTTAAGTGTATATTATTATGACTTTGGTTTCTTTAGTGAATCATTTATTAAATATTTTTATTAAACCCAAGTTTGGGTTAGTCTTAAGGAATCTTAATTAAACATGAAAGACATCTCGATTAATAAATTTGAAACTATTATATGGATAACATTCCACCACTTCTTTCCATTATCAATAGCATACACATTTTTTTATTTTATTATTCATGATATTTCTAATTTAATATACATATTTATACACATAATACATATTTGCATTTTTTGCACATTTGAATGATCATTAATGCATGTATTTTGGTAGAGAAGAAATATTTCATTCCTTAGTTAAGCATAAGTAGACATGTATTAGAGATTTAAGCAAGTATGCGTCGTTATTAAACTAGAAAAGTGAGGTTATCTAAGACCTCCTTGGGGCTACTTAAAGCCTTATATTCCTGGGATGTCCAGACTATATGATTTCCAAATTAAATATATGTAAACATATACATAAGCTTAGGGATGAAAATTATGCAAAGATTATATAATAGCAAATCTTTTCTTATTCATGTAAAACTTAGTGACATGAAGAACAAAGTTTTATCTCAAATTCTAGCACACATACATATAAATAAAATTGAGCAAGTATGTGCCATTGTTAAACCAAGGAAGTGAGGTTATTTAAGACCTCCTTAGGGCTACATAAAGCCTCGCATTCTTGGGATATCTAGACTATATACTTATAGATTCAAATGCATGTAAATATGTACATGAAACATAAAGATAAAACAAAACCCTTACTATTTTGAAATTATAACTCAAATGTAAACTTTATCGAATACTTTTAACCAACATTAACTTAGATTTTTTATCATTAGCTTATAATTTTAAAAATAATTTAGGATTTATTAGTGATAATAGCCATATTTTATAATAATATTTTGTCCAACACACGCAACTTAGATATAATCATGTTCTTTTGATTCTTTTTTTTCTTTTATTTTTTATTTTTTAAAATATAAACATATGAGACAAATGGCATGCACATTTATGATGATTGAAAAGAAGTAATTAAACATTGCCACATAACATATTCAATTACGTTAAGTCTTAAGAACAATCAAGCCAAATAAATATTTCTTAAGACTAACCAAAGTTCTTATGAGGTTTGATTTTGATATTTGAATTATTGAGACCTAAGGAGAGGAGATGATACTTAGCACTTACCCCATCCCATGTTTGTGATTTATCATGTTTAAAGAGGGCAATAAAATGGATTTTATGGATTAATTAGGTTCAACATATTAAGCATATCAATTTAATTATCCTTTCCTAAACTTCTTTAATCTAGTTAAATACTTGACCATGAGCCTTCAATGACATGCTCTTGGGAAAATAAAATTTGCAATGCACCTAAAGGAATCTAATATAATTAGATTCATGTTTAAGAGTTAACTATGTTAAAGAAGGAAAGAATCTAAGTTAGGTACTCTTATGATTTTCCCACACCAATGTGTTAACCATAACTTCCTTAACAACTTTATGTTATTAAACACATAAATGAGAATTAATGGATTATATTTGAATTATGGATCAATCATTGATTTTGTTTTATTTCTACTTTATCACTAATCTTCCTAATTAATCCCTAATTATTACATATATTAATTTCTCCTCAAGAGAATACATTTATAAAGGTAATTAGGAAAAGGACCTAATTATTTCTCATCACTATTCCCACTGTTCACAATGATTAGTTATCATTAATTATTTAGTTTTTATTATTTATCAATTTTAATAATTATTAAATTAATTAATGAAGGTAATTATGGTTAAAATTCCAATTTTTCTAAATTACATAGAAAATGATTCCAAGAAAATTATGAGTGGCAGAGGACACCCCATGGAATCATCCCACTAAATTTGTAATTAATTGACCATGTAATTAAGCTTTAATTAGGTAATTGGCCTAAGATTCAAACCATAATTAAGCAAGGGATTTTATTTTTCTTAAATTCTCCTCTATTTAACCTTTACCAAATGGGTTTATTTGTATTTTTAAATCTTTCTATAAATAGTTATGATTTTTTAAAGTTATAATAATTTAATTATATTTTTAAGGACTAATTAACCCTTTAAACTATTGGCGCCATGCGAACGTTGATGTGACAACACTTTCCATGTAGCACCACAGTATTAGTTATTTAAATCTTCTAATGCAGTAGCTGAATTAGTGGCGGTGTACGTGATTTCTTCTCGGTTGTCCAATTTAAGATTAGACAGTCGAGATTAATCCTGTAATTTTAAAGGGATTAAATTAAAATTTCTAGTGCAATCAATCACGACCATCTATTCTAATCACACGAAATGAACAGCCAGTGATTTGTCATCCCATGAGTGTCAGAGTTCATTTAACGGTGAGATTGACTCCAAAATGATCAGGGAATGAATCTAAAAGGATCCTATAGTGGAAATCATGAAAACACAATTCACTTTAAAAAAACCAACACATAGAGGGGAAACTATGATTGCTAGATTTTTACCTCAGAGCTATAGGCTGCAGCCGAAGAGGTAGCTTCATCTTGAAGAGATGAAGCCCTCTTTAGAAGATCATGAGTTGTCTCCTGACTAATTGCTCTGTGGACCAAATGCCGCCGTAAAGTTTGTCGGAGTAGGTCTTGAGACATCTTCCTGTGATCAAATTTCTCGAGAAATAATTCATTTCGGTTCACTGGAGTGAGGTCAAGGTGTGGGAAGAGTTAATTTAGGTTTGGTGTAGATTTTGGAAACTTGGATAGATGAAGCTCTTGGGATCTATCAGGGGTTGGTCTCATCGATGGTGGAGCACACAAAGAGTTAAGAAGAGGGTATGGGACTATGCAGAATGCTCTGGGGAAGGTGTGTGTCTACTTTAAATCCATGGGGAGAAGTATACTCTCCTCCCTAGCTAAACCAAGGGTTGAGATTGGTTCAGCCTTTCATAGTCGTCTAGCCGGGGTAGTTGGTTGGAGGTGGCAGGAGACTATTGAGGTAGTTGAGGGTGAGAGGCTGAGGGAGTGTAATGGTCTGGCATGGAGTGTACAACTTCCCTTAGGTGGACCAATGGGTTTCCATGAGTGAACTCACCCTCTCATGGCCAAAGGCTGAGCCCAACAACCTTGGGTGGTCCTCTTGTCCAAGAAGAGCTAAAGATGCTTGCCATGGGGTATGGGGTGGAGAACCCACCCAAATGGGGATTTTGTCCCTTTTGGGTGGCTTGATTCAATGGGTTTGACCCAAATCGAGTTCACCATGGGTTGGGCCCACTTGGGAGGATGAGTCATGTTAGGTTTGGTTAGGTTTGGGCTTAGTTTAGTTAAGTTTGGCTCAATTTGACCCATATGAGTCAAATGAGTTCAATTGGGTTAAGTTAACTAATTTTACCAATTTAGGTCAAACTAATGGTTTGGGTGAGTTCAATTGGTCATTTGGAGTGAGTGAGTGCAATTGGTTTGATTCAATTTGGGTTATATTTGAATTTAGCTCATATGGTTCAATTTAGATCAAATGGGTCATGTTGACCAATTTGACTAAATTGGCCAAATTGGCTTGAGTATGGGTGTGCTTCAAGTTCAATTGATCATTGGTGATTGATTGGAAGAGTTGATTTGAATTAATTTGGATTACAAAGTGATTTGGTTCAATTTGACCCTTTAGGTCAAATTAGGCTAAGTGGGCTAATTGGATTAGGTTGACCAAATTGGATTCAATTGAAGGTTGGATTATGTTTATATTAGATTAGAGATTGGTTGGAAGCATTTGTTTCAATCAATTTGATTTAGGATTTGATTTGGTTCAATTTGACCCTTGAGGTCAAATTAAGTAAATTTGGGTCAAAAAGTCTAATTAGCTTGGTTAGGCTAAACTGATTGTAGTGGAGTGTTCAATAATGATCAATCATCAATGAAGGGATTGGATGGCTTGATTTGATTCATTGAGAGTTTAATTAGGGTTTTTGAATCACCTCTCTTAGGTCATCACAGGTTAAGTGACTTGGAGCCAACTTGGGCCAAGGGATTATGGATGGTTGGATGTTCAATGATGAATTCAAAGTTAATTGGTGGATTTGGTTGCAATTGATAGGTTAAAAAAATTAGGTTGGGTTTAGTTTACTTGAATGAACTTAAATTGAGTTATGGGATTGTGATGAGGGTTAACTTGGGCTAAGACCCAAGTTAATTTGGTTTGGAGCTTAGATTAGAAATCCAAATTCAATTAAGATCAATTGAATATGTTTGAGGTTGGTTGTGTTTCATTTACATGAGCTTAAATTTGGATGAGTGAATATGTATGAGTTTTAGTTTAAACCAAAGGATAGACATAACCTATTTGTCTAAGGTACATCCTAAGCTTAGGGTTATGTTTTCTAAGTCTCTAAGCTTAGGTTTAGTATTTTCTTAATCACTGGAAGTGTCTTAGCACTAAGGAAATCCAAGTGTCTAGAAGGTTCCTAAGTGTAAGATGAGAAAGGTTAATCCTCACTCCAGAAGTGAGGTCAACATACCACGAAAAGTATAAACATCACCTTACAATAGACTCAATTACCTAATAAGAACTCCTATGATTGATAAGTCTTTGTATACAAGATATCTTTCCCCTACTTTATATGAATGAAGTAAAGTAGGGTTTATTTTATGCCAGGCTCTTTAGTTCCCTATGGAGGAAAGCCTCCATAATTAATTATATCCTAGGAAATGAGAATTTTCTAATAATAAATTCAATTAAAGTAACCAAATAATGTCTCCAAAGATTTCACATATTGATAATTAAAGGATTGTTAATTGAAGATCAATTAGGAAGGCTCGAAATGGGAAAGTTTCTTTAATGATTCCAAAAAAAGTATACATAGGAAGCACTCATTATACTAAGAAGTTTAGTTAGTCCTTCAATCTATCATATAGTGAGGCTTTATATTTTTAGAGATAAAAATTATGTTTATTTGAACTGGCATTTCATTAGAAAGTTAGGACTTAGCTTCCAATAATACGAGATAGTGAAAATTCCTAAGAAGTGATGAGTTATGCTCGTAGGAAAAGAGAAACAAGCAGCCTTTGAACCCATATCTAGAGTGTTCTAGCATAAGCTAAGAGCTTGACTTACTTTTACTTAGAGAAGATATATTAATTTACTTCCACTAGAGAGAGTGAGCTGATCCCAACCCTTTTAGACTTACAACCATTCGAATTGGATGCCAACTAATACCTTCTTTGATTTAAAAAATATATATATGGGTTGGTCTTATGTAAATACAAGATAGTTAGGCTATTATTTATTAGGAATGCATCTAGAGTCCTAAACTCACTCCATAAGAGACTAGATCATAACTAGTGTGCAAATATTGACTTAAACTAATGCAATCAAATTTAGAAATTTTATTGCATTTTGGCTCATTATTTTGGACTCGGGCTTAGGAGAGTTTATGCCTAAATGCATGATAAAATTAGATTATGGGCAAAATCAATGGGAAGATGTGTTTTCTACTATAAGGGACTGCTCTCAGAGGTTAAGCTTTATCCGTTATCATAGAAGAGTGGAGACACCCTATTTGCAAGAAAAAAATGTGGTTAAGCTTTTACTTATCGTGGAAGAATGGAGACACCCTATTTGAAAAGAAAAAAATATGCATGTATGATGTTAGAACATACAATCATAAAACTAAGAGGTTGTTAAATCCTTTATTTCTTGATTTAAATGTAGGCTTTAAAATGGGGTTATGAGTTTTCATGTTTAATTGAAAATTTAGTTTTTAAAGAGCCTACCGTATCTAGGCCATACAACAAACAATCAAACTTTAAGAAACCTATAAAAATTATGCCATTTTTATTGCACAATCAATGTAAATAAATAGACAAATATTATCATCTGAAATAATAAAATGCTGGTGTAGTTGGGTACCACTATACACCCTGAAAAAAAAATAAAATTGCATAGCCAAGCTCTACCATTATACAACCCATATTATAATTAATTTATAAATAAAAATGAACCTATGAGGATCTTTTGTTCTTCATCTTTACTTCATGGATTTGAACACTCTAGGCATCATAAGGCCTCCCAAGTCTAAGCTTTCTAGTCATTTCTCATCTTAATTCCACTAGATTTATTCTTAATCTTATTACAAAAATTATATTTTTTATAAAATAAAAATCTAATTACACTTGTAAAATAGAAGTTGGCTTAACACACATTCAAGCCAAGTAGTTATATTTCATACAATTAAACTTAGCACCCTACCTTGGGTTACCAAGCCCACCTATCATAATGGATTATGCTTAGGTACTTAAGCATCTTCTACAAGCAAGAAGCATTTATAATTTTATTATTATAGTAGTCCCTTAAGCACAATCCCTTATAGAAGACATCATTAGTATAATATAACCTTAGCATTCAATCTATCTAGAATCAATCCTAACATCTAGTCTAAAAATATTACAACACAATGCTAAACATCATATCGTCACAATAAGTACCAGCCTAACCTGAGACTAGAATTATGACTTAGTATTCTAATGTGTGTGCTAGGCTTAGTGTTGTATGTCATAATTAGACTTTATTGTTAAGAATTTTCTAATGATAAATGTTTAAGTTCCATATTAGGGATGATTACTCTTTACATAATTAGTTTGGAATGAATCTTAGACTTAGATTTTTAATTTTATTTGGATTTAAAATTTTAAAGAGAGAAGGAGGAATAAAATCCAACTTAATCTCTAACCTTAGGTTGAATCTAAAGGGTGAATTTTATGACTTTCAATCATCTTAATGAAATGTTACCTTTTTTATATGTTTTGATTTGACATAAGAGATTTTATCTAGATATAAAAGAAACCATGAGATTAATGAAATCAAATCATGGCTAATTTAGTGGCATTTTCTAGACCTTGCTTCATCATCCTTTAGTATTCATTTATTTAACTAAAAATATTTAGTTGAATAATTGGATTCAATGAATAAATAAATGAATATATAATTTGAATATCCCACATTTAATGCATATTATTAAAATTATTATTTTTAATAGTCAATATAGGGTGTGATCATGTGATGCATGAATTTTATAGAAGGAAATGATTTGATTATATCTTATGCATATACATACACATTGGTATATTGAATCTATATAGGTACGTGTCATTATTGAATGAGGGAAGTGAGGTAAGCAGAGACCCCCTTGGGAGTACTTAAAGTTTTGTACTCCTAGAATGTCAAGCCTATATACTTATTAATTCATATACATATGCATACATGTATGGACATAATAATGAAATTATATAACTTTTAAGGTATTTTAAATGTATATGTAAAAATAATTCATCCTTAATATGCATCTCACTATAAATTTCAAGATACGCGTTGTTGTTGTACTAGTGGTACGAGGTATCAAGACCTCATTCGGATCAGTAACACAATGACCTCGAATTTCCTGACTATATACCTTTCAAATTTTAATTCATACATATAAGAATTAAATTTAACTCTTAATTATTCATATCAATTTATATTTAGGTTAATAGATATCTTTTAATTAATTAAAAAAGTAATTTGAGATTTAATAGTGATAATAGCCACACTATTTAATTCAAAGGCATCAATTAAATGCATTATTTTATTTTATTTTTGAAAACATGAATGCATGAACATATAAAACACAAATTTATGAGTAATTGAACCCAAATAATTAAACACCATCAAATAGCCTATTTGAATTTACTAATTCCTAAAGGCATTCACATTAAGATAAATATTCTTAAGCCTAATCAAGTTCATTAAGGATCAATTTTCAAAATTTGAATTATTTAACCCTAAAAAGGAAAGAAAATTATTGAAATTATCCCTTAACTAATCAATGTTCATTAAATGATTTAAAGTGATTTAGAAATTTTTATGAATTAATTAAGATTAATTAATTATTTAGTCAATTAAGCTAAAAGATCTCATAAATTCAATGAAGCCTTAAGTATAAACCCAAAATTATGATAAAATTACTAGAAATGCATTAACATGAAATAAACATGTTCAAAAAAATTCTAATGCAATTGGACTTATAATTATGAGTTAAATAAATAAATGAAAAAATCCAAAATCATCAATTACACTCAAAATACCCCAAACCAATTGGAGACTTTAATTTCATCGAAAATCTCTTTGTTAGCTAAGTACAAAGAGAAATTGGTCAAAACTTTTGACGATCTACACTAAGTGCTATGATTTTTCGAAGTTCATGGTTAATTAATGATTTAATTCATTAAATAAAAGTTCTTTTGGGTGATTTTAGTAGATAATTAGAATAAAAGGTCTTAATTAATTTCTCTGGTCACCCTTACTATTTTGATGCATAATTAAGTTTTCATTATTAATTTCATAAATTTGTTAATTTTATATAATTACTAAATGCACAAAATGGCTAATTTAGGTTTGAAATTTAAATTTTCTAAATTACTAAATGAATTAACTTGAAGTAATTATGGGAGGTAGAGGTCATCCCATGAAATAATCATACTAAATTTTAAGTTAATTAGATAATTATGCCTTAATTATGCTAACTAAGAAAACCTTAAACCTTAATCACTATTCACTTAATAAAAAAATTAGGCTTTTACTTTTCTTAATTCTCTTATGTATAAGATTTCAAAAGTGTTTATTTATATTTTTAGATTTTTTATAAGAAATTATAATTTTTTAAAGTTCTTGCTAATTAAAACTCATTTTTAAATCTAAGTAATCAATTTACAGTCATGTCGATAAATAGAGCTTACAAAGCAATTGGGTATTTAAAATATCCCATGTCGCTAACTCATAAATGAACATGTCTCCTCAACCATTCGATCCGGATTGATTGAGAGATTAATTTTCATTAAATCAAAATTGTTAGCGTTTTAATCATGCATTCTAATCATGTGGAACAAACAACGAATGATCACACCTTGAGAGAAACATCATTAATCTATTGTTGCTTGATTTGAGCTCATCAAAGCTTCGTTGCGTGAATTGAATCCAAATCGATCAAAGGTCCTAAAGGGATCTTTGACGATACCAAATGCATATTTCTTTCATAAAAGACCAAAACTTAATGACCAAAACTATAGTTTTCCAAAATTTACCTCATTAAAGCACAAGATGGTCTAATGATAGGTAAGCTACTTGAAGAAGTGCAACTCTGAGAATATCATAAGCTACCTCCTGATTGTCCTGGATGCAAGCTACAAAGCACGCTAGAGTCATCCTAAGGGCCTAAAAGATGGTGGTTAAGACATCCACTCACTTGGTTCTAGCTCTTACTTTCTGTTTAAGCAAATTAAGGATCTACTTATTTGCAATGTTTATTTTTCCATTAGACTATAAGTGATATATTAAAGTATATTTAAGGTGGATTTCTTGCAATTTGTAGAATTTTTTTAATCACTTTATGTTGCATCTACAATAGGGGCTTGAGACCTCTTTAGAAGTTTTTATACACTAGTGAACTGAGTAACAAACATTCTCTTGAACTTAGCAAAATATGTGATGATGCTACCAAGGTAGGTGTGAGAACCACCATAAGGTAGATTCCTTGAAAGTTATAAAAAGTACCATATTTAAGTTTATCATCGAGGTCAAGCAACAACATTGTCATCTTGAAATAATGTAATGGAGAATCAGTCTTCCCTTTGATTATAAATGAGGTAAACTTAGGTGGTAGACAAGCTCTACAACCTGAGAGAAAGCATTGGTCAACACTCTACTTGCTTTGTGCCTATCTATCTTGATCTCTTCATCACTCGATATGACTCATCATCGATGGAGGTTATACTCTTTTATGATGATTGATTCACAAGACTACTGAATTAGAAGAGACTTCTAACTTGTGTATCCTTAGAGAGCATTCTGTCTATGGCACCTTGAACCAAATGAGTGATATAATCCTACTTGTCCTTTAAATATGATCAAGTGTCATGTGGTTTGCCCCATAGTGCTAGAGGGGGTTGTCCTACTTCATAAAGTGCTCGGCTTCTTGTCTGTCACATCAATCCATGGTCACTGCATCAAAGAAGATGTTCAATATATATTTTCTCATGGAATGACACTAGACCTAACTGATTAGTTTAGTGGGAGTAAATGGGAGCCAAGAGGGACTATGTACAAGCTTAAGGTGTATGGAAAGCATAATAGTGACTAGAATATGAAGATTAATACTTTGATGAGCTAACATAAAGTACATAATGACTAAATATACTAGAATATAGTTCTAGAAAGAATTTAGAGGTCTCAAAGTCCAAAGAGAAAATGCCTCTTGACCTCATATCTATAGGGCAAGAGAGTAACATATATGGCTACAAGAAACTCAGGAATAATGAAATGTACAATCCCTAGGGACTAATGATATATAAACATGTGTGTGTTGTGTGACTAAGGTATAACTACTGAATGATGTGGCATCCTATTAGAAACCATAGGTGTCTTCAAGGAAGGGAAAGTACAAAACTAAGTGAGAAGTCCCAGGAAAGTCATCCTATTGTGGTCTCCTGTCTGTCTTGTTGGGTGATTCTGAGTCATTAGGGGCGATCGTTGGGTCTAATGGTGAGTTCTTTATTTCGAGGGCACTATCCATCATCACTTGCTGAGCTTCTTGTCAAGTTTGATGAGTTGGTAAGTCTTCAGATGGCTGACATGTTCATGGGCCAGGTGGGGACTCTTCAACTTATTTCTAGAAATGAGTTCATGCTCCTGGGCATAGCTTCTTTTAGCAAGTTCACCATTTCGAGGAGTATACCCTTGATTTATAATATAAGTAAATGAGATTATTGTAAGAGAATAAAAAGCATCTAATAATATTTTGTTTTCTATGTTAAGTAGATTATGGTTTATGCTTTTATATCTAACATAAAAATTTTTTTTGACTTAATTACTATCACTCCTTAGAATAATTTAATCATACTTGCTATTGTGCCAATCCAAGTGATAAAACATTTTCCATTATTTTATCTTCAATTATTTCCACCTTTACATAAGAATAGATCATTGGCAGTTAGAATGAATGAAAATTAGAGGACTTTTAGAAGAAAGAATCAATAAAAATTAGCTTAATTAGCATTATTTTGTGATGTGAGGATTTAACGTTCATTAATAATGAGCATCTTTCTCTTTATCTCTCTGTGTTTTTGACTCAAATTGAGATTGAATCAAACTATCTTACGATTAATGGTGCCTTCACTTAAAGTTAACTTGAATGATTTTGAATCAATCATAAACAATAGTAAATTCATTTTGTAATTTGATTGTTAACAACTCTCTAGTACATATATATATATATATATATATATATATATATATATTTAAATTGTTTACAAATTAAAAGAATGATATAACAATATATACAAATGGGCATGTATAAGCAAAATGATGAGTTACAAGAATAATAAAATTATGAATAATTATTTATTTGAGTTATTTGAAGATAAAAAATAAAAAAACCTTATCAATTTTTAAGCAAAATATTCTTCTTCAACATAGTAAGTCAACATCATAAATGACTCGTAGTTTCATGGCCTATGGAGATCATAATGTCTACAAAATTTTGATCTTCAATTTATTTTTTGACAAACTATGTGTAATCTAGAGCGCCTCATCGTGATTTGAAGTATAGTCATACAATTGTTGGAGACAAGTGTTTAGGGATGATCTTAGTTTGCTTGTAGGCTATGGCTAAGACTACCATCACCTCTGGATATGCAACCTAAATTGGTTGTGCAAGTTGCTTTTCAAGGATTGGGTGCAATCAACCTTCTTATACTAGATTGAACTAATTTAATTCAACATGAATGAATTTTGATTTGAGTGGTTAAAAATCTAAATGTGCTTACAATCATGTGATTTTGGTTCCACTATATTTGTCTCATCAAATCATGCCACCTTCACAATAAATTTGTAAAAAGTATGAGTCTAGCTAACTTCTTAAATAATTTAAAATTCTAGAATATTTTACGTTTTTTTGGGACACAATAATTTTATGTTGACATTTGTACTTAATTGAATATATTTTCTGAATCATATCAATGATATTTGTAAGAATAGTTAAAAATGAAAATCAAGTCATTGTAATTGAATGAAATTATTTTTTAAAACTATATCATTCATATAAAATAAATTGGATAACTAAACTTACATCATGATGGAAGTAGTTCTTATGTAAAATATCAATTATTATTATTATGAAACATTGAACATAAACATGGCCAATCATATTTTTTCTTATTCTCATTTACTATTAACTTACTCTAAATTCACTAAATCACTACAATAATTGTAGTGATCTTCTTTGCATGAACTTTTATTACCATCCTAATAGATTAGATCTTGATTTGGCATGCATTCAACACATGCTCAAACAATTGAACATGTTTTATTCAAATCTTACTAATTTAGTTTTTTGAATAATCTAAAATAAAATTTTGATTAAATTTAATTAACTTTTTTTTAATTTAAATTTGTTTTCTTTCTTTGGCTAGCCATTATATACTAAATATCATTATTTAGATGACCCATGCAAAATCAAAAAATTAATGTTCACATTTAATATTTTTATAGCCCTTTATTATATGGATTTATTAATTATCTCATTCCTAAAATAATATGAATGACAACATGTTCCACACTCTTAAATAAGCTAGCTCTCTTATTTCCACTTACTCCATAATCCTTAATAATTCATCATTTAATATCAAAACATGCTTCACTCTTGAAACATCAAGTTTGGTATGAATCAGTCATATCACTTAAAGGATTACTTTTTTTTTATCTTTAGTTTCCCTATATAATCTTTAAATAAATCATTAATTTTTTATATTTTAATTGATAAATGTGCAACACTCTTTTATTTTAGATTATCTATGCTATTGAATTTAAATTTTAAGATCTAATCAATATTAAAATGAATCTAGTATGATCTAATTTTGATTTGTTAGAAGTTTTATTTGAAATTAGATTTTTATTATAAAATCCAAATTTGAGATTAAAGTAGCCATGATGAATTCTATGAATTATCAAAGTTTAATTCTGGGATTTGATTATTTTGAAAGTCAATTTGGATAGGCTCCAATTTAAAACATTTTTTTAAGAAATCAAAGGAAGAATAGGGAGAACATAATAATGTGAAACTGAATAGTACTGTAAATTATTCTAAGATTGGGCTTTTCATTTTTAGTATTCAAGTTAATTTACTTCTTTTTTTTTAGTTGTTAATTTTATTATAAAGTTGAGACTAATAATTCACTAGCATAAGACTATGAATTTGCCTAAAAGATGAAAATTTATGATGTAGGCCAAGGGAAACTATCATCCTTAGAACCTAAACTAAATTATAAAGTATTAACAAGTAGTCATTCAAACTTAGTCTAATGATATGCAATATGGCTTATAGATTTCAATTTTACCAGAAGTTCAAACTTGATCGACTCTACTAGATTTACAAATTTTTGAGAAGGATAACTAATCATTCTATAACCATAAAGTTTAGTTACATGGAAATGCAACATAGGTAAGGCTATTATTTATTGAGAATGAAATATACTTAGCCACTGAGTTTAAGGTATATAGGGTATGCAATGCACTTAGACTACATGCATTATATTTTATTTTAATTTGTTCATTGATTAAACACAATTATAATATTTAATTCATTACTATATTGTAATTTGGCCCCACCTAATATGCACTTATCTTCTTTAAGTGGTTGTCACTCTCAAATGTTAGGTGGTCTCTATTCGTGCAATGTAGATTAAGCATTCTAAGAAGAATAAAAAAGTAATATGAATGTATTCATTTTCATATTGCCTAGGAGTTCCTACATGATTTAATTCATATATCATTTATTTAATTTTATTTCAATTGAAAATTTTTATCTCTAAGTCTATCTTGACTCATCCAAGAAATAATAATAGCCATAAAACATATCAAAATAAGCATTTCATTTTTATTTCATTCAAAGTGCAAGTAAAAGTAAACACATATCAAGCCAAATAAATAATTTTAAATAAATTATAAAATAATAAAGAAATGGTAGGGTGGTTGGATACACAAAATATAATCTAATGAAAGAAAAAAAAAAGGAAGTGTAATAGTTGAACTCTGCCTCATACAACCTAGTCTAAATCTATTGAAAGATAGACTCAACTTATTAGTCTTCTAGCCTCATCCTTAAGTTCTTTTGGCTCCAAAAGCAACAATACTTCACCTTTAGGAGACACATATCTATTTTTTTTCTTCACTCCTCTAAAATCAAACAAACTTATAATAATACTTCTTAAGACTATAAAAATGAGTATATTTATGAAAGGAAAAAAAATACAATTTTATCCATATAAAATATATAGAGGTTGGTCTAGTAATTAATTTTTCAATATAAATAGATATATACAATCATTCAACTTACATAGAATGGCTAGCATAGTCAAGTGCCAAGGTACCTGTCCTATTTATGATGCTTATGAGGCTTTAAGTTTACAATTTATAAGTAGCACCTATAATAAAATTTGCTAGGTTTTTGCCATAATCAATTATAATAGCATCATAATAGTGCCTCCTTTAAACATAGCCATCTATAAAAACCTATATTGGTCTAATCTTAATAATGTTTACAAGTTTTCATATAATTATTTTAACATAACATCACATCAAAGGCCAGCACAAAATAACTTATCATCACAACACAAAAATCATCTAAAACGGGCAAGTCATCTCTAATTTAATGGTGTAAGGGTTGTACCCCATCAAGTAATTTACTATGTGGTAGGTTGTGCTGGTATTTTCTTATTTGATTTCATATTGAGTTTTAACATTCTAAATATTAATTAGATGTGCAATTTTACTAAGAATAATATTAACTTTAAGTAATGAATGATTTAAAAGATTTTATATTGCATTTTATTTAATTTTTTTAAAGATTTTCAAGAATGTAAGAAGATAAAAATATTTACATTTAAGATGAAACTTGTGAATTTAGGTCTTATTTAATTGAACTTTAATTATAATTCAATATTATTTTAAAAATAAAATTTAAGAGATTATTCAAAATTTCTTCTAATTTCATTCAAATTTTTATATGATCAGAGAAAAAGTAATGTATATTTCTCATGAAATTTTGAAATAATGTTAAATTAATTTATATTTTTTATGAATTTTAACTTCTTCGAGTTGAAACATTCAAGAAAATTTTTAAAATAATTTCAAAAGTTATGAAAACTTCTCATTGACATGGTAGAGTAAAGAGAGCTTTAGTAAGATCTTGAGAAATATTCTAAAATCATTTAATATTTTTTATGTTTTTAAATCAATATTGATTAATTATTTTTATATTAATTAAGTTTTTATATTAAATTTTTTAAATTTCCTATTTTTAAAAGGTTATTACCTCTAGAATTACTACTAAAAATTTAGATTTAATCTATTTAATTTGGATTGTATATGAACTATTTAATTAATTTAAATTATTCAATTATGAAAATTAAGATATTAGTTATTTAAATTTTTTTGTTTTCACATTTCATTTTGATTTTCAAGAAAGTTAAGTTTGCATTTTAAAAATAAGAATTTAAATTATTAAAAAAATTTAAATTTCAATGGTATACTTATGATATTATTGCAATTTATTTAAATTTCTTGATTAATTTACCATTTATTTATATTTAATAAAGATCAAAGAGTTCAATAATTTTCTTTTAATCCATTTGTCTCCTTTGTTTAATGAGTGTATTAAGTCATTCTTGGCAAATTTTAATAAGTTATGGTGTTTTGAATTATATTTTTATTAATGATTTCTTTAATCTTGATGTGAATTCTTAATTGATAATAATATACTAATGAAAATTTCTTGAGATAAAATCTAGAAGTGCTGAAATACCTTAGAAAACCTTTCATAAATTTTCACATCAAATTACTTTATATTTGAACTTGATTTCATTAATTTAATTCTTGATTTTCATTAATTAATCTTATATTAAAAATATTATTTAAATATTTTATTTTTCTTTAATTTTTCACTAAATGTTGAATTCAAAGAGTATTTATTTGTAATTTTTGGAGTTCTTTTGAATTTTAAGCGATTTTAAAAGATTTTCTTTAGTTTATAAATCTAATTTATCATTTCCTATTTAGCTGTTGACTGATAATCCAATTGGGGTCTCCTAGTTGTATGGGGGATGCATAATTAATTTTAGTTTTTTGGTAAAAAATCAAATAGATAGAATCAAGCCCACCTTAAAACTAGGATGTATCAAATCATATGCGATTCAACTTAATTAGGACCATCTATTCTATTTAAATAGAATGAATGGCACCTGATTCATGTTCTTCCTTTCGTACAAAGCTAGAGTTTTTCACAATATAAGGGAAGATTCAAGAAATCTAACCATGATTCTTTGAATCTTTTATACTTGACAACATTAAGAATGCTCAAGGTATTTATCATATTGTGTAGTCTTCCTAACTCTAAAGTTCATTTCACAAAGTACCCCAAATCAAAGAAGAATTAGGAAAATTTAATCATACCTTGATTTGAGTTTGCGGGTAACAAATAGTTTGTAAGATTTATTTGAACTAGAGGATCAATCAACAATAGATTGTAATTCTAATGATTGAATGGGTACTTAGTTCGATCAAGATGAAATAAGCTTCACTAGAACTTGATTGAATGAAGTCATAGAGCTCTTTAAAAAAAAAGGAGTTTTATTTCTCCTCTTAGATGTTTCAAAAAAGTTTTGGCTACGAGAGGATGGTTCCCGAGCTTCTTACTTCATGGGATTTTGTAGACTGAGCTACATGAACTTTCTTGTTCTTAAATGGTATCTTTGTAATTTTTCCACCTTTCATGGTTATGTATGTGCTTAAAAGATCATTAGGAGCTACTAGGAAACGTCTCCTATGCACTAGAAAGGATGAAAATGTTAGTATAAATGAAGTGATATGTTTTTAATGATAGATTACAATTTACTTCCGTACATGTTGCTTGAATATATATTATAATTAATCAAATTGAGTTGAATTCGATTTAGTTATACCTTGTGGAAAATGATAAAGTGCAAAGCAAATGCTGATTTGATGAGTTTTAGCTAGTTGGTTTTCACCTTATCACCTTTAGAAGTATTTAATTCAACCTAATTAAATTTTAGTATCAAATGAATATCATTCCCTTCAATTGTTATTAGTTTTGATTTTAAATAGGCTTCTACCTAAGCGACTTTAATATGTTATCATGGGTTAAGAGCAAATTAAATTCAAATCAATTTCAGTTGGGTTTGTAATTTGGCATGGTTTATATATTTTCTGAAGGCTTCTAAAAAATTATTTATTCAAGTTTAATGTCAATTGAATGTGGTTTGAATAGATTTAAACTCATATACACTTTAATGGGTCATGTTAGGTTAAAGGATTTGACTTAATGTTTTAAGAGATTAAGTTCACTCCAAGTATGATTCATAATGTCATTTACAATAACTAATTTTATTAAGAACCATATTATTAAATAAAATTAATGTTTTTGATGTGTGGGCCCACTAAGTCAATCTAGTTTTACTTTATCAACCTAATAAACTAGTGATGAAAAGCTCTTAAATGATCTAAGGGATGGTTTTAAGTCATGTGGATATGATTCAAAGTTTAATTTTAAATTTGGATTAAATTTGTCCCAATTTGGTTTGTTTGGTCAAAGTAGGGTGGCCATGGTAGGTCTGAATGACTCCAAAGTGATTTAAGATCATATTGTGATCTCAAGGGGTGGTCATTATTATGATTTATTTTAATTTTAAAGTAATTTAATTTGAAGGGCATTTTTCAATGTTAGGTAATTATACTTGATTTGACCAAATTGACTCTCTTAAGAAGATTACTATTTTATTTGAATTATAATTACCTCATTCAAAAAACTAGGTCAATAGGCTAAATTTGAACCAAGATATAATAGAATTAATTCAATGCTCAATAAGAGATTTATCATAAAATGTTGCAAATAATAAAAAGAGATCCAATTTCATATACTATTATTGCAGTTTGACTTTCAGAAGGAAGAGGCTTCTTCATAATGGTTTAAGACTAAATGAATCTATAGTCATCTATAAGCTAATTATGATTCTATATTTTTTAATTTTTTGGTACAAAAATTTATATCATCCTTAACCTTATAATAGGAGCATTTGGCATGCTATTTTTTCCATTTTTCTCTCAAATTGTTTCTTCAACTGAAGCTTTTGATTGTGGAGGGAATCTTTAAAAGAGAAGGATTAAATGGTGGCTCTCAATCTCATGAAAAAGTCTAGATTGCTTATTTTTAAGAATGGAGATAGTGCTTAATATATAGAGAATTAACACAATTGGCTAAGCACCTTATATACTCAATCTTAAGTGATTCCTAGTATTATTATGTATTAAATAACCATTAGAACACCAAAACATATGCCTAGTGGGCCAAAAGAGTATGAAAGTTAAACACAGCTCAATTTGAATTAGCACAAGGTTTAGATTGAAGTCAAACTATATGGACCTCATATTAACTATGTAAAATAGGCCAGCAAGTGTGCCTACATGAAAAAATATTATAATATAAATATTAGGTACAATTCAACTCAACTAACTCAATTAAGCTAATATGACTAAATTAGCCTTAGCAATCAAATTAATCAGACCACTTATACATGAAAACTTTCTTAAATGTCATTAATATCATCCAAGTATCATTAGGTCCAATTTCACATTATTGTTATGTAAATAAAGCATGTATAACCATTAATGCCCATATCTCTTTTTGGTGATCGATTGACTAAACCAACTAATTATTATGTACAATCAATTCTAGGCAATGAATATATCCAATGAATTTGTTAATAAATATTTAGTGCATCTCATAATAATTTGCCCTCTCTAGGGTGATCAATATGGCCAAATGAGCTAATATAGCCCATTTTTTCCCAAATGAGAATACCATGGTTATGGTGAAATTAAGTGCATCAAATAGTTTAATATCATTTCAAATTCTTGAAAAAATTTTATCTATAGATCTTAAGAATAAATATTTACAAGAGGGGATACCACTCTAAATGGGTCAAATTAATCCATTTAGCAAAGGTAAGCCATATGGGCTAAATTGATTAAAATGAGGCCATACCATAGAATTATTGGAAAGTTTTTACATTTAAATATTTAAAAATTACCCACCATGCAAATAGTCATTCCTCCCTAATCTTCTAAGCTCTTAGCTAGCCTTACATAAATTAAACTTGATTAATTGGATAACTAGCTATCCTAGGACTAATAAGGTTTGGCCATTAAATGACTATCCTAATCTTTAGAGCCAGCACTCCAAACAACCTACATAAGTGTTGATGATGCCACTTGATAGGGAACTATAACTAATGGAAGAATTAACTATGTTTCAGCTACGGATAAACTCATCTAACTACCATTAAATAGTATAATTCTCTTACTGGGACACAAACCAAGTTTACTCTCCTTGAGCTTAAAGCAGAAGTTTAGACCATTCTCCAATCTCCCAAGTACCTTAGATCAACTCAATCATTATTGTTAGCGCAACAGTGATAGGAGATTGATCAACCTATCATCTTTCTCATTCTAGGCAAATTCTAAAGAGGGTTATTCCACATTCCAATCACCAAAGTTTTTCCAAATAAAAAAATAAATAAAAAAAGAAATTCAAGATTCATCCACTAGCAAGGTTTTGACATCAAACCCTCTTCCCTCAATTAGAAACAACAAAAAAATTATTAAAACAACTAATTACACCAAAAATAATAGAACAAAACTCTACAGAAATACAAGTAGAGCCCTACTCAAAAATGGTATCAGAGCCTAAAAAGATTCACAATAATGTGAAACACATTATGAATGTTTTTGCACATCTAGTTACATATCGTAACTTCCCTTCTTACCACTCAAGTAAAAGAAGAACAAAAATATAATAAATGTCTTAAATTAAAGGAATTAGAAGATGATGTGTTTTATGACTAAATTAACTAAAGAATATCTCAAAAAAAATTTAATAGAATTTGAGAAATACTAAATATTAATATTTCAAATAACCAATTAGAAATCTTCAATGAAGAGCAATTATTCCATATAAAAACCCCTTTGGGAAATTTTAATGAATGGATGGTAATCAATTATATGATTATAAAACAACAATATGAACTTGGACTTAGTTTGAATATTTTAAACAACATAAGCACAAGTGATATATGGAACTAAATCAAATTCAAAATTCTAAGACTAAAGAATTTAAAAATCTACTGAAAAGTAGATATAAAGCATTAACCTATACAGATAGTACTAGCAATATAAAAAAATTAGGTAAAAGACTTTTAGACAATCAACAAATTCTTAATAATAATATTACAACCGTCACTATAATTGTGGAATGTGTTTGCACCGAATTTGATTTACAAGAAAGAAATAATACTCTTCCTTGGTATTCCAAAAATCATCAAGACTTCCTCAAAATACTAATCAAACACATAGTAATATTCAAGGAGCCATACGTATTAACAAAATCATTGATGTAAAAGAACCATCGCAAGAACTTGATGAGTTAATCTTTGTTCTTAATAAACATCAATTTATGAATACTCCACAAACTCCCTCCATGGATGTCTATACCCTCAGATACTAATACTGGCACAACTAGCACTCAAGCTAGTTCAAGTAACAATAATATTCCTAGACAAACATTTATACCACCAACAACTCCTAAACGTATTCTGACACTACATAATCAACACACTTTTAAAGAAACAAATTGTCAATCCGAACCAATTAGCGGACATGGAATTTATTTAAATATAGATTGCTGTAGAAATATAAATGAAACAATAGATAAATGGATGATTGAAAATAGTTTAACTATTTATAATTACAATCTTTAGGGAGAATATGCATATAGTTTTATAGAAAATATGCTTACTGGAATTTGCAAAAAAATATATTTAGGATTAAATCCTGATCAAAAACAAAGCATTAGATCTACCTGTTTAGCTGAAAGAACACTCCATACCCCAAGAAAATGGCCAATAATATACGCAGAATTTATTAAAAGTCAATTTCTTGGATATACTATAAAATATACTACTGAAGAAGAAAAAGCCAAAAAACAATCCGAAATAGCAAAACAAAGCTCATTGCATTAGGAATATGCATTATCTATTATTTACATGAATACAACTGTGAATATCAAAACTACTTTTACAATATCTTAGCAAACGATCGAAACCTCTATTTAGATACTTATTTTTACAAACTACCTGAACCATATAATATTTTATGGAGTCAACAATTTCTCCAAAATTATCCCAATGATATAACTTTAGGTAGTAGAATTCAATTTGTTGAAGAAAGACTTGGTGATGCTTGCCAATAAATTGACCTACCTAAACAAAACAAAAGATATAAGCAATCGTTATGCTGCAATAAAATTGATTTTGTACATCAATGGGGATGTACAAAAGAAACAATAGTATGCAAAGGAGGACCAAATTGTAATAACACTAAAAAGAAAAAATTCTTTAAGAAGAGTAATAAGCAAAATTTTAATAATAAAAAATGAACTTTCCCAAGAAAACAATTCACTAAAAACCAAAAATATGTAAGTATTGGTTATGTGAAGAAGAAGGACATTATGCCAACGAATGTACAAAAAGAAATAAAATATCAAGCATAAAATCTATCCAAATAATCGAAGATTATAATCTAGAACCAATTTTTGATATCTCTGAATGAGAATCTGAAGAAGAACTTTATGAATTATCATAAAATGAAAAGATTTAATTAATTATTCTGCATGAGGATACCGATTTAAGCGAATACTTATATTCCGATTGATATGTCCGAAATCAATAAGATTAACGAAAACGATATAATTATTGATGATCAAACTAAATATAATAGACATATAACCCTTTCTAATGAAGAATATAAAAAAATAAGAAAACAAAAATTATCCTTAGGAACTAAAGGTTGCTTTGACATGCCTATATTAACATGGAAATGAACTGTTTATTATACTATTAGATAAGACGAATATCCTATCGAGATAACAGAAGCTCAAGGAAGTACTAAAATCTCTTTATATAATCTTGCTATTAGAAATCAAGACTTACAGAAAATCCCACACCTAGAAAAATACAGACACGTATTCTTTGGAGGTATTCAAATACTTATAAAGGCTTATTTTGGAAAAGAATTGATATCCCCATAACACTATGGATTTATGACAATCGTATAAACCATTCCAAAAAAGATGCTTTATTAGGCGTTATTCAAAAAAATTTATGTTATCAAATACTACTATTTAATTTACACCCCATTTATGCTATCAATATTAATGACAGACATCTTGATCGAACACTCACATTAAAACATAAATTAGACCGAATTCAATTACGACAAGGTAGTGCGGTTTTATAGCATAACTTACCAAGCTGCATATGCTTATAGTAATAACCACAATACAGTTGTATTTAAACTACAAAATGAGCCTATACATCTAGACTCTATATTTTCTCAAATAGGCCAAACTATCCACAAGAAGTTGATCACTCATCTCTAACACCACCAGCAATCTATCTATAGATTTTGGCAAAAGTAGTCAGTTAAATAAAAACTTTAATTTACCTCACAGACACCTCCTCTTTAATGAAATTAATAATGAATTAATTATTCAACCAAGGTGTTCTATTAATTCACGTAAACTACAGTACACTAACAACCAATTAATTATTAAAGGTTATTATATATCCCCTGAAAATATAATACCTATTCTATTAGATACAAGTTCCCATAGTTCTCATATAGATAACACTCTTATCCCTACAAATTTACAAATCCAATGTTCCGAACCATACAAATATAAAGACTATCATGGTACGAAACATTATTGTCACCATGAAACTAATATTTTATTTGGATTTTGGGATATCCATAATCAACGTATTGATTTCCAACATACTTTCTTAACCGATGATATTGAGAAAGGATGTGTCTTAGTAGGTATGGATTTCTTACAACAACACACTATTTCTTTTACCAATACAACTATCACAATTAATTCTAATACTATTACCCGCAATCATGAATCACTTTCATAGCTACATACCAATGGACATCTATGTCCCCACTTATGAACCAATCCCTGTACATGCCTTATGTGTTTGTAAGCAATGGCTAATACCTCCCAGTAGCAACCTACATCACGACAATTTACTGCTAGATACTTTTAATGGTATTCACACTATTACTACTTATTGGGCTAATCAATATATCTTCATTAGTAATACCCTTAATAAAATACCACGCCTTTGGTGCCTCTGGACAATGGCTAACTTTCTTCGGCAATAATTTTGTTAAATCTATGCATGCATTTACTCAATATACTGATCATCTTGAAATAATTACCCCTTATAAACATGTTTTATCCTGTCCTTTTATTTCCACTCCTACACTCATCCGCTAGATTCACCTCCACTTTTTTGCAGCCAATGTGGTGATTTAGATAAAATTGTCCAAACTCACCTACACTCTCCCTCTTCACTATGATATACTACGGATTAGATAAATTACATCAAGTGCAACACTTTGCCAAACACTTATTTTCAAAACTTTTCAAAATCCCTTACTGGTTGGTGATGAGCTTTCCAAATTGAACCAATTAATCCCTCTTTAATATTCATCATGTAGCCAAACTTGAATTTCAAAACCAAATTACCGAACTTCTCCAATTAAAACTTATCTCTCATAGCCACAGTCCTCATAGCAGTCCTGCTTTCCTTGCACGTAACCATGCCAAACAAATTCATGGAAAGCACGAATGGTTATTAATTAGAAAAAACTTAATGATAATACTAAATTCGATGGCTATTTTTTACCAAACAAAGAAGTCCTTATTAATTAAATAAAAAAAATGCAAAATGGTTTTCTAAACTCAATTGTAAATCAGGCTTCTGGCAAATAAAAATGCATCCTGAAAGTACTGAACTAACAACATTTAGTACACCTCAAGGCCATTACCAATGGAACGTTATGCCCTTTGGTTTAAAAACTACGCCATAAATATTTTGACGATGTATGGATTATTTATTCTCTAAATTTAATACATTTTCTCATATTTATGTCAATGACATTCTCATCTTTATTACCACTCTTGCCTCACATATAAAACATCTTACATTATTTATTGATAAAGCATACAAACACGCATTGCTTTAAGCAAAAGAAAGTCTTTGTTACTAATACTATTGAATTGGATTAAAATAGATAACGGAGCAATTGAATTACAAGATCATATTTTACAAAAGATAGACAAATTCACTACTATTACAAACCAAAAAGATTTACAATGATTCCTCCATTGTATTAATTATACTGAAGCCTTCATTCAAGATCTAGCTACCATTAGGGCTCCGCTCCAGAAAAAAACTTCATAAAAATATAAGTTGTCCTTGGGATAGTAATGACCAACATCTTTTACAACAAATTAAAAATCATTATAAAAAACTCCCTAAATTAACTTTACCAAATAATAAAGAAAAACTAATAATCGAAACCGATAGTTCAGAAACTTGCTGGGGAGCAATTTTGAAAGCTATAAGACAAAATCATGAAGTATTATGTAGGTCTGCATCTAGAACCTATACATAAATAGAACAAAATTATCACATTAATGAAAAAGAACTTCTAGCTATTAAAAAAGCTAATAAAAAATTCGAGTTATCCTTGAATGAACACTTTCTTGTCCGAACAGATAATAAAATTACCATTTCATTTATAAAAAAAATATTGATTTGTTACCAAATAAATAATTAATTAGATGGAAAAGTTGGTTTTCCACTTAAAATTTTAATTTAGAATATATTGAAGGCAAACAAAATTTTTTAGCTGATACTTTAACTCAAGAATTATGCAAGTCATGAGTTCTGATCCCGATAATGGCTTATCTTCGGTGGACAAATTACATGAAACATTTGACTTGGACACATATTCAACAACTAAAGATTCAGTCAAATTTGATGACCACATAATGGAAAGTTATCTCAAAATATTTGATCAACAATTATGGAAATTAGTATGTGAAAAATTGCTTATAGTAATAACTTATTAACTGAGTTATAAAATGTCAAAAAATATCTCCTTGGAGAAATTGACGAACACTAATTACCATCGGTTTCCAAATTACATTAAACTAAGACGCTCCAATTACTACTACTCACGAAAAAAATTGAGCAAGAAATTACCTTCTCATATCAGTGTGCCAAAACAAAAAACTATATTAGAAATAGCTGGAATTGGCAGTGCTATTCGTTATATCAAGAATGAATTAATGCTCAGATATATTTCCATACGTCTGGAAAATAGCATGTAGCATACATATACGTCACCATAGATGTCAAAATTATTTAAGAATTATATAAATCAGGATTACTTCGAATGATGTATCTAAAAAAAACACATTTGGATTTCTTTAGCATACCTAAATTTGCTAAGAATCCTCTTTTCAAAATCATCAAAATAAAACACATTTAGATTTCTTTACAATACCTAAATTTGCTGAGAATCCTTTTTTCAAAATCATCAAAACAAAACACCTTTGGATTTCTTTCCTTTAGCATACATAAATTTGCTAAGTAAAGAATCCTCTTTTCAAAATAAAAAAAAAAACACATTTGGACTTTATTCAGCATACCCAAATTTGCTAAGTAAAGATGCAAATTCCAAAATCAAAATCAACATTAGATTTGGACCTTATTTAGCATACACAAATTTGCTAAGTGAAGATTTCATTTATAAATCCACGCATAATTTACAAACAAGTAAGCAAAAAAAAGAAAATTGTTTTCAAACACCTCACTTAGCATATTCAAATTTGCTAAGTAAGTGAATTTCAAAATCACAAATCCAAAAAAAATCAATTGACCCTTTACTTTAACATACTTAAATTTGTTAAATGAAGGGTCCCTGAACAATCAAAAATTAAATTCAAATATGAACTAATGGAAGCATCAATCTCTTCAAAATATTTGAACCCATTTTCAACATACACAAATTTGTTGAAAATGGATTCCAAATTCAAAAAATTTCTCTCCAATTCTAGACTCAAAATCTCTCTCCAAATTCAAAGCGCCCCACTTAACATATCCAAATTGTTGAGTGTGAGTTCAAATTCTTCAAAATTCAAAAGTCATTCAAAAGCAGATATCTAATTCAGGTTTGTTTTCCAAAATTATAGAAGTTCAATCCAGTTTCAGTCAGTTTCTCAAGTTCAGTTCGATAAGAAATGGCAGCTCAGAAGTATGTCTTAACATTTCCTTTCGGGAAGGACTTGGCCTTGGATCGGGCTAGCCTCCCACAATCTGACTTTTTCCACCTCATTCATTTTGGCTAAGGTTTCAAGGGGGATAGGATAACTTATGAGGGATCCACCCTCACAACATTCAGCAGGAGTGTGGTGACCGGGTAGAAGTCGGCCATCCAAGTTGAGATGATGTCTGACTTAGAGTTTCCCTCACTGAATTGGAAGGATGTGACAGTTCCCACAGCAGTTGCAATTCTAGCACCGGTTCGCTCAGTGGTTCCCCTTTTTGCCTAGCATGGGTTAGCACCCACTAATTGGCTCGCCAAGGGAAGGCTCCCAGTGCGATAGTCCCCACCCAGGCAAGGTCTAGTTCTCTCCCTCCTAGGTGACTCAAGACGCAATCATGCCGCAATATGCACATCATGACCACATAACCAATGAGCTGAGGCAATTTCCCAATCAAAGTTAGAGGAGTAACCTAGGATAGTCTCCTCTTATCATAGAGAGAACAAGTTCTTTGGATCTGATGGAGAGGAAGATATTAGGAGGATTTCAGGTTCACCTCCACCTATAATACAGTTTGAGGCTCCTATCAGTGATAGGAGGAGGTCGTATGCCAGCCTTAGATCAACTTTGCACTGAGTTGGCAAAGCTTACAGACAATCAAAGTCTGGGGCCCAATTTGATTTACGTTCTATCATTCCTCATAGTGTGGGTGGACACATCAGAGAGAGGCAAGGAGGCTGTATCGCATGTCACTCCGAGAGGCGAGGTATAGTGGCAATCGACTTCACCTCATGGACTTTCATGATCGGTTACCCACATGTCGACAAGATTGTATTAATGGGTACTACCCACCATAGGAGGGGACCTCCTGCACAGAGAGAGTCAGTGGTGCCTCCACCACACCACTCTACCCCAGGTCCACCATCTCCAATCCAAGTTCCATCATCCACTGTTCTGACAGAGGCCATGAAGGTAGCATTTGGGGAAAAGAGAGCGGTCCCCACACCAAGAGAGATCCCATTCCATCTAAACCACCGACTGTGGTGAGGTTGAGCTCTCCTGCTCAACCTCTTGCCCTAGTTGTGGTGAAGAGGGAATGTCAACCTCAGAGCGTAGTAGTTGTTCCATCACCACCATCACCTCAATAGGCTACAGACATAGTAGTAATTGAGGAGGAGGGAGATAGCACTACTATCCTCATGGCCATAGATCCTCCTAGGAGTACCACTCCATCCAAATCTAATGACAATTAGGAACATCTCTTCTAATGAGTTAGTTCTTACAAGATTAGGCCTACAGTAGTAGGGGAGGTTAGATGTCTCTCTGTTCATGACAGTGATCCTACCATAGGTCAATCGTGATCATTTGCGCCCACGCAATTGGAACATCCCCTAGATGACATTGTAGCACAGTATCTAGTGGAGAAGAAGGAGATCCTAGGATATGACTGGTCTAACTTAGAGGAGGAGAAGGTAAGTTTTGATCCTAATGAAGATGATTTATTGGAGAATTCAGCGGGAATGCACATGGTTGATACCATGGGTTCCCTCCTTCGTGATCAACAGAATTTGGAAGGTGATGTGGCCGAGCAGGATGATATGGCCTACTTGGCCCAACACCTCCTCCAGCAACTTCAATAAAAGAATGACCAAATTGATAAAATGGGAAAGAGGCTTGAGGATTTGTTAGCAATAGTTTTGGCACTTCAGAACAAAGCCCCATCAGTGCATCCTACTAGTGCAGAAAGGTAAGCTTGAGTTGTGCATGTCTTAGATCAACTAAGTTTACCTCAGAGGGTAGCACAAGCTTGTATAGGAAGGTATTTGATAGCACCTCCATACAAGAAAAGGACATTAAACTCATGGTTGAGCAACATGTGAGAGAAGCATTGGCTCAAGCCTAAGGAGGATCATCAGTTCCAAAGGGTAGACCCTACCAAGAGGAATTTGATGCCATCCAATATCCTAAGGGTTTTGTGTCACCTTATTTCAAGAGTTTTGATGGCAGTGAGAACCCACGACAACACATAGCACATTTCAGGGCTAGTTGTTGCAACACTGGTGGCAATGCGTTACTCTTCCATCTTTTTATCAACAGCTTAGTAGGCATAGCCTTTGATTGGTACACTGAACTCCCCAACAGTTCAGTAAAGACTTTTGCTAAGTTAGAGCAACTCTTCATTAAGAGGTTTGTTGGAACTCATCAAAGGGTGACTGTAGGCAATCTCATTGTGGCTCAACAACACCCTGGTGGGTCACTCATTGATTATATTCTTAGATGACATAATTTGAGTATGAAATGGGAACCACAACTATCTGAATAACATGTCATTGAAATTCTACTAAAGAATATTCATGGCCCGATCGCCTTCATACTCAAAGGTTTTACCATGAAAACATTTGAGAAGCTAATCAACAAGATGGCTAGCTTACAAAGAGAAGCCAAATAGTTGCCTTTTCTAGATCAATCATCGAAGCCAAAGCCATAGAAGGCATATGAAAAGAAGCCAATGGTAGTAACAATAGTGGACAAGGGGAAGCAGCCAGCCAGAGAGCAGTACGTGAGACTTCGTGCACCACAACCATCACTTCCACCTCCTCTACCACTGCCTAGGCATCCTATCGACTGCCATAGTAGCCTCCATGGTCTTCATCGCCTCCTCCTCAGCCACATTCACATTAGTGGTACACATACCCACCGCTAGGTAGCTACCATCCACTTACTCTTATGGATAAACTAAACAAATCATATTCATTTAAGAGGGAGGTAGTTAGAAAAATCTTTAAGAATCTCTTAAAGAAACTTGACTTTTAGCTACGCGAGCCTAGAAGGCTGAAAGAAGTGGGCAAGAGCAATGATCCTAACTTTTGCCTCTATCACCACATGCTAGGCCATGTTTTGGAGGATTATTTTACATTCAAGGATTGGCTTGAGCATAGCTTCAAGACAGATACCATAGTTATCCCAATTGAATACATAGTGGAACAACCATCCAGTTCAATTAGGTTAATCCTTAGGGATACCTGTGATCCTCTCAAAATCAATGAAGGTTGAGATATCTCCTTATCCCGAATCTCTAAAATGATCATGTCAAAAGTAAAGAGACTTTCCTTGTAGGTGCTTGAGGCAGATCGAACCTCCAACATTAAGGATGATTTACAAGTTACCATAGACAACTTGGGGAAAGTAGGAGCTCAGAAGTAGCGAGAGTGCGGCTTGTTAGGGATAGCCAAGTAGTGCAACCACCGACAGAGCCTAGCATCTAGCCCATCATTACAACTACTTCTTCTGCTAGCTCTTCCTCTAGTAGACATCTTATATCGACAGATGAAGGAATCAAATCCCTCACCCTACTTACTTTGCCAGATTTCTATTATGTACCTCCTTCAAAATCAAAGAAATCAAAGAATAAAGCTAGTTTGAATTACATCTATGTCACTTCTAATGAGTTGTCCAACTCTACTCTTCAAGAAAACTCTCCAAGTCTAAATAATAATTATAACAACTCTGATCTTCCCCTTTTTGATTTAGAGATAGACCTTCCTTCTCTGAATAATACTGGTTCCCCTCTCGAGATAGACTTGGAATCATCTAATTTCGAGTGTCCCATAGGAGAAGCTGTAGGTGAGCTTGACGAGCAGGTAGAATCTTCCTTTAACTTGCCACAAGAGATCACTGAAGTCAACCTTGTAGTGATCTACACCTCAAGGCATCACCTCAAGATAATGGAAAATAAGTCGTTGGTACAAACGAGCAAGAATATTTCAAGAATATGCTTGTGGAAGACTAGCCTAAAGTGGATTACAATGTCCTTTCTCACCTAAGAAAGTTGCCAACTAAGTTAAGCATATATGATGCCCTTGTCCTATCCAAAGAGATGAGGGAATCATTAATCAAGGCACTTCTTGATCCTGAAATATGTTTAGCTTAGTTGACCAATGTTGGAGAGGAAGCATATTATTCAAGAGAATCCTAGGGAATCACCTTCACAGATAAAGACTTTCTTCTGGGGGACATAGAGCACAACTATCCTGTCAACATCATAGTGGACATGGGCAAATTCTGACTTTCCAGGATTCTTATTGATCTAGGTGCATCGGTGAACATTATGAGTCAAAAGACCCTTGCCTATTTGAGGATTGACATCTCTACACTCTGAAGAGATCGAATGATGTTGAGAGGATTCAATGAACAAGGTGAGAAGGCTTTAGGTTCCATAGTGTTACCTTTAGAGATAGGTGAATAGAAGACTAAAGCCAAATTCTACATAATTGATTCGAATACTTCATTCATTGCTTTGCTCGGTAGGCTTTAGATAAACCTGACCAAGATGATTCCATCCTCCTTCCATCAATGTATCAAGTTTTGAAGGGATGGGATTGAGTACTGTGTCAAAGCAGATGAAAAACCATTTTCAGTCAGAGAGGTTGAGATATATTAAGATACAACCTATAATCTTCCTCAAAACACCTTTTCTCATGAACTTGGTCAAAATTTAAATGTGAAAGAAAAAGAAAAAGAAGAAAAAGAAAAATAAAAAGAAAAAGAAAAGAAAAATGAAATAACAAGTGAACAAGAAAAGAACATCAAAGAAGAAGTAGAGCTGCATGTCACATTTCACCCACAGCTCATTCCATCATATGGAAATATAGGATGACTCGACCTCCACCAGGAAGAGGTAGAGGTAGACATAGAGGCAGTTCCAAAGGTGGAAGACCTCCTGGTTGGCCATCAGCCAATAGGGTTTACGTTAGTACCTCTACTATTTACATAGATTTGGAATCCAGCTTAGAGGATGAGTCTAATGTGATTAGCATATGAGCCAACCCCTCTTAGTGGGTTTCATTGGAGGTGGCACTTGAGCCAAACAGTGATGAAGACCAGGCCTCCAAGTGAAGGATGAATGTATTCAAATCACAATTGTGTAAAACCATCAAGCAATAGTTGGGAACTTTATCTCTAGCCTCACTTTCCTCTCAAAAGTTGAAGGTTTAATAGTTAAGGAAGCCCTTAAGTCTTCTAATCATGTGAAGCCGAAGAGATTCCTATTGGGCTCATAATCCTTATAGGATAATTCATATGAATACTTGATGTAGAACTTGAGGATAATTCATATAAAGACTTAATGGAATATCCTTTTGATTGGTACTTGCCCTGTGCTCTTAATCTTGCAAAGAAAGGTTTGATTCCTTATACATGGTCTAAGCACAGGCCAGAGTACTTCGAAAAGCTGTGGAACAAAAAAGGCAAGGATACACAATCAAGATTAGGTTCTAGGACCAATGTGGGTCGCCGATAATGATGGTTACTGCTTAGTTATCACCAATCATCTGGAATCTGATAGGTTCTTCTCCAACCACACTAACTCTTATGAGAAAGTGTGCTTAGAAACTTTAGATGATCTAAATGATCTTCAATACAAAGATGCACCTCCAGAATTCAAAGAAGAAATCCACTCAATAATAGACAAGCTTAAAGTAATCAACTTTGAGACGGAAGAAGATCCACGCCCGACATACATCAGTTCTTTGCTAAAGGAATAGGAAACCAATGACTTAGTTAGGCTATTGATTGAGTTTAAGGACTACTTTTCATGGAGTTATGAAGGGATGCCCGGATTATCTCCTGACATAGCAGTCCACAAACTAGCAATAGACCCTAACGCTAACCCTATCAAGCAATCTATTAGACACATGCAATTAGAAATCGAACAACATGTCAGTTCTTAAGTCAAGAACTGATCGATGCTTGTTTCATCAATGAAGAAAAATACCTTACCTGGTTAGCCAGTGTCATACCAGCTAAGAAAAAGAATGGCCAAATTCGCATATGCATCAATTTTAGGGACTTAAATAAGGCATGTCCTAAGGATAAATTTTCTCTTCCTATAACAGAATTAATGATGGACATTGTCTTATCTCATGCAATATTCTCCTTCATATATGGTTCATCTAGTTACAACCAAATCAATATGGCCTTCGAGGATAAAAGAAACACTACTTTTCAAATCCTGATCAGAATTTATTGTTATAAGGTCATGCCTTTTGGCCTTAAAAATGCTAGTGCTACATACTAATAGGCCATGACTTAGATCTTCAATGAACTCATTGATCATCAAGTTTAGTGATATGTTGATGATCTAGTAGTCAAAAGCAAAGAAAAGGAAGACCATCTCTTTGACTTGAGAGTAGTTTTCAAACGGTTAAGATAATTTAACCTCAAAATTAACCCCCTGAAGTGTGCATTCGGAGTAGCTTTAGGGAAGTTCCTTGAGTTTGTTGTCTGACACTAGAGAATTGAAATAGATCCAGAAATATTTCAATAGGTGTGTTATCTAAAGATAGAAGTAACCACCCTATAATGGACCTAATCACCTCAACAATGAATCCTAAGGATAATGGGTTTGCATGCACTAAAGATTCTTCTCTACTTTACATGGAAAAGTAAAGTGAGTTTATTTTAAAGTTCATTTTCCCCATAGTTAATTACATCAGAAATGAGATCCCTTAAGAATACTCTCGATTAAGATAAATGATCATTATCTCCAAAGATTTTGAGTATGTTAAATGAAGTTTCAAATGTGTTTAGAAATTTTTGAAATATGATTACAGATTTTGATTTTGGATTTGGAGACTTTACTTAATAAATTTTAGTATGTTAAGTGAGGTTCCAAAATGTGCTTTGAAAATGTTTGATTTTGGGATTTCGAAACTTCACTTAACAAATTTGGGTATGTTAAATGAAGTTCTAAAATGTGCTTTGAAAATTTTTAAATTTGATTGTTCAAGTTTTATCTTTTGAAAAGGGGATCTCCATTCAACAAATTTAGGTATGTAGAATGGAGATCAATATTATTTTTGAAATATGAAAAAAAAATTTTGTGCGTGATTGTTGCTTTTTTGAAAGAGAGGAATTCCAATTTAAACATATGTGAGATATGTTCAAGTGAGATTTCCTAATGATATTATTTTTAGTTGAAAATAAAATCTTTATTTAATAAATTAAATGAAGATGTTTTTGAAAAGTTTAATTTTACTTTGAAAAATGAAACTTCCATTCAATAGGTGTGAAGGTATTGAATGGAAAGGTTCATGTGTGCTTTTTGAAAACCTCATTTTTGATTTTGATTTTTGGGAAGATGATTTCTCATTTTATTTTGAAAATGAGATCTTCATCAAAATGAATTGAAAGAAGAGGCTCATTTATGCTTTTGGAAAATATTGTTAATTTTATTTTTGAAAATCCCTCCATGTAAGAATTATGGGAATTATTAAATGAAGGTGACAAAATTTTGTGGAAAATATTTTATTAAGTGCATTTTTGAAAAGGTGCTTTTGAAAATGCAAAGTTCTTTATGGAAGATTTATTTATTTTAGGATGAACCTTTCCTTATCATGAAAATGATAAGGAGGAAGTCTTTATATTTTCTTTATTTAGATTTTCATTTTACCCATTGGGGAAATTAATGGGGTTTTAAGACCAACGAATGCGGTCATAAAACCTAAAGATGTTGGCTAAGTCAACTCAAGAATGAAAGCTAAGTGCCAATGGAAAGAAGGATAGTCTTGGATTCATACCAAAGTACAAACCCACTATCGATACTCAAAGACAATGATCATTTACCAAAGATGGAGAGAGGAACCATCCCCAACAGAGTCGCCAAAAAAATTGTGGAGAAACATTCCTTATACCGGAGTCGCCTTTCAAATCTATAGACAAAAGAAAGAGAAAACCTATAGAGAAATTCATCTTTGTAAGATGCCATGCAGATCCACAGATGTACTTATTTAGGTGATCAGATCATCATCAAGGAAATAGTGTACTATCTCAAAAAACAAAAGTCACTACCCTTTAATGGAACCAATCACCTTAATAAGGACTCTAAGGATGATACAGATATGTACCAGAGATTCTTCTACTACTTTATATGGAAAAGTAAAGCATGGTTTATTTTAATCAGGGTTCGTTAAGTTCCCTACAGGGGAAAGCCCCCATAGTTAATTACATCCTAAGGGATGAGATCCCTTGGGATAACTCTCTATTAAGTTAAATGATCGTTATCTTTGAAGATTTCAATAGGAAGGAAAATCAATCGATTGGTTTATGTTTGAAGATCAAAATAAGATTGATTAAAAGAGGGAGCTATTATCAAAGCCAAAATGTTAGATGAGTAGGAGATGCTCACAATGCAAGGAAACCTAGTGAGCACCTCAAACTATCCTATAATTGGGCTTTACATTTTTAGAAATTGATTTAGTTTATTTGAGTTATATTTTTCATTAGAAATTTAGGACTTCAGATTCTTTAATACAAGATTAAGGAAATACCTAAGAGGTAAGGAATTATGCTTATGGCCCACAAAGGAGAGAAGCAACCTCAGAACCTAAATCAAGGGAGCTTGTAAAGCACAACCTAGATCTAAAGCAAGAAATGGGTATTTAGTTTGCCTCCACAAGAGAGGACAAACCACTCAACAGCTTGTATTTACAATTGCCTAGGGGTGGCTGCCAACTAACTCCTCTTACGATTTTAAATTCATGTAGCAAGTCTTTATGCTAATGCATGATATCTAAGTTGTTATTTATTAGAAAGAGACTAAGTCCTTAAACCCACACCCTAAAGAGATTAGATCATGTAAAGGGGCATGCTTCAAATGACCTAAATCTAATGTATTTGAAATTTTATTTTATTTTCATTTTGGACAATTGTTTTTGACTTATGCTAATAGGATTTTTATGACTAATGCATGAGAAAAAAGATTATTGGCCAAAATCAGTGAGAAGGGAGGAGGTGAGTTTCCACCACAGCTCTCAAAGGCCAAGCTAAAATTCTCTGGCAAAGATGGAAGCCCTCCAATCAAGAGTGAAATAAGATGCATTTGTGCATGATATTATAAAGAAATGCACATCCAACTAAGGGGTTGCTAATTCTTTTATCTTGATTTTAATCCTAAGTTTTAGGTGAGGTTATGAGTTATTTAATTTTTTTATTGAGTTATTAGGGTAAAAGATTTATTTTTCCTAAAGAGCCTAATCATCCATATACATAAAGAAAGGAAGAAACTAGGAAATGCATGCCACTTAATGCAAAAGCTAAATAATTTATAAAGCTAATCACAAAAAGAATAAATGGCCGTTATGGTCAGGCACTATCGCACAAATGCAAAAATATCAAATGTGAGTAGCCGAGCTCTACCCTTATACAACCCAGATTATAAATGAATATTACAATTAAGCAAAGGAATTCATTGTTATTTGGGTCTTCAAGCTTTATTCTTCTTTTCTTCTTTCTTCTTTCTTTCTTCTTTTTTCTTTCTTCTTTTCTTCTTTGGTTCATTCTTTTGGATGGTTGGAAGATGTGGGGTTTCACATGGTGCATAAGATAGATCTTATGACCAATGTTCATCCTAATCCCCATAACAAATCACTACAAAATCTTAATTATACAATTTTTTACATGAAAAGGAAAAGTAGAAATCTAACTAACACCTACAAAACAAAGGTTAGTTAAATCACCCCACACAAATCCCAAGCATGTATATTGGACTTAACACCCCAGACATGGGTGATTGAGTCCACCTGGCCTATGGATTATGCTTAGGGGTATAAATCACCTACAAGCAATAGCATTTATATTTTATTAATGATAGCACCCCTTAAGCACGATCCCCTATAGAAAAGAATAGTTATACTAAGAACGTCCTACCATTCATTCTACAAGCATATACCCAAACATCTAGTCTAAAACATATATCACAAAAAAATATCAAACCATGCACCGACCTAACCTAAGGCTAGAAGTGGTGACTTAGGCTAATGTGTGTGCTTTGAAGGCTTGTGTGGCTTGCTTAGCTTAGGGCTTTGGGTTCAAATTTTCTAAGTGTTAAGAACTTGTTCAACTTAGAGGAGAGTTTCATTTATGTTGTTTTAAGTGTTTTGGGTTAATTTTATTTCATATTTTAATTTTGTTTAGATGAAACTTAGAATTAATTACTAAGTTATGAAGAGATGGAAAGAGAAGAGAACTTCTCTTTCCTTTCCTAACCTTAAGTAATTTTCTAAACTAGGTTCATGTTTTAGTTTCATTTAGGTGAATGTTTTGATTACATCTTTTAATCAATCCCAAGTTTAGATAAACTCTAAACAAACCTATTCAAAAAGAAAGGCATTTTAAGATTAAATAAAATGAATCAAAATTCACATAACACATATTACTTCATTTCTTTCCTAACATATATAACATGCATATAGATGGACCCTAAACATATCTATAGATGAAAATGAGAGTTAACACACTTTATGATGCATGCTAAGTAATCCATTTAAGAAAATTTAGAAGTTGAATATGCATGATTTTTTTAAGTAGAAAAGGTTTTCCTTATCCAAATTTCACATACATACATGAAAGTAAGAAAGGCATAAGTACAATATTAACTAGAGGTGTAAGGTACAAGACCTAATTTACTTACTTAAAGCCTCAACCTCGGGTTGTCCACTAATATACCACTTTCCTTAAGTACAAACATGTATATAAAAGAAATTAAATGAGAAAGAAAAAAAATGCAAAAGTTATTTAATGGATTCATTTTTGTTTATGTAATTTATTCATGCAAGTATAGGCAACCCTTCTTAGATGATAGCATAGGTATGAATAGGGTATAGAATTAAGTAAGTGTTGGGTTTTTTCAAATGAACCCTACATCTTACCAACTCCTATTCAAAACTATGTTAACATAAGAAAGAAAGCCTATGCTAAACATGACTTTATAATCTTTCACATGCAAGCTTATTATTAAAGTATAAGTAGCATACTTTCAAATTTGGTATTTGATTTATGTATTTTGAAGATATTTTGGATTTAGTAGTGATAATATTCACTCATATTTTACTTTAGCCAACACATGCACATTTGACATAAAGTAATCAATTTCATTTTAAAATTTGAAATATGAAATTATGAATGCATGAATCACATGGCATACAACTTAACATGTTGGGAAAGATCCAAAGCAATGAAATGCATAAACAAACTCACTTTACTTAAATCCTAAAGACATTCTTATAGAATAAGAAAATTTAGAATAAATCAAAGTGAATTTCAAAATGATTTTTGTTTTGTTTGAAGTTTGATTTAATTTTGAAAAGGTGAGATGAGTTTGCTGTTCCTAACCCATTCCCACATGTGTTTTGTATTTTGTTTAATTTTAGATTAGATCCATTTTTATGTTGATTAGGTTAAGGTATGAATTAAGTGACTTAATTAACCCTTACCTACACCACCTTAGAAAAATTAACTAAGTAATTATGAGCCAATGAGATGACATAAAACCCACAAGGAATTTAAATTTGCAATGCACCTAATAATGAAAAGGCCTAATGCAATTTGGCTCACAATTAAAAGTTAATTAAGCTAAGGGTTTAGCTTAAGTACTTTTAAAAACACACTTTCATACTTATGAAAGGGATTTTGATTTCCTTAATTGAACTTAAGCTATTAAATACCTAAGCATCTATCCAAGGTAGATTAATTAAGTTCTAGAATATTTTAGAATTTTTTAAAATTGATTAAGGGGGTAATTAATGAATTAACCCTTAATTAAAAGGAGATTAAGGAGAGAAGAGGGGGTTTATAGAATAGCTTGTGGAAAATGCCCCAAAATTATTCCATAAATCTCCCAATTACTAAATATGACCTTAATCAACCCTAGTCATAGGGTAAAGCCACTAATCACACCTTAATTACCCTTAATTACATGAAAGGGGTAATTAGGGAATGAGATAGCAATTTCCCCAATTTATCCCTTAATAAATCTCAAGAAATTAGGAGGGAGGATCATCCCTAAAATAAACCCAAAATTTGAGATTAATGTGATCTAATTAGGATAGCTAATTAAGATTCTAAAAGAAATCCAAATTTAGAGAAAAGGGTAAATCAAAATCCATTGAAAACATTTTTTAAATATTTTAAATAAAATTATCTTTCTGTTGCATTTTTCCTTTTATTTTTTTGATTTTTCTATGAAGACTTATGAATTTAAGAAGTTTTATGGGTTAATTGGAAATTAATTAGGTATTTAACTAATCCATATATTTAACAAATCCCTGATTAATACATAGCTCACGGTGTGACATGTGGCAGTGCGGCGCTGCATTTTACGCCGTGAGCTATGACTTAAATGTCACATCCAAATGGCGTGACGTTAATATCCTACCGTCCGATCAAAGATCGCCAAGGATTCACTCATGGTTTAAAACAAATAATAAATTTCTAAAATGTGCTAAATAATCTTAGCCATCCATCTAAAATGTGCGGATGGATGGCTGAGATGAGCCAAGTTCTTCCCTGAGGATCAATGGAGACCCTCCATGCTCCAAGGGGAGATCTGAGCCCAATCTAGCATGGAATCATACAAAACTTAACCCATACCATCTAAGCATAATTACCAAGTTATCCAATGGTTGATATCTCATGCCATGAATGTTTTTTTACAAAGGACCAACACCTATCAAGCTAAGTGGTTAGAAAATTACATACCTCGCCAGAGGTGATCACACATGCTTGATGAGTTAGTTTCATGGGTGGAGACGAAGCCTGAAAGTTTGGGTTGAATATCTATGACCAACACCACTTGCCTCCTGTTTTGATCCAATTTCACTCTTCCTACTTTTGGGAACTTGAGGAATGCACTCAACTTGATCTAGAGTGCAAAAGGGATGAATTGAGTATGGAAGGACTTGGGAATCAGATGAGCTCCCTTAAAAAAAAAAAATAGAGAAAACTAAGATTCAAATCCCTCTTAGAAAGCTTAGGGATGCTCTTTGATGGCTCCTACCTCTCTCTAGTGCTCAATCGAGTGTGAGTGTATTAAAAATTTTTGAAATAGGGGGAGTATATCTCCCCTATGGCAATCAGATGCTCGAACCATTCCTTGCCATTTTGATCCAATTACTGAGATTGGATGGTTATTTTGATGGTTTTGAGTGTGCACATGGTCAGTTTGATCCCTTGAGTGGAATGCCAACTTCCGATGTGCTAAAATTGAGCTTAGGAGGGAATTTGAAAACTCAATTTCAAGCCATATGGTTGGGTTTGGCCATGGGCAAAATGGGTTGATCCAAACCCATTGGGTTGGGTGCACCACTCATCACTAAGTCCAGTTGAGCTTTTAACAAAGCCTCAAGTGATTGTGAAGAGGGTCTGACCAAAATACTCGCGAGCTAGGTCAAAATTTGTTCTGCAGCCTAGGGATAAAATGGTCATTTTGCTATTTTTTAACTTTGGGCAGATTTGATATGTGTAGAAACTAGGTTTGGCCAAGTTTCATTGGATTTGGAATCCACTTGATAGGGATTGGCTCAAAATGGGTCAACTTAGATCAAATTGACCAATTTGGTCAAATTGGGTCAAACCATGGGTTGGGTCAAGTTCATATGACCATTTGAAATGTTTTGGGGGCTTTGGTTTGATTCAATTTGGTATTGGTTTTGGCTCATATGACTTCCTTTAGGTCAAGTGGGTCAAGTTGATTTGACCTATTTCGGGTAGGTCAAGGGTAAGTTTAGGTTTGGTTAGTCATATGGAGTGGATTAGTATCTTTATTTCCAACCAATTTGGGTTAAGTTCAATTTTTGCTCAACGTGACCCCTTTAGGTCTTGTTGGGTCAAAGGTCAATTGGGCTAGGTTGGGTCTAGTTGGCCAATTAAGGCTTTTGTCAAGTTCATCAAGTGATTTGGGATGACCTTGACCCATTGGTTTGGATCAATTTGGCTTAGAACAAGTTTTGAAACATTTTGACCCTTAGGTCAAAATGGGTCAACTTGGGTCAAGTTGACCAAATGGGCTACATTAGGCTCAAAGGTTGACTTGGTCAAGTTCAAACATAAGTCATGAATGAACTTAGATCAATAGTTTCAATCAATTTGGCCTATAGTGGATTTTGGCTATGTAAAGTTTCATTTTAGGTTAAGTGTTGACTTGGTCAACCCTTAGGTTTGATTTTGTTTGACCCAATTTGATTAATTAATCATCCCATGATGATTATTGATCATGATGAGAGGCAAATATGAGTTTGGTTCAATCCAATTTGGTTAGGATCAAAAGTTGGCTCATAAGGATACTTTAGGTCACTTTGGGTCAAGTGAGCCTAAGTAGGTCAAATTGCTTGGTCAAGGCTTGATTTGAAGTTGGTTGATCTTGTATATGGACTTATGATTGAAATATAAATCCATTTACAAGTTATTTGAAGTCAAATAGATTTTGATCCATTTGAAAATTTCATATTCAAAGGAAGAATATGAAAGGTTTTTGGGTTTGATTTTTGATTTAATTTTGAATCGTTTGATTGAAGTTTGGATTTATATATGAGCTCATGATTGTATGATTGATTGAACCATGAGATAAAATCAAGAGTTTGGCTTGATTTGAAAGTGATTTGGCTAAGTTCAAGATTTTGACTTGAAAGGCTTAGATTAGATTTTGAATGGATTTGAGTTTGATTTTTGGAATTGAATTTGATTGTTTGAATTTATATTTCACTTTTATATGTGAATATAAATGAGAATATAAATGGATCATTAGAAAATTTCAAGGATTTGAAGTGGTTTAGTCATGATTTAGGTTAAATCCATTAAAGGAAATTTAAAGGATTTAATGAAATTTTTAATTGAAATTTAATTTTTGAATTGGATTGGATTGATTTATATTTATTTTTCATTTATATATGAGAATATAAATGAGGACATAAATAAGTTTTGAGAAAATTTTATGATTTTGAAATGGTTTGATCAAAGTTTAGGTTAAATCCATTAATGGAAAATTAAGAGATCTAAGGGAATTTCAAGGACTTTAAATTTAGAATTTAATTTTTGGATTGGATTTGATTTATTTATATTTATATTTAATTTATTTATAAGAATATAAATGAGAATATAAATAATTTTTGAGAAAAATCCTATGAATTTGAATAGGTTTGATCAAGGTTTAAGATTGATTTTGGTTAAGTCCTTTAATGGAAAATTAAAGGGACTTAAGAAAATTTTCATGAATTGATTTGGAATTTTTAATTTAGTTGCATTGATTTGAATTTATATTTCATTTATATATGTGAATATAAATGAGAACATAAATGGATTATGATAAAATCTCAAAGGTTTATATTGGTTTTGAATCATGATTTTGCTAAGTCCTGGGAAAATTAAGGACTTAAAAAAATTTGGACTTAGGAATTTTTGATGGATTTTGATCATGGGTTTCAATCATAGGTTTCAATCATGAATTTCAATCATATGGAGTTGATTTGAATCATGTGAAAATCAAATTAGATTGATTTGGAGTTTGATTTAAAAGAAGAAAAGTGAGGAATGGTTTAGGCTAAGGGTGGGAAGTTTTCCTACACCCCTAAGGCATGACCTATTCCTATGGCTAAGTCTTCTAAGTCTCTAGGGCTAGGTTGGAGTGTCTACATAATCACTAGATGTGTCTTAAGACTAAGGAACTCTTAAATTATAATATGAAGGGGTTGAGAGCTCATTCTAAAAATGAGGTCAACAATAATACAAACACAATCTTTCGACACTATTAGAATAGGTGTGAGAGAACCCAAGAGGAATCCTATTTCAATTAGCACAACTAAGTTAGGTGTGAGAGAACCCAAGTGGCATCCTTTCTTAGTGGGAATCCTCGGTTGCCATCTGTGGCACCATTTCATCAAAATCCCTAAGCGTGTTTAGGGTAGGTGTAAGAGTCCCCCAGCGGCATCCTATTCCCTTTTACACATGCACAAAAACAAACACATATTCTCTTCTCGAGCTATCTTGATGTGGGAGCAAGCCCTTGTGATGCTCACTCATTAGCTGCTCTAGGTCGGGTCTACATCCTACCTTGCTAGTATATCACCCCAATGGTCATTTATCGGGTGGATGTGAGTCCCCGTGCTTTATTCTTAACTTAACCATTGTAAACCAGCGAGCGCCTTGTTAGTATGGTAGGCTTCACTACACAGCCTGTAAGCTACATCATGTTGACTTTGTTTAAGAAGATGTGAGTCCATGAGCTTTCTTCTTGAACTAGCCATCATGCACTAACTAGGTTGAGTATATTTGAGGTTTAGGATAAGTCCCCAAGAGGCTCCTTTCCTCTTGACTATATTTGAGTTGATATAAGTTCCAAGTAATACTCCCTAGCTCATGGCACCCATCTAGCCAAAGAATGACTATCCCAAAGAATGCCATGGAGGATGTGACTCCTAGAGCTTTCTTCCTAGGCTAATCATTGCAAACCAACGGGCACTTTAGGTTGGTTGATATTCGCTATGCTGACAGCTACTCACCCGGTGGATATACCACTCTTGGCAGATATAAGTCCCCGAGCTTTCTGCTTAAGTTGGACACTGAATACCTATTTGATATATGACTAGCCATGTCCTCTTCTCCAGGGTGTTGGATTAAGCCTTTCGCAGCCCCATCCCCTTCAAGCACTCTATTTGGATCACATCCTTTGCTACCCCATTTAGACACTACTCGGGTTACTCTTGGATTAGACAGTCCCTCTTTCCTAGTAGCCACCCCTATGGTTGGAGAATTTATTTAGCGAATGTGCAGATTCTCCCTTGGTTCAGTAAAGCTGAGATAGGTCTAGGATGATATAAGCTCCTTCTTAGTTTGATCCCTTACAAACTAACAGGGTCCATGATAAACAAACTAAACAAACAAATAAAATTTATTCACTTGTGGATTAGGATTTCAAGCCTCCAAAGGGCCCCTTTTCCCAAGTAGACATCTTATCTTTAGGGCAGTGTCAGCAGAACTCCCTATAGGAATTGCCTGATTACTTGAGTTGAGATAAGTCCCCGGGTCGGCACTCACTCTATAGTCGCCCTTAGGTCGGGTTCAATCTATTTTACCATAAGCAGATCACCCCGACAATCATTCTGCTTTGTAAGATGTAAGACTATGATGCATTCTTTCTTGCATGACTGTCGCAAATCGATGGGTAGCCCTAGGTCAAGTTCAATTTGTTACACAAAGCAACCGATCTCCCCAGTGGTCTCTTGTAGTGGAAGATGTAGTCCCCAAGCTTTCTTCCCATGAATTGATCATTATAAATTGAAAGGCATCCCTTTGGTTGGATAGTCCTATTTTGTGGTTGGTAGATTAATTTGTGTTATGTCTAGGCCTCCATGGCCCCTATTCAGTACAGTTCATCGCAAACTGATGGGGTCTATCATAATCAAAACAAATCTAAAAATGAAATTAACTTTGACTATCTTTGAGTTGATTTAAGTCTCCCAACATTCACTCAAATGCCTTAGGTTGGTTCAAATTTCCCCAAAGAACTGGTGTCTTTACTTTAGAGATGTAAGTCTACTATGTTTTCTACACCGAGAATCTAGAGTCCCTTTTCTAGCTTGTTTAGTAGACTACCCCTTTGGATTGGTAAATCTGAATTAGGTCTAAGCCTTCGTGGCTTCTACTCAATACGATCCATCTCAAACCAATAGGGTCCATCTCAAAATCCAAAAATCTAAAACAAACACAATTAAACAAACAGCAAATTGAAACAAATTCAACCCTCTTCCCTAGTGGAATTCTCTCCCTAGTGAGACTCAAATTAAATCAAACCCCTCATCCCTTTATGGATGACTTGAACCTACTTCCTTAGTGGAAGGTTCACATACTCTATCCCTTAGTGGATTCCTCCTCTCTCTTATGTCTTGGACATAAGAGCACACATAAGCTCGATTCCTTCTACACCTTGGGTTGGAGTAGATGCCTTTGTTGGTGCTTGTGATCATTCAATGTTGTTGATCATCACCAATATGTGTGGTGTTCCTTATCAATCACACCGCACCTATTGGGCGACCTTTGTTGACCTCAATTTTAGAATGAGTTCTCAACCCTTCCATCCTAGACATAGGAATCATCTTAGACTTTAAAAGATCCTTAGTCCTAAGACACATCAAGTGATTAGGTGGACACTCAACCTAGCCCTAGAGACTTAGAAGGGTTAGCTATAGAAATAGGTCATACCCTAGGGGTGTTAGGAAAATTTGTCTACCCGTAGCTTGAAACACTTTTCTTACTTCCTTCCTTCAAGTCAAAAGTACAAATTAATTTTATTTGATCTTCTCCAAACTCAAATCAATACCACATGATTAAAATCCATGATTGAATTCCAAGTTGAAATTCCAAATTCCAAATTAAGTCTTATGGACTTAGCCTATCATGATCAAATCACCCAAATCCTTGAAATTTTCACATAACTCATTTATATTCTCATTTATATTCACATATAAATATAAAAATTAAAATCAATCAAATCAAATCCAAAATTCAAATTCCTAATTAAAATCCTTCTTAAGTCCTTAATTTCTTGACTTTTCAAATCATCTTCAAATAAATTCGAATTCTTGAAATTTTCATAACTCATTTATATTCTAATTTATATTCACATATATAAATGAAATATAAATTCAAATCAATCAAACTAAACTCAAAAAATCAAATCAATTCCCTAAATCTTTCCTAAGTCCTTAATTCCCTTTTAAGGACTTATCCTAAATCATCTTCAAATCAATTCGAATTCATAAAATTTTCTCATAACTCACTTATATTCACATATATAAATGAAATATAAATTCAAGTCAATCAAACTAAACACAGAAAATCAAATCAACTCACTAAATCTTTCCTAAATCCTTAATCTCCATTTTAAGGATTTAGCCTAGATCATGATAAAATCACTTCAAACTCATGAAATTTTCTCATAACCCATTTATATTCTCATTTATATATAGATTTATAAATGAAATATAAATTCAAATCAATCAAACCAACTCCAAAATTCAAGTTCAAATTCAATCAAAATCTAACCTAAGCCTTTTAAGTCAAATTCTTGAACTTAGCCAAACCAACTTCAAATCAAGCCAAACTCTTGATTTTTCTTCATGATTCAATCAATCCTTCAATCATGAATCCAAATATAAATACAAGCTTCAATCACTTAACCAAAATTCAATTCAAAAATCAAACCCAAATCCATTCATGTTCTTCCTTTAACATGAAATTGTCAAATGAACCAAAACCCATTTGACTTCAAACCACTTGCAAATGGATTTATATTTCAATCATAAGTCCATAAACAAGTTCAATCAAACTCAAATCAAGCTTTGACCAATCCATTCGACCCACTTAGGCTCACTTTACCCAAAGTGACCTAAAGTACCCTTATGAGCCAAATTCTAATCCTAACCAAATTGGATTAAATCAAACTCACCTAAGCCTCTCATCATGATCAACAATCATCAAGAGATGATCAATCACTTGAATTGGATCAAACTAAATCAAACCTAATGGTTGACCAAGTCAACACTTAGCCAAAATGAAATCTAACAAAGCCAAAATCCACCAAAGTCCAAATTGATTGAAACTAATGATCTAAGTTCATTTATGACCAATGTTCAAACTTGACCAAGTCAACATTTGAGCCTAACCTAGCCCAATTAGCCACTTGACCCAAGTTGACCCAACTTGACCTAAAAGGTCAAAATGTGTGAAAACTTGATCTAAGCTAAATTGATTGAAACCAATGGGTCAAGTTCATTCTAAATCACTTGTTGAACTTGGCCAAAGCCTCAATTGGCCAACTAGACCTAACCTAGCCCAATTGACCTTGAACCAAACTTGACCTAAAGGGTCTTATTTAGCCAAATTCAAACTTAATAAAAATTGATTGGAAACAAAGATACTGTTGGCCTCATTTTTAGAATGAGTTCTGAACCCCTCCATCTTAAACATAGGACTTCTCTCTAAGACTTTAAGATTTTCTTAATCTTAAGATGCATTTAGTGATTAGGTACCTCCAGCTTGAAGACTTAGAATTATAGAATAAGTCATGCCTGGGGTGTTAGAAAATCTACCTACCCTTAGCTTAAACCATTCCTCACTTTTCTTCCTTCAAGTCAAACTCTAAATCAATCTTACCTGATTTTCTCCATACTCAAATCAACCCCCATGTGATTGAAATCCATGACTGAAACCCATGAATGAAATTACTAAGTCCAAATTTATCCTAAGTCTTTAATCTTCTTTTAAGGACTTACATTAAATTAAATCTAAATCAATTCACATTCATGGGATTTTTCATAACTCATTTATATTCACATATATAAATGAAATATAAATTCAAATCAATAAAACCAAATTTAAAAATTCAAGCTTGAAACTCCAAAAATTTCCCCAAGTCTTTTAAATTTCCCTCTTAAGGACTTAGCCTAAATCATGATCAAACCAATTCAAAGTCATGAGATTTTCTCATAACTCATTTATATTCTCATTTATATTCACATATATAAATGAAATATAAATATAAATCAATCAAATCAAATCCAAAATTAAATCAAATCTAAAATCTTTTCCTAAGTCCTTTAAATTCCTTTAATAGACTTAGCCAAAATCATGATCAAATCAATTCAAATTCATGGGATTTTCTCATAACTCATTAATATTTTTATTTATATTCACATATATAAATGAAATATAAATATAAATCAATCAAATCAATTACAAAAATTAAATTCTAAATCTAAAATCTTTTCCTAAGTCTTTAAATTCCTTTAATGGACTTATAAATCAAATCAAATCAATTCAAATTCATGGATTTTCTCATAATTCATTTATATTCTCATTTATATTCACATATATAAATGAAATATAAGTACAAATCAATCAAACCAAATTCAAAAATTCAAGCTTCAAATTCCAAAATTTTCTTCTTAAGTCCTTTAATTTTCATTTAATGGACTTAGCCTAAATCATGATCAAATCACTTCAAACCCTTGAAATTTTTTCATGAATCATTTATATTCTCATTTATTCACATATATAAATGAAATATAAATTCAAACAATCAAAATAAATTCCAAAAATTAAACTGAAATCAACTCAAAATCCAACCTAAGCATTTCAAGTCAAAATCTTGAACTTAGCCCAATCAAGTTCAAATCAAGTCAAACTCTTAATTTTCCTTCATGATTCAATCAACCCTACAATCATGAACCCATATATAAATGCAAACCCCAATCACCAAATCAAAATCCAATTCAGAAATCAAAGCCAAAATCCTTTCATATTCTTCCTTTCAATATGAAATTATCAATGAATCAAAACCCATTTGACTTCAAACCACTTGCAAATGGATTTATATTTCAATCATAAGTCCATGTTCAAGATCAATCAAACTCAAATCAAGCTTTGACCAAACCATTTGACCCACTTAGGCTCACTTGACCCAAAGTGACCTAAAGTACCCATATGAGCCAAATTCTAATCCTAACCAAATTGGATTAAATCAAACTAACCTTTGCCTCTCATCATGATTAACAATCATCATGAGATGATCAATCAATCAAATTAGGTCAAACCAAGTCAAACCTAAGGGTTGACCAAGTCAACACTTAGCCCAAAATGAAACCTAACATAGCCAAATTCCACCATAGGCCAAATTGATTGAAACCATTGATCTAAGTTCACTCATGACCTATGTTTGAACTTGACCAAGTCAACATTTGAGCCTAACCTAGCCCAATTGGCCACTTGACCCAAGTTGACCCAACTTGACCTAAAAAGTCAAATGTGTCAAAACTTGATCTAAGCCAAATTGATTCAAACCAATGGGTCAAGTTCATTCCAAATCACTTGTTGAACTTGACCAAAGCCTCAATTGGCCAACTAGACCTAACATAGCCAACCAACCTTGAGACCAACTTGACCTAAAGGGGTCATGTTGAGCCAAATTGAACATAACCAAAATTGATTGAAACAAAGATACCAATCCACTCCATATGACTAACCAAACCTAAACCTACCATCACTACCTAAATAGGTCAAATGGGTCAAATAGGTCAACTTGACCCATTTGACCTAAATGAAGTCATATGAGCCAAATTCAAAACTAAACCAAATTGAACCAAACCAAAGCCACCAAACATTTCAAATGGTCATATGAACTTCCCAACCCTTGGTTTGACCCAATTTGACCAATTGGTCAACTTGACCCAAGTTGACCCATTTTGACCTAAATGGGTCAACATGAGCCCCTATCAAATGAATTCCAAATCTCATGAAACTTGGCCAAACCTAGTTTCTCCACATACCCAAATATTCAAATTAAAATTAGTAAAATGTCCATTCTACCCTAGGCCATAGAACAAATTTTGGCCTAATCCATGGGAATTTGGTCATGCCTCTCTCATATCACTTGATACCTTTCTAAAAGCTCAAGGGGACCTAATGAAGAGTGGTGCACCCAACCCAATGGGTTTGAGTCCAAATGGACCTGGCCAAACCCACCCCTATGGGTCAAATTGGATCATTCAAATCCTCTTCCACTCAATTTAATGCACATGGGAGGTAAATCCACTCAAGGCCTTAAAACCATGTGCAAAGAGCTAACAGATCAAACAACCTCCATTATGGTCAATTGGATCAAAATGGCTAGGTGTCATGCCTGATCATGAGGAGATATACTCCCAATTCAATTTGAAATTATCATTCTCATTGAAGCTATAGAGTGTTAGGAGAGATCAGAGAGCCATCCTAAACTTTATAAGATGGATTTCAAATAACTTCTTCTCAGTTTCCTCTATTGAAAAATTAGGGAGCTCCTTTGAACTTTCAACTTCTTCCTCACTCAAAATTACACCAATTCCTCTTGCACACTTCCTCTGAGGATCAATTCGAGTGCACCCAAGCATCCATTTGAGTCCCCACAGCAAGGAGAGCCTCAATTGGATCAAAGTCTCCAAGGAAGTGAAGTGGTGTTGGTCTATAGGAAGATCCACTCAACCTCAAGGCTTGAAAATTTCAACAACGCTTCATCTCCACTAGACAAAGTTACCTCATCGAGCTCGAGTACTGATGACCACCTCTGATGAGGTATGTAATTTTTTAACCACCTAGCATAGGAGGTGTTGGTCTTTTGTGAAAGGAATTTTCAAGTCATGGAAAATCCACTATTGGATATGCTTGCTTTAGATGGTGTGGGAACAATATTCCATGCTCAATCGAAGCTCGATCTTCCCCAGATCATGGACGATCCCAAGGGAAGAACTAGATCAGCCATCCATCCACATTTTGGATACTACAGATTATTCACATGTTAGAATTAATTATCCTTTTATAACCGCACGAGATCCTGTCAGATCTTTGATCAAATTACAGATCAAAGCATCCACCGCCGTGTCACCATTTAGATGACGTTTAAGTAGGCTCATGCGATGCGTAAAGCGTCCACCGCCGCCATTTCGCGTGAGGAGATTAGTTAAGGAATTTAATTAATGATTAATTAATCTCATGATCTTCTAAAAATTATATCTCCTTGAATAAAATTCATAAAAATATGAGGTAAAATCCTATAGAAAGATAATTTAACCTAAAATATTTTAAAAATAATTTTAATGGATTTTAAATTATCCTTTTCTCTAATTTTGGGTTTTAATGGAATTATCATTTTGCTAATTACTTCTTAATTAATCCTCTCATTAATCCCAAGCTTCTTGGATATGTTTTAGGGAATGACCTTTGCCTCCTTTAATTTTCTTGGGATTTATTTAAGGCTTAATTAGGGGAATTGCAAATGTGTTTTCTAATTATTCCCTTAATCTAATTTTGAATAATTAAGGTTGGATTAGTGTTTTAATTCACTATTAGGGTTGATTAAGGTTAGATCCAGAATGGAGGTTTGGGAATAATTTTGGGGTATTTCCCTAAGCTATTCCCTAAATCTTCCTTTCCTTAATCCTCTTAATTAAGGGTTAATTCATTAATTATCCCCTTCAATTAATTTTAAAAATTCTAAAACTTCCGAACTTAATTAATCTACTTTGGGTAGATGCTTAGGTGTTTAAGAGCCTAAGTTCAATTAAGAAAAAAAACCCAATTCATATGTGTGAAAGGGTGTTTTGAAATTACTTAAGTTAAACCTTAGCTTAATTAACTTAATCATGAGCCAAATTGCATTAGGCCTTTTCTTATTAGGTGCATTGCAAATTTAAATTCCTTGTGAGGTTTTATGTCATCTCATTGGCTCATAATTATTGGTTAACTATGCTAAGGTGGTGTGTAAGGGTTAATTAACTTGCTTAATTCATACCTTAACCTAATTAATACATAAAATGAATCTAATCATCTAAAATTAAACAAAAATATCAAACACATGTGGAATGGGTTAGGAATAGTAAACTCAACTCACCTTTCAAAATTAAATCAAACTTAAACTAAACAAAAATTGAAAATATACTTTGATTTATTTTAAACTTTCTTATTTCATAAGAATGTCTTTAGGATTTAATTAAAGTGAATTTGTTTACATGCTTTCATTGCTTTGATCTTTCCCCAACATGTTAAATTTGTATGTCATGTGATTTCATGCACATTTTCAAATTCAAATTAAAATGAAATTGTTTACTTTATGTCAAATTTGCATGTGTTGGCTAAAGTAGAAATATGAATAATATTATCACTACTAAATTAAAATTATTTTCAAAACTTATAAATCAATTATCAAATCTGAAAGTGTGCTACTTATATTTTAATTATAAGCTTGCATGTGAGAAATATGGGTGCTTAGTAGGTCTTCTTCTTTAGGTATAGTTTGAATATGAGTTGAGATAAGTGTTTTCATTTGAAAAGAACCTAACACCTAATTCCATATCTATTCATCCTATGCTATCATTTAAGAAGGGTTATCTATGCATACACATAAATTGCACAAACAAAATGAATCCATTATACAACTTTTGCATTCTTTATTTTCCATTTCATTTCTTTTGTACACATGTTTGTATTTAAGGAAAGTGGTATATTAGTCCGACAACCCTAGGTTACGAGGTTTTAAGTAGCCCTAAGTAGGTCTTGTACCTACACCTCTAGTTAACAATGGCATGTACTCACTTATGCCTTCTTACTTTCATATGTATATGTAAAAATTGGATAAAGAAACCTTTCTACTTAAGAAAATCATGCATCCTAAACTTCCAAATTTCCTTAAATGAATTACTTAGCATGCATCATAAAAGTATAAATATTCATTTATATGTATAGATATGCTTAGATTCATTCATGTGCATGTTATACATGTTGGAAAAGAAATGAAGTAATGTGTGTTTTGTGAATTTGGTTCATTTTATCTAATCTTAAAAATGTCTTACTTTTTAAATAAGTTTGTTTAGAGTTCATCTAAACTTAGGATTAATTAAAATATTTAATCAAAACATTCACTACACAAAAATAAAATGTGAATCTACTTTAAAAATTACTTAGGTTAGGGAAGAAAAGAGAAGTTCTATTTTCTTTCCCTCTCTTTATAACTTAGCAATTAATTGTAGGATTCACTTGAATCTAATCAAAACATGAAATAAAATCAATTCAAATCAATTAAACAACTTAAATGAAACCCTCCCCTAAGATGAATATGCTTCACACTTAGAAAATTCTAACTTAAAGCCATAGCTAAGCATACCACACAAACCTTCAAAGCACACATATTAGCCTAAGTCACCACTTCTAGCTTTAGGTTAGGGCGGTGCATGGTTTGATGTTTCTTTTATTTTGTGATATATGTTTTAGACTAGATGTTAGAATGTATGCTCATAGAATGAATGGTAGGATGCTCTTAGTCTAACCATTATTTTTTGTAGGGGATTGTGCTTTAAGGGTGCTATCATTAATAAAAACATAAATACTTTTGCTTACAGGAGCATATATCTCTAAGCATAATCCAATAGGCCAGGTGGACTTAGACACCCATGTTTAGGGTGATAAGACCAATATACATGCTTGGGATTTGTGTGGTTTGTTTTAGCTAATCTCTATTTTGTAGGTGTTAGTTAGATTTCCATTCTTTTCCTTTTCATGTAAATTTGTGCAATTAGGATTTTGGAATGATTGTTATGGGGATTAGGATGAGCATTGGTCATAAGATCATATCTTATGCACCATGTGAAGCCTTGGAGCATCCACCTTCCAACCATCCAAAAGAAGGAACCAAAGAAGAAAGAAGAAAGCTTGAAGACCCCCATAATAATGGATTCCTTACTTAATTGTAATTTAGTTCATTTGTAATCCAGATTGTATATGGGTCGAGCTTAGCTACCCAATTTTTTATTTTTAGCTTTTTGCAGTGGTGCCGGACCACAATGACCTTTTATTCTTTTTGCGATTAGCTTTATAAATTTATTGATGATTTATTTATCTTTTACATTAAGTGGCATCTTTTCCTAGTTTCTTCCTTGTTTTATGTATGGCTGATGGATTAGGCTCTTAGAAAAATAAATCTTTTACCAAACTTAACAACTCAAAATTAAAATAAAGAACTCATAACCTCACTAAAGCTTAGGTTTAAAATCAAGATAAAAGAATTAGTAAACCCCATTGGATGAGTTCTTTCTTTATAATATCATGCACCAAACATCTTATTTATTTGATTGAGGGCTTTCACCTTGCTGAAAACTTGGCTTGACCTTGAGAGCCATGGTGGAAACCCACCTCCTCCTTCTCTGATTTTGGCCAATAACTTATTTCATGCATTAGTCATATGAATCCTATTAGCTGAGTCAAAATTGTCCAAAAATAAAAAATAAAATGAAATTTGAATTGCAGATTTAGGTCATTTGAAGCATCCTTACATGATCTAGTCTCTTAGGGAGTGAGTTTAAGGACTTAGTCTCTTTCTAAATAAATAAATACCTTTATCTTGCATAAGCATTTGACTTGCTACATGTATTTAAAATCATAGGAGGAGTTAGTTGGCCACCCCTGGTTGTAAGTCCAAGCCAGTGGTTTGTCCTCTCTTGTGGAGGCAAACCAAATACCCATTTTTGCCTTAGATTTAGGTTGTACTTTTGGCCCTCACCAAAGCTTCTTAGATTTAGGTTCTGAGATTGCTTTCTCCTTTGTGGGCCATAAGCTTAATTCCTCAGCTCTTAGATATTTCCTTAATCTTGTGTTAAGGGATTATAAGTCTTAAATTTCTAATGAAAAATGCAACTGAAACAAACTAAATTAATTTCAAATATGTAAAGCCCATCCATAGGATAGTTTGAGATACTCGCTAGGTTTCTAAGCATCGTGGGTATCTTCTACTTATCTTCCTTTGGCTTTGCTAATAACTCACTCTCTTTGATCAATCCCACTCGATCTTCAAAAAAATGAACTAATCGATTGATAGTCCTTTCCTATTGAAATTTTTGAAGATAATGATCATTTATCTTAATTGAGAGTATTTTTATGGGATCCCATTCCTTAGGATGTAATTAACTATGAGGGCTTGAGCTTGTATGAAACTTAACAAACCTGATTTAAAATAAACCTTGCTTTACTTTTTCATGTAAAGTAGGAGAAGAATCTTTTGTATATATGTAGACCCATCATCCTTAGGAGTTCTTATTGAGGTGATTAGGTTTGTTAAAGGATAGTGACTTCTATCTTTCAAGATAGAACACCATTCCTTGATGACATACTCGATCACCTGAATAAGCACATCTGTGGATCTGCATGGCATCCTAAAAAGATGAATTTCTATATTCTTGCCTTCTCTTTCTCACCATAGATTTGAAGGTGACTCATAGAAATTTTATTCACATGGATACCAATCTACTTCATATGAATAAGCCTAATACCCATGATAGCTCAAGTAAAAAAATGATCAAATTGGTCAACTTGACCCATTTGACCTAAATAAGTCATATGAACCAAATTGAAACCTAAATCAAATTGAATCAAACCAAAGACACCAAACATTTCAAATGGTCATATGAACTTTAAACCCTTAGTTTGAAATTTGACCAATTGGTCAACTTGACCTAAGTTGACCCATTTTGACCTAAATTGGTCAACATGAGCCAAACCATATCAAATTAATTACAAATCCAATGAAACTTCGCTAAACTTATTTTATCAACATACCAAACATAAAAAAATTAAAAAATTATTCAAACAACCATTTTACCCCTAGGCCATAGGGTAAATTTTGGCCAATTCCACTTAGAATTTGGTCAAACCCTCTTCATACTCACTTGATACTCCTAATCAAGGAAAATAGGGTGGTGCACAATGGTTTTATCCAAATTTAAAATGAACTCAAAATGGCTTTAAATTCAACAAGCCATCTAAATAAATTGATCCAAAATGGCAAGTGATGCTTCAATTTTGATTGCCTAATAATCCCCAATTCATTTGAATCTGATAGCCATAAAAATAGAGAGTCATAAGCCATTGGCAAGTGATCCTAAGCTTCATGAGGGAGATTCAATTTGCATCTTCTATTTTCTTAAGATAATAAAGAGGAGGTCAATCATTTTAACTTTACACACTCAAACTCCTAATTCCTTATTCTATTCATGTGAGGACCAATCAGTACCAAGCTCTCTTCAAGTTTAAGCAAAGATCAATCAAAAAAGCTCAAGCTGGAGGAGGTGACTATAAGATCCACTCAACCTCACTCAAAATTTCAAAGAAAGCTTCATCTAAATCCTTAAAATCGAAAGCATGATCACCTTCTCAGGTTAGCCATTTTGATCATTAAATTCAATGTGGTAGCTTTTGAAACAAATAAATCTTGACCATTGGATGAATCTTCTATGCATGTTGATGGTGTGGATAAAATTATCAATCAGCTCAATCGAGCTCAAATCATTTAAACATAAAATCATCATAGAGATAAATCTGCCATCCATCTAGATATTTGGATGGATGGCATTTAAAACATAATATTATATATTCTATTTTAATCCTCTGATCCAGCTTACATGATTCAAAATGAGAAAGTGCATACATTGCAAACTATGATATGATATTTAAATAAGAATTCAGGTCATGTAAAATGTTAAATCTTATTCTTGGCATTTGGGATTAAAGATTTGTATTTAAATAATTCTATTTAATTACCTAAGCTTCTAAAATCCATATCTCAACATAGAAAAATTTTTAAAAAAATGAAATAAATTTCCACTAAAAGATAATTGAGTCTAGAATTTTCTAAAATTGATTTTAATTAATTTTGAACAATCCTCCTCTCTAATTTTGGGTTTTATTTGAAATATTAATTTTCAATTACTTTTAGTTAATCCAAATTATTCCCCAAACTTGAGTACATTTTGGGGTATGACACCTCTAATTTTCTTGATTTATTGGTGGCTTAATTGGGAAAATTTCTAATTCATTCTCTATTATAGTATAATTATAAGGGTTTAATTATGATTAATCCTTTATTGAAGTTGATTAAGGTCTATTTTAATGAATAAGGTTTAGTGAATAATTTTCATTTTCCAATTATTACTTAAACCATTTTCATTTTTTTATCCTCTTAATTGAAGGTTAATTCAATAATTATAATTAATTTTCATTAAAACCTTCAACTCATAATTCTTAAATACCTAGTTGTTTAGTAGCCTAAGCACAATTAAGGAAATAAAAATTCAACTCATATGTGTGAGGGGTGTTATGAAATTACTTTAGTTAAACCCCTCAGCTTAATTAATCATTAATCATGAGCCAAATTATATTAAGCCCCTTTTCTTCCTAAGTGCATTGCTTATTTAAATTCTTTGTGTGATTTATGTCATCTCATTTACTCATAATTATTTGATTAACTATGCTAAGTTGATGTAGGTAAGGGGTAATTAACATGCTTAATTCATACATTAACCTAATCAAAATATAAAATGAATATCCACCTAAAAAATAACAAAATATCAAATACATATGGGAATGGGTTAGGAACAACAAACGTATTTCACAATTTCCAAATTAAATCAAACTCAAGATCAAATAAAAATCATACTAAACAAACTTTCATTTTTTTTAAGCTTTATTTCATATAATTGTCTTAAGAATTAATTAAGGTGATACATTTTTCATTATTTTAATTCTTAACATTTAAATATGTGTTTCATATGATCTCATACATTCATGCTTTCAAAAAATATAAATTTAAAATAAAAAAATGCGTCAAATTGAAGTTTTGCTAAAGTAAATAATAAAGTCATCACTATTAAATCCAGATTATTTTCAAAATATATGGATCAATTATTAAAACTGAAAGTGTTATTTATATCTTACTTATAAGCTCGTGAGTAAAATATATGGATGTTTAGATAGTTTTCTTTCTCCTCTTTTGGTATAGTTTGAATAGATTTTAAGTGTATAGTTTTGAACACAACACTTGCTAATTTTATTTCCTATTCATTCATATTTATGACTTAAAATGATACCATATACTATAAAATTTCATAAACAAACCAACATAAAACAAATACAATTTGTGCATCTTTCTTTCCATTCTTTTCTTTTGTACACATGCTTGTATTTAGGAAAGTGATATATTCCACAACCCTTTGCGAGATTTTAAGTAGCCTAAGTAGGTCTTGTACCTTACCCATGGTTAACAATGATGTTGTACTCACTTATGCCTTTCATTATCATATGTGCATGTGAAAAATTGGATAAGAAACCCTTTTCTACTTAATGAAAATCATGCATCATAAATATCCAAATTTTCTTATAACTTATTTAACATGAATCATTAAGTGTGCTAAATTTCATTAATAGATATGCTTAGATGTATCCATATGCACCTATACATGTTGGGAAAGAAATGAAGATGTGGTTTCAATTTAGTTCACTTTATTTAATCTTGAAATGCCTTATTTTGAATAATTTGTTTAGAGTTCATCTAAACTTAAGATTAATTAAAAACATAATAAAAATATTCACTAAATTAAACTATAATATGACTCACTTAGAAATTACTTATAGAAGGAAATAGGAGTTCTCTTCTCTTTCCTTTTAGAACTTAGTAATCAATTGTGATCAATTCAAAACTAATTAAAACATTAAAAAAAAATTAACCCAAAGCAACTAAACAACTTAAATGAAAACCTCCTCAAGTTGCATATTCTTCACATTTATAAAATTCTAACTTCAAGCCATCTAATATACACAAACATCTAAAGCACACACATTAGCTAAGTCACCATTTGAGCTTTAGGTTTAAACATTATTTGATGTTTGATTTTTATTTTGTGATATATGTTTTAGTCTAGATGTTGGGTGAATGATCAAAATGAATGAGGATGATTTAGTCTAATCATTATTTTCTCAATTGTGCTTAAATGTAATAAATAAGAATATAAATACTTTGTTTGCGGTGTGCTTATACCCCTAAGCATAATCCAATAAGCCAGTTGGACTTAGTCACATATGTGTGGGGTGATAAGTTCAACATACATGCTTGGGATTTGTGTGGTTTGTTTATTTATCTCATTTTGTATGACTGATTTACTTTTCCTTTCATGTAATTATTGAAATTAGATTTTGGAATGAAAATTAATGATATTCATCATAAGAACATCTTATGTAACATGTGAAGCCTTGAAACCACCTTCCAAACCATCCAAAAGAAAGAACCAAAGAAGAAAGAAAAAAGAAAAAAGAAGAAAAGAAATGAAGAATGAAGCTTGAAGACCCCTCTTATTTCAAAAAAAATTTCAAAGACATTTGAACTTCATTAACATACCAAATTGAAGTCTCAAATAAAATCAAAAAATTTTCAAAGAACATTTTGGAACCTCACTTAACATACTCAAATTTGTTAAGTAAAGTCTCCAAATCCAAAATCAAAATCAACAATCATACTTCAAAAATTTCTAAACACATTTTGAAACTTCATTTAACATACTCAAATTTGTTAAGTCTCCACCAATATCAAAAATTTTGAAAGCACATTTTGGAACTTCATTTAACATACCCAAATTTGTTAAGTGAAGTATCCAAATCCCAAAATCAAAAATATTCAAAACACATTTTGGAACATCATTTAACATAAAATTTGTTAATGAAGTCTCCAAATCAAAATTTCAAAAAATTTAAACAAAATTTGAACCTACTTAACATACCCAAATTTGTTATGAAGTCTCCAAATCAAAATCAAAATTTTCAAACACATTTTAGAATTTCATTTAACATATGTTTGAAGCCTCCAACCAAATATTTTAAAAAAAATAATTCAAACACATTTGAAATCTCATTTAACATACCCAATTTTTTTTAAGAAGTCTCCAAAAAATCAAACAATTTCAAAAAAACATTTTGGAACTCATTAACATACCCAAATTTGTTAAGAGTATCCAAATCAAAATCAAAATCAACAATCATATTTCAAAATTTCTAAACACATTTTGGAACTTTCATTTAATACCCAAATTTGTTAAGTGAAGTTCTCCAAAAAATTTCAAAAAAATTTTAAACACATTTGGAACTTCATTTAACATACCAAATTTGTTAAGTGAAGTTTCCAAATCCAAAATCAAAAATTTTCAAACACATTTGGAACCTCATTAACATACCCAAATTTTATGAAGTCTCCAAATCCAAAATCAAAATCAAATTAATTAAAATAAACATATTTGGAACTTCATTTAACATACCCAAATTTGTTAAGTAAGTTTCCAAATCAAAATTCAAAATTTTCAAACATATTTGAACTTCACCTAGCATACTCAAATTTGCTAAAGTAAAATTTCCAAAGTCAAAACAAAATATTCAAACACCTTTGAACTTCTTTTAGCATACCAAATTTGCAAAGAGAAGTTTCCATTTTTCAAAAAAAACCAAAATCAAATTTTAACACACATTTGATTTCATTTAGCATACTCAAATTTGTTAAATGAAATTTCCATTTCAAACACCAAGTAGATTTCACCTTTCATACCAAATTTGCTAAAGTTAAATTTTTCTCAAAATTTCAAAACAAAATGAAACCTTAGATTTAATACCAAATTTGCTATCTTTTCAAAGATCAAAACATTCAAAGCATAAAATAAAATGAAACACTTAGGATTTTCACAAAAAATTTGCTAAAAATTTTCAAACAAACAAACACACTTGGTTTCTCCTTTAGCATACCAAATTTGTTAAGATCCTACCTTTTCAAAATCAAAACATCAAAACAAAAATGAAACACTTAGGATTTTCTTAACATATCTAAATTTGCTAAGAATCCTATTTTCAAAAATCAAACACTCTTGGATCCTTCATTTAGTATACCTAAATTTGCTAAGTGAGAATTCCAAATTTTTCAAAATCAAAACAAAATCATTTACTCAATTTACTTACCTAAAAATTTAAAAAAAAAAAAAAACAAACAAACAAAATAAAATCATTTGACCCTTACTTTAACATACCCAAATTTGTTAAAGGGAAAGGGTCCTCAAAATCAAAAATTCAAATTCAAAAAACAATGAACCTATGGAAGCATCCTATCAAAATTTGAATCCATATTTCAACATACCTAAATTTGTTGAAATTTTGATTCATATTCAAATTCCTCTTTCAATCAATCTTCAAATCATTTGAACCCCACTTAACACTTCCAAGTTGTTGGATGTGGGTTCAAATTTTCAAAATTCAAAATTCAAAATCTATGGAGACAAATTGATTTCTCATTTAGATTCACAAGGTGCAAAGTAGTACTACAAGCTGCAATGGAAGGTTCTCAAATTTGTCTTTACTTTCCTCATGGCATGGATCTAGCTATCGCCACTTCCTCGCTTGGACCATACCCACTTGATCCACTGGTGTGGATTTGAGGGGCCAAGATCACTGTGAGGGCATTCCCTCACACACAGAAGAAGGTGGCGGCGTATCGGTCAGATACTACCCTTTTTGGATGTATCCTCATCAAGAGGAAAGCATGGCCACAAACTGCTATTACATTTTAATAATACCTCTAGTTGCGCTCCCTAGAGTTTCATTACCCCTGGGGCTAGCACCCCTACCATTTGTACCTCCAAGGGTAAGGCTCCTAGTTTCGATTTGCCTCCCTACATTTGAGTATGGGTCTAGCTCACACTCCTCATCCTACCCACACCAGGTAGGAATAGAATTGCATGGTCAAATGGTTCCATACACTTGGTTAGCTAGAGCAAAGGCAGAACTGCATGGATGAGTCTCCATGATCACTTCACCACGGTTACAAAAAAAACTAGTTTCATCCTCTCTGATCACAAGAGAGGATGCCGGAGGATCATCACCTCCCTCTAGTGGTGCCCACAAGTTTCTAGAGGAGGTCAAGGTTGGCCTCCCATCTATTCTACGCAGGTAGGCATATATGGACGCCATAGTCGCTGATTCTGATTATCCCCACAGTGAGGGAGATATTTGAGAGGGTCAGAGGCCCATACATCACACATTACCAGAGAGTGATGGAGGTTCAACACCATGCCACTTCGCTTGGTTGATTTTCCAGCGCTACCCATGCCGATATACCGATAGTATTCTCTACGGACCACCACCATAGAGGGCCTCTGCATAGAGAGTTCATGGTGTCTCCACCCCACACTTACCTCATCGCCATCACCGGTGTTTCAAAGATCACCCATTCCATCTAAGGCCATGAAGGTCATCGGGAAAATGTACAGGTGATCCACTACGCCAAGGGATCCTACCTCCTACACCACCCATTAGGAAAAGCTCCCACTCGACCTTTTCCGCGTGGTGTGCGAGTGGAGACCCTGACCATCGGTTCATTCCTTCACCAACTCCCATACGATGTGGAGATGGTGATAGTTATTAGATATTTTAGATGACAGTAAAGAAGTGGTAGAGGATCATCCTAGGATTGTTACCCTATTACCAAGATCGAGGAGTATCATTCTTCTAGTGAGTACTCCACAGATTGACTCCCGCAGTGTGAGGTCTGGTGCCTCTCAATTCACGATAGTGATCACACGGTCACCCAAACTATTTGTACAGTTAGATCATCCTTAGATGAGATAGTTCATTATTTTATGGAAAAAGAAGGAGATCTTGGGGTATTGTCGATGAAGAGAAGTCCCTTCGATCCCAAATGAAGATGACTTGATGGGAGACTCTAGCATATGCATTGACACTAGAGGATCTCTTCTTAGGGAGCAAGCCATGGAAGGTGATGAGGTTGATCAAGGAGACACTCGAATCACCCATCACCTCGACTAAGAAGCAAAAGATGAGCAGATTGATGGGATGGCACAATAGTTGGGACTTGTTAGAAAGTCGCTGCTTTAAGCAAGCCCTAGTTCATCCAATGAGTTAATGTCAACTGAAGCATGTCTTGACCCGCAAGACTTACCTCCAGCAAGGTAGCACTAATGAAGAAGGAAGTGGAAAGTACCTCCATACATGAAAAGATTTAAAATCCATGGTTGAGCAAAGTGAAGGAAGCTTTGGCTCAAGCCCTGGGAGGATCATTCCAAAGGGTAGACCCCAGAGAGAATTGCCATCCAATATCCCAAGGGTTTCATGCCTCCTTCCTTCAAAAGCTTTGATGGCATGGAAACCGAGGATATAGCTCACTTTGTATTATTGCAACATGGCGGTGATGCTTTACTCTTAGACTCTTGTAGTAGCCTAGGTATTGCTTTGATTAGTATGTTGAACTACCCAATGGTTCAGTAAAGACATTTTGAGTTAGAGCAACTCTTCATCAAGAGTTTGTTGGAGCTCAACAAAGGGTTACTATGTGATCTCGTTGTAGCCCAACAACACTCCAGTGAGTCACTTATTGATTATATTCTCTGATGGCATAACCTGAGTATGAAGTGTGAACCATAACTATCTGAACAACATGCCATTGAGATTCTCTTGAAGAATATCCATGGCCGGTTGCCTTCATGCTTAAGGGCTTCACCATAAAGACATTTGAGAAGCTAATCAACAAGGTGGCTAGTCTACAAGGAGAGGCCAAACAGTTGCCTTTTCCAGATCAATTGCCAAAGAAGAAATCCCAAAAGGTCCATGAAAAGAAACCTGAAGCAATGACAATGGTTGATAAGGGGAAGCAGCTAGAGATCACGAGAGACCATGACCTAAACCTCCACCTTTGCCACCATCGAGCACTCATAGCCCTCCACAGCCTCCACCAAAGATACCACACAAGTAACATGCATATACCACCTTTAGTAGCTGGTCCACCTACTCTTAGATAAGTTAAACAAACCTTATTCTTTTAAGAGGGAGGTAATCGAAAATCTTTAAGAATCTCTTAAAGAAACTTGATTTTAGCTGAGCCTAGAGATAGGAAGTAGCAAAAAGTCATGATCCAAACTTTTGCCCTTACCACTGGCCATTTTGGAGGATGTTTTACATTCAAGGCTTGAACATTTCAAGACTGTAGTTATCCCAAAGGAATACCTTGGAACAACCTTCTAGTTCCATTAGGTAATCCTTGGGGATACATGTGATCCTACCAAAACCAAAGAAGGTTGGGACATTTCTATCTAAAACCTCTAAGAAAATAATCCGTAAGATCAAGAAGCTTTTCATGTGCCCAGTTAGTTCAAACCTCCAACACCAAGGAAGGTTTGCAAGTTTCCAGCCAACTCTAGAAAGTGGGAGCTCAAGAAAGAAGAAAGATGTGTCACCGATAGCCTTTAGCACCACCACCATCAGCCTCCACCTTCTACCTTTTCCACACCGACTTCTTCCATTCATTTTAGCTCTCTATTTCTTCTACTAGTAGAACTCTTGTATCAGGATAAGGGCATCAAATCCCTTACCCACTCACTCTACTTGATTCTACTTTGTACCTCCAAATACTTCCAAGAAATTGAAGAATAAAGTTAGCTTGAATTTATATCCTGTCCCTTTCCGATGAGTTATCTTCTCTTTCTCGATTGAGTTGACCTTTCCAACTCTAAATACTATGGGTTCACCTCTTGAGATAGACTTGGAATCATATTCTCGAGGGTCCCATAGGAGAAGAGGTGAGCTCGCGTGTGTAACCTTCCACACCTTGCCTCAAGAGATCAAGTCAACCTCCTCAGAAGTGGCAAGGTTCTACCTCCTAGGCACCTCAAGATGAGAAACAAGTCATTAGTATTGAAGATCGAGAAGCCCTTCCACAGATGCTCCACCCTTGGATATGCTTGTAAAGATCAAGGTGGACTACAATGTCCTTTCTCATCTAAGAAAGTCATCTAAGCTATCATGATGCCCTTATCTTATCCAAAGAGATGAGGGAATCACTAATCAAGGCTCTCCTTGATCAAATATGCTTAGCTCAACCGACCGCTATAGGTGAGGAAGCACATTATGCAAAAGAAGCTCAAGGATCACCTTCATGATGAAGACCTTCTGGGGACTTGGAGCACAACCATCCCCTATACATCAAATTGACATGGACTTGACTCCCGTTCTCATGGATTCGTGCATCGAATATTATGAGTTTAAAGACCCTTGCCTATTTGAAGATCGACATCTCCACACTCTAAGGAGATATGATGATGTTGAGAAGATTCAATGATCAAGGTGAGTGGACTTTAGGTTCTATAGTGTTACCTTTGGAGATCGGATGAAGACCAAACCAAGTTCTACATCATTGATTCAATACTTCATTCACTTTGCTTGGTAGGCCTTGGATACATAAAATAAGATCATTCCATCCTCCCTTCATCTGCATCAAGTTTGATGGAATTGAATACCGTGTCAACGAGATGAAAAGCCATTTTAGTTAGAGGTTGAGATTTATGAGGATCAACTACTATCTTCCTCAAAACACCCTTTCTCGTGAACTTGGACAAAATTCAAATGCAAAATCAAAAAAGAAAAGAAAATGAAGAAGAAAAAGAAAAGAAAAAAAAGAAAATAAAAAATCCAAGAACAAGAAAGGGGAATGAAGAAATAGATCATATCACATTCCACCCATATCATTCCATCATATGGACATGTGGGAATGGCTCAACCTCCACCAAGAGGTGAGAAATAGAGGCCTAGAGGTGGGAGACCCCTAGTTGGCCTTCACCAATAGGTCATGTTCTAGTTCATAGAGTACCCCTACTATTCACATAGACTTGGAATCCAGCTGAGGATGAGTCTAATGTGATTAGTATACCACCAACCTCTCTCATGTTCCATTGGAGGTGACTTGATCCAAACAGATGAAGACCGCCTCCAAGCAAAGCAAAGTATTCAAATCTAGTTTATGTGAAACTATTAGCGAGTTGGGAACCTAGCTCTAACCTCACTTACATCTCAAAAGTTGAAGGTTTATAGTTTAAGGAAGTCCCTAAGTCTTCCAATGACATGAAGAGTTCTTTTAGGTTCATCATCCTCAAGTCCAAGTTGATGTAGAACTTGAGGAGATACTTTTAAAGAATTAATGGAATTACCTTGACTTTTACTCTCCTTGTGTTCAAAATCTTATAGAAAGGTTTAGTTCCTCACATGGTCCAAGCATACAGTCGAGTATTTTGAAAAGCTATGGAACAATACAGGCAGGAAGCACAATCAAGAGCAGACTAGATTCGATAGTGTCTAGTCATGATGAAGATTATACTAGTTGTTACCAATCATTTGAATGATAGGTTCTTCTCACATCCCCAACTCTTATGAGAATGTGTGTTTAGAAACCTCGATGATCCATGATCTCCAAGTCAAAAAGGTACCACCAAATTTGAAGAGGAGATTCATTCAATAATTGACAAGCTTAAAGAAATCAACCTCGAGAAGAAAATCCATGCCCAACATACATTAGTTCATTGCTGAATGAAGAAGAAACCAATGACTTAGTTAGGCTATTGATTGAGTTTAAAGACTGCTTCCCATGGAGTTATGAAGAAATGCCGATTATCTCTCATACAGCCCAAGCTAAAATAGACCCTAATGTTACCCATATTAAGCAAGCTCCTAGATGCATGTGATTAGAAATTGAACAACAAGTCATTTCTGAAGTCAAGAAATTGATCGATGTTGGTTTCATCAGGGAAGAAAAATATCCTACATGGTTAGCCAGTGTCATACCAGTTAAGAAGAAGAATGGCCATTTGCATGTCAATTTTAGGGACTTAAATAAGGCATGTCCTAAGGATGAGTTTCCTCTTCCTATACTAGAATTAATGGTGGACATTGCCTCATCTCATGCTATCTTCTTTCATGGATGGGTCATCCGGCTATAACCAAATCAAGATGTCTCATGAAGATGAAAGAAACACTACTTTTGAACCCCATCGAATCTTCTATTATAGGTCATGCCTTTCACTTAAAATGCCGGTGCTACATACCAACGGGCCATGACTCGATCTTCAACTTGTCCATCCATCATCGTTGAGTGCTACATTGATGATCTAGTAGTCAAGAGAAAAGAAAAGGAAGACCACCTCTTTGACTTGAGAGTAGTTTTCAAATGGTTAAGACAATATAACCTTAAAATGAATCCCAAGTGTGCATTCGAGTCGCTGGAAAAATTCGGGTTTGTTGTTCAACACTGGGAATAGAAATAGATCTAAAAGATTAAAAGCTATCTTAAAATGCCACCTCCTAAGAGTTTAACTCAACTCGCATCCTTTCAAGGATGGTTGATGTATCTAAGATGCTTTATCTCAAACCTATCGAGAGATGCTTTTCTCAACACTTGTCAAAAGGATGCCAAGTTCAAGTGGGATGAAAGTGCCGCGATGCATTCAAGACATCAAAGAATACTTGGTGAAGCCGCCGCTTCTAGTAGCCTATCCCTCAAAGCCACTCATCCTTTACACCGCCGCATTGATGACTCTCTCGCTGGCCAAGCCAATGATGAGGAAGGAAACTCTACTACCTCAATCATCATCTAATTCCTACTGAAGCAAACTATCCACCTATTGAGAAACATTGCTTAGCTTTGATCTTTGTATATCATAAGCTACAACACTATATGCTTTCTCATAAGGTGAACTAGATCTCCCAAACCAATCCAATGTATTACCTTATGACACGGCCAATGCTTTTTAGATGTTTGGCTCATTAGTCCATGATACTCTCATAGTTTGACATCACTTTTGTACCCCTCAGTGTAGTAAAAGGACAAACACTAGCAGATTTCTTAGCAGCACACCCACTTCCTACTGATTCTCCACTTAATGATGATCTCCCTGATGAACAAATCATGAACTTGGGGGGAGCAACTACCATGGGAGATGTATTTTGATGGTGCCGCTTCTTTTCTTAAAGGTGAAGCACCATGATCTATTCTCGTGAAAGGCAGGGTAGAATAGTTCTTCTAACTCCAAACCATGATGTGATGAGATTCTCATACTATCTTTCCAACCCCCGCACCAATAAAGCAAGTATGAGGCTTTGATTATCAATTGAGTTAGCCATCACTATCGGTCAAGAGCATCAACATCTTTGGGATTCTCGCTTGGTCATCAACCGCATCGGGTCCTACTGTGTCTCAAACCCAAGCTTCATCACTATGAGTATACCATGTGTTGCCTAGATTCTCAAGTCACCATCTACAAGGTTCCCGCGTAGAATGCGCAAAGATGCTTTGGCCAAACTTGCCAAAAAATTGCATGTTGGAAGATGAGTCCATTTCAATAAGGGTCCAAAATAGACAAGTCCTATCCCTTATTGATGAACTCATCGAGACTTTCTCTTGAAGGGGAGGTTGCCATTGCCAAAATGGATGAGATTGGAGAGATAATTTCATAGATTACTTGAACACCGCAAACTACCTCAAGAGAAATCACAAGCCCATCGTGAAATAGAGAGCTCTCTCCTATGCTCTTGATGGCACTCATCGCCGGCCCTTTGACCAAATGTGGTTACATTATTTAGACAAACATGAAGCCCATGGCATTATAATCGAGGTACATGTGTCTATGTGGAGCATCAATCCAAAGATGAAGATGAAGATTGGATACTATTAGCCTTCTATGATCACAGATGCATGGATGTAGGAGATGCCATCGTTGTCGTGTACATGTGGTCCTCCACCAACCACCCAACATTCTACACCCTACATTGGCTTCATGGCCATTTGAGTGTTGTACCGACATTGTAGTCCGATCGATCCTCCTTCTTCCAAGGGGCATCGATTCATCTTAGCGCCAATTACTTTTTCAAGTGCCATCCCACTCAGAGGTCACAGCTAGATGCTTCTTTTCAGAACCATATATATAGTTCGGGTGCCTCAAATTATATCCGATAATGGTAGCATTCAAAAGCATGAAGATCAATAGCTTTGCCAAAAGACACAAGATAGATTGGAGATACTCCACCATCTACTACCCTATAAAATGGCTTAGCGCATTCAATAAAACTCTCATCTATCTAAGAAGACTCTGATGATAATAAAATGATAGTGAACGAAAGCAGTTGGTTGAAGCCTTGTGGGCCTACCGCACCACATACCCAACTCGCCTACCCATTTTCCTTAGTGTATGGTCTCAAGTTCTTCCTTTAGAAGTTCAACTTTCACTAAGGATAGCATTGGGTAACAAGATCACTACAAGTAATGCAAAGTTAGAAGAGCTCAAAGGTTTGAGGAAAGTCGCCATGGGTGCCAAACCTCGAAGTAAAGGCCAAAATGATTCAAGCTCACAACAAGTCGGTCCCCTAGTATTTTGAGTAAGAACTTGTGTTAGTCCTAAAGAGACCAATTATTGCCCATCAAAAGATGGGAGGCAAGTTTGAACCCACCTAGGAAGGCCCCTATGTCATAGAGAATGCCTACCAAGGAGGATCTTATCAGCTTATTGATTCTGAAAGGGAACACCTGATGCTTCCAATTAATGGGCTCTATCTAAAGAAATATTACTCATGAAACAAAATTGTTTGAAAATAATCATTAATAAAAAGAAATAAAATATGATTCCATTCATTCAATTTTCTCTTCTTTTGAAGTGTTGTTTGCTTATCTTGCGAATCCACCATGACGTGTTTGAGGGTAGTGTAAGAGTCCCCAGGCATCCTATCCCTCTTTCACAACACAAACACAATCTCCCACTATTAGAATGGTGTAAGAGAACCCAGAGGCATCCTATTTCTACAAGATAACTAGTGTAAGAGAACAAAGATCCTTTCTTAGGAATCATTTTTCCATCGGCATCATCTCATATTCCTCAGTGTTTTAAGGTAGGTGTAAGAGTCCCAGGCATCCTATTTTTTTAACACATGCACAAACACAAACACAAATCTTTCTCAAGCTATTTTGATGTGGGAGCAACCCCCGCGACACTCACTCATTAGTCGCTCTAGGTCTCTACATACCCTAGTATGTCACCCCAATGGTCATTTGTTGGAGGATGAGTCCCTGCTTTCTTCCTAACTTGATCATTGAAACAAAGAGTTGAGCAGTTAGTCTTCACCGCTTCAGCCGAAGCTACCTCATGTTGACTTTGCTTAAGAAGATGTGAGTCCTGCTTTCTTCTTGAACTATCACCTAACTAGGTCAGTATATTTGAGGTTTAGGATAAGTCCCCTAGAGGATCCTTTCCTCTGACTACTTTGAGTATAAGTCCCCTGGCATTCACTCTCCCTAGTCTGATCACTTTTGAGATGTACTATCCCGGTCATAGAGGATGAGTCCCAGCTTTCTTGATTGTTGCAAATACACCTTAGGTTGGTTGATGTATTGCCGACAAATGACTCACCCTGAGTACACCACTCTGGATGTGAGTCCCCGGCTTTCTCCTGTGACATCGACTATTGATATATGACTAGCCATTTTATCCAAGGTGTTGATTGATCACTATCCCATGGGCACTCTATTTGGATCAAGTCCTTTATGACCCCATTTAGACACCCAAGTTACTTTGGATTATGACATCCTCCCATAGCCACCATGGTTGGAGAATTTGTTCAAGATGCCATTCTCCTGTTCAATCAATGAGATAGTTCTAGGATATAAGCTTCTCGCTTTAATCCTCATTGGTCCACGACAAAAACAACCAAAACTAAAACAAATAAACAAACAAATTTTGCTTGTGGATTAGAATTTAAGCCCCAAAGGCCCCTTCTCCAAGTGCATCCCATCCTGTTAGAACTCCCATAGAATTGCACTACGAGTGAGATAAATCTCGGTACTCAAGAACCACCTTTGTGTTCAATCTATTTTTCAAGTGGTTATCCTATCATTCGCTTTCAAAAGATGTAAGACTATGATGCATTCTTTCTAGATGATTGTCACAATAATGGGCAACCTTAGTCGTTCGATTTATTTCAAAGCAACCATCACCCTGATCTTTCTAATGGAAGATATGAGTCCTCAGCTTTCTTCCTTAATTGATCATGCAAAAAAAGGCACACCCTTGGTTGGATAGTTCTCACATCACCGAATAGCTACCCTTTGGTTTAGTAAAGAGATAGTCTAGTTCAATACTCCTTCTAGCTGATCCATCACAAACCAATGTAATCCATCAAAATAAAATAAATCTAAAAGAATGAAATTTGACTATCCTTGAGTTGATTTAAGTCAAAGGATTTCAATCAATAATCGCCCTCCGATTTGATTATTGTCAAAGCAACCATCACCCCAAAGTGGTTCTTTCTAGAAGACCTCGCTTTCTTCTTAAGACTTGATCATTACAAATCGAAAGGCACTCCTTGGTAGATCCCTACCCTTTGGTAACTACTTTCATTGGTAAATCTGAGTTAGGTCTAGGCTTCATAAGCTCCTACTGTAGTTCATCAAAACCATGGGATCCATAATCCAAAAAAACAAATCTAAAAATGAAATTAATCTTGACTATCTTGAGTTGATCTAAGTCCCCCAACAAAGATTCACTCAATAGTCGCCCTGTGTAGATTTTTGCCCAAAGCAACCGATCACCCCAGTGGTTCCTTGTCTGTAGAAGATGTGAGTCCCCATGCTTTCTTCTTATAACTTGATCATTGCAAACCAAAATGAATTTCTCCCTTGGTTGGATAGTCCTACCCTGTGGTTGGTTGACTACTCTATTTGGATTGGTAAATCTTAGTTAGGTCTAAGCTTCCATGGCCCCTACTCAGTGCAGTTCATCGCAAACCTATGGGATCCATAAGAATCAAAAATGAACAAATCTAAAAATGAAATCATCTTGACTATCTTTGAGTTGTTCTAAGTCCCCCAGCGGCATTCACTCAAAATTCATCCCTAGGTTTGGTTTCAATCTGTTGTCTTGATAATAGATTACCCCGGCAACTGGTCTCTACTTTGGAGGATGTAAGTCTACTATGCTTTCTTCCTAGTACAACTGCTGCATACCAAAGGCATCCTTTTGGTTGGCTAGTCATACTATGTGCTTAGTAGACTACCCCTTTAGATTGGTAAATCTGAGTTAGGTTTTGGCCTCCATGGCTCCTATTCAGTATAACCCATCGCAAACCAACATGGTTCATCTAAAAATTCAAACCTAATAAAAAATAAAAAAAAATTCAACTCTCTTCCCTAGTGGATCTCAAATCATTTTTTTTCTCCTTAGTGAGAACCAAATCAAACCTTTCATCTCCTTGTAGATGACTTCAACGTGCTTCCCTAGTGGAAGGTTCACACTCTATCCCTTATTGGATTCTTCCCTCTCTCTTCTGTATTGGACATAAGTAGATCCACATTGCACTAAGCTCTGAATCCTTTCTTTTCCTTGGGTTAAGAATAGATTATTTCTGTTAATGCTTATGATATGTTGGTGTTGTTGATCGTTTCATTCAACACCAATACATGTGATGTTTCTTGTCAATCACACCACACCTATTGGGCACCCTTTGTTGACCTCATTTTTAGAATGAGTTCTCAACCCCTCCATCTTAGACATAGGACTTCTCTTAGACTTTAAGAGTTTCTTAGTCTTAAGACACATCTAGTGATTAGGTGGACACTCAACCTAGCCCTAGAGACTTAGAAGAGTTAGCCATGGAATAGGTCATGCCTGGGTGTTAGAAAATCCTACCCTTAGCTTAAACCATTCCTCACTTTCCTTCTTTCAAGTCAAACTCCAAATCAATTCATTTTGTTTTGATTCAAATAAACTCATATGATTGAAATCCATGATTGAAATCTATGATTGAAACCCATGATCAAAATCCATCAAAATTCCTAAGTCTTTTGCTTAAGTCCTTTTCCTTAAGGACTTAACCAAAATCATGATTCAAAACCAATTCAAACCTTTGAGATTTTCATAATCCATTTATATTCTCATTTATATTCACATATATAAAATGAAATATAAATTCAAATCAATCAAATCTAAACTCAAAATTCCAAATCAATTCATGAAAATTTTCTTAAGTCCTTTAATTTTCCATTAAAGGACTTAACTAAAATCAATCTAAACCTCAATCAAACTATTCAAATTGGGATTTTCAAAACTTATTTATATATTCTCATTTATATTCTCATATATAAATGAAATATAAATATAAATCAATCAAATCACCCAAAAATTAAATTCCAAATTTAAAATCTTGAAATTTTAAATCCTTAATTTTCCATTAATGGATTTAACCTAAACTTTGATCAAACCATTTCAAACTCATGATTTTCTCAAAACTTATTTATATCTCATTTATATTCTCATATATAAATGAAATATAAATATAAATCAATCAAATCCAATTCAAAAAATTAAATTTCAATTAAAAATTTTTTAAATCCTTTAAATTCCCTTTAATGGATTTAACCTAAATCATGATTAAACCATTTCAAATCCTTGAAATTTCATCATGATCAATTTATATTCACATTTATATTCACATTTATATTCACATATATAAATGAAATATAAATTCAAACAATCGAAACCAATTCCAAAATCAAACTCAAATCCACTCAAAATCCAATCTAAGCCTTTCAAGTCAAAATCTTGAACTTAGCCAAATCACTTTCAAATCAAGCCAAACTCTTGATTTTCTCTCATGGTTCAATCTCCTACAATCATCATGAGCTCATATATAAATCCAAACTTCAATAAACAATCAAAACTCAAATCAAAAAATCAAACCCAAAACCCCTTCATATTCTTCCTTTGAATATGAAATTTTCATATGGATCGAAACCCATTTGACTTCAAACCACTTGTAAATGAATTTTTATTTCAATCATGAGTCTATATACAAGATGAACCAACTTCAAATCAAGCTTGACCAAGTCATTTGACCCACTTAAGCTCACTTGACCCAAAGTGATCTAAAGTACCTTATGAGCAACTTTGATCCTAACCAAATTGATTGAACCAAACTCATATTTGCCTCTCTCATCATGATCAACAATCATCATGGATGATCAATCAATCAAATTGGTCAAACCAAGTCAAACCTAAGGGTTGACCAAGTCAACACTTAACCCAAAATGAAACCTACATAGCCAAAATTCCACCATAGACTAAATTGATTGAAACCATTATCTAAGTTCATTCATGACTTATATTTTGAACTTGACCAAGTCAACATTTGAGCCAACCTAGCCCATTGGTCACTTGACCAAGTTGACCCATTTTGACCTAAAGGGTCAAAATGTGTCAAAACTTGATCTAAGCCAAATTGATTAAACCAATGGGTCAAGTTCATCCAAATCACTTGTGGAACTTGACCAAAGCCTCAATTGGCCAACTAGACCCAACCTATTGACCTTAGACCCAACATGACCTAAAGGGTCATGTTGAGCCAAAATTGAACTTAACCAAATTGATTGAAAAAGATACAATCCACTCCATATGACTAACCAAACCTAAACCTACCCTTGACCTACCAAATAGGTCAAATGGGTCAAATAATCAACTTGACCCATTTGACCTAAATGAAGTCATATGAGCCAAAACTAAATATACCAAATTGAATCAAACCAAAGCCAAAATATTTCAAATGGTCATATGAACTTCCCAACCCTTGGTTTGACCCAATTTGACCAATTGGTCAACTTGACCTAAGTTGACCCATTTTGACCTAAATGGGTCAACATGAGCCAAACCCTATTAAGTGGATTCCAAATCCAATCAAACTTGGCCAAACCTAGTTTCTCCACATACCCAACGTGTCCAAAGTGGAAAAAAATAGCAAAATGACCATTTTACCCCAAGTCCATAGAACAAATTTTGGCTTACCCATGGGTATTTGGTCATACCCTCTTCACAATCACTGAGGCTTTCCTAAAAGCTCAAGGGATGATGAGTGGTGCACCCAACCCAATGGGTTTGTTGGCCCATTTGGCCCTAGACCAAACCCAACCATATGGGTCAAATTGAAATTCAAATTCCCTCTAAGCTCAATTTAAGCACATGGGAAGTTGGCATTCCACTCAAGGGATCAAACGAACCATGTGCACACTCAAAACCATCAAAACAACCCCACCAATTTTAGCAATTGGATCAAAACGTCAAGGAATGGTTTGGCCATCCTATTGCCATAGGGGGAGATATACTCCCTCTAATTCAAAAATATTTCATTACACTCACACTCGAATGAGCACTAGAGACAAAGAGCATCCCTAAGCTTTCTAAGAGGGATTTGAACCTTAGCCTTTTCAATTTTTGTCCTTAGAAAATAGGGGAGCTCATCTCAATTCCCAAGTCCTTCCTTACTCAAATTCATTGTAATTGCCTTTGCACACTCCCTCAAGGGATCAAGTCGAGTGCACCTAAGCATTCCCTCAAGTTCCCAAAGCAAGAAAAAGTGTAATTGGATCAAAGCTACAAATGGGAGCAAGTGGTGTTGGTCCATAGGGAGATCTACTCAACCCCATGACTTGACACTTTCAATAGGGCTTCCTCCACCGCATAAGCTACCCCATCGATCGAGCTCTGGGTGATCACTCGCAATGTATGTAATTTTCTGACCACTTAGCTTGATAAGTGTTGGTCCTTTATGAAAGAAACATTCATGGCATGAGAAATAAACCATTAGTTAGGTTGGTAACTATGCTTAGATGGTGTGGGTTAAGTTTTGTATGATTCCATGCTAGATTGAGCTCGGATCTCCACTTGGATCATGGACGGTCTCCATTGACCATAAGGGAAGAACATGGCTTATCTCAGCCATCTATCCACACATTTTAGATAGACAACTGAGATTATTTAGCATGTTTTAGAAATACTTTATCTATTTTAAACCGCTGGTGAATCCTTAGCCACCCAATCTTAATCTTTGATAAGATAAGATATACCGCCATTTGGGATGTGCCATTTAAGTCATACCCTCACGATGCGATGCGTGTAAAGCACACTGACCGCCATCACCACGCATCGCGTCGTGAGTTGTGTATTAATCAAGGAATAGTTAAATACTTAATTAATTCCTAATTAATCCATAAAACTTCTAAAATTCATAACTCTTCAAAGAAAAATCAGAAAAATAAAAAAAAATTCTATGGAAAGATAATTTCATCTGGAATATTTTAAAAAAAATATTTTCATTGGATTTTGAATTACCCTTTTCTCTGAATTTGGGTTTCTTTGAGAATATTAATTAGCTAATTATCCTCTAATTAGGTCATCAATTAAGCTCAAATTTATAGGGTTCATTTTAAGGGATGACCTCTGCCTACCCTAATTTTCTTGAGATTTATTGAGAGCTTAATTAGAGAAATTTCTATCTCATTCCCTAATTACCCCTTTCATGTAATTAAAGGTAATTAAGGTGTGATTAGTGGCTTTACACTATGATTAGGGTTGATTAAGGATAGATCCAGTAAATAAGAGGTTTATGGAATAATTTTGGAGCATTTCCCCCAAGCTATTCCCTAAGCCCCCTCTTCTCTCTTTAATCTCCTCTTAATTAAGATTTAATTCATTAATTAACCCCTTGATCAATTTTCAAAAATTCTAAAAAGATCCATAACTAAATTAATCTACCTTGGGTAGATGCTTAGGTGTTTAATAGCCAAAGTTCAATTGAGGAAATCAAAATCTCTTTCATAAGTATGAAGTACTTAAGCTAAACCCCTTAGCTTAATTAACTTTTAATTGTGAGCCAAATTGCATTAAGCCTTTTCATTATTAGGTGCATTGCAAATTTAAATTCTTTTTGGGTTTTATGTCATTTCATTAGCTCATAATTACTTAGTTAATTTTTCTAAGGTGGTGTAAGTAAGGGTTAAATAAGTCACTTAATGCATACCTTATCCTAATCAACACACAAAAATGGATCTAATTGTCTAAAAATTAAACAAAAATACAAAACACATGTGGGAATGGATTAGATACAGCAAACTCATCTCACCTTTTCAAAAATTAAATCAAACTTCAAACTAAACAAATATCATTTTAAAATTCACTTTGATTTATTCTAAATTTTCTTATTCCTTAAGAATGTCTTTAGGATTTAAGTAAAGTAAGTTTGTTTACATGCTTTCATTGCTTTGGATCTTTCCCAACAAGTTAAGTTGTATGCCATGTGATTCATGCATTCATAATTTCACATTTCAAAATTTAAAATGAAATTGTTTACTTTATGTTAAATGTCCATGTGTTGGCTAAAGTAAAATATGAGTGGTTATTATCACTACTAAATCCAATATATCTTCAAAATACATAAATCAAACCAAATCTGAAAGTATGCTACTTATACTTTAATAATAAGCTTGCATGTGATAGATTATAAAGTCATGTTTAGCATAGATTTCCTTTCTTTCTTATGTTAGCATTGTTTTGAATAGGAGTTGGTAAGTTGTAGGGTTCATTTGAAAAGAACCCAACACTTACAAAATTCTATACCCTATTTATTTCCACGCTATCATCTAAGTAGGGTTGCCTACACTTGCATGAATAAATTGTATAAACAAAAATGAATCCATTAAACAACTTTTGCATTTTCCTTTCTCATTTCATTTCATTTATAAACATGTTTGTACTTAAGGAAAGGCGTATATTAGTTTGGACAACCTTGAGATTGTGACACTTTAAGTAGGCCTATGTAGGTCTTGTACCTTACACCTCTGGTTAACAATGTCGTTGTTCTCACTTATGCCTTTCTTACTTTCATGTATGTATGTGAAATTTTGGATAATGAAAACCTTTTCTACTTAAGAAAAATCATGCATATTCAACTTCTAAATTTTCTTAAATGAATTAATTAACATGCATCATAAAGTGTGTTAACTACTCTCATTTGCATGTATAGATATGCTTAGGGTCCATCCAGATGCATGTTATATATGTTGGGAAAGAAATGAAGTAATATGTGTTATGTGAATTTTGATTCATTTTATTTAATCTTAAAATGCCTTTTTTTAATAGGTTTGTTTAGAGTTTATCTAAACTTTGGATAGATTAAAAGATGTAATCAAAACATTCACCTAAATGAAACTAAAACATGAACCTACTTTAGAAAATTACTTAAGGTTAGGAAAGGAAAGAGAAGTTCTCTTCCTTTCCCTCTCTTCATAACTTAGTAATTAATTCTAAGTTTCATCTAAAGCAAATTAAAGCATAAAATAAAATTAACATAAAACACTTAAACAACTTAAATGAAACTCACCTCTAAGTTGAACAAGTTCTTCACACTTAGAAAATTTGAACCCAAAGTCCTAAGCTAAGCATGTTACACAAGCCTTCAAAGGACACATATTAGCCTAAGTCACCAATTCTAGCTTTAGGTTAGGCTGGTGCATGGTTTGATTTTATGTTTTATTTTGTGATATATGTTTTAGATTAGATGTTAGGATATATGCTCATAGAATGAATGATAGAACATTCTTAGTCTAACTTTTCTTTTCTGCAGCGGATCGTGCTTAAGGGCGCTACATAAATAAAAATATAAATGCTTTTACTTGGAGGTGATTTATACCACTAAGCATAATTCATAGGCCAGGTGGACTTAGTCACCCATGTGTGGGGTGATAAGTCCACTATACATGCATGGGATTTGTGCGGTGTGATTTAACTATCTTTGTTTTGTAGGTGTTAGTTAGATTTCTACTTTTCCTTTTTATGTAAAAATTTGTATAATTAGGATTTTGGAATCATTTGTTTTGGGTATAAGGATGAACATTGGTCATAAGATCCTATCTTATGCACCATGTGAATACTTGGAGCATCCACCTTCCAACCATCCAAAAGAATGAACCAAAAAAGAAAGAACAATAGAAGAAAGAAAGAAGAAGAAAGAAAGAAGAAAGAAAAAAAGAAGAAAAAAGAATTAAGCTTGAAGACCCCCATAACAATGAATTTCTTTGCTTAATTATAATATTCATTTGTAATCCAGGTTGTATAAGGTTAGAGCTCGGCTACACACATTTGATATTTTTGGGTTTGTGTGGTGGTGCCCGACCACAACGGCCATTTATTATTTTTGCGATTAGCTTTTGCATTAAGTGGCATGCTTTTCCTAATTTTTTCTTTGCTTTATGTATGGCCTGGATGTGGATTAGGCTCTTTAGAGAAAAATAAATCTTTTACCCTACTTAACAACTCAAATAAAAAAAATTAAACAACTCATAACCACACCTAAAGCTTAGGATTAAAATCAAGATAAAAGAATTAGCAACCCCTTAGATGGATGAGCATTTCTTTATAATATCATGCACAAATGCATCTTATTTCACTCTTGATTGGAGGGCTTCTATCTTTTCCAGAGAATTTTGGCTTGACCTTTGAGAGCCATGGTGGAAACTCATATCCTCCCTTCTCGCTGATTTTGGCCAATAATTTTCTTTCTTAGGCATTAGTCATAAAATTCTATTAGCCTGAGTCAAAAATTATTGTCCAAAATGAAAATAAAATGAAATTTGAAATGCATTAGATTTTGGTCATTTGAAGCATGCCCCTTTATATGATCTAGTCTCTTTAGAGAGTGATTTTAAGGACTTAGTCTCTTTCTAATAAATAACAGCCTAGCTATCTTGCATCAGCATAAAGACTTGCCTACATGAATTTAAAATCATAGGAGGTGTTAGTTGGCAGCCACCCCCAGGTGATTGTAAGTCCAAGCTATGGAGTGGTTTGTTCTCTCTTGTGGAGGCAAACCAAATACCCATTTCTTACCTTAGATCAAGGTTGTGCTTTCGGCCCTCATCGAAGCTCCCTAGATTTAGGTTATGAGATTGCTTCTCCCTTTTTTTAGGCCATAAGCATAATTTCTCACCTCTTAGGCATTTCTTTGATCTTGAATTAAAGAATCTTAAGTCCTAAATTTCTAATGAAAAATATAACTCAAACAAACTAAATTAATTTCTAAAAATGTAAAGCCCAATTATAGGATAGTTTGAGATGCTCGTTAAGTTTCCTAACATCGTGAGCATCTCCTACACATCTGCCATTTTGGCTTCGATAATAACTCCTTATTTTGATCAATCCCATTTTGATCTTCAACCATAAACCAATCGATTGATTATCCTTTCTATTGAAATATTCAAAGACAACGATCATTTACCTTAATAGAGAGTTTTCCTAAAGGATCCCATCCCTTAGGATGTAATTAACTATGGGGGCTTGCCCTTGTAGGGAACTTAACAAACTCAGTTTAAAATAAACTCTGCTTTACTTTTCCATGAGTAAGTATGAAAAGAATCTCTGGTACATATGGAGACCCATCATCCTTATGAGTCCTTATTGAGGTGATTGGTTCCATTAAAGGGTAGTGACTTTTATCTTTTGAGATAGTACACTATTTTCTTGATGACATATCTGATCACCTAAATAACTACATCTATGGATTTGCATGGCATCTTACCAAGCTGAATTTCTCTACAAGTCTCCTCCTTCTTTTCTCCATAGATTTGAAAGGTGACTCCTGTATAAGGAATTTTTCTCCACAATTATGAAAGAGGGATATGATGCCACTGGGGACTCTTACACCTACCCTAAAATACATTATGGTAGATTCACAAGACAAGCAAATAATGCTTCAAAATAAGAAAAGATTTTGATGAAATAGAATCACATTTTATTGATTTATAGAATTATTTTCAAACATGATTTATTTCATAGGTACTATTTCTTTAGATAGAGCCCATTAATTGGAAGAATCGGGTGTTCCCCTTTACAATCAATAAGCTGATAAGATCCTCCTTGGTAGGCCTTCTCTATAACATAGGGTCCTTCCCAAGTGGGTTCAAACTTGCCTCCCATCTTTTGATGGGCGATAATTGGTCTCCTTATGACTAACACAAGTTCTCCTACTCAGAAAGATCTAGGACAGGACAGCTTGTTGTGAGCTTGAATCATTTTTCCTTATACAACTTGAGGTTCTAGCATGCCCGTAGGTGACTTTCCTTCAAACCTTAAAGCACGTCTAACCGTAACTTTGCATTCTGCTCTGAAGTGATATTACTACCTAATGCTATCCTTAGTGATGAGAGTTGAGCTTCTAAAGGTAGAACAGCTTCGGACCCATACACTAAGAAAATGAGGGTAGATTGAGTTGGAGTTCAGTATGTGGCGCGGTAGGCCCACAAGACTTTAACAAACTGCTCATTCCCCTATCATTTATTATCGTCAAGTGTCTTCTTCAATATTTGGATGAGAGTTTTGTTGAATACTTTTGCTAAATAATTTGCTCTAGGATAGTAGATGGTGGAGTATCTCTAATCTATACCGTGTCTTCTAGCGAAGTTGTTGACCTTGGTGCTTTTGAATGCAATACCATTATCAGATATAATTCGTCAAGGCACCCTGAACCTATATATGATATGATTCCTAAAAAATAGGAGAACATGCTGAGCTGTGACCTCTCTGAGTGGGATTTCCTCCACCCACTTGGAAAAGTAGTCGGTGGTAGCTAAGATGAACCAATGTCCATTGGAAGAAGGAGGATCGATAGGACTCACAATGTCAGTACCCCAACACTCAAATGGCCATGAGGCCAATGTAGGGTGTAGAATGTTGGGTGGTTGCTGGAAGACCACACCATGTACCTAACACTGATGGCATCTCCTAGCTACATCCATGTAATCTGAAATCATCGAAAGCCAATAGTATCCTACTCTCTTGATCTTCATCTTCATCTTCAGACCGGATTGATGTACTCCACATAGACCTGAATGTACCTCAATTACAATACCACGAGCTTCATGTTTGTCTAAACAATGTAACCACATTTGGTTAAAGGACTAGCGATACAGGGTGCCATCAATGAGAGTGTAGGAGAGAGATCTCTATTTCACTTGATGGGCTTGTGACTTTTCTTGAGATAGTTCACCAGTGTTCAAATAATCTATGAATGGTTGTCTCCAATCCAGCTCTTTGTCCTTATAGACAATGAAAACCTCCCCTTCAAGAGAAAGTCTCTCGATGAGTTTAGTATCAATAAGGGATAGGACATGTCTGCTTTGGACCCTTATTGAAATATACTCATCTTCCAGACATGCCAATTCTTTAGAAATTTTTGCCAAAGCATCTTCTACTACGTTCTCTGCTCGAGGAACCTTGTAGATGGTGACTTCAGGGATGAAGCTTGGGTTTGAGAAACTTATAGGACCCAATAATCTAATTGATGACCAACTAAGAATCCCCAAAGATTTTGATGCTCTTGACACTCATAGTGATGGCTAACTCCGAATGTCGAGCTCACCGCCTTTCACCCTGGGGTTGGAAAGATAGTATGAGAATCTCATCACATTACAGTCTAGATTTAAGAGAATTATTCCTACCCCTGCCTTTCTTGAAAGAGTAGATCGTTGTGCTTTCCATTTATGAAAAGAAGCTGCACCATCAAAATACATCTCCCATCAGCGGTTGTTAACCTCCCCTAAGTTCATGATTTGTTTATTAGGGAGGTCATCACTAAGTGGAGAATCAGCAGGAACTGAGTGTGCTGCTAAGAAATTCACTAGTTCTTGTCCCTTTACTGTATGGAGGGGTACAAATGTGATATCAAACTGTGAGAGAATCATGGACCAGTGTGCCAACCTTCCGGATAACATTGGCTATGTCATGAGATACTGTAGTGGATTAATTCTAGAAATCAAGTTCACCTTATGAGAAAGCTTATAATATCATAGCTTTTGAGATGCAAAGATCAAAGCTAGGCAATATTTCTCAATTGGTGGATAGTTCACTTCAGCAGGAATTAGATGACGAATGAGGTAGTAGAGAGCATTCTCCTTTCCTTCTTCATTGGCTTGGGTCAACAAATCACCGAAAGAGTCACCCAATGCAGTAGTGTAGAGGATGAGTGGCCTACCTGGGATAGGGGCTGCTAGAGCTAGCAACTTCACCAAATACTACTTGATATCTTCAAAGGCATGCTGGCACTTTTCATCCCACTTGAACTTGGCATCCTTTTTGACAATTGTTGACAATGGCTTGCATCTCCTTGATAGGTTGGAGATAAAGCATCTTAGATACACCCGTCATCCTTGGAAGGATCTGAGTTGAGTTAAACTCTTAGGAGGCGGTATTTCTAAGATAGCTTTAATCTTTGTGGATCTATTTCTAAGATAACTTTAATCTTTTCGGACAACAAAACCAAAGAACTTCCCTAAAGCTACTTTGAAAGCTACTCCGAGGTCAAAGAGTTCATCTTCATTTTCTCTGCTCTTGGCTACTAGATCATCAACATAACACTCAACCTAATGATGGATGAGTTCATTGAAGATTTGAGTCATGGCCTGTTGGTATGTACCACCAGCATTTTTAAGGCCGAAAGGCATAACCCTATAACAGAAGATTTCGATCGGGGTTCAAAAAGTGGTGTTTCTTTCATCTTTAGGAGACATCATAATTTGTTTATAGCTAGATGAACCATCCATGAAAGAGAACACTCCATGAGATGAGGTGATGAACACCATTTAGTACTGGTATAGGAAGAGGAAACTCCTCCTTAGGACATGCCTTATTTAAGTCCCTGAAATCGATGAATATATGAATTTGGTCATTCTTCTTCATAATTGGGATGACATTAGCTAACCAGGTAAGATATTTTTCTTCCTTGATGAAACTAGCATCGATCAATTTCTTGACTTCAAAAATGACATGTTGCTCAATTTCTAATCACATGCGTCTAGGAGCTTGCTTAATAGGGGTAGCATTATGAACTATTGCTAGCTTATGGACTACTACATTAGGAGATAATCTGAGCATTCCTTCATAACTCCATGAAAATAGTCTTTAAACTCAGTCAATAGTATAACTAAGTCATTGGTTTCTTCTTCATTTAATAATGAACTGATGTATGTCAGGCGTAGATTTTTTTCTGTCCTGAGGTTGATTTCTTTAAGCTTGTCGATTGTTGAATGAATCTCCTCTTCAAATTCTGGAGGTGCATCTTTGATTTGGAGATTATCTAGATCATCTAAGGTTACTAAACACATATCCTCATAAGAGTTGGTGTTGTATGAAAAGAATCCATCAGACTCCAAATGATTGCTAATACATAAGTAGTAATCGTCATCATCGATTGGACCCACTATATTGAATCCTAGTCCTGCTCTTAATTGTGCTTCCCTACCTATATTATTCCATAGCATTTCAAAATGCTCTAACTTGTGCTTAGACCATATATGAGGAACTAAACCTTTTTGTATAAGATTATGAACACAAGGCAAGTAAAAGTCAAATGGTAATTCCATTAATTCTTTAAATGTATCCTCTTCAAGTTCTACATCAACTTCAAGACTTGAGGATGATGATCCCAAAAAGAATCTCTTCGGCTTCATATCACTGGAAGACTTAAGGACTTCTTTAACTACTAAACCTTCAATTTTTTTGGATGAAAGTGAGGTTAGAGCTAAGGTTCCCAGTTGCTGCCTAATAGTCTCACATAAACCTGATTCAAATACTTTCCTTTGTCTGGAGGCCTAGTCTTCATCATTGTTTGGATCGAAAGTCACCTCCAATGGAACCCGCTAAGAGGGGTTGACTGGTATGCTAATCATATTTGACTCATCTTCTAAGCTGGATTCCAAGTTTATGTGAATAGTAGGGGTACTCTTATGAACAGGAACAGGACCTCATCAACGATGACCAACTAGGGGTCTTCCACCTCGAATCGCCTCTATTTCTTCCTCCACTTTGGTGGAGGTTGAGCCATCTGACCCACATGTCCATATGATGGGTGGAATGTGATATGCGGATCTATTTCTTCTTCAATTTCCCTTTCTTGTTCACTTTGATTTTCCTTTTTATTTTCTATTTTCTTTTGCCTTTTCTTTTCTTCATTTTCTTTTTCTTTTCAATTTGAGTTTTCTCCAAGTTTACGAGAAAGGGTATTTTGAGGAAGATAGTAGGTCGCATCCTCATAAATCTCAACCTCTCTAACTGAAAATAGCTTTTCATCTCCATTGACACGGTATTCAATCCCATCTTTTCTGAACTTGATGCACTCATGGAGGGAGGATGAAATTGTCTTATTTTGATGTATCCAAGGCTTACCAAGCAAAGCAGTGAATGAAGTATTTGAATCAATGATGTAAAACTTAGCTGTAGTCTTCCATTCACCTATCTCCAATGGTAATCAGGTTTCTTTAAGAGATTCTTAAAGATCTTCCTAATTACCTTCCTCTTGAATGAATAAGGTTTATTGAGCTTATCTAAAAGAGTAGGTGGACCATAGCTACCTGGTGGTGGGTATGTGTGCCACTACTGGTGATGGTATGGTTGAGGAGGTGGCAGTTTTGGCCATGGAGGCTGCTGTGGAGGCCGGTAGGGTAGCCTCGGTGGTGGTAAAGGAGGTGGAAGCGAAGGCTGCTGAGGTCGTGGTCTATTGGACTGATCTCTAGCTGGTTGCTTTCCCTTATTTACCACTATCACTGTCCCTGGCTTCTTCTCATTATCCTTCTACGGCTTCTGCTTAGGCAACTGATCTTGAAAAGATAAGTATTTGGCCTCTCCTTGAAGACTAGTCGCCTTGTTGATTAGCTTATCAAAAGTTTTGATAATGAAGCCCTTAAGCATGAAGGCGACCGGGCCATGGATATTCTTTAAAAGAATATCCATGGCATGCTGTTCAGACAGCTGTGGCTCACATTTCATACTCAATTTCTATCATCTGAGAATGTAGTCAACAAGAGACTCACCTGTGTGTTGTTGTGATACAATGAGATCACCAATAGTAACCCTTTGCCGAGCTCCAGCAAATGTCTTTACTGAACTATTGGTAAGTTTAACATACTAGTCAAAAGCTATCCATGCTAGGCTACTGATAAAGAGGTGGAATAGCAAAGCATCGCTACCACCAGCATTACAACAACTAGCCCTGAAGTGTGCAATATGATGGCTCGGGTTTCCACTGCCATCAAAGCTCTTGAAGGAAGGTGGCATGAAACCCTTGGAATATTGCATCAATTCCCCCCGGTAAGGGTCTACCCTTTGGAACCTCCCAGCTTGAGCGCCTTCACTTGCTCAACCATAGATCGACATCTTTCTCCGTATGGAGGTGCTTTCCACTACCTTCCTATACATGCTAGTGCTACCTTGCTCAACAGAGGTAAGGTCTGTTGGGTCCAAGACATGTAACTCACTGAATTAATATCAACTGTAGTAAGATGAACTGTTGGGGCTTATTTTTGAAGTACTGAGACTACTGCTAACAAGTCCTCAAGCTACCTCAGAATTTTATATTTTTATTTGTCTTTCTCCTTTAACTGATATAAGAGGTGTTGGGATGATTGGGCTGTCTTCCTACTCAACCTCATCACCTTCCATTGCATGCTGCTCTCTGAGGAGGGATCACCTGGTATCTACCATGCAAACACTGATTGAGTCCCCCAATAAATCATCTTTGTTGGGATCAAAGCTGACTTTCTACTCATCAGACCAGTCACACCCCAAGATTTCCTTCTTTTCTACAAGATAATATGCCACTATTTCTTTAAGAGAATGATCAATCTGAATAGGCACAAATAATTTTGGTTGACCGGTGTGATCAGGCCATGTCGAGAGGTGCACCTCCTAGCTTGGATAATCAATCCCTATGAGGGTTGTACCGGAAGAGAGACACTCTTGACTATCACTATGAAAGGGGTGACACTCTAGGAGGTTCTACTATCATTGGTGTAACGGGCTATCATCTACTCCTCAAATGACCACCATCTCCATGTCCCACCCCAACTAGTGGTGTTGGTGAAGTGATGACCACTATGCTTCAGGGTCGCCATTCCTCTCAGACATTATCGGCGTGAGAGCTCACCTGCAGATGATGGTGTAGATGGAATAGGATCCATCGGCCATAACTGGATCACCAACGGGGTACACTTCTCCCCGGATGTGGCCTTCATGGCCTTCGATGGAACTAGAGATGTTGTGACATGAACAGGCAACGACAGACGGGGGATAGAGCAGTGTGGTGGAGATACCACTGACTCTCCTAGGACAAGGACCCTTTTCCTATTATGGGTCATCCCTGTAAGTAAAATTTTATCTGCATGTCAGCATCACGAAAGGAAAATTGACGAGTGGCAGATCGGAACAACCTCTCCCCTACGGTGATACAAAATAGATGTATGGGCCTCTATCTCCTCCTATTGAAGATGTTTCCCACATTGTTGACGGGATCTCAAATCAAACTAAGCTCCTGCACTCGTAACAAGCTCCACCAACTTGGTGTAAAGAGGTGATAATGACCTCCGCCTGAGTAATTGGGGTTTAAACACTCATGGACGTGAAGTACAGATCCTCATAGCATCCTCCTCCCCATCCACAGAGAGGATGAAACCGCGCTATAACGGAGGTGATCGGTACCTCCTCTACAACTGAATGGGCGGTTATCTCCATCTCCTTAGCATTCTTGGTATGGTATCGCTTAATCATGCAGTTTTTATTTCTCTTCTGAGTTCGGGTAGGGTGAGTGGTGTAAGAACTAGACCCAACCTCAAAGGCTTGGGAGGCACCCGAGATCGGGAGGAGGTTTACCTGAGGGTGCTAGCCCTTACTAATGTATGAGAAACCAGTGTGCTATCACGCCACCGACACTCATCAAACCATGGGACTACCACTACTTTCCTCTTTAATGGGGGGATGTAAGAATCTGATGGTAACTCAATCTGAATGATTGGCTTCTGCCCGGCCACCATAGTCTTACTAATAGTTGTGAGGGGAGTGCCCTCACAGGTGATCTTCACCCCCTCAAAACCTTTGCCGAAATGGATAAGATGGGTATGTTTAGCTCAAAGGAGATTGGTTTGATCCAAGGCCAAGTCCATGCCGTAGTGGGAAAGTGAACATAAACTTCTATGAACTTGCCATTTATAGTCAACTAAAACTGGAAGAATTGAAGAGCTATAACCAGACCGATCGAGAATCTACGGTTGGAAATAAACTTGGATCAGATTTTTATTTTGTTGATTTCTGAATTTGAATTTAAAATTTGAATGCACATCCAACATCGTGGAAGTGTTAAGTTGGGTTCAAATGGATTTTGAGAATATTTAGAGATTTGTTGGAAAGAGGAATTTTTTGAATATGAATCCAACTTCAACAAATTTGGGCATGTTGAGAATGGATTCAAATATTTTGAGGAAGATGCTTCCATAGGTTCATGTTTGAAATTAGATTTTGATTTGAGGACATTTCCCTTTAACAAATTTGAGTATGTTAAAGTAAGGGTCAATTGGTTTTATTTTTGATTTGGTATTTTGTAATTCACTCACTTAGCAAATTTGGGTATACTAAGTGAAGTGTTTGAAAATAATTATTTCTTTTTTATGAATTGCTGTTGATTTTGAAAATTGGAATTCTCACTTAACAAATTTAGGTATACTAAGTGAAGAACCCAAGTGTGTTTTATTTTTGAAAAGATTTTTAAAAATAAGATTTTTAAAAAGTTTGAGTATGTTGAGAAAATCCTAAAGTGTTTCATTTATTTAGGATATTTTGATTTTTGCAAAAGTAGGATTCTTAGCAAATTTGAGTATGCTAAGGGAATCCTAATGTGTTTCCTTTTTGGCTTTTATTTATTTTTGTTAGAAAGTGGAGACTTCACTTTAGCAAACATGGTATGCTAAAAGTGATGTTCCACTTAGTTTTATGAAATGGAAATTTCACTTAGCAAATTTGAGAATGCTAAATGAAATTTCAAAAGATGTGTTTACAATTTTTGTGTTTTTGTTTTATTTTGAAAATGAAAGTTTCACTTTAGCAAATGTGGTATGCTAAAATGAAGTTCCAAATGTGTTTCAAATTTTTGTTCTTTGGATTTTGAAAAAGGGAGACTTCACTTTAGTAAATGGGGCTTGCTAGAATTAAGTTCCAAATGTGCTTGAAAATTTTTAGTTTTGAATTTGGAGACTCCATTTAGCAAATTTGAGTATGCTAAATGAAGACCCAAATGTGTTTAAAAATTTTTGGTTTTAAGTTTGGAGACTCCACTTAGCAAATGTGGTATGCAAAAATGAAGTTCCAAATGTGTTTGAAAATTTTTGGTTTCGAGTTTGGAGACTTCACTTAGCAAATTTGAGTATTGGTATTTTGAGTGGAAAGGTTCATGTGTGATTTTTGAAAATTTGAAAATCCTAACCTAACACAAGTGGAATGTGTTAGGTGGAAGTTCAAAATTATGATTTTGCTTGAAGAGGTAATATTCATTCAACACATTTAGTTGTGTTAAATGGAAAGGCCTATCTTCAAATTTTATGCTTTTTTTAAAAAAAAATAAGATTATTAGAATTTTATTTTTGTAAAGATGATCTCACATACAACAATCATAAAGATTGTTAGATGAAGATGATTTAGGAAAATTGTTTGCCAAATATTTTATTAAGTGTATTTTTGAAAGAGTGCTTTTTGAAAAGCAAGATTTTTGATAAGGGTTTACTTTGTCTTTATTATTTTAAAATGAACCTTTCCTTACCATAGAAATTATAAGGAGGAAGTCTTTAAATGTTTTCTTTTTATTTTTACCCACTGGAAAACCCAACGGGGGTTTTAAGACCAACACGGGGTGAGGTCCTAAAATAAAGATGTTGACTAGCTTAACTTAAGAATGAAATAATAAGCTGGGTGCCAGAATGAAAGATAGTCTTGGATTCATACCAAAGTACAAACACCACTACGATACCAAGAGAATGATCATTTACCAAAGATGGAGAGAGGAACCATCCCCAGAGTCGCCAGAAAAATCTATGGTGAAATTTATTTCTAAAGAATAAAATATATACTTCCATCTTCACTCTATGCAGATAAAATGAAGATGGAAATATACATTCTTCTTTTATGCATTTTGACACCATGTAGATTCATATGTTCTTATTGAGGGTGATCATGACATTGAGGAGAGGTGTACTATCTCAAAGATAGAAGTCACCACCCTACAATGGACCTAATCACCACAACAAGGACTCCTAAGGACATGGGTCATATGTGTAAAGATTCTTCCCCTACTTTACATGGAAAAGTAAAGTAGGTTTATTTTAAATGGTTCATTAAGTTTCTGGGCAAGCCCCATAGTTAATTACATCCTAAGGAATGAGATCCTTAGAATACTCGATTAAGGTAAATGATCATCTCCAAAGATTTTAATAGTAGGACTATCAATCAATTAGTTTATTTTAAGATCAAATGGGATTGATCAAAGGAGAGAGTTATTATCAAAGCCAAAGGAAGATAAGTAGAGATGTTCATGATGCTAGGAAACCTAGAGCATCTCAAACTATATATGGTTGGGCTTTATATTTTGAAATTGAATTTAATATTTGAGTTGAATTTTATTAGAAGTTATGATTCCATAACACAAGATTATGGAAATGCCTAAGAGGTGAGGATTTATGCTTATGGCTCAAAGGGAGAAGCAACCTCGTAACCTAAATCTAGGAGCTTTGGCGAGGCCAAAAGCACAACCTAAATCTAAAGGGTATTTGGTTTGCCTCTAAGAGAGATAAACCACCCAACTTGCTTGGACTTACCTCCTGGGTGCCAAACTAACTCCTCCTATGATTTTAAATTCATGTAGGCAAGTCATATGCTTTATGCAAGATAGCTAGTGTATTTATTTAAAAGAGACTAAGTCCTTAAACTCACTAAAGAGACTAGATCATGTAGGGCATGCTTCAAATGACCTAAATCTAATGTAAATCATATTTCATTTTTTTTCATTTTGGACAATCATTTTGACTGGCTAATAGATTCATATGCCTAATGCATGAGAAATGAGATTATTGACCAAAATCAGCAAGAAAGGGAAGGAGGTGTGTTTCCACCATGGCTCTCAAAGGTCAAGCCAAGTTTCTCTCGCAAAGGTGGAAGCCCTCCAATCAAGAGTGAAAATAATATGCATTTGTGCATATGATGTAAAAGAAATACTCATCCAGCTAAGGGTTAATTCTTTTATCTTGATTTTGCCTAAGCTTTAGGTGAGGTTATGAGTTCTTTATTTTTAATTTTGAATTGTTAAATTTGGTAGAAGATTTATTTTTCCTTAAGAGCCTAATCCACATCCAGGCCATACATAAAGCAAGGAAGAAACTAAGAAAAGGATGCCATCTTAATGCACAAGCTAAACAAATCATCAATCAATTTATAAAGCTAACAAAAAAGAATAAGAGGCCATTTATGGTCGCACCACCACAAACCCAAAATAAATTGGGTAGCGAGCTCCCCTTATACAACCCGGATTACAAATGAATTAAGTACAATTAAGCAAGGAATTCGTTATGGGGTCTTCTTCATTCTTCATTTCTTTTCTTCTTTCTTCTTCTTTCTTCTTTTTTCTGGTTCTTCTTTTGATGGTTAAGGTGGTTGCTCAAAGGCTTCACATGGTGCATAAGATGAGATCTTATGACCAATGCTCATCCTAATCCCCATAACAATCATTCCAAAATCCTAATTGTAAAAAATTACATGAAAAGGAAAAGTAAATCTAGCTAACACCTACAAAATAGAGATTAGCTAAACAAACCACACAAATCCCAAGCATGTATATTGGACTTATCACCCCACACATGGGTGACTAAGTCCACTTAGCCTATTGGATTATGCTTAGTATAAGCACAAAAAAGCATTTATATTTTATTTATTATACCCACAATCCTAGAAAATAATGATTAGACTAAATCATCCCACCATTCATTCTATGGTCATTCACCCTAACATCCAGACTAAAATATATATCACAAAAAAAGCAAACATCAAACCATGCACCGTCCTAACCTAAAGCTAGAAGTGGTGACTTAGCCTAATGTGTGTGCTTTAGAGGTTTGTGTGGTATGCTTAGCTATGGCTTTAAGTTAGAATTTTCTAAGTGTGAAGAATGTTCAACTTAGAGGAGGGTTTCATTTAAGTGTTTAATTATTTTGGGTTGATTTTATTTTATGTTTTGATTGGTTCAAGTGAATCCTACAATTAATTACTAAGTTAAGAGAGGGAAAGAGAAGAGAACTTCTCTTTCCTTCCTAACCTAAGTAATTTCTAAAGTGGATTCATATTTTTTAGTTTTGTTTAGTGAATATTTATTATGTGTTTTAATTAATCCTAAGTTTAGATGAACTCTAAACAAACTTATTCAAAAGAAAGGCATTTTAAGATTAAATAAAGTGAACTAAATTCACAAAACACATCACTTCATTTCTTTCCCAACATGTATAACATGCATATGAATGTATATATATATACAAATGAGAATGTTTAGCACACTTTATGATGCATGCTAAGTAAGTTACTTAAGAAAATTTGAATGTTTATGATGCATGATTTTCATTAAGTAGAAAAGGGGTTTCTTATCCAATTTTCACATGCACATATGAATGTATGAAAGGCATAAGTGAGTATGATGCCATTTAACTGGGTGTAAGGTACAAGACCTACTTAGGGCTACTTAAAGCCTCGAACCCCGGGGTTGTCAGACTAATATACCACTTTCCTTAAATATGTGTACAAAATAAAATGAATGGAAAAGAAAGATGCAAAAGTTGTATTTGTTTTATTTATTTGTTTATGCAATTTATATGTGTATAGGTATCCTTCTTAAGTAATAGAATAGGAATGAATAGGAAATGGAATTAGTGTTGTGTTTTTTCAAATGAACTATACACTTTGCCAAGTCCTATTCAAAACTATACCAAAAGAGACGAAAAGGAAAACTACACTAAGCACATCCTTATATTTTACTCACATGCTTTCTTATAAGTACCACACTTTCAGTTTTGATAATTGATTCATATATTTTTGAAAATAATTTAGATTTAATAAAGGATAATAAATTTACACATATTCTTACTTTTAGCCAAAATATGCAATTTGACATAAAGAAAACATTTTCATTTTTAATTTGATTTTGAAAAGCATGAATGTATGAAATCATATGACACAAATATTTAGCATGTTGGGAAAGAACTAAAGTAATGAAAGCATGTAAACACATTCACCTTAATTAATTCCTAAAGATAAATCTTATGAAATAAGAAAGCTTAAAGAAAAAATCAAAGTTTGTTTAATGTGATTTTATTTGATTTTGAGTTTGATTTAATTTAGAAAATGTGAGGTGAGTTTGTTGTTCCTAACCCATTCCCACATGTGTTTGATATTTTGTTTAATTTTTAGATTAGATTCATTTTATATTTTGATTAAAGGTATGAATTAAGCATGTTAATTACCCCTTACCTACACCACTTAGCATAGTTTAATCAAATAGTATGAGCCAATGAGATGACATAAAATCACATAAAGAATTTAAATTACTAATGCACCTAGGAAGAAGGGCCTAATGAAATTTGGCTCATGATTAATGATTAATTAAGTTAAGGGGTTTAACTTAAGTAATTTTAAAACACCCCTCACACATATGAATTGAATTTTGGTTTCTTAATTGTACTTAGGCTGTTGAACACCTAGGTATCTACCCAAGAAGAATTAATTGAGTTCTGGAAGGTTTTAGAATTTTATGAAAATTAATTAAGAGGATAATTAGTGAATTAACCTTTAATTAATAGAGGATTAAGGAAGAAAAGAGGGTTTAAGGAATAGCTTAGGGGAAATGCCCCAAAATTATTTCCTAAATCTCCTATTCACTAAAACATACCTTAATCTACTTCAACAAAGGATTAAATCATTAATAAAGTCCTTAATTAACCTTAATTACATTAAGGGAGTAATTAGAGAATGAATTAGCAATTTACCCAATTAAGCCACCAATAAATCCCAAGAAAATTAGGGGAGACATAAGTCATACCCAAAAATGTACTCAAGAAGTTTGAGAATTATGATTGGATTAATTAAAGAGTAATTAGCGAATTAATATTTCTAATAAAACCCAAAATCAGAGAGGTGGACTATTCAAAATTAATTAAAATAAATTTTATAAAATACTAGACTCAATTATCTTTCAATGGAAATTTATTTTATATTTTTTTGATTTTTTTATGTTGAGATATGGATTTTATAAGTTAGGTAATTAATTAGAATTATTTAAACCCTAATTAAATCTTTAATCCCTATGGGCACCACACATGATTGCGGATTGCTTTACATGCCACCCATTCATTATTTAAAATGTCACATGTGCACCATTGGCGGCGATTACGCTTTCTCCTTCCGTCGATTGATCAAGGATGAGATCATTTCGAGAATTAAATAGAATATATTGTGTGTTTTAATCTCAGCCGTCCATCCAAAACACGGATGGACGAGATCCTTCATCTCTGTGAACAATGGACGTCCATGTTCTTGGATGATCGAGCTCAATTGAGCTTGGATTGATAAATTTTACCCACACCATCAACATGCATAGAAGACATCCAATGGTCAAGATCCTATGGAGATTAACATTTCTTTCACAAAGCTCCACACCATTGAGTTTAATTATCAAAATGGCTAACCTCACGAGGTGATCGGCTCGATTCCTTGGAGAAGCTTTTTTGCGGTTGAGACGAAGCTTTGTTGAAAGTTTGAGGGGTTGAGGTTGAGTTGATCATCCTATGGGTCACCTCCTCCTTAGCTTGAGCATGGCTTTGATCGAATTGGATCTCCCCTTGCTTCAAGAACTTGGAAGAGAGCTTGGGTGCACTAGACTTGGTCTTATGATGAAGCTTGAATAAAGTATTGAGTGGAGTTTGAGTGTGGAGAAAGTTGGCAATTCAATGGACCTCCCCTCTTCTTACTTAAGAAAAGCCGAGAAGATGCAAATTGAATCTCCTTCTCGAAAGCTTAGGATCACTTACCAATGGCTCCTATGACTGTCTTTCACTCAATCGACTATGGCTCTATCAAAATTCAAATGAATTAGGGGGACTATATCTCCCCCTTTGGAAATCAGACGGCCGAAGCTTCACTTGCCATTTTGGATCAATTGCCCTGATTTAGATGGTTTGTTAGGCTGTTAGAGCTATCCTTAAGTTCATTTTAGGCTAGAGAGTGGAATGGTGAAGTGGCCATGTGCTTCAATTGAGTGGGAAGGGGTTTGCCATGTGGCCATTTCAAGTCATGTGCTTGGTTTTAGGTTTGGATTAGGTTGGGCTGACCCAAACCCATTGGGTTGGGTGCACCACCCTCCATAGTGTTCACTTGGCCTATTAGGAGAGTATCAAGTGAGTATGAAGAGGATTTGACCAAATTCCAATTGGAATTGGCCAAAATTTACCCTATGGCCTAGGGGTAAAATGGTCATTTGGCTAATTTTTGAATTTGGGTATGTTTGGTATGTTGAGAAAATAGGTTTGGCCAAGTTTCATTGGATTTGGAGTTCATTTGATATGGTTTGGCTCATGTTGACCCATTTAGGTCAAAATGGGTCAACTTGAGTCAAGTTGACCAATTTGTCAAATTGGGTCAAACCAAGGGTTGGGTCAAGTTCATATGACCATTTGAAATATTTTGGTGGCTTTGGATTGTTTCAATTTGGTTTAGGTTTGAATTTGGTTCATATGACTTCATTTAGGTCAAATGGGTCAAGTTGACACTTTTGACCTACTTAAGCTAGGTCATGGGTAGGTTTAGGCTTGGCTAGTCATATGAAGTGGATTGGTATCTTTGTTTCCAATCAATTTTGGTTAAGTTTTAATTTGGCTCAATATGACCCTTCAGGTCAAGTTGGGTTCAAGGTCAATTGGGCTAGGCAAGATATAGTTAGCCAATTGAGGCTTTGGTCAAGTTCAACAAGTGATTTAGAATGAACTTGACCCATTGGTTTCAATCAATTTATCTTAGATCAAGTTTTGACACATTTTGACTTTTTAGGTCAAGTTGGGTCAACTTAGGTCAAGTGGCTAATTGTGGTAGGTTAGGCTCAAATATTGATTTGGTCAAGTTCAAATATTGGTCATGAATGAACTTAGTTCATTGGTTTCAATCAATTTGGCCTTTGGTGGATTTTGTCTATGTTGGGTTTTATTTTGGCTAGACTTGGTCGACCCTTAGGTTTGACTTAGTTTGACCCAATTTGGGTGTTTGATAATCTCATGATGATTGTTGATCATGATGAGAGGTTTAGGTGAGTTTGATTCAATCCAATTTGGTTAGATTAGAATTTGGCTCATACGGGTACTTTAGGTCACTTTGGGTCAAGTGAGCCTAAGTGGGTCAAATGGCTTGGTCAAAGCTTGATTTGAGTTTGATTGAAATTGTTTATGGACTTATGATTGAAATATAAATCCATTTGCAAGTGGTTTGAAGTCAAATGGGTTTTGATTCATTTGATTTCATGTTCAAAAGGAAGAACATGAATGGATTTGGGTTTGATTTTTGAATTGAATTTTGGTTAAGTTTGAAGTTTGTATTTATATTTGGATTCATGATTGAAGGATTGATTGAATCATGAAGAAAATCAAGAGTTTGGCTTGATTTGAAGTTGATTTTGGCTAAGTTCAAGAATTTGACTTGAAAGGCTTAGGTTAGATTTTGATTGAATTTGAACTTGATTTTGGAGCTGGTTTTGATTGATTTGAATTTATATTTCATTTATATATGTGAATATAAATGAGAATATAAATGGGTTATGAGAAAATTTCATGAGTTTGAAGTGATTTGATCATGATCTAGGCTAAGTCCTTAAGAGTTAGATTAAGGATTTAGGAAATATTTCATGAATCGATTTGATTTTTTTAGTTTAGTTTGATTGATTTGAATTTATATTTCATTTATATATGTGAATATACATGAGTCATGAGAAAATTTCATGAATTTGAATTGATGTGAAGATAATTTAGGCTAAGTCCTTAAGAGGGAATTAAAGACTTTGGAAAGATTTAGTGAATTGATTTGATTTTTTGAGTTTAGTTTGATTGATTTGAAGATGATTTAGTGTCCACCTAATCACTGGATGTGTCTTAGGACTAAGGATCTCTTAAAGTCTAAGAGGATTCCTATGTCTAGGATGGAGTGGTTAAGAACTCATTCCAAAAATGAGGTCAATAGTAGCACACCCACTTCCTGCTAATTCTCCGCTTAGTGATAATCTCCTTGACGAACAAATCATGAACTTAGAGGAGATTAACAATCACCATTGGGAGATGTATTTTGATGGTGTGGCTCCCTTTCATAAAGGAGAATAACCAAGATCTACTCTTCCAGGAAAGATAGGGGTTGGAATAGTTCTCTTAACTCTAGGCATGATGTCATGAGATTCTCATATCTCTCTCAATCTACCAACAATGAAGCCAAGTATGAGGCTTTGATTATCGGTCATTTCATTCTGATATGTCAAAGCATTAACATCAATGGGATTCTCATGGTCATCAATTCTTGGTCTACAAGGTTCTAAACCCAAGCTTCATCATTACCATGAGTACACCATGAAGTGTTGGCCCAAATCTAGGTCACAATCTTCAAGGTCCAGAGAGAACATGAGTAGATGCTTTGGAAGACTTGGCATGTCAAATATGAGTCAATTTCAATAAGTCCATAATAGATAAGTCTTATCCTTTATTGATGCTGAACTCATCGAGAGACTTTCTCTTGAAGGGGAGGTTGCCATTGCCAAAAGGATGAGGAGTTGGATTGGAGGCAACCATTCATGGATTACTTAACTAAAGGCAAACTACCTCAAGAAAATTCACAAGCCCATCAGATGAAATAGAGAGCTCTCTCCTATGCTCTCATGGATGGCACCATATATTGATGATCTTTCGATCAAATGTGGTTACGCTATTTGGACAAACACGAAGCCTATAGCATCGTGGTTGAGGTACATTTAGTTCTATGCAAAGCACATCAATCTGGTCCATAGATGAAAGAAAAGATCAAGAGACTAGGATACTGCCTTGATGATTACAATGCATGAATATAAAGATACCATCAATGTCGTACACACGATGTGGTCTACATTAACCACTTCTACACCTACATTGGCCTTATGGTCATTTGAGTTGGATGCGACATGTGGGTCCTTTCGATCCTCTTCTTCCAAAGGTCATCGATTTATTCTAGGCGCGACTACTTTCCAAGTGTGAGGCAATCCCAGAAGGTCACAACTTAGCATGTGCTAGTTTGAACCATATGTATAGGTTGGGGTTCCTCAATGAATTATATATGATAATGGCGCATTTAAGAGCACCAAGATCAACTTCAAGACATATAATTGGAGATACTCCACCATCTACTACCCCAGGGCGAATGGCCTAGCATAAGCATTTAACAAAACTCTCATCCAAATACTAAAGAAGACTCTTGATGACAACCGACAATAGTTGCATGAGTAGCTAGTTGAAGCTTTATGGGCATACCGCACCACATACAGAACTTCAACTTGGTCTACCCCATTCTCCTTAGTGTATAGGTTTGAAGCCATTCTACTATTAGGAGTCCTACTCTTATCTAAGGATAGCAATGGGTAGTCAAACCATTCTAGAGAGAATGCAAGTTGCTAGAAGAGCTCGAAGGTTTGGAGGAGAGACACCTACAGTGCAAAATTGAGTTGTAGAAGACCAAAATGATTCAAGCTCACAAGCTCCTAGAACTTTCAAGTAGAGGCTTGTTCTCATTCTAGGAGACCAATTGTGCCCGTCGAAGATGAGGAGGCAAACATTTTATCATAAAATAGACCTACCAAGGAGGATCTTATCAGCCTATTAGTTGTAAGGGGGAACACCTGATGCTTCAATTAATGGGCTCTATTTGAAGAAATATTAACTATAAAATCATGTTTAAAAAAATAATTATATTATCAAAAATTTCATTCCAATTCATCAAAATCTTCTCTTCTTTCGAAGCATTGTTTGCTTGTCTTGCGAATCCACCATGACGTATTTAGGATAGGTGTGATATAACCCAAGAGGCATCCTATCCTTCTTTCACAACACAAACATAAATTAAACACAATTCCCCGACGCTACTAGAATAGGTGTGAGAGAACCTGAAAGGCATCCTCTTTCGATTTGCACAATTAAGTTAGGTGTGAGAGAACCCAAAAGACATCCTTTCTTAGTGGGATAATAATTGCCATTCATGGCACCATTTCATCAAATTCCTCAACGTGTTTAGGGTAGGTGTAAGATAACCCGAGAGTCATCCTATTCCCTTTAACACAAGCATAAAAACAAACACATATCTTTTATCTCAGGCTATTTTGATGTGGGAGTAAGCCCCCTGTGGCACTCACTCATTAGATGCTCTAGGTCAGGCTGACATACTACCTTGCTAGTACATCACCCTAATTATCACTTGCCCAATGGATGTAAGTCACCGCAATTTCTTCTTGACTTGACTATTGCAAACCAATGAGCGCCTTATTAGTTTGGTAAACTTCACTACGCAACTAGTAAATTACCTCATGTTGACTTTATTTAAGAAGATGTAAGCCTACATGCTTTCCTCTTGAACTAGCCATCATGCACTAATTTGGTTGAGTATGTTTGAGGTTTAGGATAAGTCCTCCAGAGGCTCCTTTCCTCTTCACTACTTTTGAGTTGATATAAGTTCCCCAGTGGCATTCACTTAGTAGTCGCCCTAGGTCGGATGGCACCTATCGAGCTGAAGACAAACTATCCAGGCAATCAGTTCCATAATAGGAGGATGTGACTCCCCGATGCTTTCTTCTATCTGATTATGAAATGATGCACTTTGGTTGGTTCATCTTACTATCTTGACGACTCACCCGTGGATACAAACTCTTGGATATGAGTCCCTTTTCTCTTGAGTTGGCCAATACTGAAAATTATCTTCTTGGGTTTGGATAAAGCACATTACCCTTCCCACAAGTACTCTATTTGGATCACGTCTTTCATTTAGACACTACGGGTTACTTTTTGATTGGATTGTCCCCTTTCCTAGTAGCCACCTCACTGGTTGGAGAATCTTCAGGATGCACAAATCCCTAAAAGCGAGATATCTAGGATAATATTAGCTCCTTCTCAACATGATCCCTCACAAACCGACAGGGTCTGTGATAAATAAACAAACAAATAAAAAAAACAAATTAATTAGCTTATGGATTAGAATTCAAGTCCCCAGTGGCCCCTTCCCCAAGCATACATCATATCTTTAGGGCAGTGTCAGCAGAACTTTCTATAGGAATTTTCTGACTACTCTTAAGTAGAGATAAGTCCCTAGGTCGGCACTCTCTCATTAGTCGCCCTTAGGTCCGGTTCAATCTGTTTTCCACAAACAGGTTACCCTGGCATTTATTTTTCTTTAGAAGATGTAAGTTTACTATGCATTCTTTCTAGCATGACCGTACTAGCCCAGTCGAGTTGACATGTTACCTTATATGTTTCCCCGGTCTCTTTTAGTGGAAGATGAGTCCCGAGCTTTCTTCCCTTGCTAGCGAAAGGAACCCTTTTGGTTGGATAGTTCTCCCCTCGGCCGGGTAGCTACTCCCTTTGGATTGCTAAATTTGTGTTAGACCAAGCACAACACGGTCCCTATTCAGTGCAGTTCATCACAAACTGATGGGATCCATCAAAAATAATTAAAAAAATAAAATTAATCTTGACTATCTTGGAGTAGATTTAAGTCCCCCGGTGGCATTCACTCAATAGTCAGCCCTAAGTCGGGTCAATATGTTACCACACTAATATGTCACCCCAGTGGTCTTTTGTAGTGGAAGATGTGAGTCCCTGAGCTTTCTTCCCTGGATTGGTTATTGCAAATCGAAAGGCACTCCTTTGGTTGGATAGTTCTCCCATCGGCCAAGAAGTTACTCCCTTTGGATTGATAAATCTGTGTTAGACCAAAGACGTGGCCCATACTCAGTGTAGTACATCGCAAATTGATGGGATCCATCAAAAATAATTGAAAAATGAAATTAATCTTGACTATCTTTGAGCTGATTTAAGTCCCCCATTGACGTTCACTCAGTAGTCAGCCTAGGTCAGGTTGACATGTTACCTCGCTAATATGTCACCCTAGTGGTCTTTTATAGTGAAAGATGTTAGTCCCCAAGCTTTCTTCCTGATTACTTTGAAGGCACCCTTTGGTTGGATAGTCCTACTATGTGGTTGGTAGACTACCCCTTTATTGGTAACTGAGCTAGATCAGGCGACATGGCCCCTCTCTGCATCCATGCAAACCACAGAGCCATCTCAAAATCCAAAAAAAAAAATCAAACAAATTTTCTAATCCCTGTAAAATAAAACAAATTCAACCTCCTCCCATGGAGTCAACTAAACAAAACAAATCAATCAACCTCCATGATTAATCAAATCAAACCAATGCTTCTCCTCTGAGATGCAAATCTTTAGTTCCCAGTATCTCTAATCCTCGGTGATTTCACCTTTCTAGTGGATGACTTGAACTTGCTCCCCTAGTGGAGGGTTCATATTTTCATCCCTAATGGAACACCAAATCATAAATAATCAAACCAAAATTTCTCCCTAATGGGACATAAATCAAATTGAACTTCTCATCCCTCAGTGGATGACTTGAACTTTTTCCCCTAGTGGAAGGCTCACATACTCAATCCGTAGTGGATTCTTCCTTCACTCTCTTTTGTCTTTGGCATAAGTAGATTCACATTGCACTAAGCTCTTGATTCCTTTTATGCCTCTGGTTTGGGAGCAGATCATTTCAGTTAATGCTTGTGATCGTTCGGTGTTGTTGATCATCTCGTTCAACACCAATATGTGTGGTATGCCTTGTCAGTCACACCACACCTATTGGGCACCCTTTGTTGACCTCATTTTTAGAGTGAGCTCTCAACTTCTCCATCTTAGACATAGGACTCCTCTTAGACATTAAGAGTTCCTTAGTCTTAAGACACTTCTAGTGATTAGGTGAACACTTAACCTAACTCTAGAGACTTAGAAGAGTTAACCATAAGAATAGGTTATGCCTTAGGGGTGTTAGGAAAGCTTACCTACCCTATAGCTTAAACCCAATCCTTAATCCCTTCTTTCAAGTCAAACTTCAAATCCAAACCAAGCTCAAATTCAAACCAACTTCAAATTCAAACAAACTTCAAATTCAACTTAAGTGATTTTTGTCAAATCAAACTCAAATCAAATCTCAAATCAATTTCAAATCAATTGATTTTTTCAAATCTTAACTCAATTCCAACTTAATTTATTTTCTCAAACTCAAATCATTACCAAAATCCAAATCATGAATCAATTCCAAATGATTGAAATCCATAAAAAACTTTAAATCCAAAATCTTTTCTAAGTCACTTTGATTTCATCTTATGGACTTAGCCAAACTAAATCCAAATCACTTCAAACTCAAAGATTTTCTCATCATTTATTTCTCATTTATATTTACAAATATAAATGAAATATAAATTCAAACAACAAATAAATTCAAAACTCAAACCCAAATCTAACAAATCACCTTTCTTTCAAAATCAAATCTTGAACTTGGTCAATCAAACTTAAATCAATCCAAACCTTGGATTTTCTTCATGATTCAATCAATCCTTCAATCAATCAAATATAAACACAAACTTCAATCATCAAACCAAATCAATCTAACCAAATCAAACCCATGTTCATCCTTTGAACTTGAAATGTCAAATGAATCAAAACCCATTTGACTCCAAATCACTTGTAATTGGATTTATATTTCAATCATAAGTCCATGTGAGTTCAACCAAACTTGAATCAAGCTTGATCAAACCAATTGACTCACTTAGGCTCACTTGACCCAAAGTGACCTAAATAACCTTTTGAGCCAAATTCTAATCCTACCCAAATTGGATTGAACTAAGCCCTAAGCCTCACATTATGAGCAATCATCATAAGATGATCAATCACTCAAATTTATAAACTAGCCTTTGACCAAGTCAACATTTGACCCAAATGAAATCCAAATTAGCCAAAATTCACCATAGGCCAAATTTATTGAAACCATTGATCTTCATGATCAATGATTGGACTTGACCAAGTCATCATTTGAGCCAAACCTAGCTAAATTGGCCACTTGACCCAAGTTGACCCAAACTAACCTAAAAAGTAAAAATTGGTCAAATCTTGATCTAAGCCAAATTGGTACATTGGGTCAAATTCATTCTAAATCACTTGTTGAACTTGACCAAAGCCTCAATTGGCCTAGACCCAACTAGCCCAATTGATGAACTGACTTAACCAAGGTCAAATTGACTTGAAACCAAATCAAACCAAAATTGATTGAAACCAAAGCTTGCAGTATATTTCAAATGTTCAACTAAGCCTAAATCAATCCATGACCTAACCCAATTAGGTCAAATGGGTCAACTTGACCCATTTGACCTAAATGAAATCAAATGAACCAAATCCAAATATAAATCAAATTGAACCAAACCAATGATGCAAACATTTCAAATGGTCATATGAACTTGACCAACCCAGTTTGACCCAATTTGACCAATTGGTCAACTTGACCCAAGTTGACCCATTTTGACCTAAATGGGTCAACATGAGCCAAATGATATCAAATCAACACTAAATTCTTTGAAAATTGGCACAACCTATTTATCAATCATTCCAAATATACCCAAATCAAAATCAAAATCAAATGTCCATTTTACCCCTAGGTCAAAGGGTAACCTATGGTCAAATTCACTTGGAATTTGATCATATTCCAACTCAAGACTACTTACCATCCTCTTAGTGGTCCATTTGGACACCAAGGGATGTGGTGCACATGACCCAATGAGTTTGGGTCAAAAAAATAACCCAAAGCCAAAACTGACCACCTAATAGAAAATGAGCACATGGAATCACTCCATACTCTCATTTAACACATGGGCAACTCCTCCACTACACTCCCCTACCAAAATCGAATTACATGGGATCCCTAACAACCTAACAAACCCACTCTATGAGATCAATTTGATAAAAATAGAAAGGAGGCTCACGACCATCCGATCCAAGTAGGGGGAGATATACTCCCTCTCATTTCCATTCAATCATGATTTGCATTTGATTGAGCTCAGAGACAAGGGAAGCTCCCCAAGCTCTCAAGCAATTCCCAAGCTCTTCCCATTCTCTTCTGGTTTTCTAAGCCAAAAATAGGGGGTGAGATTCCAACTCACTCAATTCTCCATAGAATCTGAATTCCTCTTGTAAGCATAATCAAGGGACCTAATCGAGCTCACCCAAATCAAATCCCAAGCATCCATGCCATAGGAAGGAGGAGTTCGATCAAAGCCACAAGCCATTAAAGCTCACTTTGGCCAATGGGATGATTAACTTTATCACAAGCCTTCAAATCCTCAATAGGGCTTCGTCTCCACTAGACAAAGCTTCCTCAATGTTGGGAGCGCGGTGATAGCCTCTGGTATGAATTAAAACCAAGCAACTTGAAAATTTGGTCTTTATGAAGAATTTATCCCATTATATTCCACATTGGATGTGTTTCTTCTTGCTTGATGGTGTGAGTTGAATCTAGCTCAATTTGAGCTCAAGTGAGCTTCATCAAGCCATGGAGATGGGCGATCTCCATCTCCATAGCGAGCAGGATGAATCATGGACCATCCATCCCACATGTTTCGGATTGCCTGTTCTGATTAAATCATGTTATATCCAGTAGTTTATCCTTTGAAACCATGGGTTTAATCCTGACCATCCAATCTTTGATCGAACGATCCAAAGAGAAAATAATCACCATCGGGCGAGACATTAGATGACAACTTAAATACCAATCCCGTCGCATGGAAAAAGCGCATCAATCCGTGGTAATCGATAGATTAGTTATTAAGGTATTTAATTATCCTTTAATCACTAAAACTTCAAAATTCATAATTAAAGGTAGAAAAATTAAAAATATAAATGAGCTCATTTTAAAGATAATTCAAGGAATCCAATAAAATTATTTCTAATTAATTTTGAACAATGAATTTTTTTATTTAGGTTTAACTAGAAACTTAATAATCTTAATTACTCCCTAATTATTTCATTAATTAATTCCAAATTTCTAAGGCATGTTTAGTGGGATGACTTCTACCTCTCCTAATTTTCTTGAAATTTATAAATGAGCTAATTGGAGAAATCAATTAATGAATCCCTAATCACTCTCTTAATATAATTAAGGTTAATTAAACATGTGAATAGTGGTCTAATCACTTAATTAAGATAAATGAACATTATTTAAGTAATTAGGAGGTTTATAGAATGATTTTGGGATATTTTCTTTATTCCTAAACCCCTTTCTTCTTAATCAAATTAATTAATCCACTAATAATCTTCTTAATTAGCTTAATTAAATTCAAAATTAATCAACTTAATCAATCTCTTCTTGGGTAGATCCTTAGGTGTTCAAAAGTCTAAGGTAAGCTTAAGGAAATCAAATCCAACCCATATGTGTGGGAAGGGTTATGAAAGTACTTAATTAAACCTTTTAGCATACTTAATCACTAATTGTGAGCCAATTGCATTAGGCCCCTTTCTTTCTTAGGAGCATTATTGATTTAAATTCCATGTGGTTGCATATCATATGATGGCTCATAATTAGTTAGTTAATTATGTTAATGTGGTATAGGTGAGGGGTAATTATGGGATTTAATTTACACCTTAAACTAAACAAAATATAAAATAAATCTAATGGTTCTCAAATTAAACTAAACTAATTCACACATGGGGGAAATGTGTTGGGACCAGCAAACATCTTTTCACATTTCCTAAATCAAATCAACTTCAAAATTAAAATAAAAATCTCTTTAAAATAATTTCAATTCACTTTAAGTGATCCTATTTCATAGGATTATCTTTAAGAATTAATTAGGGTGAATGAAATCATATGCTTACATCACTTTATCTCTTTCCAAGCATGTTAAATGTTATTTGTCATATGAAAATCATGCATACCTTTTAAAAAAATCAAATAAATGAAATGTTTCCTTTATGCCAAATTTCATGCTTTGGCTAAAGTAAAAAATATGAATGGCTATTATCACTACTAAATCAAAAATTATTTTCAAAATTTATAAATCAAAGATCATAAATGAAAGTATGCTACTTATAAATATTTATAAGCTTGCATGTGGTTATAATATAGAAATGTGTTTTATGTGGTTTTCTTCTCTTTTCTTAACATGGTTTGTATAGGATTTGCAAAGTGTATAGTTCATTTGAAAAACATAACACTTGCTTATTAAATTCTATGCACTCCCATGTCATATAAGAAGGATCTTCATATTACATATATAAACCAAACCAAATAAACAAACAAAAATCTTTTGCATGACTCTTCATCCATTCATTTGTTTTTGTACATGTACTTATATTTAAGAAAAGTGGTATATTAGTTTGGACATCCTGGGGTTGCGAGGCTTTAAGTAGCCCCAAGTAGGTCTTGTACCTTACACCCATGGTGTAGAAAATAATGGTGTGTACTCACTTATGTCTTTCATACATGTAAATGTGCATTTGATTAATGGATAAAAGAGTCCTCTTTTCTACTTAACAAAATCATGCATTCATAAAATATCCAAATTTTCTTAAACATCATTCTTAGCATTCATCATTAAAGTGCTAAAGATTTGCATTGTGTGTATATATGCTTAGGATCATTCATATGCATGTATACATGTTGGAAATAAATTATTGTGTGTTATGTGATAGTAATTCACTTAATTAATCTTAAAATGCCTTTCTTATTGAATAGGTTTATTTAGAAAATCTAAACTTAGGATTAATTAAAACACATAATAAAATATTCACTAAAGAAAATCACTAATGAATCTACCTTAGAAATTACTTAAGGTAGGGATGAAAGAGAAGTTGACTTCTCTTTTCTTCGCTTTACAACACTTATTAACTAAGTGTAGGTTAATTCAAACAAAATTAAATCATCAAATAAAAATTGACAAATCAACTAAACCACTTAAAATGAAACCACCCTCTAAGTTAAACCCTTTCACACTTAGAAAACTTCAACCTTAAAGCCTAGCAAAGACATGCCACACATGCTTGAAATGGCACAACAATAGGCTAAGTCACCATTTCTAGTCCTGTGTTAGGGTGGTGCATGGTTTGATGCCTAATTTATTTTATGATGTAATATTTTAGACTAGATGTTAGGATGTATGTTTGTAGACTTAATGGTAGGATGATCTTAGTCTAATCATTATCTTAGATTGTGCTTAAGGGCTAATAAAATATAAATGCTTTTCTTTGTGCGGGTTGCTTATACCCCTAAGCATAATCCAAAATAGGTCAGTGGACTTGGTTACCCATGTGTGGGTGCTAAGTCCAATTTATTCATATACATGCTTTGGATTGTGTGTGGTTTGTTTGGCTAATCTCTATTTTGCAGGTTTAGTTAGATTTACTTTTCTTATTTTCATGTAATTTTGTAAATAAGATTTGTAATGAATATTATGGGGAAGTGAAGGTGAACATTGGTCATAAGACTATGTCTTATGTACAATGTGAAACCTTGGAGCCAACTACCTCCCAACCATCCAAAAGAAAGAACGAAAGAAGAAAGAAAGAAGAAATGAAGAATGAAGACCCCTATAACATGAATTCCTTCTAAATTATAATTATTCATTTATAATCTAGGTTGTATAAGGGTAGAAATTGGCTACCCACATTTTATCATTTTGGGTTTGTGTGGTGGAGCCCGACCACAAAGGCCTCTTATTTTTTTGTGCTAGATTTATAAAATTGTATGATGTTTGTTTAGCTTGTGCATTAAGATGACATATTTTTCCTAGTTTTTTCCTTACTTTGTTGAATGGCTACGGATGCGATTAGGCTCTTAGAAAAATAAATTTTCTATCAATTAATCAACTCAAAATTAAAATTATAATAATAACCTCACCAAAGCCTAGGTTATAAATCAATATAAAAGATTTAGCAACCTCTTAGTTAGATGTTGTATGTTTCATATCATGCATAAAAAGCATCTTGCTTCACTCTTGCTTATGGAGGGCTTCCACCTTTGCCAGGGAACTTGGCTTGACCTTTGAGAGCTATGGTAGAAACACACCGCCTTCTTGCTAATTTTGGCCCAAAACCAATTTCTCATGCATTAGGCATATGAATCCCATAGCCCGTGTCAAATAAATTGTCCAAAAAAAAAGAAAAATAAAACATAACAAAAATTTGCATTATATTTATGTCATTAATCATGCCCTACATGATCTAGTCTCTTAGGGAGTGTGTTCAAGGACTTAGTCTCTTTCTAAATATAACAACCTAGCTATCTTGCAAAGCATAAGACTTTACCAGTATTTAAAATCATAGGAGGAGTTAGTTGGCGCACCCCAGGCGGTTAAGTCCAAGTTGGGTGGTTTATCCTCTCTTGTGGAGGTAAACCATATGCCCATTTTTTTTTAGATTTAGGTTGTGCTTTTGGCCTTCAGCTCCCTAGATTTAGATCAGGTTGTTGTTTCCTTTATGGGCTACAAGCATAAATCCTCACCTCTTAGGCATTTCCATGATCTTGTATCATGGAATTATAATCCTAGACTTAATAAAATTTACTCAAATAAATAATTCTCTTCAAATTCAAAATATAAAGCCCAACCATAGGATAGTTTGGGATGCTAGGTTTCCTAGCATCATGAGCATCTCTACTTATCTCCTTTGGTTTTGATAATAACTCCTTCTTTTTAATCAATCCCATTTGATCTTCAAAAATAATCAATTGATTGATAGTCCTATCTTTGAAATCTTTGGAGATAATGATCATTTACCTTAATCGAGTATTCTTAAGAATCTCATTCTTAAGATGTAATTAACTATGGGAGCTTGCCTCCATAAGGAACTTAACAAACCTGGTTTAAAATAAACCATGCTTTATTTTTCCATATAAAGTAGGGGAAGAATCTCAAGTACATTCAAAGATCCATCATCCTTAGGAGTCTTTATTCAAGTGATTAGGTCCATTGTAGGATGGTGACTTCTGTCTCTCGAGATAGTACATCATTCCTTAATGTCATACGATCACTAAGAACATCTTGGATCTGTGGTGTCCAAAAGGCATTTTATTTTTTGTCTTCATTTAATTCATTTTAGATGAAGATGAAAATAAAAATTTTACCATAAGTTATTCAATCCAGGCATGATAAATCCATGGTAAATCCATAAGTCTCAGCTTAGTGTTGACCTTTTTGAGTAGTTTATCTCTTTTCATCATAGATCAATCTTATAGTTTTGTTCCTTCTTAAGACACTTTTAGTGATTGGGTGAACACTTAAGCTTAGAGACTTGAATTAATTAATTTATGCCTTAAGACTTAGACTTCATCCATTTTAAATCAATCCATGTTCTCTTCTTAATAATTCAGTTCAAAATCAAATTTCCAAATTCTATCAATCTCAACCTCATCAATAAACCCATCCAAATTTTTTCATGGACTTAAAATAATCCAATTCAATTCAAATTCATTTATTTTCTCATATTCAATCCTCATCATTTATCAAATTCAATCAAATTCATCTCCAAATGATTAAATCATCAAATCAACAATCCTCAAGCCATGACATCACTTTCATGAGCTTAGCCAAATCCATTCAAATCAAGTCAAACTCAATGAATTTCTTATAAATTAATTATTCCATCAATTATCTTCAAAATATAAATAAATCACATTCAAATGATCAAACTAAATCAATAGATCATTAGCTCAAAATCAAATCCATATTGACCTACCTCATGAACTTAGAAATCTTAACCCAAATCATCTAAATCATTGATTTTCTTGAATCAATTATATATTCAATCATCTTCAAAATAAAAATTCACATTCCAATGATCAAAATTAATCTAAATCAAACTCTCAATTTGGATCTACCTTCATGAGCTTAGCCAAATTTGCATTCTCACTTCAAATTCATTAATTTTTTTTTATTAATCAATTATTCCTTCAATCATCTTCCCAAATATATGAATATACATTCAAATGACCAAAAAAAAAATCCAAATCAAATCAAATCCCAATAAATTTGATAATCTTTGACTTCAATCTTTATCTAAGTCAAAATTAATGAATTTTCTCTTGAATTAATCATTCCTTTCATATCCAAATAAATGAAATCAATCATCAAAAAATTAAAATCAATCCAAGTTAAGCTCAACTTAGTCCATTTAACTTGAAAATTTCAAATAAAAAAAATGATCAATTGATTTATTGAATTTATATTTCAATCTAAACTTATATATAAATCTAAACTTAATCAAACAAAATCAAACCAATTGATTTTTATGACCCAAAGTGACCTAAAGAACCCATTGAAGTTAATAAATATTGAACCAAGATCAAATTTGATCTTGATCACCAGATTATCATTACCTTAAATTCAAAAGTCAATTTGATCATTTGACCAAGTCAACTCTTTCATGAACCCAACTAGCAAAACCTAACAAATTTTGAATGGCCTTACATGATCTTGATTAATCAAATCATAAAGCCAAATCAATTGACCATTTGACACAAGTTGACCTAAATTAACCAAAAGGCCAAAATAAGTCAAAGCATGATCAACCCAAATTGATTTAATGGCTCAAGTTCATTCAAATTGATTATTGAACTTGGTAAAGCATAATTTTAAGTTTGACCATTAATTAATTGACCAACAGCCCAAATTGACTAAAAACAAATTAAATTCATTTTCAAACCAAAATAAATCCCATCCATTCAATTGAACATAAAGACATAAACATTTTGATTTTGTCATTTGGTCAACTTAATTTGACTATATGAAAATGAGCCAAAATCAAATCTAAAAAATTGATTGAAACCACTTGAACCAAAATACTTCAAATCATCATTTGAATCTAAAATTTGGTTTGACCTAAATTGTTCAAAAAAATTTGACTATAAACAAATTGAGACAAATCAGCATACCCATGTCACTTTGGAACTTGATAGCAACCCAAAGGTCAGCTCAAAACCAGAACATTGGACTAACCATAGCAAATCTTGGTTGCCTCCCCATGATTTTGATTTGGTAAATCCACTCTTTCACCCTTAGCCATCAAACCCAATTTTTAACAGCAAGCCCATAAGTTACTTTTTAGACCAAAGGGAGGTGGGTTAACTCACCTCTCACAACTAAAAATGGATACAAACCACCCCATACGTGAGCCACCTTCAGCCTTCCCAATACTTAGTGCCTTAGGTGATGGAGAAAACTCACTCTGTTTTGGCCAACCAAAAAATGGGAGATGATCTCGTCCATCCATCAAAGAAAATCGATGGATATAACCCCTAAATTCACATGGGAAACTTGCATTCAATTATGAGAGATTCCAAATCATCCCCAGTGAGCTCAAAGCATCAGGCTTCCCCTCCTGGATTTTTTACTTCCGTCAAAATCAAGCCTTCAAGATCCCAACTTCCTCATCTTAATTAAAACAAATCTTCTTGCACACACACCATGCACCTCGGCTAAATGAATCTTAGCTAAAGGAGGTGCCCATCAGGCGAGCCTCATGAATCTTGGTATTTCAAGTGAACCATGGAATCACTTAATTTCCACTCAAATAGGGCTTTGTCTTAACTGAAACTTCATGATCTTAGCGGTGAGGTAATTCCATTAAAATTGAGCTTTCTTCAAATTTTTTTGTATCTTTTCAAAGAGAATGTGCATGTGCACCGATCATAGCCATTGGATCTTCTTAGATCCCTCATGGGAAGGTGTGGGATCAATTTGGAGTGGATCTGAGCTTAGATCTCGAATCCACCATGGCACTCTTCTCTCGCCATTCCTGAAAAGATCATAAATCGTCATTCATGATCAAAATGGATGGCCATGATTAGATCCATTTTTATCCCATTTAATTTTAACCATGGGATCAAATGCCATTGTCTAAATGGCTCAGCGTGTCTTGCCCATATTTGATTCCCTTAAATATCAATCTCACACCATGTGGAAAGAAGCGCATTAAAGAATACATGATGGGATATGATTAATTAAGGCTAATTAATTTGAATTAATGGTTGAAACTTCATAAAATCATAATAAATCATAGAAAAATCTAAAAAAATATAATTAAATACTCATTTTAAAGGTATTTCAGAGAGGAATCTATTAAAAATATTCTTAATTTAATTTGAATTAGCAGAGCTTATTAGTTTAATTAAAAATTAATTACCCCAGTACTCCACCTTTAATTAATCCCAAACATCTTGAGATTGCTTAAAGGGATGACCTCTGCCTCTCCTAATTTTCTTGAAATTTATAAGTTAATTAATTAGGGAAACTAGCCAATTTAGCCTTAATTACATTCTTAACTTAATTAAGGGTTAATTAATCATATAAATAGTATTTAATTAATTAATGGGGCTCATTAATCACTGTCTAATAGTGAGGAGGCTTATAGAATTGGGTTGGGACCTCTTTCTTAATCCCTTTCCCTTAACTCCTTTCACTTTTCAAAAAAAAATTAAGGGCTAATTAATTAATAATTACTTAATTAGTTAAATTAAAAATTTAATCACATCTTATCTCAACTAATTAATTGAATGGCAGATGTTTAGGTGTTTAATAACCTAGAAAAAATTAAGTAAATTATGGTTAATCCACATGTGTGAGGAAACTATAAGAGTACCTAATTAAGTTTCATGTTCTAATTAACCATTAATTGTGAGCTAATTGTATTAGGCCCTTTAATTTCTTAGGACCATTGCTAATTTACTTTTTTAATTCATTTGCATATAATGCAAGCTCATAATTATTTGGATAATTATGTTAAGGTAACATAAGTAAGGGGTGATTAATTGAATCAATAAATATCATAAACTAATTAATCCATAAAATAAACTAAATCACATTCCATTAAACCAAATTAACTTACAAACATGGGGAAGGGTTAGGATTAGCAAACTCCTTCTTGCATTCCTTAAGTCAAATTGAACATGAAATTAAAATGACATTAAAGAAACTTTGGTTTATTTTAAATAATTTTATTTGATATGATTGTCTATAGGAATAAATTTTATTGAATGAAACCATATGCTTATGTTTATTTATTCCTTTCCAATCATGTTAAATGTTGTGTGTCATTTGAAATCATGTATTCATCTTTTAAAAATTAATTAAATCAATTGAAGTTTTCTTTATGTTAATCTTGCATGTGTTGATTTAATTTAATATATATATATATATGTGGCTATTATCACTATTAAATCCAAATATATTTTTCAAAAGCTTATAAATGAAAAATAACATATATTGTGATGCTAGTTATAAATACATAAGAGATGCATGTGATTATATCTTAAGTATATGAATTAAAGTTTTCTTTTCTTTAATTTATATCTAGTTTTACATGTATTTGAATGTTAACGGGTATGTAGTCCGGACATCCTGGGAACACGAGGTTTTAGTTAGCCCCAAGGAGTTCATTTGATTGCCTCACTTCCCTGGTTAATAATGACATGTACTTATTTGATTTCATTTATATATGCTCTTATATTAGAATTTGGATAGGACTTTACTCCATATGCAAAAATATTTCAATCAAATAAAAATACAAACTTTGTATGGTTTTCCTTCTTTTATTTATGTATACATCCATATGTATTTGAGAAGTCTAGACATCCCGGGTAAGTAGCCCCAAGGAGATTATTTGATTACTTCACTTCCATGTTTAACAATGGCATGTACTAGCTTATGTCTCTTATACATGTGCGTGTGTATTTAATTATGGAATTAGAACCCCATTTCTTTTATCAAAAATGCATGCATCCATAATTGTTTAGTCATTGAATTAATTAATCATGTAACTTGGAGCTCTCTTTCTTACATTCATGCATAAAAATTTATATATGTTTGAATGCAAATGGGTATATAGTTTGGACATCCTGAGAATACAAGGCTTTAGTTAGCCCCAAGGAAGTCATTTGATTACCTCACTTCCCTAGTTAATCATGACGCATACCTATTCAATTTCATTCTTATGTATTTTTATATAAGAATTTAGATAAAGCTTTAAACTATTATGATTAAATAATTCAATCACACAAAATGATATAAACTTCACATACAAATACATTCATAATATAAGTATTCTAAAATATGTTGCATGTATAGATACATTTAGGATTAAATCATATGCATGTTATATGTGATGAAAATAAGTAATTTCATATATGTCATGTGATAGTAATTAAATTAGATTAATCTTAAGATGCCTTTCATATTGGATAAAATTATTTAAAGTGAACCTAAACTTAAAATTAATTTAAAAATGTGTAATTATCCATTCACTAAAGAAAACTAAATCAAATTAATATGCTTTAGAAAGTGGCTTAAGGTAAGGATGAAAGAGGGCAACCTTCTTTCTCCTCTTTACAACACTTAGTTGCTAAGTGTAATCAAATCAAACAAAAGAAAACACAAATTAAAATTCTCAAATTAATTAAATAACTTCAAGTGAAACTAACCTTTTGTGTTAAATTAAATCTTTCTACAGTTAGAAAACTATAACTCTAATGCCTAGCAAGACATATCACATAAGCTTTAACACAAACATTAAAATTAACTCACCACTTCTAGCTTTATGTTAGGATTGTGCATGATGTGATGTATGTTTCATTTTATGATATATTATATTAGACTAGATGTTAGCGTGTATGTTTCATAGACTGGATGTTAGGCCAATATTAGTCTAATCATATTTTTATGCAGGGGATTGTGCTTAAGAGGGTGCTTAAAAATAAATTTGAATGCTCTCTTTGTAGGTTGCTTAAACCCCTAAGCATAATCCAATCTAGGACAGGTGGGCTTGGTTACCCATGTGCAGGGTGCTAAGTCCAAATTATAAATATAATTGCTTGGGATTGTATGTGTGTTTAGCTTAAACTTATTTTGCAGGTGTAGTTAGATTTATTTTTCCTAATGTAACTTTTGCATTAGGAATTAGGGTTAGTGTTATGGGGGATAAGGATGAGTATTGGCTAGAAGGTTTTGTCCTGGGAGGCCATGTAATGCCTTTGAAGTGGAGCAAATTAAATCAAATGAAGACATGAAGATGAAGACATGAAGATGAAGACATGAAGACCCCCCCTAGAATTCATTCATTATAAATTGAAATTATTCTTTCACATTCCTAATTGTATAAGGGTAGAGCTCAGCTACCCACCTTTTCTCTTTTTGGGTTGTACGGCAGCACTCGACCACACTAGTTGGTTATTCTTTTGTGATCATTATTAAATTATTTGATGTTATGTTTAGTTTGTGCATTTGAAATGACATATTTTTCATAGTTTCTTATGATTAATTCTTTAATGTGTGGCCTAGGTGATATTAGGCTCTTAGAGAAAAATAAATTTTCTATCCAACTACAACTCATAACTAAAGTTTTAAATAATTCATGACCTCACCATAAAGCTTAGGCATTAAATAAAATAATTAAAACATTTAGCAACCCCCTAGCTAACTGTCGTATGTCTCACATCATGCATGCATATTCCTTCTTCCTTGAATCAGGGGGATCTCCATCCTTGAACGATAGAGGAATGCTTGACCTATGACGGAATCTCTTATGGTGGAGAACACCCTCTTCTTGCTGATTTAGCCAACAATCTTATTTAAACATGCATATATGCATCAAAATCCTAAAGCCTTCGTCAAAATGAAGTATCAAAATTAGACTAAAATTTCAAAATATTTTTGCGTTAGATTAAGTCATTATTTATACCACTCATGCTCTAGTCTCTTAGGGAGTGTGTTTAAGGACTTTAATATCTTTTATAAATAAAAAACAACCTAACTATCTTGTAATTTCATATGACCATACTACATGATTTTAGAATCATAGGAGGAGTTAGCTAGTGCCAACTCAAGGCGATTGTAAGCCAGCAGTCAGGTGGTTTATCCTCTCTTGTAGAGATAAACCTTATACCAATATTCACATAGATTTAGGTTGTGCTTTAGCTTATGCTAAAGCTCTCTAGATTTAGGATCTGAGGTAGATGTTTCCTTCAGGCAACAAGCATAAATCCTCCCATTTTAGGCATTTTCATAATCTTGTGTTGTTGGATTATAAGCCCTAGTAATCTAATAAAATTTTAACTCAAAACATATAAGTCTCTTCACTTTCAAATATATAAAGCCCAACTATAGGATAGATTGGAATGCTCCCTAGGCTTTCTGGTATCATGAGCATTCCCTACTCATCTCCTTTGGCTTCCAAAATAAGTCTCTCCATTTGAACTTTTCTAATTGATTTTCTAAACATAGCCAATCCTTTGATAGTCTAACCATAAAATATTTGAGACCTGTTGGTTAATAATTTCTATAAGTAGGGAGTATCCTTTCAAATCTGTGGAGAAAATAAAGAGGCAACACCTATATAGAAATTTATCTTGGTAAGATGCTACGTAGATCTATAGATGTATTTATTCAAGTGATCGGATACATCATCAAGGAAATAGTGTACTATCTTGAAAGATAGAAATAACTACCCTTTAATGAAACCATTCACCTCAATAGGACTCCTAAGGATGATGGGTCTGCACATGTACCAGAGATTCTTCCCCTACTTTACATGGAAAAGTTAAGCAGGGTTTATTTTAAACTAGGTTCATTAAATTTCCTACAGGGGCAAGCCCTCATAGTTAATTACATCCTAAGGGACAAGATTCATTAAGAAAACTCTCAATTAAGATAAATGATCATTGTCTTTGAAGATTTTAATAGGAAGGACTATCAATCAATTGGCTTTTTTTTATGATCAAATGGGAATGATCAAAAGAGGGAGTATTAGTGAAGCAAAAAATGGAAGATAAGTAAGAGATGCCCACAATGCTAGGAAACCAAGCGAGCATCTCAAATTATCCTATAATTGGGCTTTATATTTTAGAAATTAATTTAGTTTGTTCGAGTTGAATTTTTCATTAGAAATTTAGGACTTAAGATTCCTTAACACAAGATTAAGAAAATTCCTAAGAGGTGAGGTGCTTATGGCAAAGGGGACAAGCGACCTCAAAATCTAAATCTAGGGAGCTTGAGGGCAGCCTAAATCTAAGGTGAAAATGGGTATTTGGTTTGCCTCACAAGAGGACAAACCACTGACGACTTGGACTTACAACGGGGGTGGCCGCCAATAACTCCTACTATGGTTTTAAATTGTAGGCAAGTCTTTATGCTTATGCAAGATAGCTATATTTAGAAAGAGACTAAGTCTCACTCCTAAAGAGACTAGATCATATAAAGGGACATGCTTCAAATGACCTAAATCTAATGCATTTCAGTTTTCATTTTATTTCATTTTTGGATTTGATTTAGGCTTATAGGATTTTTATGACTAATGCATGAGAAAGAAGATTATTGGTCAAAATCAGCGAGAAGGGAGGAGGTGAGTTTCCACCCTCAAGGTCAAGCAGTTCTCTAGCAAAGATGGAAGCCCTCCAATCAAGAGTGAAATAAGATGCATTTGTGCATGATATATTATAAAGAAATGCTCATCCAGTTAATTCTTAATAGCTTTAGGTAAGGTTATGAGTTATTTAATTTTATTTGAGTTGTTAAGTTGGGTAAAAGATTTATTTTTCCTAAAGAGCCTAATCCATCGCATACATAAAGCAAGGAAGAAACTAGGAAAAGCATGCCACTTAATGCAAAAGCTAAACAAATCATCAAATAATTTATAAATCAAAAAAGAATAAAGGGCATTTGTGGTTGGGCACCACCACAAACTCAAAATATCAAATGTGGGTAGAACTCTATATACAACTAGATTATAAATGAATATTACAATTAAGCAAAGGAATTCATTTATGGGGTCTTCAAGCTTTATTCTTCTTCTTCTTTTTCTTCTTTTTCTTTGGTTCTTCTTTGGATGGTTGGAAGGTTGATGCTCCAAGGCTTCACATGGTGCATAAGATAGGATCTTTATGACCAATGTTCATCTAATCCCCATAACAAATCATTCCAAAATCCTAAATATAAATTTTTTACATGAAAAGGAAAAGTAAATCTACACCTACAAAATAAGGTTAGTTAAATCACACAACAAATCCCAAGCATGTATATTGGACTTATCATCCCACACATGGGTGACTAAGTCCACACTATGGATTATGCTTAGGGGTATTAAGCACCTGCAAGCAAAAGCATTTATATTTTTATTTATGATAGCGCCCCTTTAACACAATCCCCTGCAGAAAAAAATAGTTAGACTCAGCACGTCCTACCATTCATTCTATGAGCATACACCCTACAATTGAGACTAAAACATATATCAAAAAATAAAACAAAGCATCAAACCATGCACCGACTTAACCTAAAACTAGAAGTGGTGACTTAGGCTAATGTGTGCTCTTTGAAGGTTTGTGGTATGCTTAGACTTTAGGTTCAAATTTTCTAAGTGTGAAGAACATGATGAGGGTTTCATTTAAGTTTAAGTGTTTTGGTTGATTTTATTTCATGTTTTAATTTGGTTTAAGTGAAACACAATTAATTACTAAGTTATGAAGAGAGGGAAAAGAGAGAACTTCTCTTTCCTTCCTAATCCTTAAGTAATTTCTAAGTAGATTCACATTTTTTAATCATTTAGGTGAATGTTTTGATTAAATCTTAATTAATCCTAAGTTTAGATAAACTCTAAACAAACCTATTCAAAAGAAAGGCATTTTAAGATTAAATAAAATGAATCAAAATTCACATATAACACACAATTCTTTCCCAACATATATAACATGCATATGGATGGACCCTAAGCATATTTATAAATGCAAATGAGAATAGTTAACACATTTTATGATGCATGCTAAGTAATCCATTTAAGAAAATTTAGAAGTTAAACATGCATGATTTTCTTAAGTAGAAAAGGTTTTCCTTATCCAAAATTTCACATACATACATGAAAGTAAGAAAGGCATAAGTGAGTACCATTGTTAACTAGAGGTGTAAGTACAAATACAATACCTACTTAGGGCTACTTAAAGCTCAGGTTGTAGACTAATATACCACTTTCCTTAAGTACAAACATGTATATAAAAGAAATGAAATGGAAAAGGAAGATGCAAAAGTTGTTTAATGAATTTATTATTGTTTATGCAATTTATTCATGCAAGTGTAGGTAATATTTCTTAGATGATAGCATAGGGATGAATAGGGTATAGAATTAGAAGTGTTGGGTTCTTTTCAAATGAACCATCTTTAACTCTATTCAAAACTGCTAATATAAGAAGGAAAGAAAGGCTACACTAAACATGACTTTATAATCTATCACATGAAAGCTTATAATTAAAATATAAGTAGCATACTTTCATATTTGGTATTTCATTTATGTATTTTGAAAATATTTTGGATTTAATAGTGATAATAGCCACTCATATTCTACTTTAGCCAACACATGGAAATTTGACATAAAGTAAATAATTTTTATTTTAAAATTTGAAACATGAAATTATGAATGCATGAATCACATGACATACAACTTAACATGTTGGGAAAGATACAAAGTAATGAAATCATGTAAAAAAACTCACTTTACTTAAATCCTAAAGACATTCTTAAAGAATAAAGAAATTTAGAATAAATCAAAATGAATTTCAAAATGATTTTTGTTTCATTTGAAGTTTGATTTAATTTTGAAAATGTGAGATGAGTTTGTTGTTCCTAACCCATTCCCTCATGTGTTTTATATTTTTATTTAATTTTTAACTCATTAGATCCATTTTTAAGCATTGATTAGGTTAGGGCATGAATTAAGTGGCTTAATTAACCTTTACCTACACCACCTTAGAAAATTAACTAAGTAATTATGAATGAGATGACATAAAACCCACAAGGTATTTAAATTTGTAGTGCACCTAATAATGAAAGGCTGGCTACATAATTAAAAGTTAATTAAGCTAAGGGGTTTAGCTTAAGTACTTTTAAAACACCCCTTCACAAATGTGAATTGGGTTTTAATTTCTTTAATTGAACTTAGGCTATTAAACACCTAAGCATCTACCCAAGGTAGATTAATTAAGTTCTAGAACTTTTTAGAATTTTTGAAAATTGTTTAAAGGGGTGATTAATGAGTTAACCCTTAATTAAGAGGGGATTAAGGAAAGAAAAGGGGGTTTAGAGAATAGCATAGGGGAAATGCCCCAAAATTATTCCATAAAACCCGTGCCCACTGAATTTGACCTTAATCAAACATAATCATGAGGTAAATCCATTAATCACACCTTAATTACCCTTAATTACATGAAAGGGATAACTAGAGAATGAAATAATAATTTCCCCAATTAAGGCCTCAATAAATCTCAAGAAAATTTAGGGAGGTAGAGGGCATTCCTTAAAATGAACCCTAGAAGTTTGAGATTAATTGATGAATTTAATTAGCTAATTAAAATTCCTAAAGAAACCCAAATTTAGAGAAAAGGATAATTCAAAATACTTTAAAAGCATTTTTTAAATATTCTAAATGAAATTATCTTTCCATAAAATTTTTCCTTTTTTTTTTATTTTTCTATGAAGAGTTATAAATTTTAGAAGATCTAGGGATTAATAAGGAATTAATTAGGTAAATAACTAACTTAATCTTAGCCAGGAGAGCATGGCATGCGTGCGCTTTACACATCATGCGTGAGGATGTGACTTAAACATCACATCCCAAATGGTGGCATCGGCGCACACGCTAATATCCTTGGCCATCCGATTAAAGATCAAAGGGCTAAGGATTCACTCATTTTATAAATGTGGGAATAATCTCGTCATCCATCCAAATCAGATGGATGAGATTCATCCCCAAGCTCAAGAAGAGAGTCCACCTTCAGCTTTGATCGAGCTTATGCTCCATTAATTTAAAATTAGCCCACCTTCATCATGCAATTACCAATACATCCAATGGCTAAGATCCTATGAAATTAAAGTTCATTTCATAAAGGACCAGCACCTATGAGAATTAAGCTCCAAGAATCACTAACCTCATTGAAGGTGATCACCAGCGCTCGATTCCCTTGGAGGAGCTTTGTCTAGTTGAGGTGAAGCCTTGCTAAAGTTTTGAGCACTTGAGATTGAGTGTAGAGCTCTATGGACCAACTCCTCCTCAATTCCTTTGAGGGATCAGCCCTGCCTTTAGAACTTTAGAGGCTTAGGCAACTTGACCCTCTAGTGGAGTGTACAAGAGCAATTTGATTAATTTGGAGTGTGGAAGAAATTGGCTTATCAATGTACCTCCCTTATTTTCAAGTGGAGAAAATAGAGAAGATCAAAATTCAAATCCTCTCTAAGGACCATGGAAAAACTCTCTAATGATTGCTAACTCTCTCTAGGCCTTAATCAAGTGTGAGTCAACTTAATTTTCAGTGAATTAGGGGGAGTCTATCTCCCCCTATGGCAATCGGATGGCCAACCCATTAGTTATCCTTTTGATCCAATCATTTGAGATTGTTTGTTTGTAGATGATTACACATGGTCGATTTGGTTAGAGGAGTGGAATGCCAACTTTCCATGTGCTAAAATTGAGCTTAGGGGGGAGTTTGAAAATTCAATTTAAAGCCATGGGGTTGGGTTTGGTCCATGGTTCAAATGGGCTGACTCAAACCCATTAGGTTGGGTGCACCACTCATCATTAAGTCCCCTTGAGCTTTTAGGAAAGCCTTAAGTGATTGTGATGAGGGTATGACCAAAATACCCAAGGGCTAGGCCAAAATTTGTTCTATGGAATAAGGGTAAAGTGGTTATTTTGCTATTTGTTTCACTTGGGTATGTTTGGTATGTTTAGAAAATAGACTTGGTCAAGTTTCATTAGATTTGGAATCCATTTAATAGGGTTTGGCTCATGTTGACCTATTTAGGTCAAAATGGGTCAACTTGGGTCAAGTTGAATAATAGGTCAAATTGGATCAAACCAAGGGTTGGGTCAAGTTCATATGACCATTTGAAATATTTTGGTGCCTTCAGTTTGGTTCAATTTGGTATATATTTGGTTTTGGCTCATATCACTTCCTTTATGTCAAATGGGTCAAGTTGACCCATTTGACCCATTTGACCTATTTGGGGTAGGTCAAGGGTAGGTTTAGGTTGGTTAGTCATATGGAGTGGATTGGTGTCTTTGTTTCCAATCAACTTGGGTTAGGTTTAATTTTGGCTCAACATGACCCCTTTAGGTCATGTTGGGTCTAAGGCCAATTTGGTTAGGTTAGGTCTAGTTGGCCAATTGAGGCTTTGGTTAAGTTTCATAAGTGATTTGGGATGAACTTGACCCATTGGATTGGATCAATTTGGCTTAGATCAAGTTTTGACACATTTTGGCCCTTTAGGTCAAAATGGGTCAACTTGGGTCAAGTTGACCAAATGGGCTAGGTTAGGCTCAAATGTTGGCTTGGTCAAGTTCAAACATAGGTCATGAGTGAACTTATATCAATGATTTCAATCAATTTATCCTATGGTGGAATTTGGCTATGTTGGGTTTCATTTTGGGTTAAGTGTTGACTTGGTCAACCCATAGGTTTGACTTGGTTTGACCTAATTTAATTGATTGATAATCCCATGATGATTGTTGATCATGATGAGAGGCAAATATGAGTTTGGTTCAATCCAATTTGGTTAAGATCAAAAGTTGGCTCATAAGGGTACTTTAGGTCACTTTGGATCAAGTGAGCCTAAGTGGGTCAAATGGCTTGGTCAAAGCTTGATTTGAAGTTGGTTGATCTTGTTTATGGACTTATGATTGAAATATAAATCCATTTACAAGTGATTTGAAGTCAAATGGATTTTGATCCATTTGAAAATTTCATATTCTAAGGAAAAATATGAAAGGGTTTTGGGTTTGATTTTTGATTTGGGGTTTGATTGTTTGATTAAGGTTTGGATTTATATATGAGCTCATGATTGTAGGGTTGATTGAACCATGAGAGAAAATCAAGAGTTTGGCTTGATTTGAAATGATGTTGGCTAAGTTCAAGATTTTAGCTTGAAAGGCTTAGATTTGATTTTGAATTGATATGAGTTTGATTTTTGGAATTCGTTTTCATTGTTTGAATTTATATTTCCTTTATATATGTGAATATAAATAAGAATATAAATGGATGATCAGAAAATTTTAAAAATTTGAAAGAGTTTAATCATGATTTAGGTTAATTCCATTAAAGGAAATTTAAAGGATTTGAAGGAATTTTTTAATTGGAATTTAATTTTTTGAGTTGGATTTGATTGATTTATATTTATATTTCATTTATATATGAGAATATAAATGAGGATACACATAAGTTTTGAGAAAATTCCAAGGGTTTGAATTGAATTGATCAAGATTTATGTTAAATCCATTCATGAAAAATTAAGGGATTTAAGAGAATTTCAAGGATTTTAAATTTGGAATTTAATTTTTTTTGCCTTTGATTGGATTGATTTATATTTATATTTCATTTTTATATGAGAATATAAATTAATTTTGAGAAAATCCCATGAATTTGAATAGGTTTGATCAAGGTTAAAGATTGATTTTGGCTAAGTCCTTTAATGGAAAATTAAAGGAATTTAAGAAATTTTTCATGAATTGACTTGGAATTTTGAATTTGATTTGGTGGGTTTGCATTTATATTTCATTTATATATGTGAATATAAATGAGAATATAAATGGGGTATGAGAAAATCTCAAGGTTTGAATTGGTTTTGAATCATGATTTGGGTTAAATCCTTAAGGGAAAATTAAGGATTTAGGCAAAATTTGGATTTAGGAATTTTTGATGGATTATGATCATGGGTTACAATCATAGATTTCAATCATGGATTTCAATCATGGAATTGAATCATGGAGTTCATTTGAATTTGGAGAAAATCAAATAGAATTGATTTGGAGTTTGACCTGAAGGAAGGAAAGTGAGGAATGGTTTAGGCTAAGGGTAGGTAGATTTTCCTAACACCTCTAAGGCATGACCTATTCCTATGGCTAACTATTCTAAGTCTTCTAGGGCTAGGTAGAGTGTCCACCTAATCACTAGATGTGTCTTAAGACTAAGGAACTCTTATAGTCTAAGAGAAGGTCCTATGTCTAAAATGTAGGGGTTGAGAGTTCATTCTAAAAATAAGGTCAACAAGATCCTACTTGTCAACTTTAATCGAGAGTGTTCCTAAGGAATTCACCTTCCTTAGGATATAATTAACTATGGAGCCTTGCCTCCATAGGTAAATTTAAAATCCAGTTTAATATAAATCCTGCTTTATTCATCGATGTAAAGCAGGGGAAAAATCTCTTGTACATTTGAAGGCCTATCATGCCTTAGGAGTCCTTATTAAGTGATTAGGTCCATTGAAGGGTGACGCCTCTATCTTTCAAGATAGTATATCATACTTCAATATCGTATCGATCACTTCAATAAGTACACCCTACGATCTATGTGGTGTACCCCAATACATCCAAAATAAACACCACACTTAGGTTAAGTGTTTACTTAGACACTAGAAGTGTCCTATGACTAAGGAGCTCTCAGTGTTTAGATGACTTCTACATCTAAGATGGGAAGATTGGATCCTCACTACAAAAGTGAGGTTAACAGTTTAATTGATCATTTGAAGATGATTTGTAGGTTTTGATTTCAATCAATTTGGATTTAGGAATGATTTAGACTAATTTGACCCTTAGGTTAATTTAAGCTAAATGGGTCAATTGGGTTGACTTGGTCAAATTAGGTTCAACAAAGGGATTGATCATGTTCAATAATCAATTTGTGATGAATTTGAAGTATTGGTTTGAATCAATTTGGATTGGATTGAGATTTGACCCAATTTCACCCTTTAGGTCAAATTGGGTCAACTTGGGTCAATAAGCCAATTGGACTTCATTTGGCTCAATTAATGGTCAAGTCATATTCAAAAATCAATTTTAGGTTGGTAGGGATCATTGGTTTCAATTGAGTTGAATTGGAATGAAGTTTGGTTCAATTTAGTTCATGTAGACTAATTGGGTCAACTTGATTAAATGACCAAATTGACTTGGTTTGACCAAATTGTTTGCAATTGATAAATCAAGGATGATCAATAATCTTTATATGAGGTTTTCAATAAGTTGGCTCAATCCAACTTGGGTTGGATTGGAGTTTGGTTTAAATGGGTCCTTTAGGTCACTTTGGGTCAAGTGAACCTAATGGGTCAATTGAGTTGATCTTGGGTTTGATTATGTTGAGTTAAGTCTGATAATTGATTTGGGATTGATTGATGTCTTTGATTGTAATTGATTTGGGTTTTGTTGGATTTTAGCTCATTTGGAAATTTTGGGTTCAAATGGGCTATCTTGGGTTAATTGAATTGATTTTGATCAAATGGCTTAATTGTAGATCTTGGAAGAGTTTAAAATGAAGATTTGAAGGTTTGGAGTGCTTTTGTAAAAATCAATTGAATTAGGCTTGATTGAAAGAATTTTGGTTAAGTTCATAGGATTGAATGATTGTAGAATTAGTCTAGGTTATGGGTTTCAATCATTTGGATATGAATTGGGATTCAATTGGATTGGTTGAATTGATTTGAGGTTTGTTATGCATGATTGGATAGGCATGAGTTTTGGCTTAGGCAATAGGGTAGGTAGGTTACCTTTAGATCCTAAGACATAGCCTAAACCAATGTCAAGTCCTCCTAAGTCTCTATATTTAGGTTAAGTGTTCACTTAGTCACTAGGAGTGTCCTATGCTTAAGAAGATCCTAGTGTCTAGAAGACTCTTAGGCCTAAGATGGGAAGATTGAATCCTCACTCCAAAATTGAGGTCAACACACCTCTCTAAGTCACCCTGGGTTAAGTGGCTTGATTAAGCCAACTTTGGCCAATTGGGATTATAGATGGTTGGAGTGTGTTCAATGATAAATTTAAAGTTAATTGGTGGAATTGGTTACAATTGATTTGGGCACAGTTAGGTTTTGGCTCATTTAAACCCTTTAGTTCAAATGAAATAACTTGGGTTGGCCACTTTTCATTGGTTTAATTTGCTTGATTGCGAGTATTAGCATGGCTTGAAATGATCTAATGAATAATTAGAGAGGTTGAGAAAATTAAGTTGGACTTAGTTTACTAGAATGGGCATAAATTGAGTTATAGGATTGTGATGGAGTTAACTTGGGATAAAACCTAAGTTAACTTGGCTTGGAGCATGGATTAGAAAATCAAATTCAAATAGAATCAATTGAATAGGTTTGAGGTTGGTTGTATTTTATTTACACGAGCTTAAATTTGAATGTGTGAATAGGTATGAGTTTTGGTTTAAGCCATAGGATAAACAGAACATATTTTTTTTGAGGTATATCCTAGGCTTAGGGTTATATTATCTAAGTTTTTAAGCTTAGGTTTAGTATTTTCTTAATCACTAGAAGTGTCTTAGCACTAAGAAAATCCAAGTATCTAGAAGATTCCTAAGTCTAAGATAAGAAAGGTTAATTTTCACTCCAAAAGTGAGGTCGATAGCTCCCATCTAATCTTAGGAAAATAATTTGATTTATTTTTCATCTTCCAATCTTTCATCTTAAAATCTAAAACTAATAGTCGATGTTGGGTGCTTAAACTTTCACTTAGAATGACTTGACAATCTTTACAATCTAAACGATCTATTTTTCTTATCAAAAAATAACTAATATGTGTTTTACTAAATCCATTCTTATAAGTAATAATATACTCATCTATTTTCTTAAATAAAGTATTAACAATTACAAAATCATAGGCCAAAGAAAAATCTAATATAGTCCTTCTTTCTTTATTAGTCACTCCAAATCCATAGCCATCATGAATACTTTTAAAATATTCTACCACTCAACCAACATGTCCATTTAAATCTCCTCTAATAAATACTTTTTTGAAGAGTTATCTTTTATATTAATCCCTCTAATTCATTCCAAAAATTTTCTTTAGAGCCTACATCCTAACCTACTTGTGGAGCATAAATACTTATAACATTGATAATCTTAGCATCAATAATAATCTTTAAAACTATTATTCTATCTCCAAATATATTAATATTTATAATATTATCCTTCAAATATTTATCTATAATCACACATACATTATTTCTAATTCGACTTCTACTTGAATACCAAAGTTTAAAACCTAAACTATCAATCTTTTTGGCCTTCTTCCCAGCCCATTTAGTTTCTTAAATACATAAAATATTTATCTTCGTATGAATCATAATATCTATTATTTCCATTAATTTACTTGTAAGAGTACCTATATTCCAAGTTCCTAACCTAATTCTTGTTTCATGGACTAGCTTTTTGCCTACATCCGTCCAAAATGTAGGAACCCTTGCTTATTTAACATTGCACCCGTGCACCGATGCAGCGGCCCTTGCTCACTTTTCACTATATTTTGGCCATACAACACTTCACTTCCAGGGGATGCTAATTCAAATAAATATAATTTTCATCTCCAAAAATATAGAACCTCACTATATGATAGATTAAAGCACTCACTGGACTTCCTAGTATCATGAGTTCTTCCTACTTACCCTCCTTTAGAATACGTAAAGAAGCATTCCCATTTTGAGCCTTTCTAATTGATCTTCAATTGACAATCCTTTGATCATCAAACTTTAAAATCTTTGGAGATATTAGTTGACTACTTTAATCAAAAGTATTTTTAAAAAATTCTCATTTTTATTCAATTAATTACAAAGGCTTTCCACCATAGGGAACTAAAGAACCTGACATAAAATAAACTCTAATTTACTTCATCCATATAAAGTAGGGAAAAGATCTCTGGTATACAAAGACCCATCTACCTAGGAGTCATTATATGATTGAGTATATTATATGGTGATATTTCTACCTTTCGATATAGTACATCATGCCTTAATGTAATACTTAATCATTTTAATAAGTACGGCCTAAGATCTGCGTGGTATCCCTATGACTCCAAACATAAACACCACACTCTTAGAATGGTTTTCAGAATTACTTATGTTGGCAACATTTTTCTAAAGCCCACAATTGCAACCCTATTATTAGCATCCTCCATCTTTCCATGGTTACTTGTGAGGAATAAATTTAGAGTTTATCTTCATAGGCATTCCCTTGTCCATTTGCAAATGAAGGAGCCAACATAAGACTTGTCCAAAACCTAGACATTTCTTAGCCTACTATTCTTTTTCGTAATTTTTTAAGGTGAAATCTTGCTGAGACTCATCTTTATGTTAAATCATTTTTCTTGAGTATTACTCTATTCTCTTTATTATGTTATCAACATCTTTGAGCATTGCATGTTAAGCCAACCTCACTAGTCTGGAAAATGTACATCCTCACTAATGTATGCTTGCATAAGGCCACTTCCCCACACAACCTCAATACTTGCAAAGCATGTCACACATATCTAACTCATGAGTTTATCACATATTATTAAGTTCTCCTATGAATTCCTAACACATCTTCACCATTTCATCCAAGAAAGACTCTTAAACTTGTAGCAATTAAGATACTCTTAATCTATATGAATGTATGTAGCATGCATGCATGCATTTATTTCTATATGTATGTATGTATGTATGTATGCATGCATGCATGTATGTATGTATGTATGTATGTATGTATGTATGTATGTATGTATGCATGCAAGCATGCATGTATGTATGTATGTATCATATCTCATTATGCTCTATATAGTATGCAACAACAAAGCATATAAACTATGTAGCCAAGAATAGCTACATGCACTACAAGCTCAGTGGCATTTAAGCTTATTGCATTATTATTCCTTGAGATGCGCATTATTATTGGCCCACCACTCATTAGTTCTAAAAGTAAAGTTGTCATCAATTGTTGATAAATTTATTGCATTATCGTGAACATTTAGAGCAGAAGTAAGCTATGATGTGTGAGCGATAATGGAAATGAGGAGATGAAGATTGTTATCAAAGAAATGCCTTAGTTCATTAAAACTATCATTAATCAATGGTCGTGTTGTGTGATTTTGTATTATATTATAAGATTAAGAAACAAGCCAACACTTAAGAGAACACCAAGTGAAGGATGGTATATTCTTAGTCATGCTTCATAGCACTATATACTTTAGCTAAAGAGTACACAACTAAGCTTTCTAATAATAAAAGTTGAGCATTTTTTATTAGCACAACCTATCAGAATAGAGCTAAAAATAAATTATGATAGCTTGGTGATTAAATGGGGAAAAAACAAAAATAAATTAGAGGAACTAAACTTCAAAATACATGCAATTATCTACAATAATAGAATGAGAAGATAGTTACTGTTCAACTCCCTAGAGTTTTTAAGCAACCCCTTTCATACATCAAACCTATGTAGTTCCAACACACCATTGCTAGCTTGTTGTGAAACCTATATTGAGTGCTCTATGGCATTTACCCATACAACTCATGCAACTCTACCTCTTAGCTCTTAGTATAAAACTTCATAGCAACCACAAGTCTTGAGCAAAGTACAACCTTCTTCACTACAATCTGCAAGCTATAGGTCTCCCTAACCTAAGTCATTGGTCATTCGTAGCATGCACTCAAGACTCCATCACTCCTCATAGCAGTTCATGGCATTGCACAATAATTATTTCTTCCAGTTGTTATCTTTGTTGTTAAGAAATAGCTCACATTATATTTTAAACAAATGCATTTCAATTAATGCAGCATGACTTTCAATCAAGATTGTACCAAACATTATAATAAACCTATAATTTGAGTTCTGAAAAAGTTTAATTTTTAGAGAAACATTTTAAGAGCACAATTACCACAAACTCCTATTCTTCTTCCTCGACCACCATTAGCTATACAACTTGAACATTGATGGAATTCACTACAGCATAGCTATCGCCATGGGCATCTTTCTTTTCATCATCATTGTCACCCTCATCATCTATTACTTTCTTTGTAGGAGAAATAAGGAGATATGAACCAATTTTGTAAAGCTATGGTGATGTACACCAAATAAGAGGCTTGTACATGAGTAATGATATTATTTGGTTTAATTATTAATTTTTAATTTTTTTATGATAAAGATAGTGATGTTACAATGATTATTACATACCAGGCATACGTTTTATGTCATGTGTCTAGATGAATGGTTCCATGGACATCAAGAGTATCTTTGTTAGAGCATGCTATGTTTAGAACGTTGTTGATGCCACTAAAGGTCTCATATTAAGGCACATGATATCAATCATGTAGAGAATATGTGTTGAGAAAATGTTGGCAATCATGTATCATACACCTATCTCTCTAATTATAATGTTTGTATGTACATTAGTTGTATTATTATTCATCAAATATGTGAACTAAATTTGTGCTTTTAATCATCACATGATTTGATCTTCTTGGTCTACTTTGTTAAATTTATTTCTTTTGACTTATGGTGGATTAAATAATCCATGAATTTTGATCTCTCCATCAATATTATGTTGCACTAATATTATTTTATTTCTAAGTGGTATTTTGTATTGTATATTGTCTCATCTTTTTCTAAGATGAGACAAATATAAGGCACCAAATAGGACACAATGGAGAAAAAAATTCATGTAGTTGACCCTATGTTGTGGCTTTTTGTTGTTTTTGTTGTATTTGTTTCATCTTTCTATGTTAGCTAAAAAAACTATAAGTTGTGTTACTTTTTGTATAATACTATCAAAATGATTTGAGCCTTTTAGAAGTAAAGCTTTTTTTTTACATTAATATCACTTCTTCTACATATCTATTTACATTTTGGTAGCATTAGTTAATTAGATGTGTTTTGAAGTTTTGCCTTTTATAACCTATTATTTCATTTCTTATTTTTTGAGGTGTGATGAGATTTTACAACTTCTTTCATAATCAACATTAATGTTCTTCAGAAAATATTTAATTAATTCTTGAAAAAATGTCTTGCGATGATGAAAAATTTTTATGCCAATAATATTTAATAATTTATAGAAAATACATTTCTAGAAAAAATAAGAAATTTAATAAAGCTTCAAGAGTCTTCTTAAGCCTAAGTCATACTCATTCACCCTTCCATTAACTTTATAATCAAACAAATCCAAAGTGTAAAGAAAATGATTAAAAAACAATTAACTTTCCAAGCCTCATCTACAATTGTTGAATTTTATAGAAATCATTCAATCAAAATTTAGAGAAACATTTGTCTATTATTCGGGCATCATTGTTCATAATTTGAGTATCATAGTTATCATTAATTAAATTAGGGACCAATAGAGCAGTTTACTTGTGCATAAGGATGACGAGAGTATCTATTAACTAAGTAAAATGTTATGATGGAGTTTCCATGACTATATGCATCGGTTGATGAGAAAAACTACAAAAGAGGTTAGTTGAGAAGCTACCATTAGTAAATGGCATTATAGGACACCAAAAAGTTTCTAGGTGGCCAACTAAGATAGGATCAAAAGGAGTAGTAGGCCCTGAAGGGCCTCCTAGAGAAGACAATATTTTTTGAGAAAATAGATAGCTACTATTACTAACATGAAATCTCCCTAGATAGATGGTAAATAATAAAGGTTTAGGTTTCACTAATTTGTCTTGGCTTTTCTAAAATGGGTGCATGGCTTGGCTACTCATAAACTAATATACATGATGCTTTAGAGGATAAAATCTCTCAATTATCAACTTCAAGAAGTAAAAAAAAAAAAACTCAAAAGGATATCATAGAGGAATCTTCTAGTTTTCATGTTACTTTAAATAGTTGAGCTCATTTTCTTTTGAAGAATATTATCATGCCTTAACATGAGACAACTTGTGTGATACTTTACACCACTAAATCACTCTTGGGCCTAACTTGTCAAAGACATTTCAATTAATTGATTTAAAAATATCTCTTCATATGACATCAATAAAAGTTATGGACACTCCACTAAGCATTATACCGATCTAAGAAAATGAGTGCTTCATCTTATTAGAATTTCATGAAGAGTTTAGATCTTAATAAAAGGTATTTTTTTTTTGGAGAATAATAAAAATTATTTTTAAATTTTACTAGAATATTCTTATTTGTAAATAAATCATATATAATGTCATGAAAATCCCTAAATCTTTCTTCTCAAAGAAATATCCATCTCACATTAAATATTAATAAAATCTCTATATCTAAAGTCCCTTATGTAGGAATATGATAAATAGTGTCTCCATTTTTTAGAAAAATGCATAAATCTTAGAAGGTACATGATAATTGATAATATTCTTGCTACTATTTCTTATAAAGGAAATTGGTAAACATAATGTTCACTAAGAATCCTATAAGACATCGATAAATATGTCAAGGTCCTTCATAGAATATTTTTATATCATTATTTAGTGCATAAGATGCTAACTCATATAGAATCATAAATGCCATAAGCCTTAGAGGATATAAGCTCTCTATTTCATCTAAAATCTTAAAAGACTAAAGCTTCAAATGGCAGTCACCATTCATCTAAGATTTCAAAATGTACACAAGAATCTTCTCAGAAGGCATTGAATCTTCATTCATTTTGAATTCTTGAAAGTAATAATCTTTAGAAGGCACTAAGTCTCTGCTTATATAAAAATATAAGAAAGATTATGTTGATTTTGAAGCTTTAAGCACTTTGTGATTACTAATTTTTTTAAGAGTTTCTTTAAGTACCTACTATTACAAACATAAAGAGGGATATAAAAATTACCCAATGTAATAATTTAGAAAAAAAAATCTAATTTATTTCAATTAAATGAAAATACCTCTTGCTACTAGCTTAAAAGTCTCACTTTGATAACTTAAAATTGTGCTACTACCCTAATGTCTAAGGGCATCATATAAGTCATAAAGATATCTTGAGATTTTATTTAATTTAAATTTTGTTATTAAAGACCTTATCATTACTATACATAAGCATGAGCGTTACATATTATCTCTCATATTTGATTAGAACTTAATAAAATTATCTTAGTAAGGCTTAGGAGACATCTTATAATGGTGAGAAGTATCATATCTTGTTTTTAAAAGTTTAGTATTTTTTGATAAAATATTCAATTTTAAATAATGATGGATCATCCTCTCCCATGCTAAGACATCCTTCAAACATACAAAGAGCTTTTATAAGATCTTTTAGATCATTTCAAAATTAAAACTTTGTATGAGGTGATACATAAACATCAGTAGTAATGAAGAACAAGAAATTTTTATCACCAACATTTTATTTACACTCACTAAATTAATTTTCTATAAGTTGTGCATTAAAATATGGTTAAATAAAGTTAAATTATTGAGGTAACTTTTTGCCTCATTCAAAACATGCCTATACAACTAATGCGAGATATTTATAAGGGCACAGTGAAGCCATCTTATTAATTTTAATCATAGATATAAAAATTAATATGGAAAATTTTCATTCTAAAATTTTCCTAGAGATGATTGTATTTGTGATATAATTCACTTTTACATGGTCATATTATTGAAAAATCTTTTCATAAACCCTTCCATAGATATAATCCGTTTAATGAGAATATTCAACTTATTTTTTCATAAGAAGATCAAACCTTTTTTTTTTTTGTTAAAATTACGAGCTTAGACACATCACGTTAGATTTAATACATCAAATGAGGGAATTTTAAGTAATTTTTAGAGGCAACCTAGAGCCTTTTATAAAGATTATGAATTATAGAAATGCCTCTTTACATAAATTCCATCCAATGAGAAAGATCATAATAATTAAGAGATTTGAACACCTCTCATCAAAACTGATACGTTTAAATAAGGATAGTCAACCATATTTTTAGAGGAAAGTTAGTGCCTCATCCCTAGAATTTTAACATAGATACATCTCAAATCTAATTCATCCAAGTGAGAAAAATTAACCCCATTTTTATATAAGGATTAGAGCATCATCAAATAAGTTATGTTCCTGAAACTTTGGTTGTAAATTATACTAATCAAGTTTATTCATCTTTTAAAGAAAAAATTCAGAACTAAAGAAACACATTAATCTATCCTCGACCCACCTAGGGAGACACATTGATTTATCCAAATCTCCTTATAATGTATTCTTATAGGATTTAGATGAAAAGAAAATTTCATGGTTTTTTTTGGGCTTTAATGCTTGCTTTAGTTTCTGTTTGTGGGGACATAAGTCCCTCAGAAAATATAGGATAATTTGAAGTGAAATCAAATAATGCAAGGCCATCACTTAATTACATTTCTTAAAATTGAATAATAGTAATTCTAAAAAGTAATAATTAAAATAATTTCAAAATAATTTTATAGTGTAAAATTGTGAGCCCACTAAGTATGTTTAGGTCCATATAAGATTTTTTTAGCATTCTTACATTCCAAAAGATCATTTTTCAGTATTCTAAACTTTATTCTGATACTTTCAAAGAAAGAAATTTTCTTGAGTTTTCTATGTAAAATCTATTATAACTTTTGGAATCAATATCTTCTCATTTGTGTGTTGAATTTCATATAAAACTAAGCTGATAGAGTGATCAATCTAACCTTTGTCATCGCAAGCATTCCAGCACGCATAGATATAATAAACTATTAAAATATTTTCATGTGATTTTGAAGAAAAGATTACTTGAATGCATACTTTGACCAACTAGATTAACCTACTTAATTTTATATAAACTAGGCTAACTAAATAATTAAGACTATTAAAATTTAATTATTGATATTATTAAGATTACAAATTACAAGGAATTTGGTCAGAATAAAAGGTATATGCATCTCAAATTTTAATTTTGACTAAATGATTATATGTAAAATTTAATAATTGAAGATGAAGCTTAGAAAGTTAATAGTTTTTGGATTACTTTTGTTTTCTCTTTGGATTTACATATGGGGAATCTCCATAACTCTTGTAACTTAATTGAATTTTTTGTTTTCTTTTACATGGAAAGTAGTTTTTTGTAAATCTTCAACCTTACTAGCATAAAACTTTTTCATTTTCTCATTTAATTTCTTAGAGAAATAATTAAAATTCTTCTAATACACATTTTACCAGTTATGAAACAAGAAACTATAAAATTTAATCTCACCTCAAAAAGTAAGAAGTGAAATAATATAATATAGAATGCAAAACTACAAAACACAATGAACTAATGCTACTAAAATATTAGAAGCCACACACAATAACTGATTGTCACACGTAAATGAAAAGCCTCACTTACGAAAGGCTCAAATCATAATTATAGAATCGTAAAATGAAGTAACAAAACTTTTAATTCTTTTCTTTGCATAAGACAGAAAATACGAGGTAGATATTTAAACTAACAAATATCAGTTGAAAAAAAAAATTAAAATTAGTACAACATAATATTGATTGAAGCATCATAAGAAATAAAATATCTGATTCGCCATATGTTAAATGAAATAAGTTTAACTTGGTAGATTAAGAAGATCAAATCATGTGAGGATAAAATGCACAAATTTAGTTCATATATTTGATGAAAGTATAATTCAACTAACATAAACACATATTAATATTTGTGAGATATGTGTATGATACATGATTATCAACACTCTTTTAACACATTCTCTACATGGTTGATAACATGTGCCTTGATATGAGAACTTTAGTGTTATCATCAGCCAGTTAGAAATTAAGTGCTTCGACAAAGTGGACATGCTTAATGCCCATAGAGCCATTCATGTAAACACCCGACATGAAACTTATGGTAGCAATGTGGTAGCTGTCATAACATCTCGCCATCTTTATAATCGGATAAACAAATAGAGGAAATTGTATCATTACTAGTGGATCCTTCCTCTTCTTTGTTGTACATCACTTTTGGAAGCTTTTGTAAAATTGCTTCATCAATCCCTAGCTCTCTATTTCTCCAACAAAGAAAGTGGTAGATGCTAAGGATTAAGATGATGACGAGAAGAAAGATGCCCATGGAAATGGCTATGTCATAGCCAAAGCTATCAAAGTTCAAGTTGCTATAGTCAAGGATGGAAGAGGTAGGAGAAGAGGAGCTGATGGTCATTGTTGTCTAAAGTATAATATATTTCATTAAAATAAACTTTCTAAAAACTCAATAGGGTTACTAGAATTTTCAATACTATCTTGATTGAAAGTCGTGTTACGTTAATATAAATACATTTGTTTAAAATATAGTGTGAGCTATTTCTAAAAAATAGAGATAACAACTAGAAGAAAGAATGTATAACTACGCCAAAGACTGCAGCAAGGAGTAATGGAGTCTTGAATGCAAGCTAGGTATGGACGTAGTGTAGTTCTTAGGAATGGGAGATCTACAGCTTGGAGCATGTAGTGCAGGCAGCTGTACCTAGATCGAGACTGGTTGTTTCTACAAGGTTGTAGGCTAGGTGCTGTGAGGTTTAGTTGCGTGTATTGTATGGGTAATGCTGTAGAGCAGTATATATTGTGGTCGATGCAGGCTAGCTTTGGCGTGTTGGAACTACCTTGGTTTGATGTATGGCAGTATGGGAGGGGCTGCTTGAAGTTTCTAGGGAGTTGGACAGTAATTATCTTCTCATCTATTTTAGTATTTAACTTGTATGCATTTTTTAAGTTTTGTTATAATTCTATATATGTTTTTCATCTCATTATATGGTAAATTTTTAATAAGAAAATGTTCATTAATCACCAAGCTGACACCATTTATTTTTAGGTTCAGTTTGGAAGGTTGCGCCAATAAGAAAGACTCTCCTAACACTGTTAGCAAGCTTGGTAGTGTACTCTACAACCAAAGTATGCGATGCTATGAAGCATAACTAATAATAGATCATCCTTCACATGGCGTTCTATCCAGTATTGGATTGACTCTTAATTTTTTATTATAATAGAGAAACACACAAAACAGATATTATTAACGGACAAAGGCACTTCTCTAATATCCATCTTCATCTCCTTCTCATCCCCATTCTCGCTCACACGTCACAGCATACTTCCTCTATAAACATTGACGACAGTGTACAACTTCATCAAAAATTAACGAGACTTTATCTTGAGAACTAATGAGAGTTAGGCCAATAATAATGCGCATCCTAAGGAATAAAAACAAACTTTGCTTAAAAACAACTGAGCTTGTAGTGCAGGCTACCATCCTCGGCCTAAGACTTATGGTAGCTTCATCGGGCTTTGTAGCATAGATTGAGGCTTAGTTTTGATAGGTTGATGTGCTCTTTTGGAAGTTTTTCACTGTTCTTGTGAGAGGAATGAGAGAAGAAGTGCCCTAGAGCCATTAAGGTGTGGAGAGACTTCAATGAAGTGTAATTTCTATATTTCTCCTCATTTTCATCATAGTGAATTTCTTGGTGTGATGCTAGGGTTTTTTTTTCCATTCTTGAGTCTTACCACTTCAAATTTGTTGTCTTTTATGTTTTCTGTGAATATCTGCTTTGATCATTTCTATTCAACATTTTGTTCTAGATCTCTCAAATTAGTTTTCACGTTTGAGTCTCCCAATAACTAATATCAAAGCCTAAAGTGCTGATGTTTTGATTCGAGTAGGAGTAATGGTCGATGAGGCAAGGTATAAGATTAAGAAGTTCAATGTCTCAAATTTCATTTTTTGTAAGATGCAAATTGATGATTTGTTGTATCAAAAGAAACTGTATTTGCCACTTGATAGAATCACTAAGAAGTTGGAATCAATGACTATGGAAGAATAGGAAGTCCTTGACTAAGTTTGATTTGACTTTCGTTATCCTCATCTATTGCTTTCAATATTGTTAATGGGAAAGTCACTGTAAATCCTATGCTATATTAACAAAAATTTATAAGAGGCCATCAACTTCAAACAAAGTATTTCTTATAAAGAGATTGTTCGATATGAAGATGGTGGATAGTAGTTCAGTGGTTGAACACTTGAATAACTTCAACACTATGACAAACTAGTTGTGTCGATTGGTATCAAGTTTAAAGGCAGTGTTAGGATAATGTTACTTTTATCTTCATTGCCAGATAGCTAAGATGGACTAGTCACTACTGGGTAACTCTTCAAGAAATGCTAAGTTAAACTTTGATGATATTGTGGGGTTAGTGTTGAATGAAGAAGTTCACAAGAAGACGAGTGGTGAAACTTTAAATGTTCTTCTAAATGTTTAAACTAGAAGAAGAAATTTAGATAAAAACTAAAGTAGGGGAAGAACCAGATCTAGGAGAGGAAAGTCCAAATCAAGAAAGGCCAAAGTTGAATGTTGGAACTATGAAAAGGAAGGTCACTTTAAGAAGGACTGTAAATCTCCTAAGAAGATAGGTGATAGAGGACATAATAGGAATCAATCTACATATGTCTCCACTGAAACACAAAGTGACTCGCTTGTCTTATCCTTAGACAATACTAATTTAAATTATAGATTTAGGTACCTCATTTCATGTGAGTCTCAATAAAGAAGTGTTCAAAAACTACATTCAATGTGATCTAGAGAAGGTGTACTTGGGATATAATAAAGTATGCATTATTGTTGGTAAAGGTGATGTTGATATTAGCTTATCAAATAGATCAATCTGGAAGCCAAGGATGCCAGATAAGCTCCATGTTTGAAGAGAAATTTGATCTCTGTGCGTCAGCTTGCATAGTTAGGATATGTGACCACTTTCATAAGAGATTCATGAAAAACGTTTTAATTGGAATACTAAAAATGAACACTCAAAACACAAATTAATTGGAATACTAAAAATGAAAACCCTAACCTTAAAATAGTTTAGAGTACTATTGAACTTCCCAATATCATGTGTTCTCAATTTTTCTTCCTTTGATTTCTTACCAAAAAAAAAAGTTCCAAATTGGAGACTAAAACATAAAACAATTAATGATTGATTTAAAGATTATATATAAAAAATAAAGATAAAAAATAATCATGTAAGTGATATGATGATTCATACAACAATTAATGTTTCAAGAGTGAAGCATGTTTTGATATTAGATGATGAATTGTTAAGGATTATGTTGTGGGAAGAAATATGAACTAGGGTATTAAAAGAGCTACAAATATGTTGTCATTCATATTATTTTAGGAATGAGATCATTGATGATTACATTTAATTTCCTTCCTTCTCTATTTGGACATATAAGAAAGGCCTATTAATATATTAAATGCAAGCATAAATTCTTCGATTTTGTATTGGTCATCTAAATAATATTATTTAGTACATAATGGCTAGCTGAAAAAGCAATCAAATTTAAATTTAAAAAAGTTAATTACATTTAATCAAAATTTTGTCTTAGATTATTTTTTAAATGTAAATTTATAAGATTTAAAAAAAACATGGGCAAATTGAGCATGTGTTGAATTCCTTCCAATTCAAGATCTAATCTATTAGGATGGTGATAAAAGTTCAAACAAATAAGATCATTACAATGATTATAATGATTTAGTGTTAGGTTTTGAAAGTTGCATAAGTTAATAGGGAAAGAGCTTAATAAAAAAAAATATGATTTGTCATTCTTATTTTTAATATTTGACAATAAAGTAATTGATATTATACTTACAAATTACTTCCATCTGATTCAAAGAAAAGAAACTAGAGATAAATATCTTCAATTACAATGTTATTTTGAGAACAAAGATAAAATTAGTAATTTTAATTATCCAATTCATTTTATATGAATAATATAATTTTAAGAAAATAATTTCATTCAATTATAATGATTTAGCTGGTATTATGTGTTAACTATTCTTCAAAATATCATTGACATGATTCACGAAATCCATTCATCAAAGTATAAATGCCAACTTGAATTTGTTGTGTCTCAAAAAATCGATAGAATTGTTGACCTCATTTTTAAGATGAGATCTCAACCCCTCCATCTTAGACATAGGACTCCTCTTAGACTTTAAGAGTTTCTTAGTCTTAAGACACATCTAGTGATTAGGTGGACACTCTACCTAGCCCTAGAGACTTAGAAGAGTTAGCCATAAGAATAGGTCATACCTTAGGGGTGTTAGGAAAATTTGCCTACCCTTAGCTTGAACCATTCCTCACTTTCCTTCATTCAAGCCAAACTCCAAATCAATTCTCTTTGATTTTCTCCAAATTCAAACTAACTCCATATAATCAATTCCATGATTGAAATCCATGATTGAAATCTATGATTGAAACCCATGATCAAAATCCATCAAAATTCCTAAGTCCAAATTTTCCTAAGTCCTTAATCTATCCTTAAAGACTTAACCAAAGTCAACTCTAAACCATGTCAAATCTTTGAGATTTTCTCATGATCTATTTATATCCTCATTTATATTCACATATATAAATGAAATATAAATTCAAATCAATCAAACTAAACTCAAAATTCCAACTAAATTCATGAAATTTCCTAAGTCTTTTTAGTATTCCTATTAATGGACTTAGCTTAAGTCATGATCAAATCAATTCAAACTCTTGGGATTTTTTCAAAAATCATTTATATTCTCATATAGAAATGAAATATAAATATAAATCAATCAAATCAAGTCCTCAAATTAAATTCCCAATTTAAAATCTTTCTTAAGTCATTAAGTCTCCATTAATGGACTTAGCCTAAATCTTGATCAAACCAACTCAAATTCATGAGATTTTCTCATAACTCATTTATATCCTCATTTCTATTTACATACATAAATGAAATATAAATATAAATCAATCAAACCAAATTCAAAAATTCAAGTGTCAAACTTCAAAATTTTCCTAAGTCCTTTAAATCCATCTTAATGGACTTAGCCTAAATCATGATCAAATCCTTGAGATTTTCTAATGATCCATTTATATTCTCATTTATATTCACATATATAAATGAAATATAAATTCAAACAACCAAAACCAATTCCAAAAATCAAACTCAAAATCAACTCAAAATCCAACCTAAGCCTTTCAAGTCAAAATCTTGAACTTAGCCAAATCAATTTCAAATCAAGCCAGACTCTTGATTTTCTCTCTTGATTCAATCAAACCTACAATCATGAGTCCATATATAAATACAAACTTCAAACAATCAAAACCTAATTCCAAAATTAAAGCCAAAATATTTTCATGTTCTTCCTTTGAATATGAAATTATCAAATGAATCAAAACCCATTTGACTTCAAACCACTTGCAAATGGATTTATATTTCAATCATAAGTCCATATACAAGATCAATCAAACTCAAATCAAGCTTTGGCCAAGCCGTTTGACCCACTTTGGCTCACTTGACCCAAAGTGACCTAAAGTACCCTTATGAGCTGTATTCTAATTCTAACCAAACTGGATTGAACCAAACTCATGTATGCCTCTCATCATGATTAACAATCATCATCGGATGATTAATCAATCAGATTGGGTCAAATCAAGTTAAACCTAAAGGTTGACCAAGTCAACACTTAGCCCAAAATGAAACCTAACATAGCCAAATTCTACCATAGGCCAACTTGATTGAAACCATTGATCTAAGTTCATTCATGACTTATGTTTGAACTTGACCAAAATAACATTTGATTGGCCACTTGACCCTTGTTGGTTGACCCAACTTGACCTAAAAGTCAAAATATGTCACAACTTGATCAAAGCCAAATTGATCTAACCAATGGGTCAAGTTCATTCCAAATCACTTGTTGAACTTGACCAAAGCCTCAATTAAACTAGACCCAACAATTGACTTAGACCCAACATGACCTAAAGGGGTCATTGAGCCAAATTTTAACTAATCAAAATTGATTGGAAACAAAGATACCAATCTACTCCATATGACTAAACCTAAAACCCTTGACCCAAATAGGTCAAATGAGTCAAATAGGTCAACTTGACCCATTTGACTTAAATGAAGTCATATTAGCCAAATTTAAAATTATACCAAATTGAACCAAACCAAAGTCACCAAAATATTTCAAATGGTCATATGAACTTGACCCAACCCTTGGTTTGACCCAATTTGACCAATTGGTTAACTTGACCCATTTTGACCTAAATGGGTCAACGTGAGCCAAACCTTATCAAATGAATTCCAAATCTCATGAAACTTGGCCAAACTAGTTTCTCCCATATACTTATAAATTAAAAAATTAGCAAATGACTATCCTACCCCTTAGCCATAGAACAAAATTTTGGCTTAATCCATGGGTAATTTGGTCATACCCTCTTCATATCCAATGGGTTTGGGTCAGTCCAATTGTCCCCTAAACCAAAACCCAGCTTTATGGGTCAAAAATCCAAATTCAAACTCCCTCTCCCACTCAAATTTAAGCACATGGGAGGTTGGAAATCCACTCTGGCTCAAACCGCCATGTGCACTCCTAATACTCAAACAACCCATTGCCTAAGCTCCACTGATCAAAAACTGTAAGTGAATGGATGGTCATCCGATCCTTTAAGGGGGAGATATACTCCCCCTAATTGAATTTGTATTGAAGAGCCACACATTCGATTGAGTAGTAGAGATAGTAAGGAACCATCAGAGAGTGATCCCTAGCCTTTTAGAGCTCTAGCTATTTTCCCATCCTCAGTTTTTGAATAGTGAAAATAAGGGAGGAAAATTAAAGAGCCAACTTTCTCCATACTCAATTTCCACCCAATTTCCTTTGCATACTTCATCAGGGAGCTAAGTCGAGTGCACCTAAGCTTCCATTGGAGTTCCCAAGGAAAGGGGAGACCTAGCTCGATCAAGGATACAAGCTAGCTACGGAGGAGGTGGTCCATAGAGCAATCCACTCAACCTCAAGTGCTCAAAACTTCAATAAGGCTTCATCTCAACTAGACAAAGCTCCTCTAAGGAATCGAGCGACGGTGGTCACCTCCAGTGAGGTTAGCCATTTTTCAAGCTCAATTCTCATGTGTATTGGTCCTTTGTGAAGTGAACTTTAATTTCATAGGATATTAGCCATTGGATGTATTGGCAATTGCATGATGAAGGTGTGGGCCAAATTCTAGCTTGATTTGAGCACAATCAAGCTTAGATCTTGCCCTAGAACTTGGACGGATCACATTCCTTGTAGGCTTTGGCAGGGATGAATCTCTGGCTCTCCATCCACGCATTTTGGATGGATGGCCGAGATAATTTCCATGTTTAGATTTCCTCTATCCATTTTAAAATCTCAGGGAGATCTTTGGCCATCTGATCTTTGATCGGACGGTCGAGATCAAAGTGTGTATGTCGTTAGCCGCCTTTGGGGATTTGACATTTAAGTGAATCCCCTGACGGCGTGGTGAAACACACTAACATGCATGCCGTGAGTAGTAGGGTTAGTTAAAATGCCTTAATTATTTTCTATTAATCTAGGGATCTTCTAAAATCCATAACTCTCTCTAAAAAATTCAGAAAAATGTGAAATAAATTTCTATGGAAAGATAATTTAACCTAGAATATTTTAAAATTAATTTCAATGGGTTGAGTTATGATTTTCTCTGATTTTAGGTTTCATTGGAAACTTCATTTTGCTAATTACCTTTTAATTAAGCCTCTAATGAATCTCAAATTTCTTGGACATGTTTTAGGGGATGACCTCTACCTCCCCTAATTTTCTTGGGATTTATTGAAGGCTTAATTAGGAGAATTGCATATGGATTTCTTAACTACTCCTTTAATCTAATTAAGGATAATTAAGGTGTGATTAGTGGTTTTAATCCATGATTAGAGTTGATTAAGGTCATATCCAGTAGATAGGAGGTTTATGGAATAATTTTGGGGCATTTCCCTTAAGCTATTCCCTAATCCCCTTTTCTCTCCTTAATCTTCTCTTAATTAAGGGTTAATTCATTAATTATCCCCTTAATTAATTTCTAAAAATTCTATAAAAAACTTCAAGAACTTAATTAATCTACTTTGGGTAGATGCTTGGGTGTTTAATAAGTTCAATTAAGGAAATCAAAACCCAATTCATAAGTATGAAAGGGTGTTTTGAAATTACTTAAGCTAAACCCCTTAGTTTAAATAACTATTAATTGTGAGAAAAATTGCATTAGGTCTTTTTCTTATTAGGTGCATTGTAAATTTAAATTCCTTATGAGTTCTTATGTCATCTCATTAGCTCATAATTATTTGGTTAATTATTCTAAAGTGGTGTAGGTAAGGGTTAATTAAGTTACTTAATTCATACATTAACCTAATCAATATTTAAAAATGGATCTAATTATCTAAAAATTAAACCAAAATATCAAACACATGAGTGAATGGGTTAGAAACAACAAACTCAACTCACCTTTTCAAAATTAAATCAAATTCAAACCTAAGTAAAAATCACATTGAACTCACTTTGATTTATTTTAAACTTTCTTATTCCATAAGAATGTCTTTAGGATTTAAGTGAAGTGAATGTGTTTACATGCTTTCATTACTTTGAGTCTTTCCCCAACTTATTAAATTTGTATGTCATGTGGTTTCATGCATTCATAATTTTCAAATTCAAGTTTAAAATGAAATTGTTTACTTTATGTCAAACTTGCTTGTGTTTGCTAAAGTAGAAATATGAGTGGATATTGTCACTACTAAATTCAAATTATTTTCAAAACATATAAATCAAATATCAAATCTGAAAGTATGTTACTTATATTCTAATTATGAGCTTGCATGTGAAGGATATATGGATGTGCTTAGCATAGGTTTCTCTTCTCTTTTATGTTATATAGTTTTGAATAGGAGTTGGTAAGTTGTATGGTTCATTTGAAAAGAACCTAACACTTACCAAATTCCACATCCTATTCATTCCTATGCTACCACTTAAGGGGTTACCTATGCTTGCACATATAAATTGCATAAAAAAATGAATCAATTAATACAACTTTTGCATTCACTCTTTCCATTTTATTTCTTTTACACACATGTTTGTATTTAAGGAAAGTGGTATATTAGTTTAGACAACCCCGAGGTTGTGAGCCTTTAAGTAGCCCTAAGTAGGTCTTGTACCTTACACTCTAGTTAACAATGGTGATGTACTCACTTGTGCTTTCTTACTTTCATGTGTGTATGTGAAAATTTGGATAAAGGAACCCATTTCTACTTAAAGAAAATCATGCATATTCAACTTCTAAATTCCATTAAATGGATTACTTAGCATGGATCATAAATTATGTTAAATATTTTCATTTGTGTGTATAAATATTCTTAGGATTCATTCAAATACATGTTGGGGAAAGAAATGAAGTAATGTCTGTTTTATGAATTTGGTTCATTTTCTTTAATCTAAAAATGCCTTTCTTTTTAAATAGGTTTGTTTAGAGTTTATCTAAACTTAGGATTAATTTAAAGAATTAATCAAAATATTCACTTAAAAAAACTAAAATATGAATCTACTTTAGAAATTACTTTGGTTAGGGAAGGAAAGAGAAGTTCTCATCTCTTTCCCTCCATTTTTTAACTTAGTAATTGTAAGATTCACTTAAACCAAATCAAAACATGAAATAAAATCAACCCAAAATAATTAAATAACTTAAATGAAACCCTCCTCTAAGTTGAACATGCTTTCACACTTAGAAAACTCTAACTTAAAACCATAGCTAAGCATACCACATAAACCTTCAAAGCACACACATTAGCCTAAGTCACCACTTCTAGCTTTAGGTTAGGTCGGAGCATGGTTTGATGTTTTGTTTTATTTTATGATATATATTTTAGACTGGATATTAGGGTGTATGCTCGTAGAATGAATGGTAGGATGCTCTTAGTCTAACTATTCTTTTCTGCAGGGGATTGTGCTTAAGGGGCTCTATCAAAAATAAAAATATAAATGTGTTTGCTTGCAGGTGCTTTATATCCCTAAGAATAATCCATAGGCCAAGTGGACTTAGTCACCCATGTGTGGGGTGATAAGTCCAATATACATGCTTGGGATTTATGTGGTTTGTTTTTGCTAACTTTATTTTGTAGGTGTTAGTTAGATTTCCACTTTTTCTTTTCATGTAAATTTATGCAATTAGGATTTTGGAATGATTGTTATGGGGATTAGGATGAACATTGGTCATAAGATCTCATCTTATGAACCATGTGAAGCCTTTGGAGCATCCACCTTCCAACCATCCAAAAGAAGGAACCAAAGAAGAAAGAAAGAACCAAAGAAGAAGAAAGAAGAAAAGAAGAAAGAAAGAAGAATGAAGCTTGAAGACCCCATAAATGAATTCCTTGCTTGATTGTTATTTAATTCATTTATAATGTGGTTGTATAATGGTTGAGCTCAACTTGGATATTTTGGGTTTGTGCGGTGGTGCCCACCATACACATTTTTTTTGATTAGCTTTATAAATTGATTGATGATTTGTTTAGCTTTTGCATTAAGTGGCATGCTTTTCATAGTTTCTTCCTTGCTTTATGTACGGATGTGGATTAGGCTCTTTAGGAAAAATAAATCTTTTACAAAACTTAACAACTCAAAATAAAAATTAAACAACTCATAAGCTCACCTAAAGCTTAAGCTTAAAATAAAGATAAAAGAATTAGCAACCTTTTGGATGAGCATTTATTTTATAATATCATGCACAAAAGCATCTTATTTCACTCTTGATTAGAGGGCTTCCACCTTTGCCGGAAGAATCTTGACTTGGAGCCATGGTGGAAACTCACCTCCTCCCATCTCGATTTTGTCCAATAACTTGATTTCTCATGCATTAGTCATATGAGTCCTATTAGCCTGAGTCAAAATAATTATCCAAAAATAAAATTAAATTTGAATTGCATTAGATTTAGGTCATTTGAAGCATGCCTTTTACATGATCTAGTCTCTTTAGGGAGTGAGTTTAAGGACTTAGTCTCATTCTAAATAAATAACTGATGGAGGTGGGCATTCTATCTTTTGATGAGATTGAGAGAACATGCGCATTGGAGGTGAGGGAAGAAGATATGTTGGATAACTAGCGCTCCAACCAAGGATTAAGGTTTTGCCACCAAGCTCTCAAGCCACAAGAATAACTCAATAATTTATAATTGCTAAAAGATCTCCTTCATTCTAGTAAGAGTGGCTATTTATAGCCATTACAAGCATCTTTCAAAAGAAAAGAATTCAAAATATGGAGGGAAAGGTGAGTGGCCACATTAATGTGAAGCATTAAATTGCCTCATTATTTTATGTCATCCACCCATTCCACATACTATTTATGTGGATTCAACCACCTCATATGCCATGCTTTGAATTTTTAAAAATTTTCTAGAGTTTCTAGAATTAAAAATTACATTAAATTAAAAAAGATGAAATCATAAAATGGGCCTTAAATGGGCTAAGCCTTCTTCTTTCTTGAATTTTCTTGGGCTTTAGCTTGAGATCTTGTAAATGGACCTTGAGCTCTAATTTTTGGATCCTCTTGATTTTTCTTCAATAGCCTAGCTTCTCTTGCATAATAAAGACTTTCCTACATGTATTTAAAATCATTGAGTTAGTTGGCCACCCCAGACTTGTAAGTCCAAGATGTCGTGTGGTTTGTCCTCTCTTGTGGAGACAAACCAATTATTCTTAGATTTAGGTTGTGCTTTCAGCCTCACCAAAACTCTAGATTTAGGTTTTGAGATTGCTTCTCCCTTTTATGCCATAAATATAATTCTCACATCTTAGGCATTTCCTTAATCTTGTATTAAGGAATCATAAGTCCTAAATTTCTAATAAAAATGCAACTCAAACAAACTAAATCAATTTCAAAAATATAAATCCCAACCATATGATAGTTTGAGATACTCGCTAGGTTCCCTAGCATCATGGGCACCTCCTACTTATCTTCTTTGGCTTCGCTAATAACTCCCTCTTTTGATCAATCACATTTGATCTTTCAAAAATGAACTAATCGATTAATAGTCCCTTCCTTTTTAAATATTTAAAGAATGATCATTTACCTTAATCGAGAGTTTCCCTAAGGAATCCCCATTCCTCAGGATGTAATTAACTATGGGGGCTTGCCCCTGTAGGGAACTTAACGAACCCAATTTAAAATAAACCTTACTTTACTTTTTCCATGTAAAGTACGGGAAGAATTTCTGGTACATATGCAAAACTATCATCCTTAAGAGTCCTTATTGAGGTGATTAGGTTCATTAAAGGGTAGTGACTTCTATCTTTCGAGATAGTATACTATTCCTTGATGATGTACCCGATCATCTGACTAAGCACATCTGCGGATCTATGTGGCATCCTAAAAAGAAGAATTTTATAGTGTCTTATCTTTCTCTTCTCACAATAGATTTGAAAGGTGACTCCCTAAAATATAGAGAATTTTCTCCACGGATTTTTCTGGCGACTCTGATCGGAATGGTTCCTCTCTCCATCTTTGGAAAATGATCATTGTCTTTGAGTATTGATAGTGGGTTTGTACCTTGGTATGAATCCGAGACTATCCTTCTTTCCATTGGCACTTAGCTTATTTCATTAAAGTCAACATCTTTATGTTTTAGGATCACATTCCTTGGTCTTAAAACCCCCCATTGGGTTCTCCAATGGGTAAAAAATGAAAAGATCTAAATAAAAAGAAAACATTTTAAAGACTTCCCCCTTATCATTCTTATGATAAGGAAAGGTTCATCCTAAAATAATAAAGATAAAATAAATCTTTCATAAAGAACTTTGCTTTTCAAAAAGCACCTTTTTCAAAAATACACTTAATAAAATATTTTCCATAAAACTTTATCACCTTCATTTAACAATTCCCATAATTATTACATGAAGGGATTTTCAAAAATAAAACCAACAATATTTTCAAAAAAAGCACAAATGAACATCTTCTTTCAATTCACTTTGATGAAGATTTCATTTTCAAAATAAAATGAACAACCATCTTTTCTAAAAATTACAATCATAATCATCAAGTTTTCAAAAAGCACACATGAATTTTTCTATTCAATACACTCACAGCGATTGAATAAAAATTTCATTTGTAAACAAAATTAAACTTTTCAAAAAGCACATATGAATATCTTCATTTAATATACTTAAATTTATTAAATGAAGATTTCATTCCCAACTAAAATAAATATCATTTAGGAAATCCCACTTAAACATATCCCACATATGATTAAGTTGAAATTCCTCTCTTTCAAAAAAGCAATAATTACACACAAAATAAAAATTTTCACATTTCAAAATTAGATTGATTTCCATTCCTTCATACCCAAATTTGTGGAATGGGAGTCCTATTTAAAAAAAAAATTAAAATTTAAACAATCATACTTTCAAAATTCAAAACACATTTGGAACTTCATTTAGCATACTCAAACTTGCTAAGTGAAGTCTCCAAATCCAAAATCCAAAAAATTTCAAAACACATTTTGGAACTTCATTTAACATACCCAAATTTGCTAAGTGAAGTTTCCAAATTCTAAAATCAAAATTTTCAAAACACATTTTGGAACTTCATTTAACATACCCAAATTTGTTAAGTGAAGTCTCCAAATCAAAATCCAAAAATTTTCAAAACACATTTTGGAACATCATTTAGCATACTCAAATTTGCTAAGTGAAGTTTCCAAATTCAAAATTCAAAATTTTCAAAACACATTTTGGAACTTCATTTAGCATACTAAAATTTGCTAATTGAGGTCTCCAAATCCAAAATCCAAAATTTTCAAAACACATTTGGAACTTATTTATCATACTCAAATTTGCTAAGTGAAGTTCCCAAAATCTAAAATCAAAATGTTTTCCAAACACTTTCTTTGGAAACTTCATTTAGCATAATCAAATTTGCTAAGTGAAATCTCCAAAGTCAAAACCAAAATTTTTTTCAAACACCTTTGGAACTTCTTTCCTTAGCATACCAAATTTGCTAAGGAGAAGTTTCCATTTTCAAAAACAAAGGAAATCCTAACTAAATTTGCTAAGGATCCTACTTTTCAAAAAAAATCAAAACAACCAAAAACAAATGAAACACTTATAATTTTTCTTAGCATACCTAAATTTGCTAAGAATCCTATTTTCAAAAATCAAGCAAAACATATTTGGGTTCTTCACTTAGCATACCTAAATTTGCTAAGTGAGAATTCCAAAATTTCAAAATCAAACAATAATTCACAAAAAGAAACAATCACTTTCTCAAATACTTCACTTAGCATACCTAAATTTGCTAAGTGAAATTCCAAAAATAATCAAAAAAAACAAAATCAATTTGACTCTTACTTTAACAAACCCAAATTTGTTAAAGGAAAGGGTCCTCAAATCAAAAATTCAAATTCAAACAAACATGAACCTATGGAAGCATCCTTCTCAAAATTTTGAGACCATATTTCAACATACCTAAATTTGTTGAAGTTGGATTCATACTCAAATTCCTCTTTCAATCAATCTTCTCAAATCCATTTGAACCCCACTTAACACTTTCAAGTTGTTGGATGTGGGTTCAAATTTTCAATTCAAATTCAAAAATCTACAAAGATAGAAATTACAAATTCATTTCTCATTCGATTCTTACTGATCGGTCAGTTTTAGTTTCAATCTTTTATAGTTGTTGAGATGATCGGTTCTTAGAAGTTTGTTTTTACCTTCCCCCATGGTATGGATCTAGCTTTAGATCAAGCCGATTTTCCCCATCTGGACCATATCCATCTGATTCACTTTGGTCGGGATTTGAGGGAGCAGATCATGTGAGGCACTCCCTCACTACAAGAAGGTGACCAAGGTGATCGCGTAATCATCGTGATTAGACTTACTCTCGATGATGTCTCCTCAAGAGGAAAGCTATGGTACCACAAACTGCCATAGTATAGCAGCATGCTCACCAGCACCCGTAGTTTCTCTCATGTTTCCTAGTGAGGGCTAGCACCACCATCTCATATGTCCCTCTAAGGGTAAGGCTCCCCCGGTCTCGTGGCTTGCCTCCCTACATTTGAGTATGGTCTAGCTCACTCCTCCCATCCTACCCACATAAATAGTAAGAATAAATCAACATGATCCACCACAGGATCACCGTGGAGCTAGATAGCAGCTCAGCCATGGATGAGTTCCCTTGTTATCACTTCACCACCGGTTATAGAAAACCCCATCCTCTCTTGGGATCGGTAGAGGATGGAGGACATCACCTCTGTGGAGTAGAGGTCAGGCCTCCTCTGCCTTACACCAGTAGTGAGCATACACGCCGAGTACACTCGCTTGATCTCGATCTTTTATCCCTCGCATGGGAAGCAGATATCGAGAGGGCTAGGCCCATACAACTCATTACACAGAGATATGAGGTTCAGCCGTCACTCGCTTTGATTGATTCCATTTGGTGCCACCCACAAACCATATTGACAGTATCCTTCTCACTAAGACTAGCCATCATGGAGCATTCCTATGTATGAGAGAGTCATGGTGCTCCACCCACCGCTCTACCCTCATCCGCCATCACTACGTGTTACAACATCTATTCCATCTAAGGCCATGAAGGCCATCTGGGAAAAGCACTCGCTGGTGATCCCATTGAGGGATCCTACCCCTTCTACACCACCTATTATGTAGGGTCCAAGCTCTTCTACCCTAATGGTGGAAGGAGTGGCGCACCAAGCATCATGGTCCCCTTCACCAACTCGCCTACACATGATGTGGAGATGGTGATATCTAGATATGAATATAGTCACGCACTAGTGGTGGAGGAACATCCTAGATTGTTACCCCTCTCATAGCTAGAAGAAGGAGTATCATTCATCTAGTGAGTACACTCCATATATGATTGACTCTAGTGACAAGAGATCCGGTGCCTCTCAATGTGGATCACACCGTCACTAGACTTTGTACCGCTAAGATGGATCATTCTTTAGATGAGATAGTTGCACATTATTTCATGGAGAAGAAGGAAGTCTTGGGGTAAGATTGTCTGATGAAGAGAAAGTTAGGTTCGATCCCAATGAAGATGACTTGATGAGACTCAGCTGGAGTCTGCATGGTTGACACTAGGATCTCTTTCTGGAACAACAAGCCATGGAAGGTGATGAGGTTGATCAGGAAGACACTACAGATCATCCCACATCGTTGAGGCAAAGGATGAGAGATAGATATGATGGCATGACAATTAGAGGGCTTGTTAGCGTGTTTTAGTGCTTAAAAATAAACCCTTTAGTTCATCCTACTACATGACATCGAGTTAGTTAGTGCATGTCTTGGACCCGTCCAAGACTCTACCTCCCATTGAGCAAGGTAGCACTAGCTCAGTATAGGAAGGTAGGAAAGTACCTCCATATAAAAAAAGACATAAAATCCATGGTTGAGTAGGTGAAGGAAGCTTTGGCTCAAGCCCTGGGAGGATCATCAGATCCAAAGGGTAGACCCTACCTAGAGGAATTTGATGCTATCTAATATCCCAAGGGTTTCGTGCCTCCTTCCTTCAAAAGCTTGATGGCAGTGGAAACCCAAGGCAGCATATAGCACACTTCAAGGCCGCTTGTTGCAACGCAGTGGCAACATGCTTACTTTTCTTTTATTTTGTTAGTAGCCTAGCAGGTATTGCTTTTGATTGGTATGCTGAACTGTCCAATAGTTCAAGAAAGATATTTGAAGTTAGAGCAACTCTTCATCAAGATATTTGTTGAGCTCGAAAGGGTTAATGTAGATCTGTGTAGCACAACAGAACCCCGGTGAGTCACTTGTTGATTATATTCTCCAATGGTGTAACCTGAGTATGAAGTGTGAACCGCATCTGTCTGAACAGCATGCCATTAAGATTCTCTTGATGAATATCCATGGCTCAATTACCTTCATGCTTAAGAGCTTCACTATCAAGACATTTGAGAAGCTAATCAACAAGGCGTACTTCTACAAGGAGAGGCCAAAGAGTTGCCTTTTCAAGATCGGGCCAAAGCATAGAAGGTCTATGAAAAGGAAGAAGTTGACAGGGGAGGCAACTAGCTAGAGATCGATGAGAGACCATGACCAGCCTCCACCTTTTTGCCACCACCGAGCTTACCTCCACAACCTCCACGCCGCCACGCCCTCGCCCATACCACAAACATGCATGCATACCTCCACTGTGTAGCTATGGTCCACCTACTCTTTTAGATAAGTTAAACAAACCTTATTCTTTTAAGAGGGAGGTAGAAGATCTTTAAGAATCTCTTAAAGAAACCTAATTTTAGCTACCCCAGCCTGGGGAGACTAAAGGAAGTAGAAAGTCATGATCCAAACTTTTGCCCTTACCACCATAGCCACATTTTGGAGGATTGCTTCACATTATGACTTGAACAGCTTTCAAGACCTGTTGTAGTTATCCCAAAGGAATACCTTATGGAACAACCTTCCAGTTCCATTAGGTAATCCGGGATACATGTGATCCTACTAAAACCAAAGAAGGTTGGGATATTTCATCCAAAACCTCTAAGAAGATCATCAAGATCAAGAAGCTTTCTTGTGGTTCGAGTTCAAACCTCCAACACCAAGGAAGGTTTGCAAGTTGCTGCCAACTCTAGGAAAGGGGAGCTCAAGCAGAAAGAAGATGTGTCACTGGATAGCCCTTTAGCCATCGACCGTGTCCAGCCTCCAACCTATAATTAGCTTTCCACACTGGTGACTTCCATTTCAGCTATCTCTTATATTTCTTCTACTAGTAGAACTCTTGTATCAATGAATAAGGGCATCAAATCCATTACTCCACTCACTTTACTTGACTTCTACTTTGTACCTCCATATAATTCCAAGAAATTGAAGAATAAAGCTAGTTTGAATTATATTTGTGTCACATAGATGGGTTGTCTTCTTCTATTCTAACAAACTCTTCAAGTCTAAATAATTATAATAATTTTGATCTTCCTCTTTCTCATTCAAAGTTGGACTTTCCAATTATGAATACTATGGGTTCACCTCTTGAGATAGACTTGAAATCATCTAATTTTGAGGGTCCCTTAGGAGAAGTTATAGGTGAGCCTGATGTGCAGGTAGAACCTCTCACCACCTTGCCACAAGAGATCACTGTAATCAACCTCCATAGTGTCAAGGTTCTACCTTCTAAGGTAGCACCTCAAGATAGAGGAAAATAAGTCATTGGTACTGAAGATCGAGAAGCCCTTCCACAGGATGCTCCACTCTTGGATATGTTTGTGGAGGACCAGCCCAAGGTGGACTACAATGTCCTTTCTCATCTAAGAAAGTTTCCATCTAAGCTAAGCATATACGATGCCCTTGTCTTATTCAAAGAGATGAGGGAATCACTAATGAAGGCTCGCCTTGATCTTGAGATATGCTTAGCTCAGCTGACCACTATAGGTGAGGAAGCACATTATGCTAAAGAAGCCCAAGGGATCACCTTCAGATGAAGACCTTCTGGGACTTGGAGCACACCGCCCCTTCATCATTGAAATGGACAGTTTGACTTGTCGAGTTCTCATGGATTCAGGTGCATCGGTGAACATTATGAGTCTAAAGACCCTTGCCTATTTGAGGATCGACATCTCTACACTCTGAGGAGATCGGATGATGTTGAGAGGATTCAATGAACAAGGTGAGCTTTAGGTTCTATAGTGTTACCTTTGTAGATAGGTGACTGGAAGAGTGACACCAAGTTCTACATCATTGATTTGAATACTTCAATGCTTTTGTTTGGTAGGCCTTGGATACATCGAACAAGATCATTCCATCCTCCTTTCATCATGCATCAAGTTCAAAAAAGATGGAATTGAATACCATGTCAACGAAGATGAAAAGCCATTTTCAATTAGAGAGGTTGAGATTTATGAGATGACCTACTATCTTCCTCAAAACACCCTTTCTCATGAACTTGGATAAAATTCAAATGTAAAATCAAAAGAAAAAAAGAAAATGAAAAAAAAAAAAAGAAAAAAAGAAAAAAGAAAAGAAAATAAAAGTCCAAGTGAACAAGAAAGGGAATTGAAGAAGAAATAGATCCTCATATCACATTCCACCCATAGTTCATTCCATCATATGGACATTGGGTAGATGGATCAATCTCCACCGTGAGGAAGGTAGAAATAGGCAAAGAGGTGGAGATCCCTTGGCTTTCACCAATAGGTTGTGTTGTTCATCATGAGTACCCCTACTATTCAGACTTGAATCCAGCTCGGAGGATGAGTCTAATGTGATTAGTATACCAACCAACCCTCTCGGTTCCATTGGAGGTGACTTTGATCGCAGAGACAAAGACCAAGCCTCCAAGCAAAGCAAAGTATTTGAATCTGGTTTATGTGAAACTATTAGGAAGTAGTTGGGAACCTTAGATCTTACCTCACTTACATCTCAGAAAGTTGAAGGTTTGATAGTTAAGAAAGTCCCTAAGTCTTCTAGCTGAAGTTGATGTAGAACTTGAGGAGAATATTTTTAAAGAATTAATGGAATTACCTTTGACTTTTTTCTCTTGTGTTCAAAATTTTATATATAAAAAGGTTTAGTTCTCACACATGGTCCAAGCAGTGTCAGTACTTGAAAAGCTATGGAACAATACAGGAAGGGAAGCACAATCAAGAGCAGGACTAGGATTCAATACAGTGGGTTCGATCGATGACAAAGATTATTGCCTAGTTGTTACCAACCATTTGGAGTCTGATAGGTTCTTCTCATGCATCCCCAACTCTTATGAGATGTGTGTTTAGAAACTCGATGATCCATGATGATCCAAGTCAAAGAGGCACATCTAATTTGAAGAAGAAATTCATTCAACAATTGACTAACTTAATAAAATCAACCTTGGGATAAGAAAATCCTTGCCAGACATACATCAGTTTGTTGCTGAATGAAGAAAAAACCAATTACTTAGTTAAGCTATTAACTGAGTTTAAAGACTACTTCGCAATGAGTTATGAAGAAATGCTCGGATTATCTCCTAACATAGTAGTCCACAAGCTAGCAATAGATCATAACGTTACCCCTATTAAGCAAGCTCCTAGACACATGCGATTAGAAATTAACAATGGTCAGTCAAGAAATTGATCGATGCTGGTTTCATTTGGGAAGAAAAATATCCTACCTGGTTAGCTAGTGTCATCCCAATTAAGAAGAAGAATGACCAAATTTGCATTTACGTCAATTTTAGAGACTTAAAAATAAGGCATGTCCTAAGGATGAGTTTCATCTTCCTATACTAGAATTAATGGTGGATATTGCCTCATCTCATGCTATCTTTTCTTTCATGGATGGGTCATCTGGCTATAACCAAATCAAGATGTCTCAAGATGAAAGAAACATTGCTTTTTTGAACCCCGATCAAATCTTTTATAAGGTCATGCCTTTCAACCTTAAAATGTGCTACATACCAATGGGCCATGACTCGGATCTTCAATGAACTCATCCATCATCGTTAGTGCTACGTTGATGATCTAGTAGTCAAGAGTAGAGAAAAGACCACCTCTTTGACTTGAGAGTAGTTTTGAATGATTAAGATAATATAACCTCAAAATGAATCCCTGAAGTGTGCATTCAGAGTCACTGGGAAATTCCTTAGGTTTATTGTTTGACATTGGGGAATAGAAATAGATCTTGAAAATATTAAAGCTATCTTAGAAATGTCACCTCCTAAGAGTTTAACTCAACTCAGATCCTTTCAAGGATGGTTGGCATATCTAAGATATTTTATCTCAAACCTATCGAGATGCAAGCTATTCTCAACACTTGTCAAAAAGGATGCTAAGTTCAAGTGGGATGACAAGTGTCAACATGCTAAGACAAAGAGTCTAAAGCCTAGCTGCTATCCCGTAGCCACTCATCCTTTACACTGTGCATTGGATGACTCTCTCTCGACTGTTGGCCCAAGCCAATGATGAAAGGAAGGAGAGCTCTACTACCTCATCATCGATTCTTGTAAAAACCATCCACCCATTAATAAACATTGTCTAGCTTTGATCTTTGCTTCTCAAAAGCTATGGCACTACGTGCTTTCTCATAAGGTGAACTTGATCTCTAGAACAAACCCACTATAGTATCTCATTACACAGCCAGTGTTATCTGAACATTTGGCACGTTGGTCCATGATACTTTCACAGTTTGATATCACATTGTACCCCTCAGTGTGATTAAAGGGCAAGCACTAGCGAATTTCTTAGTAATACACCCACTCTCTATTGATTTTACGCTTAGTGACGATCTCTCTGATGAATAAATCATGAACTTAGGGAGGCCAGTAACTACCATTGGGAGATATATTTTGATGGTGCAGCTTTTTTTCTTAAGGTGAAGCACCACGATCTATTCTCTCAGGAAAGGTAAGGGTAGGAATAGTTCTTCTAACTCCAAACTGTGATGTGATAAGATTCTCATACTATCTATCCAACCCTACACCAACAATGAAGTCGAGTATGAGGCTTTGATTGCTGGTTTGGAGTTAGCCATCACTATCGGTCAAAAGCATCAACATCTTTGGGATTCTGGTTGGTCATAAACTTGTTGTCCTACTAGGTTCTCAAACCCAAGCTTCATTACAAGAGTATACCATGAAGTGTGACCTGATTCTCAAGTCACCATCTATAAAGGTTCTAGAGAATGCAGTAGTAGATGCTTTGGCCAAACTTACCAAAGAGTTGGCATGTTCAGAAGATGAGTCCATTCCAATAAGAGTCCATAATAGACAAGTCCTATCCTTTATTGATTTTGAACTCATCAAAAGACTTTCTCTTGAAGGGGAGGTTTCCATTACCAAAATGGACAAGGAGCTAGATTGGAGGCAGCCATTCATAGATTACTTGAACACCGGCAAACTACCTCAAGAAAAGTCACAAGCCCATCAGGTGAATAGAGATCTCTCTCTATGCTCTTGTTGATGGCACCCTATCTGGCCCTTTGACCAAATGTGGTTACATTGTTTAGACAAACATGAAGCCCGTGGCATTGTCCGAAGATGAAGATGAAGATCAAGCGACTTGGATACTACTAGCCTTCAATGATTACAGACTGCATGGATGTAGCTAGGAGATACTATCAATGTGAGGTACACGGTGTGGTCCTCCACCAACCACCCAATATTCTACACCCTACATTGGCCTCATGGCCATTTGAGTGTTGGGGTACTAACATTGTAGGTCTGATCGATCCTCCTTCTTCCAAGGGGCATCGATTCATCTTAGTTACCACTTTTTTTCCAAGTGGCAAAGCCATCCCACTCAGAGGTCACAACTCAGCATGTGCTTCAATTTTTCAGGAACCATATCGTATATAGGTTCATGGTGCCTCAATGAATTATATTCGATAATGGTACTGCATTCAAAAGCATGAAGATCAATAGCTTTCCAAAAGACACATTATAGATTGGAGATACTCCACCATCTACTACCATAAAGCAAATGGCTTAGCGGAAGTTTTCAACAAAACTCTCATCCAGATACTAAAGAAGACTCTTGATGACAACAAACGATAGTGGAATGTAGTTGGTTAAAGCCTTGTGGGCCTACCGCACCATATACCAAACTCCAACTCAGTCTACCCTATTTTCCTTAGTATATGGATCTGAAGCTGTTCTTCCTTTAGAATTTTAACTCCCATGACTAAGGATAGCATTGGGTAACAAGGTCACTACCGAGTAGAATGCAAAGTTATGGTTAGAAGAGCTTGAAGGTTTGGAGGAGAGTCACCTACAGGCATGCCAGAACCTCGAGTTATACAAGAACAAAATGATTCAAGCTCACAACAAGCTGGTCTCCCTAGGTATTTTGAGTAGGATAACTTGTGTTAGTCCTAAGGAGACCAATTATTGCCCATAAAAAGATGGGAGGCAAGTTTGAACCCACTTGAGAAGGCCACTATATCATAGAGAAGGCCTACCAAGGAAGATCTTATCAGCTTATTGATTATAAAGGGGAACACCCGATGCTTCCAATTAATGGGCCCTATCTAAAGAAATATGACCCATGAAACAAGTCATGTTTGAAAATAATCATTAATAAAAAAAATAAAAATATGAATCCATTCATCAAATCTTCTCTTCTTTCGAAGTATTTTTGCTTATCTTGTGAATCCACCAATGACGTGTTTAAGGCAGGTGTAAGAGTCCTGCAGTGGCATCCTATCCCTCTTTCACAATACAAACAAAATCTCCTATCGCTATTAGAATAGGTTTAAGAGAACTTGAGAGGCATCCTATTTCGATTAGCACAACTAAGTTAGGTGTAAGAGTCCCCTAGTGGCATCCTTTCTTAGTGGGAATCCTGTTTTCCATCTATGGCACCATTTCATCGAAATCCCTGTGTTTTAGGTTAGGTGTAAGAGACCCCTTCTATATTCCTTTTATCATGTGCACAAAAACAAATATAAATCTTTGGTCTCAAGCTATTTTGATGTGGGATCAAGCCCCCTATGGCACTCACTCATTAGCTGCTCTAGGTTGGGTCTACATGCTACCTCATTAGTGTGTCACCCTAGTGGTCATTTGTTGAAGGATGTAAGTCTCCGAGCTTTCTTCTTATGACTTGATCATTGCAAACCAATGAGCACCTTGTTAGTATGGTAGTCTTCACTGCCCATGCAGTAAGCTACCTCATGTTGACTTTGTTTAAGAAGATGTGAGTCCCCATACTTTCTTCTTGAACTAGCCATCATGCGCTAACTAGGTTGAGTATATTTGAGGTCTTTGGTAAGTCCCCCAGAGGCTCCTTTCCTCTTGACTATGTTTGAGTTGATATAAGTCCCCAGTGGCATTCACTCAATAGTCTCCCTATGTTGGATAGCACCTGTCGACCTAAAGATAGACTATCCTAACAATCAATTTTGTTATAGGAAGATGTGAGTTCCTGAGCTTTCTTCCTAGGCTGATTGTTACAAACTGACTGGCACCTTAAGTTTGTTGATGTTCGATATGCTGACAACGACTCACCCGATGGGTACACCACTCTTAGCAGATATGAGTTCCCATGCTTTCTCTTTGAGTTGGACACTGAATACCTACTAAAAAAATGACTAGCCATGTCATCTTCTTCGGGGTGTTGGATTAAGCCCTTAGCGGCCCCATCCCCTGTGGGCACTCTATTTGGATCACATCCTTCACAACTCCATTTAGACACTACCCGGGTTACTTTTGGATTGGACATTCCCCTTTCCTAATAGCCACCCCTGTGGTTGGAGAATTTGTTCAGCAGATACATAGATTCTCATTTGGTTCAGTAAATCTGAGATAGTTTAGGCTGATATAAGCTTCTTCTCAGTTTGATCCGTTACAAACTAATAAGGTCCATGATAAAATAAATAAAACAAATAAAATTTTTGCTTGTGGATTAGGAATTCAAGCCCCCAAAGGGCCACTTTTCCCAAGCAGGCATCTTATCTTTAGGATAAGTCAGCAGAACACCCTATAAGAATTTTCTGACTACTTGAGTTGAGGTAAATCCCCAGGTCATTACTCACTCCGTAGTCGCCCTTAGGTCAAGTTAAATATATTTTTCCATGAGCAGGTCACCTCGGTAGTCATTTCACTTTGGAAGATATAAGATTATGGTGCATTCTTCCTAGCATGATTGTCGCAAACCAACGGGCAGCCTTAGTCAAGTTAGATTTGTTTCCCAAAGAAATCGATCCCCAATGGTCTTTTCTAGTGGAGGATGTGAGTCCCCAAACTTTTTCCCTTCAATTGATCATTGCAAACTGAAAGGCACTCCTTTGGTTGGATAGCTCTCCCATCGGCCGAGAAGCTACTCCCTTTGGTTCAATAAATTTGAGATAGGTCTAGGTTAATATGAGCCCCTTCTCAGTTTGATCCATCACAAACTGATGGAATCCATTCAAACAAAAAAAACAAATTTAAAAAATGAAACTAATCTTTGACTATCCTTGAGCTGATTTAAGTCCCCAGTGGCATTCACTCAATAGTTAGCCTTTGGTCGGGTTCGATTTGTTGCCCAAAGCAACCGATCACCCTAGTGGTTCCTTGTTTCTAGAAGATGTGAGTCCCCGTGCTTTCTTCTTAGGACTTGACCACATAAACCAAAGGCACTTTGGTTGGATAGTCCTACCTTGTGGTTGGTAGACTCCCTTTGAATTGGATAAAGTCTAGTCCTTCATGCCTCTTACTCAGTACAGTTCATCACAAACTAATTGGATCCATCATAACCAAAATAAATAAATCTAAAAATTAATTTCATCTTGACTATCTTTGAGTTGATTTAATTCCCCTAGCTCCATTCACTCAATAGTCAGCCCTAGGTTGGGTTCAATCTGTTGTCTTGCCAATAGATTACCCAGCAACTAGTCTCTAATTTTGGAGGATGTAAGTCTACTATGCTTTCTTCTTAATATAACTGCTGCACACTGAAAGGCATCCCTTTGGTTGGCTAGTTCTACTATATGTTTAGTAGACTACCCCTTTGGATTGGTAAATCTAAGTTAGGTCTCGGCCTCCGTGGCTCCTACTCAGTACAATACAGTTCATCGCAAACCAACAGGGCTCATTTAAAAATTCAAAACTTAACAAAAATTGAAACAAAATCAACCCTTTTTCCTAGCGGAACTCAAAAAAATCAAATCTTTCTCTCCTCAGTGAGACTCATATCAAATCAAATCTTTCATCCCCTTCTGGATGATTTGAACCCGCTTTCTTAGTGGAAGGTTCATACTTTATCCCTTAGTGGATTCTTCTCTCTCTCTTATGTCTTGGACATAAGTAGAGCCACATTGCACTAAGCTCTAGATTCTTTCTTCTCCTTGGGTTAAGGATAGATTATTTCTATTAGTGCATGTGATCTATCGGTGTTGTTGATCATTTTGGGCAACACCAATACGTGCGGTATTCCTTGTCAGTCACACCACACCTATTGGGTTCCCTTTATTGACCTCATTTTTAGGATGAGCTTCCATCTTAGACATAGGACTCCTCTTAGACTTTAAGAGCTTCTTAGTCTTAAGACACATCTAGTGAGTAGATGGACACTCTACATAGCCCTGGAGACTTAGAAGAGTTAGCCATAGTAATAGGTCATGCCTTAAAGGTGTTAGGAAAATTTGCCTACCCTTAGTTTGAACCATGCTTCACTTTCCTTCATTCAAGTCAAACTCCAAATCAATTCTATAAGATTTTCTCCAAATTCAAGCTAACTCCATATAATCAATTCCATGATTGAAATCCATGATTGAAAACCATGATCAAAATCCATCAAAATTCCTAAGCCCAAATTTTCTTAAGTCCTTAATCTATCTTTAAGGACTTAACCAAAGTCAACTCTAAACCATGTCAAATCTTTGAGATTTTCTAATGATCTATTTATATCCTCATTTATATTCACATATGTAAATGAAATATAAATTCAAATCAATCAAACTAAACTCAAAATTCCAACTAAATTCATGAAATTTCCTAAGTCATTTTAATATTCCTATTAATGGACTTAGCCTAAGTCATGATCAAATCAATTCAAACTCATGGGATTTTCTCAAAACACATTTATATTCTCATTTATATTCACATATATAAATGAAATATAATATAAATAAATCAAATCAAGTCCTCAAATTAAATTCCCAATTTAAAACCTTTCTTAAGTCATTCATTCTCCATTAATGGACTTAGCCTAAATCTTGATCAAACCATCTCAAATTCATGGGATTTTCTCATAACTCATTTATATCCTCATTTATATTCACATATATAAATGAAATATAAATATAAATCAATCAAACCAAATTCAAAAAATCAAGCTTTAAACTTCAAAATTTTCCTAAGTCCTCTAAATCCTTCTTAATGGACTTAGCCTAAATCATGATCAAATCACTTCAAATCCTTGAGATTTTCTCATGATCCATTTATATTCTCATTTATATTCACATATATAAATGTATAAATTCAAACAACCAAAACCAATTCCAAAAATCAAACTCAAAATCAACTCAAAATCCAACCTAAACCTTTGAAGTCAAAATCTTGAACTTAGCCAAATCAACTTCAAATCAAGCAAAACTCTTGATTTTCTCTCATGATTCAATCAAACCTACAATCATGAGTCCATATATAAATAAACAATCAAAACCTAATTCCAAAATCAAAGCCAAAATCCTTTCATGTTCTTCCTTTGAATATGAAATTGTCAAATGAATCAAAACCCATTTGACTTCAAACCACTTTCAAATGGATATAAATTTCAATCATAAGTCTGTATACAAGATCAATCAAACTAAAATCAAGCTTTGACCAAGCCATTTGACCACTTAGGCTCACTTGACCCAAAGTGACCTAAAGTACCCTTATGAGTTGTATTCTAATTCTAACCAAATTGGATTGAACCAAACTCATCTATGCCTCTCATCATGATCAACAATCATCATGGGATGATCAATCAATCAAACAGGGTCAAACCAAATTAAACCTAAGGGTTGACCAAGTCAACACTTGGCCCAAAATGAAATCTAACATAGCCAAATTCCACCATAGGCCAAATTGATTGAAACCATTGATCTAAGTTCATTCATGACTTATGTTTGAAATTGACCAAGCCAACATTTAAGCCTAACCTAGCCCAATTAGCCACTTGACCCAAGTTGACCCAACTTAACCTAAAAAGTCAAAATGTGTCAAAACTTGATCTAAGCCAAATTGATCCAAACTATTGAGTCAAGTTTATTCCAAATCACTTATTGAACTTGACCAAAGCTCACCTCAATTAAATTAACCTAGCCCAATTGACCTTAGACCCAACATTACCTAAAGGGGTCATGTTGAGCCAAATTTGAACTTAACCAAAATTGATTGGAAACAAGGATACCAATCCACTCCATATGACTAACCAAACCTAATCCTACCCTTGACCCATCCAAATAGGTCAAATGGGTCAAATAGGTCAACTTGACCCATTTGACCTAAATGAAGTCATATGAACCAAATTCAAAACTATACCAAATTGAACCAAACCAAAGTCATCAAAATATTTCAAATGGTCATATGAACTTGACCCAACCCTTGGTTTGACCCAATTTGACCAATTGGTCAACTTGACCCAAGTTGACCCATTTTGACCTAAATGGGTCAATATGAGCCTAACCTTATCACATGAAGTCCAAATCTCATGAAACTTGGCCAAATCTAGTTTCTCCACATACCCAACATATCCAAATTGAAAATTCAGCAAAATGACCATCCTACCCCTAGGCCATAGAACACATTTTGGCTTAATCCATGGGTAATTTGGTCATATCCTCTTCATATCCACTTGATGCTTTCCTAATAGCTCAAGGAGACCTAGTAGTGGTGCACCCAACCCAATGGGTTTGGGTCAGCCCAATTGGCCCCTAAACCAAACCCGATCCCATGGGTCAAAACTCCAAATTCAAACTCCCTCTCCCACTCAAATTCAAGCACATGGGAGGTTGGCAAACCACTCCTTGGCTCAAACTGACCATGTGCACACTCCTAATAGCTCAAACAACTCACTACCTAAGTTCATTGATAAAAAATGGCAAGTGGATGGATGGTCGTCCGATCCTTCAAAGGGGAGATATACTCCCCCTAATTCAGTTTGAATTGAAGAGCCACACATTTGATTGAGAATTAAAGATTGTAAGGAGCCTTCAGAGAGTGATCCCTAGCCTCCTAGTGCTCTAGCCATTTTCCCATCCTCAGTTTTTAAACAATGAAAATAGAGGAGGAGAATTGAAGAGCCAACTTTCTCTATACTCAATTTCCACCCAATTGCCTTAGCATACTTCATCAGGGAGCTAAGTTGAGTGCACCCAAGCTTCCATTGGAGTTCCCAAGGCAAGGGAGACCTAGCTCAATCAAGGCCACAAGTGAGCTAAGGAGGAGGAGTGGTCCATAGAGCAATCCACTCAACCTCAAGTGCTCAAAACTTTAGTAGGGCTTCGTCTCAACTAGAAAGCTCCTCCAAGGGAAATGAGGGTCGGTGATCACCTCCAGCAGGTTAGCCTTTTTTTGAGCTCAATTCTCATGTGTGTTGGTCCTTTTGTGAAGTGAAATTTAATTATATAGGATCTTAGCCGTTGGATGTATTGTTAATTGCATGATGAAGGTGTGGGCCAAATTCTAGCTTGATCCGACCTCAATCAAGCTCGGATCTTGCCCTAGAACTTGGATGGATCACATTCCTCACAGCTTTGGTAGGGATGAATCTCTGGCCATCCATCTATGCATTTTGATGGACGACTGAGATAATTCCCGCGTTTAAATTTCCTTTATCCGTTTTAAAATCGCAGGAAGATCTTTGGTCATCCGATCTTTGACCGGACGGTCGAGATCAAAGCTTGTCGCCGTTAGCCGCTTTTGGGAATTTGATGTTTAAGAATCCTCACGACGCACATGTAAAGCGTGATTGCACCGCCACATGGTGAGCGAGGGTTAGTTAAAATGCCCTAATTATTTTCTATTAATCTAGGGATCTTCTAAAATACCTAACTCCATCTACAAAATTTAGAAAATGTGAAATAAATTTCTATGGAAAGATAATTCAACCTAAAATATTTTAAAATTAATTTCAATGGGCTTTGAATTATGATTTTCTCTAATTTTGGGTTTCATTGGAAACTTTATTTTGCTAATTACCTTTTAATTAAGCATCTAATTAATCCTAAATTTCTTGGGCATGTTTTAGGGGATGACCTCTACCTCTGCTAATTTTCTTAGGATTTATTGAATGCTTAATTAGGGGAATTGCATATGGATTTTGTAATTACTCCCTTAATTTAATTAAGAATAATTAAAGTGTGATTAGTGGTTTTAATCCATGATTAGAGTTGAATAAGGTCAGATCCAGTAGATAGGAGGTTTATGGAATAATTTTGGGGTATTTCCATTAAGCTATTCCCTTAACCCCCTTTTCTCTCCTTCTTCTCCTAATTAAGGGTTAATTTATTAATTATCCCCTTAATTAATTTTCAAAAATTCTAAAAACTTCCAGAACTTAATTAATCTACTTTAGGTAGAGGCTTAAGTGTTTCATAGCTTAAGTTCAATTAAGTAAATCAAAACCCAATTCATATGTGTGAAAAGGTGTTTTGAAATTACTTAAGCTAAACCCCTTAGCTTAATTAACCTTTAATTTTGAGCCAAAATGCATAAGGCCTTTTTTCTTATTAGGTGCATTGTAAATTAAAATTTCCTGTGAGTTTTTATGTCATCTTATTAGCTCATAATTATTTGGTTAATTATTCTAAGGTGGTGTAGGTAAGAGTTAATTATGTTACTTAACTCATACCTTAACCTAATCAATATTTAAAAATGGATCTAATTATCTAAAAATTAAACAAAAATAACAAACACATGTGAGAATGGGTTAGGAACAACAAACTCAACTCACCTTTTCAAAATTAAATCAAACTCAAACCTAAACAAAAATCACATTGAACTCACTTTGATTTATTTTAAACTTTCTTATTCCATAAGAATGTCTTTAGGATTTAAGTGAAGTGAATGTATTTACATGCTTTCATTACTTAGAAAACTCAAAATAAGAAGTTCTCTTCTCTTTCCCTCTCTTTATAACTTAGTAATTAATTGTAGGATTCACTTAAACCAAATCAAAATATAAAATAAAATCAACCCAAAATAATTAAACAACTTAAATGAAACCCTCCTCTAAGTTGAACATGCTTTCACACTTAGAAAACTAACTTAAAACCATATCTAAGCATAACCACACAAACCTTCAAAGCACACATTATTAGCCTAAGTCACCACCTCTAGCTTTAGGTTAGGTCGGTGCATGGTTTGATATTTTATTTTATTTTGTAATATATGTTTTAGACTGGATGTTAGGGTATATGCTTGTAGAATGAATGGTAGGATGCTCTTAGTGTAACTATTCTTTTTTATAGGGGATTGTGCTTAAGGGGTGCTATCATAAATAAAATATAAATCATTTTTTTGCAGGTGCTTTATAACCCTAAGCATAATCCATAAGCCAGGTGGCCTTAGTCACCCATGTGTGAGGTGATAAGTCCAATATACATGCTTGGGATTAGTGTGGTTTGTTTTAGCTAACCTTTGTTTTGAAGGTATTAGTTAGATTTCCACTTTTCCTGTTCATGTAAATTTATGCAATTAGGATTTTGGAATGATTGTTATGGGGATTAGGATGAACATCGGTCATAAGATATCATCTTATGCACCATGTGAAGCCTTTGGAGCATCCACCTTCCAACCATCCAAAAGAAGGAACCAAAGAAGAAGAAAGAAGAAAAGAAGAAGAAAGAAAAGAAGAAGAAAGAAGAATGAAGCTTGAAGACCCCATAACAATGAAATTCTTGCTTGATTGTAATTTAATTCATTTGTAATCCGAGTTGAATAAGGGTGGAGCTCGGCTACCCAATTTGATTTTTTTGGGTTTGTGCGGTGGTGCTCGATCACAACAACCTTTTATTCTTTTTTTAATTTGCTTTATAAATTGATTGATGATTTGTTTAGCTTTTGCATTAAGTGGCATGATTTTCCTAGTTTTTTCTTTACTTTATGTATGGTCTGGATGTGTATTAGACTATTTAGGGAAAATTAAATCTTTTACCAAACTTAACAACTCAAAATAAAAATTAAACAACTCATAACCTCACCTAAAGCTTAAGCTTAAAATCAAGATAAAAGAACTAGCAACCCCTTAGCTGGATGAGCATTTCTTTTATAATATCATGCACAAAAGTATCTTATTTCACTCTTAATTTGAGAGCTTCCACCTTAGAGAACTTTTGACCTTTGAGATCCATGAAAACACACCTCATCCCTTCTCACTAATTTTGGCCAATAACTTGATTTCTCATGCATTTGTCATATGAATCCTATTAGCCTAAGTCATAATAATTATCCAAAAATAAAAATAAAATGAAATTTGAATTGCATTAGATTTAGGTCATCTGAAGCATACCTTTTACATGATCTAGTTTCTTTAAGGAGTGAGTTTATGGACTTAATCTCTTTCTAAATAAATAACAGCCTTGCTATCTTGCATAAGCATAAAAACTTACCTACATGTATTTAAAATTGTAGGAGGAGTTAGTTGGCAGCCACCCCCAGGTGATTGTAAGTCCAAGTTGTTGGTTTGTACTCATGTGGAGACAAACCAATTATCTATTTTCTCCTTAGATTTAGGTTGTGCTTTTGGCCTCACCAAAGCTCCCTAGATTTAGGTTTGAGGTTGCTTCTCCCTTTGTGGGCATAAGCATAATTCCTCACCTCTTAGGCATTTCCTTAATCTTGTATTAAGGAATCATAAGTCTTAAATTTCTAATAAAAATGCAACTCAAACAAACTAAATCAATTTCAAAAATGTAAAGCCCAACCATAGGATAGTTTGAGATGCTCGCTAAGTTTCCTAGCATCGTGGGCACCTCCTACTTATCTTCTTTTGGCTTCACTAATAACTCCCTCTTTTGATCAATCCCATTTGATCTTTAAAAAATAAACTAATCGATTGATAGTCCATTCCTATTGAAATCTTTAAATACAATGATCATTTATCTTAATCGAGAGTTTTCCTAAGAATCCCATTCTTTAGGATGTAATTAACTTGCCCAGGGAACTTAATGAAACCGATTTAAAATGAACCTTGCATTACTTTTTCATGTAAAGTAAGGAAAGAATCTCTGGTACATATGCAGACCCATCATCCTTAGGAGTCCTTATTGAGGTGATTAGGTCCATTAAAGGTAGTGACTTCTATCTTTCAAGATAGTACACTATTTCCTTGATGACGTACTCGATCACTTGAATAAGCACATCTAGATCTGTGACATCTTAAAAGATGAATTTCTATAGTGTCTTGTCTTTCTCTTCTCACCACAAATTTGAAAGGCGATTCACCTAAATATAAAATTTTTCTCCACAAGAATAAATTCTAGAAATTTTAAAATTATTTAAGAAATTAGCTAGACTCATATTTTGAAAAGTTTTTTATCGATGTAGTGTAACTTGATAAGACAAATATAATGAAACCAAAATTACATGATTGAAAATACATTTGCATTTTAACCACCCAAATCAAAATCCAATCATGTTGAATTAGACTAGTAAAATCAAGTCTAAGAGGGTTGATTGGCCTCCCTCTTTCACAAGCAACTTAGCTACCTACTTTAGACTCATCCAAAGGTAACGATAAACTTAGCCACTAACCTACACTACTAAGATCATCCTCAAACATCTCTCTCCAACAACTCTTGTGAATCTACTTCAAGTCACGATGAGATGCTTTGGATTATGCATAGTGTCAAAAAAAAATTAATGTCCAAATTTTTTAGACATTATATTTTCCATAAGCCACAAAATTATGAGACACTTATGGTGTTGAGTTACTATGTGGATGAAGAATATTTTGCTTAAAAACTTATAAGATTTAATTATTTTTGTATCTTCAAATAACTCAAATAAATAATTATTAATAATTATGACCTCATACCACATCATTTTGCTTATACATGCCCATTTGTATATAATTTTATATTATGCTTTCAATTTATAAACAATTTGAAGAGATTTTACTCATATATATATATATATATATATATATATATATATATATATATATATATATATATAATATATATATATATATATATATATATATATATAAATATATATATATATATATATATATATATATATATGGAAGGATGTTTGAATAACTTAAAAGATATGGAGGATCAAATCACTTGTCTAGTTTAAAGTGTCATGAAGAAGTGTGTGCAACAAGATGCCCAAAAGATATGTGAGTTATAAGGATCTTCTACATCAATAATCTTGCATAACAGAACCGATGCACACACTAACCACAACATCAAGTAATGCTAATGAGTCTTATCTTATCATAAAAGTGATGAAGCATTAGGTCAAATATGTGAGAAGCAAACAAAGATTTAGCCAATGCTTTCTATCTAGAGATCACGAGACTAGGTTTAAGTTGCCTCATTTACAACCCTACGAGGGAGAATTAATCTTGATCACGCCACTTATTTCAGTCCACCATATTGCTACCTTGATGATGCATTTAAGTTTCATCTCTCGCTTTATAACTTTCAAGGAATCTACCTTAAGGTGATTTTCACACTTGCCTATAGGTGTCATCATTTCGCCAAGTTCAAAAGGATATTTGTTACTCAATGCACCAATACACCTCTAAAGAGGCAACCCTATTGCTAATGCAATAGGAACTTGAAGAATCATTGAGAAAATCCATCACTTTCTTCCATAAGAAAATAATTGAAGTAATAAAATCAAAAACACATATCCTGAGCAACACTAACCTAGGGCCTCAAGGAGAGACCGTCGATAGCCTCGCCTTTTAGCATCTAAAGACACTAGTAGATTATTAGAACTTATAGATAGTCGATGAACAAAGAGTATAGCAAAGTCACTCAATCCTCTCTCGTGACTCATAAGGAGAAGTCTATAAAGATATCACCTCTCACCTGCCACTCTAGAGAAAAGTTGCACTTATGAAAGATGAAAAGGAGAGTAGGAGCACAACATGTCCCTCAACATCCAAGAAGACCCAAAGACCAAGATGAATTGCTCCACCATCCCACCGGAAGTGACACAACTAACTCACCCATACTAGATCAAACCACCCATCCACCCATCACTACCCTGTTGTGAGTTTTACAATAATAATAGATTTTATTATCGTAAATGCATTAGCTAGTTAAAATGGCATCTCTGATCACTCATTATCAAATGCTTTCAAAGCAGTGGTGGTAGTAAAGTTTCCTACAAGTGGACAATAAATAATGATATGTGATAACCTTAATCAATCAAGAGCCTACAACCTAAAAGTAGTCGATGCTCAGAAAAAGACCAAGATTTTGCAATTAGAAGTCTCCATAATAAGGTTGGAAACCATCAAGCTATGGAAGAGGTGCCTATGAAAGACAAGCAGGGAATCTTGAGGATTAGCTCCCTTATAGTGATGACAATAAGGAAGCATTGATAAGAGCATTAATCAATGATCTAAACATATTTGCATGAACAGTGGAAAAATGCCAAGAATAAAAAACATCACATGCCATTGACTTAATGTTAGGAAGGATGCTCACCAAATAAAATAAAAGATGTAAGACAATGACTTGATGAATAAGGAAGAAAAGGCAAGTTGATTGAAGTTGATGTCATCAAGGAAGTTACCAAAGTTTGATCAATGTGGCTAAATCTCTCAAAAGCTTAAAATCCTCACTTTTTTTGTATAACCTACCTACCTACCTCTTATTGATAAATACAGAACAAAAAAAAATCTATCACAGCTCTTTGGATCTGAAAAAAGACTACACAACTTTATCACACTTATCTCTAACCTGACCCATCACTATGATATTTTGTCCATGATAAATCCACTTTTCACCTCGCTTAAAATTAACCTCTAATCTACTAAAATAATGGCCAAAAATTTAATAGTGATAAAGTTTATAATAAAATATGTGATAATTGAAAGAAATAAAACTCCAAACTTTCATTAAAATCAAAAAAAAAAAAAAAATACAACATGTCTGCACTAAACCCCTAAAAAAGGGAGTTTATTTCATGGAAAAAAAAAAAGAAAAATACAAAATCTTGATACATGAATATATAATAGATTATAAGGGATAAAGAAAAAACTTAGGTGAAGCAATGAGAGAATGTCCCCTTCATCATCTTGTCTCTAACTCTTGAGATCTCTTTTCTCTAAGATCATTGAAAACCTACATAAATCCTCTCTTGGACTCCATTAAACTTTAAGAAAACCCTCATTCATTCCAACTATTTGCTTAAATAGAGTAGCATCAAATCTCCCAAAAAAAGACAAGAATTTTATGAGAATCTATGGAAAATCATAATAGTTGTCAGGACAGCACCTAAACACTAGATTTTAGCCTCTGATTTTTAACTACTTCAATAGGTGTTGAGCACATAGGTGGCTAGGCTCTAAGACTAAGGCTTGAACTTCAGAATTGACCATAACTTCTTGAATGTGCATCGTTTGCTCAAATGACCGCAAGTTCACTTAGTGTTCACATCAAATGCTTGAAATTCATCAAAATAAAAGTTTTTTTATATCAAGAAAATATTTTGATTATTGCAATAATTTTTATAATGAAGCAAAAATAATATATAAAAATCAAAGATCTGAGAAAGGACGGAGATATAAATTTGCTACCTATCACAACTTTTCTTCAAAATTCTCAAAAGCACCAATAAGTTAGAGTGGATACTAGAGTGCAAGAGCGCTTTCTTGGAACTAGAGTATCTACTTGCCCCTCCACATTTATTACAAAGCTTGAGGCCCAGAGAGACATTACTATTATACTGGGAGGATGATGTAAGCTCAATATTATAGAGAAGAAGGGAAAAGAAACAATTGTTGATTTATTACATTAGTATGTCACTAAATTGTATCGAGTTTTGATATCCTATCATGGAAAAGCCTATGATCATCATCATCACAAAGATAATGATTCAACCCTATTTTCAAGCTCATTCAATATAAGTTATCACCGATCACCCACTCAAAACTATACTGCAATGCCCCACCATTATAGTTAAAATGGTTGGTCAAGCTAAGCAAATTCAACATCTTCTACTCACCCCACACATTGATCAAGGCTCAAGCCCTTACAAACTTCTTGGTAGATTTAAATGACTTGCAATGCAAAGCTACTAGTCTCAAACAATTGTGGTCCCTTTATATGGGTATTATCTTGAAGGACCCATTAGAGATCAACATTATCCAATCAATAAAATCAAATTCAAATTGACTAACAATCAAGCCATGTAATGCTCTTCTTGCCAAAATAAGTTTCACGAAGGCTTGATGCATTAACTTAATGTACTTAGGCTCAAACAGATGGTGAATCAACAAAGGATTTCAAGATCCAAATGAAATCGTGAAGATGCCAATTCAAGGTCAAAGCTGAAATCATAAAGCACAAATACTTCAGAATTGTGCAAATACCCAAAGAATAAAACCAACCCAATGATCTACTTTCCATGACCAATGGATTAAGAGATTGACCATCCCTATAACTCAAAGCATACTGAGCATCGAGGAAAGTGAGTCACTTCATATAAAAAATAATCACCCTCGGTTGGGTAAATCCTTTTATAGTGTACTTAAAAAAGGAGAGCTTGAGCTAAGCATCAAAGACAAATGAATTATGTTGACCTATAAAAAAATTCCATAAGCTCAATTGAGCAAATATGATGAAATCGACAGATATCAAATGAGATTTCATGCAAATTGGAGCTGAAGCAACTCAACTGCAATTGATTTGTGCTCCAATTACAAAATTGACTACGTCGATGTGTTCAAAATATCAAATTAACTAAAATTGATATTTTCATCGATCAATTAATGATGGAAAATAGGTAGGTATTTCATGTATATCGAGGATGATTTCTCCAAATGAATCATCATTGCAAACCCAGCCAGATTGAGGTTGAGTGTGGAGCAAGCGATGACACAATGCATAGATTGAGCTCAAATTTTACCTCGATCAACTCGACATGGCTCAAAATGGCACATGATCGTGAAATAGACTGATGATCAAAATGTCAAATTTACCTAGAAATGATAATCATATCATACATTTCAATAATTTTCACATTGTGATGCGATCATGTCATTAAGAAAATAAAGGGATTTATTAAATCCAATTTTCAGCAATAAATTTGATTCAAATTAATATAAATTTAAATTTTCCAAAGATATAAAATGTCATTAAATAAATTTTCTCTCTCTCACTCTCTCTCTCTCTCTCTCTCTCTATATCTTTACTTCTCATTTTCCTCTAAGAAGAAAGAGAGAAAATAAAATCCAATCCCTCATCCAAGAAATCAAGAAATCCTCTGAGCTGAGCTTCCTCAACTTGTTACCGTCCCTGTGCTACAGTGCTCGCTGGCCATTACAGATGATCTCTCTCTCTCTCTCTCTCGTATTCCATCACAACCGAATCAGCTTCTAAAGAATTCCCATTTCCCATCAATCTATCCAAGAATCAAGATTCTCATGATCCACACTCCACAAGACCAGACTTGATTCTGCTCCCAGTTCTCGTCTGTGCTACAGTACCTGAGCCAATCCGAATCCTTCCCAGCCGAACAAAATCCGACCGCTGGGTCTAATTCCTGCTCCAATTCATCCCCATCTACTACAGTACCTGCGGCAGGAGAATCCGTTATATCCCTCTCATTCCTTTGCCACCAATTCTTCCCATCCGGCCATTGTTCATGCAGCCACATCCTGTAATATTGTGCATAGAACTGTTGCGTGGCACTGTAGCACGTTACTATAACAAGACACCGTAGCACAACACTATAGCATGATAGCATCGTATTGTGGCACTGTTACCAAAGCACCAAACATAATTTCCAGTTTTTTGGACCTATCTCATCTGCTACACTACACAAACCTTTTGGCCAAATCCCAAATAATAGTACTAATTTCTATCCCTGCTCGCAAGTCCGTGCAACTTGCCTCAATTTATACATTAAAAGATAAAAATGCGGTAAAATTCGTAAAATTTTAAGTATCTATTTATGTTGTTTTAATGCGATAGGAAAATTTTCATATGTGTCAACATAAGATCTCATGAGGAAAATTTATTGATATTCTTGCAGAGAAAATTCTTGAGGGACTCCTCCGTTAATTTTGGATCAAACGAGAGATAAAAATTCTCTCTCTGTTGATCTTGGATCTAGAGCAAGGGAAAAGAACATGATCACGTTAACTAAATTTCAAGCATTCCTAATGTCGAAGCTCTGCCGAGAAATTCAAGAAATCTGAAGACCTCGGCTGTCGATCTTAGTTTCAACATGAGATGAAAATTCCTCTTTTTCGTTAATCTTGGATCTGGAATGAAGGTATAATAGTGTTTTTGCACTAAAAATTATAGGAACTTAGCATTGTTAAGCAAAATACTGTTGAAATTTTAGTTGACTGATTTAAAAAAAAAATCAAAAGAAAAATGAGACAAGATAAAATAAAATAATAATTGAAATTTCAAATTAAATTTGAATTATCAAATTTGAAATAAAGATAGATATACTTAATTTGAATTTAATTGAAATCAAAATAAAATGAGATTTGCAATGTGATTGAAGCATAGAACTTTCAAATATAAATACAATTCAAGCAAATATATAAAGCATTTAGATTAATTTTGGCAGCTCATTATTGAGTATAGTATAAAGCATTCTAATGGTTGTTACACTCACCCATAATTCATTTCAGATGAACTAAAGATGATCTATATAATTCATTAGAAGATACATAATGTATTTGAAGGCTTATTAAAACAAAAGAAATAGCCTTCAATCATTACTCAGTTATTAAAGAAGCATATGAAAATGGTGATATATTACTTCAAATTGCAAAATAAATATAAAATGTCTTCAATTGTCACCAGATCTGCACCACATCATGCTAGCAGACAAAATGCATTGATTTAACTTCTAAGTGAGCTTGAAATATATCAATATTGCATAAATTATGGAGCTAATTATCATTCAATTCAAGTGCTTCAAAATTTTTGCAATCATCTGAAATAAATAAATTCTTGTACAAAATATAAACTGATTTTTAATTCAACTTGATCTCTCCAAAATTCATACAAGTCTTTTAAATCACCTGCATGGGCCCTAACATAATGACAAATGTCTAAATTCACTGTATGAGGATACTTCGCGGGTTAACATAACATAAATCTGAATCACCTGCATGTGCTTTGATTAATGTGTTGTACATTCAATCATAAGGACTGGAATGCTACGTAGGTTGAAAACTGATCAATCTAAATCTTTGCAAATCTCATCCAACCAATCCAATCCTCTTTTAAAAACAAGAGTTGATAAGACTGGTTTCAAATATTTTAGACCTAGTCCTTTGCTATGTAGAGTTGATAAGGTCTATCCAGTGATGGCTGTGTTGATGGTAAAATTCAATCAAGGGGATTATTATTGTTGAAATTCTTAAAGAATCAATGTCAAAATCATTTCAAATTTAAATTTAGAAATGCAAACCCAATCTAGCAAATAGTAGAGTTGCAAGGTCTACCCGATGATAATCATGTTGATTGTAGATATTAACGGAGGTATATTTTTATCAAAAGCTATTTGATTTTAAATTGAATTAATATCAAACTAAGCTTCAATCAAATAAAAATGAAATCAAATGGAATTTATTATTCTCAATAACTTACACCGAATAATCCATCCACTCGTTCACCATTATTTGAATATATTGGTTTATTTAATTTAACATTAGCTCTCAAACTCAAATAATCTCATATCGAAGGATGTGGTCGTGTCTTCTATCCACATCATATTGCCCCTAAATGACACCCTAGAAGATGCAGTTATAACCAAGGTCCTCTAGCTGGATGATTTTGCCTCTAAATGGCTCCACTAAATTATGGTCATGACTATCGCTCGTATGTTCCCCAATAGCTTAGCCCTTTGAGTTATAAATCATAAGGTATATTTGATAGCCATAAAGCCTTTTTTTAGCTTTGAAAAACTTGAGATTGTCTCTTTAGACTAACACAACCTTAGGTCTACAAGGATTGCCTTGGTCGACGCAACCCATGGCTACTAACAAGAATCCTTCTCAGTCGACTACCTCCTCGATTAGAGACCACGATGGCCCAAGATGATAGAACCATGGGATCTTAATCCATGTCATCATTCCATTAATCATATTCTTTAAACTAATAAATAATGAAGTTCACACAAATTATTAATATTTCATCTATTACTACTATATGCTAAGGAATTAGCAATCTCATGACTAGCCTTAACCGAAAAGTTCTTTCTCATCCTTGGGAGGGGTAATTAATTATAGATGCTAGCATCTAAAGAGAACCTAGAACTAGATCTAAAGTCCTTACAAAATGAGGGTGAAATCTTTGGGTTGTGTCTAATATACAAATCAAATAAATTCATCTGCCTTCTTAAAATTTTGTTCAACACAAATCTAAACTCTCATTTCAATTGAGAGCTTGGACGTGAATTTTCGGTGCCCACAGACTTTGGCAACTTGGCAGGGGAAGATTTCTCTTTCCATCTTTGGTTATTCAAATTTACAATATAGTTACAATGGAATATAGTAAAATTGATGCTTAATTTCAATTATAAAAGAAAGCTTTTAATAAATTCAAATGGTTTTGAACATAATTTTATTCTAAAATTTTATTTCATTTCAATTATATATGTTATGTTGTACCTTTGCATTTTGAAAGAATGAGATTAAATATATATTGAATATTATTAATCCATATCTTTCATTTTTATATATGAAACTTCAGAACACCCTGTTCATCATGACCTTTGGCCACAGATCTAATATATGTCTCGTTAACACCATTATTAATGTTGGAAATGTTAGGGCTACCATCCAATTTGGTAGTGTTGACTTCGCAGCAATTGTTACTACAACTGATGCTACTCCTACTCTAAGTGCACCTACACATTGAGTACCTCAACTAATGCATCATAGAAGATCAATTGAAGTGCCTGTTGTTGATGCTCCTCAAAAGAGAGCTTCTATATTTGAGAGACTAGGTCATGCTGATATCCCAGCCTCGAAGAGAATTATTATTGGATAGAAAATCTTAGTAATATCGGCAAATGTCTCAACTCTGCCAATTGAACCTTTCATAGTTAGAAGGAATGATCATGAAGCTTCTTCATCTAGATGAAAATTAACTATGAAGTAGAGAAGAAAGATAAATGTTGAACTACTAACTAAGCAACCCATTGTATAGCTAGCTCTAGAACCAGAAGTGAGTATTCCTACCCGTAATAAATTGAAGCCTAAAATGGGTTAAGAGGAATAGCTCTGCTGGTGAGCTAAAGTAGTCTATCTAGGAATAGCTCTACTTGCAAACCTTTGAAATTTTCTTTTTATTATGTCTTTCTTCTTGGCAACTTTTAGTACTTTATGCACTCTGGCAGATAAGCTTTCAAGCTTTATTGCAATTATCAGATCTGATAATGTTTCACCTAGAAAGCTACGAGTCACTATTGTAGCTCGAGATGAATTCAATAGAATTCTGTGCGACGAGCATCAAAATGTGACACCCAGACCATATGTCTGGATATCTACATTCAAAAGATCCCTGTAGAAGGGAAAACAAGTTTGGAATCTAAAACCTCAAAAAGAAATATTTGAAGATAGAAGAAAAGGTGTAACATTCGCTGCTTGGAGATCCACCAATAATGAAACCCAACAAAGATTGGTATAGAAGAAGAAGATCCCCGATAATGAATTATGTGATGGTCGATACAGGAGAGCACTAGGGAATCCCATCATCAATCACCTAGATCTCAAGATGGTTAACTTTGATCATCCTTCGATGAAGAGGTGTTTGTTTATCATCAACCAAAGATTCATTGGAGATGATGCTTTGAGATCAAACTATAAGATGAAGGGCATGACTAAGACACCATGGATGTTGAAGTGGTGTATATGGTACACCATATTGGAGAATAATATAGTGCACGATAGTCCCAACACAGATGACATGGACCTGCATCATCTGTACAAATTGAAGAGCTGACACTTGAGTATATATAAAGGGGAACTTCAAGTACCTCTTCAAGTGATGAAGAATAAAAGCTTGAAATTGAAGAGAATAACTCTATATTTTCAAACACTGCCACCTTAGTTTAAATACAAAATGGATACAATGATGGATGAAAGTTAAGGATAAAGAGATTGTCTAGTTAAATGCAAAGATAAATAAGATGATGGCTCGATAAAATGTCATGCTACAAATGATGAGAGAAATTACAATAATACCAACGCTTATCCTTCCTACTAATAATCAATGGCACTCGCTAATCAGCCCGCTAATCCAACACTGCAAACTTCCAAAGCATATAGTGCACATGAAGGAAGAAATGAGGTCAATCAATTGGTATCTTAACCTACTCCTAAAAATGTGCCTAACTTGTATGAGTCTATAACTACAGCTAAATTGGAAACTATTATAAATGAAAAAATAAAAGCTGTCATTGCTACTGATCAGGCGAAAAAGTTGGTAAGCAAAGGTCGCCCATATCCAGCAGAATATGATCAGGAGCCTTGCCCCAAAGGTTATTCAATGCTAAAATTCAATACATTCAATGATAATAATAACCATAGACAACATCTGGCACAGTTCAAGAAACTTGTGATAACATTGGAGGCAATGACGCACTGCTATTCCACCAGTTTGTTAATAGTCTAACCTCAACTGCTTTCGAATGGTACACTGAATTGCTTAATGATTCAATTAAAACTTTTGTTGAACTAAAGAAGATGATCATCAAAAGATTCAACAGTGTAATCGAAAGAATTATAATTGTTGATCTCTCCTTAGATAGAAAAAGAAGAGATGAATCAATAACTAAGTATATTTCATGATGGTGCAATATGAGAATGAAGTGCAAACAATAGCTAGAAGAAGAACATGCAATATAGCTATTGATGGGTAACATTGATGATAAGATGACACCCTATTTATACATGGCTTCCATTACAACATTCCAAGAGCGCTAGACCGAAAGTGGCTAAGTTTGAGAAATTGAATTTTAAACTTTAAGGCCACTAAGAGAAATCAAAGAAGAATCGATCTTCGATTCAAGAAAAATGATTTGTATGCAACTTCCTATAACTTGGAAAATAGAAAATGAGGTGTCTACAATGTTGATAAGGGAAAATAGCTTGCTTACATAGATGAAAAAAAAGCATACGTTTTGCACCCAAGGCAATTCTCAAAATACAATGAGCGAGCTCATTCATCCTCTCAAAGATAAAATAAATTAAAAATATTCATTCAAAAAAGAAAGTGTGGCTAAGTTATTATGTCAAGCGCTTAAAGCAGGATTGGAATTATCAGAGTGCAAGGAACTAGAAAATTATGTCAGATTAATAACCCAAAGTATTGCCCATATCATCAAGTAATTAGCCACTCTATTGAGGACTATGTCTTTAAGGATTAGCTAGAGAAAAATACGAAAGGGTGAATTCACATTATCTAATAGTATTTTTTTATTCATTCAAGAAGAAGTCCGTTAAGGTGGTTACATCATCTTCCATACAGGAAAGGTAGTCCAAGATGAACAAAGAAAACTACGATTTCTAAGATGGTCAAAAATGCTAAAGAAATTAAAAGGTGTCCCCAGCATCAAATTGAAGTCACCACTTGAACCAGTATTAGATTTAGAAGAATTGCCAAAGCCGAGCACCTCGGCATCTCAGTGGCATCTTACCAAGGCTACTTCATCTCAGCAAGAAGACCAATCTGCTAAATGTAAGCCTCAAAAATCAAATAAGCCAGTAGAGAAGAAGAAAATGAAAAAGAGAACTACGATTTAAAAAATTATTAATAATTTGGAGGAATATCATCGTATGAAACCCATAAAGCTGGCGACTTCATGTTAGGACTTCGAATCTCTGAACCAAATGGAGAAAGAGATTCACTTCCAGAAGTATGCCAAGTCATCTCGGTGTTATTAGACACCTCTCATTAAAACCCATCTCTAGATGATAGTTATCATCGAATAGTCTCCCTAAGACAATCCATAACAATGGACTCAAACGACGAGCCTCACAAGAAAGATTCATGGCAACAACATCTAAGCATTGTTGGATGGTAGCAGATCGTAGTTCAAAAGAAGATTTATGCTTTCCTAATGATGATGAATTTAAATCTTCAATAACATCTCAAATAGATCATATGAAACTAAGCAGTGATTTTGAAGCCTTTGTCAGTCCTGAGGAGAAGAGGATGACTTTGAAGAGGATACTTCTTCAGAAGAGTGAGCCAAAAAAGTAGTCCAAGTACAATTGAGAATTGATAAAGTATTGCCACCTCCATCAAAAGCAAGGCCCATCAAACAAATACAAAGCTAAAATGAAAATATTCTTCTTAAAGAGTCAAGAGTTCAAATAAAGGAGTTGGCTATAATATCGAGAGAAGATCCATGCACAATTAAATATGGAGGCTCTCTTGATGTCTAAGGATCTACGAAACCTTGATACAAGCTCTCAAGGATCCAAAAAAATATGAAGCTTACTTTATCAAGTGATGCATGATTAACATTTTGCAAACTCAGGATCTTCCAACAATTACCTTCTCAGAAGAAGATTTGAAGCTTTGAACAATAGAATATAATCACCCGTTATATGTTGTTGCAAAAAGTGATGGTGTCATAATAAATAGAATTATGATCGACCCATGTATATCAGTGAATCTTATGAGCCTACAAGCACTAAGAGGATTGTCTCTTGACAGCCAACACCTTGGATGAGATAAGTTGATGGTCCATTATTTTAATGAAATGGGTTAAAGAACTCTTGGATCTTTCATTCTACAGCATAGATTTGGAGAGCTATATACTAAAGCCAAATTTTATGTGATAGATGTACACACCTCATTCTGGTTTGTTGGGTCATCCTTGGCTCTAAAAATATGGGATAGTCCTGTCTACTCTGACCCAATGTAAAAAGTATATAAAAGATGGAGAAGAATACAAAATCCTTAGCACTATCTAATCATTTGCAGTTCATGAGATAAAGATTTATGAAGATACAAAGTACTTTCTTCTAAAAGAAAGTAAGCAACACTACCTCGACTCAAAGATTACAAAACAAGCTAAAAATGAAAAGAAGAAAAAATGGAAGAAAGAAGAATATAACGACTCACTAAAACCCATGATACTTCTTCAGTTGAAGAGACTCTTGGTCCTCAGATTGGCCTGACAAGAAGAGAGGATAGTACTCTTGGTGAACTCAAGGAAAGTGAAGTGAGTGAAAGAAGAAAAAAAGATGGATTCATTCATAATTACATAATTCCTCATAATCACTCGAGTCCATCAAGAGAAAGATATTGTTGTGTGATCAATGAACAATGGGACAATAGAAGATTCATTCATAATTAATCAATTCCTCCTCGATACTTCAAGGAAATCATAAATTAAGAGACTCATATTGAAGAGTTAAAGATATTCTATGTTCCTCCTTTTCCTCAAAAGTGATATAATATAAATTTTATTAATTGTGATTATTATCATTATTATATTATTCTTTCGATGGCCAGCCCAAAAATTCTTGTTAGCTTTTAATATACAAAGAGCTTTTAGTATATGTTCAAACATAGATTTTAAGAATTAAATGAAATCATCAAAGATCTCATTCCCAAGATAATGCTAACTAAAATGTTTATGGCTGCTCTTTTAATACATTGGCTCTTATATCTCCTCTGACCACATAATCCTTAACAATTCGTTAAATATCAAAACATACTACTCTGTTGAAACATCATGTTTTTTTAATTAATCATCTCTTAAAGAATTCTCTACATAATCTTCAAATCAATCATCAATTATTTATATTTTAGTTAATAAATGTACAGCCTTTATCATGCTTATTTTTAGAGTTTTATTTAAATTTATTTGAATTTTATTCATATTGAACTTATATTGTTTACTTTTTGTAATAAAATCTAAAATTGAAATGTATTTTATGAGCATCATTTTGTGGCTTGGAATATGAAATGAATTATTATTAAAGTTGTTTTTCTTTCATTTTGACTTTATTTATCTTGGAATTAATGTCATATAGACGCCTACTGTGATTAATTTTATTTTGACTTCATGTGTGTTGGAATTATGCTCAGAGAGCTTATGTTTAATGAATTTAATTTCCATTCGGATATGACATATGCTAAGGCTAATCTCTCTGAGCTTATATTTGTTAATTTTTTTATTTAGATTTTTTGATGAAATTAGTTTCATTGTACATTATTTATTTGGATTAGTTTCTTTGATTTATATGTTCATTGAGATTAATATATTTTTTAGAAATATGTCTCATATGATATAAAAATATAGCTTTGGTAGGGCCTCATGTTTTGATATCAATGGCTTTTTGTCATTATTACAATCATAATTTATGTCATTCATATGCATATGTGATGATATTCATGGTGAGGCTGATTTTTAATGGTTGAAAAGTATCATCTATGTTGCATGCTATTATTGATGAGCAATGATAGAACCAACTTTCTTTGAGAATGAGTGTTTGCTTCATGCAAAGTAAGGCCTATTTAACACATGGACATGGATGTGTTATCACAAGTATGAATGCAAAAACAATTTAACATAAATTTGTGTAAAACATATGCACATTTCTATTAGACAAACATCCGCATTTCTCACACCTAATTTACTATATACATTGGCATACAATTATGGAAAATAACGCATTTGGCTCAAACATCCTCTTTGACTCATCAAGCTCTATTCATAAGTTATTTGTACAACTGACCAAGAAGTCAATTTGATAGTTGTGTGATCTTTTCCAAGGTTCATTGTGATGATTAATACTCAAAAGTCTTATTTTATGATCTTTTATTATCTATTCTGCAATTACTTTGACAATCACATATTAGCAATAATCCTAAAATATTTGGATAATATTTTATCTCATAAGCATTACATATGCAACATTTCAATGGTAAAAAACTATCTCTTAACCATAAGCTAAAAAACACTTCTTTTAATTGGCCTTGAAGAATTTTCAATTAACTCATAGCTTACCATCTTGTTTGGGAAATTTATACTCATAGCACATAATTTTATATATTTTTTCATATTTAAAACATGAAGTTTAACGTTCTGAAAATAGCACTTTTGTAATGTATAAAAAGGTTCATTTCACTTAAAAAAGGATTCATTTTACTTCAAAAAATTAGTAATAGTGTTATTTTGATGTAATATTTAAAGATCTAGGTGCCTTTTATATAAATATGAAATTTGTGGTGTTATATATATAAATATATAAGAACTATGTGCTATGTATGTAAATGCCCCCATTTTTTGAACTGGTGATTATTATGATTTTTTGTGTTTGATTTCTTTGTGATGTTTAGAGTTTTAAATAAATTCCCTTTGTTTCTAACTCATATTCGTTATCGCAAATAGTCATTAAATCACTATTTTCAACCTCTAATGTACCACTTGGGCTAAATAACATGGTTTTTAGGATGACAAAGGATAAGATGACTGAGTTACTTCCAAAAATAAGAAGAGAATAATTTAGATTGTCTAATTCTAGTCATTGATTTAGTAGATCTTAAAATAAAATAATTAATTAGCCACCTAAAACTCATTTTAATTAGATTGTCATACAATCCAATTAGAGCAATTTTCTTAATAAAGAAAAATCTCAAATTGTAGAAGAATGATATAGCTCTAGCTAGTCAATGTTTTAAACATCCAATTGATAGTTGTTGGTGTTTTATTGGTATAGACTTACCCAATATTCTATGCTAAAAGAATATGGATTGCATCTATTGTTGCCTTGTGAAACATCACTCCTTGTTGCCCATGGTGACCAATGCCTTATATATGATGATATCCATCATCACACACCCTATTAGCCAATTTTAATGTGCTACACCCTTTGTTGACCAATATTAACTCATCAACCATCTATGAAAAAATTCCTACATACTCTAAATTTTTCAATCAAAATTTTCTTTTACCATCCCCAAAAGCATTATTATAAAGATATTTTTAATTAATCAATGACCCATAATTTTTTTATTTATGAATTTTTCACATGCACATCTTATGTGTGCCATTTTTTTTCTCTTCTTATTTGTGCATAAGATATTACTTTGATTTAAATCAATTTAACTTTTTTTATATAAAATGAAGAGAATATAAATTTAAGATAAACATATAAAATAAAATAATATTTGTATTAATTACCACATCCATAATTTTAAAACTACACCATACCACCTTAAATCAATTCAATCGTAAATCAATCATATAGCTTTGTTAGGTCAGCATTTAAACTTGGATTCATGTTGAATTGATAAGAATCAATGAGAATCAACAATTTGCCAATGAAATGTATAACTCAATTTTGTAGAATTGCCTACATCGAAATTTACCCTATTAATCACCATTAATCAATGATCCAAGAGCTTAAGTTTATTCAATAAAATTAAATATTTCTAAAACGTAATTATTTATAATAATCTAATCTATATATAAACCAATAAACCCTATCACCCAAAATCATGAAATCCTAAGACCTTGCATATATGGCTCTGGTGCTTCGCCTTTACCTCTACAACAGTCACCACTTATTCACTTGAGGTGTTCTTCATTGACAATTCAAACTCCCTTCACCTAATGTTTGCATCATTATAAGGCCTCCTCTATAGAGCCGCCTCTATCGGATTTATGTTTTCTAAGAAAACCTAATTTCTCTTTATTATATCTATGGTATTCATTTATTTGGTTTCTTGAGGACATAGAAAACCTATAATGTTGTTTTTCAGCAATTTCATAGTTTATCAATGTTTTTCTTAGAAAGATTGAAAATTGTAACTTCATATAATTGATGCTTGCTACTTTAAAATTAAAAAGTTTGAGGAAAAAAATAAATTATCATTTCGTATTTTGTATTCTACCTTTTATTATAAATATTTTACTTTTAAATGTATTATTAATTTTAAGAAAATGCATTTTGTCATGTAAAATTTTTAATAACAATATAAAAATGAGAATGTAGAACGTTATATTAACCTTCACAATCATAGATACAAGAAAAATAGCTATTACCGGCAGAATAATGCATTGGAAATTACTGACATATTTTCAGGCGGATTTTTAGGGGAAATTTTTCAAGCGAAAAATTCGGCATACAAAAAAAAAAAAAAAGAAGACGCCGATCTCCACTACACATTTTCCGGCTGATTTTCTGCAGAAAATTTAGTTGTGGAATATTCGTAAAACTACTATTATTTGGAGTTGATGAATACTCTAAACTTCATTTCTTTTCTTTGACTTGACTCTATCTGGCGGTGGAAGGATGCCTAGGGAATGCCAAATATCCATGAAAATTTGTCATTTTTGTCTAATTTTTTTCTTAGAATTGAAGGTAAACCACTTCCTCTAGCTATTATGATTGTTTATTTGTAATTTTTTTCATTTAATCATGTTGAATACAGATTTAAAGTTTTTTTTAAAAAAAATCTTCAATTTACAACTTATATTTTCTTCAAATACGTATAAAACTTGTATATCTAATAATTATTTTTCTATTTGGAGTTAGATCTACAATTGTTTAGCTTATGATTTAGAAATTTTTTTTTTGGGGAACCTTATATAGGAGAATTTTATTGCTAAAAAAAGGTTACAAGGTCCTTAAGAGGGGATAAACTCAGAGGCTACAGCTTAGAGCTACAAACATCCTAGAGAGTGAATCCCGACTACTAAACCTACCAATAAAAAGAAAAAGAAACTACCAAGGAAAGCAAAAGATACACAAGAGCAAAAGCAAGGCTAGCCAACAACAGTGAATGTTGAGGCTAAAGAAGTTTATACCTCCAGAAAGAAATGACCTACAGGAAAAGAACACAGAATTTGCAAACATCTAGAGAAAAAGTTAGCACTGTTAAAATGATATGAGTTAGATCGGTGGAAGAAACATAAAAACTGAGAAAAAAAGGAGAGTTGTAGAAAAAGCTCCGCACAGGACCAACTTAGACAACCATGTGCATCCAAAACCAAAGGAAGGGATACAATAGGCGTACTACCAACCAAAGAATGGGTGAACTCAACCATCTCATTGCCTACAAACCTGGGAGATAATCCATCCATTGGAGAGAGTGTGGCCCAAACGAAAGCAAGATACCAAAATATAGCAAGGCTAGCCACATACAGGGATGAGAGCCACAGTGATACAATGGATAAAGGGAAGACAACATTTCTTTATCGCCAGGAAAGCCCAAATAGTGTCATATATAGAATGCCACAACAATCCACCCATGTTTCATTCCATAACGATAAAATTAACAGGTCGCAGGATAAGTAATAGCATCCAAGTCCGGACAAGCTTGCATGAATGCAACCAGCTATAAACGGTTCCAAAAGAACACAACATACCAGAAGTAGTGAGAACATCCATACAACAAAATCATAATGATATTGTAAAATTCTGGCAGAAACAAGCCCTCAAACAAGGCCTAAAGCTTCCACAATAAAAAATCTTAAAAGATTAATCCTTAGTTGACCAAACAACACCAAACAATAAACTAGCCACCATAACTTCCGCATAGACCAAAAAGCCACAAAGTAGCCCAACAGAAAATGATATAGGAAATGCCAGAATGTCAGAAAGAAAAGAGACTCACCAAGGTACACAAAGAGAAAGGTGAGGGGATATAATACGGCATTGAAGGAAGAGCACAATGCCAAACAAGAGAAAATTTAACCCATATATTAGGACAAGAAAAGCTATCCAGCAGTTAGAGCTACAGCAAGTACCAGCCTTCGAAAACAACCAGAAGAAGCCACAAGGGGATACATAAAAAGCGCATGAAATATAGAAAATAGTGAGTTTCTCCCAAAACATTAGGAAAACAACCATGCACTTAAGGTCTAGTTATTAAATACATAGGAAACCTGATGTAGAGCTAGGGATAAATCCATATTAGGGTTGATGTCTTTGTATGAGAATAGAGTTTCTCCCAAAACATTTTCACAAATGAGTAACCAATATGAGTACTATTAAGTGAAATAGTGAAGCGATCACATTTCATGTCAAGTGAAATAGAGACCTCAATTGAATACAAAATTACAAATAATTGGTGTCAATTTTGAAAATTCATTTCGAATTGAGGATAAGAGTTTGCAAGAAGTGTGATAGCTTGTCATCAAGCATGAATTCAATTAAACAACTCACTAATGAATATGAATGATATGTCTTCAAAAAATACAATTATTTGTATTTGAATGTAAAATTAAAACACATGGAATTTGTGCTATTTTCAAAATTAAGTGAAAATGAAATAAAATTCATAAGAGGTTATCACTATAAGTAAATAACCTATTAACAAGCATGATTGATGCTTCTTGAATAACTAAAATTCAAAAGAATTCTAAATTCAAATAGCAAAGGAAGCATAAAATTATGAATATCAAACTTGAATATTAATTCAAGCAAAGGTAATGGTCTTTAATAAGCATGAGCCATAGAAGTTTAGAAATTCTAGAATAAGTAAAATTCAAGCAAAGGAATACATACATTTAAATGCAAATATAAATCTAATTTAATAGGTCCAGAAGACATTAATTAAGGCTTTAATTGAACCATTCATATATTATGAAGTAGGATTAAAACTCAAATTCAATGCCTTAAAATTATGCAAGCATTCTTAAATATACGCATGGGCACTATCCGAATACTTAAACCTCCGAGGATCTCGCGGGTTGCTTCCGCTTTGGTCTTAGGACCAGGTCCAGGTTAACAAAACCTAAAAATCTAATTATTATAAGAATTTCAACTTATTAAAATATCTGAGAAGTTATTCTGTCATATGATAGTAGATCTTACTCTCTGTTAAGAGCTAAATAGAGTTGACAGGATCTAAAGTTCTTAAATATATTCGATTCAATCAATTAATTACCCTAATGATGGCTGTGTTGAATGGTGATTTCAACTGGAGGGGATACTTTCATCGAAATGTGATTGAAATTTCAAATCAAATTAACTCAAATTAAGCATCAATCTAAAAACTACTCATCTGAAATTTAATTTTTAAAAGCTTAAAGCAAACTTCTCTCAATCCATCATCAGTAATTATTTGTCAGAGGTGAAAAATTAAGAAAACTCTAGCTCACAAAGGAGCCAATGTTAAATTAAGTATTATACTATGTTCACTCTCAATCAATCTCATGCTAGTAAGGACGTGACCCATGTCCTCCACGTGACTTGGGAGGCTCTTCATATGATATATGACCGTCCTCTCGACGTGGTTTTCGCCAAATGGAACTATTATATTACAATCATGACCGTAGCTCGTATGCTCCCCAATGGCTCTGCCCTTTGAGTTGTGAATCATAGGGTATACTTAATAGGGAAAAAAGCTCTCTGTGAGCTAAGGTAGACTTAAGCATGTCTCCTTAGACAGACACCACCCATCTACAAGAATTTCTTGACGGCAATCCATGTGTTACCGATAAGGATCCTTTGGTCAAGTTTGGTTTGACTACCTCCTCTGACTAAGTGGACTAGGGACCGCGATAACCCGGGATGACGGAACCATTGAATCTAGATCGACAAAGTCATCATTCCCCCAACAATCCGCTTTAAATTAAAATGATGAATTTCATATATTCTAAATTCGAAAACTCCACATGCTGCTACTATACGCTATGCATTTAGCGATTGAATGACTAGCCTTAGTCGAAATTTCTCTTTCAACATTGAGAGGGGTAATTAACTATAGGTGCTTGTGCCTATAGGAAATCTGGAACCAGATCTGATATCCTCACAAAATGAGGATGAAATCTCTGGGTAGTGTCTTATTTACTATTCCATCCACCTTCTGAAAATTTCAACGACACTTAAATTATACTCTCTTCATTTGTCGAGAGGTCGGTGACAAATTTTCAGAGCCTATAGATTTGTAATGTTATGAAGATGAGCCTCCTTTTAGTCAAATGCACATTTAGATAATTGTCATATTATATTTTTAAAATATCAACTACAAATCTAATAAAAATATATTATCATAAAGAAGTAAGTTTAAATGATTTAGAATAAATGTGAGAAGTTATATTTTAAAATTAGAAATATTACATGAATATTGTATATTTATATATAATTTAATAACATTACTTAATTAAAGCATTTACTAATTACTATTTTCAAAAAAAAAATTGCCAAGAATTGTATTATAATCAGAATAACATCAAGTATTTAGTTAGCATAAAATATTATTCTTATATAATAATCAAAGTTATTAAATATTATAAAATTTACTTAATATTATTTATATTACTAATTAATCTCTTGGCATTTAAGCATATATATAATCAGATAATTATTATCAATCTAATATATTAAATATAATTAACTCTTTAAAAAAGATTACATTAATTTTTCTTAAAATGTTGAAATTTATATTATAAAAATATTAATTTAAATTGTGTTTTATGCACAATGCTAATTAAATTAACTATTTTTCTTACAAGTGACATTTTTTCTTAAAAACACTAATCCTACTTGTGTTTTAATAAAAATTTAAAACCTAAATCTAATTCCCATTTTCTATCCATATTAAAAAAAATTAAATATACTCATTATACTAAATTATTATTGAATTTGTTACCCAAATTTTTGTAGGTATTACTCCCTTATTAAACAAAATATAAGCATATGAATTGAAGGCCTTTACCATTGGATTAATTTTACTATAGCCATTAGATTGAAATTCATACATTCTTGCTTTTTTTTTTGGAAAGTACACATATGTAGATTAAAGGACTCAACTGATTGATTGATTTAATATAGCTTTTAGATTAAACTCTCTATGCTTTTACTTCATTGTTCTCCTTTTTGAGTGTTTTTATGTACCCAATGGTTGCTTTATTTTCATGATTAGTAGGTTTTTGATCTCTTTGATGATAGTTGGTATATTATCAAATTTCGAATCTAAAGAATCTTTTCAATGATAGGTTCATCTTATAATTTCTTATCATTTCTTTTAAGTTGATTAGAAAAGACAATAACTGTTGAAAAATAATTAGAGATTATATTTCTTTATTTCAGATGCAAGGCATCAAATTAGCTTATTATAATTTAAAATTGTACATTTTAAACCTTCTCTTCTGCTTTATAAGAGACTTGTAACTTCTCTAATACTTGCTTTGCTGAACTAGCACCTAAAATTTTTTCAAAATTGTTATCATCCAAGATTTGATAGATGATGAAAAGAAGTCTTCTTGTCTTCTAAGTCTTGTAGGCAATCTCATTGGTTTCAAGGATAGAGTGTATCATCACATGGCTCTTCGTAGCCTTTCTCCACAATCTCTCAAACATTATGCACTCCAAGAAGTGTCTTCATCTTGATACTCTGATTATTGTTATCGCTTGTCTTGAACATTTGAACTTAAAAGGACTCCATGCTTTCATTTACTATCTCTCTAACAATGAACCTCATTGTCTTGTACTATTTTGCTTGAATGAGAGAGATTTTAGAATTATAATAAAACTAAAGAGATATGATGAATTTAAAAGAAGAGGTAATTAATTTTATTTCTCAAATTTTTTTCTTAATGCAAATTTAAGAACATCACTTCTGTTTATAATAGTAGTCATGGCATAAGATTGTGACAACACAATTTAATCCAATGACTTCAAATAATTTGGAAATTTTTTTCCTATTTTCTATTATGAATTGTTCTAATACATTATTATAAAATACAATTCTAAATTGTTCATAAGGATCAATCTAGAAAGAAGTATTCTAAAATATTGGCTCATCTTTTAAAACTTAAAAATTTAGAGGGCCAAAATGAAGTTAAATTTTTAACCGAACAATCTATATACTAAACTAATTGTTCATATGTCAAAACTCTTGCTTATATCATGTTAATCATACCTAAATCATGAGGGTGACAAGTTGTGACATATCAACAGCCGTATTTCGGAAAAGGGTATATTGAGTATTAATGACATCATGCTTCTCAAAAGCAGGAGGGTACTAATGAGTACTAAATCAAAAGGAATGTTGAGCCACCGTAAATGTCTGGAGGCTACAAATATACGTCAAATTCTCGAAAGTATATCTACCGAAGTTCAAGTGGCACGGCCAGGATTAATCTTGGAGTCAAAAACTAATTTCTTATTCTTGCATTATCATTTATGGCATAACATGCTAGACCATAAAATTTGAAATAAAAAAATCACCAATATATTATAATATTTTAAATTGATATTCTGTGCGAAAAAACTTCTGAAGAATTTGTTGTCACATAAGGCTTCGTTCTTACGTAATTATTCTTGCTGAAAATATGATTATGATATATTTTATGTTTAAAGTTTAATTAAGATAAGTTTTATAATAAAAAAGTTTATTTTATTATAAAGGTAATACATATATAATTACTTAAAATTATACTACATTATTTTCAAAATGATTTCAAAGAATCTGTAATTTACAGGATGCTCATGATAAGCCTTGAAAAATTATATGTACTACTTGGTGATTATAATGATACGCTCTTACAATGGTTAGAAAAAGTGAATTGAAATATGATAATTAAAATATGAAACATATCTGAGAAAAATTCCAGTAATAAAATGATTAAAATTAATATTATATAACCAGTTTAGCCTCATCATATAATGTTTGAAATAAGAAAGATGCCTAAATCTTAAAAGATCAGTGAAACACTCAAAGCCCAATCGGTTACGTGTCACAAAATGCATAAAAAAAAAAAAATAGTTACAATTAAGGTATCCAAAGCAATAGCAGTTCAGGCTCAGACCCAGTGTAGAATCCTATAATCTGCAGCTATCGGAATTTGGGACAGGAAATCAAAGCAAACAGCCAACTCCATTTAATGGAGGGTTACAAATAGATAGCATGCCACCATCCAAAAATTAAAAAAATTGAATCTTTCATCAAAACCACCATTGATTAGAAACTAACAACAAAAACAACAAATTGTAGATAATAAAAGCGGAGAACTGCATAGTCTCTCATATCCATTAGAGTTCTAAAAAACATAGGAATCCATTCAATTATGATTTAAAATTGGGTTGAAATATAAGTTAGCTGAGAAACTGAAAATGAAATATAACCCAGAACATGCCACCCATCAACATAAATAAAGAGATAAAAATTTTAGCCTCCTGATGTAAGGAAAACCAGTTTTATCCAGATTAATAAGATCATGCAAATCATAAGGTATTTTGCATTGGAAAAATTCCACATATTTGCTTCTGTCACAACAACTTTTAGCTTACCAATCAGCACAAGAATTTCAGTCTCTCAAAATACGAGAAATAGTGAAATTCAATCTTTTTAAAGAGCATTTAAATTTTTTCAAAATATAAAAAATTTCAACATTTTTTATCTTTGTATGGATTAATAAAATTCAAAATCAACAAAGCATTAACTTCAATCAAAATATTGTTGATGCTAAAACTATGGCATAGGTCCAATGCATAGTTTAAAGCAAAAAGCTTTGCATAAAAGACGTATATAATGGATCTGCGAAACCAACTATCTTATACTAAAATGACCACCAGTAATTGTGTTGTGGTTTAAACCAATTAGAATCTTGAGAACTTTATCCGAATTTTATAACTTAGAGCAACCTTTAAAACTATTCTTGTGAATATGATTGGAATTGAATAATGCTTTAATTCTATCATTTACTTCAGAGATAATATGAAGATGACTCATACAAATATTATTATGTTTGGCCTCATTCCAATCCTACCCGATAAACCACAAAACGCATACAGGTAATATTATATTTATATGACTCTTACCACTATTTTTGATAGAAGCAATCCAATTAGCCAAAAAAAGTCTTAATAGAATTAAATCTACCAAATGAACTATCAGCCCAAGCCCAAACACAAATAGTAAATGCTAAAACTAGTTACTATCATATTTAGAAAGAAATACAACTTATTTTATTAAATGCTTCGAAAGATTTTAAATATTTTCAACATACAAATCATATTTTAGAAGTTAATTAAATGATCTAAACAAGCAAGTTGGAACCTAGACCTTAAGAAAACGACTAACGCAAACAATGAAATCCTTAATAATCAATAATGATATTGGCGCCGACTTCTGAAAAGATAAAATTCAATTCTTAATATTAGAAGAAAAATAAACTACTTTTATAATAATATTACATAATTAGTTAATTGCACTTGCATAAAATGCATGTTGTTTGGATATTAAAAATATTGCTAATATAATTAAAATATGAGTTGACATGTATAATGCTATTCTATAATAAAAATGAATTTATTTATTTATTTCAATAAAAAATTTATAGTTAATGCAATAGATAATATACACGTATGGTAAATATATAATTTTATTTATTTTTATGTATATTTCTTTCTTCTATTGTATAATCATGATCATTTTATTTCAAATATAATCATATTGAGATTTTACTATTGGTGAAATCAAAAGCACATTTTAAATTAGTTATAAAATAGATAATTAAAAAAAGTTGTATGCATTTAAATCACGAAAAAAATAAGAATATAAGTTATGACTCCTAACGCCACTAAACCTATACCACAGTCAGCGGTACCTAGATATGCTATATGGCATCGTTTTCCTCAAATTTCACAGCTTGATTTGCCCATATTTACTTAAGTTTCAATTCCAATTTTGGCAAATCACATGAATATTTTGGTGAATCAACAAAAGGTGGCATAATTTGTTGTCTCTTGCCCTTTTAAAGATGTTCTCGGGTAATTGCTCCAGATCTAGTGTAACTCAACTTCATTCTTACATGATAAGCCTACGATTTTGTTTTCAGATTATGAAATAGCTCCATTAGAATTCGCCTTGGTGGTAAATTTACCCTTCGTCGTGCTTCTATGGAATCTATTAGAGCATTTTTCTCAAATTTGAAATTGTCGGTCATTTTTAGTTGTCTTAATATACTCTAGACATATATCAATTCAACTCTCTAATGATTTAGACTATAGTATAATCATTGCACATCGCATCTACTATATTAATAATTGTAAAATACACCTCCTAAAATGATCTCCTATTTCAAAGATTAAGAAGGAATCATTGATGTTCTTGTGTGCTTTGCTCTCAAACTTGTGATTCCACCTTATTAACCATCAAGTTATGTATGCTTTAGCTTCTATCATAGGATGTCCCTCCAATCGATCAAGCCACAACATCTACAACTTCACCTTCAAGTAAAGTTCTAGTTTTTTTTTTTTTTTTTTTTTATTATTATTATTATTATTATTATTTTTTTTTTTAAAATTTTTTTTTTCTAGGGAAACCCCATTATACGGGGGTATTTTATTACCACAAAAACAAGGTTACAAGATCCTTAAAAGGGGTTACACTCCAGAACTAATGCTCAAAGAGCTACAATCAACCTAAGGAGAAAAACCCCAATCTAAATTACATCCAAAATTCAAAAGAAGCATTAAAACAAATAAAAGTAAAGTAGTAACTGGAGAAAACCTGCAAAACAATAAGAGAGCAAAAAAAAGATAAAGTTTAAGGTAATGCGACAATAAGTGGAGGAAAACACAATAGAGAGAATGATATTAAGGAAATGGGATAAAATAGGCTCAGCTCAATCACATCCTTTTGATGCAAGTATGAGCATCCGAACGCAGAAGGGTTACATCACAGAGCAACTACCAACCAATAGGAAGTGAGATCACAGCCATCATAGCCAACAAACACGAGAGAATGCAATATCCGGTTGTTGATAGTGAGCTTTATAACCGCAAACCTAATCGCTCATCTCGAGATTAACACCATCCCAATAGAGTATATCGCACAATAGGCCCTGTGAAACCCTCCCTTTATAAATGACCTTGGGATAATAGTGGTAAAGTAAAGTATTTCCAAGGGTATGTAATACAAGCAACTAAAATACGATCCGAATTGCATTTAGACAAGAAACCAAAAGAGGAATCATGGGTGCCATATAGGTAATGCGATCATGAAACGAACCAGAAGAATAGTTAGTAATCCATTTGAATATCATCATCCACCGATGATATCGAGCAACCGCAAAGAAAGGGGAGGAACTATTCACGTTCCGGACGGCATTTTCCAACCGAAAAATGAGAAGGCAGAATAACCCACATATTAAAGAAATGAAAGCCCATTTTAACCCAGCAATCATGTAGCAGCAGGGTATTATATGCAGCAGATATGAAAATTGTTAGCAGAACAAAGAACGGATAACGAAAAAAAAATTTTTTGATCCAGAACCACGACCATAAGCGTAAAAAAATGAACGCCCAACTCAACCCAGTTATCATGCGAAGTGATAAATTGCAGCAAGGTGATATGTATATCAGCCAAATATAACAACTAATCAACGTATCAACCCAGCAGAAATACTTAAAGCAGAACTTCCCATATGAACTAGTAGGAACAACAGTCACAATGTTCCTGAAATATCGAATGATTCGGTTCCTGTAGATTCCATATAAGCATAATAATTTTCCAGATCATTGATATCAGAAATCGATCCAGCTAATAGGACCATATAAGCACTATAAGCACCAAAAAATATTTGCATCCACAAACAGTAAACCGTATAATAATTACTCACAGCCAAAGGAAACTTTTCCAAATGTGGGATTAGAAAACAACAAAACCAATGCATGATGAAAGTATGGGCCAAAAACAATCTAGAAATCTTTCGCATAGAAAAAGGCCTAGCGCAAGGCATCCATCCAGAACAAACAGCCAAAACATTATCCAAAAAAATCGTTTAGAGTAGTTTCCAAGCAGAGGGTCGCTGCATAATCTAGATCAACCCGTGGAGCAATACGATATTCCCCACAAGATAATGATAACATCAAGCGAGATATTCTCCAGATACCAAACAGATTAATGATAAGAAATCACCAATGCCATAAAGCGATAGGGTGTTTCACAAAAAAATATGAAGACAAGATGCCAAATCAAAAAAATGTCATGCTCTAATGTAAGGCAAACCCGTCTTGTCGTTGACCAATCCTTGTAAGTATTTAGAATAGAATGGTTATCAAAATTAGTGGGCTCATTCAATCTAGTTCCTAAGTTAGCAAGGTAACACAAGCATTTCCTTCCCTCCATATATGAGTGATTTTGTAACAAAATTGATTTGAGCGATTTTAGTTTGCTTGATTAAATAATATAATTCCACATTGCCATTTTTTTGGTGAGATCGATTAGTAATAAGGCATCCACTTCCAACCGATATTAAGCCAACCTTTCAGCATTGCAATGTTAAGAGCACCGCCATTAGTTCAAAGAAAAGGAACTGAAGTTAGTAATAATAGGATTAGCAAAAGCCATGAGAACATCACCCTTGAAATTTCTAAAGATGCCACCACAACCAGATGCATTAGGGGATACAGCTCCATTGGTGTTAATTTTGATAACGTTATCATGTGGTTTGGCCCAATAAAGTATTTTGGCTTGATTAGAGGTGTTTGTATCGTGCAAATGCAAACCCAATTTAGAGGCAACAAATTTACACCCTTTTAAGTGTTTATATTTAATAAGGTTGGCTTTAAATAGGTCACGATTTTGAACTTAGTTTTGGCAATGAATGATATCGTTATGCTTAGCATCATTTCTAGCCATCCAAATGAACCGAGAATAATGATCGCGAACGATTTTAATATGACCTTTTATATTGTTTTCAAAATATATCTCGAGGAGTTGATAAATAGAAAGCGAGCCGTTATAATTGTCAATGGAGAAAAGATTATCGCAAAATCCAAAGTTTAGATGCAATCGCACCATTCACGAATAGGTGATTTACATTTTCAATATGGGAGCAACAATGACATTTTGGAGGTAAAACCTTTACCCCACATCAAGGAATCAATAGGGACAAAGCTTGTTAAGATACTCCAAGTGAGTATGGAATATGAGGTGGGAATATTATTGTGCCAAAGTCGAGCATACACTTTGGAATAGTCTCGAGGTTCTTTGATCATAAGCCAAACATTTTTAAAACTGAATTCGCCATTTTGAGAGAGTTTAAAAAGAATCTGGTCTTTTTTATTGGATGTAATGTTTATGTTATTGAGTTTGTCTAAAAAGGATGTAGGGATATAATCAATGAGCTTGGAAAAATTCCATTTATTATTATTCCAGAAAGAATTGACTTTGATGGTATCAATAGAACATAAAAAAAGAGTTATTTCCAAGCCGTTATCTTGCAAGAATGAGAGTTGAATTAATGCCCCAAAAAATTAAAGATTCCGCCTTCCATTTGATTTCTGAGTCTTTTCCAAATAGGAGAAGCGTTAGTTTTATAAGAGCTCAATGGGTGCTTAGATAGGCAATATTTGTTTGTCATGAAGTTAGCCCAAAGGCTATTGTTGCTTCTAAAATTTGAGTTTATAAGAGAATGCGTTGATGGAGTCTTTGAGAGATTTGCACCCGCACCACCTTCGAGATGCCACAGATTTTGTGCCAAGAGGACCAGTATTTTTGAGGAAGAGGTATTCCCCAAAAAAATTTGTTAATGAGCCTCTCAATTCTATTAATACAAAATTGGTTGGAACAATAGTTTGAATAAGATAAAGAGGCATCAATTAAGGGTACTCTTAATCGAGTTAACCTCCCTCCAAAGGATAGAAAATGATATTCCCAAGAGGAGATACGGTATATTTTGTGGATTAAATCATCAAAAGGTAAGATCTTTTATGTCCTTTGAACAGATACCTTGATCGGAAGATGATGTTGATGAAAGTTAGTGATCCTCGTTATCGATTAATTCTATTATTGCTGATTTTATTAGCGGTTATGAAGCAACATTTATTTTTGTTAAGGAGGAGAGCTTTCTTTGCCAAATTTTTAAAGAATTTCATAATAGTTTTGATGTGTTATAGAAGCATTGCAAAAAATGATAAAATCACAAGAAAGCAAAGATGAGTAATGGGAAATCCACCTTAGATCATACTTGGTTTATTATAGAAAAGATCATTCGTGCTCTGGATAAATAATCTACTAATAATAAAAAGCAATGGTGATAAAGGATCTCCTTGGCGTATGTGTGTATGTGAAGTGAAGAACCATTCTCCATTTAATAGAACCAAACATTAGTGATACAATTTTTAATGATACGAATAAATTCGTTTGAGAATCCGAAAAGATGGAGTATAGAAACGAGGAATTCCCAAGAGAGTTTGTCAAAGGCTTTAGAAATGTCTAGTTTGAAAGCAATGTTACCACCTCTAATAGGCGTCAATATCATGAATCATTTCTTGTGCTAAAAGGATATTATCTATGGTTCTCCCTTTAATGAAACCATTTTGATGGAGATAATGTTCTAGAACAGAGGGTTGATACGGTTGGTGATTATTTTGGATACTAGTTTGTTAAAAAAAGTGCATACTAATCGGTCTAAAATCATTCCATGTTTCCAGATGGTTGTTTTTAGGGATAAGTATTATGGAGGTGCTAGAGAAGAATCTAGAAGGGGTGCCAAAAGTCAATAACGCTTCGATTAAATCGATTTAATAATGGGCCAACATCGGAAGAATATAGTAACCATCCAGAATCGAATCAGTATTCATGCTTTGGAGAATATTACTAATTCGAATCCTGGAGATGTACAAAGAGAGATGTTTTGATCAAGTAATTTTGAGGGTTAAATAGGTTCCATGTTAATGTTGTTGTTTAACACATTTTGGAAATGATGTATAACCAATCTTTAATCTCATTTTATCATATCCAATTATCATTATTGTTTTAATTTTCTTAATCGAGTTTATAACTTTTCTTTTGTTGAAAAGTGGAAATATTTTGTGTTTCACATCCAATATGTTTAGTAGCGACTTTTGCCAATAAGTTTCCTCCATGTTTTGATATTTAATCAAGTTATCTCTAGTTGAGTTCATCATTTTATTAGGATCAAACGGCAGCCTTCTTCAAGCGCACAAGATCTTCCATATTTTTAAGATTTGCAAAATGTTTTTAAAATGATGTTTATTCCAAGTTTGTTTGTTTTAATCTTTTAAGTTTAAGCCAAAAGTCATGCCTTTAATGGAGTTATCGGATGAATAGGGCCGTAGTCGTAAAACAAAGTATTATTATGTTGCAACCACATATTTTGGAAACGAAAGGGGACTGCGTGGTGTTGCGAGGGTGTTTTCACAAAGGATCGAGGCGGATGTTCTACTTAAGTGTTCAACTAAGGTATGAGGCCATTGATCAATCCAAAGGTGGTTAACCAGATCATCGCTTGCCAAAGTCTAGAATTGTGCCATGTAGTTGGAACCATAGAATCCTATATCGGTATACATACCCGTAATCATATTAGCGAAATCTTCCATAGAATTAATATTAGAGATGACTTCTTTCGTAAGTAGAGAGGATGGTGTTGAAATCCGCCAACCATCCGTGGTTGAGTGACCGAGGAAAAGATCTTAAATTATTCCATAGAATGTTCCGCTCTATTACAAGATGCATAAATAAAAGAGCATACGGTGAAAACACCCACAAATCGGCATTAATCAATTGTTGTTGGTTGTCAAGGATATTGATCGATAGAATTATTCCAAAATTTTGTTGTTAATGTTGTGAGAAAAAAAGAAGGAATCTTAGAAGAAGAGTGGATAAGAGGTTGATAGTAAGGAGAGATATGTTATGAATGCTATTTAGTTTCTAACGGATTCAACTAAGTCCCAAAAATGATGAAATTAATCATAACTGTTGGAAAGGGAAAATTGATTGGATGAGAATGAGGAGAAAGGTAATTAAAGTTGATGTAGAATTGATGAAGATCTTGTGATTCTGGTTGCATTTTTAGAGTTATTTTTGGATTTGAATGATTTTTTTTTTGTTTATAACAGTTTGAAAGGGTCTGTCAGTGTCCAATGTGTCTCCGTCTAAAAAAGAGTAGTTTGTGTTATCCAAAGTTTCATTATTACGCAAAGGAATCGTGATGGTAATTTCCCCTTCTTCCATATCGAGAATGATTAGTTAAGTTATCATTTTGTCCATTCAAAATTTTAGGGGATGTAGGAATAGTTTCATTTTCTTTTCTAGATTAAAGGTTTGTTTTATTTTATTTTGTTGCTGATCCAAACTAAGATTTACAGTCGAGGTGATGTTCCCAACCCTAAGTTCATCAGAAGTTCTTTGTTTTGGGTCATTAGTTGTAAGGGCCTGCATGTTATCATTGGGCATAGTAGTATATTTTCTAAGTTTCCAACACCAACCGTGTCATCAATTTCATTGTTCAAAACTGAATAGCCTCCTTTTGCAATTCCGGAGGTAAAGAGTGATTTTGTGGAGGATGATTATTTTGGTTAGCTTTAGGCACATATGCCATTTTAGTTGGTTGTTCCATAGTCACCGAATTAATAGGAATAGGAAGATTGTTTTTTTGAGATGTGGATGTAGGATAAAACAACTGTGTTCATGCCCATGAATTTTGCAATGTACGAAAGAAGGAAAGTTTTCAAATTCAACCTTTTGATTATAACCCATTTTTCGATCCAATCGATTTCTTTTGGATGTTTTTTGTTATATCAACTTCAACAAGTATCCGAAGCTACCGAGGGTCGGATCTCACCAGAAGCTTGATCAATTTGAAGAGGTCACAAAGATAGCCCCACAAAGAATAAAACCCGATGTAACAAAGTGTATATATGGGCAAAGCGAGCCAAATAGGAACAATTGGTGATTCCTCTTTAATATCAAAACTAGGTGTCCACTTAAGAAGTCACATTTGGCGTTAAAATGAAATAAGAATGACGCAAAAAACTCTTGAGTAATCCAAATCATTTGATAATTGAATTAAAACATGCCTCGGATCAATCAAACCCACGGAAAAAATGCCCGTGAGCTTCAGACTATGAAAAAAAGAGCGTATATTTTCTAAGTTCGGGCGTTTCAAGTTGAATTTACCCACCAACGAGAATTCAAATGGCCTAGAATTTCCAGACCAATCAACATTATTGCGCATACCACGGAAATCGAGACATTAGATTAACCAAAGTATTAGGCAGAACGGATTTACCCGAGAGAGCATCCTTGAAAGATTTAACTGAAGCCGTAGGTAAGATATGGATCGGTACCGGGGCTGCTTTGTCCGAGAAAGGAAAGCCATTTCCGCCAAGAGAGGGATTACATTACCAACAGGAGCAGGGGAGAGATCGCTACCAAATCGCGGAAGAACAGCGGCTGATTTCAATCGGAAGCAAGGAAAATCAGGGGAGCCGCCAGGAACGCGCTAGGGTTAGGAGCGCGTGGGAGCCGCCAGGAACGCGAGTTGCTAAAGTTCTAGTTGAGCTGGATGTTTATAAGAAACACAAACAAGAAGTTTGGATAGCGCTCTAAGAAAAGTGGCTATTTTCCAAAGATAGATTTACAATGTTTTCTAGTTTTTTTTTATGGCATTCCAAAAAACATGGGCTCTTGATTGTTGAATGTTTTATTCTTTATCCTCATTTAAAACAAAAGAACATTGTCTCACATTCTAAAATCTCTCATATTGATATTATGGAAGTTCCTACACCAATTAATGAGTATATCAATATCAACGAAAACCAAGAAAGTCAATTTGTCAATGAATCTAATAAAGGTCATTGCCATACACAAGTGCATATGGATGATTGAAATTATGAGCAAGAACCAATAAAAAAATGAGGATGAACATTTAAAGGATTGTAAATCTAAAACCTCTCCCCAAGCTCAAGACAATCTGCAAATCCTTTTCTCTCTCCAACTATCTTATACTAAAATGATGCTTACCATGATCCTTGGGCTGAAGATGTTTTTGAAGAAGCTGCAATTCAATCAAGTCTTTTTATAGTTGTTCTAAATCATGATGGTTTTCTACAGCTTATAAACCAAGAAGGTGAAGAAGTCTTAATGCCTTCTAGGGTGCACTTGAATGAAACTATTTTGGAAGAGGATTCTGCAAATATCATGAATATATTAGAAAATTATTGTCACATTGATGACAATTTTTGATTGGATGTTAGTTTTTTGGTTCCTCCTCCCATATTGAAATTGTCCTACATTGAGAGACTATTGTTCCATCTTTTCAACCAATCACTCTTTTTATTTGCAACTACATCAAATTAGAAGATGATGTTTTTTCAGACTATTTCAAATCCACCTCCAATTGGCATGGAAAAAATATTAAGAAATTTCATAGGAAGCCTCATTAGTTCATGGATCTTTAGCTAGCTTTTAAAGTGGACAATCGAATGTGAATCTAACTATAATATTTGATACAATCCCTTGGGAGGAGAATGTCAAGAGTTGGTGATAAATTCCTTAGGCCTACATTATTATTTACCTTTATTATAATTCCATGTATTGTAGCTTACCTAAGAAGATTCATAGCTCTCAAGATTATTTATAAATCTAGTCATATTTCCTTATGGCATCTCCACTCATTTTGATAGCTTGTTTTCTTTAGAATTGTTTTTACTTTCATTTATCTCATTTTGTATTATGATTTTGGTAAGGTCTCAATCCATTTATGGCTCATTCTAAGAGATGATTTTTTTTTTTTTTTGGCTTCTTTCTTTGACAAGCTTGTAGATATTTGTTTATATTTTGTCTTATTAATAAAAATTTTTCTTATTGCTTTAGAAAAATGTACATGAAAAAATACCAAGGATTATGCTTAAATAACTTATATAACTTTTAGTTTAAAACATGTATTTATATGTGTAAATTGATCAAATCAAACATTTTGGTTCAAAACAATTTTGGCTTGAGTTAAAATAAAATATTGTTATTTCAAGTTGATGTTTGCTTAATTGCACATTCATAAAAGCAAATATTTCCTCTTTTGACAAGATGCATAAGAGCATCTCTTGGAACCTAGACCTTAAGAAAATGACTAACGCAAACAATGAAATCCTTAATAATCAATAATGATATTGGCACCGACTTCTGAAAAGATAAATTTCAATTCTTAATATTAGAAGAAAAATAAACTACTTTTATAATAATATTACATAATTAGTTAATTGCACTTTCATAAAATGCATGTTTGATATTAAAAAATATTGCTAATATAATTAAAATAAGAGTTGACATGTATAATGCTATTCTATAATAAAAATGAATTTATTTATTATTTCAATAAAAAATTATAGTTAAATATACACGTATGGTAAATATATAATTTTATTTATTTTGTATGTATATTTCATTCTTGCGTTGTATAATCATGATCAATTTTATTTCAAATATAATCATGTTGAGATTTTACTATTGGTGAAATCAAAAGCACATTTTAAATTAGTTATAAAATAGATAATTACAAAAAGTTGTATGTATTTAAATCTACCTAAAAAAATAATAATATAAGTTATGACTTCTAATGCCTAAACCTATACCACAGTCAGCGGTACCTAGATATGCTATATGGCATCGTTTTCCTCAAATTTCACAGCTTGATTTGCCCATATTTACTTAAGTTTCAATTCCAATTTTGGGAAATCACATGAATATTTTGGTGAATCAACAAAAGGTGGCATAATTTGTTGTCTCTTACCCTTTTAAAGATGTTATTGTGGGTAATTTCTCCAGATCTAGTATAACTCAACTTCATTCTTACATGATAAGCCTATGATTTTGTTTTCGGATGATGAAATAGCTTCATTAGTTGCTCCATTAGAATTCTCCTTGGTGGTAAATTTACCCTTCGTAGTGCTTCTATGGAATCTATTAGAGCATTTTTCTCAAACCTGAAAAATTACGGTTCATTTTAGTTGTCTTAATAGACCCTACATATATCAATTCAACTCTAATGATTTAGACTATAGTAGAATCATTGCACATCGCATCTACTATATTAATAATTGCAAAATACGCCTCCTAAAATGATCTCCCTATTTCAGCATTAAGAAGGAATCATTGATGTTCTTGTGCATGTTTTGCTCTCAAACTTGTGATTCCACCTTATTAACCATCAAGTTATGTATGCTTTAGCTTCTATCATAGGATGTCCCCTCCAATCGATCAAGCCACAACATCTACAACTTGACCTTCGGTTGCTAAAGTTCTAGTTGAGTTGGATGTTTATAAGAAACACAAACAAGAAGTTTAGATTGCGCTCTAAGAAAAATGGCTATTTTCCAAAGATAGATTTACAATGTTTTCTAGGTTATTTTATGGCATTCCAAGAAACATTGGCTATTGATTGTTGAATGCTTTATTCTTTATCCTCATTTAAAACAAAAGAACATTGTCTGACATTCTAAAATCTCTCATATTGATATTATGGAAGTTCCTACACCAATTAATGAGTATATCAATATCAACGATACCCAAGAAAGTCAATTTGTCAATGAATCTAATAAAGGTCATTGCCATACACAAGTGCATATGGATGATTGAAATTATGAGCAAGAACCAATAAAAAAGGAGGATGAACATTTAAAGGATTGTAAGTCTGAAACCTCTCCCCAAGCTCAAGACTATCTACAAATCATTCGCTCTCTCCAACTATCTTATACTAAAATGATGCATACCATGATCCTTGGGCTGAAGATGTTTTCGAAGAAGCTGCAATTCAATCGAGTCTTTTTATAGTTGTTCTAAATCATGATGGTTTTCTACAGATTATAAACCAAGAAAGTGAAGAAGTCTTAATGCCTTCTAGGGAGCACTTGAATGAAACTATTTTGGAAGAGGATTCTGCAAATATCATGAATATATTAGAAAATTATTGTCACATTGATGACAATTTTAGATTGGATGTTATTTTTTTGGTTCCTCCTCCCATATTGAAATTGTCCTACATTGAGAGACTATTGTGCCATCTTTTCATCCAATCTCTTTTTATTTCCAACAACATCAAATTAGAAGATGATGTTTTTTTAGACTATTTCAAATCCACCTTCAATCGACATGGAAAAAATATTAAGAAATTTCATAGGAAGCCTCATTAGTTCACTCGATCTTTAGCTAGCTTTTCCGAAGTGGACAATCGAATACCTTCCCTGCGCGTTCTGCTCCCCTGTTTTCCTTGCTTCATTGAAATCAGTTCTTCAGCGATTTGGTAGCGATCACTCCCCTCTGGTAATGTAATCCGCCTCTCTTGGATGGCGGAATGGTCTTTTCCTTGCTCGGACAAAAGCGCCTGCTCGATCTAGTATCCTTACCTACGGCTTCTGTTAAATCTTTCAAGGATGCTCTCTTGTGTAAATCCGTTCCGCCTAATACTTCGGTTAATCTAATGTCTACTGATTTCCGTGGTATGCCTGCAATAATGTGTTCGGATTCAGATGTGGAAATTCTAGCTAAGCCATTTGAATTTCGTTGGTGGGTAAATTCAACTTGAAACGCCGAACTTAGAAAATATCGATCTTTTTTTCATAGTCCAAGCTCACGGGCACTTTTACGTGGGTTTGATTGATCCGAGGCATGTGTTAATTCAATTATCAAATGATTTGGATTACTCAAGAGTTTTTTGCGTCATTCTTATTTCGCTTTTAACGCCAAATCGACTTCTTAAGTGGACACCTAGTTTTGATATTAAAGAGGAATCACCAATTGTTCCTATTTGGCTCGCTTTGCCCAATATGCGTATACACTTTGTTACGCTCGGTTTTGTTCTTTGTGGGGCTATCTTTGGGCGGCCTCTTCAAATTGATCAAGCTACGTGGTGAGATCCCGACCCTCGGTAGCTCGGATACTTGTTGAAGTTGATATAACAAAAAAACATCCAAAAGAAATCTGGATTGGATCTGAAAAAATGGGTTATAATCAAAAGGTTGAATTTGAAAACTTTCCTTCTTTCGTACATTGCAAAATTCATGGGCATGAACACATTGTTTTATCCTACATCCACATCTCAAAAAAAAACAATCTTCCTATTCCTATTAATTCGGTGACTATGGAACAACCAACTAAAATGGCATATGTGCCTAAAGCTAACCAAAATAATCATCCTCCACAAAATCACTCTTTACCTAGAACGGCTGAATTGCAAAAGGAGGCTATTCAGGTTTTGAACAATGACATTGATGACACAGTTGGTTTTGGGAACTTAGAAAATATGCCTACTACTATGCCCAATGGTAACATGCAGGCCCTTACAACTAATGATCCAAAACAAAGAACTTCTGATGAACTTAGGGTTGGGAACATCACCTCGACTGTAAATCTTAGTTTGGATCAGCAACAAAATAAAATAAAACAAATCATTAATCTAGAAAAAGAAGATGAAACTATTCTTACATCCCCTAACATTTTGAATGGACAAAATGATAGCATAACTAATCGTCATTCTCGATATGGAAGAAGGAAATTACCATCACGATTCCTTTGCGTAATAATGAAACTTTGGATAACACAAACTACTCTTTTTCTGACGGAGACACATTCGACACTGACAGACCCTTTCAAACTGTTATAAACAAAAAAAATCATTCAAATCCAAAAATAACTCTAAAAATGCAACCAGAATCACAAGATCTTCATCAATCCTACATCAACTATAATTACCTTTCTCCTCATTCTCATCCAATCAATTTTTCCTTTCCAACAATTATGATTAATTTCATCATTTGGAACATTAGTGGTATTGGGACTTCCCTAGTTCATGTCGCATTAGAAGCCTCTATCGCATTCATAACATATCTCTTCTTACTATCACAACCTCTTATCCACTCTTCTAAGATTGCTACCGCTAGAACACTAGGTTTCCTAATTTTTCTCACATTAACAACAAAATTTGGTTGTTTTGGAATAATTCTATCAGCATCAATATCCTTGACAACCAACAACAATTGATTAATGCTCAGATTTCGGTAGGTGTTTTCACCGTGTTGTGCTCTTTTATTTATGCATCTTGTAATAGAGCCGGTAGGAACATTCTATGGAATAATTTAAGATCTTTAGCCTCCTCGGTCACTCAACCCTGGATGGTTGGCGGAGATTTCAACACCATCCTCTCTACTTCTGAAAGAAGGGGAGGGTCAACTCCTAATATTAATTCTATGGAAGATTTCGCTAATATGATTCTGGACTGTAACCTTACCGATATAGGATTCTCTGGTTCCAACTACACGTGGAACAATTCTAGACTTTGGCAACGCCTCGTCATTATCTGGTTAACCACCTTTGGATTGATCAATGGCCTCATACCTTAGTTGAACACTTAAGTAGAACAATCGATCCGCTCTTCGATCAGTGAAAACACCCCTCGCAACACGCACCTCCCCTTTTCCAAAATATGTGGTTGCAACATAATGACTTTATGTCTTTTGTTTCTAACTGGGCCCTATTCACCCGATAACTCCATTAAAGGCATGATCCGTTTTGGCTTAAACTTAAAAGATTAAAACAAACTCGCGGTGGAATAAACATCCTTTTAAAACATTTTGCAAATCTTAAAACATGGAAGATCTTGTGTGCAGCTTGAAGAAGCGTTTGAGATCCTAATAAAATGATGAACTCAACGAAGCTAGAGATAACTTGATTAAATATCAAAACATGGAGGAAACTTATTGGCGGCAAAAAGCTGCTACTAAACATATTGCCGATGGCGGCGAAACACAAAATATTTCCCGCTCTTTTCAACAAAAGAAAAGTTATAAACTCGATTAAGAAAATTAAAAACAATAATGATAATTGGATATCGGATAAAATGAGATTAAAGAGGTTATACATCATTTCCAAAATTTGTTAAACAACAACATTAACATGGAACCTATTGCTAACCCTCATCGATTCCCTCAAAATTACTTGATCAAAACTTCTCTCTTTGTAGATCTCCGACGGAATGAAATTAGTAATATTCTCCAAAGCATGAATTCAGATTCGATTGCTGGGATGGTTACACTACTATATTCTTCCAACAGTGTTGGTCCATTATTAAATCTGATTTAATCGAAGCCGTTATTGACTTTTTCAATGGCACACCCCTTCCTAGATTCTTCTCTAGCACCTCCATAATACTTATCCCTAAAAATAACCATCCGGAAACATGGAATGACTTTAGACCGATTAGTCTATGCACCTTTTTTAACAAGCTAGTATCCAAAATAATCACCAACCGTATCAACCCTGTTGCCAACATTATCTCCCGAATCAAATTGGTTTCATTAAAGGGAGAACCATAGGCGATAATATCCTTTTAGCACAAGAAATGATTCATGATATTGAGTTCCTATTAGAGGTGGTAACATTGCTTTCAAACTAGACATTTCTAAAGCCTTTGACAAACTCTCTTGGGAATTCCTTGTTTCTATACTCCATCTTTTGATTCTCAAAGAATTTATTATCATTAAAATTGTATCACTAATGTTTGGTTCGGTTATCGATGGAGAGAATCGGTTTCTTCACTTCTACACGCTTACGCCAAGGAGATCCTTTATCGCCATTGCTTTTATTATATGTAGATTATTTATCCAGGAGCCTGAACGATTTTTTCTATAATAAACCAAGTATGATTTACAAAACTCAAGGTGGATTTCCCATTACTCATCTTTGCTTTCGACGATTTTATCGTTTTCTCCAATGCTTCTATAACACACGTCAAAATATTATGAAATTCTTTAAAGATTTGGCAAAAGCGGTCTCCTCCTTAACAAAATAAATGTTGCTTCATAACCTCTAATAAAATCAACAATAATAGAATTAATCAGATAACGAGGATCACTAACTTTCATCAACATCATCTTCCGATCAATTATCTAGGTACTCCTCTGTTCAAAGGACATAAAAGATCTTACCTTTTTGACGATTTAATCCACAAAATATCCAACCGTATCTCCTCTTGGGAATATCATTTTCTATCCTTTGGAGGGAGGTTAACTCTAATTAAGAGTACCCTTAATTCGATGCCTCTTTATCTCATTCAAAATCTCGTTCAACCAATTTTGTATTAATAGAATTGAGAGGCTCATTAACAAATTTTTTTGGGGATCTAATACCTCTTCCTCAAAATACACCGTCCTCTTGGCACAAAATCGTGGCATCTCAGGAAGGTGGTGCGGACAAATCTATCAAAGACACCATCAACGCATTCTCTTATAAACTTGGTGGAATTTTAGAAGCAACAATAGCCTTTGGGCTAACTTCATGACAAACAAATACTGCCTATCTAAGCACCCATTGAACTGCTCTTATAAAACTAATGCTTCTCCCATTCAAATGGAAGGCAGAATCTTTAATTTTTTGGGGCATTAACTCGCAACTCTTTCTTCGGCAAGATAAGCGGCTTGGAAATAACTCTTTTGATGAATTAATTTCCTCATGTTCTATTGATACCATCAAAGTCAAATCTTTCGGAATAATAATAAATGGAACTTTTCGGGCTCATTGATTATATCCCTTCATCCTTTTAGACAAACTCAATAACATAAACATTACATCCAATAAAAGACCAGATTCTTTTAAACTCTCTCTCAAATGCATTCGGTTTTAAAATGTTTGGCTTATGATCAAAGAACCTCGAGATTATTCCAAAGTGTATGCTCGACTTTGGCACAATAATATTCCCACCTCATATTCCATTCTCACTTGGCGTATCTTAAAAAGCTTTGTCCCTATTGATTCCTTGATGTGGAGTAAAGGTTTTTACCTCCCATCAAAATGTCATTGTTGCTCCCATATTGAAAATGTAAATCACCAATTGTGAATGGTGCGATTGCATCTAAACTTTGGATTTGGTACGATAATCTTTTCTCCATTGACAAATATAGCCGCTTTCTATTTATCAACTCCTCGAGATATATTTTGAAAACAATATAAAAGGTCATATTAAAATTGTTACTGCGATCATTATTCTCTGGTTCATTTGGATGGCTAGAAATGATGCTAAGCATAACGATATTTCTATGAATCATTCCAAAATAATTGCCAAAACTAAGTTCAAAATCATTGAACTATTTAAAGCCAATCTTATTAAATATAAACACTTAAAAGCGTGTAAATTTGTTGCCTCTAAATTGGGTTTGCATTTGCCTGATACAAACACCTCTAAACAAGCCAAAATACTTTATTGGGCCAAACCACATGATAACGTTATCAAAATTAACACCGATGGAGCTGTATCCCCTAATGCTTCTGGTTGTGGTGGCATCTTTAGAAATTTCAAGGGTGATGTTCTCATGGCCTTTGCTAATCCTATTACTAACTCGGTTCTTTTCTTTGAACTAATGGCGGTGTATAATGCTCTTAACATTGCAATTCTGAAAGGTTGGCTTAATATTTGGTGGAAGTGGATGCCTTATTACTAATTGAACTCTGATATGAAAAATGGCAATGTGGAATTATATTACTTAATCAAGCAAACTAAAATTGCTCACTCAATTTTGTTACAAAATCACTCATATATGGAGGAAGGAAATGCTTGTCTGTTTATCTTGCTAAATTAGGAACTAGATTGAATGAGCCCACTAATTTTAATAACCATTCTATTCCTAAATACTTACAAGGATTGGTCAACCTGGACAAGACGGGTTTGCCTTACATTAGAGCATGACATTTTTCGGTACATCTTGTCTTCATATTTTTTCGAATGGAAGCACCCTATCTCTTTATGGTATTGTTGATTTCTTTGGATTAGGTCTCCATTAAGCATTGTTTTCTCTTCATTCGGAAGATCTGGCGTTGTACACGTGAATATCTCGATTTATGGAAACTTTTTCTGCTTGATGTTATCGTATGCTGACAGGGGAATATCTGTATTGCTCCCTGGGTTATTTTTGATCTGGATTACCTGTATGGTAGCCCTATCTGCTGCTTGGAACTACTACTCTAAATGATATTTCTGGATAATTTTGTGGATGTTTGTTATAAATGGATGCACTCCGTGAGGAATTGCAGCCCTTTTCTATCTTGAAAGATTTGGATTGTTTATGGCCCATACTTTCATCATGAATTGGTTTTCTATTTTCTAATCCCACATTTGGAAAAGTTTCCTTTGGTCGTGAGTGTTATCGGTTTCTTGCTTGTGGATGTAACTCTTCTTTGGTGCTTACGAGCTATATATTATCCTTTTAGGATCGATTTCGATATGAATCATCCGGAAAATTCGCTTATGGTGCAATTTTCCTAGAACTATAAAACTATTGATTTTCCGGAACCTTGTGATTCTTTGTTCCTACTAGTTCATATGCTTGCACTTTAAGTGCTTTGGCGGGGTGTATCGTTGGTTAGTTGTTACATTTGGTCGTGCACATACCTTGCGCAATTTGTCATCTCGCATGATAGCTGGGTTAAGTTGGGCGTTCATGTTTCTGCTTATGGCTGTAAATCGGAGTGGTAATGCTGATCAAAAATTTTTTTCTCGTAATTGTTGGCTGCTTTCATTTCACTTTTGAATATTCATATATCGCATATAATTCCCTCACGCATGATTCTTTGGGTTAAATGGGCTTACATTTCTTTAATATGTTGGTATTTGTGCCTTCTCATTTTGGTTGGAAAATGCCGTCTGGCCGTGAATAACTACTCATTTCTTTGCTTGTGGTTGTGATATCATCGGTGGATGATGATACTCTCAGGTTTACTAACTGTTCTCTATCCGTTCGATTCATAATGAATTATCTATATGGCACCCATGAATGCTCTTATTATCGCTCTAAATGCAATTCTTGGATGCTTTTTTTAAATGTTTGTATTACATACCACAGTGAAATACAATGCTTTACTATCACTATTACCCCAAGGTTATTTATAAAGGGAGGGTTTCACAGGGCTTATTGTCGATATACTCTATTGGGATGGTCTTAATCTCGAGATGAGCTTGATTAGGTTTGCAGGTTATAAAGCTCACTTATCTATCAACAACTGGATGTTGCATTCTCTCGGGTTTGTTGGCTATGATGGCGGTGACGATCTCACTTCCTTTGGTTCGGTAGTTGCTCCTGTGATGTAACCCTTCTGAAGTTGGATGCTCATACTTGCATCGCCCCAAAGGATGTGATTGAGCAGAGCCTATTTTACCACATTTCCTTAATATCATTTTCACTTTATTGTGTTTTCCTCCACTTATTGTCGGCATTACCTTAACTGCTTTATCTTTTTGCTATTCTCTTATGGTTTTGCAGGTTTGCTCCAGTTAGTATTTTCTTTTGTGTTTAAATGCTTCTTTTGGAATTTGGATGTATTTAGATTGGGGTTTTTCTCCTTAGGTTGATTGTAGCTCTTTGAGCAGTAGTTCTGGAGTGTAACCCCATTTAAGGATCTTGTAACCTTATTTTTGTGGCAATAAAATACCCCCGTATAATGGGGTTTCCCTAAAAAAAAAAATAAAAAAAAAAAAAAAATTTGATGTTTGCTTAATTGCACATTCATAAAATCAAATTTTCCTTTCTTGACAAGATGCATAAGAGCATAACTCAACATGAAACATGTTAGAATATCTTTCATTATAATTATAGTCCTAGATGCATGATAGGAAAACTAATGAAAAGATTAGCGTTAACTTTTACCTCTTTGGAAATATAATTCATATTTTTATTACACACATTTCATGTATTAGAGTTATTATTAAAATTTGTAATTATTAGAAAAGATATATTGTGAACATCTAGAGAAATAATGTGTAGTAAACACAACATGAACTAAATTACAACTAAATTTCAATATTGAAGGTAACAAGCATTTTAAAAGGATAAATAAAAAGCAGAACCAACATTTAAATTTTGAACAAAAATGAAAGCAAGCTTATTATTCATGTGCATGAAGTAGAGCATAAAATTATCAATAATAAATAAACTAATAGATATAAGTTCTTGATGAATCCTTAATGCACATGAACACATGGACTACTGTGTGCTACAAAATTTCTAATAATAAAGATAAAACTTTACATCTTAGACTTCCACAAAGACTAGTACACATACATAGATAATAAAAATGAATGCAAAAGACACCATTTATTATTTGGAAAATCCAAAATAAGAAAACAAATCATAGGATCTAGCCTAAACAAAAACAAAGTCACTTTGCTAATTGAGATTAACAACATATAATATTTCATTTAATTGAAGATGATGGAATTTTAAAGCTTATAATGCAACTCTAGCTCGATCTGTTGTGGGTGTAGCTAAAAAACATTTAAGTAGCTATGAAGGGATATGATGGTATGCAGTAAAGAGATGGTAATCAGATGTTGGTGGTTGGACAACCAACTATGAATGGTGGCAACCAGATGATACAATCAAACAATAATGGATAACAATTGTTAGGTGATTGTAGCTAATTAATAATGATTAATGATGGTGGTTGTTGATGTTGATCATAGGGTAAAATTTATAAGCTCTTCAGATCATCATAATTTCATTAATTTCTAGTTTCATTGTCTTGCTCATGTTGAAAATGAGATTTTATTTATAACTTTTTACAATATCATTTTGATTAATTCAATCAAAGTTTCAAAATACTGTATTAGACAAACCATATTATTTCTTTTAAAATTAGGCTACATATTTAGTTTTTAAGTGTTTAAATGATCTTGTATTAAATGTATTTTATTTCAATATACAAATAACTTATAGTTGATTAGTCAAATTATAAAGCACTCCTTGAACAAATTGACCATTTGCTTGGTGGTGAACGTCAGTCAAGAAGATTTGTGACCGACAAGGATGTAGAAGTGCTTGACATAGAAGAATGATTTGGGTGAAGGAAGGCCATTAGCATCCTCTTTAAGGAGTGGAATCATTTTTTACTGCATTAGCTGGCTTGAATCCATTGGGGGTTGCCTAGATCAATGTCGAATGTACTAGGGCTTATGGCTTTCTCGATTGCTCTAAAATAGGTTCTTATGTCAAGATGTTTCAAAGATGTGCTAGTAAGTAAAAATTAGGCTACCTTTTAAAATACCAAAGAAGTAGCAAAATATAGAGCAAAGATAAGAATAATAAGTACCATAAATAAAGAAAAACTCATTTATTTAAGGATCCTCGATTAGAATTTAATGAACTCAGAAGTAGTCTCTAATATAAATGAATTGAATGAGAAGTCATGTTCTAGCTTTGTTATGTTACTGTTGATGTTTTCTCCAATATTGATACTACATGGTTATTTTAGTTGCCATCTATCATGGTCTTGTATGATGTTGTTATTAATTTTTTAGTTCTATGTAGGAGAAGTGTTCGAGTTTTCTATGGATATGTATAGGATAAATATGCTCAAGGAGCTTGGGGTAGAGACATGCCCAAGGAGTTCAAGGTGGAGGTGGTGTTGGCAAGATAGCTTTTATTTTCTTCATCATCACTATCATCAATGTGGTCATTTTTTGCTAAAAAAACATGTAAAAATATTAATTGATAAGCATAGTAGGAATATGGATGGGTTGTAAGGACACCTTAAATTGTGCTTTACTTCTAGGACATAGGGTATCACAAGATTAACGACAGATTCTAATGATGGCTAAATTTAAGATTAAATAAAAAAAAAATCATTATATTGAGTAAGAAAATTCATAACACTAAGCTCATTGCAAGTCATATAGTTAGAAGGTGGTGATAAAATAGGACTAATATTGATTTGGTCACTTGCTTTAATTATGGCATGGTGATGAAGCACATGTTGAATAATATTGTTGATTTATAAAGAGCAATAGGGTAATGATGGGGTAGATCGAAGTTTGGTAAGACTTAGTGCCAGCACTTATGAGCAAGAACCAATATTAGTTATATAAATGTTGTATGCAAGTTTAGATCAAATATCTTTATTTGCTTATAGCACATCATATATCATACAATGGTGAACTTGATAACATGGTTCAAGATGAATTAAAAAAAAAGACCTTAATAGTACCTGAATAGGAAAATAAACTTAATTTTGCAACAAAAAGATCATCGATAACGAAAGAAAGATAGTTTTGTTGTATCATATTTTCATTGATGTTGGAGAATCACCAAATTCTCTCATATACAATAGCATCATCATTGTCTATAAAGCATTAACTATACTATGGCATGGACTATGACGACATGATACCACATTGCCTTTTTCTAGACAAAGTAACAAGTCACTCACCTTACTGAAAGGTATACATAAATGCATGTGCCCAATCAAGTAATATAATGTTAAGTAAAGTATCATTCTCACAAATATTGAGTGTCAAATTTTCAAGTTAATTGCTAGTCATTTAAGTTATAATTTTTATCCAACGAAGTAATAATATAGCACAAAATTTTCTTTAATTTTAAAAATAATAATTTTTAATATTTTAAATATAGATAAGGGTGTTGTTTTTAATAAGTAAAATTATTACTATGATTTTATGTAATTTTATTGTTATCATAATTATACTAAGTTGTGTTTGACACAGTGTCGCAGCACTAAAGATGCAACACCTAGGTTCTAGTTATATTTTATGCTTCTTAAATTTGTAGTATCAACCAGGTGCGTAAATATTATATTTTTTTTTATTTCTTGACCCATATAACCAAACAAATCCCTTTAATCAATTTTTTGTCTAGTGTTGATTACATTTTCAAAGGTCATTTCCCTCTATCTCCCTTGAAATTGCTACGGGTCCTAAAATTTAATTGTATCAAACTGTCACCTAATACTACACTTATTTATTTTTCCCCACTATCATTCTAAGGCTCCTCGATGACACTAGATCATAAATAGTTTTATTATTACAATTGGCTAGTTTGTAAGTAAATGAATCTCAGGGAAAATCAAAACACAATAAACATTGATTGCACAATTATTTTTCTATATTAATATTTCACAAATAAAATTTAATACAGAATGATGTTCAAAATTAACATAAAATCATAGAACAATCAAGCTAGCTACTCATAATACAAGAAAATAGATCCATGAGCTAGACCAAAAAGATAACTAGAGAAAAAGGGAAGAATGAACTGAGTAATTTTTCTAAACCTATGCTTTACTGCCTCTATCCTCCTTCTCGGTGGAGAACCACAATGAATTTAATGTGCACTCCATCTTAAACCTTCTCCTTAACTTTAGCATGAACAAACACACTTTACACATCTTTAGAACTTTCTACACATACAATATCAAAATACACAACACACACTTGGGTGTCACTCTCAAGTGTTGTCAATCATTACACTTACACTAGACTCACACATTGCCAAAATAATTTTTAAGATTGAGATATCATGCTTATTTATAACTCTTAAGTCCACTACATTATTGGTTTGCTCACCTTGAAAGCTCTATAAATCTCAAATGATTTTCAAACTAAAGCTTCTTATGTTACTATGGGCGTGATGCTATTTTTTTAGCTCCCACGTGTTCTCTAACTTTGACATCAAATTTCTAATGCTAGCACCTTAGTGCACTAAAGTAATCATAATGCTATGTCCGGTACCTCAGTTGAAATCTGAGCCAAGGCTTCCTTGTCTATTTTGATTTTTTCATTTGGTTTTCACATAGCACCATGGCGCTAGTTTTCCAATGCTTAGGCATTCTACTTGCTATTTCCATGTCAAATTTTTATGTCCCCTAGTGGCATTGGGTCTTGTTTTGAGGCTTCAAATTTAGTTTGCTCTAGTGTCACGATGATGTTTCTACGATGCCTGGGCGCTTGACCCAATTTTTGTAATTTTCTCTTTAAATTTTTATTTTCTTGTTTCAACACAAAAACAAACTACAAAAATATATTTTTCACGCATTTTAAGCATAATTTAAGTATAAATATAATAAATTTTTTGTAATTTGTGCAAGTCGATCACACTAATAATAAATATTTTAGAGAATTAATAGTGAGTGAATGAATGAGATATGTGTGCTAATCATAAGAAAACTAGAGTAGATATAATTATATAATAAAATACAAATTAGATAGTATGCTTAATTCATCATACTGATCATCATGATGACTAAAAATGGATAAGCTAATTGAAGATTAATCATATAGTATAATATGCATCATAATGTATAGTAGGCATGGTCAATAAAGCTATTTAACATGGTGTCAAATTCCATTAGCATGACATAAGAAATAAATATAATCACATCATCATGACATAAACTTTTAAAATTCTATCTATATGATGTTAAATTCCATTCTTAAGATGTTTAACTTATCATGACCCAAAACATTCATTAGAATATTCACCAATTATTTTTGTTTGCTAATTAAATACAATTTTACATTATGTTTACATACGATCTCTTGAAAATGATGGTAAGTATAAATATAATTAGTTTTGGAGTATTGTATATGATTCTTTGTTAGATATGTAATACACACTACACACATAATATATATTCTCGCTTAATTTTTTAAAATCAAGTAACTATTACTATAACTATATAACCTAAGTGATACATCTACCAACTACTATATATTATGCTTCAACAATGAAAAGAATAATAGAATTCAATTTTGTATTAGATTGTGAGACTACGAAATATCCTATAATGGCATTCTATTCTAAGGATATTAAATTTCTATTTTATGGGAATAATTAAATATTAAAAAGTGCTTTATTGCAATTATATATGTTTTTTATATCTACTTGGAATTATGGATATTTGCTTACAATGTAACTAATATCAAGTCAACTTGTAAAATAAAGCATGATCAAATCATCTTTCAATATATTTTTATTTCCTTAGACTTACCACTAAGTTTCTTATCTAACTATATGATTTGGCATATTAGGGTATTAATACTTTTATATTCATTCATATTAAATATTTTATAAGTTTTTTAGTATATTTTATTTGACATAAAAATATTTTAGCCTTCATTGCTTTTGGTATGTCATCAGTCCATCAATTAAAGCATGAATCTTGATATAATTTTCATGTTAAAATTTTTATAAAATAAATCAAAGATCATTCATCACTTGATTTCAACATATTTGTAGTCCTACATAACATTTAAATGAAATAGATTTATTCGCACCAAAAATAGTTTAATTTGAATCGAAATGAGCCAAAATCAAACACTTAAAGTTCAATGAGAAGCATCAAAGCATTAATTAAGGGGTCAAGTAATCTCATAAATCTAGCAAGTCTATAATTAAACTGAATGTCTAAATAATAGGAATCCAAATAAGTCTAAGATAATTAAATTTTAAAGTGATTAAGATATAAATGTTGAAAGAATGATCTATGATTAGAAGATTTAATATGAGTCATCTAATATATTATTTTTGAATTTTAGTTAAATTTATAAAAAGCATCTCACAAAAGTCATTAAATAGGATCTCATTTTCAACTTAAAGAAGGGAGACGTTAAGAGCTAAGAGAGCTTGAAGCCAATCACTAGCATTAGCCATCATTTAGTATCACTAATAGCTACTGTAGCCTAACAACTACCATACAGTTGTAGCATTACTATGTTATTATTGTCTAACTTTTGTGTAATTGTAGAAAAAGTAATTACTCAAAATCAAGTAACTCCATCTTCTCTAGTTTAAGGGAAAGGTGAAAGTCTATAATTTTGTTTATGTAAGGATTATGTTAATTAGACTATATATTTTGATTCTTTTCTTCTTCTTCTTCTTCTTTTTTTTTCTTTTTTTTTGTTGTTTTTGAAATTTTTCATGGAAAATTTATAGTTTTTTTCTATATTCTTTTTAATCATCTTTGTATGCACTAGATTTCATGCAAAGCTAGGACATGAAATTTCTTATTATATTGCCATAAATTTTATAGCATATAATAGGTTTATTTATATTGCAATAAATTATGTTAATTCTCTCATCTTACTTATGTTAAATTCATGAATAATCAGTTAAAAATATCTAACCAAATTAAATTATTTATTGCTCAAAATAATATAACATCAATATAAATTTAAACTGTCAGGATGATAGAGCCAAACAACCTAATGAATAATATGGTTTGTCCCTTTAGTGTGTTCATGTTTTAATAAAAATGAAAGAAGTCTTCCATACCATGCCCAATGGGATTGATTTATTGCATTTAATGCCTTCTTTAAATTTTATATATGATCATGATATATTTAGCTTACAAAACCCGGTCGCTACCAAACATATATATCTTCCTCTATGACAACACACAAGAAATTACTTTTAAAGTAGCTTGGCTAAATCTTTTAATTAATTTTATCTTATTTCTCACAATTAATCGAAAGTTGTTTTATTTAATTTTTAGTGCTCATATTCATTTATAACACTTTGATCAACAGATTTAGGCATAAATTCCTATACATCATTTCTAGCAATTAATTTAATTCTTCTTTTATAGCAATGAACAAGAATTCATTAGATAATTCCTTCTCAATGTTAGATAGTTCAATTAGAGCATAAATGCTATTGTGTTTATTTTTTTTTTTGTATAAGTGCAATTATTGTCCTAAAACTCACAAAAGGAATTAATAATTTTAATTTTTTTCATTTGACTAGAAGCATATGTCAATTTCTTGGAAGTTATTCTTTATCTTTATCTTTAACTTAAAAGTTTTAATATTTGATGTGTTTTATCAACCATATCACTTTCTTTTATCTATTTTTGGGTAGCAAACTCATCAAATGTAGTATATATCATTAATATTTTTTAATAATACCTTATCAGAATTTTTTTTCCCAAAAGAAAAAAACTCAAAAATATTACTTCATCAAATTTTGCATCCAATTTTTTTTTAGATTTTTCAATCATGTATCAAATACTCACAATTGATACAAGTGGAGTTAGTATTTTGCTCTTTAGTAATTTATAAAATTTTTATTATAGATACATCGCAGGGATCTAGTGGATCAATTATAAATAGTCAAAGCAAGAAGGAAATGAAACCATCACTAAGAGCATGATGTTAACCTTCCTTACATCTTTATTTAAAATTTGAGTGTTTTTATTAATATATTTTTATTATAAGTCTATATGTGTATTATATTTTTATGCAAATATATAAAAAAAATTCAAAATTTAAATTCAATGGAGTTTAAATTTCTAAACCATGAAAAGTTTTAAATTGTAAAATTATTAAGCACCAATAAATGTAAAATAATTATTAATTTCATTAGAAAAGGCTAGCTAAGGTGTGATTATTTCTCTGCTAAATTCAAAATAAGGAGGTCAACTCCCCACTCTCTTGCTTCTTGGTTCTTTCATTTTTGGCATTGAGGTCTGACATTGATTTCTTTTATGACTCACATCAATGATATTTTTTGAAGAGAGAGAAAGTTAACAAATTAAAACCATAAAATGAACTGGATGATTAAGGCTGAAAATTTGATCTCAACACTCCAATTATCATCATGATTGAAGTGATTACATATTTTTTTTACATATTTGAAGGCTACCATATTTACTTTACCATAAAATATAGCACTTAAGTTTAATATCAATTACATATTTTGTTTACATACTCACCTATTTTTCCTCCATTCTCTTTCACCATTCACTTGTGCTAAATTTGAAATCTGTTACAACTTTACTCTATATCATCATAATCATTGTAATTGTATTTATTTTATTTTGCTAAAAATTTATCACTGTCCTAATAGGTTAGCCCTAATTTGACATGCAAGAAACTCAAGCTAAAATATTATTAATTTGTCTTTTAAATAATCTAAAATAGATTTTGACCAAATTTAATTAATTCTTTGGAATTTGATTTCTTTCTAAGTTAGCCATTATACACTAAATATTATATAATAAATAATATTCCCAACATGTAAAACAGAATCCTAAAATTATTATTGTTTTAACTATATTGGGAAAGAAATTAAAGGGAATCAATGCTTTCATTCCAAAAATGAACATGAAAAAGTCATCGACCCACACTCTTAATAAGTCAGTTAACAGAATTCTTTTTTTCCACATAATTTTTGAGATTTATATATCAAAACATTCCTCACTCTTAAAGCTTCAAGTTTGTATGAATTGATCAAATATCTTAAATAATGTTTTTTCTTATAATCTTTAGCTTCTGCATAATTTTAATACCAATTCTTGAATTATTCAAGATTTAGTTGATAAAGTTGCTATACTTTTTTTTGTCAAATCTAATGTGCTTTGATTTTCATTTGCTAGACAATCTACATTATTAATTTTTTTTTAGTTGTGTAATTGAATAAAGGGCTCTTTTTTTGGCCTAGAATATAAAATCAACAGTTGTTAAAGTTAATTTCATTTTAACTTCATCTATGTTGGAATTAATCTCAGAGGTCTCATGTTTGTTAAAATTTATTTTATTTCAACTTCATGTGTTATTGTATATAAGCAGATCATCTATAAAAGATTCATTAGTGAATTTATAGATGTAATATCAAACATCAACTATGAGATAAGGGAAACACAACCTTTAGAATTGGAATTATCTTTAAAATTAATGCAAACTCAAATCTATCCCATTTCTTACAATCAACAACGATGCTAGAAAGCCTGGTTGAGTATATCTTTTTTAAAATGAACCTTGTATTAATAAACTCCTTAGTCTTTAAGATCAAAATTTTCATATAAGTTCACTTCATCCTAGGTACTTGTTTAACTAGAGTAATATCATGATTAATTTTTTTGAATGTTAAACTCAAAGATCTTAGTGTACCTCTTATTAAAGCAATCAGTGATATATCTTCAAGAAATGGGTTTCTTAATAATATAAATCTTAAGAGAAATTTACAAATTAAAGTGGATCAAGGATCAGTTATTATAGCTAATTTTATCTCAACTAGTTTCTTAAAAGAGAGATTATCTCTTAATTCTGGGGGTGCATTAATGGTCATGCAAAAATGTTATCAAAATATAGAAACATCATAAAAATAATGGCTTCGGTTAACATATATACATAGAAATCTTGCAACTTATTGGAGATCTCTTTGAATTTTTAAACATTTTAATCTACTTAAATAAGCTAAAAAATTTGCCTTTAATGAGCATTTTAATACACTAGAGACACTTTTTTAATCAAATACAAAATTTAATTGATTAATAAAAGATAATACAAAGTTTTGAATAGGGATCAATCCCACTAACTAAAAATCTAGTAAAGAGCTTATAAAGAAAATAAAAAAGAAGAAGAAAAAAGACAATAAGGATTGATCCCAAAGAAAACCAAAAAGAAATCATTATATAAGACTAATATGATCCATCTAATTAAATAAACAAGATCTAAAGATTATAATTATCCTTGAATCTTAAGCATTGTTATTAGATGTATCTTTGATTTTAAGCTTGAGCTTGTCTCCAAATCTCTAAATGAAAACATCCAAAACTTCTGCAGCTTTTTAAAATTCTTTGAGAAAATCATTCTTGAGCTCCAATCTATCTTGCTTCTCAAGGGAGGTAGAAAGCCCTCAATCTCTTCAAAACTGTCTTTGTGGAAGCTTCTTATAAAATCCTGCAAACCACAATATATTAGGATGCAATTATTTCTTCATATTGGAGTTTAAATTTCATGTATTGAAAGGTTGCTAGGAGGTCTTTTGAAAATTAAAATATTTTTCCTGAAATGAAACATCATAAGAGCCTTTACTAGTATAACTATTATATGATATAATAAGAACACACACTACCTGATTATGAGTGCTTATATTCATCCACACCCAATGAGGCTCATGTTCAAATTTAGGATCAAAGCCTATCTAGTTTATTTTGGATAATTTTACTATATTCTATAGCAAATTATATAAATGCTAAGGGATGATAGTCTATGTTAGGCTACTAACTCTGAGAAGAGGAGGGCAACACACCCAAAGAAAGCTGCCAACCTCCTAAAGAATTATAAAGATAACATCATTAACTTCATCACCTATGAGGGATATAATGTTGGAAAAATTTGAAGAAACATCTATAAACAAAATTACAAGGGAATGAATTTGTCAAACCCATAATTAATTGAGATAGGATGAAAATATTTCAAAAACCACCCAATTGAAACTAAAGTAATGAGTATCCAATAAAGAATTAAATGGTGAAGATAAACAAGCAAAGAGATAGCATTCTAAGGTAAGCTTCTTAACTTCAAAAAAGTAGGGCAACACCACCAAAGCAAACATCCAAAAAAATGAAGAAGTGAAATTATCTCCAAATTTGCATAAGGCAAGCATAATCATCATTAATGTAGATTTCAGAAGCATCCCATAAAAAGAAATAAAGAGCAGCTGAATCGTTAAATGATGATGTTATAAATAAAGAAGTCAAACTTTCAGCCTCATAATATTAGGAAATCCAATCTTATCCAAATTAACAAGCCCACACAAATCTTTAAGCATATTGCCTTAAAAAAATCCACAAATTTAATTTGGCGTTCAAACTATTTAGGAAAAAGAAAATAAATAAGAAAAGGGAACATCTTCTATTTCATCAAATAAAAATTTTTTATCTAAGCTAGAAACCCCAAATTATAACTACAATTAACTCATTCAGGTAAAGCAAATTATTGCAAATCCACCTGCCTGCCTCTAGGGAAATCATGAGTATGATTGACTGACCAATCATAGCGATTACTAATCAATGATGTAGAAATAAAAGTGGAAAGGGATCGTAGTAGAGAACTTCCCTTTAGTTCAGAGGATCAAATATAATTAAGATCCCATTAGAAAATGAGGGCTCTAAAAAAATTCTATCGAATTTATAAAATTCATCCTGCTTCCTAAAAACGAGTAGACCAAACACAAATTCTGCAGCCATTATTACGAAGATGTGAGAGAATATTTTGATTTAATTTTCCCCTCCGGAATCCTCTAGAGTGTGCCGATGTCAACACCATATTATGTTTATTTATCGATGCTTCCTTGAACCATGTTGCCTCCACTCTCGACGTTGGAAACATGATTAATAATCAAATGCTTTTCCTATATGGTTTTAGCAGTAATATATTACCATCAAACTAAATTTCATTAAAAAAATACTCATGAAGTTATGTCTCAAAACAATGAGATTTTGAGTTCTCTTGATAAAGCTAAGACGCAAAAAATAATTTATTACAATTCAAATAATCATTAATAAAGAATATATAATCCCTAATTTTATTGTTTTTTTTTTATAGTTGAGGCGGAAACATCAAATGTATTCATGAAAAAATTATTCTGCTATGCTAGAAAACCGCGGTAGAGTAAAAGTTTACTTAGCTTTGTTGGAGTCACACGCACACAGATGTTTAAAGAATTAATGATAAAACTTCAGAATTTTTACGTGAAAAAATTTCAAAAAGAGGAAAATCACGGCCTAGCCCAAGAAAAATCTTCCACTATGTATCTATTTGAGTACAAAATTTTCCGATAACGAGATTACGATATGAGAAGGGCGACAATGGGAATCGACCAAAAATCCACAATATAGCCAAAGAGTGTAACTTGTTAGTGGTAGTAGATGATGGTGAAGCGGGCGACCGACGATAACGGTCGGTGATGAATGAGATGGTGGCGATGGTCGGCGGTGACCGTGACGGTGGTCGACAAAGAATGCAACGATGGGTGGCCCGGCGATAGTGGTTAAGCGGACCACGCCTGGTCACGAGGATAATCCGGCGATGGTTGACGACGATAATTGATGTGGTGGCAACGACGGGTTGAAGTGGTCGCAGCGCAATTAGCTGGTAGCCGACCAGGTAATCGGGCGCCGTAGTTGGCGGGATGACCGGCATGGCTGGTGACCCGGAGATACCGATAATGGTCGGCGGTGATCGCGACGGTAAGCAGTGACCGGGCAGAGTCGGCGACTGACTAGTGACGTGATGACCGGCGGTGGAGACGGCGTGGCAATGACTGGTTGGCATAATGGCAAATGGCGGCCGACGGTGGTCACAACCGTCAGTAAACACACGATTATGCTTGGAGGATTTTCAAACTTTAGAGCTCTCTCCTCTCTTTAGCTTGGTCTCTCTCATGTGAAGAATGAGGGGCTATTTATAGATTGGAGGAGTGACGTTTCTGTAAATACATGCAAAATCCGAACTACTCCACTCCATCGGATGGCTCAAAATGATTCCTTTGATCATTTGATGTATTTTAAGTATTTGAATGCTCAAATGAAGTCAGAATTATGAGATCTTGGGCTTGTTAGATCCGGCTCGTCGAGACACTCGATTTGACTATAAACACTCCATGTTTAAGTGTTATTTAGGGATTTAACTGATATCCCAAAGTTTCCAATGATATTTTAAGTGCTTGATCTCGACTAGTTTTAACTTATGATCAACTTGCTTTTGACATCAAGATTCGTACTTCGACTAGTGGTATTTTAAGTGCCATATCAATTCCCTAAAAAAATTTAAAAAAAAATAATGCAACGGCTCACCTCTGCTAGAAGTAACCGTAGGCATATTGAATTCAAAATATCATTCACAATCATGTGCAAAAGATAACTATTGCATTGCAACTCCATTTTCATTAATAAAAAAATTATCTCAATATGTTCTTTCGCTACACTGTCTACTAGAAATGTTAAATTCAAATTATTTTAAATGTTTTTTATATATAGATGAAAGAATTTAAATGCTAATTAATATAAGGAAGTTAAATGCATGCATCAAGTGCACTCTGATGGGATTATAAAATCAATAGGAACATTAGTAAAAATTAAGTAACAATAGCCATATTTATGTATCTTATTGATCATCCATAGTTGTAGTCCATTTTAAATAGACTATATAAAAACGAAATTAAACACTAATCACTACTAATAATAGATTTTACAAGTTAATTTTATACTATCTCTTATTGTCTTCAAATAAAGCTCAAGAAATATTAATTTCTTGGTATTAGCTCTTTCATGCAATAAACATCTAATAATCATTGATGTGTTATTTTTTAAAAGTAATAAAAATTTATTCTAAGTGTGATAATGTCTTGTCTTCTGGTTGTGATCACTAGATTACTAAATGCCATCTTCATATTATATCAACCCCTTCCAAGGATAGCCATAATTTCTTGCATTGGCATGTTATCTCGACACTCTAACATCAAGCTAGTCTTACGATGAAATCAATTTATACTAAGGGATTGAAGAATCTAGTGATATATATACTCTAGAAATTCAATTTTTGTTTACAAATATAATAAAAGAGTTGAAATAGTCAATGATGAAAAAAAATAAATATTAAAACAAATAATATAAATTACCTCAACTTAAATAGTCTTGCACATCTTTAGGAGAAGTTATGAATATTGCTACAAATTAATTTGGTTTGAAGTTATCATTTAATTAGATTTTCACATCATATTGTTCTTAAGTAGTGAAGTTCTTACAAAGAAAGCCTCGACCAATAACTCTATTAATGTAATGAAAAATAATGTAGTTTTGGAGTATAAATAATTTTTTTAAAAATAAGTGTAATATAAAAGATGCTCTTAGAGAATTACTTGAAAGAGAATAACTATGCTTTTGCATGTTCAAATATTTTTAAGGAAATTTCACCTCCATTTGATAGATCCACGATATGTTCATCTTGTATCTGCAAAATTTGAGATGATATTATTTTAATCAAATGCATCCTTATGTTATGTTATTCAATTTCAACTACCAATTGTACAAAATTGAATATAGTTGTAGTTGCTTAACTAATAATACTATGCTCCTTTCCATGTTGATTTCATATAACATAGCCAACAAAAACATTTATTTTGAAACTAAATGGTCCTTCAAATCTTTCAATGAATGAAATATTTATTAATGCTGGTCCTATATGGATATCAAAATTTTCTTTATCCATTTATATTTCGATCAACAATGTCTAAAATTTTGACTCATTTTATATACTCACAACTCAATCTAACTCTAGTCATTCAATTCTTATCCATTTCAAATGAAAAGTGAGGTTTATAAACTAGAGTAAGGATCTAAGAATTGAATATTAGTTATGAGATAGTTAAAACAAACCAAGGAAAAATATATTAAATAAAGGTAAACATGTCTCTTATGTGGTGCCTAAAATTTCTTATATATGTATCTTATCACCCAAACATCCAATGTTTACTATTCATTAATCATTAATTCAGCTCATTTATTTGATTTCTATCCTCACTCTATTCTTCCTATTTTGATGATATATTTAAATAATCCATTAAATCTAATTGATTGTTAATATTAATTAATAATTAATATAAAATTTTTGTTGATGATTTTTTTTCTTTGATCAGGGAACTTTAAAATCTTTGACAACCTTTTATATACTTATGACTCCATCTAATTTTAGTAATCTAATTTTTATTCTTTCCAAATGAAAAGTAGGGTTTTGAACCATGGTAAGGAATTAAGAATTGAATATTAGTGACGTTAGTCCAAACAAATAAGTGGATAAGAGAATAAATAAAGCTAAACAAGTCTCTTTTGTACCTCGTACAATTTCTTTTACGTCCATCTTATCACCCAAAATATCCAATCTTTACTATTCGTTAATCAATTAATAATTTCATTTCTATCCTCATTCTAATCTTCTGTTTTGATGATATATTTAATTTTATTCATTAAATCTAATATTTAGTAACAAAAATTAATAATAAAAAATTTGACATTCTATTTATGATTTAATTTAACACAACAATAGATTTGAGCTATAGTAACACCTTCTTTTAAGTAATGTGACTAAAAAGACACATTTATTTTTAAATATTTAAAAAGCATGTGTTAATGTTATTTTATTTTTTAAATAAAAGAGGCAAGGGAAAGATTATGTTTTTAAAGGACTTACAACATATGTATTATGTATGACAAATACAAATATGATTTAGAGACAAGATATAGAACAACAGAATAAAGATTACAAATATACTAAATTAGCATAAACAAATACAAATATTAGAATACAATACAATATGTAATAGCACTTGAACCAAGACTAGAATGATAACTATTAATAATAATCCCAAAGTAACACCAAAACAAAGTTAATCATTAAAAACAAAACTGTATCATAACATAATGGAGATAAATCGAGAATAGAAATAAACTAACAACATAAATTTTATATTTTTTAAGGATGAGACAAAGAATATATCAAGAAATGAAGATTAACAATTTAATACATTAAAAAAGTAAGACATAGTGAAAGCGATCCATTGTAGAAATTACTCATTGAAGAGAAAGCATAGATCTAGGTTAGATAGATAGTATAAATAGAGGATAAAAGAAAAAGAGAAGGAAAATCAAGCATTTTAAAGAAACTTATCTCTCTTCTTTGCTTTCTCTTTTTTCTCAAGTCTTCTCGGTTTTCCTCACAGGGCGCGCTCTACCATGGAGAACCCTAGGTTTCTCCTCAGATCCCGAGCATCCTCTTTCCTCTCGGTTGATCGAGCTCGAAAGAACCGTAAGGTTTCAAGCCTCCTTGGCTTCATCCACGGCCAAGAAACCGCCCACATCTCGATCAAATCCAAGGATCAAGCAGCACTGCGTGTCATCCACTAACTCCCATAGGAATCAAGAACGCGTGTTCAAAGATCAAATCAAGGCGATAAGCAAATCAATCCGGCTTCGAAATCCTCGAAACTCAATCAGTGATTAGATCCAAGCGAGAACAAAGGTGCTAAATCAATGGTTGCCCGCTAAACCATCCCAATTATCATAATGGCGGGTTGAGACCACTCTGGTCAACTCACGCCCTTAAGCCTATGGGAGCCAATTCAAGGAATTTATATCATAATGCTATTTTTTATTTTTAAATATTTAGCATGTGTATGTTTTATGTACGTATATATTTATGTATAAATAGATAGCAAATTCAACATATGACTATATTAGAAGGATAATGCAGAGGATTAGATTATGTGGAAACTTTTAAGAAAATATTAGAATAATATTTAATGACCTTTACTAATTTCACAACAAAATAATGACAAAATTATTAATGATTAAAATCAATGAAACTGTCGTATCAGTTATATGATCGCAGAATTGAAGGACTGATAAAATATGGTGTAAATCTCCGCTCCATAAATTACATAAGTAGGAAGTAGAGAATTTATGAAATGTCTTCTTTCAAGATTTTGTAGATAAATTTATAAATATAATTTGTTACATTGCATTTGTAGAAGCTTTCTTTCTGCTCCAGTAAAGTCGATTCTCGTAATCTTATATTTAACTTGCTACAAAATCTAATAAAACTTACTCCTTTCTTTTGAGGCAGCAACTTGCCATCCTTTGCTTGCAAATAGCTATTTTCCCTTTATTTTCTTCCATTTAATGTTTTGACGTGCTCTCCTTTATTCTTGTTCTTTTTTTTATTTCCGGCTCGATTCTTGCTGCAGCAATGCTCCGGAACGATGCAGGTTGGAAGAGAGGAAGGTCTGATGCTGCGAATAGGAATGGTGCCGTTCCCAGTACTAAGCGATCAAAAGGAACGACGTCCAATCAACCTGGTTTAGGAAACAAAACCAAGCCATGCACCAAGTTTTTCAGCACTTCTAGGTGCCCTTTTGGTGAGGGATGCCGCTTTCTCCACTCTGTACCTGGGAGATATAGTACTGCTGTAGCACAGATAACCAACCGGGAAATTACTGCTCTTTCCCCTGCTTCAAGAAACCCAATTGCCAAGACTGCTTATGCAACAACTACAATACTGCAGAGGGTTGCAAGTTTAGTGATAAATGTAACTTGCCCATGGAGAGTGAACTTGGCCGGCCACTCATTCTGTTCATCAAAACCTGATGGCTGGGACACTTGGCGGTGGCCTTCAGCCTCCACCTCCCCCTGGGCATGGTCCAGCAGCCAGCTTCGATGCTTCTGCCACCGCCAAGATAAGTGTTGACGCTGCTTTGTCTGATACCATCATTGGTAATGGTGGGGCGAACATAAAGCAGATCTGCTGCTTAACTGGAGCACAACTGTTCATAACTGAGCATGACAGTGACCCAAATCTTGGAACATTGATCTGGAAGGAACATTTGATCAGATCATGCAGGCGACTGGGATGGTTCGGGAAATGATTGCTAACATCAGTCTACTGGTGGTGCTCCCGTGCCCTTAAAGCCAGCCGATGGTTTTGGGCAGGAGGCGGCGGTCCTGGGAGCAATCTCAAGACAAAGATGTGTAACAAGTTTATCCAGGGAAGCTGCAACTATGGAGATAGGTGCAATTTTGTCCACGGGGATGCCGTGCTGCGTATGACAGCTACTTGAGAGGACATTTGTAGCGAGCCCTGGTTGGTTGATTGGTTTAAGAACTGGTAGTTTTCTATCGTTGTTGAAAAAAAAAAAAATCAAAATAAAACTTAAGTAGCAGGGCTTAATTAAATGAAATTTGGTCTAGGGATACTCAATAGTAAAATAAAATGTATGCAGCCAGCTTATCTTTACAGTCAAATAAAATGTCTATATATAGATATAAATGAATATAATAAATATATTGTTAGTAAAAGATCGGTAATTAATGAAAAGGTAGAGATACCTCCATATTGAAGTGGACAAGTGGTATGAAACTAGTCTGAAGTAAAAAAAAAAAAAAGCCTCTCTGTGCATGTTTTCATATAAACTTTTATAGATATTGATTTTTCTTAAAATGATACTATTTTGGGTTTTAAATAATCTAAGATGGATTTTAATAAAATTTGAATTAATTATATTTAAACTTAAACTTTATTTCCTTCTAAGCTACCCATTATACACTAAAATTACATTATAAATATTATTTTATAGATGCAATAATATAATCTTGAAATTTAATTACCTTTCCAAATACAGAGGTATTGAAATTAAGTGGAATTAATCATCTCATTAACAATTTATATATGGAAATATCCTTCAATAATTAGATGTCATGTTTGGTATAAATCGATCAAATCAATCCTTAGAAGAATTTTTTAGAAATCATTATTTTTGTATAAATTTTAAATAAATCCTTAATTTTTTATGATTTTGTTGATAAATGTGCTATACACTTTTGCCAAATCTCAAAGTATATTGTGGTTTCATTTATATTTTAAGATGTAATAAATGTTGAAACTAATCCACTGATTTTTATTTTATTTATTAAATGATTTATACATATGTTGAAATTGATCATTCTTTAAAATGCTGCAAGAGGTCCATTTTGTGCCCTAGAATTTCAAATAAATAGTTATTAAAGTTAATTTCATTTTGACTTCCTCTTTATGAAATTAATCTTTGTGGGCAAATTTTTGTTGAAGTAAATATTTTTTTATTTATTTCAACTAGCTCATCAATAGTGGAAGGGAATTTGCATTTTAATTTAGGGGTGTATTAATAATTTTGTGAGAAGTATTATCGAAATATAAAAATATATTTATAATAATTTCTTTGATAAACATATAAAGAAATCATCTTACAACTAAAAGGAGTTTTTTTAAGCATTTTAAACTTCTTAAACAAGTTTGAACAATGCGTTATGTAGAGAGTTTTAGTAGTCACTTACCAATATTCATGCGGCATTTGATATATATATATATATATATATATATAACTTGCATGATAAAATTTGTTTAAAAATTAAGAAATATTTCTCTTGTGCTAAGGCTATTTATTATTGGATCATTTAATTTAAGTGGCCCTTGTTATGGGATACCCATAAAATTTCACAAGTACATCACTATTTTTCTTCTTTTATAACAATTGTTATTTGAATATAGCAAAGAATATATAAAGTTTGATGTTCATAATATTATTCGTAGATGTGAGAAAGAGATGTTAATTTCCTCTATCTACTAGAAAATTAAGATGATATTTATAAATAAAAAAGGAAAATTTAAGAGACATGCAAGTCTATGAGGCATTGCTCCATAAAAGTAGGTGCATTAATATAATAATTTATATCATGCAAGTCTTTGATTAAAATGATTTTAATGATTAGAAATTTAAGATCACATTGCTTAGCAAAGCCATTCCTAAATTGTCATTGGACATCAATAATAGCCTAATAATGGCCAACATCAAACTTGGAAAATTAACCCTTGCTGATATGTGCCTGAAAATAATAACTCACAAGAAAATCTAATGTTTTAGAAAGCTCTAAGATTTTGGGTGGGTGGAAGACAATGAAAAGAAACATATAACATCTACTAGCACCTAATGACTTTAGAACAAATTATATATTGTTATTGATCTTGGTGTAATTATTATTATTATTATTATTATTATTATTTTGTGGTTGTTATTTGAACTGTTGATTGATAAGTCATAAAGTATGTGGATCAAATTTAAAATATTAGAGATATATCACAACACTATTATTTTTTAACTTCCATTAAACAAATCTTTTTTTATTTAATAATAATAAAAAGGAGAACAATATGATCATAGCACTTATAAAAATAATGGGGTATTATATGCTGCTTTTTTCTTCAATGCATAGGAGAAAAAAATAAATATGAGAAAGAAATGATAATTAATACTATTTTTTTATCTTAATATGCATATCAAAAATTCTTTATTATATGTTTATTAAGAGATTATCTATAAAATTTAAGATAATCATGAATAACATAATATCTACAGCATAAATTTTATAAAAAAAAAAACAAAGAGAATGTATTACTTAATTAAAAATAGTTTCACTTGTAGTGGTCATTGATTATAAAAATCTGCCCATCTAGTGATTATAAAGAGTGATATTATAATATAAAAATAGATATTATTAAACACATTTTAACAAAAAATTATGGAAAACTTATTTTATTTTTAATCACAAATTTTCTACATGATTAACAATATGTTCTTTAGCATATGCCCACCAATGGCATCATCTAGATTCTACAAAGCAGCATGCTCCACCAAACTATACACATCGAATGTAGATGAAACCATTCATCCACACACCCAACATGAAACTTATAATCGATAATAGCTATAACATCTTGGCATCTTTATAATCATATAACCAAATATGACAAATAATATCATTATTGGTAGACCCATTTCATCTTCATCATGCATTACCTTAGGATAGCTTTCCGGAGTTACATCATTGATCTCTTGTTCTTTATATTTCTGGCAAAGGAAGTAGTAAATATTGATAGTGATAGTGATGATGAGAACAACGATGCTCTTAGATATAGTCATGTGGTAACACATGGCGATGAAGGATGAGCTGATTGTACTATTGGTCATGCAGTTTGAATTTAAAAATATTTTTCTAATAAAAATAAATTTCCTCAGAAGAAATGACTTGACGACGTGGTGGGATTGATGTAGCTGCAACGATAAAGACATGACTACTATTCAGGCCACACAACAAACATTGTTGTGAGACCATCCCAAAGGCTTACCAAACTTACATGATCTTTATAGTTTTAATTTTTGAACCTTAGTATTACCTCACCACTTTGAATCAGAAGAAGCCTATAATTAAAAGAGTGTAGATTAATTAACATGAAAAAGTAAACACCAAATGAATACTTATGACAATCTCAAATAAAAGAGGTTAGTACAACAACAACAACAACAAGCCTTTATCCCACTAAGTGGAGTCGGCTACATGAATCCTTCATCTCTATTGTGTCCTATTATTGTCAAATTCTCATTTAATTCAAGTATATTAAGGTCATTTTTTATAAATCTTAACCATGTCTTTTTAGGTCTACCTCAACCTTTCTTAACATAAGACAAATCTAATGCATCTCTCTAACTCATTGGACGACCGACACTTTATGTGGCCAAACCATCTAAGGCGACTCTTCCAACTTTTTCCCGAGCATGCTCATTTAGCATTTTATTTTTAAGAGTAAAGCCACTCATCCACCTGAGCATCCTCATCTCTGCAACACTTAACTTAGTCTCATGGTTCTCTTTTATAGACCAACATTCGCACCATAAATCATTGCGGTCTTACCACTATCTTATGAAATTTCCTTAAGTTTAAGTGGTACTTTTCTATCAAACAAAGTTAGATGCATTCCTCCACTTCAACCATCCAACTTGAATTCTACTAATAACATCTCCATCTATTTCACCATCATTTTGAATAATAGAGCCTAAATATCTGAATCGCTCACTCTTTGTAATGACTTGTTCACCTAATGTCATAACACTACCACTATAACTTTTACAACTAAAATTACACTTCATATATTTAGTTTTAGATCTACTTAATCAAAAACCTTTAGACTCTAAGGTTGACCTCCATAATTCAAGTTTCTCTTGGACTCTCTCTCTAGTCTTATCAACAAGAAGAATGTCATAAAAAAAGCATACACCAAAGTACATCTTCCTGTAAATGCCTAGTAAGAACATCCATAACTAAAGCAAAAAGATAAGGGGTTAAAGCTGTCCTTGATGTAATCCAACTGAAATAGGAAAATACTTTATCAATCCTCCTTGTTTTTGGACACAAGTAACAGCTCTAGTATACATATTCTTAATTACTTCAATATAACCAATATTAACTCCTTTTTTTTTTCTAGAACTCTCAAAAAAACATTTCTTGAAACTTTATCATAAGCTTTCTTTAAATCAATAAATATCATATGTAGATCTTCCTTGCTTTCTCTATACTTCTCCATAAAACCTCTTAACAAATGTATAACATCCATAGTAGATCTACCTTGCATGAAACCAAATTGATTGTGAGAGGCTTTTTGTATCACATCATAACCTATGCTCAATTACTCTCTCCCATAATTTTAATGTAAGACACATTAACTTAATTCCTCTATAATTTGCACACTCTTGTGCGTCACCTTTATTCTTAAATATAGGAACCAACAAACTCTTTCTCCACTCATCTGACATTTTTTAGTCTTTAAATAACATTAGAAAGATTTGTAAGCCAAGAAATTTCTTGATCTCTTAAACATTTCTACACTGCAATTGAAATATCATCAGGTCATACTATTTTTCAACATTTTATTTTCTTTAAAACTTCTCTAACTTCATTAACTAATATGATGATAAATACAAAATTCTCTTTTTTTCTTTAGGTATTAGGTTGCTAAAATCAATCATTTTCAAATCTATAATTGAAAAGTTTATCAAAATTCCTCATCTACTTATTTTCAATATCCTTTTCTAAGAAAAGCACTTTATGATTTTCATCCTTAATACACCTCACTTGAGCTAGATCTTTACTTCTCCTATTTCTTTGGTTACCTAACTTATACATACATCTTTTACCTTCTTGGTTCTAATCTATTGTATAAATCACTAAAAGTTAGTTTTTTGCATCATATATTGCTTTCTTAGAATCTCTAAATGCCACTTTATATTTTTTCCAATCCTCCGAGGTTTTACATCTAAACCAAGTTTTATAATAATACTTTTTATTTTTTTTATCATTTTTTTCATATTCTGACTCCACCACCAACAATTTTTATTAAAAAAAAAGAATTTTTTTTAATTCTCCAAGCACATTTTTAGGAACTTGCTTAATTTCACTTGCTACTTTTTTCACATAACATTAGCTTCCTTATAAACATCCCAAATTCTAAGCTCTTGTAGCTTACTCTTGAAAATATTTTTAACAGTGTTCTTTAAGTACCCCCATCTAATCCTAGGACAATACTTTGATTTATTTTTCATCTTCCAATCTTTCAACTTAAAATCTAAGACTAATAATCGATGTTGGATATTTAAACTTTCACTTGAATGACCTTACATAATCTAAATCTAAATGATCTATTTTTAAGAAAATAATCAATCTGTGTTTTAATAGATCCATTTTATAAGTAATAATATGCTCATCTCTTTTCTCAAATATAGTATTAGCAACTACAAAATCATAAAGTAAAATCTAATAGCTCTATCTTCTTCATTAGTCACTCCAAATTTATAACCACAATGAATACTTTTAAAATCTTCTACTACTCTACCAACATGTTCATTTAAATCTCCTATAATAAATACTTTTTCTTCAAGAGATATCTTTTGTATTAATCCCTCTAATTCATTACAAAAATTTTCTTTCGAGCATACAACCAAACCTACTCGAGGAGCATAAACACTTATAACATTGATAATCTTATTAATAAATCTTTAAAGCTATAATTTTATCTCTGCACCTATTAATATTTATAACATTATCCTTTAAACTTTTATCTATGATCACACCTACGTCATTTCTAATTCGACTTATACCTGAATACCAAACTTTAAAACCTAAACTATCAGTCTCCTTGACTTTCTTCCCAACCAATTTAGTTTCTTGAATACATAAAATATTTATCTTCCTATGAACCATAATATCTATTAATTCAATTAGTTTACCTTTAAGAGTACCTATATTCTAAGTTCCTAACCTAATTTTAGTTTCATGGACTAACTTTTTTGTTTGCATCTGTCCATAATGTGGGAACCCTTGCATATTTAACACTGCACCAGGGCGTCGATGCAGCGACCCTTGCATGCCTTTCACTGTACTTAGGCCATACAGTGTGTCGCTTCAAGGGGATGTCCTAGCATTAATACAATATTTTAAATGATTCATGTCATGATTATTTCGACAAGTTTTATGTTGGTTGTCGACTGCCTATCAGAACCCTCCACTTCTTATATCCGGACTTGGAACCGGCAATGGTAGTGTTAAAAGAGGTTAGTACACAAGTAAAAAATTTGTAAAAGAATCAAATTCGCCATAAATAAAGAAATAAAGATAAAACTAAATCTAGCCACGTAAATGCAACAAAAAAACCTTACAATATCATGAAGTTATCTGGCGACCTTATTCTTAAGTTAGATGACATCAGATTAGCATGCATTATTTCTTTTGCAGGTGACTATTCAAGTGGAATTAGCGTACCGTTAATGGGAACTTCTAAATGCAAATTTCCAGGAGAACATTACCCACAAGGAATTGATAAACATTAGCTCAATATGTATTGTAATTTGTAACTATTGTTTTATGACTTGAGGATTTCGTTTTATTTTTATATAAAAAAAAAGAAAATAAAAAATAGACGCAGAAAAAATATTTATATTAGATATCATCAAAAAAATTTTAATTTACAAATCTAGCACTCATATTTTTAAAATAATTATTAAATTCAACTATTTGTAATTATTATAATCAATTTGTTGATATTTAATAAAAATGAAACAAATATGTTGGAATTTTATTTTACACTTTACATTGTGGATGACATTATTAAAAATAGAGGTGATATGACACTTAAAATACCACTAATCAAGAAGCGAATCTTGATGTCAAAAGCAAGTTGATCCTAAGTTGAAACCGTCGATCAAATTTGGATATCAATGGATATCAATTAGTGTTTATAGTCAAATTGAGCGTCGATGGCGGATCTAACAAGCCCAAGATCTCATAATCGACTTCATTTGAGCATTCAAATACTTAAAATACATCAAATGATCAAAGGAATCATTTTCGCCGTCATGAGTGGAGTGGTGGTACAAGTTTTGCATGTATCTACAAAATGTCACTCCTCCAATCTATAAATAGCCTCATTCTTCACATGAGAGGTCAAGCAAGAGAGAGCTCTAAAGCTTGAAAATGCTCATAATCGTTACTACTGGCGGTCAAGACCACCCCTCGGTTACCAACCACCAAGACCGCCAGCCGCCGCCACCTAGATCCTTTCTTGCCAATCTCATCATCACACCGCGCCGCCACACCGCTCTCGCCATCGCCGGTGATCGCCAACCATCATCGCGGTCATCCACCACTGACACCACCGCCGATTACTATCGTATTCTATCGCCGCCCTCATATCTTCGTCACCATCCCGACGATTTTCATCCGGCCAATTTAATTATTCACCATTACTATATATATTGTTGATTTTGGGATTCCCATTGTACCTTCTCATGTATAATTTTGTAATCCCGTTATCGAAAAATTTTGTACTCTGAAACAAATACATAGTGGAAGATTCTTACTGGGCTACACCCTGTGGCTTTTCCCTCTTTTCCAGGTTTTCCACATAAAATATTTTGTAGTTTTCTTGTTCACTCTTTAAATGCATGTGTGTACTGGATTTCACAAACAAGGCTAAAGCATAAACTTTCACTCTACCGCAACTAGTTTTCTATAGCTTGACGCGCCTGGAAAATTGATTCTCATTATTTCATCATGTATGACAATCAAGTTTCCCAATAAGATCAAAACCACCAAATAGCATTTCAAACTTTTAAGGAGCTATTAAGAATGAAGATTCTTCAAACTTGATCCTTCATCTTTATTGAAGATTGGGGAACTCTTAATCTCAAAAGATTATCCAAATCAATATTCTCGATATCTAATTATCACCAGAAGCAAGTCGAATACTAATGAGAAAGACAAAGATCACTTTGGCTACAAGTTCAAACAAATATTTTGATTTGACCTACTCCACACAGGTTAACGTCATCAAGTAATACTTTGACAAACAACCTCAGATAGGTCAAAAATTCTCAGCAGATTCAATTTGATCTCTTCCATATTAACGCCATAGTAAAGACGACAAACAACCTCAGATAGATCAAAACTTTGCACCTACTCCACACAGGTAAGAAGTCAAATAACACTTTGGCTAATGCCTAGGATAAGTCAAAAGGGCTTGGTGGACTTCCAACGACCTCTTCCATACAGGTTAACGTCATCGGTAACACTCGACAAACAACCTCGATAGGTCAAAATCAGATTCAATTGATCTCTTCCATACGTTAATGTCATTGATAACACTCGACAAACAACCTCGGATAGGTCAAAATCCTCAACGGATTCAATTCGACGGTTAACGCCATCGGTAACACTAGAGAAACAACCTCGATATTCTCGGATTCAATTCGACCTCTTCCATACAAGTTAATGCTACGAACACTCGACAAACAACCTCGATGGTAAAAATGATTCGATTCGACCTCTTCTGTACAGGTTAATGTCATCAAGCAAAATTTTGACAAATAACCTCGTATGTGTCAAAAATCTTCAGCGGATTCGATTCTACCCCTCGCATGCAAGTTAACGGCATTAATTGTCAACTGTTAAACCATCCATTGAAGTTTCAAGAAATTCAATTTCATACAAGAAGAAGTAGAACCACGGATCGCCGATCATTAACCGGTATCCGTGCCGACACCGATACCATCGCCTAATCTAGAAACTATCTCATCTGTACTATATTTATAATTTATTATTGCAATTTGTTGCTGCGACCACGTGGGCCAACCACCGTTGATTTATTCTCACCACCGCATTATCGCTGTAATCTTTACCATTATCATATTGTGGTCTGCATTATATACTTGCTATTTATTTGCAGTTGATTACCCTTTCATGCTTAAATACTGCATACCGCTGTACACATTACCGGTAATCTCTTCACTATTTCACCATTCTCAATCTCTCGACACCGCCATCTGCCACATACGACCATTATCATCTCTGACCCTTGCGGTAAGAATTATCGCCACAATCCATTGCTGACCACTGCAACAATTATCGCCCATCTATACATATCCGTAGACCATCGGTTTCTACCAACCACTATCGCTTACCGCCACCACCACGCCGGCCACCAACGTCGGCATCGCTGTAACCTCCTCGGTTATCACCGATGATCGAACTCCGGTCCACGATAATTGATGCCTCTTCGAGGCAAAACTATAAACATGCCAGCGCAGCCTTGACGCTTCAATTTCGGTCCGATACGATGCCTCTTTCCGGAAAGACACAACGTACTCTTTGATCGCTTCAACTCGGTCCGATGATTGACGCTCTTCGAGGAAAAATTAAACACGACTACCGCGATTTTGATCGCCTCCAACCAGTCACCACGAGTATAGTTGACTCCTTTTTCGAGGGAAAACTGTAAACACGATGTATGTACCATGGGCCTCGATCTCCTCCAAACTCACCCGACGATTGATGCTCTTTCAGGAAAACCGGAACCACGACATGTACACGCCTGACCTCCACACGACCTCCTCTTAAGAAGAAGAGGGACACTTCAGCATATGAGAAGTGTGCTTTCTCCCTTGACCCTAGGGGGGTTTTTATAGACCCCTTATAGGGATAAAAAGGTCAAAAATTGCTGAAAACCGTCCAAAATCACTCAAAATGGGTGAAAACGGGTGAAAACGGGCCAAAATGAGTGCTTCGCCACTGCGACCAAGATCGCCCTTCAAAGACGCGCTTCGCGGCACCCACGCATCCCTCCGGCTACAGACCCGCCTCGCTCGCTACCATGCTGCCGCCTGACCGACTCACATGCAATGACCGCCCTCCTCTTCCGAAAAGCCGATCCACATGACCACGCTGCCCCAGACTGTCCACGCATTTTGTGACCCAGCTGCCATTATATGCGCCCGACTGTAGGTGCTACGACTCCGCTTCTCTCCCTTCCGATGACAAACCCGATCGATACATCGATATACCCACTTTCAGACTGACTGCCCGTTTTGCGGTCCAAGCGACTCCACCGATCCGTGGACCATCCTGTGGATCTCTGACCAGATATTCCTCCGGATCTGCGACGAGATGGGACTTCGCCCAATGTTCACCATGGAAGAAAATTCGGCGTAAGAATTTCATGCTCGTGCCTTTTCACAAGACTGTCATTGAAAAGTGTGACCTCCTTTTTCTTCGACCATGATGAGACTACCAAGTTTCGTGGGTAATCAATCAAAACCTTGTGCGAAGCAGAATGCGGATGGGTCCATAACCCCAAATCTGCGTCCCATGCGCTGCGATACATCCACGTTGCACTGCCGCTTCATAATTTGTTCTCATGAAGATCTGTTCTCTCAAAATGTATAGATGGACTCACAAATTTCATTGAAGAATTTTATTTTCAAATATTTATATGTATATATTTTTGGATGATTGAGATAATATCTTCCAAAAATAGGGGGAAACTGATATGACACTTAAAATACCACTAATCGAAGTACGAATCTTGATGTCAAAAGCAAGTTGATCCTAAGTTGAAATTGGTCGAGATCAAACACTTAAAATATCATTGAAAACTTTGGATATCAATTAAATCCCAAAGTAGCTCTTAAACAAGCAGTGTTTATAGTCAAATCGAGCGTCTCGACAAGCCGGATCTAACAAGCTCAAGATCTTATAATTTTGACTTCATTTGGGCATTCAAATACTTAAAATACATCAAATAATCAAAGGAATCATTTTGTCTTTATGAAAAGTAAAAATTTCATGTATAAAACTTTAATTATAAATATCATTCTTCACATGAAGGCCAAAAAAAAGAGAGAAACAAAGCTTGAAAAATTATAAAAAATTTATACCCGTGGTTTAATTTGATGGATAAATTATTTTAAATTATTATCATTTCTAATATAATCTATCGTTGTTAAAATCATCGTATCATCGATTTTGGGATTAGATTATCGGCCATATTCTCGTATACCAATTTTGTAATCCCGTTATCAGGAAATTTGGTACTCTGAAACAAATATATAGTGGAAGATTCTTACTGGGCTAGGCCCTGTGGTTTTTCTCTCTTTTTAAGGTTTTCCACGTAAAAGATTCTGGAGTTTTCTTGTTCACTCTTTAAATATCTGTGTGTGTGCTGGATTTCACAAACAAGGCTAAGGCGTAAACTTTCACTCTAGCATGGTTTTCTAGCAGCATAACAAGAGGTTAAATAGCAAAAATATAGATATATAAAATTATATGTTGAATAAAATTTTTTCTAACACCTCAAAACTACATCTTTCCTTCATCTCTTAGAATATTACCATATCTTCTCTATCCGGAATGCCATTGGTCAACTTTACCCAATCCCATCTCTCGCGTGACTACTTCTTCCTCTTCTCTTTCTTCGACCCAGGTAAGCAAGCATAAAATTATTGAACATGTTAAAAAATCGAACATAAAGACCATCTCGCTTCATTAAAAACTTCAAAAATAATAGAAATATAACAAATGCTTGATTTTTTTACTATATATATATATATATATATATATATAGTTTTCTTATTGGGCAATTTTTTTAAACTAAGAATGGTTAGAAGTTTAATTAGGTAATTAAGTATTATTAAAACAAAATTTAAGAATAGGTATAGTCCCATTAATTGGGCGGCCATCGACTCCGGCGTGGCATTGGTCTGTGTAAGTCACGAATTGGGCTAGCCCGAACACTATTAGGGTCGATCGGTCGAGGCCTCGGTTTGTTTCAACTTGGCTCCTCTGCGATTCCCCGCACTCTCGAGCTCGAGCGCTCAACATCCCGTCGGCCCGTTCTCTCGCAACATCAGACTTCCGGCACCGTCGGTGTATCTCCAACCCTTGCATTGTGCCGTCTCCCTCGGGTATTCAAAAAAAACTTGTTTTTCTTGCCAATAGCCATGTTTATGGCATTTGACACTTTCCTCTCTCATATAGCAGGGTTTGGAAGCCAACATTAGCTTCCGAGCAATGATTCTGGCGGCTCCATTTTGTTCGGGGAAGTTTCCTGGTGGATTCGACTTGTTTTGCGCACATCCGTCGTTATTTGTAAACTCACATAAATCCCTACTTTATCAATTTATATAGTAATAGTATGTATGGTAGGAATTTGAGTAGTATTTTTAGACTTTGTTTGGGATTTGAGTTGTATGTTTGTGTGGCGTTGATTGGTGTTAAGTAGCTATATAGTTTGTTTGGCAAGAATGAATAGAGAATTTGTTTCGCTGATCCTTTTCTATGGAGGTGAACTAAGTATCAATGAGCAGTTCAGTCAAAGTTACGTGGGAGATCAAAATCATCCAGTTAAGGTTCTGCGTCACAGCACCTTATTGGATTTGAAGCAATGAATTATGAGAATCTTGCACATTGATCCAAAGCGTCACACAGTCACTCTAACAGGTTGTTATGCAGTGGGTGGTAGATTTATAGCGTTTGTAATATCTGACGATGACGTTTGCGAAGTTACACTCGTCGAAGCTTCCCGTTAGATGTTTGTGTTGTATGTCGAAGTGGAAGATGTTAATAATGCATCCACATCCAGTAAGGTCGTAGATATACTTGCCATACACAAGATTTCATTGCAGAAGCACCTCCAGGGATACAACGCAGCTTTGATGAGTTGATTCTCAAGTAGTATATGATCAATATTTATCTGATTATACTTGTAATAATTAATATGATAATTTGTTGCTCAACTTATAAATTATATGGCAGTGATGATCGCTATCGTTGGATGAACCGTATGTGCCTCGAGTCTTTGCGATGAAGATGAGTATCGGACTATGAGTAGTGGCTCAAGTAGTGAGTTTGGCGGGGATATTAGTGATGATGATTTGTTGGGGTTAGAAGCTACTATGCTTGAGAATATAGACAGTCATAATCTGCTGAAAAATCACTCATTTCACAATATTGATAGTGAGAGTCATATGTTGTCCACAAATGAGTATGTCCGGATGTGTCAAACTACGAGAGAGTGGGACAATGATATTTACTTTGACGGCCCATCGACGAAACTGCCCTAACAGATGAAATTGAAATTCCAAATGACCTTGTTGAAGGTATGTGTTTCATGAGTAAAGCAGTCAATTTCTATTGTTGGGTGGTGCATAGTAAATAATATTCAATTCCAAACAGTTATCTCTAACCAGAAGAACTATACGATTGTATGTGTATAGTACGATAGTCCTACAAGGCCCTGTAAGTGGCATTTTCATTGTAGCAGTAGCAGACTCTTAGGGGATGCTTGGAGAATATCAAGATTTGGTGAAAAGCTTAGATGTGTCAATGCAGTAAGTGCATCCGATCATCGGCAGTGTAGTTCAAAATTCATAGTGTACTTCATCATACCTGTGATCAGGCACCAGATTGATCTGAAGCCTAGAGAGATTATAGGTAGAATGGAGTCAAAATTCAATGTTAAAGTTTTGTATATGAAAGCTTGGGATGCAAGGTGTAAGGCAATAAAAGCAATATTCGGTAACTGAGAAGAGTCCTATAGGACTCTCCTTTATATGGAATTAGTTTATAGATTTTACCGTACAACATAATTCAATCTACCACTACGCAAAGATTTTCGTGAGACTTTTTTGGGCCTTTGACCTTCAATAATGGGATGGAGTAGCACAAGCAGTTGAGCTTAGACGGTACTTTTGTTGGGCATCGCGGTACATTATTAAACCGTAGGAATCGAGACAATAATGGGTTGTTTCCTCTATTTGCTATTGTGGAGTCCGAGAATGTTGATTTTGTGGTTCTTGTGCTTTACATGATGTGTTTCCCATAGTATCTGCTAGACGTGACTTGTGCATAATATCTGATAAACATGCTGGTCTATTACGTGGATGCAAAGAGATTTTTCCATTTGCATTGTTTGGCCATTTGCATGAAAATTTTAAAATGTCGTATGTGTTGGGATTGGTGATGTTGAGTTTCTATGCCAAAAGATGTATATGGCGTAATACCGATGATATTCTCAACCGCTTAATGTTAGATATTAAAAATGTTAAAGAAGAAGTGTACAATTAGTAGAAGCGTGACATTAAATTGTCCATTGTGCACGATGGTGGTATGCGTTATGGGACAATGATGACGAATGCATCTGAGTGTTCTAATGGTGTCTTGAAATGGGCACGTGGTTTCTGATTCAGGTTTTAATCACTACTATCTATTACAACTTAGTAGTCTTGTTCATGAAACGGTTATCCAACTACTAAGAGGAAGTCTTGTCTATTTATACTCAAAGGATGTCCACTATACCAAAGGGAGGCTAGGCATTTCCCTGAACCTGTAAATATCAACCCATGTGAGATGCAGGTTTTTGATAGGTCCAGCCGATCATTCAGAGTTAATTTGCTAGATAATGGCCTCTGTGATTGTAATTATGGCAGAACGATCATATATCATTCTCCATGCCCACATTTGATTGCTTCATTAGGATTTCGACGGTTGAACCATCTCACGTGTGTGTCACAGTACTACACTTTACAGTTGTATAAGTTGACATACATAAATGAATTTCATACTCTACCGTGATCGCTCGATTGACCATCTCTCGGTAGAGCATGGATTAGTCGGCGCACCTAACTTTCAGGAAGGTCGCCACTGCACAATAGATTCAAAAACACAATGGATGAAAATGTAGCAGTAGCAGAACTTGTAGCATATGCAAAATAGCTACTACTGGGTCATCGTGTCTCTCATAATATTAATTGACGGTACATTTTCCTTTTACTTATAGTCGTTAGATTTTACACATAGGATAATGCTTATCTTTCTCTTCGGTTGTATTGCTCTACTTAGATTTTACAATATTAACACTATTATATTTGCATCTTTTCCGACAGTATGATGGGATGAGCACCGCCGCACTAGACATCTACGAATACGTTGGGGAGACCCCACCATTAGAGCATACACCTACTGAGGTTCATCCTAGCATTGCCTCCCTGTGTGGGCGGCATCGAGCCGCTCACCCTAATACTATAAGTGAATTTTATTTTTTTATTTCTGCGTTATGCTTGCTTACCTTTTATTTTGGTTAGTGACATTATTTATTTTTTTGCAGAGCACCGTACTTGAGGCATCATCACTTGCTTATGCGGAGTGGCCCATCACGCGACCATTCATCTGTAAGTGTGGGCTCACGGTTAGCCTACGCTTCATCCGGCTTGATCATCATTTACTGACCGCCTTGGTTGAGAGATGGTCTCCACAGACCAATACCTTCCACCTTGCTGTAGGTGAGATGATTGTGACACTCCAAGATGCGATGATGATCCTAGGACTATGGGTTGATGGGCCACCTATCATAGGCCCGATTGTGATTGGTGAGGGGAAGAGATGGCACACCTGGCTTGATTGTTGTGATGATTTGTTGGGACGACACCCCTTACCAGACGTGATGTATCATGATCCGATCAGTCCGCAGATCAGATCGACATTCAGGATGGGTCAGGCACACGCACAAACATGCATGCCATTGAGGTGGCTCAGGTGGACTTTCTACAGGGAGTCATACACCAGTCTGAGCACGGAGGAGTTCTTCCATCACTTGCGTGCTTATATTTTATTTCGACGCTTTTTAGCCGATACTTCGGTTCGAGGTCCAAAGATTTACCACTCGGATGACATTGATTCCTTTAGCATGATGTCTATGGGTGGAGCGCACATCTATAGGAGTCGACGAGTCGACAGCCAACAGGCCAACATGGTTGCCTACACCTCCTTCGATTTGGGCTTGGGAGCATATTCATGGGCGTCTCATACATGTTCCATATCCTCGAGCTTGTCTCTTTGTTTTGAGGTATGTGTTGTTAATTACACTTTCAAATTATGCAGCTTATATATATGTTTAAACTATTTTCTGTGTGCAGATGGAATGAGAAGTATGTTCATCAGCAGCCAATGGTGAATGTTGCAGTGTACATAAATAAACTAGATGGCTTATGGCAAACACAGGTTGGATTTGCAGATAACACTTTAGTTCAAATATCTGTAATGCAGATTATGTTTTAACATAATTTTACTATATGTGTGTGATGGAGTCAAAGGAGTGAGATCAAAGACATCTATCGATACATGCTGAAGCTGACATATGGTTAGCACAAGACCCTCTTATCATATGGAAGAGGGTTGTGTGGCATTTACCGCATAGAGTGTTGTGCCAGTTTGTCTTTATTCCCAGAGTAGATGTAGACCCAGTTGACCCTAGTTTCAAAAGGGTCGATGGTCGGGGTAATGATATCGACTGGTACCACCATACACCGCTGGGAGAGGTGGAGGGATTGCCCGTCGAGGCCTGGGATGAGGATGTGGACAGAAGACCTATCGCGACATGTGCCGATTGATCGAGTTTCTCGATTTACCTCGACAGATCCTCCCCACACTACTAAAAGCACCGGAGCGTATTTATGTAAGTCTTGATATAAGTATTCATATGAATTCAATATTTATGTAAGTGCTAAATTTACATACTATTTTTCATGGAGCATACAAGACTGGGACATCTTTCACCATACGGTCGGATGATCATGATGTGTTGATGTGTAACGAAGCCGATATGCGAGACTGATGAGCGTACATATGGTGACACATATTACGGATCGGTGCTCAGAGGGTGTCGCACACCATGACCTGAGCCGCCATCTACTCACCGATCCAGGTCCTTTTAAGTATGTTGATCCGTGTCCTTCTACATATCAACCTACATAATACCTATCTTCCAATATGATATGACGCACACCGCCGAGGATTTTGGTAGGGTCACCATCACCGCGTGATCGCCCATCCCGCATACCGTTCACACTGGAGTGGTGCGATTCACCAGACGCCGAGTATGCTAGATGTTTAGGACAATATAATTTTGTGTTTATACTATATTTTATTTATCTGTTTCATTACAAACTTGAGAGTCATGTACACATTAAATTTGGTTATGTCATAATGAACTTCTTATTATTTTCCCATTTCTGAAATGAATTTGTTAACTTCATATGATTGTCATCCATTAAATTATTATCAACTTGATGCGGTCACAAACTATTTCAAGTTTAAACTGCACTTTTTTTTTCTTTGTTTTTAAAGTAGGTTTATTACTCTCTACTTTTTAGAAGAACAAAAATTGAAGAATTAAGATTTGTTTGATGAGTACGGAACTCTATGTATACATGAAAATTCTAGTTCATTTCATAGCCCTAAACCGTGACGCTGTTACTTATCTCACACAAATCACACCTTAAAAAAATAACCTGAAGCCAGTCGCCCAATTAGTGGGCAACCGGGTTTCGACCAGTACCACCAATGCCGAGTCGATGTGAGGTCTGCCCACTAATTGGGCGACTATACCTATTTTTAATTTTTTTAATAATACTTAATTACCTAATTAAGCTTCTAACCATACTTAGTTTAAAAAAAGTGCCTTTTCTTATTCATAGAACTACTTAATAATTTGTGTTATGCAGGTTCTGCTTGAACAAGCATAGCAATTAATTCAAATGAAACCAGGCCAAGTTAAATTAGAAGGAAAATAACTAGGTATCTTTCAGAAGATAGTTAACTAGAATCAAAATGGAACTTGAGAAGTTTATAACAGAGATTATCTACAAGTATTTTTCCAAAAGTCATGAATCCATAGAGAATGTTAACCGGTTGGTAGGCTTTCCTATACAGACTACTTGTCAACAAGCAACTACGCCACAAACGACAAAGAATGGAGATAAATAACAAACCTCTCTTTCACCGAACTCCTTTAGAATGATGAAATAAAATCCTCACCTTTGTCACAGAACAAGTCTAGTTCTGCCGCTCAAAAATCTTCCCTTGATCTAAACTAAAGTTTCGACTCCTAAGTCACGGTGATGGAAGATGAGTCAAGGAAAATTTTTGGCTGACGATGGGATGCAGGTTAGGGTTACAATTTGGTTAAATTTTTAAAATAAACATATTTAAAATCATAATTAGTGAATTCGGAATTAATTTTAAATAGATTGCGCCGTTAACTGACGACGGGCCGACTGCACACACCCAATCCTCTGTAAACCAATCGACCGCCTAAAGTAATTTTTTTTAAAGGCCAAACAGAGATTGGGATAGAGCGTTCCGATCTTAGAAGCTCACCCTAAATTGCTGCCAAAGTTCACACCACCCAAACACCGGAACATGGCCATCCGCCGCATACAGCCGAGAATTTGACCGTCACCCATACATTAGGTATTTTTTGAGTTTTTTTTTGTAAAATGAAGAATATGTAAATGTTATTTTTATTTTTTTGTGTGTTATGATATTATTAGTAAGTATATTATGTGATTAGCTAGTTTTAGAAGTGATTTTAGGCAAATGTAATGTAGATTTTAGGTATTTTTTGAGTTTTTTTTATCTTTTTTTTGAAAAATGAGAAATATGCAAATGTGATTTTGATTTTTTGTGTGTATTAAGTTATTAGTTAGTGTATTATATGATTAGCTAGTTTTTTTAAGATTGATTTCAGGCTAATGTAATGTGGATTTTAGGTATTTTAGGTTTTTTTTTTGAAGTTTTTAGATTTTTTTTTGTAAAATGAAAAATATGCAAATACGATGTTGATTTTTTGTGTGTTATCATATGCATTATGTAAATAGGTAGTTTTAGGGTTGATTCCAAGCAAATATAAAGTGGATTTTAGGTATTTTTTGGAACTCCCTTTTATTTAATTATGAAAATAACACATTTCATGGAGATTTGGCATACCTTAGGAATCCTTCTGCTGCTGCCTGAAAGAGATAAAGTAGAACTCAGAAGGAAAAAAATGAAGTTTAGGGTCATCAGTCAATTTGTTAACCCTAAATAATAGTAGTTTAGGATGGCTTTTTCAATGAAAAATTTACCTTCAAATCTAGTAAATTAAGTGAGGGTCAGCGTGTTATTATTTTGCAGAAATTTTCACTAGAAAAAATTTGACTAAAAAGTCATGGAATATTTGATTGATAATTTCCAACGGATTATTCTATCGGAAATAGCTATTTTTTCTATAGTGTAAATAGCTAATTATTGTGTGCTAAGCAATTCATATAGTTATCATGAATCTAATTGATTTAACTCGGTATGCTATTCAACATTCCTACCTCTGATACGTATATTTGATTCAAATATGAGTTCAGACACAGTATGCTTGGTACTATATCAGGCGGCCAACTAAGTGTTAGTGATGATTTCTTTCCTACATATACTGGTGAAAAAAATCATTCTATACAAGTTTCATGCCAACCTGATTTTAGCAGTGTACAGAATCGAATCATGAGGTCACTAAAAGTTGATTCAATATGGTTTAGGATTAATCTCATATGTAGATTTCCTATTGGTTCCAGTTTTATTGCTACACCATTAAATGATGACGAAGTATGTGAGTCAGTCATTAATGCAACAAGTATATAACCTATAGTTGTGTATGCCAAAATTGAGTTGAAACGAGCGGATGATAGCGAAGTTTATAATTACACTGAAGCTAAATTTCATCCAACTGAAGCTGTCCAAAATAGTATATTACCACAGGAACCATATCAGATTGACCTCAATCAGGGTTTTTGTAGGTAAGTACCTCAAAGTGATTATCTAATTAATATTTTTCATTTTAGTCTTATACACTGCATTCAAATGCACAGCACTGATGATATAGATGTATCTGCATCTCCTATTCATGTTCATCATATTGCCACGACTTCTGTTAGTATGGGTGAATATCATGGCGGTCATGTTGTACCTTTACAAACTGAAGATGAGGGCTACGAAATAATGTCTAGCATAACGAGTTTTAACACAGATGACAGTGAAGGTAACATTGGAGAACAACAATATCCAAATGGTGGGAATGGTCATTTGTTAAGAGATTATTCTAATAAAATAATCAATGCTGAAGAGCATATGTTCAGTAACAACGATTACATTCAGGCTTACCATCAGCACAAGAATGGGATGAAGAATTGAACTTTGATGGCCTCCCAATAGAATCTATTTTCCTAGAAGAGAATTTCATTCTAGTAGACTTAAATGAAGGGATGTGTTTCCATGACAAAAGGCACCTTAAATTTACTATTCAAGGTTGGTCCATAACAAATAATGTGGAATATGTAACATGTGACTCTAGATGATGGTTCAATATACTTTGCATCCATAACTGTCATTCCAATAGGCCATGTTTATGTCATCTACATGCTCAGCAGAGGCTTGGTGGTGCCGGAGGATTTCTAGTATGACACACATGTTCTCATGTTCTCATTGAGAGCAGGACATAGACGATTCACTTCACGCTTTATTAGCTACTACATCCAACCTGTCATTAGTTGCCAGCTGGACGTGAAACCCAGGGAGATTATTGGTCGTATGAAATTAAAATTTAACATTAGGGTGTCCTACATGAAAGCTTGGGATGCACGTAGAAAGGCTATACATGCTATTTTTGGCAGTTGGGAAGAGTCATACCGTTCACTAGATCACTTCATGACTATTGTATGTGCAGTTATGCTAGGCATAGTGTACCACATTCAGTCAAGTGGATCTGGCTATTTTCAGTGCATATTTTGGTCATTTGGGCCATCTATAGTCGGTTGGCAATTTTGCAGACCAGTCATAAGTCTTGATGGTACATTTCTCCTGGAAAAGTATAGAGGCACTCTTCGTACTGTAGTTGGTATTGATGCAAATAATGACTTGTATCCTCTGTCATTTGCAATAGTTGAAGCATAGTGCAATGAGTCTTGGAGTTGGTTTATTAGGACATTACAGGACTTGATTCCGTTTATATGTACTCAAACTGATTTATGCATTATATCTGACCGACATTCATGCTTGGTACATGGATGCCGCGAATTTTTCTTTGGGAAAAACACCACCACTGCTTACGCCATCTCAAAGAGAATTTCAAGAAGGCATGCAGAACTATGAGAAATTTTGACGTTGAGTTTGTGTGTCAGAAGATGTACCTGGCAAGTAATACAACTGACATTCACACCTTCACATGTTACATTACAGACATAAGGAATATCAAAGAGCTGAGTGGTCGCTTGTAAGAGATGTGGAGAAGTGGTACTTGAGTAATGATGGCGGATATCGATATGGCACAATGACCACTAACGCATCAGAGTGTTTCAAAGGTGTGCTCAAAGCAGATTACTCCTATTATTTTATGTTACTATCCCCACGGTTATACTATACGTCAGTTGGCTAATGTTTTTTTTGTTAACTTGCACTTTCAAAGGTTGTCTGGTAGACAGGTGAAATGGCATCGAGGAAGGACGATTGTTGCGATGAGTGATGGAAACATCGGGATGTGGTTTACCATTATCATCGACCACATGTTACATCCACATTCCGCATGGGTCAGGCGCACGTAAGGACCTGCTTACCTTTACGTTGAATACGGTGGACATTTTATAGGGATTCATATTTGGAAATATCAGATGCTAAGTTTCTGATGCACCTTAGAGCATACATATTGTTCACTACTTCCTTTTGCCCGACGTCCGGTCGAGATATATTTAGACTTATCAATCTTTGGATGATTTGAGCTTGTTCGGGAGCACTCCATTGGTGCAGTGTTGGCACTTATCTGGAGTTGAATGAAACTAGGCCAAAGTGGACCAACATGGCGTGATGTCTACTACCTTTGGTGGGTGGAGCATGTACATGTTGGCCGATCTACATTGCAGGCACCCTTTCCAGTAAAGCTGGATGGTTTGAGTGTTGGTTGCAAGTGGAATGAGGGTTACCTGCGAGAGATGACACCCGCCCATGTTAGAGTCTACAGAGATGAGCGTTGATGGGCTGCTACAGAGTCAGGTATGAGTCAGTGCACATTTGATTCATATTTCTACCTCCACAATCTTATGTGTGACATTTATTTTTTTCTATCATATTATACGTTATATGGGAGCTATGGGCCGGGAGATCGTCGAGAGTGGCGGTTGTCTGCTTGCGCTATTTGGCTCCTTCAGACATTGATCACCGAAAAGGGTTGAGTGGTACCTTCCAGATCATGTGCTCAGGCAGTTTGGTCTGTCACCTAGAGTAGATGTGACGCATATAGATCCTTCATTTCAGTGGGTGGATGGTCAGGGGAAGGCTGATGTTGACTGGGTTGACTATCACCAGGGTTACATATCATAGTGGGAGGCCAGACATGATTCAGTTATTGTTGTGGATGATGTTACACCTCCTGTTGACCCAATTGTCAGTCGGTACATGAGGTGGTATCGGTCTTGGGCTTCCTTGTACATGCTCAGGGCTCCGACCATTCTGCCTACCACCTACTATCCTCGAGCTCCTGGAGAGAGGCTGATGGTAGCATTGTATGCTAATCAAATATTTATACGTTATGATAACTGAATTATATACTTGCCTTTGCAGCGAGAACATATCTTGGACACACAAGATATTTTTCAGCCTTATTTTGGGAGAGACCAGGACACTGACTTTCAGCAGTCAATTAACACTTATGAGGAGTTATGCAGGGAACTACGCAAGAACTTGCACATATTAGATAGCAGGTACAGAGATACAGATGAAGCCAATAGTTCTTTTGCAGCACCTTCATCTTCTCAGGCACATACTGTAGGATTTGACATAGGTCCGTCATATATACTAGATGTCGGTCCATACAGTTATCCATTTGACACACCAGCTCCGTACTCTTATCAGGGAGCCATGTTGATCCATTTAGTCATTGCGGCAGACCCTATGTATCCTCACCCACCGATCTACATGCGATATGCAGTGCTTGTCCTCTTCGGCCAGACCATCAGAGATACGATGTTACACCCTCGATGATGAGCGGGCCAGTGGAGATGAAGTGCGATCACACCATTTGCGACCGACCTCGGCGGCTTTCTCGACACTCAGTGATGCACTTCCACCACGAGACCGCAGTTAGATGTCCTCGGTTGTCGTATGTTGTGTATATCATAGCTTGATGTACACTATTTTTGTCAATGTTTTATATTTTTTATGTACACTGCATATCAAGACACCATTTATCTATGTTATATATTTCCAGTTTAAGTAATTTGCATTTTTTTTTCATGCAGAATATTAGAGATATCTTGTTGGTATTGAACTGTCAGACTTTAGAAATTTTGGAGAAGTAGATAATAGCTATGAATTTGTCATGCTTACAAACTTTGTAGTGAGATTGCCATAGCTACTATTTTTTTGTAAACTTTGTAATGATCCATCCACTGTTGTTATTTATGAATCCATACTTTTCCACAAAAACTGCTACGTAACGGTCCAAATTCCCATCTCTGTGCCAACATAAAAGTCGTGTGGAATTTCGTGTCAATTCTAACGATCCTAAGTTCGTTAAATTCCGACAATGGATGACTCCGGTGCAGCCAAAATACCGCTGACTGTCGCACATTCAAACGCGCCGATTTATTGATGCGCATTGACAAATTCACTAGGAGCCATAATCACAATTTTTAGTCAACATAAAAGTCGTGGGGAATTTTGTGCCGATTCCAACGATTTTCAAGCTCGCTAAATTCCGACAATAGACGACTCCGGTACGGCCAAAATACCGCGGCTGATCGCAATATTCAAAATTGCACCGCAGATTTTTTTCGCGCATTGGCAAAATCTGCTACACAAGGAGCCATAATCACATTTTTCGGTCAACATGAAAGTCGTGGGGAATTTTCTGCCGATTCCAACGATACCAAGCTTGCTAAATTCTGATAACAAACGACTCTGGTACGGCCAAAATATCGCGGCTGTTTGAATGATTTTTTTAAAAAAATTCTGAGGCAGTCGCTTAACGGCGGAAAAAATTTTTTTTAATGCCTAATCTGCTAATTAAGATTTTAAATATGTTTATTTTAAAAATTTAGCCTTACAGTTTCAGGTTAGTGAACAGGCTGTCAGATTATTTGCATTGGATTAATGATAGGGGACAGTCAACTGAGCCTTTAATTAAAAAATTAATTTAATTAATCTTATTTTATTTAATAAATTGTAATAATAGGTTAATTAAATTTAGTATATATTATTAGTGTTTTATGAATTAATAATTTATTTTATATAAATGTAGTTCAGCTTGTTTAATTTTTATGAGCTTATACACGATCATTAAATAATAATTTTAATTCAGCATCTTAAAAAAAATTTATAAATATTAAATAATAATATTTATTAAATTTTTTAAAGAACTTATTAGTGAGCCTTAAATTTTACGTTTTTATGATCATAATTGAACCGAATAGAGAGTTGCTCAAATTTATTCATTTACTAATCATATTTATATAAAATATTTAAATTTATTTAATTAATTAATCGAATAATCATGAATGATCACAAATCAAGCTGAGTTAAGAGTAATTTGTCGAACGATGAGTTTGTTTGAAGCTCTAATAACGAGAAATTTTCTAATCATATCTATAAAATATATTTAAATTTATTTGATTAATTAATCGAATAATTATGAATGATCGCTAATCAAGCTGGGTTAAGAGTAATTTGTCGAATGCTCGGTTCATTTGAATTCCTAATCACGAGAAATTAAATGGAGATATAATGGAGTGGTAGTAACATCTACCTAATCATATCTTTTGAATTAGCTTAAATAAATTTAAGACAACTTCAAAAGAGCTTCCAGGCTATTTCCCCAAACCCATTAAACCATGTTTTAGAAGAGTTGCAAAAATAATGACATTTATTTAATTAATTCATAATGCTTAGTTTAGCTTAAGTAAACATGGTTAATTTAACCATGATTAAGTTCATCTATCCTAAGTTTCAAAGTCCTTCTATAGAAGACAAAATGAACGAGTCATTTTATCATCCATATGAGTCTAATGAGTTAATGTTGAATTAAGAGTCTTTTTTTCCTTTCTTTCTATTTAATTAAATCCAATTGGTTACTAAGGAGCAATTTGGGATCATCTTTATATTTAATTATAAATTTTGTTTTCTTTAAAAATTTATTTAGATTTTAGTACAAAATAAAATATATTTAATAATGATATTTATTTTTAAAAATACTCAAAATATCTAAAGAAATATTTGATTAGTTTTAAAAATAATATGATTTATTTTTAAAAGTAAAAAAATATATTAGGCAGACATGCTATTAAAAAATATAAAAATAAAAAAAAGTAAAAAAAAATAAAATATAATATAATTGATCCCAAACAAGCTCTATGAATAGAATTCAATTGGGGTTAATTTTAATTTGACCACTTAATTACACACCCAAAGAAATGTTTATACATTTACTGTATCCAATATAATTAAAATTTTTAGGAAATTAATATACAAAAATTGTAATAATCGCAAAGATCAAAAATATAAATCTTTGCATATTGATATGTCAATTACATACAAATCACTAGAGTCAATAATTGACTTGACACAACATATAGAAAATTGCACATAAACTAGAATAAAAAAAATTTCGAGTTAATAATGCTTTGATTAACTTTCTGGCCTGATTTAGGTTGAAAATATTTGATATGCTAAATGTTGGCACAAATTGAAAGTTGACATTATTTTAATTTGAATTTGATCTATTCTAACTTGCATGTTAAAATGAGCCACTCTCATCGTGTTTGAGTTGGCCTGATTTTAGATTATTTAGGATCATGTTGATGGTCTAAACTCATTTAATAAATAGAACATGATCATATTATACATATTCGGATTAGGGCCAAATTTCGGAACACTCGAACTCGAGAAACTTATCCAAAATTAAAAGCCCCGATTCAAATCAATTTAAGTTTTAACTTAAATAATTAGTTTTCTCATTAAGTGATTAATAATTAACACACCTTAAAATAAAAAAAAAATAACATAATTATTACTTATTTGACATGATTTTTAAAATTTATTCCGCTATTGTTAAAATTAAAATAATAAATATATCCTACAATTTTAACTCTAAAATTTACAATAGAGTATCACTTGGTTAATTAACTTGAAAATTGACATGTTGGATATATGGGATGACCTCTATCTCTCATAATTTTCTGGGATTAATTTGCTAAGTATATTAGGAATACCATAAATTTAAGCCCTAATTATCCCTTTTGAGTGATTTAATAATTATTAAAATTGAGAAAATTATGAAATTAATTAGGGAAGGTTATTTAATCATTATAATAGTAAAGATGAGGATAAATAATTAGGACCTCCCCACATAATTGTTTCCTTAAAATCATTCTTAAGTCCTTTAATTAAGTGATTATGTAATTAAATGAAATAAAGAGAGAGAGAGAGAGAGAGAGACTTAAAATAAATAAATAAAATTATTTCATCATAATTAGTACAATCATTAAGATTAATTTAATTGATCCCCCTTATGTGTCTAATTAACATAAGAGTTTTGATGAAATTGTGATTTTTCATATGTTTGGGAAACCATGAAAGTAATTAGCTTAATCCTTTGAATTCAATTAATCATTTAAGCATGGGCCAAATTACATTAGAATCTTTAGGATATTGCTAATTTTATTTTGAATTGTACAATCATGTTTCATAGGCCCTTGCTTAATGGTTAATTAAACTAAGGGACTCTTTGGGATGGTGACTAATTGACTTGCTAATGAACTAAATCAAATTAAGTCATAAAATTTTATTTAATTTTTTTTTAATTCATTAACTAACTAACATGGGTATGGGTTAAATAAATTGATCTTGCTTCTCCTCGTTAGAATTAAATAATTCAAAATACAAAATCTAAATCTTAAAGAAATTTTGATTAGGCTTAAGGTATGTTTATTTAATATAGTTGTCCTTGGGGGTTCTAATGAAGCTAACTATGTCATTCGATGATGTTTAATTGTCTTATTTCAATTATCATAAATTTGCATGTCATATGTTTCATACATTCATGTTTTAAATTTAAAAGAAAAAAAAGTTGCATCTAATTGCATGATGTGGGAAATAAACTATATAGTATGGTTATTATCATTATGTAAATCTCAAATTATTTTTCTCTTTTATGTAAGAATTAGATGCTAACTATCAATAATTATAAAACAATCTTTATGTTTTCAAGTCTTATTGTTAGTAATAAAACTCAAATAAAGATTTATTTTACAAGATAATAACCTATAACTTTTCATGATTCCATTTTATATCCAAATATGTATGCATTTATATTTGAAGCGTGCAAGTATATAGTGGATATCCTGAATATCTGAGGCTTTAAGTAGTCCTAAAGAGGTTTTAGATAATCTCACTTTCCTGGTTTAACAAAGGCACATACTTACATAGCTTTCTTATACACTTGTATGCGTATGATTGGATATGAAGTGAGATTCTTTTTTTTACAAAATTTATCCATATTTGTGTTTAAGTGTTTCAAAATGAATATATAAAGTGAATGGGAATTTGTTGACCTCACTTTTTTTGGAGTGAGCTCTCAATCACTTCTTCTTAGACCTAGGGATCTTCTAGACACTAAGATTTCCTTAGTCATAAGATATTTCTAGTGATTAGGTGAACACTTAACCTAAGCCTAGAGACTTATAAGGATTTATCATAGGATTAGCCCATGCCTTAGGGACTTAGGAAAATCACCTACCCTATAGCTTAAATCCAATCCATAAGCACCTTCTTAAATCCAAATCTCAAACCAAACCTCAAATTCAAATCCAAATACAAATACCAAGACCAAATCCAAATTCCAAATAAAATGATTCAAACCTAAAAATCAAATCCACGCTCCCAAAATCTTCCCTAAGCCTTATGAATGGATTCCATGGACTTAGCCAAATTTCCATCAAATCCAATCCAAACTTGATTGATTTCTTCATGAATCAATCATACCTTCAAAAATCTTCATAAATATAAATGAACATACACTCAAATCATCAAAATTAAATCAAACTAAATTAAATAAAATCAAATCTCCTTTTAAGCCCTTTGGACCTACCTCCATGGCTTAGCCAAATTTGCCTCCAAAGCCCTTCAAACTCAATTGATTTTCTTATAAATAAATTGTACCTTCAATTATCTTCTCAAATATAAATAAAATCTACAATCAAATAGCCAAGATCAAATCCAAATAAAATTAAAACCTAAATTTGAACCCTTTGAGCCAATTCCTTGGACCCAACCAAATGACATATAAATCAATCCAAAACTAATGTATTTCTCTTGAATAAATCATCCCTTCATTCACCATTCCAAATATAAATGAAATCTACAATCATCAAGACAAACCAAAATCAACCCAAGTCAAATCCAACTTAGCCCTTTTGACTTGAGAATTTCAGGTGAACCAAAACTCATTTGAACCCAAATCAATTGTAATTGGATTTATATATCAATCCTAAATCCATATATAAATGAAACTAAATCAAACTCAACCCAAATTCAAGCCAACTAAATCCAATTGGCTCACTTGACCTAAAGTGACCAATTTGACCTATTTGAACCAAAATTCAATTAAATACAAATCAAAGTGAATTAAGCGAGTCCAAACTTCATGGAATGATTGTTGATCATCTTAAGATGATCAATTGATCTAAATTGGGTCAAACCAAATCAACCCAGCCCTTTGCCAAGTTAACCCATTAACCCATGCGAACCAAAACTAGCCAAATTACAACCTAAGCAAAATCTCTTGAAACCAATGATTCATACCAACCCAAAATCAACATTTAAACATGACTTGACCTTTAATTGAAAAATCTAATTGGCCCTCTTGACCCAAGTTTAAATTGACCTAAATGGAAAAATGTGTCAAAATCAATCCAAATTAATTGCAACCAATGGCTCAAGTTCATTCCAAATTGATTGTTGAACTTGACTAAGACCTCAATTGAGCTCAATTGACTCGCTAGAATCAAATGACCAATTGGACCCAACTTGACCTAAATGGTCAAACCAACCTAAAACCCAATCAAACCCAAATTGAACTCAACCAAAGCTCACAACACATTCCAAATAATTAACCAAACCTAAAACATGCCATGACCCAAGCCAATTCGGTCAGTTGGGTCAAATTGGTCAATTTAACCCATTTGATCCAAATGAACTCAAATGTGTCTAAATCAAATCTAAACCAATGACACCAACACAATCCAAATGGTCACGTGAACTTGACCTAACCCTTGGTTTAACCCAATATGACTAATTGGTCAACCTAACCCAATGTGACCCAAGTTGACCCAATCATTGACCAATTCTATAGAACCACTAGTCATAGCTCCAATGAGGTATGCCATTGAAACCATCCCCTAGGTAGAAATGGTTTGGTCCTTTGTGAAGAAAAGTTGCATGTCACGAGATTTCCACTGTTGGATCTCTTCATTTTTCTTCCATGATGGTGTTGGATCGATTTGATCTTCATTAGAGCTTGGGTGAGCTAGGATCGAGTGATGAACTACAGACAATCTCCGTCTTTAGCAGCTTAGGAGGAGACAGATCATGGATCGTCCATTCTACACGATTGGAACAGATGGTCCTCATCAAATCACGCTTCGAATTAATCCTATTAATGCAGCTTTGATCATGGTCATTAGATCGACGGTGCATGCGCATCCCGAGATGAGACGCCTTAAAGAACCAATCTCATGGTGCCATGTAGAAAGCACATCACGTCAGTGTGCCACATGGCGTCGATGGGATTAAGGTTAATTAAATGCATTTTAATCATTGAAACTTCAAAAATTCAAAACTAATTGTAGAAAAATCTAAAAATATAAATAAATACTCATTTTAAAGGTATTTTAAAGGAGAATTTAATAAAAATATTCCCATTTGATTATGAATAGTAATTAAGGCTTAATTATAAAGTTTTACTCATTAATTAATTAAGTAATTAACCCCAAGTTTTGTGGGTTCATTTAAGGGGATGACTTCTGCTTCCCTTAATTTTTTTAGGGTTAATTTCTTACTCAATTATGGAAATCAATCAAATAAGCCCTAATTACTTCATATTTTAATTAAGTGATTAATTAAGCTCCTAAATAGTGTTAAATTAGTTAATTAAGCTTGTAACCTCTAATTTACATTAGATAAATAGTGGGAATCTTTTCTAATCCCTTTCCCTAAGTTTATTTTAATTAAGGTAAGCTTAATTAAGGTGAGCATTAATGAAGTAATTAATTAACTAATTAAATGACTTAATTAATCAAACTAAAATTTAAACCACCTCTGATTTTAGTTAATTGAGTCTTGGATAGACTCTTAGGTGTTCAATAACCTAAGAGAATCTTAAGGAAATGATAATTAGCCCACAAGTGTGGGAGAATTATAAGAGTACTTAATTAAGTCTCTTAGCTTAATTAACCATTAATTGTGAGCAAATTGCATTAGGCCTCTTTCTTTTCTTATGATCATTGCTAATTTTATTTCCAATGCATATACATATCATGTTGGCTCATAATTATTTGGGTAACTATGTTAAGGTGATATAGGAAAAGGGTAATTAATGGACTTAACTCATATTACAACCTAATTAGTTTACAAAATTCACTTAATCACCTTTAATTAAACAAAATTAATTCACAAACATAGAAATGGGTAATGATCATCAAATGTTCTATCATATTTTTAAATCAAATTGATATATGAAATTAAAAATGACATTAAAAAGATTTGGTGTGTTTTAAATGATTTTATTTGATGTGATTGTCCTTAGGAATTAATTTTCTTGAATGAAATCATATGTTTAAGTTTATTTATTCCTCTCTAATCATATTAAATATTGTATGTCATTTGATTGATGCATTCACCTTTTGCAAAATTAATTAAATCAAATGGTTTATTTTATGTCAAGCTTGTATGAGTTGATTCAATTTAAATATTATATGGCTATTATCACTATTAAATTCAAATGTATTTTTTTTTTCAAATGCTTATAAACAAATGGTTATATATGTTATGAATGCTAGTTATAAATACATAGGGATGTATGTGATTATAGCCTAAGTGTATGAAGTGAAGCTTTCTTTCTTTCATTCATGTGTTGATATGTATAAGTATGAATGTTAATGGGTATATAGTTTATACATCCCAAGAATATGAGGCTTTAGCTAGCTCCAAGGATATCATTTGATTACCTCACTTCCCTAGTTAACAAAGGCACGTACTCCATTTGATTTCATTTTTATGTATTTCAACACTAGAATTTTGATAAAGCTTTAATTCATACACATAAATAATTTAATTAAAAAAATATAATATTTGCATGATTTTTATTCTCTTTATTATGAATACATGTGTATGTATTTAAGAAAAATGGGTATATAGTATGGACATCCTAGGAATATAAGGCTATAGCTAGCCCCAAGGAGGTCATTTAATTACCTCACTTTCCTGGTTTAACAATGACATATACTTTCTTATATCTTTTATACATGTATGTGTGTATTTAATTAAAGAATGGTAATCATATATTCTATCAAAAATACATGCATTTATAATTGTTTGAATGATTGAATTAATTGATCATGTGACTAGGAGCTCTCTTTCTTATATTCATTATGCACTTACATATGTTTGAATGCAAGTGGGTATATAGTTTGACCATCTCGGGAACACGATGATTTAGCTAGTCCCAAAGAGGTCATTTGATTACTCCACTTTCATGGTTAACAATGACACGTACCTATTTAATTTCATCCCTATATATTTTTGTATAAGAATATAGATATAGCTTTAAAGTAATATGACTAAATAATTCAATCAAAAAACAAAAATATGAATTTCAAATATACACATCTACATTCATCATCTAAGTGTGCTAAAACATATTATATGTGTATTCAATTAAATTAATCTTAAGATGTCTTTCATATTGAATAGAATTATTTAAAGTGAACCTAAATATAGGATTAATTTAAAATGGGTAATAAGACATCCACTAAAGAGAAATAAATTAAATTAAAATATTTTAGAAAGTGGCTTAAGATAGGGACGAAAGAGGGCAACCTCTTTTCTTCTCCTTACAGCAATTAGCTGCTAAGTTTAAGTCAAATGAAATAAAAGAAAATATAAACTAAAATTTCCAAATCAATTAAACCACTTAAAGTGAAATCATCCATTTCATGTTAAATTAAATCTTTCTACACTTACAAAATCATAACCTTAATGCCTAGTTAAGACATATCACACAAGCCTTAATACACACACATTACAATTAAGTCACTACTTCTAGCTTTATGTTAGGACGGTACATGGTGTGATGTATATTTTATTTTATGATGTATTATTTAAGACTGGATGTTAGGGTGTATGTTTCATAGACTGGATGTTAGGCCATGATTAGCCTAATCATGCTTTCTATAGAGGAATGTATTTAAGGGGTCGCTCTAAAAATAAATAAATAAATATAAATATTTTTCTAGCAAGTTTCTTAAGCCTCTAAGCATAATCCAAATTAATGATGTGCATGTGGTGCTAAGTCCAAATTATAAATATAACTATTTGGGGTTGTATGTATGTTTAACTAACACTTGTTTTGTAGGTGTAAGTTAGATTTACTTTCTCAATGTAATTTTGCATTATGAATTAGGACTAGTGTTATGGAGGTTAAGGCTGAGCATTAGCTAGAAGGCTTTATTCTGAGAAGCCATGTGATGCCTTTGAAGTGTAGTAAATCAAATCAAATGGAGCTATGAAGATAAAGACATGAGGCATGAAGAATGAAAACCCCCTTATAACATTCATTCATTATAATTATAATTAATCTTTTGTAATTCTGTGTTGTATAAGGGTAGAGCTCATCTACCCATCTTTTCTTTTCGGTTATGCAGCATCTAATTCGACCTTTTATTTTTTTGCGCTCATTTTATAAAATCGATTAATGTTGTGTTTAAATTATGTATTAGAAATTTATACTTTTTCTTAATTTTTAAAATGATTGATGCTTTAATGTGTGGCCTAGATGCAATTAGGCTCTTAAAGAAAAAATATATTTTCTACCGAACTATAACTCATAACTAAAATTTTACACAACTCAAAATCTCACCATAAAACTTAGGCATTAAACAAGATAATTAAAATATTTAGTAACCCCTTAGTTGTATGGTTGAATGTTTCACAACATACATATCATATTATTTCACTCTTTCTAAGAGAGAGTTTCCATCCTTACACGATAGAGGAAGGCTTGACCTGTGAGGGCCTCCTCTATGTTGGAAAACACCTCTTTCTCTTTGATTTTATCCCATGACTGTACTTCATCATGCATTTAGACATACAAAAAATCCTAAAGCCTTTGTCAAAATTGAAGTGTCCAAATTAAATAAAATTTGAAAATATTCGCATTTGTATATTAAGTCATTACTCATACCACTCATACTCTAGTCTCTTAGGAAGTGGAATTAAGGACTTTAGTCTCTTTCTAAACTAATAACACCATAACTATCTTGCAATTCATATGATCAGACCACATGAATTTGAATCATAGGAAGAGTTAGCTGGCTACCACTCTAAACGATTGTAAACCCAACAGTCAGGTGGTTTATCCTCTCTTGTGGAGGTAAATCTTATGCCCATCTTTGCTTAGATTTAAGTCATGCTTTAGCTCTTCCTAAAGCTTCCTAAATTTAGGTTTCAAGGTAGTTGTTTTCTTCGAGCTACAAGCATAAATCCTCACCTCTTAGGTGTCTCCATAACCTTGTGTTGATGGATTATAAGCCCTAGTAATCTAATAATATTTCAACTCTAACAAAATATTTCTCTTCAACTTCAAATATATAAAGCCCAATTATAGATATATTAGAATGCTCACTAGGCTTCCTAGTATCATGAGCATTCCCTATATATTCCCTTTGGCTTCCAAAATAAGTCTTCTCCTTGATCTTTCTCATTTGATTTTCCAAATATAACCAATTTATTGATAGTATATCCTTGAAATCTTTAAAAATAATAATTGCCTACTTTAATCGAGAGTATTCCTAAGGAATTCACCTTCTTTAGGATGTAATTAACGATAGGGGCTTGCCCCCATAGAGAACTTTAGAACCTGATTTAATATAAACCCTATTTTATTCATTCATATAAAACAGGAAAAAAATCTCTAGTACATTTGAAGACCCATCATACTTTCCTTATTAGGTGATTAGGTCCATTGATGGGTGATGTCTCTATCTTTTGAGATAGTATATCATACCTTCATATCGTACCCGATCATTTCAATAAGTACCTCTACGATCTACATGGTGTCCACCCACATCTAAAAATAAACACCACAGTATTTGAACTTGCAAGTATATATTCTGGACATCCCGGGAACATGAGGTTAACTAGCCCCAATAAGGTGTTAAATAATTTCACTTTCCTGGTTTAACAAAGGCACGTACTTGCATAACATTCTTACACACTTTCATGCATAAAATAAGACTCTTTTGTTACAAAAATTATGCATATCCATATTTAAGTATGCAAAAATATGTATAATATGTATGTAAATGTATTAAATTAAAGTGAAGTAAAATGAAATGAGATTGTAATGTTATTGATAATGAGACTAAAATAATAAAGCATTATACATTTGATGGCGGCTTGGCTTCATTAACCTTAAGATGTCTTTCATGTTTAAATAAAATTCATTAAGTCAAATCCAAATATAGGATTGATTGAAATTCATGATTCATTATGAAAATTTTAAAAAAATTTAAAAAATTCATATTTTAGAATCAACTTAACATAAGGATTAAAGGGGTTCAACTGCCTTTCTTCTCTCTACAATGATAAATTATAAGTAAAAGATAAAAGAAAAATATGTAATTTAAAACTCAATTAAAGTCTTAAACTAATTGAAGTGTAACCATCTTTAATAAGGACTTTAAACATTTAAACACTAGAAAATCTCAATCTAAATGCCTAAGTAAGACATACCACACTTTAGCTATAGCACACATTAGAATACTAAGTCACCAATCTTAGTATTAAGTTAGGCTGGTGATTGTTATGGTGATATCATTTATTATGTGATATAATTTTTTTAGGTTGAATGTTAGGATTGCTTGTGTAAAATAGATGTTAGGATGTTATTAGCCTAATGGTGTTTTCTATAATGAATTGTGCTTAAGGGACTATAATAATAAAATATAAAATTTCTTTTCTTGTAGGTGCTACTTAAGTCCCTAAGTATAATCCAATTAGGCAAATAGGCTTGATTACTCAAGTGCAAGTTGCTAAACCCAAATATGTGAAATGTAATTGATTTAGCTAACATCTATTTTGCAAGTACAATTAGATTTAATTTATCATAAAATATGTAATTTTTGTAATAGGACTAGGATTAGACTTATGGTGATTAGGATTAGCAATGACTAGAAGGGAATAACTTGAGAGGCCCTGTAAAGCTTGGACTATTCAAATCCAAAAAATGAATATGACGAAGAATTGAAGGCCCCCATAGCTTTTTTTTCCTTTAATTGTAATTCTAATTATAATCTGGCTTGTATAAGGGTAGAGCTCGGCTACTCAATTTATTTTTTATTTATGTATGGGAATGTTACAACCTTTTTTTTTTACAAAATTCAAATGTTTGATTATTGTGTTTACATTGCGCAATAGAAGTGTTATGCTTTTTATAGGTTTCTTAAAGTGTGTATGTTTGATGTGTGGCCTGGATATGATAGACCTTTTAAGATAAAATTAAATTTCATACCATCATTAATAACTTTAACTAAATTATAATGAACTCATAACTTTAGTTTAAAGCTTAATTTTTTATTCAAGATAATGAAAGATTTATTAATTCCTTAGCTAGATGTTGTATGTTTTAACATCATACATATGCATATTTTCTCACTCTTGAAGATAGGGGATCTTCACTCTTGCACGATAGGGGATAGTCTTGACCTGTGAGGGTAGTCCCTTATAATGGAGAACACCCCTTATAACTGATTTATTCCATAACTTCCTTCTAAGCTTGAGCCCAAAATGATGAGTCAAAAGTGGAATAAAAATATGTAAATGTTATTGCATTAGCATAGGTCATAATTTGCACACCGATCATGATCTAGTCTCTTAGGGAGTGAGTTTAGGACTCTAAGTTCTTTTCTGATTAATAATAGCCTAGATATCTTACATTTACATATGACTAGCCTATATGATTTTAAAATGTAAAAGGTGTTAGCTCGCGACCATTCTAAGCGATTGTAAATCCAGAAGAGTCGAGATTAATTCATTCTCTCTTGTGAAAGTGAACCATCATATCCCACTTTCCTCGAATAGATTTAGGTTAGGCTTTTAGCTTGTGTTAGAGCACTCTAGATCAAGGTTCTAAGGCTGCTTGTTCCTCTCTTGCTATGAGTATGAGTCTTCACCTCCTAGGTATTTTCACAATCTTGTGTTGTTGGAATATGAGTCATAGCTTTCTAATAAAATTTCCACTCAAATAAAAATAACTTCTCTCTTTGAAAAATGTAAAGCCTCACCATAAGGTAGATTGAAGCATCCACTAGGATTCCTTGTATCTTGAATTCTTCTTATTTATTCTCCTTTGGAATCTGTAAATAAGACTTCTTATTCAAACAATCCCATTTGATTTCCAATAACAACCAATCCTTTGATAGTTATAGACCTCACTTTTGAAGTGAGTTCTCATCCCCTCTTCTTAGACTTAGGAGAATTCTATACACTAAGATTTTCTTAGTCATAAGACACTTTTAACACTTAGGTGAATACTTAACCTAAGAGAGATTTGGAAGGGTTAATCATAGGATTAGGATGCCTTGTGACTTAGGAAGTCCACACTCTATAGCTAAACTCAATCCATGTTCACCTTCTTAAGCTATAACTTCAAATTCAATTCAAATACCAAATCCAAATCCAAATTCTAAGCCAAATGATTGAAACTCATGATCAAATCTAAACTCAAAATCAACCTAAGCCCTATAATTCTACCTTCATGAGCTTAGCCAAACCTTAACCCAAATAAATTCAAACTCAATTGATTTTCTCATTATCAATTTATATCTTTAATCACCTTCCTAAATGTAAATGAAATATACATTTAAATGGCCAAAACTAAATCCAAAACCAAATTAAATCCAAATCTAAGCCTTATGACCAACCATCATGAGCTTAGCCAAATTTTCCTTCAAGCCACTTCAAACTCAATTAATTTTCTTATAAATTAATTATTCCTTCAATTATCTTCCAAAATATAAATCAAACCTACAATTAACTCATAAGAACTAAATCAAACTAAATCAAAATCCAAACTTATGCCATAGGAACTAATTCCATGGACTTGGCCAAATTTCATTCAAATTCAAACCAGAACCAATTGATTTTCTTATAAATCAATCATTCCATCAATCACCATTCCAAATATAAATAAAACCTACAATTATCAAATTAAACCAAATCAAAATTAACTCAAGTCAAACCCAGCCTAGCCCTTTTGACTTGAGATATTCAAGTGAACCAAAACTCATTTGAACCCAAATTGATTGTAGTCGAATTTATATATCATTCCTAAGCTCACATATAAACTCAACTAAACTCAAACTCAACCCAAACGATTCCACTTGACCAAAAGTGGCCAATTTGATCTATTTTAACCAAAAATCCAATTCAATCCAATCTGAACTTTATAACATAATTCTTGATCACCCCAGGTTGATCAATTATCATAAATTGGGTCAAACCAAGTCAACCAAGCCCTTTGACCAAGTCAATCCATTAACCCATATGAACACAAACTAGCCAAATTGCAATATAAGCCAAATCCATTCAAACTAATGGTTCATATCAACCAAAAATAAATATTTAAACATGAGTTGACCTTCAATTGAGCCAAACCTAACCCAAATGGCCCTCTTGACCCAAGTTGATCCAATTTGACCTACATGGCTAAAATGGGTCAAATCAAAATCTAAATCAAATTGATTGAAGCCAATGGCTCAAGTTAATTCCAAATTGATTTTTGAGCTTGACCAAAGCCTCAATTGAGCCAATTGACCCACTAACCCAAATGACCTATTGAACCTAACTTGACCTAAAGGGTCAAACCAACCTAAAACCCAATGAAATCCAAATTAAACTCAACCAAAGCCTACAACATATTCCAAATGATCAACCAAGACATGACCCAAGTCAATTTGGCCAATTTGGTCAAATTGGTCAACTTGACCCATTTGACCCAAATGAACTTAAATGAGCCAAAATCAAATCCAAGCAAAATCAAACCAAACTAATGACACTAATACATCCGAAAATGATCATATGAACCTGACCCAACCCTTGATTTGACCCAATTTGAACAATTGGTCAACCTAACTCGATTTGTCCAAATTTAATGGATCAAATTGAGCCAAACCTAACCAAATGAACTCCAAATGACATAAAATTTGGGCCAACCTACTTTTGACTCATTTCAAATCTACCCAAATCAAATTCAATGCTAAATGATCATCTTATCCTTGGGCTAGGGGTATCACATGAGATAAATCACCCATGTAAGTGGTCATTTCCATTCTTTGGCCACTTGACACTCTCCTATAGGTCCATCTAGGCTCCTAGGATACTACCGAACCTGACCCAAAGGTGGTTGGGTCGACCATGACCCAAGGGGAGGTGAAATCATCTCACATCCCCCATTGATGCACTTAAAATAGTAAGGACACCCACTACCTTCCTTGGCAGCCACCTCCACACCTTCACCCAACCAAACCAAGACAACTCACCACCTCCCTATCACCCATGACTCCCTGAGGTGGTCAAATGATCACAAAATCCAAACTAGCCACCATCAAGAGGAAGAAGGATACACCCCCCCTCACAAAAATCATTCCTCGAGCTAAAGAACCCTAAGAAGCAGCTAAGAGCTTCCTAGAGAGTTCCCGAGCCTCCCTAAGTTCCCCATTCTTGATTTCTTTAAGTCAAAATAGGGCATCACCTCATTCGATCCCATTTGTGCAAACTCCACCAAAGTGTAATTAACTTTGCAGATGCCATCCTTGGAGCTAATTAAGCAAGAACGAATCACCTCTCGTGCCCTCCGACCACTGGATGCCTGATTTTGATCAATTCCAACCACCAACGCTTCAAGTATTGGCCTTCCAAGTAAACCACCTCAAATTGGAGCTCGTACTGATCAGTAGAGCTTCATCTTCACTAGACAAAGCTTCCTCAATCAGATTTGTCATCGGTCTTGAGCTCTGGTGAGGTATGCCAATGAAATAGACCTCTGAATGAAAAAGAATTAGAGCTTTTTGAAGAAAACTTTCATCTAGTGTGATCCTAGCTATTAGATCCCTTTGGATCCTTTACGTGAAGGTGTGGGATCCATTTGGAGTCGATCTGAGCTCGGGTGAGCTCGGATCATGCGAGCAATGGAGGTTGGACTCCATTTCCCATCGCTCATGTGATGATAGATCATGCATCGTCTGTTCCACATGATTGAAATGAATGACCACGATTTGATCCATTAGAATTATCCTATTTAATCCTTTAGTGCCTTTGGATTAATTGTAGTCATCCGATCTTAGATCGACGATTGCATGAAAGCGTATTTTGCACATGCTTTGACTAGGATTATGTTTAAATAACCAATCCCAAGGTGAAACATGGAAAGTGCATCGTGTTAGCATGCCATGTGGCATCGGTGGGATTAAGTGTTAATTAGCCCTAAATATGTGTTTTAATGGCTAAAACTTCCAAAAATCATAATTAATTATAGAGAAATCTTAAAATATAAATAAATACTCATTTTAAAGGTATTTTAGAAGATAATTTATTTAAAATATTTTTAATTAATTTTAAATAAAAATTATGGCTTAATTAAAGTTTAATTAAAAAATTAATTAACTTAATTACCCTTTAATTACTTAAGTAACTAATCCCAAACTTTGTGGGTTAATCTAATGAGATGACCTCTACCTCCCATAATTATTTTGGGATTTATTGCTAGTTAATTAGAAAAATTGACTAATTAAGCTTTAATTACTCTCTTAAGTTAATTAATCATTAATTAATCCCATGAAGAGTAGAAAATAACTAATTAATTAAGTTGTTAATCACTATCCAACACTGAATGGACTAATGGAATGGGATTGGGACCTCTTTCTAAGTCTCTTTCCCTAAGTCCACTTCATTTTTCAAAAAGGAAATTAATTAAGGCTTAATTAATTAATTAAATTACTTAATTAGTTAAATTGAAATCATAATCATATCAAATTTTAATTAAGTCTTGGGTAAACCCTTAGGTGTTCAACAACCTAAGGAAATCTTAAAGAAATTATGTTTAACCCACATGTGTGGGAAAACTGTAAGAGTACTTAATTAAGTTTCTTAATTCAATCAACCATTAATTATGAGCCAATTGAATTAGGTCCTTTTTATTTTTTAGGATCATTACTAGTTTAATTTTCAATTCATATGCATATCATGTTGGCTCATAATCAATTGGATGATTATATTAAGGTAACATAGGAAAGGATTAATTAATGTATTTAATGCATGTTATAACCTAATTAACTCATAAAATCAACTTAAATACATTCCATTAAACTAAATAAATTAATAAACATGTGGATGGTTAGGATCAACAAACCTTTCCACATCCTTGAATCAAATCAAAATATGAAATTAAAAATGATGTTAAGAAAGCTTTGGTTTACTTTAAATGGCTTTATTTAATATAATTGTCTTTAGGAATTAATTTGATTGAATGAAATCATGTATTTTTTGTGTTCATTTATTCCTTTCCAATCATGTTAAATGTTGTTTGTCATTTGATTTCATACATTCATGCTTTCATATTTAAATAAATCAAATGGTCTTTCTTTTTGTAAGCTTGCATGTCTTGAATTAATTTATAATATGTGTGACTATTATCACTAATAAATTCAAATTATTTTTTCTAAAATTTATAAATCAATTACATTGATTAGAGTGATAGTAGTTATGAATACATATAGATTTGTATGTGCTTATACCTTAAGTATGTGAAATAAAGCTTTCTTTTTCTTAATTCATGTGTAGTTTAACATGTATTTGAATGTTAATAAGTATATAGTGTGGACATCCTAGGAATACACAGCTTTAGTTAGCCTCAAGGAGGTCATTTGATTACCTCACTTCCTTGGTTAACAATGACACATACTTATTTGATTTCATTTATATGTGTTTCTACACTATAATTTGGATGGAACTTTGCTTCATTTACATAAATGATTCAATCAAACAAAATATAATTTTTGCAAGATTTTCTTCCCTTATTTACATATACATTCATGTGTGAGATATTGTAAAGTATATAGTCTAGACATCCAGAATATGAGGCTTTAGGTAGGGAGATCATTTGATTACCACAATTCCCTGGTTAACAAAGGCATGTACTAGCTTATTTCTCTTTACAATGGCGTGTATGTGTGGATAAAGGATGAAAGTCTCTCTTTTATACTAAAAATGCATGCATTCATAATTGACTAAGTGTTTAGATTAATTAGTCATATGATTTGGAGTTTTCTTTCTCATATTCGTTATATAAATTTACATATGTTTGAATGCAAATGGGTATATAGTTTGGACATCCAAGGAATATGAGGCTTTAGCTAGCCCCAAGGAGGTCATTTGATTACCTCACTTCCCTGGTTAAGAATGACACATACCTATTTAATCTCATCCCAATGCATTTTTATATAAGAATTTAGATAGAGCTTTAAACTGATATGATTAAATAATTCAATCACATAAAAGAATATAAACTTTAAATACACATATATACATTCATCATATAAGTGTGCTAAAACATATTGCATGTAAAGGTACACTTAGGATCAAAATCATTTACATGTTACATGTGATGGGGAGGAATGAGTTAATATATGCCATGTGATAATAATTCAGATAGATTAATCTTAAGATGCCTTTTATTTTGAACAGAGCTATTTAAGGTGAACCTAAACTTAAGATTAATTTACTCATTTGATAAGCCATTCACTAAAGAGAACTCAATCAAATTAACATGCTTTAGAAAGTGGCTTAAGGAAGGGATGAAAGAGGGCAATCATCTTTCTTCTCTTTATAACACTTAGTTGTTAAGTGTAATTATATAAAACAAAAGAAAATATAAATTAAAATTATCAAATCAATTAAACAACTTCAAGTGAAACTGACCTTTCATGTTAAATTGAACTTTTCCAAACTTAGAAGATTGCAACTTTAATGCTTAGTAAGATATACCGCACAACACCTAGATGATATAATGATGATATTTTGTTTTGATGATGATGTAATATTTTAGACTAGATATTAGATGTTAGACTAATGTTAGCTAATCATACTAGGGGTTATGCTTAAGGGTTGCTTAAGGATAAATATAAATGCTCTTTGCAAGTTGCTTAAGCCCCTACAAATAATCCAAGTTAGGTGTGGGCTTGGTTACCCATGTGCTAAGTCCAAATTATATATAACCGCTTGGGATTGTATGTATGTTTAGCTAACCTCTATTTTATAGGTGTAGTTGGATTTACTTTTCTTATTTTTAATGTAATTTTGTATTAGGAATTAGGATTAGTGCTATGGGAGATTAGGATGAGCAGTGGCTAGAAGGCTTTATCCTAGGAGGCCTTATGATGCCTTTGAAGTAAACACATCCAAATCAAGAGGAGGAAGAAAGAAGATATAAAGAAATGAAAAAAATGAAGACCCCATAGCATTCACTTATTGTAAATTGTAATTATTCTTTTATATTCTGGGTTGTATAAGGGTAGAGCTCAGCTACCAATCTTTTCTTTTGAGTTGTATGGCGACACCCGACCGCACCGACCTCTTATTCTTTTGTGTTAGTTTTATAAAAATATTTGATAATTTGTTTGGTTTACGCACTAAAAGTGGCATGCTTTTCTTAGTTTCTTAAATGAATAATGCTTTAATGTGTGGCTTGGATGCGATTAGGCTCTTAGGATAAAATAAATTTTATACCCAAGTAATCACTCATAACTAAAATTTTCTACAACTCATAACCTCATCATAAAGCCTAGGATGTAAATCAAGATAATTAAAATATTTAGCAACCCCTTATTTGTATGGTTGAATGTTTCACAAAATGCATATCATATTATTTTTCTCTTGAAAATAGGGGATTTCTATCCTTGCACGATAGGGGTATGCTTAACCTTTGAGGGCATCCCTTGTGGTGGAAAACACCCCTTCTTATTGATTTAGCCAACAACTTTATTTCATCATGTATTTAGGCATACAAAAATCCTAAAGCCTTTGAAAAAATGAAGTGTCAAAATTCAAAAGAAATTTCAAAAGATTTTGCATTAGACTAAGCCATTATTTATACCAATCATGATCTAATGTCTTAGGGAGTGGGTTTAAAGATTTTAGTCTCTTTCTAAATTAATAATAGCCCAACTATCTTGCAATTCATAAGACCATACTACATGATTTTAAAATCATAGGGGGAGTTAGCTAGCAGCCACTCCAGGTAGTCAGATGGTTTATCCTCTCTTATGGAGGTTAACTTTTATGTCCACCTGTTGCTTAGATTTAAGTCATGCTTTAGCTCTTTCTAAAGCTCCCTAGATTTAGGATCTGAGGTAGCTATTTTATTCTGGCTATAAGCATAAATCCTCACCTCTTATGCATTTTCACAATCTTGTGTTGCTCTATTATAAGCCTTAGTAATCTAATAAAATTTTAACTCAAAAAAAATAATTTTGTTCAACATTAAATATATAAAGCCCAACCATATGATATATTGGAATGCTCACCAAGCTTCCTAGTATCATGAGCATTCCTTACCTATTCCCTTTGGCTCCCAAATTTAGTCTTCTTCGTGAACTTCCTATTTAATTTTCCAAATATAACCAATCCTTTAATAGTCTAGCCTTGAAATCTTTGGATATGATGATTATTTACTTTAATCGAGAGTATTCTTAGAGAGATTCATTCTCTGGGATGTAATTAACTATGGAGGCTTGCCTCCATAGGGAACTTTAGAACCTAGTTTAATATAAACTCTACTTTATTCATCCATATAAAGTAGGGAAAAAATCTTTGGTATATTCGAAGACCCATCATGCCTTAAGAGGCCTTATTAGATGATTAAGTCCATTGAAGGGTGATGCCTCTATCTTTCAAGATAGTACATCATGCCTCAATGTCATACCCGATCAATTCAATAAGTACCCCCTATGATCTGCATGCTGTCCCTCTCCCCTCCCCTCAACCCACATCTACAAATAAACACCATAGATTTTTCTAGCGACTCCACTAGAGATGGTTTCTCTCTCATTCTTTAGTAGACAATTATTGTCTCTAAGCATCAATAGTGGATTTATATTTTATATAAGCCAAAGATTATCTTTCTTTCCATTAGCACTTAGCTTATTTCATCCTTAAGCAAAGCTAGCCAACATCCTTTAGGTTTTAGGACCTCACTCCATGTAGGTATTGAAACTCCTATTGGGTCCCCAATAGTGAACATAATTAACTAATGAAAGGAGATGACTAAACTTAGAACCTCTTACTAGCTTGTGAGGCAAGGTTCATCCCATATTCAAGAAGTTTCAATAAAATTCAAACTAAACAAGTAAAATCTTTTACAAAACTTTCCAAAAGGCACTTTTTCTATATAAAATTATTTTGAAATGTAGTTCACATAACATAAAGTATGCAAAATATAAAAAATTCAAATCTCTTTTCATGTACTAAAGACAATCAAACCACATTTAACATGCTTAAATTTATTAAATGAGGACCCTTTTAAAAAAATCAAATCAAATATGCATCATCAAAACCTTTTTTTATAAATTTTCAAAATCACATTTATCAAAATTAAATCAACCAATCAACCAACTCTATTTAACATACCAAAATTTGTTAAATGAGAGTTCTTCAAAATATTTCAAACACTTTTTGTTAAAATTAACCAACTACACTTTTTTTTTAATTTGTTAAATGGACTTTCACTTTTCAAAATGAACATATCACTGAATCTCACTTAATATACTCAAATTTGTTAAGTAAGAGTTCCCTCTTTTCAAAAGCAACATCATGTCCAAAATGAAAATATATTTGTACTCTACCCAAATTTGTCAAACAAGAGCTCCATTTTTTAAAATCAAAATAAATTGAATTCTATTTAACATACATTTGTTAAGTAGTGTTTCCCTTTTTTAAAATCATGAAAATCAAAACACATTTGAATTCTATTTGACATACTCAAATTTATGAAATGGAAATTCCATCATCAAACAACACATAAAATAAATTAAACTCCTGTTGTTCACTTTTGGAGTGAGTTCTCAACCTCCTCTTCTTAGACCTAGGGATCTTTTACACACTAAGATTTCCTTAGTCATAATACACTTCTAGTGATTAAGTATACACCTAACCTAAGCCTAGAGACATAGAAGGGTTTATCATAGGTTTAGACCATGCCTTAGGGACTTAGGAAAATCAGGAAAATCACCTACCCTATAGCCAAAAGCCAATCAATGTACACCTTCTTAAATTAAATTCAAATACAAATATCAAACTAAATAACAAATTCAAATTTAATATCCATTCCAATTCCAAATTCTAAACCAAATGATTGAAGCCCTTACCCAAAATCCTCCTTAAGCCTTATGATTGGATTCTAGGGACTTAGCCAAATTTCCATCCAATTCAATCCAAACTTGATTTATTTCTTCATGAATCAATCATACCTTTAATCTTCATAAATAGAAATGGAATATATACTCAAACCATCAAAACTAAATCAAACTAAATCAAATCAAACCAAATCCCCTTTTAAGCCCTTTGGACCTACCTCCATGGACTTAGCCAAATTTTCCTTCAAACCCCTTCAAACTCAATTGATTTTCTTATAAATCAATAGTACCTTCAATTATCTTTCCAAATATAAATAAAATCTATAATAAAATAGCCAAAACTTAATCCAAATCAAATCAAAACCCAAATTTGAACCCTTTGAGCCCCCTTGACTCAACCAAATGACATCCAACCAAAACCAATGGATTTTCTCTTGAAATCATTCCTTTAATTACATATCCAAATATAAATGAGATCTATAATCATCAAACCAAACCAAAATCAATCCAACCCAAATCCAACTTAGCCCATTTCACTTGAAATATTCAAATCAACCAAAACTCATTCGAACCCAAATCATCAATTGAATTTATATATTAATCTCAAATCCATATATAAACTCAATTAAATCAAACTCAACCCAAAAATCAAGCTAACTAAACATTGGTTCGCTTGACCCAAAGTGACCAATTTGACCTATTTGAACTAAAATCCAATTCAATCCAAGTCAACGTGAATTAAGCTAATCCAAACTTCATGACATGATTATTGATCATCCTAGGATGATCAATTGATATAAATTGCATCAAACGAAGCCAACGTAGCCCTTTGACCAAGTTAACCCCTTAACTTATATGAACCAAAACTAGCCAAATTATAACCTAAGCCAAATCCCTTGAAACTAATGATTCATACCAACCCAAAATCAACATTTGAATATGACTTGACCTTCAATTAAGCCAAAACAAACCCATTTGACCCACTTGACCCAAATTTACCTAAATGGCCGAAGTGGGTCAATTTAAAATTTAATCCAAATTGATTGAAACTAATGGCTCAAGTTCATTCCAAATTGATTGTTAAACTTGACCAATGCCTCAATTGAGCCTAATTGACTCACTAGACCCAAATGACCTATTGAACCCAACTTGACCTAAGGGGTCAAACTAACCTAAAACCCAATCAAGTCCAAATTAAACTTAGATAAAGCCCAAAACACATTCCAAATGATCAGTTAAACCTAAACCAAGCCATGACCTAAGCCAATTTGGTCACTTGGGTCAAATTGGTCAACTTAACCCACTTGACCCAAATGAACTCAAATGGGACAAAATCAAATCTAAATCAAATTTAACTAAACCATTGACATCAATACACTCTAAATGGTCATATGAACTTGACCAAACTCTTGATTTGACCTAATTTGACCAATTGGTCAGCCTAACCCAATATAGTCAAATTGAACCAAATGAACTTCTGATGATATGAAATTTGGCCCAACCTACTTTTAAATCATTTCAAATCTATCCAAATCAAATTTAATGCCAAATGACTAAGATATCCTTGGGCTAAGGGTGTTACGTGAGGCAAATCACTTGGGGGAATGGTCATTTCTCTTCATTGGCCACTTGGGACTCATCCATTACTCCACTTAGGCATCTAGGACACTATTCATATGACCCAAGCAGTGGTTGGGTTAGCCATGACCTATGGGTGGGTGGAATCACCTTACCATTTCCATTAGAGCATGTGGTAAGCAAGGACTCTCACTCTGCTTACCTTGGCAGCATTCTCTCACCTTCCTCCACTCAAGCCAAGTCACCTAATATGATTATCTACCCAATTAGAGCTCTCTTTGGAAGCCACTTGATCAAAATGGCAGAACCAGCCATGGTCATCCAATCCAAGGAATGAGGGGGTATATCCTCCTCATTCTCACTAAAATCTATTGATTGACACTTCTCATAGCCCTAGCAGCCTAAGAACTCTTCCTAGAGCCTCTTGTTGCATTTCACAAGCTCCCAAACTCCTCCTCTCTCAGTTTTATAGAAAACAAAAATAGGGGAGCATCCTTCTGATTCCAATTTTCTCAAACCTCTACCAAAGTATAATTAACTTTGCACATACCTTCCTTGGAGCTAGAAAAGCAAGAACGAATCGCTTCCCACCATCTCCGACCATCGAAAATGGGAGTTCGATTAGAGCTGACCACCTATTTCCCGTGCATTGGTCTTATGAGCAAACCATACCAAATCAAATCTTGTGCCACTCAACAAGGCTTCATCTCTAATAGACAAAACTTCCTCAATTGATTCGAACCACCAGACTTAGCTCCGGTGAGGTATTCCATTGAAACCATAGCTATATGAAAAATATATTGGTCTTTTGTGAAGTAAATGTGTGTGTATGCCGATCATGACTATTGGATCTTCATAGATCCCTTGTGCAAAGGTGAGGAGTTGATTTGGAGTTGATCCAAGCTCGAGTGAGCTTGGATCATGCGAGCAGTGGCGTACGAGCTCCATCTCTCATTGCTCGTGGGAAGATAGATCATGGACCGTCCATTTCATGTGATTGGAATGGACAGTCGTGATTAGATCATGCTAGATTAATCTGATTAATCCTATTAAACTGTGGCTTTGATTGTGGTTTTCTGATCATAGATCGGATGACACACGAGAAAGTGTGTCCCATCTCCAGATGAGTCAGCCATAGATATGACTACTTAAAGAACCAATCCCGTGATGCCACGTGGAAAGTGCGCCACATCAGCGTGCCATGTGGCATCGAAGGGATTAAGGTTAATTAAGGCTAATTAAATGCATTTCAATCATGGAAACTTCCAAAATTCTTCATAAATTGTAGAAAATTCAATAAAATATAAATAAATATTAATTTTAAAGGTATTTCAAAGGAGAATTTAATAAAAATATTTCCATTTGATTTTAATATTAATTAAGGTTTAATTGAGGTTTAATTATAAAATTAATTTAATCAATTACTCATTAATTACTTAACCAATTAACCTTAATTTTGTGGGTTCATTTAAGGGGATGACTTCTTCCTCCCCTAATTTTCTTACGGTTAGTCACTTACTTAATTAGGGTAATTAATCATTTAAGTCCTAATTACTTCATAATTTAATTAAATGATTAATTAAGCTCCTAAATAGTGTTAAATTAACCTTTGATTTACATTGGATAAATAGTGGGAATGAGATTAGGTCCTCTTTTCTAATCCTTTTCCCTAAGTTTATTTTAATTAAGGTAAGCTTAATTAAGGTGAGCATGAAGTAATTAATTAACTAATTAAATGACTTAATGAATCAAACTAAAATTCAAACCACCTCTGATTTTAGTTTATTGAGTCTTGTGTGGACTCTTAGGTGTTCAATAACCTAAGAGAATCCTAAGGAAATTATAATTAGCCCACATGTGTGGGAGAATTATAAGAGTACTTAATTAAGTCCCTTAGCTTAATTAACCATTAAATTCAGAGCCAATTGAATTAGGCCCCTTTTTTTCTTAGGATCATTGCTAATTTTATTTCCAATGCATATGCATATCATGTTGGCTCATAATTATTTGGGTAAATATGTTAAGGTGATATAGGAAAGAGTTAATTAATTGATTTAATTTATATTACAACCTAATTAATCTATAAAATCAACTTAAATATAATTTATTAAACCAACTTAATTCACAAATCTGGGATGGGTTAGGATCAGCAAACTTCTCTTCACATTTTTTTAAATCAAATCAAACATGAATTCAAAAATGAGACATAAAAAGCCTTGGTTTATTTTAGGTGGTGTTATTGGATATGATTGTCCTTAAGAATTAATTTGGTTGAATGAAATCATATTTTTATATTTATCTATTCCTCTTAAATTATATTAAATGTTGTATGTCATTTGATTTATGCATTCAAATTTTGTAAAATTAATTATATCAAATAGTTTACTTTAGGTCAAGCTCGCATGTGTTGATTTAATTTAAGTATATGTGTGGCTGTTATCACTATTAAATCCAAATGTGTTTTCAAAAGCTTATAAACAAATGATTACATATGTTATGAATTCTAGTTATAAATATATAGGAGATGTATGTGATTATAGCCTAAGTATATGAAGTGAAGCTTTCTTTGGTTCATTCATGTGTTGACTTATATTAGTATGAATGTTAAGGGGTATATAGCCTATACATCCCGGGAACACGAGGCTTTAGCTAGCCCCAAGGAGGTAATTTGATTACCTCATTTCCCTGGTTTATCAATGGCATGTACTCCATTTGATTTTATTCTTATGTATTTCAATACTAGAATTTGGATAAAATTTTAATTCATATGAATAAATAATTATTTTGCATGATTTTTATTCTCCTAATTATGAATACATGTGTATGTATTTAAGAAAAGTGAGTATATAGTCTAGAAATCCGGGAATACGAGGCTTTAGCTAGCCCCAAGGAGGTCATTTGATTACCTCACTTACCTGGCTTAACAATGGCACATACTTGCTTATGTCTTTTATACATGGATGTGTATATTTAATTAGAGAATTATAATCCTCTTTTCTACCAAAAGTACATCATTTACAATTATTTAAGTCATTGAATTAATTAACCATGTGATTTGGAGCTCCCTTTCTTATAGTTTATGTATGCAAAATTTACATATGTTTGAATGCAAATGGGTATATAGTCTATACATCCCAATAACATGAGGCTTTAGCTAGCCCCAAGGAGGTCATTTAATTACCTCACTTCCCTGGTTTAATAATGGCACATACCTGTTTAACTTCATTCCTATGTATTTTTGCATAAGAATTTGGATATAGCATTAAATTAATATGATTAAATAATTCAATCAAATGGAAAATATAAACTTTAAATTTACACATCTACATTCATCATCTAAGTGTGCTATGACATATTGTATGTGTAGGTATATTTAGGATTATATCATATGCATGCTACATGTGATGGAAAGGAATGATTGAACATATGTCATGTGATAGTAATTCAATTAAATTAATCTTAAGATGCCTTTCATACTGAATAAGATCATCTAAGGTGAACCTAAATTTAGGATTAATTTAAAATTATGTAATAATCCATTCACTAAAGAGAACTAAATCAAATTAATGTGCCTTAGAAAGTGACTTAAGGTAGGGATGAAAGAGATAAAACCATTTTCTTCTCTTTATAACACTTAGTTGCTAAGTTTAAGTTATATGAAATGAAATAAAACACTAACTAAAATTTATAAATCAATTAAACCACTTAAAGTGAAATCAACCTTTCATGTTAAATTAAATCCTTTAACACTTAAAAAATCATAACTTTAATGCCTACCTAGGACATACCACACAATCCTTAATACACACACACTAGAATTAAGTCACCACTTCTAACTTTATGTTAGGACGGTGCATGGTGTGATGTATTATTTTAGATTGGATGTTAGGGTGTGTGTTTTGTAGATTGGATGGTAGGCCGTGATTAGCCTAATCATGTTTTTTGCAGGGGGTTGTGCTTAAGGGGTTGTTGTAAAAATAAATATAAATGTTTTACTTGCAGGTTGCTTAATCCCTTAAAAATAATCCATATTAGGATAGATGAGCTTAGTTACGCATGTGTAGGGTGCTAAGTCTAAATTATAAATATAACTGCTTGGGTTGTATGTGTGTTTAGCTAACACTTATTTTGTAGGTGTAGTTAGATTTTATTTTCCTATTTTTAATGTAATTCTAAATTAGGAATTAGAATTAGTGCTATCGGGGATTCGAATGAGCATTGGCCAGAAGGAATTGTCCTGGGGTGCCATGTGATGCCTTGAAGCCCACCAAACCAATGGAAGGAAATTAAAGAAGACATGAAGACTTGATTTGAAGACACCTCCCGCTCCCCCACTCATTTGTTGTAATTGTAATTGTAATTATTCTTTTATTTTTTTGGGTTGTATAAAGGTAGAGCTCAGCTACCCATTTTTTTTTTTGGGTTGTACAATGGTACCCAACCGCATCAGCCTTTTATTCTTTTTCGGTAGACTATATAAAATTATTTGATATTTAGTTTAGCTTGTGCATTAAAAATGATATATTTTTCTTAGTTTCTTCAATGTTTGATTTTTGAATATGTGGCTTGGATGTGATTAGGCTCTTAGAAAAAAACTAATTTTTTTACCCCAATTAATCATTCATAATTAAAAAGTTTCTATAGCTCATAACCTCATATAAAGCCTAGGTCATAAATCAAGATAATTAAAAAATTTAGCATCTCTTTAGCTGAATGTTGAATGTCTGACAGCATGCACATCATATTATTTCACTCTTGCTAAGAGAGGAATTCCATCCTTATATGATAAGGTAAGGCTTGACCTTTGAGGGCCTCCTGTGTGTTGGAAAACACCTCTTTCTCGTTGTAATCAATTTCATCTTGCATTTAGGAATAAGAAATCCCATAGACTTTGTCTAAATAAAGTATCAAAATCAATTAAAATTTGAAAAGATCTTTGCATTAGATTAAGTCATTACTCATACCACTCATGCTCTAGTCTCTTAAGGAGTGGGTTTAAGGAATTTAGTCTCTTTATAAATAATAACAATCTAACTAATCTTGCAAATCATATTACTAGACTTCATGGATTTGAAGCGTATGAGGTGTTAGTTAGCTGCCACTTTAGGTAGTTATAAGTTCAACAGTCAGACAGTTTATACTCTTTTGTGGAGGTAAGCCATATGCCCACTATCACTTAGATTTAGGTTGTACTTTGGATTATGCTAAAGTCCCTACATGTAGGATTCGATGTAGCTGTTTCTTTCAGTTTACTAGCATAAATCCTCATGTCATCGGCATTTTCACAATCTTATTTTGTTAGATTATAAGTCCTAGATTTCTAATAAAATGTTAACTTTAACTAAATTATTCCCTTCAATTTTAAACCTATAAAGCTCAACCATAGAATAGTTTGGAATGATTACTAGATTTTTTAGCCTCATGATCATTCCTTACTCTTTTCCTTTGTCTTCTATAATAAGTCTTTGAGTTTTCTCACTTGATTTTCCTATACAAACAATCTTTTGATAGTCTAGCCTTGAAATCTTTAGAGACTTTAATTTCTATTTTAATCAAGAGTATTCCTAAGGGATTCCATTCTTTAGGATGTAATTAACTACTGGAGCATGCCTCCATAAGAAACTTAATGAACACGGCTTAAAATAAACTTTTCTTTACTTTTTTCAATAAAGTAGGGGGAAAATCTATGGTATATTCGAAGACCCATCATGTCTTTGGAGTCCTTATTAAGTGATTAGGTCCATTATAGGGAGATGATTTCTATTTCTTAAGATGATTTCTATTTCTCAAGATAGTGCATCATTCTTTAATGTCATACCCGATCACTTCAATAAGTACCCCCTAAGATTTGCGTAGTGTCCCTCATCCAAAAATAAATACTACAACTCTATTTAACATACCATATTTATTAAATAAGAGTTTCCCTTTTCAAAGCAAATCAAACAAAAATATCAAACACACTTGAACCCTACTTAACATATATAAATTTGTTAAGGGTTTCATTTTCAAATCAAGACAAAATACCAAACACATGTGGATCCTACTTAACATACCTAAATTTGTTAAGTAAGGATTCCACTTTTAAATCAAATCAATCATATCAAGCATATGAACAACAACCCTCAAAAACAAAATGTTTTCAAAGATTTTCAAACATACATTTAAATCTCATTTAGCATACCTAAATTTGCTAAGTGAAGATTCCAAAATCATGCAATCAAACAAAAGATAAATAATAAATTCATTTCCAAAGTCTCTCCAAATGAATGAACCCCACTCAGCATTCCTAAATTTGTTGAATGTGGATACCAAATCAAAATCTAAGGCAATGTCTCTCCTCCTTTTCTAAAATCTCTCCAATTCAATGAACCTCACTTAGCATACCTAAATTTGTTAAGTGTGGGTTCAAATTTTAAAATAAAGAATCAATGATTGAAGGTAACTACTAAAGTAAGGGTCTGATTCAGTTCTATTTTCAACAAATGTAGAGATAGCAGTTCAATCCTTCATTTGCTTCTTTAGTTAGTCTGCTCCTTCTCATTTGGTGTGTATTTGGCCTATGATTAGGCTATACTCACCAACACTACCACACATTTCATTTAGTTTGGGTGTGGATTTGAGGTTGTTCGAGTCACCTATGAGGGGCCAGCCCTCACGACCGTCAGTAGAGAGGAGGTGGAAAAATAGAAGCCACTCTTTCATTTCAGCATCCTATCAGATTCTAAGTTTTCCTCACTGAAGAGAAAAGTCACCATGCTTTTACACCACTGATCAAGACGTTTTAGTACCATTGTTGTGCGTCATTCAATTTGTTGTCACACGGTCCAGGTAAGGGCCCTCCTCACGGTTTCCCCATTGCGAAAGGATATCTTGGCCTCTGAGATAGTCTCTCCTACCTTTCAGGTATGTTCTAGTTCTCATTCCACCCCATTTATTAGGACACAAGGCTGCAATAAGAACCGAAAGGTTAAGCAACACTATGAGCATAAGGTTAGGCAGATAGATGCTGCCTCTCACATTGCTGAAGAGGGTTCTCCCCATGAGACCTCTCCACTCTTGAGTGGTGGCAGGTTTCACCCCCTCTCAACTTTAGATTGAGAGGAAGACTATAGGAGGATTGCTACATTGCCTCCACCACCAACACAGTTTGAGATACTAACTAGAGAGAGAAGGGAGCCCTATGCTGATCTATGATTAGTTCTTCGCCAAGTCGGAAGAGCCTATGAATGCTCAGAGTCTGGTATATTATTTGATTTGAGGACTCGAATCCCTAGGAGTGTTAGGGATCAGATACATAGAGAGAAAGCCTTAAAGGCTAGAGTGGCAGTCCAAGAGGGCAGAAAGGAGAGGAGGAGGTACTCTAGATAGTCGAGGGCTCAGCTTTAATAAATTTCCTGGATCGATGAGCTACTAGGGCCGATCATACTGACAACATAATCCTTACATACACTACCAGCTATAGGAGGAGAGCTCCAACAGAGAGGTAATCCATGTCTCTGCCATCACACCACTCCACTCATTGCTCACCATCACCTGTCCATGTTCCCCTTTCTGCAGTCCCTGCCAAGGTGCATAAGTTTACATTTGGAGAGAGGACATCTCCATTGGTTATCCGACTACAGCCTAAGGATCTCACTCCACCTATTCCACTTGTTGAGGTGAGGTTAAGCTCTCCCATTCAAGCTTCCACCTCAGCTGTGGTGAAGAGGGAGTGGCGACCCAAAAGTGTCATAGTTGTTCCACCATCACAGCTAACAATAGAGAAAGAAAGTGAGGTTAGTGTAATCCCCATGATAGTTGATCCCCCTGGGGAGAGTACTCCATCAGTAGGTAGTGTGCGACACATAACTTCAAATGAGCACAATCCTACAACCCTGTGGTGAAATTTTTATATGATTTTTAAAGAAGTAAAATATATTCTTCCATCTTCACTTATACAGGATAAAATGAAGATAGAAATATACATCTTCTTCTTTTTATGCATTTTTAACACCACGTAGATCTGTATATATTCTTATTGAAAGTGATCGGGTACAACATTGAGGAGAGTTGTACTATCTCGAAAGATAGAAGTCACCACCCTTCAATGGACCTCTCAACAAGGACTCCTAAGGATAATGGGTTTGCATGTGTACCAAAGATTTTTCCCATACTTTACATGAAAAAGTAAAGTTGGACTTATTTAAATTAGGTTCATTAAGTTCCCTACAGAGGCAAGCCTCCATAGTTAATTACATCTGGGGATACTTCTCGATTAAGGTAAATGATCATTGTCTCCAAAGATTTCAATAGGTAGGACTATCAATCGATTAGTTCATTTTTGAAGATCAAATGAGATTGATCAAAGAGAGAGAGTTATTATTGAAGGCAAAGAAAGATAAGTAGGAGATGCTCACGATGCTAGGAAACTTAGTGAGCATCTCAAACTATCCTATGATTGGACTTTACATTTTTGAAGTTGAATTATTCATTTTAGTTAACTTTTTATTAGAAGTTTAGGGCTTATAATTCCATAATACAAGATTATAGAAATGCCTAAGAGGTGAGGATTTATGCTTATGACTCATAGAAGGGAGAAGCAACCTTAGAACCTAAATCTAGGGAGCTTTAGTGAGGGCCAAAATCACAACCTAAATCTAAGGAAAAAATGGGTATTTGGTTTGCCTCCACAAGAGAGGATAAACCACCCGACTGCTTGGACTTACAACCGCCTAGGTGTAGTTGCCAACTAAGTCCTCCTATGATTTTAAATTCATGTAGGCAAGTCATATGCTCTATGCAAGATAGCTAGGCTATTATTTATTTAGAAAGAGACTAAGTCCTTAAACTCACTCTCTAAGGGCATGCTTCAAATGACCTAAATCTAATGCAAATTATATTACATGTTATTTTCATTTTTGGACAACATTTGACTTAGGCTTTTAGGATTCATATGCCTAATACATGAGAAGTAAGATTAATGGCTAATATCAATGAAATGGGAGGAGGTGTGTTTTCACCATGGCCCTCAAAGGTCAAGACAAGTTTCTCTAGCCAAGGTGGAAGCCCTCCAATCAAGAGTGAAACAAGATGCTTTTTATGCATGATGTTATAAAAGAAATACTCATCCAGCTAAGGGGTTACTAATTCTTTTATCTTGGTTTTTAGCCTAACTTTAGGGGAGGTTATGAGTTCTTTATATTAATTTTGAATTATTAAATTTGGTAGAAAATTTATATTTTTTAAGAGCCTAATCCACATCCAGGCCATATACCAAGCAAGGAAGAAACAAGGAAAATGATGCCATCTTAATGCACAAGCTAAACAAATCATCAATCAATTTATAAAGCTAACGCAAAAGAATAAGAGGTCATTTATGGTCGGGCACCACCACACAAACTCAAAAAATAAATTGGGTAGCCAAGCTCTACCCTTATACAACCCATATTACAAATGAATTAATTTACAATCAAGTAAAGAATTCATTATGGGGGGGGAGGGTCTTCAAGCCTCATTTCTTCATTCTCCTTTTCTTCTTTCTTCTTCTTTTCTTCTTTCTTCTTTGGTTACTACTTTTGGATGGTTGGAAGGTGGTTTCTCCAAAGGCTTCACATGGTACATAAGATGTAATCTTATGACTAATGCTCATCCTAATCTCCCATGATAGTCAATCCAAAATCCTAATTACAAAAATTACATGAAAAGAAAAAGTAAATCTAACTAACACCTGTAAAATAGAGATTAGCTAAACAAACCATATAAATCCCAAGCATGTATATTGGACTTAGCACCCCAGACATGGGTAACCAAGTCCACTTGCCTATTAGATTATGCTTAGGGAATAACAAAGTATTTATATTTTTATTACGAATCCTTACAATCCTTTGCATAATTACTAGACTAAATCATCCTACCATTCATTCTTCTCACTAAAATAAAATATCATAAAATAAAAAAACATCAAGCTATGCACCTAAAGCTAGAAGTGGTGACCCTAATGTGTGTGCTTTAGAAGGTTTATGTGGTATAACTATGGCTTTAAGGTTTGGATTTTCTAAGTATGAAGATGTTCAACTTAGATGGGTGGTTTCATTTAAGTGTTTAGTTGATTTGGGTTGATTTTATTTGATGCTTTGTTTTGGTTTGAGTGAATCTTACAATTAATTACTAAGTTTTAAAGAGAGAAAAAAAGAGAAGAGAACTTCTCTTTCCTTCCCTACCTTAAGTAATTTCTAAAATGGATTCATGTTTAATTTTGTTTAGTGAATGTTTCATTATGTGTGTTAATTAATCCTAAGTTTAGATTTTCCATAACAAACCTATTCAAAAAGAAATGCAATTTAAGATTAAATAAAGTAAACTAAATTCACAAAACACACATCACTTCATTTCTTTTCCAACATGTATAACATGCATATGGATGCATCCTAAGAATATTTATACATATAAATTAGAATGTTTGGCACACTTTATGATGAATGCTAAGTGAGTTACTTAAGAAAATTTGAATGCTTTATGATGCATGATTTTCATTAAGTAAAAAGGGATTTTCTTATCCATTCTTCACATGCACATATATATGTATGAAAGGCATAAGTGAGTACGAAACCATTGTTAACCAATGGTGTAAGGTACAAGACCTACTTAGGGATACTTAATGCCTCGTAACCCCAGGGTTGTCCAGACTAATATATCACTTTCCTTAAATACGAGTATATGTACAAAGAAAATCAAGGAAAAGAAAGATGAAAAAGTTTATACTTATGTTTGAACTTGGTTATGCAATTTATATGTGTAAGTGTAAGGATCTTTCTTAAGTCATAACATGGAAGAGGATAAGAATAAATTAAAGCAAGTGTTATGTTCCTTTAAAAGAACTATACACTTTCCAAATCTTATGCAAATTCATATTAAGAGGAAAGAAAAGAAGCAAACATAAGATACATTTTCATATTCACATGCAAGCTTATAAATGAACTATAAGTTGCACACTTTCAGTTTTGGATATTTGATTTATATATTTTGAAAATATTTTTCAATTTAATAGTGATAATAGCATTGATTTTACTTTAGCCAAAACATTTTGACATGGAAAACATTTCACTTTCACTTTGATTTTTTGAAAAGAATGAATGCATGAAATTCATATGACATACACATTTAGCATGTTAGAAAAGAACTAAAGTAATGAAAGAATGTAAACACATTCACCCTAATTAATTTCTAAAGACAATCTCACGAAATAAGAAATTTTAAAATAAATCAAAATTTTTTTTAAGAAGGTTTGATTTTATTTTGAGTTTGATTTAGTTTTAGATATGTGAGGTGAGTTTGCTATTCCTAACCTAATCCCATATATGTTGGTTATTTTAGTTTAATTTTTAGGTGATTAAATGATTTTTATATGTTACTTAGGTTAAGGTATGAATTAAGCATGTTAATTGCCCTTCCACCTTAGCATAATTAATCAAATAATTATGAGTTAATAAGATGTCATAAAATCACACAAGAAATTTAAATTAGTAATGCACTTAGTAAGAAAAGGGCCTAATGCATTTGGCTTATGATTAATGATTAATTAAACCAAAGGGTTTAACTTGAGTAATTTCTTAACCCCCCTCACACATGTGAGTTGGATTTTGATTTCATTAATTGTACTTAGGCTATTGAAAAACTAAGCATCTACCCATGATAGATTAATTGAGTTCTAGAAAGTTTTAGAATTTTATGAAATTAATTAAGGGGGTAATTAGTGAATTAACCCTTAATTAAAAATGGATTAAGAAAGACAAAGGGGTTTAGGGAATATGTTAGGGAAAGTATCCCAAAATTATTCCCCAAATCTCACATTCACTTAATCAAAACTTAATTAGCTCAATCAGAGGGTTAAACCACTAATTATGCCCTTAATTAAGCCTAATTACATTAAGGTAGTGATTAAAGAATGAATTAGCAATTTTTCTAATTACGCCACTAATAAATCCCAAGAAAATTAGCGGAGGCAAGAGTCATCCACTAATTAAGTATAAAAAGTTTAGAAGTAATCAGTGGAGTAATTAGAGAGTAATTAGCAAAATAATATTCCAATAAAACTAAAATTTAGAAAAAAATACTATTCAAAATCCATTGAAATTAATTTTAGAATATTCTATATTCAATTATCTATCCAATGCAATTTATTTCATATTTTTTTGATTTTTCTAGGCTTAGATATGAATTTTTTAAGTTTACATAATTAATTAGAATACTTAAATACCTTAATTAAATATTTAATCTTGTTGGCATCACGTGGGCTGCTGTTATGGCATGCACTTTCCATGTGGCATGACGGGATTGGCTCTTTAGCCTGTCACATCGTAGTGCCATGCGGTGGCGACACTGCACGCTTTCTTCTCAGTCGTCCGATCATAAAGTCAAAGATCAGAGGGGTAAATCATGGGATGCAATGTGTTATTATCTTGGTCGTCCATCCAAAATGCTCGGATGGATGGCCAGAGATTCATCCCTGTAATTCTCTATGGGAAAGGAGACCTGTCCATGTTCTAGGCCATGATCTGAGCTCGATTGAGCTTGGATTGGGCTAAAACTTAGCCCACACCTTCATTATGCGATGTAGATCATATCTAACAGCTAAAATCCATGGGATTAAACTTTCTTTCATAAAGATCCACACTATGGCTAGATTAAGCTCGAAAAAAGGTTTACCTCACCGAAGGTGATCACCAACGCTCAATTCCCTTGAAGAATCTTCATCTAGTTGAGATGAAGCTTTGCTGAGAGTTTGAGCTCTTGAGATTGGGTGGTTTCTTCTAGAGACCAACTCCCCTTTGCCTTGAGCTTGGCCTTGACCAAGATAACTCCTCCCTTGCCTTAGCAACTTAGGAAAGAGCTTGGATGAGTTCTATTGAGCTCACTGATGGAGCTTGAGAAAGGAATTGCACTAATTTTGGGTGTAGAGCTAGTTGGGTTTTAGGTGGAGCTCCCATATTTTCAATCTCTGAAAACCAAGAAATGGGAATTTAATTTCACTCTAGGAAGCTTGTGGAGGCTGAGGAATGGCTTCTTTGACTTCCTTAGGTTCAACCAAATTGAGGAATGATGGATTGAATAGTATATCTCCCCCTTTGACAATCGGATGGCTGAGTAATGCTTTGCCATTTTGATCCAATTGACCACAAGGAGTGGGTTTGTAGGCCGTCTATGATGTCCTTGAATTCAATTTTGGCCAGGGAGTGGAATGGTGAACTTCCCATGTGCTTGAATTGTGTGTAAAAGGATTCCATGTGCTCCATTTCAAGGCATGTGGTAAGTTTTTCCATTAGACTAGGTTGGGCTGACCCAAACTCCTTAGGTTGGGTGCACCACACTCCCTAGTGTTCACTTGATCCACTAAGAGGGTGCCAAGTGGTTATGGAGAGGATTTGACCTAATTCCAAGTGGATTTGGCCAAATTTACCCAATGGCCTAGGGGTAAAATGGTCATTTAACTTTGATTTTAGTTTGGGTAAGTTTGATATGATGAGAAAATAGAGTTTCATTGAATTTGGAGTTGGTTTGATGTGATTTGGCTCATGTTGATCCATTTAGGTCAAAATGTGTCAACTTGGGTCAAATTGACCAAATGGTCAAACTGGGTCAAACCAAGGGTTAGGTCAAGTTCATGTGACCATTTGAAATGTTTTGGTGGCTTTGGTTTGATTCAATTTAGTTTAGGTTTGAATTTGGTTCATTTGATTTCATTTAGGTCAAATGGGTCAAGTTGACCAATTTGACCCATTTGACCTATTTGAGCTAGGTCATGGGTTAGGTTTAGTTTGGTCATATGAGAGGATTGATATCTTTGTTTCCAATCAATTTTGGTTAAGTTTGAATTGGCTCAATGATTTTAGGTTAGGTTTAAGGTTTAATTGGGCGTCTAGTTGGCCAATTGAGGCTTTGGTCAAGTTCAACAATCATTTTGGGATAAACTTGACCCATTGGTTTCAATCAATTTGGCTTAGATCAAGTTTTGGCACATTTTGACTTTTTAGGTCAAGTTTGGTCAACTTGGGTCATGTGGCCAATTGGGTTAGGTTAGGCTCAAATGTTGACTTGGTCAAGTTTAAACATTGATCATGAATGAACTTAGGGCATTGGTTTCAATCAATTTAGCCTATGGTGGATTTTGGCTATATTGGATTTCATTTTGGCTAAGTGTTGACTTGGTCAACCCTTAGGTTTGACTTAGTTTGACCCAATGTGAATGATTGATCATCTCATGATAATTGTTGATAATGATGAGAGACTTAGGTGGGCTTAGTTCATTCCAATTTAGTTAGGATTAGAATTTGGCTCATAAGCGTGCTTAAGGTCACTTTGGGTCATGTGAGCCTAAGTAGGTCAAATGGCTTAGTCAAATCTTGATTTGAGTTTGATTGAACTCACATATGGACTTATGATTGAAATATAAATCCATTTGCAAGTGGTTTGAAGTCAAATGAGTTTTGATTCATTTGACAATTTCAAGTTCAAAGGGTGAACTTGAAATGAATTTTTGCTTAATTTTTTGAATTGTTATGGTTAATTGATTGAAGTTTATATTTATATTTGAATTCATGATTGAAGGATTGATTGAATCATGAAAAAAATTAAGGGTTTGGCTTGATTTAAAATTGATTTGGCTAAGTTCAAGATTTTAACTTGAAAGGCTTATGTTGGATTTTGAATGAATTTGGGTTTCATTTTTGGAATTAGTTTTGGTTCTTTGAATTTATATATATGTAAATATAAATGAGAATATAAATGGGTTATGAGAAAATTTCATTAGTTTGAAGTGATTTGAACATGATCTAGGCTAAGTCTTTAAGAGAAAAATAAAGGACTTAGAAAAGATTTGTGAATTTGGAATTTACTTTTAGGTTTAGTTTGATTGATTTGAATTTATATTTCACTTATATATGTAAATATAAATGAGTTATAAGAAAATTTTTTGAGTTTGACTTGATTTGAAGATGATTTAGGCTAAGTCCTTAAGAGGTGATTAAATGACTTATGCAAGATTTGGAATTTGGAATTTCAACTTGGAATTTGATTTGATTGATTTGAATTTATATTTCATTTATATATGTGATGATAAATGAGAATATAAATGATTTATAAAAAAATTTCATGAATTTGAATTGATTTAGATTTGATTTAGGCTAAGTCCATGAAGGAAATTAAAGGACTTTCAAAGGAATTTCAATCATTTCAATTATGGATTTTAATCATGTGACATTGATTTGAGTTTGGGAGTAAACCAATTAAAAGAATTGATTTAAGTTTGATCTTTGATTTGTTTTAGTGACTTGAATGAAGGAACTGAGGAATGTGGTTCAAGCTATAGGGTAGTCAAATTTTGCTAACACCCCGAAGGCATGACCTATTCCTATGGCTAACTCTTCTAAGTTTCTAGGGCTAGGTTGAGTGTCCACTTAATCACTAAATGTGTCTTAAGACAATAGAACCCTTAAAATCTAAGAGAAGTCCTATATCTTGTGATAGGGGTTGAGAGCTCATTCTAAAAATGAGGTCAACAGGTGTGTGGTATGTGCAAGGAACGCACGCGTGGTGTTGACTAAAATGATCAATAACAAGAACAAGCAGCACAGAGATGATCTACTCAGAGGTGTATAATGAATCAGCTTAGAGCAATGTGTACTTATGTGGACAAAAGAGAGGGAAGGAGGAATCCACTAGGGATAGAGTATGTAAACCTTCTGCTAAGGAAGCAGGTTCAAATCATCCATAATAGGATAAGAGGTTTGATTTGATTTGAGTCTCATTGGGGAGAAATTTGATTTGATTAATTAAGTCTTGCTAGGGCAGAGTGTTGAATTTGTTTCAATTTTTTGTTTGTTTGGTGTGTTTGTGACTCCATGGATATTGAGTGAACTCTATTGGGGAAGCGAGTTCAAGTCATCCACCAAGTGAAGAAAGGTTGTGAAATCCACTGAGGACTTAGAATTCTAGATTTGTTGGGGAACTAGATAGATTTGTATCTCACTGAGGAGAACCAAAATATCTAATTTGGATTGATTGGTTGTTTTTGTTTTGTTTTATTTGTTTTAGATTTTTCAAATTTGGATTTTTGAGATGGACTCGGTTGTAGATGAAGCAGTAGGACCATGGAGGTAGTCCTAAACACATGGGACTAACCAAAAAGGGCCTTTGGCATGTACACTATACTAGGAAGAAAGCATAGTAGACTTACATCCTTCAAAGTAAGGACATTCTTTGGGGTGATCTATTGGCAAGGCAATAGATTAACCCAACTAAAAGTAATGAGTGAATCGACTTAGATCAACTCAAAGATAGTCAAGGTTAATTTCATTTTTATTTTTGTTTTGATGGATTCCATTGGTTTTCAACAAATCATACTTAGAAGGAGCTTATATCAGCCTAGACCTATCTCAGATTTACTAAACCAAAGGGAATAGCTTCCCGACGGATGGGAGAACTATCTGACCAAAGGAGTGCCTTTCAATTTGTAATGATCAATTGAAGGGAAAAATCTCAAGGACTCACATCTTCCACTACAAAAGACCATTAGGGTGATCAGTTGCTTTGGGCAATAAATCAACGACTAGCTTGAGGTTTATGACAATCATGCTAGAAAGAATGCATCATAGTCTTACATCTTCCAAAGTGGAATGATTGTCAGGGTAACCTACTAGTGATAAAATAAATTGAACCTGACCTAAGAGTGATTGCGGAGTGAGTACCACGGGAATTTATCAACTCAAATGGGGAGTTCACGCGCCCTAAAGATAGGATGCCTCCTTGGGAAAGGGGTCCTTTGAGGGCTTGAATTCTTAATCCACAAGCTAATTTGTTTTTTTATTTTGTTTGTTTATTTGTTTATCATGGACACTATTGGTTTGCGAGGGATCACACTGAGAAGGAGCTTATATCGGTCTAGACCTATCTCATATTTACTGAACCAAGGGAGAATTTATGCATCCACTGAACAAATCTTCCATCCATAAGGGTGGCTACTTGGAAAGGAAGCTGTCCAATCAGAAACAGGTAGTGTCTAAATGGGTGAGGGCGTGATCCAAATAAAGTGCACGTAGAGGATGGGGCCGCTAAGGGCTTAATCCAAAACCCTGGAGAAGATGATATGGCTTGTCATACATCAAATAGGTATTCAGTGGCCAACTCAAGGAGAAAGCATGGGGACTCACATCTACCAATAGTGATTTATCCATCGGGTGGTGAGTCATTAGTGACATCAACCAACCTAAGGTGCCCATGGTTTACAATAACTAGAAGAAAGCTGGGACTCACATCCTCCATAATGGCGATTCTTGGGATAGTCTATCTTCGACAGTGCTATCGCTTAGGGAAACTCTGAATTCCATAGAGGACTTATATTGATTCAAATATAGTCAGAGGAAAGGAGCCTCAGGGGACTCTTAGACCTCAACCTAGTTGGTGCATGATGATAGTTCAAGAAGAAAGCTCAGGATTCATCTTCCTCAACGAGGAATCAACTTCTGTGAAACCTACTAACAAGGTGCTCATTGGTTTGCAATGGTCAAGTTGGGAAGAAAGTGTGGGGACTCACATATTCCAAATAAGCGACCTAGGGTGTGAATTAGCATGGAGCCTAGAAGCATGAGTGAGGGTGAGCTTTCTCCCACATCAAAATAGCTTGAGACAAAAGATATATGTTTTTTTTGTGCATGTGTTGAAAGGGAAAAGGATGCCTCTGGGGGACTCTTAAACCTACCTTAAACACGCTTGGGGATTTTGATGAAATGGTGCCACGGATGGCAAATAGGAATTCCCACTAAGAAAGGATGATGCTTGGGTTCTCTCATACCTAACTTAGTTGTGCTAATTAAAATAGGATGTCTCTTGGATTCTCTTACACCTACTAAGAAATGGGAGAAATTATACTGTGTTATGAAAGAGGAATGATGATATTTGGGGACTCTTTTACCCTAAATATGTCATAGTAGATTCGCAAGACAAACAAATAATACTTCGAAAGAAGAGAAGATTTTGATGAAATGGAATCAATTTTTTTTGTTGATTGATAGAATTATTTTCAAACATGATTTTTTATGGATAATATTTCTTCAAATAGAGCCCATTAAGTGGTAGCATTAGGTGTTCCCCTTTACAATCAATAAGTTGAAAAGATCCTCCTTGGTAGGCCTTCTCCATGACATAGGGGCCATCCCAAGTGGGTTCAAACTTGTCTCCCATCTTTCGATGAAAAATAATTGGTCTCCTTAAGACTAACACAAGTTCTCTCGAAGACCTAGGACCGACTTGTGAGCTTGAATCATTTTGGCCTTGTACAACTCAAGATTTTGGCACATGGGTGACTCTCCAAATCTAGCTATTCTAATTGTAACTTTGCACTACTCTAGTGATCTTGCTACCCAATGTTATCCTTAGTGATGGGAGTTGAACTTCTAAAGGTAGACGACTTGAGACCCATACAAAAAATGGGAGATGGAGTTGATATGTGGTGTGGTAGGCCCCAAGGCTTCAACCAACCTTTCATTCCACTATCTCTTGTTATCATCAAGAGTCTTCTTTAGTATCTGGATAAGAGTTTTATTGAATGCTTCTGCTAAGTCAATTGCTCTGGGGTAGTAGATGGTAAAGTACCTCCAATCTACACAGTGTCTTCTAACGAAGCTATTTATCTTGGTGCTTTTGAAAGCAGTACCATTATCGAATATAATTTGTTAAGACACCCCAAACCTATATACGATATGGTTCTTGAAAAAATTGAAGCACATCTTTGTGACCTCTCTGGAAACCTATATCACGATATGGTTCTTGAAAATTGAAGCACATGTGAGTGACCTCTCAGTGGGATTGCCTTCCCACTTGGAAAAGTAGTGGTGGCACTAAGATGAATCGATGACCCTTAGAAGGAGATCAATTGGACCTTATCGATACCCCAACTCAAATGGCCATGAGGCCAATGTAGGGTGTAGAATGTTGGGAGGTTGGTGGAGGACCACACCATGTACTTGATACTGATGGCATCTCCTAACTACATCCATATAGTCTGTAATCATCGAAGGTCAGTAGTATCCTAGTATCTTGATCTTTGTCTTCATCTTTAGAGTGGATTGATGTGCTCTGCATAGTCCTAAATGTACCTCAGTTACAATGCCATGGGCTTCATGTTTTGTCTAAAAATATGTATTTGGTCAAAGGACGCATAGGTGCCATCAATGAGCATAGGAGAGCTCTATTTCACACGATGGGCTTGTGACTTTTCTTGAGGTAGTTTTTTGTGTCAAATAATCTATGCGGTTGCCTCCAATCCCCTTGTCCTTTTGGCAGCTAACCTTCAAGAGAAAGTCTCGATGAGTTCAACATCAATAAGATAGGACTTGTCTATTTTGGACCTTATTGAAATGGACTCATCTTCGGACATGCCAATTCTTTGGCAAGTTTGGCCAAAGCATCTACTTGTTCTCTGCTGGGAACCTTGTAGATGGTGACTTTTGATTTGGGCAATAACTTCATGGTATACTTGGTAATGACTTGGGTTTGAGAACCTTGTAGGACACAATGGATTGATGACCAACAGAATCCCCCAAAGATGTTGATTCTTGACGATAGTGATGGCTAACTCTGATAAAAGCAAAGCCTCATACTTAACTTTATTGTTGGTGTAGGGGTTGGAAAGATAATGTGAGAAAATCATCGCATTGTGGTATGGAGTTAGGAGAATTATTCTACCCTTTTTGGAAGAGTATATGGTGGTGCTTCCCCTTTATGAAAAGCGCATTCATCTCCCATCGGATTGTTTCCTGTTCATGATTTGTTCATAGATCATCACTAAGAATCAATAGGAAGTGGGTGTCTTTAGAAATACTGTCTTCCTTTTACCGAGAATGTACAAATGTGATATTGAGAGAATCATGGACCATCATGCCAAACATGGATAGCATTGGCCATGTCATGAGATACTGATGGATTGGTTCTAGATCAAGTTCACCTTGAGAAAGCATATAGTGTTATAAGATGCAAAGATCAAAGTGTATTTCTTAATAGTGGATAGTTTGCTTGATAGGATGGTGATGGTAGAGTAGAGAATTCTCCTTCCCTTCATCGTCTTGGGCCAATGACGAGAGAGTCATCCAATGCAATAGTGTAGAGGATGAGTGGCTTTTGGATAGTACTAGGTGACTTCACCAAATACTTGATGTCTTCAAAGGCATCGACACTTGTCATCCCACTTGAACTTGGCATCCTTTTTTGACTAAAATGGCTTGCATCTCCGATAGGTTGGAAAAAGCATCTTAGATCAACCATCCTTGGAAAGATCGAGTTGAGTTAAACTCTTAGGAGGTGGCATTTCTAAGATAGCTTTAATCTTTTGGATCTATTTCTATTCCTGTTGGACAACAAACCCAAGGAATTTCCCGAAGCTACTCAAATGCACACTTGATTCATTTTGAGGTTATATTATCTTAACCATTCAAAACTACTCTCAAGTCAAAGAGATGGTCTTCCTTTTCTGCTCTTGACTACTAGATCATCAACATAGCACTCAACGATGGATGAGTTCAATTGAGTCATGGCAGTTATTGGTATGTAGCACCGATTTTAAGGCGAAAGGCATGACCCTATAATAAAATTTCGTTGGGGGAAAGTAGTGTTTCTTTCATCTTCGGGACATCTTGATTTAGCGGATGACCCATCCATGAAAGAAAATTGCATGAGATGAGGATGTCCACCATTAATTAGTATAGGAAAGGAAACTCATCCTTAGGACATGCCTTATTTAAGTCCTAAAATTGCACATATGTGAATTTGGCCATTCTTCTTCTTAAGGATGACTAACCGGTAGATATATTTTTCTTCCACGATGAAACCAACATCGATCAATTTCTTGACTTCATAAATGACTATTGTTTGATTTCTAATCATGCATCTAGGAGCTTGCTTAATAGGGGTAGGATCTATTGCTAGCTTGTGGACTTCTATGTCGGAGATAATCCAGCATCTCTTCATAACTCCATGCAAAGTAGTCTTTAAACTTTAGCCTAACTAAGTCATTGGTTTCTTCTTCATTGAGCGATGTATGTGGGCATGGATTTTCTTATCTGATTTCTTTAAGCTTGTCATTATTGAATGAATCTCCTCTTCAAATTACGGTGCATCTTTGATTTGGAGATCATCTAAATCATCGAGATTTCTAAACACACATTCTCATAAGAGTTGGTTGTGTGAAAAGAACCTATCGGACTCAAATGATTGGTAACAACTAGCTAATTGTCATCATCGATTGGACCCCTTTGTCAATCTAGTCCTTATTGTGCTTCCACTATATTATTGCTTTTCAAAGTACTCGACTATGCTTGACCATGTGAGGAACTAAACCTTTCGTATAAGATTATGAACACAAGGAGTAAAAGTCAAATGGTAATTCCATTAATTCTTTAAATGTATCCTCCTCAAGTTCTACATCAACTTGGGACTTGAGGATGATGATCCCAAAAGAATCTCTTCACTTCATATCCTTTGGAAGACTTAGGGCTTCCTTAACTACTAAACCTTCAACTTTTGAGATGAAAGTGAGGTTAGAGCTAAGGTTCCACCTAATAGTCTCACATAAACACGATTCAAATACTACTTTGCTTTATGGAGGCCCGATCTTCATCTTGCGGATCGAAAGTCACCTCAATGGAACCTGAGAGGGGTTGGGGTATACTAATCACATTAGACTCATCCTCCTGGATTCCAAGTCTATGTGAATAGTAGGGGTACTCTATGAACTGGATAACCCTGTTGGTTGATAACCAAGGGGTCTTCCACCTCTGCTCTATTTCTACCTTGCACGGTGGAGGTTGAGATCCATATGATCACATGATGGGATGAATGGTGAGTGGAATGTGATATGAAGATCTATTTCTTCTTCAATTCCCCTTTCTTGTTAACTTGGACTTTCATTTTTCTTTTCTTTTTCTTTTGCCTTTTCTTTTCTTCATTTTCTTTTTCTTTTGAATTTGAGTTTTATCCAAGTTCACAAGAAAGGGTGTTTTGAGGAAGATAGTAGGTTGCTTTCTCATAAATCTCAACCTCTTTAATTGAAAATGGCTTTTCATCTCTATTGACATGATATTCAATCCCATCCTTTCTGAACTTGATGCATTGATCGAGGGAGGATGGAATTATCTTATTCTGATGTATCCAAGGCCTAGCGAGCAAAGCAGTGAATAAAGTATTTGAATCAATGATGTAAAACTTTGCTTCAGTCTTCCAGTTACCTATCTCCAAAGGTAACACTATGGAACCTAAAGCGCCACCTTGTTCATTGAATCCTCTCAACATCATCGATCTCCTGAGTGTGGAGATGTGGATCCTCAAATAGGCAAGGGTCTTTAGACTCATAATGTTCATTGATGCACTGGATCATGAGAACTCTGAAGTCTAATCGCCCATGTCAACTGTGATGTGAGGGGACTGTCCCCTAAGAAGGTCATCATCTGTGAAAGTGATCCCTTGAGCTTCTTTCGTGTAATGTGCCTCCATACCAATAGCGATTAACTGAGCTAAGCATATCTCAAGATCAAGGAGAGCCTTGATTAATGATTCCCTCATCTCTTTGGATAAGACAAGGGCATCATATATGCTTAGCTTAGATGAAAACTTTCTTAGATGAGAGAGGACATTGTAGTCCACCGGATCCTCCATAAGCATATCCAAGGGTGGAGCATCCTTGTGGAGGGGCTTATCAATCCTCTAACCAATGACTTATTTCCCTATCTTGAGGTGCGCCCTAGAGGTAGAACCTGCCACTGAGGTTGACTTCTGATCTCTTATGGTGGTAATGGAAGGTTCTACCCACATCGCTCACCTACAACTTCTCCTATGGGACCTCAAAATCGATGATTCCAAGTCTATCTCAAGAGGTGAACCCATAGCAGTAGGAAAGTCCAACTCAATCGAAAGAGGAAGATTGAAATTATTATAGTTATTTTGACTTGAAGAGTTATCATTAAGAATAGAATACAACCCATCGAAGTGACATAGATGTAATTCAAGCTAGCTTTATTCTTTAATTTTTGGATTTGATAGAGGTACAAAGTAGTTAAGTAAAGTGGGGTAAGGGATTTGATGCCCTTATCCATCGATACAAGAGTTCTACTAGAAAGAAGAACTAGAGGGAAAGTCACCAATGTGGTAGCAATGGTAGACTGAGGCTAGACTCGTGGTTGCGCTATTGGCTATCCCTACATGCTACATGCCGCCAGCTCCCCTTTCCCCGAGTTGTCAAAACTTGCAAACCTTCCTTGATGTTGGAGGTTTGAGACCAAGCACTAAGGAAAGTTTCTTGATCTTCCTGAATCTTTTAGAGGTTTTGGATAAGGAGATATCCCAACCTTCTTTAGTTTTGGAAGGATCACAAGTATCCCCAAGGATTACCCTAATGGAATTGGATGGTTGTTCCAAAAGGTATTCCTTCGGGATAACTACAGCACTGATCTTGAAGTTATGTTCAAGCTAGTCCTTAAATGTGAAGCAATCCTCCAAAACATGACCTACGTGGTAGGGACAAAAGTTAGATCATGGCTTTTGCCCACTTCCTCCTAGTTTGGGTAGCTAAAAATCGCTTCTTTAAGAGATTCTTAAAGATCTTCCCCTCCCTCTTAAATGAATAAGGCTTGTTAAGTTTATCCAAAAGAGTAGGATAGCTACCCTATGTGCGTGTGTACACTGATATGGTGAGGAGGTAGTAGGCCATGGAGGCTATGTGGTATCCTAGGGCCTTGATGGTGGTGGAGGAGGAAGTGAAGGTTGAGGTGGGTCTCTGACTCTACTAGTTGTTTCCCCACTATCCGCTATCAGCCTGGCTTCTTCTCGTAGACCTTCTGTAGCTTTGCTTTAGGCAACTGGTCTTGAAAAGGTAATTATTTGGCCTCTCCTTGTAGACTAGCCACCATATTGATTAATTTCTCAAAGGTTTTAATGATGAAGCCCTTAAGCATGAAGGCGATTGGGCCATAGATATTCTTTAGAAGAATCTCAATGGCATGTCAGAGTGGCTCATTTCATACTCAAAGGTGTTATCCGAGAATATAGTCAAGGGACTCACCTGGTGTTGTGTTGTACAACGAGATCAATAACCCTTTGAGCTCTAACAAACCTCTTGATAAAGAGTTGCTAACTCAAGAAATGTCTTCACGAACCTTGGAAGTTCATACCAATCAAAAGCTATCCCACTACTAAAAGAGAATAGTAAAGTGTCTTCCACCTGTGTTAACAATAACCGCCAAGTGTGCAATATGTTTCGGTTTCAATGCCATCAAAACTCTTGAAGGAAGGTGGCATGAAACCTTGGGATATTGGATTGCATCAAATTCTCTGTAGGGTCTTTAACCGATGATCCTCCTGGCTTGAGCCAATGCTTCCTTGCTCAACCATAGACTTGATATCTTTATCTGGAGGAGGTACTTTCCACTACCTTCCTATACATGCTAGTGCTACCTTGCTCAATAAGAGGTAAAGTCTTGGGGTCCAAGACATGCACCAACACCAATACTAGTCTCAGTAGGATGAACTGTTGGGGCTTGCTTATGAAGTATTGAGGTTGTTGTTAATAGGTTCTCAAGCTACCTTGCCATCCTATCTATTTGTTCATCTTTCTATTTTAATTGAGAGTGATGGCTAATTGTGTGTTCCTCGCTCAACCTCATCACCTTCCATAGCTCTCTGAGAGGGATCCCCGTATCTACCATGCAAAAACATAAGTCTCCCAACAAATCATCTTCATTGGGATCAAAGTTGATCTTCTCTCATCGACCGCCATCCTAGATCTCTTTTCCATGAAATAGTGAGCTACACATATGTCTCAAGAGAAATCCAGCACAAATGCTTTCAATGAGGTGATGAGATCACATCATGATCTGTGAGGCATACCTCCCCCACTACGGAGAATCAATCTGAGGATTATACTCACTAAGAAATGCACTCTTATCACACTCAAGGGTGACACTCCTAGAGGTTCTACTATCATGGGCAACTAGCTCATCTCCCTGCAAATCAGCAACCATCTCTATGTCTTGCTGAACTGGTGGTGTTGGTGAAGGGATGACCACTATTCTTTGAGGTCTCCATTCCTTTTGTACCATAATTGGGGCAGGAGGTCAAGCCGGAGAGCTCGGCCTCACCATAGTAGGTGGTGTAGATGGAATGGGATCCTTTGAATGTAGCTAGAGCACCAACTGGGTCTTCTTCTCTCAAGATGTGGCCTTCATGGCCTTCATCGCTAGATGCCAATGTGAACATGATGGATGGGGGTGAGTGGAGACACCACTCTCTCAAAATAGGACCTCTCTCTTATGATGGTCATCCCTGTAAGTAGAATATTATGTGTGATATGGCATAAAAATCAAGAAAAATGAGTGGGAGGTCACACCCACCAAACCTCTCAGGTGATATGAACTAAGTGCCTCTCTCCTGATGTAGATGTTTCCCCACACTGCGGGGGATGATAGATCAAATCAAAGTGACTCAATGTCATAAGCTCGCCAACTGCATAGAATCAGAATGGAGGTCGCATACCTCCTACTGCAAATGAGGAATCAACTGTGGGTGGAGGGGATCCTCCTAGCATCCTCTCTATCAGACCGAGAGAGAGGATGAAATGGGTTTACTATAACTAGTGAGAAAATCATACTGGACAACTCCTCCATAATTGACCGCGTAGAGGCCTCCATCTCTCTAGCGATGCGTGTATGGTACCTCTTAATCATGTGATTTTTGTTCCTCCTCTGAATCTTGGTTGGGTTAGTGGAGTAAGAATTAGACCCAACCTCAGGTGGCAATCTCGGAGGGAGCCTTACCCTTGAGGGTAAGGTGGGTGCTAGCCTCCTGGGTAGCACAGAAACCACATAACACACCGAATGCTGTATTACACCGCACTACCAGAAACTCCACTGCTTTCCTCTTTAGTGAGGGGATATCAGAGTCTAATGGTAAATCAATCTGAATAATCGGCTTCTACCCAACCATTGTGGTCATGCTAATAGAGGGGGGGAATGCCCTCAAAATCCTCACCCCTAAACCTAAAAATGGATGAGATGGGTGTAATCCGGGAGATTGGCCAGGCCAAGTCCATGTCATGGGGAAAGTAAACACATACTTCGAAGCGCCATTATAGTCAACTAAAAATTAAAAAATTGAACTAGTCGAATGAGATGGAGAATGCAATGTTGGAAATAAACTTGGATCATATTTATTTTTTTGACTAAATTTGAATTTAAAATTTGAACCCACATCCAACATCTTGGAAGTGTTAAAAGGGGTTCAAATGGATTTAGAGAAGATTTTGAGATTTTGATTGGAAAGAAGAATTATTGAATATGAATCCAATTTCTACAAATTTGGGTATGTTGAAAATGGGTTCAAATACTTTTAGAATGAGGCTTCCATAGGTTCATGTTTGAAATTAGATTTTGATTTGAGGACCCTTTCCTTTAACAAATTTAAGTATGTTAAAGTAAGGGTCAAATTTTATTTTTGATTTGATATTTTGAATTCACTCATTAGAAAATTTGGGTATGCTAAGTGAGGTTTTGAAAACAATTGTTTCTTTTCTTTGTTGTTTTATCTTGAATTATTGGTGATTTTGAAAATTGGAATTCCCACTTAGCAAATTTGGATATACTAAGTGAAGAACCCCAATGTGTTTTATTTTTGGAAAATTTTTGAAAATAGGATTCTTACCAAATTTGAGTATGCTAAGAAAATCCTAAAGTGTTTCATTTATTTTGGATATTTTGATTTTTGATAAATAGGATCCTTAGAAAATTTAGGTATGCTAAGGAAATCCTAGTGTGTTTCTTTTTTTATTTTGAATTTTTTTTAAAGAAGGATCCTTAGCAAATTTAAGTATGCTAAGTGAATCCTATTGTGTTTTGTTTTTGTTTTGATTTATTTTTTGATTGAAAGTGGTGACTTCACTTTAGCAAATATGATATGCTAAAATGAAGTTCCATTTAATTTTGTGAATTGGAAATTTCTCTTAGCAATTTTGAATATGATAAATTAAATTCCAAAAGATGTGTATAAAATTTGTGTGTTTTGGTTTTGTTTTGAAAATGGAGGCTTCACTTTAGCAAATTTGGTATGTGAAAGAGTGAAGTTCTAAAAGTGTTTTTTGAAATTTTGTGAAGTAGAAATTTCACTTAGCAAATTTGAGTATGCTAAATGAAATTTTAAAGGTGCTTCAAAATTTTTTTTTTTTGAAAAGGGAGACTTCACTTCAGCAAATGGGGCATTTTAGAATGAAGTTCCAAACATGTTTTGAAATTTTTTGTTTTTGACTAGATTTTGAAAAGAGAGATTTCCATTTAACAAATTTGGGTATGTAAGATGTAAATCAATTATGTTTCATTTTCAAAAAATGTATATTTTGTGTGTGATTATTACTTTTTGAAAGAGGAAATCCCAACTTAATCATATGGAATATGAGTGGATTTCAAAGTGATGTCATTTTATTTGAAATGAAATTTTCATTCAATTGGGTATATTGAATGGAGATATTCATATGTGCTTCAGAAAAATTTAGTTTTGTTCAAAAATGAAACTTCCATTTAATAAGTATGGGTATATTGAATGGAAAGGTTCATTTGTGCTTTTTGAAAATTTATTTTTGATTTTATTTGAAAATGAGACCTCCACCCAATAAGTGTGGGTATATTGAATGGGAGGTTTCATATGTGCTTTTGAAAATATAAAATCCAACCCAATAACATGTGGAATGTGTAGGTGGAAGTTCAAAGTTATGATTTTGTTTTTTGAAGATCCACATTTGATGTATTGAATGGAAAGGCCCATCTTCAAATTTTATGCTTTTGAAAATATGATTGTTGAATTTTATTTTGAAAATGAGGTCTTCACCAAAATGAATTGAGTAAAGAAACTCATTTGTATTTTAAAAAAAAAAAATTATTGGAATCTTATTTTTGTAAAGATGATCCTACATATAACAATCATAATGATTGTTAGATGAAGATGATTTAGAAAAAAATTTATGCAAAATATTTTATTATGTGCATATTCGAAAGAGCTCTTTTTGAAAAGCAAGATTTTTTTATTATAAAGGATTTATTTTATCTTTATTGTTTTAGAATGAACCTTTCCTTACCATAGAAATGATAAGGAGGAAGTCTTTAAATATTTTTTATTATTTTTATTTTTTACCCATTGGAGAACCCAAGAGGGTTTTAAGACCAACATGGGTGAGGTCCTAAAACCTAAAGATGCTTAACTTAAGGATGAAATAAGCTAAGTGCCAACGGAATGAAAGATAGTCTTGGATTCATACAAACATACAAAACCCACTATCGATATTTAGAGATAATGATCATTTATCAAAGATGGAGAGAGGAACCATCCCCAACGGAGTCGCTAGAAACATTTTTGGTGAAATTTTTATATGATTTCTAAAGAAGTAAAATATATACTTCCATCTTCACTCTATAAGAGATAAAATGAAGATAGAAATATACATCTTCTTTTTATACATTTTTGACACCACATAGATCTGTAGATATTCTTATTGAGGGTGATCGAGTATGAAATTGAGGAGAGGTGTACTATCTCAAAAGATAGAAGTCACCACCCTACAATGGACCTAATCACCTCAACAAGGACTCCTAAGGACACATGTCCAAAGATTCTTCCCCTACTTAAAAAAGTAAAGTTTATTTTAAATGGAGGCCCCATAATTAATTACATCCTAAGGAATGAGATCTCTTAGGAATACTCTCGATTAAGGTAAATGATCATTATCTCCAAAGATTTTAATAGGACTATCAATCGATTAGTTTATTTTGAAAGATCAAATGGGATTGATCAAAGAGAGGGAGTTATTATCAAAGCCAAAGAAAGATAAGTAGGAGATGCTCATGATGCTAGAAAATCTAGCGAGCATCTCAAACTATCCTATCATTAGGCTTTACATTTTTGAAGTTGAATTATTCATTTGAGTTGACTTTTTATTAGAAATTTAGGGCTTATAATTTTATAATATAAGGTTATGGAAATGCTTAAGTGGTGAGGATTTATGCCTATGGCCCATAGAAGGGAGAAGCAATCTCAGAACCTAAATCTAGGGAGATTTGGCGAGAGTCAAAAGCACAACCTAAATCTAATGCGAAAATGGGTATTTGATTTGCCTGCACAAGAGAGGACAAACCACCCGACTGCTTGGACATACAATTGCTTGGGGGTGGCTGCCAACTAACTCCTCCTATGATTTTAAATTTATGTAAGCAAGTCATATGATTTATGCAAGATGGTTAGGCTGTTATTTATTTAGAAAGACACTAAGTCCTTAAACTCACTCCCTAAAGAGACTAGATCATGTAAGGGCATGCTTCAAATGAACAAAATATAATACAAATCATATTACATGTTATTTTCATTTTTGGATAATCATTTGACTCAAGATTATAGGATTCATATGCTCAATGCATGAGAAGTAAGATTATTGGCCAAAATCAGCGAGAAGCGAGGAGGTGTGTTTCCACCATGGCTCTCAAAGGTCAAGCCAAGTTTCACTCGGGAAAGTGGAAGCCCTCCAATCAAGAGTGAAACAAGATGCTTTTATGTATGATGTTATAAAAGAAAAACTCATCCAGCTAAGGGGTTGCTAATTCTTTTATCTTGATTTTTAGCCTAAGGTTTAGGTGAGATTATGAGCTCTTTATTTTAATTTTGAATTGTTAAATTTGGCAAAAGATTTATTTTTTTCTAAGAGCCTAATGCACATATAGGTTATACATCAAGCAAGAAAGAAACTAGGAAAAATATGCTATCTTTATGCATAATCTAAACAAATCATCAATCAATTTATAAAGCTAACACAAAAGAATAAGAGGCCATTTGTGGTCGGGCACCACCGCACAAACCCAAAAAATAAATTGGGTAGCGAGCTCTATCTTATACAACCAGATTAAATGAATTAATTTACAATCAAGTAAGAAATTCATGTTATGGGTCTTCAAGCTTCATTTCTTCATTCTTCTTTTCTTCTTTCTTCTTTTTCTTCTTCTTCCTTCTTTTGGATGGTTGGAAGGTGTGGTTGCTCCAAAGGCTTCACATGGTACATAAGATGTAAACTTATGACCAATGCTCATCTAATCCCCATATAATCATTCAAAATCTTAATTACAAAATTACATGAAAAGGAAAAATTAAATTTAACTAACACCTATAAAAGAGATTAGCTAACAAACCATACAAATCAAGCATGTATATTGGACTTAGCACCCCACACATGGGTAAGTCCACCTAACCTATTATGCTTAGGGTATATAACCACACAAAAAACATTTATATTTTTATTACAACGCCCCTTAAGAATAATCCCTTGCATAAAATAATGAATAGACTAAATCGTTCTGCCATTCTTTCTACGTACATTCACTTTAACATCTAGACTAAAAAAAAATATCACAAAATAAAAGTAAACATCAAGCCATGCACTGCCCTAACCTAAAGCTAGAAGTGGTGACTTAACCTAATGTATGTGCTTTAGTAAGTTTGTGTGGTATGCTTAACTATGGATGTAAGGTTTGGATTTTCTAAGTATGAAGATGTTCAACTTAGATGGGTGGTTTCATTTAAGTGTTTAGTTGATTTGGGTTGATTTTATTTTGATTCTTTGTTTAGGTTTGATGAATCCATTTACTAAGTTTTAAAGAGAGGGAAAGAAGAGAACTTCTCTTTCTTCCCTAAGTAATTTCTAAAGTGGATTTATGTTTAATTTTATTTAGTGAATGTTTTATTATGTGTTTTAATTAATCCTATGTTTAGATTTTTCATAAACAGCCCTATTCAAAAAGAAAGGCATTTTAAGATTAAGTAAAGTGAACTAAATTCACAGAACACATAACTTAGGGATTAATTAAACTAAGGGATTTAACTTAAGTAATTTCATAATCCCCCTCACACATGTGAGTTGGATTTTGATTTTCTTAATTTTACTTAGTCTATTGAACACCTTGCATCTACAAGATGATTAAGAGTTCTAGAAAGTTTTAGAATTTTATGAATTTAATTAAGGGGTAATTGTGAATTAACCCTTAAGGATGGATTAAGGAAGAAAAGGGGTTTAGGGAATATCTTAAGTAAAGTATTCCAAAATTATTCCCCAAACCTCACATTCACTTAATCAAAACTTAATTAACTCAATCAGAGGGTTAAACCACTAATTATGCCTTTAATTAAGCTTAATTACATTAAGGGAGTGACTAAAGAATGAATTAGCAATTCTCCTAATTAAGCCACTAATAAATTTCAAGAAAATTAGGGGAGGCAGGAGTCATCCCATTAATTAAGTACAAGTTTTGGATTAAACACTTAAGTAATTAGAGAGTAATAAGCAAAATAATATTCCCAATATAACTTATATTCAAAGAAAAATACTATTAAAAATCTATTGAAATTAATTTTAGAATATTCTATATTCAATTATCTATCCAATGCACTTTATTTCATATTATTATGATTTTTTTAAACTTTGATATGAATTTTAGAAGTTTCCAAAATTAATTATAATATTTAAATACCATAATTATGTATTTAATCCCATCTGGCCATTTGATGTCACATGCACTTTCTATGTGTAGGGATTGGCTCAACCCGTCACATTATGCGGTGACATTACACGCTTTTCTCTCGTCGATCAATCGGATGATTAGATTAAAAGTTCTGATTATAAGGGTAAATCATGGGATGCTCATTTTCTTCACTCCACCCAAAACATGTGGGTGGATGGCCAGAGATTCATCTCTTTAATTCTCTACGGGAAAGGAGATCCGTCCATGCTCTAGGTCATGATCTAGCTCGATTGAACTTGGATTGGGATAAAATTTAGCTCATGCCTTCATCATGCATTGTAGATCATATCTAATGGATAAAAACCCATGGGATTAAACTTTTCTTTACAAAGCTCCACACTATGGCTAGATCAAGCTAAAAAAAAAGGTTTACCTCATTAGAGGTGGTCACCGGCACTCGATTCCCTTGGAGAAGCTTCGTCTAGTTGAGACAAAGCTTTGCTGAGAGTTTGAGCTCTTAAGATTGGGTGGTTGCTTCTAAAGACCAACTCCCCTTTTCCTTGAGCTCGATCTTGATCAAGATGACTCCTCCCTTGCCTTAGGAACTTAAGAAAGAGCTTGGGTGAGTTTGATTGAGCTCATTGATGGAGCTTGCAAAAGGAATTGCACTAGTTTTGAGTGTAGAGTGAGTTGGGTTTTAGGTGGAGTACCCCTTTTTTCAATCTCTGAAAATTGAGAAATGGGAATTTGATTTCACTCTTGGAAGCCTGGGGAGACTGAGGAATGGCTTCTCTGACTTCCCTAGGTTCAATCAAATTAAGGAATGATGGATTGAATAATATATCTCCCCCTTTGGCAATCGGATGGTCGAGCAATGCTTTGCCATTTTGATCCAATTGACCATAAGGAGTGGGATTGTTAGGTCATTTAGGATGTCCATGAATTCAATTTTGGCTAGGTAGTGGAATGGTGAACTTCCCATGTGCTTGAATTGAGTGTAAGGAGGATTCCATGTGTTCCATTTCAAGGCATGTGGTCAGTTTGGCCATTGGGCTAGGTTGGGCTGATCCAAACCCATTAGGTTGGGTGCACCACACTCCCTTCACTTGATCTACTAGGAGGGTGTTAAGTGGTTATGGAATGGATTTGATTAATTTTCAAGTGGATTTGGCCAAAATTTATCCCATGGCCTAGGGGTAAAATGGTCATTTGACCTTGATTTCAGTTTGGGCATTTTTGATATGATGAGAAAATTGGTTTGGTCATGTTTCATTGAATTTGGAGTAGGTTTGATGTGATTTGGCTCATGCAGACCCATTTAGGTCAAAATGCGTCAACTTGGATCAAGTTGACCAAATGGTCAAGTGGGTCAAACCAAGGGTTAGATCAAGTTCATATGACTATTTGAAATGTTTTGATGGCTTTGGTTTGATTCAATTTGGTTCTTTTTATTTATTTTAGTTCAAATGGGTCAAGTTGACCAATTTGACCCATTTGACCTATTTGAGCTAGGTCATGGATAGTTTAGATTTAGTTGGTCATATGAAATGGATTGGTATCTTTGTTTCCATTCAATTTTGGTTAAGTTTGAATTTGGCTCAGTATGATCTTTTAGGTCAAATTGAGTTCAATGTCAATTTGGGCTAGGTTAGGTCTAGTTAGCCAATTGAGGCTTTGGTCAAGTTCAACAATCATTTTGAGATGAACTTGACCCATTATTTTCAATCAATTTGGCTTAGATGAAGTTTTGACACATTTTGGCTTTTTAGGTCAAGTTGTGTCAACTTGGGTCAAGTGGTGAATTGAGTTAGGTTAGGCTCAAATGCTGACTTGGTCAAGTTCAAACATTAATCATGAATGAACTTAGATTATTGGTTTCAATTAATTTGGCCTATGGTGGATTTTGGCTATGTTGGGTTTCATTTTGACTATGTGTTGACTTGGTCATCCCTTATGTTTGACTTGGTTTGACCCAATGTGAGTGATTGATCATCTCATGATGATTGTTGACCATGATGAGAGGCTTAGGTCGGCTTAGTTCAATCCAATTTGGTTTGGATTAGAATTTGGTTCATCAAGGTACTTAGGTCACTTTGGGTCAAGTGAGTCTAAGTAGATCAAATGGCTTGGTCAAAGCATGATTTGAGTTTGATTGAATTCATTTGCAAGTGGTTTGAAGTCGAATGGGTTTTGCTTCATTTGACAATTTCAAGTTCAAAGGGTGATCATGAAATAGATTTTGGCTTGATTTTTTGAATTGAGTTTTGGTTAAGTGATTGAATTTTATGTTTATATTTGAATTCATGATTGAAGTATTGATTGAATCTTGAAGAAAAATCAAGGGTTTGGCTTGATTTGAAACTGATTTAGCTAAGTTCAAGAATTTGACTTGGAAGGCTTAGGTTGGATTTTGATTGAATTTTGGTTTAATTTTTGGAATTAGTTTTGGTTTTTTGAATTTATATTTCATTTATATAAATAAATATAAATGAGAATATAAATGGGTTATGAGAAAATTTCATGAGTTTGAAGTGATTTGAACATGATCTAGGCTAGGGATAACTTGATTAAGTATATGTGGATTCAACATAATGACTTCATGAATGTTATTTATAAATTGGATATTCATTGACAATTATTGGTATGATTCGTTTTGGCTTAAATTTAAAGACTCAAACAAACCCATTGGTGGAATAAAATTTTAAAAATTTTTTGCTAATCTCAAAAATATGGAACAAGTTTGCTCTCTAAAAGTCATCAGATTCTAACAAACATGAAGAACTTAATGAAGCTAGGATAACTTGATTAAGTATCAATATGGAGAAAACTTATTGGCATCAAAAGGCTGTTGGTGAACAAATTCGATGGTGGCGAAACACAAAGTACTTCCACACTCTCTTAAAAAAAGGAAAGTCCTAAATTCTATTAATAAAATAAAAATTTATAATGGCTGGATCACATAGTACGATATTAAAGAATGAGGCAATCATTTTAAAATTTATTAGACAACAACCCTTCCTTAATGCTATCTCCAACCTCACGATTTCTATGATTTCTTGGATCAAAATAGATTACATTGACCCAACAAAATGAGGTTGGTGATATTCTCAACAGATGAACTGGATTCATTGGACATGGATTTACAACTCAATTCTTTCAACATTGATGGCCCATTATTAAGTGATATTTGATGTTTATTTTTTTTTAGATGGCAACCCTCTTTAGAGCCTTTTTTAGTACTTCATCATTCTTATCCCTAAAGTACTATGAAACTTGGGTGACTTTAGAGATCTTTGGACCTTCTTTAATATTGCTAAACTAATCACAAATGAATTCATTGCTACCAAATATTATTTAAAACAAACCAACTTTATGAAAGGAAGAGGTTATCGATAATATATAGAAATGATTCATGATATTGATGTTCTGTAGGTGAAACATTGTCTTCAAACTTGATTTTATTAAAGCTTTTGACAACTATCTTGGGATTTTCTATTTAAAATTCTTCACCTATTTTCAAATACTTTATTCACCTCATTAAAATTGTGTCACTAACACTTGGTTCTCTATTCATTAATGGTGAGTCTAATCTTCTCAAACCATGGCTTGAGAAAGGAGACCCCTATCACCCTCTCTTTTTATTATTGTTGTTGAATATTTATCCAGGAGTTTGAATGATCTTTTCTATAATAAGCCTAGCATGTTTTATAAAACCCATGGTGGTATTCCTATTTCTCATCTTAGTTTTGCTGATGACTTTATCATCTTTTGCAATGCATCTATTTCACACATAAAACTATTAAAATTCCTTAATAAATTTGGCAAGGAAAGTGGCCTTTTCTTAACAAAGTAAATGCTGCTTCATACCTTCTTCTAAAATCACTATTAATAGGATTAACCATATTCTGAGGACCACTAATTTTAAGCAACACCATCTTCTGATTAAATACCTTGGAGCCCCACTTTTCAAAGGTCATAAAAGACCACATCTTTTTGATGAATAAATCCAAAAAATCTCTAATCATATTTCTTCTTGGGAATATCATTTACTCTCTTTTGATGGTAGGCTTACCTTGATTAAGAGCACCCTGAATTCTATACCTCTATATCTCATTCAAACCATTGTGCCAACTAATTTTATCAATAGGATTGAGAGGCTTATTAACAAATTCTTTTGGGGTTCTAACACCTCTTCAAAAAAAATGCACTGGACCTCTTGGCACAAAAGCTGTGGCACCTTCGAAGAAGTCGGTCTTGGTTGCAAGGCTATTAGGGATACCATCACTTCTTTTTCCTACAAGCTTTGGTGGAATTTTAGAAGTAACAATAGCCTTTGGGCTAACTTCATGACTGCTAAATATTGCCAAGAAAAGCACCCTCTTAATTGCTTCTACAAATTGAAAGACTCTCTGGTTTGGAGAAGAGTTTGTAGAATCAAATGGAAGGCCGAATCCTTAATTTCTTGGGGCATTAATTCGGCAACTCTTTCTTGGCAAGATAATTGATTGGAAGTGGGCCCATTGATGAATTACTTTCTTCCCATTCTACCGATAACATTAAAGTTAAATCATTCTGGCCGAATAATATGTGGAACAATTCTAAGCTCATTGAGTATATCCCTCCATCTATTTTAGACAAACTTAATAATATATCTATTACTCAAACAATCGTGATTCTCTTTAAGCTCTCTCATAATGGAGATTTCAACTTGAAAAATGTTTGGCTTCACATTAAAGAAGCCCATGATTTTTCTAAAGTGTATGCTAAACTTTGGCATAATAATATTCCTATTTCTTACTCTATTCTAATATGGCATATATTGAAAAATTTTATTCCTATTGACTCCTTAATGTGGGGCAAAGGTTTTCAATTACCTTCAAAATGTCATTGTTGCTTTCATATTGAAAATGTAAATCATCTTTTTATTAATGGGTCCATTGCATCTAAGCTTTGGCTTTGGTATGATGATCTCTTTAACAATGCCAATTTCAATGGTTCTCTAACAATATATCAACTCCTTGAAATTTATTTTGAAAATAATAGTAAAGGTCACATTAAAGTCATCGCTATTATTATTATTTGGTTTATATGGATGGCCGTAAATGATGCTAAACACGGTATTGTTATGAATCACATGAAAATAATTGCTAGAACTAAATACAAAATTTGTGATCTGTTTAATGCTAATCTTATTAAATATAAGCATTTCAAAGGGTGTAATTTTGTGGCTATTAAATTGGGTTTTCAATTGCTGGCCCAAGCAAGTTGTAAACATGACAAGATCATTTATTGGGCCAAACCTCATAATAATGTTATTAAAACTAATGTTGATGGCTCTGTATCTCATAATGCCTCTGCTGTGGTGGCATCTTCAGAAACTCCACTGGAAAAGCCCTCTATGCATTTGCTTGCCCTCTTAATGCCCACTTTGTTCCATTTGCTGAATTAATGGCAGTGTATAATGCTCTTGAGATTTGCCTACAGAAAGGTTGGCTCAATATCTAGATTGAGGTGGATTCTCTTCTGTTAATTGATCTCTTGACCTCCACTAAGTCTGAAAATTCAGACTTATACCATTTACTTAAGCAAACTAGACTTCTTCTTTCACAATTCCGCTATAAAATCACTCATGTATGGCGAAGGTGTAATGCATGTGACTACCTTGCTAACTTAGGTGCTAGATTGAATGAAATAATTTTTGATCACCTTACTTTCCTAAACATTTGCAAGGTTTGGTTAACCTTGACAAGACTGGGCTTCCTTATATTAGAATTTAATCGGCATGAGTTTAATACATTTTATTTTTGTTATTTCTTTGGTCTTATGGTTGCATCTCGATGATCTTTCGATTTGCTGATGTAGGTTTTATTTTAGATTATTATACATATCTGGTGGATGTTTTACTTAATATCTACCATGAGTTTTTTTTGTTACTACTATTACCATTCTCATGAAACAAACTCCATGGCTTTAGTTTTTCATTTAAAGTACTGGATTTCTTTACCCCCTGATATTCTTATGGGGAAATTTGGTGGTAAAAAAAAAAAGAACATGATCTAGGCTAAGTCTTTAAGAGAAAAATAAAGGACTTAGGAAAGATTTATGAATTTGGATTTGACTTTTGTATTTAGTTTGATTGATTTAAATTGATATTTTATTTATATATGTGAATATAAATGAGAATATAAATGCGTTATGAGAAAATTTCATGTTTGAATTCATTTGAAGATGATTTAGGCTAAGTCCTTAAGAGGGGATTAAAGGACTTAGGCAAGATTTGGAATTTGGAATTACAACTTGGAATTTGATTTAATTGATTTAAATTTATATTTTATTTATATATGTGAATATAAATGAATATATAAATGAGTTTTAAGAAAATTTTATGAATTTGAATTGATTTAGATTTGATTTAGGCTAAGTCCATGAAGGGAAATCAAAGGACTTAGGCAAGATTTGGAATTTCTATCATGGGCTTCAATCATAAATTTCAATTTTGGATTTCAATCATGTGACATTGATTTTAGTTTGGAAGTAAATCAATTAAGCTAGAATTGATTTAAGTTTAATATTGAATTGATTTGATTTGGAGTCTGACTTGAAGGAAGGAAGTGAGGAATGTGGTCTGCCAAAGGTCAAATTTTCCTAACACCCTGGTTTCAATCATGTGATTTTTGGATTTGGAAGTAATCCAATTAGCTAGATTGATTTAGGTTTATTGGATTTGATTTGAATTAGACTTAAGGAAGGAAGGGAAGGTAGGGTATTGATTTCCAATTAAGTCAATCACCTATGAATGGTAAATATAGCAATAAATATAAAATAGTTGTAATAGGTGGTGGTGTCTTCAAATATTAAATCTGTCAACAACGCAAATGATCCTGGCAGTCACTACTGCAAAAGGTGTAGAGAAGAAATCAAGAACTTGAGGTCAGTAGTACTTATGCCAAGATGCAAAGGAGGAGTCATTGAGGGATGAAGTATGTGAACCTTAATGGGGAAGCGAGTTTAAATCATCCATAAGGGGATGAGAGGTTTGAGTTGATTTGACTCTCACTGGGGAGAAATTTGATTTGATTAATTAAATCTTACTAGGGCAAAGGGTTGAATTTATTTAAATTTGTTAATTGTTTAATTGTGTTTGTTTCGACTCCATCGTGGATATGCAAGTGAACTCTCCAATGGAAGAAGCGAGTCCAAGTTATCCACCAAGTGAAGAAAGGTTGTGAAATCCATTAACGGATTAGATTTCTAGATCTATTAGGGAACTAGAAAGATTTTCATCTCACTGAGGAGAAGCAAAAGATCTGATTTGGATTGATTGGTTATTTTCATTTTGTTTTGTTTATTTCAATTTTTTTTTAAATTTGGATTTTTGAGATGGACCTTAATGGTTTGCAATGGATTGTACTGAGTAGGATCATATGCTTTATGCAAGATGGCTAGGCTGTTATTCATTTAGAAAGAGACTAAGTCCTTAAACTCACTCCCTAAAGAGACTAGATCATGAAAGGGCATGCTTCAAATGATCTAAATCTAATGCAAATCATATTACATGTTATTTTCTTTTTTTAAATAATCATTTGACTCAGGCTTATAGGATTCATATGCCTAATGCATGAGAAGTAAGATTATTGGCCAATATCAGCGAGAACGGAGGAGGTGTGTTTCCACCATGGCTCTTAAAGGTCATGCCAAGTTTCTCTGGCAAAGGTGGAAGTCCTCCAATCAAGAGTGAAATAAGATGCTTTCATGCATGATGTTATAAAATAAATACTCATCCAACTAAGGTTGCTAATTATTTTATCATGATTTTTAGCCCAAGCATTAGGTGAGGTTATGAATTCTTTATCTTAATTTTGAATTATTAAATTTGGTAGAAGATTTATTTTCCCCTAAGACCTAATCCATATCCAGGGCATACATCAAGAAAGGAAGAAACTAGAAAAAAGATGCCATCTTAATGCAAAAGCTAAACAAATCATTAATCAATTTATAAAGCTAACACAAAAGAATAAGAGGCCATTTGTGGATAGGCACCACCATAGAAATACAAAAAATAAATTGGGTAGCTGAGCTCTACTCTTATACAACCCAGATTACAAATGAATTAGTTTATAATCAAGTAAGGAATTCATGTTAGGGGTCTTCAAGTTTTATTTCTTCATTCTACTTCTCTTCTTTCTTCTTCTTTTCTTCATTCTTCTTTGGTTCCTTCTTTTGGATGGCTGGAAGGTGGTTTCTCCAAAGGATTCACATGGTACATAATATGTAATCTTATGACCAATGCTCATCCTAATCCCCCATGACAATCATTCCAAAATCCTAATTGTAAAAATTACATGAAAAAGAAAAGTAAATCTAACTAACACACAAAAAAAGATAAATAAACCATACAAATTCCAAGCATGTATATTGGACTTAGCACCCCACACATGGGTAACCAAGTCCACCTGTCCTATTGGATTATGCTTAGGGGTATAAGCACCTACATAACAAAAGCATTTATATTTTTATTACAACGCCCCTTAAGCACAATCCCTTGCATAAAGAAATGATTAGACTAAATCATCCTGCCATTCATTCTACGCACAATCACCCTAACATCTAGACTAAAATAAGATATCATAAAATAAATGCAAACATCAAGCCATGCACCGCCCTGACCTAAAGCTAGAACTGGTGACTTAACCTAATGTGTGTGCTTTAGAAGGTTTTTGTGGTATGCTTAACTATGGCTTTAAGGTTTGGATTTTCTAAGTATGAAGATGTTCAACTAAGATGGGTGGTTTCATTTAAGTGTTAGTTGATTTGGGTTGATTTTATTTGATGCTTTGTTTAGGTTAATTACTTAGTTTTAAAGAGAGGAAAAAAGAGAAGAGAACTTTTCTTTCCTTCCCTACCTTAAGCAATTTCTAAAGTAGATTCAAGTTTAATTTTGTTTAATGAAAGTTTTATTATGTGTTTTAATTAATCCTATGTTTAGATTTTTCATAAACAGCCCTATTCAAAAAGAAAGGTATTTTAAGATTAAGTAAAGTGAACTAAATTCACAAAACACACATCACTTTATTTCTTTCCCAACATGTATAACATGCATATGGATGCATCCTAAGCATATCTATGGATAAAAATGAGAATGTTTGGCACACTTTATGATGAATGCTAAGTGAGTTACTTAATAAAATTTGGATGCTTTATGATGCATGATTTTTATTAAGTAGAAAAGGCATTTTATTATCCATTCTTCACATGCACATATATATGTATGAAATACGCAAGTGAGTATGACGCCATTGTTAACCAGGGGTGTAAGGTACAAGTCCTACTTAGGGCTACTTAAAGCCTCGCAACCTTAGGGTTATCCAAACTAATATACCACTTTCCTTAAATATGAGTATATGTACAAAAGAAATGAAGGGAAAGAAAGATGCAAAAGTTTGTACTTATGTTTGAACTTGGTTATGCAATTTATATGTGTAAGTGTAAGGATCTTTCTTAAGTCATAACATGGAAGAGGATAACAATAAATTTAACAAAGTGTTATGTTCCTTTATCTTATGCAAATCCATATTAAGAGGAAAGAAAGAAAGCAAACATAAGACACATTTTTATATTCACATGCAAGCTTATAAATGAACAATAAGTATTACACTTTCAGTTTTGGATATTTGATTTATAGATTTTGAAAATAGTTTTGAATTTAATTGTGATTATAGTCATTCATATTATACTTTAGCCAAAACATGCAATTTGACATAAAGAAAATATTTCACTTTCATTTTGATTTTTGAAAAAAATGAATGCATGAAATTCACATGACATACACATTTAGTATGTTAGGAAAGAACTAAAGTGATGAAAGCATGTAAACACATTCATCCTAATTAATTTCTAAAAGCAATATCATGAAATAAGAAAGTTTAAAATAAATCAAATTATTTTTTAAGAAGGTTGGATTTTGTTATGAGTTTGATTTAATTTGAGAAATGTGAGGTGAGTTTGTTGTTCCTAACCCATTCTCACATATGTTTGTTATTTTAGTTTAATTTTTAGGTGATAAGATGATTTTTATATATTACTTAGGTTAAGGTATGAATTAAGCATGTTAATTACCCCTTCCCTATACCACCTTAGCATAGTTACAAATAATTATTAGCCAATGAGATGACATAGAACCACACAAGGAATTTAAATAAGCAATGCTCTTAGTAAGGAAAGGACCTAATGCATTTGGGTCATAATTAAGGATTAATTAAACTAAGGGGCTTAACTTAGGTAATTTCATAACCCCCCTCACACATGTTAGTTGGATTTTGATTTTCTTAGTTGTACTTAGGCTATTGAACACCTAAGCATCTACCCAAGATAGATTAATTGAGTTCTTGAAAGTTTTATGATTTTATGAAATTAATTAGGTGTAATTAGTGAATTAACCTTTAATTAAGGATAGATTAAGGAAGAAAAAAGGGTTTAGGGAATATCTTAAGGAAATTATCCCAAAATTATTCCCCAAACCTCACATTCGCTTAATCAAACTTAATTGACTCAATCAGAGGGTTAAACCACTAATTATTCTTTAAATTAAGCATAATTATATTAAGGGAGTGATTAAGGAATGAATTAATTATTCTCCTAATTAAGCCACTAATAAATCCCAAGAAAATTAGGAGAGGCAGGAGTCATCCCACTAATTAAGCACAAAAAGTTTGGGATTAGTCAGTAAAGTAATTATAGAGTAATTAGCAAAATAATATTCCCAATAAAACCTAAATTCAAAGAAAAATACTTTTTAAAATCCATTAAAATAACTTTTAGAATATTCTATACTCAATTATCTATCCAATTCAATTTATTTCATATTTTTTTTATTTTTCTAGGCTTAGATATAAATTTTAGAAGTTTCCATAATTAATTAGAATATTTAAATACCACAATTAAGTATTTAATCCCATCGGCGCCACATGGGCCGCTAACATGGCATGTGCTTTTCACGTGGTGTAATGGGATTGGCTCTTTAACCTGTCATACCATAGTGTGGCTACCGTGATCAAGGATCAATCGACCGAGATTAAAGCTGCAGATCAAAAGGGTAAATCATGGGATGTTATGTGTTCTAATCTAGACCCTCCATCCAAAATGCACTGATGGATGGCCAGAGATTCATATATGTAATTCTTTGCAAGAAAGGGAATCCGTCCATGTTTTAGGCCATGATCCAAGCTCGATTAAGCTCGGATTGGGATAAAATTTAGCCCACACCTTCATCATGCATTGTAGATCATATCTAAAGGCTAAAATTCCATGGGATTAAACTTTCTTTCACAAAGATCCACACTATGGATAGATTAAGCTCAGAAAAAATGTTTACCTTGCCACACTTGGAGAAGCTTTCGGTAGAAGCTTTGTTGAGAGTCTTGAGATTGGGTGGTTGCTTCTAGAGACCAACTCCCCTTTGCCTTGAGCTCGGTCTTGATCAAGATGACTCCTCCCTTACCTTAGGAACTTAGGAAAGAGCTTGGGTGAGTTCGATTAAGCTCATTAATGGAGCTTGCAAAAGGAAACTATAGTTTTGAGTGGATGGATTTTTTAATCTCTAAAAATTGAGAAATGGGAATTTGATTTCACTCTAGGAAGCTTGGGGAGGCTGAGGAATGGCTTCTTTGACTTCCCTAGGTTCAATCAAATTTAGGAATGATGGATTGAATTCGAATTACGGGGAGTATATCTCCCCCTTTGGCAATTAGACGGTTGCGTAATGCTTTATCATTTGATCTAATTGACCATAAAGAGTGGGTTTGTTAGGCCATTTAGGATGTCCTTGAATTCTTTTTTGGCCGTGGAGAATGGTGAAGGATTCCATGTGCTCCATTTCAAGGCATGTGATCATGGCCCATTATTAAGGCTGACCCAAACATTGGGTGCACCACACTCCTTAGTGTTCACTTGATCCACTAAGAGGGTGCCAAGTGGTTATGGAGAGGATTTGACTAATTAGAAGTGGATTTGGCCAAAATTTACTTTATGGCCAAGGGGTAAAATTATCATTTGCCCTTGATTTTAGTTTGGGTATGTTTGATATGATGAGAAAATGGGTTTGGCCAAGTTTCATTGAATTTGTAATTAGTTTGATGTGGTTTGGCTCATGTTGACCATTTAAGTCAAAATGGGTCAACTTGGTCCAAGTTGACCAAATGATCAAATTAGGTCAAACCAAGGGTTGGGTCAAGTTCATATGATCATTTGAAATGTTTTGGTGGCTTTGGTTTGATTCAATTTGGTTTAGGTTTGAATTTGGTTCATTTGATTTTATTTTGGTCAAATGGGTTAAGTTGACCAATTTGACCCATTTGACCTACTTGAGCTAGGTCATGGGTAGGTTTAGGTTTAGTTGGTCATATGAAATGGATTTATATCTTTGTTTCTAATAAATTTTGGTTACGTTTGAATTTGGCTCAATATGACCCTTTAGGTCAAGTTGGGTTCAAGGTCAATTGGGCTAGGTTAGGTCTAGTTGGCCAATTGAGACTTTGGTCAAGTTCAACAATCATTTTAGGATGAACTTGACCCATTGCTTTTAATCAAGTTTTGACACATTTTGACTTTTTAGATCAAGTTGGGTCAACTTGGGTCAAATTAGGGCTAGGTTAGGCTCAAATGTTGACTTGGTCAAGCTTAAACATTGATCATGAATGGACTTAGATCATTGGTTTCAATCAATTTGGCCTATGATAGATTTTGGCTATATTGGGTTTCATTTTGGCTAAGTGTTGACTTGGTCAACCCTTAGGTTTGACTTGGTTTGACCCAACGTGAGTGGTTGATCATTTCATGATGATTGTTGATCATGATGAGAGGCTTAGGTGGCCTTAGTTCAATCCAATTTGGTTAGGATTAGAATTTGGCTCATAAGGATACTTTAGGTCACTTTGGTTCAAGTGAGCCAAAGTAGGTCAAATAGCTTGGTCAAAGCTTGATTTGAGTTTGATTGAACTCACATATGGACTTATGATTGAATTATAAATCCATTTGCAAGTGGTTTGAAGTCAAATGGGTTTTGATTCATTTGACAATTTCAAGTTCAAAGGGTGAACATGAAATGGATTTTGGCTTGATTTTTTGAATTGAGTTTTGGTTAAGTGACTGAAGATTATGTATATATTTGGATTCATGATTGAATGATTGATTGAATCATGAAGAAAAATCAAGGGTTTGGCTTGGTTTGAAATTGATTTGGCTAAGTTAAAGAATTTGACTTGAAAAGCTTAGGTTGGATTTTGATTGAATTTGGGTTTGATTTTTGGATTTAGTTTTGGCTGTTTGAATTTATATTTCATTTATATATATGAATATAAGTGAGAATATAAATGGGTTATGAGAAAATTTCATGAGTTTGAAGTGATTTGAACATGATCTAGGCTAAGTCTTTAAGAGAAAAATAAAGGGCTTAGAAAAGATTTATGAATTTGGATTTGTCTTTTGGGTTTAGTTTGATTGATTTGAATTTATATTTCATTTATATATGTGAATATATATGAGAATATAAATGAGTTATGAAAAAATTTCATGTGTTAGAATTGATTTGAAGATGATTTAGGCTAAGTCCTTAAGAGGGATTAAAGGACTTAGGCAAGATTTGGAATTTGGAATTTCAACTTGGAATTTGATTTGATTGATTTAAATTTATATATCATTTATATATGTGAATATAAATGAGAATATAAATGAGTTATGAGAAAATTTCATGAATTTGAATTGGTTTAGATTTGATTTAGGCTAAGTCCATGAAGGGAAATCAAAGGACTTAGGCAAGATTTGGAATTTCAATCATAAATTTCAATTATGGATTTCAATCATGTGACATTGATTTGAGTTTGGTACTATATCAATTAAGTTGTAATCGATTTAAGTTTTATGTTGATTTGATTTGGAGTCTGACTTGAAGGAAGGAAGTGAGGAATGTGGTTCAAGCTATAGGGTAGTCAAATTTTCCAAACACCCCTAACGCATGACCTATTCCTATGGCTAAATCTTCTAAGTCTCTAGGGCTAGGTTGGGTGTCCACCTAATCACTAGATGTGTCTTAAGACTAAGGAAAACTTAAAATCTAAGAGAAATCCTATGTCTAAGATGGAGGGGTTGAGAGCTCATTCTAAAAATTAGGTCAACAAGCTTATTATTAGTGAGTCTATGTCCCAGTACATCTGGGCAGAGTAGGTGATCGTTCACTAGATGACATCCTAAACACTTACTTTGCTGAGATCAGGTAGATGAGTGGGAGTGATTATTCTGATTGGGAAGAGGGTAGAGTAGACTTCAAACATGATGATGATGACCTATTAGAGAATTCTGCAGAAGTCCATATGGTCGATACTCGAGGAATTCTCCATAGAAATGATCAAAGTCAGGAAGGTGACACCTCTCACTCGACCTAGTACATCCTTCAACAGCTCAAGTAAATGGATAATCAAATCAATAGAATTGAGAGAAGGGTTGAATATTTATTAGCAGCAGTTCTAGCACTCCAGAATAAAGATCCAGTTTTGTAGCCTACTCCTATGGAGGCTGATTAGCCCGAGCTCTTACATGTCTTAGATCCTCCTAAGAGTGCCTCTCTCATGGATCAAGACTATAGAAGTTTGCATAAGAAGGTCATAGACAGTACCTCCATGCATGAGAAAGACATCAAGCAGATGATGGAACAACAAATGATAGAAGCATTGGCACAACCTGGGGTAGTTCATCCATTCTGAAGGGTAGATCTTACCAGGGGGAATTTGATAGAGTCCAATACCCAAAGGGTCTGTGCCACCTTCCTTCAAAAGTTTTTATGGCAATGGGAACCCACGACAACACATGGCACATTTTAGAATCAGCTGTTGCAATGCAGGTGGCAATGACACACTTCTCTTTCGCCTTTTTTTATAGAAGTCTATTAGGGGTTGCATTCAATTGGTACGCTGAGCTGTCTAATAGTTAAGTGAAGACTTTTGCTGAGTTAGAGCAACTCTCTATCAAGAGATTTGCTGGAGCCCAGAAAAGGATAACTGTGGGTGACCTCATTGTAGCAAAATAAAATCCTAATGAGTCCCTTTGTTGATTACATTCTCAGTGGCATAACCTAAGTATGAAGTGCTAACCACAGTTGTCTGAACAGCCTACTATTGAGATTCTTCTCTAAAATATTCATGGCCCGGTCACCTTCATGCTCAAGGGATTCACAATAAAAAATTTTGAGAAATTAATCAACAAGACGGCCAGTCTACAAGTGGAAGCTAAATAGTTACCATTTCAAGGCCAATCATTCGAGTCGAAGTTGCAGAAAGTGTTTGAGAAGAGGCTAGGGATAGTGGTGTCAGTGGATAGAAGGAAGCAGACAGCTAGAGTTCAGTTTGAGAGACCACGAGCTCAACAGTCTCCTCTGACATCTCAACTGCAACTTTCTCGGGCATCATACTGGCCACCACAGTTGCCATAGCGCCCACCGCCATTGTCGCCTTAGTAGTATGCACAGTTATGGTATTCATATCCATCACCAGGTAGCCACTATCTACCTACTCTTTTAGAAAAAATTAAATAAACCCTATTCATTCAAGAGGGAGATAGTCAGGAAGATCTTTATAAATCTCATAAAGAAACCTAATTTCTATTTACCAGAGCCTAAGAAGCTGGAGGAAATGGGCAAGAGCGATGATCCTAGCTATTACCCCTACCACAGCATGTTAGGCCATGTATTAGAGGATTGCATTGGTTTCAAAGATTTGCTTGAACGTAGCTACATGTCGGGTGGCATACTTATACCTAAGGAATGTTTGTTAGAACAACCACTTGTCCTTAGGGATACTTATGATCCTCTTAACACGAAAGAAGGTTATGATATTTTTTTATCCCGAACCTCAAAAAGGATCATCTCTAAGATCAAGAAACTTTTCTTGCAGGTGCCTGAGGTAGCTCAAACCTCCAACACAAAGGAGGGTTTGCAAGTTGCCAAGGACAACTCAGCAAAGGTGGGAGTTCAGCAGCAGCAACAGTCCATACTTGCCCGGGATAGGCCAGTAGTGCAACCACCACCCGAATCCAATACTCCATCCACTGTTGTAGCTACTACCACATCATCTAGCTCTTCTTCTTAGAGCAGGAGCATTGTCTCTATGGATGAGGGCACTAAACCCCTCTCTCTACTTACTTTACTTCATTTCTATTATGTACCTCCACCTAAATCAAAGAAATCAATGAAGAAGGATGATTTTACTTACATCTGTGCCACATCTGATGATCTTATTGAGTATATTCCCAATGAAAACTCTCCAAGTGTAAATAATAATAATAGCTTTAATAATTCTGATCCTTTCTCTTCTGATTTAGAATCAGACTTTCCATTTCTAAATCAATCGGGTTCATCCATTAAGATTAACTTAGAGTCAATCAACTCTGAGGGTCCCATAGAAGAAGCAATAGGTATGCTAGATGTGTAGGTAGAACTTTCCACCAACTCTCCACTTGAAGTCATTGAAGTAAACTTATGAGTGGTAAAATTCTATCTCCTAGGGTAGCACCTCAGGATAAAGGTAAGCAAGTCATTGGTTCCAGTGAGCAGAAAACCCCTCCACAAGATGCTCCACCTATGGATATGCATGTGGATGACTAAGCTAAAATTGATTACAATGTCCTAGCTCATCTTAGAAAGTTTTCAGCTAAGTTAAACATATATGACTCCCTTATCTTATCTAAAGAGATGAGGGAATATCTAATCAAGGCTTTACTTGATCCAGAGATATGTTTAGCTCAGTTGATCGCTATCGAAGAGGAGGCATGCCACTCAAAGGACATCTTAAGAGTTACATTCAATGATGAAGACTTACTTAGACATTGAGTATAACCCATCTTTACATTACAGGGATATGGCATGTGCTATCAAGAGTGTTGGTTGACCAAAGTTCATCAATCAACATTATGAGTCTAAGAACCCTTGCCTACTTGAGGATCGACATCACCAAACTCTAAAATGAAAGGATGATGTTGAGAGGATTCAATTAACAAGGAGAGAGGGCCTTAGGCTCCATAGTGTTGCCCTTAGAGATAGATGATTGGAAGACTGAAGTCATGTTTGACATTATAGACTCGAATAGATCTTTCAATGCTTTGCTTGGGAGACTGTGGATACATGAAAATAACATGGTTCCATCCTCTCTACATTAGTGCATTAAGTTTATGAGAGGTGGAATCGCATACTATGTCAAAGGAGATCTCAAGCCATTTACAGTTCATGAGGTTGGCATTTACGAGGATGCAGCTTGCTACCTCCCTCAAAAATTAACAAGTCTATTCTCATGAACTTGGCCAAAGTTCAAAAATAAAAGATAAATAAAAAAGAAAGAGAAAATAAAGAATAAAAGAAATGAGAAAATGAAAAAAAATAAAAGAGAGCAAGAAATAGACTTCGAGGAGGAAGTGGAGCATAACATTAGATTTCACCCATAATTTGTTACTCCATTAGAATATGTGGGTAGGATGACCTGACCTCCACCAGGCAGAGGAAGAGACCGATTCAGTGTCAATCCTAGGGGTGGAAAACCTCCTTACTGGCCACGTAATAGGAGGTATGTCCTAGCCACCAAGAGTACACCTACTATCCATATGGACTTAGAATCTAGTTCAGAGGATGAGTCTTATATGCTTAGTATGCTAGCTAGTTCTTCTCAGTAGTAGATTCCCTTGGAGGTGACACTTGAGCCAGATAGTGATGAAGATCGAGCTCCAAAGAAAAGCATAAGTGTATCCAAGTCTATATGTGAAACAGTAAGGCATCAGTTGGGGGTTAAGGAAGCCCCTAAGTCATCCACAGATGTAAAGACTCAGAGGTTCTTTCTAGGAGCATCATCTTCAAGTCAAGAATTTGATGTAAAACTTGAGGATGATTCATATAAAGATTTAATAGAATTACCTTTTGATTGGTACTCGCCTTGTGTTCATAATCTAGTAAAGAAAAGGTTAATCCCATATACTTGGTCAAAGCACAGGTTAGACTACTTTAAAAAAATATGGAAGAACAAATGCAACAGCTCTCAATTAAAACTGGGACTAGGATTTGGTAAAGTGGGTCCAGTTGATGATGACAATTACTGCATGTCATAACTAATCATTTGGAATCTGAAAGGTTCTTTTTAAATCAGATTAACTCATATGAGGAGGTGTGCTTAAAAACTTTAAATGCTCTAGATGTTTTTGAAGTAAAAGATGCACCGCTAGAGTTTAAAGAAGAAATCAAGTCAACCATCGATGAGCTCAAAGAAATCAACTTATGAACCAAGACAATCCATTACGACATACATCGCCTCATTAAATGAAATTGAAACCAATGATATAGTTAGGCTATTAGCTGAGTTTAAAGACTACTTTGCATGAAGTTATGAAGAGATGTATGGTTCATCTCCTGATGTAGCAGTCCACAAAATAATGATAGAGCCTAGTGCTAACCCTTTCAAGCAAGCTCCTAGACGCATGCAACTAGATATTGAACAATAGGTCATTTCTGAAGTCAAGAAATTAATTAATGATGGTTTCATCTAAGAAGAAAAATACCCTACTTGGTTGGCCAGTGTTGTCCCAGTTAAGAAGAAGAATGATCAAATTCATATATGTGTCGATTCTAGGGAGTTAAATAAGGCATGTCCAAGTGATGAATTTTCACTATCGATACTAGAACTGATGGTGGACATTATCTCAAACAATTTTCTACTTTTATCGAGAGTATTCTTAAGGAATTCAACTTCTTTATGATGTAATTAACTATGGGGGCCTACCCCCAAAGAGAACTTTAGAACCCAGTTTAAATAAACCCTACATTTTTTATCCTTGTGAAGTAGTGGAAATTTTTTTGGTATATTCAAAGACCCATCATGCCTTAAGAGTCCTCATTAGGTGATTAAGTTCATTGTAGGGTGATAATTTCTATCTTTTGAGATAGTGCACAATTCCTCTATGTTATACCCGATCACTTTAATGTGTACTCCCTTAGATCTGTGTGGTGTCCTTTATACGACATACAAAAATTAACACCATAGTGTCTTATATGAGCGGCTTGCCCGGGATAGGGGCTGCTAAAACTAGTGGCATCATCAAGTAATGGTTGATGTCTTTGAAGGCATGCTGACACTTATCATCCTTCTTGAACTTAATGTCTTTTTTGACAAGTGCTGAGCAAGGCTAGCATCTTCCTAGTAAGTTGGATATAAAGCACTTTAGATATGCCATCCGCCCATGAAATGATCTGAGTTGAGTTAAACTTTTAGGGGGTGGCATTTCTAATATCACCTTGATATTATTTGGATCGATTTTGATTCCTCAGTGTTGGACAATAAACCCAAGGAATTTTTTTGAAGCTACTCTGAATGCATACTTCAGGGGTTCATTCTAAGGTTAAATTATTTTATCCATTTGAAAATTACTCTCAAGTCAAAGAAATGGTCTTCCTTTTCTTTACTCTTGACCATGAGATCATGGACATAACACTCAACTTGATGATCAATGAGTTCATCAAATATTTGAGTCATAGCCCGTTGGTATGTAGCATCGGCATTTTTAAGGCCGAAAGGCATAACCTCATAGCAATAGACTCTTATCGGGGCTCTAAAAGCTATGTTTCCTTCATCTTTACGGGTTATCTTTATTTGGTTATATCCAAATGAGCCATCCATGAAGGAGAAGATTGCATGGTTTATTTCTACAAGAGAAAGTAAACCACTCGACTACTGAACTTATAATCGCCTGGAGTGGCAGCCAACTAACTCCTCCTACTCTTTAAAACCATGTGGTTAAGTCATATGATTTTGCAAGATGGTTAGGTTATTATTATTTAAAAAGAAATTAAAATCCTTAAACTCATTCCCTAAGAGACGAGAGCATGAGTGGTATGAATAATGATTTCGTGTAATGCAAATCTTATCAATTTTTATTTGATTTTGATTTTTCATTTTAACAAAGGCCATAGAATTTTTATATGTCTAAGTGCATGTTGAAATGAGATTTTTGGCTAAATCAGAGAGGAAAAAGTGTTCTCCACCATAGAGGAGACCCTCAAAGGTCAAGTCTTCCCTTATCGTGCAAGGTTGGAAATCCTCTCTTAGCAAGAGTGAAGCAATATGAATGCATGATGTTAAACATACAACTTTCAACTAAAGAGTTGCTAACTTTTTTAATTTTTCTTGATTATAGCCTAAGCTTTATGTGAGGTTATGAGTTATTTAAAAAATTTAGTTATGAGTTATAGTTGGGGTAGAAAAACTAATTTTTTCTCTAAGAGCCTAATGGGATCCAAGCCACACATTAAATCACCATTAATAAAGAAATTAGAAAAAAGCATGCCCTTTCTATTGCGCAATTGTAAACAAAATATCAAACAATTTTATAAATCTAACGCAAAAGAATAAGATGGTCAAGTACATACAACTAGAGAAATGGAGTCGAGCTCTACCCTTATACAACTTAATATATGGAATAATAATTACAATTTATAAATGAATAAATTCTATGGGGGTCTTCAAATCTTAATTCTTCATATCTCCTTTATTTCCTCATTTGGATGTGCTCGCTTCAAAGGCATCATAGGGCCTCCTAGAATAAAGCCTTCTAGCCACTAATCCCCACAACACTAATCCTAATTCAATGTAAAATTACATTAAAAATAGGAAAAGTAAAACTAACTACACCTGCAAATAAGTGTTAGCTAAACACACCATACAACTCAAGCGGTTATATGAATAATTTGGACTTAGCACCTACATGGGTAACCAAGCCCACCATTAACTTAGATTATGCTTAGGGTTAAATAACCTACAAAGAGAGCATTTATATTTATTTTAAGCACCCTTATAATCCTCAGAAAATATGATTAGGCTAATCGACCTAACATCCAGTCTACGAAGCATACACCCTAACATCCAGTCTAAAATAATACATCATAAAATAAAACATACATCACACCATGCACTGCCCTAACATAAAGCTAGAAGTGGTGACTTAATTCTAATATGTGTGTATTAAGGCTTGTTGAAGATCCTAACTAGGCATTATTGTAATCTTCTAAGCATGATAGGGTGTTTAATCATAAGAGGTTTATTTCACTTTAAGTGGTTTAGTTAGTTTGAGAATTTTTTTTTAGCATTTTCTTTTTTCTCACTTGACTTACACTTAACAGCTAAGTGTTATAAAGAGAATAAAAGAGAGGATTACTCTTTTTTATCACTATCTTAAGTCAGTTCTAAAGCATGTTAATTAACTTAGTTAAATTTAGTGAATGGCTTATTACATGTTTTAATTAATCTTTAGTTTAGGTTCACTTTAAATAATCTCATTCAATAAGAAAGATATGTTAAGATTAATTAGAATTTATTACTATCACATGACACATATTTGTTCATTTCTTTCCATCACATATAACATTCATATGATTAAGTCCTAAGCATATCTACACATGCAATTTGTATTAGCACACTTAAATGATGGATATGAATAAGTATAATTGGATTTTATATTTTCCTTTTAATTGAATTATTTTATCATATTAATTTAAAGCTTTATCTAGATTCTTATACAAAAATACATAAGAATAAAATTAAATAAGTATGTGTCATTGTTAACCAGGGAAGTGAGGTAATCAAGTGACCTCCTTGGGGCTAGCTAAAGCCTCATATTCCCGGGATGTCTAGACTAAATACCATTGGCATTCAAACATATGTAAGTTTGCATACATGAATGTAAAAAAGAGAGCTTCCAATTACATGATTATTTGATTCTATCATTTTAGCAATTACAAAAGCATGTATTTTGATAAAAGAAAGAGAGGTCTTAACTCCATAATTAAATACACACACACATGTATAAGAGACATAAGTTAGTGCATGCCATTGTTAACCAGGGAAAAGAGGTAATCAAATGAACTCCTTGGGGCTAGCTAAAATCTTGTATTCCCAGGATGTCCAGACTAAATATTTGCTTTTCTCAAATACATATGAATGTATACATAAATAAAAGAGAGAAAACCATGAAAAAGTTATATTTTTATTTGATTGAAAAGATTTATGCATATGGAGTAAAGCCTTATTTAAATTCTAGTATTGAAATATGTAAGAATGAAATCAAATGGAGTATGTGCTGCTATTAAACTAGGGAAGTGAGGTAATCAAATGACCTCCTTAGGGCTAGTTAAAGCTTCGCATTCCTGAGATGTCCAGAATAAATACCCATTAACATTCTTACTTACATAAATCAATATTTGAATGAAGAAAAAGACTTTTACTTCATACACTTAAGCTATAATCACATACATTTCCTATGTATTTATAACTAGCATTCATAGCATATAATCATTTATTTATAAGTTTGGAAAAAGATTTGGATTTAATAATGATAATAGCCACACATATATTTAAATCAACACATGCAGAAAACAACATAAAATTATTTATTTAATTAATTTTGAAGAAATGAATGCATGAATCAAGTGGCATACAACATTTTAATACGACTGTAAAGAAATAAAGAGACACAAGCATATAAGTTCATTGAATCCAACAAATTCCTAAGGACAATCATTTTAAATAAGCTTATTTAAAATAAACCAAAGTTTCTTAATGTCACTTTTAATATCATGATTGATTTGATTTAAGAGATGTGAGAAGTTTTTGCTTATCCTAATCCCATTCCTCATATGTGAGTTAATTTGATTTAATGAAAAGAAATTAGATTGATTTTATGAATTGATTAAGTTAAGCTTGGATTAAATTAATTAATTAAACCCTTACTTATGTTACCTTATGATAATTAATTAAATGATTGTGAGCTAATGTAATATGCAAATAAATTGAAAAGTAAATAACAACGCTCTTATGAAATGAAGGGGCCTAATAGAATTAACTCATAATCATTAATTAATTATTCTTAAGATGCTCATTTAATTACTTTTATGGTTTTCTCACACATATGAGCTAACCATAATTTCATTAACTCTTTTTAGGTTCTTGAACACCTAAAGATCTACCCAATATTTCATTAATTAAGATTCCATATGATTACATTTTCAATTAATAAAGTAATTTGATTAATTGATTAATTTAATTAATGAAATGAACTTAGGGAAGTAGGTTAGAAAGATGCCAATCTATTCTCACAGTTCACCCACTATTAAGGAACACTTAACCACTTAATTAATTAATCCATTATTTTTCACATGATTAATTAAACATTAATTAAATTAAGAGAGTAATTAGGGCTTAATCAATCAATTATCTTAATTTGGCAAGCAATGAATCCCAAGAAAATTAGAGGAGGCAGAGGTCATCCTCTTAAACAATCTTAAAAATTTTGGGATCAATCACTTGAATAATTAGAGAGTAATTAAGCTAATTATGTTTTTAATTAAACCCTAATTAAGCTATGTTTATTATTTAAAACCAATTGAAATATTTTTATTAAATTCTCTTCTAGAATGCCTTTAAAATGATCCATTATTTATATATTTTGGATTTTCTACAATTAGTTATGAATTATGAAATTTTCAACCTTAAAAACACATTAAATAACCTTAATTAAGCCTAATCCCATCGGAGCCACGCGACGTGCTTTCCATATGGCATTGTGGGATTAGCTATTTAAGTTGTCACATCCATTGAACGAGTCAGTTGGCAATGGATGTGGTATTGATCTCCTCCATCTGATCTCAGATTGAATGGTGTAGATCAAACCCACGAAATCAAGGGAGAAAATAGGTGGATTTAACGTGATTTGATCAGAGCCGTCCATTCAAATCATGTAGAACAGATGGCCAGTGATCTTCCTTCATGCGAGCGATGGAATTTAGCATCCATCTACCATGGATTGTTCGATCCGAGCTCACCTAAGCTTGGATGAACTTCAAAATCAACCCACACCCTCAGGGAATGAATTCAACACATCCAACCGTCAAGGTCAACTCACATGCAAATTTCCTTCAAAAAGCTCTAACCAAAATTTCCTATTTCTACAATTTTGAAGAATTACCTCGCCAGAGCTCAAGACCAATGGTGGGATTGACGAAGGTAGCTTCATCTAATAGACATGAGGCCCTGCTGAGTCATACACAAGACAATTTCCCATGGTTGGCTTAGTGGATCAAGTTCCATCATTTTAGAGCTCGGTGGCTTAGGAGTTTGGAAAATGACTTGGGTGGCTTTGATGACGTGTGTGGAAGGTGTGTGTGAGAGGAATTGAAGTTAGGTGGTGAAATGAGAGAGCTTGGATAGGGATTGGAGTGCCTTGTTTCAATTTTGCATGGGGAGGAGTATCTGAGAGGAAGCTTGGATCTAGAATGCAAGGAGGCTCAAAAATCTAGGAAGCTCTCATAAATCAAGTGATGCAATTTTCTCATTGGGGGGTATACCTCGATTTGTGAGTTGGATATGGCTTCCATTTTTGACCACCACCATCGTCGAGCATGGGTCTTACTCAAGTCCACATGGCTCGATTTGGTTGGAGGAAGGAGTGAGAGGTGGCTTAAAGCTCAATTTGGGCAGATTGTCTTGGCTTGATCCTTGGGTGTTTGGTTTGTATGGGAGGTGAGTTAGCTCACCTCCCTTTGGCCCATGGCTCACCTACCATGGGTTAGGTGGCTTAGGTGGCTTAGGTGAATCCTCATTTGCATGAGTGAGGGCTGTCAAGGTGATGGGAGAGTGGGCTTTTCCATTTATAGGTGGAATCCAATGTAAAGAGGGCTTGACCAATGGATAATGGCTTGGATTAGACCCACATAGCTTTTAGGCTAACTTTGGGCTGACCTAGGGTGAGTTTGGGTTGGATTTGGTCAGCCACCAAGTCCCATGGGTTGGTTTTATGAGTTTTGCCTTCATTTGGTCAAATGGGTTTAGAATGGGTCATGTTGGGTTGGGTTGATCAATTGGTCAAATTAGGTCAAACAAAGGTTTGGGTTAGGTTCAATTGATGGTTTGAAGAGTTTTGGTTCAATTGGTTTCAATCAATTAGGTCTAAGTTTACTTTTGGCTCATTTGGAATTAAATGGGTCAAAAATGGGTCATGTTGACCATTTTGACCAATTTAACCAAATAGGGTTGGGTTAGGTGTTGGTTCATGTTCAATTGGTCAATTGAAAATGATTTTAGCCTTTGGTTTGAATTAATTTGGATTTAATTTAGATTTTGGCCAATTTAAGCCTTTAGGTCAATTTGGGATAAGTTGGGTAAAGTTGATCAATTGGTCAAATTGGGCTCAATTATGACATTGGTCAAGTTCAATAGTAAATTTAAAATGATGTTGAGCCATTGGCTGCAATCAATTTGGGTTAAATTATGGTTTGACTCATTTTAACCTTTTTGATCAGTTTAGGTTAACTTGGGTCAAATGGCCAATCAGACTTGGTTTGGCTCAATTGAGGATTTAGTCATATTCAATCATTGATTATGGGTTGGTATGAATCAATGGTTTCAATAAATTCTGTGTATGGTGGGTTTTTGGCTAATTTAGGTTTCATTTAGGCTAAAGGTTGACTTGGTCAAAGTACCAAGTTGACTTGGTTTGACCCAATTGAGGTAATTGACCATCCTATGGTGATTGTTGATCATGATATGAGGCTTGGATGGTCTTGGTTCAATCCAATTTTGGTTGGATTGGAACTTGGTGCAAAAAGGTCCTTTAGGCTACTTTGGGTCAAGTGGACCTAAATGGTCAATTGGTTTGGCTTGATTCAAGTTTAGTTGAACTTATATGAGCCTAGATTGAAATATAAATCCAACGCAATCAATTTGGAGTCTAATGGATTTTGGGTCATTTAAAGTTTTCAAGTCAAAGGGCTAACTTGGGTTGACTTGAGTTTGGTTTGATAATTATAGGTTTCATTTATATTTGGATAGATGATTGAATGATTGATTCAAGAAAATCCATTGATTTTGGCTTGGTTTAGATGTGATTAGTCCAAGAAATTGGCTTAAAAGGGTATAAATTGGGTTTTGATTTGATTTTGGATTTAGTTTTGGCTATTTGATTTATATTTCATTTATATTATGAATATAAATGAAGATATAAATTTATGAAAATCACTTGAGTTTGGAGTGATTTGGAAGCAAATTTGACCAAGCTCATGGATGTAGGTCAAAAGGCTAAGAAGTAAATCAATTTAGTTTGATTTATTTTTGGTCATTGGAAGGTGGGTTTCATTTATATTTATGAATATAAATAAATGAATAATTGATTTATAAAGAAATCAATTGATTTTGGGTTGATTTGGGTTAAGATTTGGTTAAGTTTATGGAGGTAGGTCCATATAGCTTAAGAAGGGTCTTGATTTGGTTTGTTTTAGTTTGATTTAGTTTTATCGTTTGAGTATGAATTTCATTTGTATTTGTAAATATAAATGAAAAAATAATTAATTTATAAAAAATCAATTGATTTTGGGATAATTTAGGTGGATATTTGACCAAGCTTATGAGGGTGGGTAATATGGCTTAAGAAGGAATTTTGAAACCTTGGATTTGATTTTGGGTTTCAATCATTTGAAATGAGTTTTTGGATTTGATAAATATTGAGGTGAATTGATCTTTGAGAAAATCAATTGAGTTGGATTTGAATTGGATTTGGCTAACGTTAAGGCTATGGAATTCAATCATAAGGTTTTTGGAGAATTTTTAGATTAGATTTGATTATGAAATTTGATTGTGAACTTGGAAATTTAGTTTGGATTTGGTATAAATTTGAGGTTTGGCTTGAGAAGGAAAGCATGGGTTGGGTCCAGGCTATAGGGTAGGCAAGTTTCCTTTGAACCCCTAAGGCATAACCTATCCTTATGGCTAACCTTTTCAAGTCTCTAGGCTTAGGTTAAGTGTTCCCCTAATTAGTAGAAGTGTTTTAGGACTAAGGAGCTCTTAATGTCTATAAAAATCCTATATCTATGTTGAGGAAGTTGAGAACTCACTTTAAAAGTGAGGTCACAAAGGACCCCAATAGGTGTGGTGTGGCAGGCACACCATATTGGCGTTGACGAGATGATCAAATAATGTCCAAAGATGCAGCACTAATGAAATGATCTACCCCTAAAGTGTAAACATCATGATCTTAGTGCAATGCAACTAAACCAAGGGCATAAGAGGAAGAAGGAATATGCTAAGGGATTGAGTATATGAACCTTCTACTAGAGAAGCAGGTTCGGATTATCCTCAAAGGATAACGGTTTGAGTTTGATTACATATGTGATTTGGGGAAAGAAGATCCATGGATTATTTTATTCTGAGGATGGCATGAACCTTCCCTGAAAGGTTCATTTGTTTGGGGGGTAAAATTTGGTTTGAGGCTCCACTAGGGATAATTTGATTTAAGGGCATATTGGAGAATATGATTTGATTATGATTTCTTTGGTTTGCTTGGGGGAATATCCACTAGAGATAAGAGTGGATTCAGTTTTGAAGATCAATCGGGGAAGTTTCCACTAGGAATGACATCCTAGTTTAAATTTATGGACCATGTCGGTGTGTGATAGATCCACTAAGAAGGGGCTATTTTAGCCTTGGCCTATTTTGAAATTACAAATCCAAAGGGATAGTCTACCAGCCACATGGTAGGGCTATCCAACCTAAGGGTGACTATTGGGAGGGTGACGTAAGGGACTTATCCCAGCTCAAAAGCAACCAAGGTTAATTTCTTTCCTTTAATTTAAATTTGGTTTGATTTACTTGAATTTCTTGGATAGGTTTATGTTTGATTCCTAATGGAGGACACATCAGCTGATATCAAAATTAATTTAAATTATGGACCTCTGATGGATCTAAGAAGGGCTATATCGGGCCTATCTCATTTACAAATCCAAAGGGATAGTCTACCACCGGTAGCTAACCAACCTAAGAGGTGCCTTTCGATTAATGGTGTGCGGAAGAAAGCATGTAGACTTACATCTTTCAAAGCGGGGAGCAACTATTGGGGTGACATGTTGGTAGCACAACAAATCGAACCTATCCTAAGGCTATCGGTAGGTATGCAACGGTTATGTTGGAAAGAATGTGTGATTGACTTACATCTTCCAAAGCAAGGATGATAGCCGGGGTGACCTGTTGGTGGCACAATAAGTCAAACCCGACCTAAGTGTGACTACTGAGAGAGTGTCCAGGACTTATCTCAACTCAGTAGTCAATTCTATAGGGAGTTTTCGACGCCTAAAGATAGGATACATTCTTGGGAAAAGGTACCACTAAAGGTGTCCTCCTAATCCACAAGTGAATATATATATATATATATATATAGTTTGTTTATATTTGTGTGGACACAGTTGGTATGCAAGGGATTACACTGAGAAGGAGCTTATATCAATCTAGCCTTTTCTGAGACTTACTGGACCAAGGTAGAATCTGCATATTCGCAAGATGGACTCTCTAACCACAGGGGTGGTTATTAGGAAAGGGGGACTGTCCAATCCAAGAGTAACCTGATAGTGTCTAGATGGGGTCACTAAGGACGTGATCCAAATAGATCTCCCATAGAGGAGGTCGGGGCTTTATCTGGAAAAAAGCCTATAAGTGTGCGTGGTACTCAGGAGAAAGCTTGTAGACATCTACATGAGTGTGTATCCCTGGGTCATATCAACATAGTGAGGACTAACTTACCTAAGGTGCCCATCGGTGTGCGATGATCAATCTAGAAAGATGGCTTGCAGACTTACATCTTCTCAAACGAAAATGATCACCGGGATAGTCATCCCGGTGGGATGTATCGACCTAGGCGACTACTTGTGGGACTCATGTAAGAATGGACTTGAAGTAGTTAGGAGGAAAGGAACTAGGGGACTTATCCTAACCTCAAATATACTCTCGAGGTGTGTGATGGCTAATTCAAGAAGAAAGCGTGTAGACTTATATCCACTTAAACAAAGTCAACATGAGGTTTGCAATGGTCTACCAAAGTGCTCGTCAGTTTGCAATGGTCAAGTTAAGAATAAAGCTTGTAGACTTACATCCTCTAAATAAGGAACCACTGGGGTGACACACTAGCAGGATAGCATGTTAGCCCGACCTAGAGCAGCTAATGAGTAAGTGCCACATGGGGTTTTATCCGACAACAAAGTAGCTCGAGATAAAAGATATGTGCTTATTTTATATACGATTATTTGTAGTTTGTGTTGGTGTTGTGTTGACAAAGGATAAAACACCACTCATGTTCCTCACACCTACCCTAAACACATCATGGAGGATTCGTAAGCAAAGATATTTTCAAAAATGGAAGAGATAGGATTTGAGATGAAAGTTTTCATATAACAATTATTTCTAAATAAGATTTATGGATAATATTTTTTTAGGTAGATCCTATTGATTAGAAGCATTGGGCACTCTCCTTTATAATTTATGAGTTGATGTGATCCTCCCTAGTAGGCATTCTCTATGGCAAAAGGGCCTTCCCAAGTGGGTTCAAATTTGCCTCCCATCTTTGATGGGAAACAATTGGTCTCCTTAGAACTAAAACAAGCTCTCATTGAAAAGCTCTAGGATGGACCAACTTGTTATGAGCTTGAATCATTTTTTTTGAACTTCGAGGTTGGCATGCTCTCTCCTCCAAACCTTCTATAACTTGGCTCTGCACTTTTGTGATCTTTACCCCATATCCTTAGATGTTGGACTTCATGGTAAAAGGTGGAGTGTACACCAAAGAAAAGGTAAAACTGCTATGTTCTTATGTAGAGTGCCTTTAGCTTCTCTCCCATACTTATCTCCGCTTAGGGTAGATTTTGTGCTCTTGAATATTCATTGAATATAATTGCCAGGCACCCGAACCTATAAATGATAGTTAAAAACACATCTTGGTGTTCTCTAAAAGGCCTCCACCCCAGTAAATAAAATGAATGGACCCGGAAGAAGGAGGATCGATCGGACCCTATGTGGTACCCCAACACTCAAATGGCCATGAGGCTAAGGTAGGTATGGAATGTTGGGTGATTGATGTAGGACCATATCATGCACCTGACATTGGTGGCATCTACTAGCTACATCCATACAATCTATAATCATTGAATAGTATCAGTCTCTTGATCTTGGCTTTCATCTTTGGACGGATTGATGTGCTGCATCGAGTGTATTTTATGATCATAGGCTTCGTGTTTGTCCAAACAGTGTAACCACATATGATCGAAGGACCGCCAGTACAAGGTGTCATTTATGAGAGCATAAGAAAGCACTCTTTGCTTCACCTGATGTGCTAAGGACCTCTTTGAGGTGGTTTGTCTATATTTAGATAATCCATGAATGATTGCCCCCAATCTGACTCATCATCCTTTTTGGCAACGACAACCTCCCCTTCAAGAGAGAGTCTCTCGATGAGTTTTAGCGTGTAAGGATAAGACTTTCTATTTTGGACCCTTATTGGTATGGACTCATCTTCGGACATGCCAACTCTTTGGCAAGCTTTCTAAGATGTCTTATGATTTTCTCTAGAGGAATCTTATAAATGATAACCTCTGGGATTTGAGCCAACAACTCCATGGTGTACTTATGCTAATGATAGAGCTTAGGCTTCAGAATCTTGTAGGACCCAGCAATTTAGTTGATTACTAATTGAAAGTCCTCGAATATGTTGATATTTTGAATGCATAGTGTAACCTAACTCGGACCGTCGAGCCTCATATTTGGCTTCATTGTTGGTGCATGGATTGGACAGATGATATAGAATCTCATCACATCATGGTCAGAGTTAAAATTACTCCCACCTACCTTTCCGGATAGTAGATCATGGTTCTTCTCCTTTTGAGAGAAGCGCACCATCAAAATACATCTCCATGGTGAATGCTAGTGTCCCTAAGTTCATGATTTGTTCATCGGGAGGTCATCACTAAGGAGAATCGAAGTGTGCTACTAAGAAATATGCTAGTGCTTATCTTTTCACCACACATAGGGATACGAAAGTAATATCAAACTATGATAAAATCATGGACCAACGTGCCAACCGTCCGGATAGCATTGACCGTATCATGAGATATTGTAGTGGATTGATCCTAGAGATCAAGTTCACCTTATGAGAAAGCATATAATGTTGTAGCTTTTGGGATGCAAAGATTAAAGCTAGCAGTGCTTTCCAATAGGTGGGTAGTTTGCCTCAGCAGGGATTAGATGATGGCTGAGATAGTAGAGTGCATTCTCTTTCCCTTCGTCATTATCTTGGGCCAACAAAGCGCCAAGGGAGTCATCTAATCCAGCAATATATAGTATTGATGGTTTGCCCGTAATAGGGTTTGCTAGAATTGATGGCATCATTAGGTAGTGCTTGATATCTTTGAAGGCATGCTGACACTTGTCATCCCACTTGAACTTAGTGTCCATTTTGATAAGTGCTGATGGTTGGCATCTTCATATTAGAAATGAAGCATCTTAGATACACCAACCACCCTTGAAATGATCGAGTTGAGTTAGAGTTAGGGGGTGGCATTTCTAATATTTCCTTGATCTTCTCTGGATCGATTTCAATTCCCCGGTGTCGGACAACAAACTCAAGGAATTTCCTTGAAGCTACTCCAAATGCAAACTTCAGGAGATTCATTTTAAGGTTAAATTATCTTAACCATTCAAAAACTACTCTCAAGTCAAAGTGGTGGTCTTCCTTTTATTTACTTTTGACTATGAGATCATTGATGTAACATTCAACTTGGTGATGAATGAGTTCATTGAAGATCCAAGTTAGGGCCCATTGGTATGTAGCAGATTTTAACAGGAAAGGCATGTATAGTAAAAGATTTTGGTCGGGGTTCGAAATGTAGTGTTTCTTTCATCTTCAAGGGCCATTTTTATTTGGTTATATCTGGATGAGCCATCCATGAAAGAGAATATTGCATGATATGAGGCAATGTCCACCATTAGTTCTGGTATGGTTAGTGAAAATTCATCTTTTGGACATGCCTTATTTAGATCTCTAAAATCAAAGTAGATGCAAATTTGGCCATTCTTAACTGGAATGACACTGGCAAATCATGTAGGATATTTTTCTTCCATGGATAAAGTTAGTATCGATCAGTTTCTTTATTTTAGAAATGACCTGCTATTCAATATCTAATCGCATGCGCCTAAGAGCTTGCTTGATAGGATTGGCACTAGGATCTATTGCTAGTTTGTGGACTGCTATGTCAAGAGAAAAATTGGGCATCTCTTCATAACTTCATGTGAAGTAGTCCTTAAACTCAATCAATAGCCTAACTAAGTCATTGGTTTTAGTATCATTCAACAAAGTATTGATATATGTCAAGCAAATTGTGTTCAATTCCTAAGTTGATTTCTTTAAGCTCGCCGATGATTGATCTGATCTCATCTTCAAACTCTGGTAGTGCATTTCTAACTTCAAGATCATCTAGAGTATCTAAAGTTTCTAAACACACCTCCTCAAATGAGTTAGCATGATTTGAAAAGAACTGTCATTCCAAATGATTGTGATGACTAGCAATGTCATCATTGATGGACTTTATGAATCTAGTCCGGTCTTGATTGAGAGCATTTGCATTCATTCTTTGATATTATTTCAAAATAGTTTGACTTGTGCCTTAACCAAGTATGTGGGATTAATCCCTTCTTTGCTAAATTTAGAACACATGGTGAGTACTAATCAAAAGATAATTCTATTAAATCTTTATATGAATCATCCTCAAGTTCTACATCAACTTCTTGACTTGAGGATGATGCTCCCAAAAAGAACCTCTAAGTCTTCATATTTATAGATAACTTAGGGGCTTCCTTAACTACTAAAACATCAACTTTTTAAGAGGAGAGTGGGGTTTGAGCTAAGGTTGCCAACTAACTCACGACTGTTTCACATGTAGACTTGGATACATTTATGCTTTTTCTTGGAGCCCAGTCTTCATCAGTGCCCTACTTGAGTGCCACCTATAAAGGGATCTATTGAGAAGAGGCTGGTGTATAACCACATAAGACTCATCCTCACTAGACTCTATGTGGATAGTACTCAGTGGTGGGACATACCTCTTATTGGGTGGCCAATAGGGAGGCTTTCCACCTCAGGGGCTTCCTCTGAACTATCCTCTGCCTTTGCCTAGTGGAGGTTGGGTCATCCTACCCATATGTTTGAATGGAGTAATGAACTGTGGGTGGAATCTAATGTCAGGCTCTATGTCTTCCCTTGAGTCCATTTCTCACTGCCTTTTATTTTCTTTTTTTATTTCTTTTTATTTCTTTTTCTATTTCTTTTCTTTTCTTTTCTTTCTTTTGTCCCTCATGGGGATCTTGAATAGATTCATGAGAATGGACTTGTTTGATTTGGGGAAGAAAATAGGTGCATCCTTCATATATCGACCTCATGAACTGTGAATGGTTTGAGATCTCCTTTGACACAATACTCAATCCCATCTCTCATGAACTTCATGTACTAATGTAGAGATGATGTAACTATGTTGTTTTTATATATCCATAGTCTCCCAAGCAAAGTGTTGAAAGATGTATCCGAGTGTATGATGTAAAACATGGCTTCAGTCTTCCAATCATCTATCTCCAGTGGCAACACTATAGAGCCTAAGGCCCTCTCGCCTTATTCACTGAATCCTCTCAACATCATCCTCTCTTTTTGGAGTTCAGAGATGTCAATTCCTCAAGTAGGCAAGGGTTCTTAGACTGATAATTTTGATCGATGTACCAGTCAGCACTATGGATACTTTATATGCCACATCCATTATGTAAAGAGGCGGTTATGCTTGGTCATCCAGAAGTAGGTCTTCATCACTAACTCCGATGTCTCTTGAGTGCTTTGCCTCCTCTTTAGTAGTGATCAGCTGAGCTAAGCATATCTCTGGATCAAGTAGAGCCTTGATTAGAGATTCCCTCTTCTCTTTAGATAAGACAAGGGCATTATATATGCTTAACTTACTTAGCAACTTTCTAAGATGTGCTAGGACATTGTAACTAACTCTGACTTGGTCCTCCACAAGAATATCCATAGGTGGAGCATCCTATGGAAGGGCTATCTGCTCCCTGGAATGAATGACTTGTTTACTCTTTTCTTGAGGTGTTTCCCTATGAGGTAGAACCTTGCCAATACGCAGGTTGACTTCAGTGACTTCATGGGTTGATGAACTTGTGGAAAGCTCTACCTTCTCATCAGGCATACCTACAGCTTCTCCTATAAGATCCTCAAAGTTGGTTGACTCCAAGTCAATCTCAAGAGGTGAACCTAATTAATTTAAAAAAGAAAAGTTCGATTCTGAATCAGAAGAGAGTGGATCAAAATGACTAGAGCTATTATTATTATTTTCTAGCCTTGTAGAGTTTTCAACATGAATAAAATCTAGAGTATCAAAAGTGCTCAAGTAAGTAAAATCTGCTTTCTTCATTGATTTCTATTTGGGTAGAGGTACATAATACAAATCCAACAAAGTAAGCAGATTAAGAGATTCAACACTCCTATCGGTAGAAGAGGAGCTAATAGAGAGAGAAGTAGCTGCAACGGTGGATGGAGTGTTGGACTAAGATGATGGTTGAGCTATTGAACTATCTCGAGAAAGTGTGCTGAGTTGCTGCTACTACTGCTGGGTTGTCACCTTCTTCAAGTTGTCTTTGGCAATTTGCAAACCTTCCTTGATGTTGGAGGTTTGAGCTACCTCAAGTACCTACCAAGAGAGTTTCTTGATTTTATGAACTACTTTCTAGAGGTTCAAGATATGGAAAAATCTCAACATTCTTTTATCTTAAGAGGATCACACGTATCCCCAAGAATTACCCTAATATAACTGGATGGTTGTTCTAATAGGTATTCCTTGGGGATAACTATAGTGCTTGACTTATAGCTATGCTCAAGCCAGTCCTTAAAAGTAATACAATCCTTAAAAGTAATATAAAGAGAGTTTCTTGATTTTATAAACCTTCCTTGGCCACTTCCTCTGGCCTCTTGGGCTTTAGTAACTAAATGTTAGTTTCTTTAAGAGATTCTTAAAGATTTTCCTAACTACCTCCCTCTTAAAAGAATATGGCTTATTCAATCTATTGGTAATAGTAGGTGGGTAATAGCTACATAGCAGGGCATAAGAGTGCCGCTGTTGGGTAGGTACTGAGGTGGTAGGAATTGCCATTATTATGGCTGAGGTGGTGGCAGATGAGGTGGCAAAGAATGAGGTCTCAGGTCTCCGACTCAGTTGCTTCCTTGTCCCTAACAATCGGCTTCTTCTGAACACCTTCTACGGCCAGATGAATGTTGGGGAAAGGGACTATTTGGCTTCCTCTTGCAGGCTAGCCACCTTGTTGATTAGTTTCTCAAATATTCGGGTGGTAAATCCCTTAAGCTTGAAGGCGATCGGGCCATGAATATTCTTGAGAAGAATCTTGATAGCATGTTATTCGGATAGTTGCGGCCTACATTTCATGCTCAAGTTGCATCACCTGAGAATATAATCAACAAGGGACTCATTGGGAATTTGTGTCGCTACAATGAGGTCGCCTATACTCACTTTTTGCTGAGTTCCAACAAACCTCTTGATGAAGAGGTACTCAACTCAAAAGTCCTCAAAACTATTGGCGTTCATACCAATCAAATGCAACCCCGCTATCTCGATAAAAAGTTTGAACATGAGTGCATCTGCATACCACTTTGTCAACTCTAAATATGCAATATCTGATAGTTCCACTACCATCAAAGATCTTGAAGGAAGGTAGCACAAAACCCTTGGAGTATTAAACTACATCAAATTTCTAAGTACATGGTCTACCCTTTGGAATGAATGAGCTCCCCTGGCTTGTGCCATCGCTTCCCTCACCTACTGCTCTACCATGTTCTTGATATCCTTATCATGCATGGAGGTGCCATCTATTACCTTCCTATGCAGGCTACCAACATCATCATCTGTGGGAGTGCACCAAGGATGCTCTAGAGTATGTATCAACTTTGGACGGTCGGCTATCATAGGAGAAGGCCATGAAACTGGGGTTGAGTTCTATAATGCTAAAAATACTACCATCAATTCCTCAATCTTCTTCTCCATTCTATCAATGTGACAATCCTTCTCTTGGAGCTGGTGGAGGTGGTTTTGAGCCAAGTGAGAAGTGTCTCGAGCATGACACCTTCTTGAATAAGCTGATCCCACTATAAGGATCCCCGTGTGTCAACCATGCAAACTCTGGCTGAATCATCCAGCATGTCATCCTCATCAGGATCGAAGCAAACCATGTCCTCTTCCTGATCTGAATGATCACTGCCAACAATCTTGTTGAATGCATCATGATAATCCTCTATGATGTCATCTAAAGAGTGGTCATCTATTATGCTCTGTGGAATGTAGACTTCTTTGTAATTGACCACGGGACTATCTCTGACTAAATGAATTGAATGCTCACATGTTGGAGTACACTCTCATCGCTCAATCATGGGGACTATGTGTCCCTCCTCTCTCTACCTCTATCTATATTGGAGGTGGTGCGACCACGACACTCTTGGGTCACCACTCCTTCCTGACCACATCTAGGGGGGGATGAGGAGCTCAATCTCATCAATAAGTGGAGATGGCGGGATCCCAGGCCATAGGATCACAAGTGGGGATGGTCTTTCCTGATGGGGGCTTATTTTGGTAGGAGTGGTAGATGTATAAGGCGAATGGGTGATGGTGAGGTGAGAGGGGTGTGATGGTAACATCGACTACCCTCTAGAGATCTCCTATCTTTGGGTATACATAATAATAATATTGTCCCAATGATTGGCCTTGACAGGATGATGTTTAGGGAAATCCATCAGGAAGGAAGCCGCCGACTACCTAGCATACCTCATCTCTCTGCCTCACGGTGATACTCGAGCCTCCATGGCTCTCTCACATGGATCTAACCTAATAGGGATCATGGATCTCAAATCAAATAATGTCTCAAACTTTGAGCATTCATAAGCTCTACCAACTTAGCTTAGAACAGCCTAAAAGATATGGCCTCTATGCTCCCTAGCAGTGTCTCAGTGTATCCTGGTGGTGGAGGCAATGCAGCAATCCTCTTGTAGTCTTCCTCTCCATCTAAGACTAAGAGGGGGTGAAACCTACTACCACTCAGAAGTGGAGAGGTCTCATGAGGAGAACCCTCCTCAGCGGCATGGAATCAACTTTGAGCTCCCTGGCTGCTCACTCATGATCCTGCTTAATCTTTCAATTTCTATTATGGTGTTGGGTGCGAGTGAGTAGAGTAGAGTGAGAATTGGAATCTACCTTGAAGGTAGCGGAGACTATCTTAGATGCCAAGATAGCCTTCCCCATTAGGGTGACTAAAGAGGAGGTAGCAGCTCTCACTAAAGCTATGGTAGAAGCGAGCGGGTAAAATGCGAGGTAGCTAGTTTGGACACTAACAGGTGTGAGAACCATGGCTTCCTCTTTGAGGAAACTCAATATCGGTTGGAATGCCAAAGCGGATAAGTGGCATATCACCCACCTCTCCCTATAGAGTGACCCTCACAAGTAACTCACACTACCTCAAAATCATAATCGAACTAAATCAAATGGGTGGTGGACGAGGTGTGTAATAAAACAATCAAAGAAATGACATATTGACTACTGCTTGTGAGAACTTAGAGGCGAATTGAAATCACTACATTTGTTGAAATGTAACTCAGTAAAACCCTTACTTTGATGTTTGTCTTCAATCATTGACCCTTAGAATAGATTTAGAATTTGAACCCACACTTAACAAATTTAGCTATGCTAAGTGGGGTTCATCGAATTTTTGGAGAGATTTTTGATATATGAGGAGAGACTTTGCCATATTTTTGATTTAGAACCCATACTCAATCAATTTAGATAGGTTGGGTAGGGTTCATGTATTTAGAGAGACTTTGGAAATATATATGTGTTGTATATCTTGTTTGAAAGTTTGATTTGAATATATGTTGTATGTTTTGTTTGAAAATTTTATTTGGAAAATCTTTATTTAGAAAATTTGGTATGCTATAAGGGTTTTCAATTATATGTTTGAAATTTTTGCGAAAATATCTTTGATTGTGATGATTGTTTGTTATGTGTGTTATATATGTTTGATTTGAAATGAGGCTTTCACATAATAAATTTGGTATGTTAAGTGGAGGCCAAATGTGATTGATATATGTTTGTTGTTTTGATTTGAAAATGTGACTCCTATTTAGCAAATTTGGTATGCTAAATAGGGGCCAATTGTGTTTGATATGTTCTTCATTTGAAAATGAGGCTGTTGCTTAACAAATTTGGTATGTTAAGTAAGAGCCAAGTGTATTTGATTTGTGTGTTTTTTAAAAATGAGGCTCTTGCTTAACAAATTTGGTATGTTAAGTAGGAGCCAAGTGTATTTGATTTGTGTGTTGTTTGATTCCTCCTTTGGGAAAGAGGGGGAAGTCTCATTTGACAAATATCGTATGTCATACATAGTTCAAATATATTTATGTTTCGATGTTTTGAAAGTGAGTTCCATATTGAACAAATTCAGGTATGTTAGGATGGAAATTACTTTTGTGTTTGTGGATTTGTTTTTTAATTTTTGGGAATTGAATTTCCATTTAAAAAATATGAGTATGTTAAATGGATTTCAAAAGTGCTTGCTTGTTTTGATTTTATTTAAAAAAAGGGCTATCTTTACTTAATTAACTTGAATTCATTAAGTGAAGTTCATATTTTAACTTTAATTTGAAAAAGGGAACTCCAACTTAACAATATATGTATGTATTAAATGGAGCTCAAATATATTTTTGAATTTTAGTTTTGAAAAAGAGAACTTTCACTTAAAAAATTTGGGTGTATTAAGTGAAGTTCATATTTTAATTTTAATTTGAAAAAGGGAACTCCCACTTAACAACATATGAATGTGTTAAATGGAGTTCAAATATGTTTTGATTTTAGTTTTGAAAAAGAGAGCCTTCACTTAATAAATTTGGGTGTATTGAGTGAAGTTCATATTTTGATTTTAATTTCAAAAAATAGAACTCCCACTTAATAATGTATGAATGTGTTAAATGGAGTTCAATCATATCTTGACTTTGGTTTCAAAAGGAAACTCTCATTTAACAAGTAGGATCATGTTAAATGAGGTTGATTGTTCGATTTTATTTTGAAGATGTGCTTTTAAAAAATTTTATTTTGAAATGAAAGGATTTGAATGATGTATTTTTAAAAGGGCAATCCTCATTTAACAAATTTAAGTATGTTAAATGAGAGTTGATTATATTTAATTTTTTGAGAAGAGGTTCGAAAATCTTATATTTTGCAAATTTTATATGATATGAAGTGCATGATTTTATTTTATTTTTAAAAAGAGTGCTTTTGAAAAGTTTTATAATTTTGTTAAAAAAAAAGACTTCATTTATTTAGTTTGAATTTTATTAAAATTTTCTTAAGTATGGGATGAACCTTGCCTTACCAAGCTAGTGGTAAAGAGGTTCTAATTTTAGTCATCTTCTTTCATTAATTGATTTATTCTTAACCTATTGGGGGATCTAATAGGGGTTTCGAGACCTACATGGAGTGAGGTCCAAAAACCTAAAGGATGGTGGCTAGCTTTGCTTGAGGATGAAATAAGCTAAGTGCCAACAGAAAGAAAGATAGTCTTAGGCTTATGTAAAATATAAGTCCACTATCGATGCTTGGAGATAATAATTATCTACTAGAGATGGAGAGAGGAACCATCCCCAACGAAGTCATCAAAAAAATATGTGGTGTTTATTTTTGGATGTCATATAGGGAACACCACACAGATCTGAGGGGGTACTCATTAAATTGATTGGGTACAACATAGAGGAATGGTACACTATCTTGATAGACATAAATTACCACCCTGCAATGGACTTAATCAACTAATGAGGACTCCTAAGGCATGATGGGTCTTCGAATATACCAGATATTTTTCTCCTACTTTACATGGATAAATAAAGTAGGGTGTATTTAAATCAGGTTCTAAAGTTTTCTATAGGGGTAAGCCCCCATAGTTAATTACATCCTAAGGAAGGTGAATTTTTAGGAATACTCTCAATTAAGTAGGAAATTATTGTCTCCAAAGATTTCAAGGGTATGACTATCAATAACTTAGTTATATTTGGAAAATCAATTAGGAGAGATCAAAAAGAGAGACTTATTATCAAAGACAAAGGGGATGAGTAGAAAATGCTCATGATACTAGGGAACCTAGTGAGCATTCCAATCTATCCTATAATTGGGCTTTATATATTTAAAATTGAAGAGAATTATTTGATTGAGTTTATTTTTATTAGATTGCTAGTGCTTATAATCCAACAATACAATATTGTGAAAATGCCTAAGAAGTGATGATTTATGCTTACAGCCTGAAGGAAATAGCCACCTTAGATCCTAAATCCAAGGAGCTTTGCCAGAAGCCAAAGCATGACCTAAATCTAAGCAAAGATGGATATATAGTTTACTTCCACAAGAGAGAGTAAACCACCCGACTGCTAGACTTATAATCGCTTGGAGTGACAACCATCTAACTCCTCCTACACTTTATAACCATGTGGTTGAGTCATATGATTTTGTAAGATGATTAGGTTGTTATTATTTATAAATAAACTAAAATCCTTAAACTCACTCTCTAAGAGACTAGAGCATGAGTGATATGAATAATGACTTAGTCTAATGCAAATCTTATCAGTTTTTATTTGATTTTGACTCTTTATTTTGACAAAGGTCATAGGATTTTTATATGTCTAAATGCATGTTGAAATGAGGTTATTAGCTAAATGAGAGAGAAAGAGATATTTTCTACCACAGAGTAGGCCCTCAAAGGTCAAGTCTTCCCCTATCATGTAAGGATGGAAATCCTTTCTTAATAAGAGTGAAGCAATATGAATGTGTGATGTTAAACATACAACATTCAGCTAAGGGGCTGCTAAATCTTTTAATTTATCTTGATTATAGCCTAGGCTTTATGTGAGGTTATGAGTTACTTAAAAAATTTAGTTATGAGTTGTAATTGGGGTAGAAAAATTAATTTTTTCTAAGAGCCTAATCGGATCCAGACCACACATTAAATCACCATTCATAAAGAAACTAAAAAAGGCATGCCATTTCTATTACATAATTGTAAACAAAACAACAAATAATATTATAAATTGTTGACCTCACTTTTGGAGTGAGCATTCAACTTCTTCATCTTAGAAATAGGACTCTTCTAGATACTAAGAGTTCCTTAGTCTTAGGACACTTATAGTGATTAAGTGAACACTTAATCTAACCTTAAAGACTTAGTAGAGTTATCCATAGGAATTGGTTGTGCTTTAAGGGTATTAAGAGGACTTGCCTACCCTATAACTTGAACCCAATCCTTGCTTCCTTCTTTCAAACCAAACTTCAAATTAAAATCTCAAATCAATTCCAACTCAATTGATTTTCTCAAATCATAAATTAATTCCAAAAACTTAAATCTTAAATCAATTCCAACTCAATTGACTTTCTCAAATCTTAAATCAAATCCAAAAACCTTTTCTAAGCCCTTTAATTTCATCTTATGGACTTAGCTTAAATCAAATCTTAAATCAATTCCAACTCAATTGATTTTCTCAAATTATAAATAAAATCCAAATCAAATCTCAAATTAATGCCAACTCAATTGATTTTCTCAAATCATAATTCAATTCCAAAATCCAAATCATGAATTAATTTTAAATGATTGAAACCCATGATTAATTCCAACTAAAACCTTTCCTAAGCCCTTTTGATTTAATCTTATGGACTTAGCTCAAATCAAATCTTAAATCAATTCCAACTCAATTTATTTTCTCAAATCATGAATAAATTCCAAAATCCCAATCATGAATCAATTCCAAATGATTGAAACCCATGATCAATTCCAAATCCAAAACCTTTCCTAAGCCCTTTGATTTCATCTTATGGACATAGTTCAAATCAAATCCAAATCACTCCAAACAAAAAAGATTTTCTCATAACCCATTTATATTCCCATTTGTTTTCAAAAATATAAATGAAATATAAATTTAAATAGCAAAAACTAAATTCAAAACTCAAGTCCAAATCCAACTTAAATCTAACCTATATCCTTTAATCCAATTTCTTAAACTTAGCCAAATCATTCTCAAATCAATCCAAACCCTTGAATTTTATTTTCAAACAATCACTTCTTCAATCACATACCCAATTATAAACATAAAATTTCAATAAATAAACCAAAATCAAACTCATTTTCATCCTTTGAACTTGAAATTGTCAAATGAATCAAAACCCATTTGACCAAATCACTTGTAATTGGATTTATATTTCAATCATAAATCTATATGTGAGTTCAACCAAACTTGAATCAAGCCATGATCAAGCCAATTGACCCATTTAGGCTCACTTGACCCAAAGTGACCTAAAGCACCTTTTTGAGCTAAGTTCTAATCCAACCCAAATTGGATTGAACTAAGCCCATCTAAGCCTCACATTGTGAGCAACAATCATCTTTGGATGATCAATCACTCAAATTAGGTCAAACCAAGTCAAACCTAGCCTTTGACCAAGTCAAAATTTAACCCAAATGAAACCTAAACTAGCCATAATCTATCACATGCTAAATTAATTGAAACCATTGATCTAAACCAATTCATAATCAATGATTGAACTTGACCAAGCCATCAATTGAGCCAAACCAAGCCTAATTGGCTACTTGACCTATGTTGATTGAACTTGACCTAAAAAGTCAAAATGGGTCAAATCTTGATCTAAGCCAAATTGATTGCAACCAATGGGTCAAATTCAATCTAAATTGATTGTTAAACTTGACCAAAGCTTTAATTGGCCAACAAAACCCAACCTATCCCAATTGACCATGAACCCAACTTGACCTAAAGAATCAAATCAACTTGAAATCAAACCAAACCAAAATTGATTGAAACAAAAGCTTGCAAAATATTTCAAATGATCAACCAAGCCTAAACCAACCCATGACCTAACCCAATTGGCAAATAGGTCAAATTGGCCAACTTGACACATTTGACCTAAATGAACCTAAATGAACCAAAACCAAATCTAGACCAAATTAAACCAAACCAATGACACCCATAGGGTCCAAATGGTCATTTGAACTTGACCTAACCCATGATTTAACCCAATTTGACCAATTGGTCAACCTAGCCCAATTTAACCCAACTTGACCTAAATGGGTCAAATTGAACCAATTCCAAATGAACTCTAAATAACTTAAAATTTGGCCCAACCCATTTTTGAATCATTTCAAATCTACCCGAATCAAAATCATGGCCAAATGGCTATTTTACCTTTAGGTCAAAGGATATCCTATTACCAAATTCACTTAGAATTTGGTCATTTCTTTCTCAAGGCTACTTGGCATCCTCCTAGTGGTCCACATGGGCACCAAAGAGGGTGGTGAACATGACCCAATGAGCTTTGGTCAGCCATGACCCAACCCAAGGCCAAACTGATCCCTTCAATGGAAATTGATCACTTGGATCACCAAATGCACTCACTTAGCACATAGGCACTCACTCTCCTTCACTCATTTACCTAAAACGACCTACATGGGGTGTCTTGCAACTCAAACCATGAACCCAATCTCACCCATTGATCAAAAATGGTATTTCAGCCTTCCACCATCCGATCCAAGGAAGGGGAGATATACTCCCCCTCATTCCCACTCAAACTATAAGCATTGATTTCGATAGAGCCAAGGAGGCTGAAATGAAGCTTCTACAAGCCTTTGCAAGCCATTCCCGAGCTCCCCCATTTGTCTTTCTCAATTTTGCTCAAAGTCAAAATAGGATAGATCAATCCATATCCCAATTCACTCAATTCTCCACCAAAACTAAATTAATTACACACACACCATCAGTGGACCTCATTGAGATCAACCAACCAAGTCTCCAAGCCACGAGAAGCATCACCTTGATCAAGTCTGATAACCATTGAAGGGGAGCTTGGTCAACTAAGCCATCCACTTTAAATTTAGATCCAATACCATCAATAGGGCTTCATCTCTACTAGACGAAGCTACCTCTCCCATTGGAAGAGCCAATGATAGCCTTCGATGAGATAATTGCTTGAAACTATAGCTTTAGGAAATTTTGCTTGGTCCTTTTTGAAGAAAAGTATAACCCCATTGGATCTTGACCATTGGATGTGCATCCCCCCTCCTTTCGAAGGTGTGGGAGCATTTTGATCTCAATTCGAGCTTGAGTGAGAGACAAATGGTGTTCCTCTCTCGTCGCTCACGAAGGAGAAGGATCACACGCCAACCATTTCGCGTGATTGGAATGGACGACTATGATTAGATCACGATGGATCATATCTGATTTAAGCCTAAATTATAAGATTAATCTCGACAGTCCGATCTTAGATTAGATGGCCCATAGAGAAACTGCATCCACCGCCGGCTGACTCAACAGACGGATGTGACAACTTAACTAACCTATCCCATTGCACCACATAGAAAGAGCGTCGTGTCAGCCGCCACGTGGCCCGACGGGATTAGGGGGTTTAATTAGCTATAATTAATCTAATTTTAATAATGAAACTTCCTAAAATCATAACTAATTGTAGAAAAATCCAAAAAATACAAGCTCGAGTTTATTTTAAAGATAATGCAAAGGAGAATAATATAAAATTAAAATCAATTAATTTTAAACAATAATTTCCACTCAATTTGGGTTTTATTAGAAATTTAATTAGGCTAATTACTCCTTAATTATCGTAGCAATTAATTCCAAACTTCATAAGATTGATTAGTGGGATGATCTCTACCTCCCATGATTTTCTTGGAATTTATTGTTAGATTAATTAGGGGAATTGCATGTTTCACCCCTAATCACTTTCTTAATTGATTAAATGATTAATTAACCTATTAAATAAAGATAAATTCACTAATTAAGCTTGCTAATCATCATGAAATAGTGAATGGACTTAGGAAATGAGATTAGGATTTCTTTTCCAATCTTTTCCCTTAAGTTTATTTTATTTGGATAAACACTTAATTACTGTGCAAATTAATTAATGGCTTAATTATTTCATTAACTAATTCAATTAATCAAATTCAGAACCAAATGATTCTAGAACTTAATCATCCAATTCTTGGGTAGATTCTTAGGTGTTCAATAACCTAAGAGAACTTTAAAGGAAATTATAATCAAACTACATGTGTAGGATGGTTATGAAAGTACTTAATTAAACCATTTAGCTTAATCAATAATTGTGAGCCAATTGCATTAGGCCCCTTTGTTTCCTAGGTGCATTGCTGATTTAAATTCCATATGATTTCATATCATATGTTGGCTCATAATTTATTGGTTAATTATGTTAAAGTGGTATAGGTAAGGGGTAATTAATGGATTTTACTTATACCTTAACCTAAACAAAATATAAAATTAACTTAATTATTCTAAAATTAAACTAAACCATGTCACACATGGGGGAAATGGGTTAGGACCAGCAAACTCTTTTCACATTTCCTAAGTCAAATCAAATTCAAAAATAAAAATCTTCTTAAAAAATTTTGATTCATTTTAAATGATCTTATTTTATAGGATTGTCCTTAGGAAGTAATTAGGGTGAATGAAGTCATGTGCTTATATCCCTTTATTTCTTTCCAAGCAAGCTAAATATTGTTTCTCATATGAAATCATGCATTTATGTCTTTCAAAAACCAATTAAATAAAATATTTTGTTTTATATCAAATTCCATGTGTTGGCTAAAATTAAGAATATGAGTGGCTATTATCACTATTAAACCAAAAATTATTTTCAAACCTATAAATCAAAGATTATAAATGAAGTGATGCTACTTATGAATACTTATAAGCTTGCATGTGATTATAGCATAAGATCTATTTTATGTTGTTTTCTTCTCTTCTCTTAACATGGATTTGAATAGGATTTGCAAAGTGTATAGTTCATTTGAAAAGAACATAACACTTGCTTAAATCTATTCCTATGCACTCCTATGTTATGACTTAAGAAGGATCCTCACATTACACATGTAAATTATACAACCAAATCAAACACAAAAATCTTTTGCATGATTCTTTATCCATTTGATCCTTTTTGCACATCTACATGTATTTAAGAAAAGTGGTATATTAGTTTGGACATCCCGAGGCTACGAGGCTTTAAGTAGCCCTAAGTAGGTCTTGTACGTTACACCTCTAGTATAGAAAATAATGGTGCCATACTCACTTATGTCTTTTATACATGTGGATGTGCATTATGTTAATGGATGAAGAATCTCTCTTTTCTACATAATAAAGACATGCATTCATGGAATATCTAAATTCTCAAGTCATATATCTCAGCATTCATCATCAAGGTGTGCTAAAATTTGCATTATATGTATAGGTATGCTTAGGATTATTCATATGCATGGTATACATGGTGGAAAGAAATAAATGGTTGTGTGTTATGTGATAGTAATTCACCTTATCTAATCTTAAGATGCCTTTCTTATTAAATAGGGCTATTTAGAGCAAATATAAACTTATGGTTAATTAAAACACATAATAAAACATTCACTAAAAGAAAATCTTTAATGAATCTACCTTAGAAATATTTTAAGGTAGGGAAGAAAGAGAAGTTCTCTTCTCTTTTCTTCTCATCACAATATTTAGTAACTAAATGTAGGTTCATTCAAACCAAATAAAATCATCAACTAAAATTGACAAATCAACTAAATCACTTAAAATGAAACCACCATCTAAATTGAATCTTTCACACTTAAAAAATTCCAACCTTAAAGCCTAGCTAAGACATGCTACACAAGCCTTAAATAACACACACACATTAGGCTAAGTCACCATTTCTAGCCCTATGTTAGGGCGTTGCATGGTTTGATGCCTAATTTTATTTTATAATATAACTATTTTAGACTCGATGTTAGGGTGCATGTGTGTAGTCTGGATGATAGGCTGATTTTTAGCCTAATCATATTTTCTGCAAGGGGTTGTGCTTAAGAGGTACTGTAATAAAAATATAAATGCTTTTATTGTGTAGGTTGCTTATACCCCTATGTATAACCCAAATTAGGATAGGTGGACTTGGTTACACATTTATGGGGTGCTAAATCCAAATTATCTATATAACGCTTGGTATGTTTAGCTAATATCTATTTTATGGGATTAGTTAGATTTATCTTTCCCATTTTGATGTAAATTTTGCAATTAAGAGTTATGAAAATGGGGATTATAAACATTGGTTATAATATCATGTCTTATATACCATGTGAAGCCTTGGAGCAAACTACATCCCAAGTCAAAGAAAGAAAGAAAGAAGGAAATGAAGAAAGAAATGAAGAAAGGAAGAAATGCAGAATGAAGAATGAAGGCCCCCATAACATGAATTCCTTCTAACTGTAATTATTCATTTGTAATTCATGATAATGGTATACCCACATTTCTTTTATGCGGTGACCACCACTTTTTTTATCCTTTAATGCTAATTTTGTAAATTAATTGATGTTTTGTTTATGATTGTGCAATTAGGATGGCATGATTTTCCTTGTTTCTTAATTGCTTGATGGTTGTTGAATGGCCTGGATGCTATTAGACTCTTAGGAAAAATAAATTTTATGTCTAATTAATCAACTCAAATTAAACTAAATAACTCATAACCTCATCTAAAGCCTAAGACATAAATTAAGATAATAAAATATTTAGCAGCCCCTTAGTTGGATGTTGTATGTCTCACATCATGCATAAAATCATATCATCTCACTCTTGCTAATGTTGGGGTTCCACTTTTGCCAGAGAAAATGGCTTAACCTTTGAGAGCCATGGTGGAAACACACCTCTTTTTTTTTAATTTGGGCCCATAACCAATTGCTCATGCATTAGGCATATGAAATCCCATAGCCCGTGTCAAATAAAATTGTCCAAAAATCAAAGTAAAACTTAACAAAATTTGCATTAGATTTAAGTCATTTATTCATACCCTTCATGATCTAGTCTCTAAGGGAGTGAGTTTAAGGACTTAGTCTCCTTTCTAAACGAAAAATAGCTTAGCCATTTTACAAAGCATAAGACTTGCCAACATGTATCTAAAATCATAGGAGGAGTTAGTTGGCCACTCCAGCCGGTTGTAAGTCCAACAGTCGTGTGATTTATTCTCTCTTGCAGAGGTAAACCGTATACCCATTTTCACCTTAGATTTAGGTCATTCTTTGGCCCTTGCCAAAGATCCCTAGATTTAGGATCTGAGATTGTTGTTTCCTTTTGTGGTCTACAAGTATAAATCATCACCTCTTAGGCATTTCCATGATCTTGTGTTATAGAATTGTAAGCCCTAGATTTCTAATAAAAATTCAACTCAAACATATAATTATCCTCAATTTTAAAAATATAAAGTCCAACCATAGGATAGTTTGGGATGCTCGCTAGGTTTTCTAGTATCATGAGCATCCCTTACTCATCTCCTTTTGGTTTCAATAATAACTCTCTCCCCTTGATCAATCCCACTTGATTTTCCAAAACTAACCAATTTGTTGATAGTCCTATCTTTGAAAAATTTGTAGACAACAATCATTTACCTTAACCAAGAGTATTTTTAAGAAATCTCATTCCTAAGGATGTAATTAACTATGGGGGCTTACCTTTATAGGTAACTTAACAAACCCAGTTTAAATAAAGCCTACTTTACTTTTTCATGTAAAGTGGGGAAATCTCGATTCAAGACCCATTGTCCTTATGAGTCCTTATTAGGTCCATTATAGGATGGTGATCTCTCAGATAGTACATCATTCCTCAATTTTCTGATCACCCAAATGAGTACATCTGTGGATCTACGTGGTGTCCCAACAACATTTCAAATTCGATTGAAAATAAAATATCATAGATTTTTTCTGGAGACTCCACTGGGGATGGTTTGTCTCTCCATCTTTGGTAAATGATCATTCTCTCTAAGTACCAATGGTGGATTTGTATCTTATATGAATCCGAGACTATTCTTCTTTTCCATTGGCACTTAGTTTATTTCATTCTTAAGCAAAGCTAGCCAACGTCCTTTAGGTTTTAGGACCTCACCCATGTAGATCTTAAAACCTCTGTTAATCCCAATAGGTGAAAATAAAATAACAACAAAAGAAATGACTAAAACCTTGTCGAACTTCCTTACCATTTCTATGGTGATGTAAGGTTCATTCCAAAAATAAGAAAAACAAACCCTTCAAAAAAATATCACTTTTCAAAAGCACTTTTCCAAATTCACATAATAAAATATTTGCACAAAACATTTTCACAAAATATATATAACTCAACCCCATCTAACAATCCTCATGATTGTTATATGTAGATTCTTTTAAAAACCAAAATTAAAATCATCTTTAGAAAGCACATATGAACATCCCCATTCAATATACCCAAATTTATTGAATAATGATTTAATTTCAAAAATAAAATCAGAATCTTCTTTCAACAAGAACATAAGAACATCCTCATTAAATATACCCAAATTTATTGAATGAAGATTTCATTCAAAAACAAAATTAAAAATCATCTTTCAAAAAGCATGTATGAACATCCTCATTCAATATACCCAAATTTATTGAATGAAGATTTTATTTTTAAAAACAAAATCAAAATCATCTATCAAAAAGCACATATGAACATCCTCATTTAATATATCCAAATTTATTGAATGAAGATTTTATTTCAAAAATAAAATCAAAATAATCTTTCAAAAAGCACATATGAATATTCTCATTTAATATACTCAAATTTACTGAATGAAGATTTCAATTCCAAATAAAATCAAAATCATCTTTCAAAAGCACATATGAGCATCCTCATTCAATATACCCCAAATTTATTGAATGAAGATTTCAAATAAAAAATCAAAATCATCTTTCTGAAAGCACATATTTGAAAATGAGAATCCTCATTCAATATACCCAATTTTATTGAATGAAGATTTCATTTCCAAATAAAATCATGTCATAAAACTTGAAACTCCATTCAATATACATCTCATATATGTTGAAGATGGAGTTTCTTCCTTATCAAAAAGTATAAATTTGATGATAAACCTCTTCATTCAATATATCCAAATTTGTTGAATGGAGGTTTCATTTCCAAACAAAATCACACCATTTTAAACTTCACTTAACACATTCCACATGTGTTAAGTTGGAATTTCCTTCTTTTCAAAAAGCAAGAATCACACACAAAAATTTCATCTTTGAAAAATAAAATATGATTGACTTTCATTTTACATACCCAAATTTGTTAAGTATAAATCTCCTTTGCAAAGAATCATAAAATTAAAATAGATTGGAATTCCATTTGACATACCCAAATCTATCAAATGAGAGTTTCATTTTTCAAAAAAAAAAGAAAAAGAAAATTGAAAATAAATTGGATTCTATTTAACATACGACATTTGTTAAAAATCATCTTTCAAAAAGCACGTATGAACATCTTCATTCAGTATACCCAAATTTTTTGAATGAAGATTTTATTTTTAAAAACAAAATCAAAATCATCTATCAAAAAGCATATATGAACATCCTCATTCAATATATCCAAATTTATTGAATGAAGATTTTATTTCAAAAATAAAATCAAAATCATCTTTCAAAAAGCACATATGAATATTCTCATTTAATATACCCAAATTTACTGAATGAAGATTTCATTTCTAAATAAAATCAAAATCATCTTTCAAAAGCACATATGAACATCCTCATTCAATATACCCCAAATTTATTGAATGAAGATTTCATTTCAAATAAAATCAAAATCATCTTTCTGAAAGCACATATTTGAAAATGAGAATCCTCATTCAATATACCCAAATTTATTGAATGAAGATTTCATTTCCAAATAAAATATGTCATAAAACTTGAAACTCCATTCAATATACATCTCATATATGTTGAAGATGGAGTTTCTTCCTTTTCAAAAAGTATAAATTTGAAGATAAACCTCTTCATTCAATATATCCAAATTTGTTGAATGGAGGTTTCATTTCAAACAAAATCACACCATTTAAATTCTAACACATTCCACATGTGTTAAGTTGGAATTTCCTTCTTTTCAAAAAGCAAGAATTACACATAAAAATTTCATCTTTGAAAAATAAAATATGATTGACTTCCATTTTAGATACCCAAATTTGTTAAGTATAAATCTCCTTTGCAAAGAATCATAAAATTAAAATAGATTGGAATTCCATTTGACATACCTAAATCTGTCAAATGAGAGTTTCATTTTTTTTTAAAAAAAAAAGAAAAAGAAAATTGAAAATAAATTGGATTCTATTTAACATTTTGTTAAATAGAACAAATTTTCAAAGATAACATGAATCAAAATAAACAATCAAACATATTTTGACTTTATTTAGCGTACCCAAATTTGCTAAGTAAAGATCCCATTTTCAAAAATCAAACACATTTTGGACTTTATTTAGTATACCCAAATTTGCTAAAGTAAAGTTCTCTTTTTCAAAATCAAACACATTTGAACTTTATTTAGCATATCCAAATTTTCTAAGTAAAGATCCCATTTTTAAAAATCAAAAATCAAACACATTTGGACTTTATCTAGCATACACAAATTTGCTAAGTAGCGATCCCATTTTTTTAAACACATAAAACAAAAATCAAACACATTTGGACTTTATTTAGCATACCCAAATTTGCTAAGTAAAGATCCTATTTTCAAAAGCAAAACCTAAACACATGTAGGCCTTTATTTAATATACACAAATTTGCTAAGTAAAGACCTCATTTTAAAAAAAACAAAAACAAAAATCAAATACATTTGAACTTTATTTAGCATACACAAATTTGTTAAGTAAAAATCCCATTACACATGATACACATCATGAGCAAATAAGCAAAAGAAGAAAATTATTTTCAAACAACTCATTTAGCATACCCAAATTTGCTAAATGAGCAATCCCAAACAAAATCAATCGACCCTCTATTTTAACATACTCATATTTGTTAAATAAAGGGTCCCCAAACGTAAAAATTAAATTCAAATATGAACCAATGGAATCATAAAAAATCTCTTCAAAATATTTGAACCCATTTTCAACATACATAAATTTATTAAAAGTAGATTCTAAATTCAAAATCTCTTCTCTAATTCATTCAAAATATCTCTCCTAAATTCAATGAGCCCCACTTAACATATTCAAATTATTGAGTGTGGGTTCAAATTCAAGAAGTAAACAGAATACCAAAATAGAAAATCTGATTTGAGTTTGTTTCCAACAATTGCAAAGTTCTAGTTCAGTCTCAATCAGCTTTTTCTCAAGTTCACTATTGTGCAAATGGATGCTCAGAAGTATGTGTTCACTTTTCCCTTTGGGATGGATTTACCCTTGGATCAGGCCAACCTCCCATAAATTGATTTCGCTCATTTGATACACTTTGGATGAGGATTTGAGGGGGCCAGGATTAATTGTGAGGTGGCAACCCTCATCACCATCAGTAGGAATGTGGTGACTAGGCAGAAGCTAGTCATCCATGTTGAGATGCCTTCAAATTCTGAATTTCCCTCACTAGGAAGAGGTTCCCACGTACCAGTGTCCAAAGGTCTGCATATTCATTTGTTTCCATCACTACCCCAAGATGGGTAGTACCCACTGGGCTTCCTAAGGGAAGGCTACCCATCTTTCAGGGATAGTCTCCCCTACCTATGAGATAGGGTCTAGTTCCCATACTGCTCCACCTAGCAAAACTCAGTCTCAATAAGAGCCACAAAATCAAGTGGCATCATGTGTACATTGCCAAAAAGATAGAAGTAATCTCTCACATTGCAGTAGAGGAGTCACCCAGGGTAGTTTCTCCTTTGATTACACAGAACAAGTTCCATCCTCTTTTAGGTTCTGATGGGGAGGAAGATGTCAAGAGGATCACAGTATCACACCCACCTCCCATTTATTATGAGGCACCTACCAGAGATAGGAGGAGGTCATATGCCAACCTTAGGGCAGTCCTATGCCAAGTTGGCGAGGCTTACAGATAGTCAGAGTGTGGTGCCCAGTTTGATTTACAATTGATTATTCCTCACGGTGAGCATATCCATCGAGAGGGCGAGAGGCCGTCAATTCATGTTACTAGCAGAGAGATGCGAAGGTATGTCAGGTAGTCAATAGCCTCTGCTCTCATAGATTTCTCCGATCGATGTGAACATTGATAGTATTCTATTGACTAGTACTACCCATCATGGGAAGAGAGCTCCTACACAGAAAGAGTTGGTGTTGTCTCCATCACACCGCTCTACTCCACATCCGCCATTGCTAGTGCAGGTTCCATCTTCTATAGTTTCACCTAAAGCCATGAAGGCATCATCAAAGGAGAAGAAAGCCCCACTAGTGATCCAACACGAAGGGATCCCATCTATCGAGGCGTGAAGCTTTCGCTCAACCTCCTACTTCAATTGTGGTGAAGAGGGAGTGGCAACCTTGTAGCATCATAGTCATGCCATCACCACCACCACCTCAGTAGATCATGGATATAGCAGCAGCAGAGGGAGAAGGAGACAGTTATGTTGTCCATATGGTGATAAATCTCCCTAGGAGAAGTACTCCATCTATAGTAGTTGATAGCCATGAGCACATTTCTTCCAGTGAGCATAGGCATCACCGGGTTAGCTCTTTAGTAGCAAGGGAGGTCAGATGTATCTTTGTTCATGAGCATGATCCCACCACCAGTCAGCTTCGAGCATTTGCGCCTGCATAGTTGAACCACTCCTTGGATGATATCATTGCACAGTATCTCATTAAGAAGAAGGAAATCTTAGGGTATGACTGGTCTGACCTCGAGGAAGAGAAAGTTAGCTTTGATCCCAATGAAGATGATTTATTGGAAGACTCAGCAGAGGTGCATATGGTTGATATCAGAGGTTCCCTCCTTTGGGATCAGCATGGTTCGGAAGGTGTTGCGGCCTAACAGAATGATACAACCCATTCCACCCAACACCTCCTACAACAACTCAAACAAAAGGATGAGTAGATTGATAGGATGGAAAAGAGACTTGAATATTTGGTAGTGACAGTTCTAGCACTTTAGAATCAAGCTCCAGTAACACATCCTACCATTATGGAGACTGGCCAACCTGAGTTACTACATGTCTTGGATCAACCTAAGAGTTCACCTCCAATAGAGCAGGGCAGTACTAGCTTGTATAGAAAGGTAGTGGATAGTACCTCCATACAAGAAAAAGATATAAAACTCATGGTTGAATAACAAGTGAAAGAAGCATTGGCGCAAGCCCGAGGTGGTTCATCAATTCCAAAGGGTAGACCCTACCTAGAGGAATTCGATGCTATCCAATATCCTAAGGGTTTTGTGCCACCATCATTCAAAAGCTTTGATGGCAATGGGAACCCTCGCCAACATATAGCGCACATCAGAGCCAGCTGTTGTAAAGCTAGTGGTAGCAATGCAGTATTATGGAGGAGCAATCTCTCTTTGTCAGCAGCCTAATGAGTATAGCTTTTGATTGGTACGCTAAACTCCTCAATGATATAGTGAAGAATTTTATTGAGTTGGAGCAACTCTTTATTAAGAGATTTGATAGAGCTTAGCAAAGGGTAACTACGAGCGATCTTGTTTTGGCTGAACAACACCCCAGTGAGTCCCTCATTGATTATATTCTTAGATAGAGTAATTTAAGCATGTAATGCGAACCACAACTATCTGAATAGCATGCTATTAAAATTCGATTAAAGAATATTCATGGCCTAGTTTCCTTCATGCTTAAAGGTTTCACCATTAAGACATTTGAGAAGCTAATCAATAAAGAAGCTAGCCTACAAGGAGAGGCCAAACAGTTGCCTTTCAAGGTCAGACAAAAGCAGCTGCATGTCATAGCTAAATGGAAGTCATTGGACAAGAAAGCGGCGGGATCCAAGATTTCTATGGCTCCGCCTTCTCCTCCTCAAATACTCAACAAATGATACACATACCTGTCCGAGGTAGCTATCATCCACCAACTCTTTTGGATAAATTAAATAAACCTTGTTCATTTAAGAGGGAGGTAGTCAAGAAAATCTTTAAGAACCTCTTAAAGAAATCTGATTTTTAGTTACCCGAGCCTAGAAAGCCGGAGAAAGTAGGCAGGAGCAATAATCCTAACTTTTGGACCTACCACCACATGCTATGCCATGTTTTGGAGGATTGCTTTATATTTAAGGACTAGCTTGAGCATAGCTACAAGGCATGTGCTATAGTTATCCCTAAGGAATATCTAGTGGAACAACCATCCAGTTTTGTTAGGATAATCCTTGGGGATACATGTGATCCTCTCAATACAAAGAAAGTTGAGATATGTCTTTATCCCAAACCTCTAAAAAGATTATTTCTAAATTCAAGAAACTTTCCTTACAAGTATCGAACCTCCAACATCATGGAAGGTTTGCAAGTTGCTAAAGATAACTTAGGGAAAGTTGGAGCTTAGCAGCAGCAGCAGCCCATACTTGCTCAGGATAGCCAAGTAGTGTAACCACTAATCGAGTCTAGCCTCCATTCCATTATTATAGCTACTACTTTAGCCAGTATTTCTACTTCAGCTAGCTCTTCTTCTAGTAGACATCTTGTATCAGTGGATGAGGGCAACAAATCCCTCACCCCACTTACTTTACTAGATTTTTACTATGTACCTCCTTTTAAATCTAAGAAATTGAAGAATAAATCTAGTTTAAATTAAATCTGTGCCACTTCTGATAGGTTATCTGATACTACTCCTTTAGAAAACTCTTCAAGTCTTAATAATTATAATAACTCTAATCATCATCTTCCTGATTCAGAGAAGGACTTTCCTTCTCTGAATAATACAGGTTCACCTCTTGAGATAGACTTGGAATCATCTAATTTTGAGGTTCTTATAGGAAAAGGTATAGGTGAACCTAAAGAGCAGGTTGAACTTTCCACTAAACCATCTCATGAAGTCACTGAAGTCAACCTTTGTAATTACAAAGTTCTACCTCCTAGAGTAGGCACCTCAAGATAAAGAAAAATAAGTCATTAGTTCTAATGATCAAGAAGCCCTTCCATAGGATGCTCCACCCATGGATAATCTTATGGAGGAGCAGCTTACAGTTGACTATAATATCCTTGCTCACCTAAGAAAGTTGCCAACTAAAGTAAGCATATATGATGCCCTTATCTTATCCAAAGAGATGAGAGAATAATTAATTAAGGCTCTTCTTGATCCAGAAATATGCTTAGCTTAGCTGACCACTATTAGAGAGGAGGCAAATTATTCAAGAGAAGCCCAGGGAGTCACATTCACCGATGAAGACCTTCTTATGGGGGACATGGAGTACAACCGTCCCCTCTACATCACAGTAGATATGGGTAGATTTAGACTTTCTAGGGTGTTAGTTGATCCAGGTGCATCAGTGAACATTATGAGCCTGAAAACCCCTTCCTACTTGAGGATCAACATCTCTAAGCTCCAAGAAGATTAGATGATATTGAGACGATACAATGAACAAGGTAAGAGGGCTTTAGGCTCCATAGTATTACCTTTGGAAATAAGCAATTGGAAGACTTAAACTAAGTTCAATATAATTGATTCGAATACATCATTCACTACTTTGCTTAGTAGGCCTTAGATACACCAAAATAAGATGGCTCAATCCTCTCTTCATCAGTGCATCAAGTTTCAAAGACATGGAATCAAATACTGTGTTAAAGAAAATAAAAAGTTATTTTCAATTAGAGAGGTTGAGATATATGAAGATGTGACCTACTATCTTCTTCAAAGTCAAAATGTCTATTCTCGTGAATTTGGCCAAAATTCAAATACAAAAGAAAAAGAAAAAGAAAAAGAAAAGAAGAATGAAGATGTTAATGAGTGAGAAAGGGACACCGAGAAGGAGGTAGAGCCGTATGTTACATTCAACCCACAGTTTATTCCACCATACGGACATACGGGTAGAATGACTCGACCTCCACCAGGTAGAGGCAGAGGCAGATACAAAGGAAATTCTAGAGGTGGAAGACCCCCTGGTTGGTGGCCAGTCAACAAGGGCCATCTTCCAATTCACAGGAGTACCCATGCTATTCACATAGACTTAGAATCTAGCTCGAAGGATGAATCTCATGTGATTAGCATACCAGTTAATCCCTCTTAACAGGTTTCATTGGAGGTGACACTCGAGCCAGATAATGATGAAGACTAGGAATCCAAGCAAAGCATGAATATATTCAAATCAAGATTATGTAAAACCATTAGGCAATAGTTGGAAACTTGAGCTCTAACCCCACATTCTTCTCAAAAAATTAAGAGTTTAGTAATTGAGGAAGCCACTAGATCTTCCATGGATGTTAAGCCGAAGAGATTCCTATTGGGATCATCATCTTCAAGTCTAGAAGAAGATGTAGAACTTGAGGATAATTCATATAAAGATTTAATAGAATTACCTTTTAATTGGTACTCGCCTTGTGTTCATAATCTTGTAAAGAAAGGTTTGATTCCTTACACATGGTCCAGGCATAGGTTATAGTATTTTGAGAACTTGTGGAACGATAAAGGCTGGCATGCACAATCAAGACTAGGACTAGGATTCAGTACAGTGGGTCCAGTCGATGACGATGATTACTTCTTAGTTATCACCATTCATCTAGAGCCCGATAGGTTCTTCTCAAGCCACACTAACTCTTATGAGGATATGTGTTTAGAAACTTTAGATGATCCTGATTAAGAAGAGGAAATCCATTGATGAAACATCTAATTGCATGATTCAATGGTTGATTTTGTTTTATGATGTAATATTTTTAGACTGGATTTAGGGTGCATGTTCGTAGTCTAGTTGATAGGCCAGTTTTTAGCCTAATCATGTTTTTTGCAGGGGGTTGTGCTTAAGGGGTGTTGTAATAAAAATATAAATGCTTTTACTGTGCAAGTTGCTTATACCCCTAAGTATAACCCAAATTAGGATAGGTGGAATTGGTTACCCATGTACGGGGTGCTAAGTCTAAATTATCCATATAACTACTTGGGCTATGTGGTAAGTTTAGCTAATCTCTATTTTGCAGGTTTAGTTAGATTTTTCTTTCCCATTTTGATGTAAACTTTATAATTAAGATTTGGAATAAATGTTATGGGGGATTAGGATGAACATTGGCTATAAGATCATGTCTTATATACCATGTGAAGCCTTAGAGCAAACTACAACCCAAGTCAAAGAAAGAAATAAAGAAAGAAATGAAGAAAGAAATGAAGAAAGGGAGAAATGAAGAATGAAGAATGAAGACCCCCATAACATGAATTCCTTCTAACTATAATTATTCATTTGTAATCCAGGATCTATAAGGGTAGTGCTCGGCTACTCACATTTCTTTTCTTATCTGACGGCACCACCGCACTGCCCTTTTACCCTTTTATGCTAATTTTATAAATTGATTGATGTTTTATTTATGATTGTGCAATTAGGATGGCATGATTTTCTTAGTTTCTTAATTGCTTGATGGTTGTTGAATAGCCTTGATGCAATTAGACTCTTAGGAAAAAATAAAATTTTTATACAATTAATCAACTCAAAATTAAACTAAATAGCTCATAACCTCTCCTAAAGTCTGGGACATAAATCAAAATAATAAAATATTTAGCAACCCATTAGATGGATGTTGTATGTATCATATCATGCATAAAATCATATCGCCTCACTCTTGCTAATGGAGGGCATCACCTTTGCTAGAGAAAATAACTTGATCTTTAAGAACCATGGTGGAAACACACCTCCTTCTTTCTAATTTTGGCCCATAACCAATTTCTCATGCATTAGGCATATAAAATCCCATAGCCAATGTCAAATAAAAATGTCCAAAAATAAAAGTAAAATTGAATAAAATTTGCATTGGATTTAAGTCATTTATTCATGCCCTTTATGATCTAGTCTCTTAGGGATTGAGTTTAAGGACTTAGTCTCCTTTCTAAATAAATAATAGCTTAGCCATCTTGCAAAGCATAAGACTTGCCTACATATATTTAAAATCATAGGAGTTAGTTGGCTGCCACTCTAGGCGGTTGTAAGTCCAACAGTCAGGTGGTTTATTCTCTCTTGTGGAGGTAAACCATATACCCATTTTTTCTTAGATTTAGGTCATGCTTTGGCCCATGAAAAAGCTCCCTAGATTTAGGATCTGAGGTTGTTATTTCCTTTTGCGAGCTACAAGCATCAATCCTCACCTCTTAGGCATTTCCATGATCTTGTGTTGTGGAATTATAAGCCTTAGATTTCTAATAAAAATTCAACTCAAATATATAATTCTCCTCAATTTTAAAAATATAAAGCCTAATCATAAGATAGTTTGGGATGCTCGCTAGGTTTCCTAGCATCATGAGCATCCCCTACTCATCTCCTTTTGGTTTCAATAATAACTCTCTCCTCTTGATCAATCTCACTTGATTTTCCAAAATCTATCTTTAAAATCTTTGGAGACAATGATTATTTACCTAAATCAAGAGTATTCTTAAGGAATCTCATTCCTTATGATGTAATTAACTATGATGGCTTCCCTTTATTGGTAACTTAATGAACTCGATTTAAATAAACCCTGCTTTACTTTTTTATGTAAAGTAAGGGAAAAATCTCTGGTACATTCGAAGACCCGTTATCATTAGGAGTCCTTATTAGGTGGTTAGGTCCATTGTAGGATGGTAACTTCTATCTCTCGAGATAGTACATCATTCCTCAATGTTGCACCCGATCATCCTAATGAGTACATCTGCGGATCTACATGGTGTCCCAACAATATTTTCAAATTCGATTGGAAATAAAACACCACATAAATTTAATGCAAAAGAAAAATAGGTCGGTGCGATTAGGTATTTCCGTACAACCCGAAAAGGGAAATGGTTAGCCGAGCTCCACCCTTATACAAGCCAATATCTAAAATAATAATTACAATTTATTAATGAATAAATGCTATGGGGGTCTTCAAATCTTCATTCTTCATATCTCCTTCATTTCTTCATTTGGATGTACTCACTTCAAAGGCATCACAGGGCCTCTCAAGACAAAGTATTCTAGCCACTGCTCATCCTAATCCCCCATAGCAATAATCTTAAAAAATTATATTAAAAATAGGAAAAGTAAATCTAACTACATCTGCAAAATAAGTGTTAGCTAAACACACCATATAGCCTAAGCAGTTATATGAATAATTTGGACTTAGCACCCTGCACATGGGTAACCTAGCTCACCTGTCCTAACTTGGATTATGCTTAGGGGCTTAAATAATCTGCAAAAGAGAATATTTTTATTTATTTTTAAGTGGCCCTTTAAACACAATCTACAGTAGAAAATATGATTAGGCTAATAACAGCCTACCATCCAGTCAATGAAGCATACACCAAAACATCCAGTCTAAAATAATACATCACAAAACAAAACACATATCACACCATGCACTGTCTTAATATAAAATTAGAAGTGGTTACTTAATCTAATGTGTGTGTATTAAGACTTGTGTGGTATGTCCTAACTAGGCATTGTTGTATTTTTCTAAGCATAAAAGGGAGTTTAATCATAAGAGGTTGATTTCACTTTAAGTGTTTAGTTAGTTTGAGAATTTCTTTTTTACATTTTCTTTTATCTCACTTGACTTACTTAACAACTAAGTGTTATAAAGAGAAGAAAAGAGAGGATTACTCTCTTTTATCCCTATCTTAAGTCACTTCTAAAGCATGTTAATTAACTTAGTTATCTTTATTGAATGTCTTATTATATGTTTTAATTAATCCTAAGTTTAGGTTCACTTTAAATAATCTCATTCAATAAGAAAGGCATCTTAAGATTAATTGGAATTAATTACTATCACATGACACATGTTTGATCATTTCTTTCCATCATATATAACATGCATATGATTAAGTCCTAAGTATATCTACACATGTAATATGTATTAGCACACTTAAATGATGGATATGAATAAGTATATTTAGAGATTATATTTCTCTTTTAATTGAATTATTTTATTATATTAATTTAAAGCTCTATCTAGATTCTTTAACAAAAACACATAAAAATGAAATTAAACAGGTATGTGTCATTGTTAACTAGGGAAGTGAGCTAATAAAATGACCTCCTTGGGGCCAGCTAAAGCCTCATAATCTCGAGATGTCCAGACTAAATACCATTGACATTCAAACATATGTAAGTTTGCATACATGAATGTAAGAAAGAGAGCTTCCAATTACATGATTAATTGATTCTATCATTTTAGCAATTATAAATGCATGTATTTTGATGAAAAAAGAGGGGTTTAACTCCATAATTAAATACACATACACATCTATGAGAGACATAAGCTAGTACATGCCATTATTAACCAGGGAAGTGAGGTAATCAAATGACTTCCTTGGGGCTTGCTAAAGCCTCATATTCCCGGGATGTCCAGATTAAATATTTGCTTTTCTAAAATACATCTAAATGTATACATAAATAAAGGAGAGAAAACCATGCAAAAATTATATTTTTATTTGGTTGAAAAGATTTATTCGTATGGAGTAAAGTCTTATTTAAATTCTAGTATTGAAATATGTAAGAATGAAATCAAATAGAGTTTGTGCCATTATTAAACCAAGGAAGTGAGGCAATCAAATGACCTCTTTGGGGCTAGTTAGAGCCTCGTATTCCCGGGATGTCCAGACTAAATACCCATTAATATTCTTACTTACGCAAATCAATATTACTTCATACACTTAAGCTATAATCATATTCATTTCCTATGTATTTATAGCTGGCATTCACAATACATGTAATCATTTATTTATAAAATTTGGAAAATATATTTGGATTTAATAGTAATAATAGCCACAAATATATTAATTTAAATCAACACATACAAGCTTGGCATAAAGGAAATCATTTATTTTTAATTAATTTTTGAAGATATGAATGCATGAATCAAGTGGCCTACAACATTTTAATATGATTGGAAAGAAATAAAGAGACACAAGCATATAATTTCATTAAATCCAACAAATTTCTAAGGACAATCCTAGTAAATAATCTTATTTAAAATAAACTAGAGTTTTTTAATGTTATTTTTAATCTTATGTTTGATTTGATTTAAGAGATGTGAGAAGGGTTTGATAATCCTAACCCCATTCTCCATATGTGAGTTAAATTGATTTAATGAAAAATAATTAGATTGATTTTATGAATTGTTTAAGTTAGGCATGGATTAAATCAATTAATTAAACCTTTACCTATATTACCTTAAGGTAATTAATTAAATGATCGTGAGCTAATGTAATATGCAAATGAATTGAAAAGTAAATAGCAATGCTCCTATGAAATAAAGGGGGCCTAATCCAATTAGTTCACAATCATTAATTAATTAAGCTTGAGATGCTCACTTAATTATTTTTATAGTTTTCTCACACATGCGAGCCAACCATAATTTCATTAACTCTCTTTAGGTTCTTGAACACCTAAAGCTCTACCCAATATTTCATTAATTAAGATTCAGTATGATTACATTTTCAACTTGACTAATTAAGCAATTTAATTAATTGATTAAGCTTTGATTAATTTAATTAATGAAAATGAACTTAGGGAAGTAGGTTAGGAAAGATGCCCAAATCCTACCTAAGTTCACACACTATTAAAGAACACTTAACCACTTAATTAATTAATCCTTCACAATTCACATGATTAATTAAACATTAATTAAATTAAGAGAGTAATTAGGGATTAATTAATCAATTACCCTAATTTGAAAAATAATAAATCCCAAGAAAATTAGATGAGGTAGAGGTCATCCTCTTAAATAATCTCAAAAAATTTGGGATCAATCACTTGAATGATTAAAGAGTAATTAAGCTAATTAAGTTTTTAATTAAACCTTAATTAAGCTCTATTTATTATTTAAAACTAATTGAAAATATTTTTATTAAATTCTCTTCTAAAATACCTTTAAAATGAGCCATTATTTGTATTTTTTAGATTTTTTTTATAATTACTTATTAATTATGGAAGTATATACCTTAAAAATACATTAAATAACCATTATTAAGCCTAATCCCATCGGCACCATGTGGCATGCTAAGGAAGCGTGCTTTCCAAGTGGTGCTATGGGATTAGCTATTTAAGTTATCACATCCATGCACTGAGTCAGCCGGTGGCAGACGGCGCAGATCAAACCCGTGGCATAAAGGGATAAAAATAGGTGAATCTAACATGATTTGATCAGAGCCATCCATTCCAATCAAGCAAAATGGATTGCCCATGATCTTCCTTCCTATGAGCAATGAATGATAGCGTCCGTCTACCATGGATCGTTCGATCTGAGCAAACCCTAGCTCAGATGAACTTCAAAATCAACCCACACCATCAATGAAAGAATTTAGGCACATCCAATGTTCAAGATCAACTCACAAAAATTTCTTATTTCTATGATTTTGAGGAATTACCTCGCCGGAGCTCAAGAGCGATGGTGGGATCGATGGAGGTAGCTTTATCTAGTAGAGACAGGACCTGTTGAGTCGAACATAAGCTAATTTCCCTTAGTTCACTCGGTGGATCAAGTTCCATCATTTAGGAGCTCAGTGGCCATCAAAGTTCATTCTCTGGTAGCTTGGGAGCTTGCAAAATGACTTGGGTGGCTTCAATGGCGTGCATGGAAGGTATGTGTAAGAAGAATTGAAGTTTGGTGGGGAAATGAGAGAGCTTGGATCAGGATTGGAGTGCCCTATTTCATTTTGCACGGGGATGAGCAATGTCGAGAGAGGGAAGCATGAGAATCCTCTAAGAAATGCAAGGAGGCCTGGAATTGTGCTAGGAAGCTCTCACGGATCGAAGTGATGCAATTCTTGTTCGAATTGAGGGGTATACCCCTCAATTTATTGAGTTGGACATATGAGATGGCTTCCCATTTTTTGGTCAGCCAGCCGCCATCAAGGTGTTAGAAGGGTTTCACTCAACTCCACGTGGCTCAGTTTGGTTGGAGGAAGGAGTGGGAGGTGGTTCAATGCTTAATTTGGGTAGATTGTCTTGGCTTGATCTCTTGGGTGTTTAGCTTGTATAGGAGGTGAGTTGGCTCACGTCCCTTTGGTCCATGGTCGACCTAGCATGGGTTAGGCTTGGGGAAGCCTGTGATGGCCAAGGTGATGGGAGAGTGGACTTTGCCATTTATGGGTGGAATCATATGTAAAGAGGGCTTGACAAATGGACAATGGCTTAGATTGGACCCACTTAGAATTTGGGCTAACTTTGTGCTGACCTAAGGTGAGTTTGGGTCAGGTTTGGTCAGCCACCAAAGTCCTTTGGGTTAGTTTTATGGGTTTTGGCTTCATTTGGTCAGATGGGTTCATAATGGGTCATGTTGGGTTGGGTTGACCAATTGGTCAAATTGGGTCAAATTAGGCTTAGGTTAGGTTCAAATGATGATTTGAAGAGTTTTAGTTCAAGTGGTTTCAATCAATTTGGCTTATGTTTGATTTTGGCTCATTCAGAATCAAATGGGTCAAATTGGTCAAGTTGTCCACTGACCAATTTGACCAAATTAGGTTGGGTTAGGTGTTGGTTCATGTTCATTTGGCCAATTGAAAATGATTGTAGGCTTTGGTTTGAATCTAATTTGATTTAATTTAGATTTTGGCCAATTTAACCCTTTAGGTCAATTTGGGTTAGGTTGGGTCAAGTTAACCAATTGGTTAAATTGGGCTCAATTATGGCTTTGGTCAAGTTCAATAATCAATTTGGAATAAACTTGAGCCATTGGTTGCAATAAATTTTGGTTAAATTATGATTTGACCCATTTTGACCTTTTAGGCTAGTTTGGGTTAACTTGGGTCAAGGGGCCAATCAGACTTAGTTTGGCTCAATTGAGGGTTTAGTCATGTTCAATCATTGATTATGGGTTGGTGTGAATCAATGGTTTCCATCAATTTGGTGTATGGTGGGTTTTGGCTAGTTTAGGTTTCATTTGGGCTAAAGGTTGGCTTGGTCAAAGGACCAAGTTGACTTAGTTGACCCAATTGAGGTGATTGATCATCCTAGGGTGATTGTTGATCATGATATGAGGCTTGGATGGCCTTGGTTCAATTCAATTTGGGTTGGATTGGAACATGGTTCAAAATGGTCCTTTAGGCCACTTTAGGTCAAGTGGACCTAAATGGGTTAACTGATTTGGTTTTGGCTTGATTCAAGTTTTGTTGAACTTATATATGAGCCTAGGATTGGAATATAAATCCAACTATAATTAATTTGGAGTCTAATAGATTTTGGCTCATTTGAAGTTTTCAAGTTCAAAGGGCTAACTTGGGCTTGACTTGAGTTTGGTTTGGTAATTGTAGGTTTCATTCATATTTGGATAGATGATTGAAGGAATGATTGATTCAAGAGATAATCCATTGATTTTGGCTTGGTTTAGATGGATTTTGGTTAAGTCCAATAAATTAGCTTAAAGGGTATAAATTGAGTTTTGGTTTGATTTTGGATTTAATTTTGGCTGTGTGGATTTATATTTTATTTATATTTATGAATACAAAAGAAGATATAAATGATTTATGAGAAAATCACTTGAGTTTGGAGTGATTTGGAAGCAAATTTGACCAAGCTCATGGATATAGGTCAAAAAGGCTAAGAGGGAAATCAATTTAGTTTGATTTATTTTTGTTCATTGGAAGGTGGGTTTCATTTATATTTGTGAATATAAATGAAATAATAATTGATTTATAAATAAATCAATTTATTTTGGGTTGATTTGGGTTAAGATTTGGTTGAGTTCATGGAGGTAGGTCCGTTTGGCTTAAGAAGGGCCTTGGTTTGGGTTATTTTAGTTTGATTTTATTTTGATCATTTGAGTATAGATTTCATTTATATTCATAAATATAAATGAAGGAATAATTGATTTATAAAGAAATCAATTGATTTTGGGATAATTTAGGTGGAGATTTGGCCAAGCTTATGAGGGTGGGTCATATGGCTTAAGAAGGAATTTTGGAACCTTGGATTTGATTTTGGGTTTTAATTATTTGGAATTGAGTTTGGATTTGGATTTGATAAATAATAGAGAGATTGAATTGATCTTTGAGAAAATCAATTGAGTTGGAATTGAATTGGATTTAGCTAAGGTTAAGGCAATGGAATTCAATCATAGGGTTTATGGTGAATTTTGAGCTTGGATTTGATTATGAAATTTGATTTTAAACTTGGAATTTAGTGTGGATAGGGTAAGAATTTAAGGTTTGGTTTGAGAAGGAAAGCATGGGTTAGGTCTAGGCTATAGGGTAGGCAAGTTTCCCTAAAATCTCTAAGACCTAACCTATCCTTATGGCTAACCCTTCTAAGTCTCTAGGCTTAGGTTAAGTCTTAACCTAATCACTAGAAATATTTTAGGACTAAGGAGCTCTTAGTATCTATAAGAGTCCTATATCTATGATGTGGAAGTTAAGAACTCACTCCAAAAGTGAGGTCAACATACACTGCTACATTAGACAACTCCCTTGGCACTTTGTTGGCCCAAGACAATGACAAAGGGAAAGAAAATGTACTTTACTATCTCAGCTATCGTCTATTCTCTACTGAGGCTAATTATCCACCCATTGAGAAGCATTGCTTAGCTTTAATATTTTTATCCCAAAAGCTATAACATTACATACTTTCTCATAAGGTGTACTTGATCTCTAGAATCAATCTACTGTAATATCTCATGACATGGCTGACACTATCTGGGTGATTGGCATGTTGGTCCATGATTTTTTCATAATTTGACATTACTTTTATACCCCTCTGTGCGGTGAAAGGGCAAGCACTTACAAATTTCTTAGCAGCACACCCACTTCCTGTTGACTCTTTACTTATTGATAACCTCTCTTAGAGGATACTAGCATTCACTACTAGGAGATATATTTTGATGGTGCGGCTTCCTCTGAATGAGGAGAAGAACAATAATCTACTCTTCCAGGAAAGGCAGGGATAGGAGTAGTTCTCCTAACTTGGGACCGCGATGTAATGAGGTTCTCATATCACCTGTCCAATCCTTGCACCAACAACGAAGTCGAATATGAGGCTTTGATTTCTAGTCTGGAGTTAGCCATTACTCTAAGCATCCAGAACATCAATATCTATGAGGATTCTCAACTAGTCATCAATCAAATCATTGAGTCCTACACAGTTCTAAAGCCTAAGCTCCATCACTACCACAAGTACACTATGGAGTTATTGGCCCAAATCCTAAATGTTACTATTTACAAGATTCCTCGAGGAGAAAACATTGTGGTGGATGCCTTAACCAAGTTTGCCAAGGAGTTGGCATGTCTGGAAGATGAGTCCATATCAATAAGGGTCCAAAGTATACAAGTATTATCCCTTATTGATACCAAACTTATCAAAAGTACTCTCTTGTAGGGGAGGTTACCATTGCCAAAAGGGAGGAAGAGTTGGATTGGAGGAAACCATTCATGGATTACCTAAATAAAGGCAAACTATTTAATTAGTTAAATTGAAATCATAATCATATCAAATTTTAATTAAGTCTTGGATAGATCCTTAGGTGTTCTACAACTAAAGAAAATCTTAAGGGAATTATGGTTAAATCACATGTGTGGGAAAACCAAAAGAGTACTTAATTAAGTTCTTTAATTCAATCAACCATTAATTATGAGTTAATTGCATTAGGTCCTTTTTGTTTCTTAGGATCATTGCTAATTTAATTTCCAATTCATATGCATATTATATTGGCTCATAATCATTTGGATGATTATATTAAAGTAATATAGGAGAGGATTAATTAATATATTTAATGCATGTTATAACCTAATTAACTCATAAAATCAACTTAATTATATTTCATTAAACTAAATCAATTAACAAACATGGGAATGGATTAGGATCAACAAACCTTTTCTCACATCCTTGATTCAAATCAAAATATGAAATTAAAAATGATGTTAAGAAAGCTTTGGTTTACTTTAAATGGCTTTATTTAATATGATTATCCTTAGGAATTAATTTCATTGAATGAAATCATGTTTTTATGTTCATTATTCTTTTCTAGTCATGTTAAATATTGTGTCTCATTTGATTTCATACATTCATGCTTTCAAATTTAAATAAATCAAATGGTCTTTCCTCATGTAAGCTTGCATGTGTTGGATTAATTTATAATATGTGTGGCTATTATCACTAATAAATTCAAATTATTTTTCTAAATTTTATAAATCTATTATATTGATTAGAGTGATAGTAGTTATGAATACATATAGGTTTGCATGTGCTTATAACTTAAGTATGGGAAGTAAAGCTTTATTTTTCTTAATTCATGTGCAGTTTTACATGTATTTGAATGTTAATAAGTATATAGTCTATACATCCCAGTAATACGAGGCTTTAGTTAGCCCCAAGGAGGTCATTTGATTACCTCACTTCCCTGGCTAACAATGACACGTACTTATTTGATTTCATTTATATATGTTTCTACACTATAATTTGGATGGAACTTTACTTCATATACATAAATGATTCAATTAAACAAAATATAATTTTTGTGTGATTTTCTTCTCCTTATTTACATATACATTCATGTGCAGTGAGATAGCGAAATATATAGTATGGAAATCTCGGGAATACGAGGCTATAGCTAGCCCTAAGTAAGTCATTTGATTAGCTCACTTTCCTGATTAACAAAGGCACGCACTACCTTATTTCTCTTTACATGTGCATGTATGTATGGATAAAGAATGAAAGTCCCTCTTTTCTACTAAAAATGCATGCATTCATAATTGACTAAGCATTTGGATTAATTAGTCATGTAATTTGGAGCTTTCTTTCTCATATTCATGTATATAAATTTACATATGTTTGAATGCAAATGGGTATATTATTTGGGCATCCTGGGAACACGAGGCTTTAGCTAGCCCCAAGGAGGTCATTTGATTACCTAACTTCCTTGGTTAACAATGACACATAACCATTTAATCTCATCCCTATGTATCTTTTTATAAAAATTTAGATAGAGCTTTAAACTGATATGATTAAATAATTCAATCACATAAAAGAATATAAACATTAAATACACATATATACATTCATCATATAAGTGTGCTAAAACATATTACATGTATAGGTACACTTAAGATCAAAATCATATGCATGTTACATGTGATGGAGAGGAATGAGTTAATATATGTCATGTGATAGTAATTCAATTAGATTAATCTTAAGATGCCTTTTATATTAACTAGAGCTATTTAAGGTGAACCTAAACTTAGGATTAATTAAATCATTTGATAAGCCATTCACTAAAGAGAACTAAATCAAATTAACATGCTTTGGAAAGTGGCTTAAGGTAGGGATGAAAGAGGTTTATCCTCTTTCTTCTCTTTATAAAACTTAGTTGCTAAGTGTAATTACATGAAACAAAAGAAAACACAAATTAAAATTCTCAAATCAATTAAATAATTTCAAGTGAAACTAACCTTTCATACTAAATTGAACCTTTCAAAACTTAGAAGATCGTTACTTTAATGCTTAGTAAGACATACCACACAAGCCTTAACATACACATTAGAATTAAGTCACCACTTCTAGTTTTATGTTAGGATGGTGCATGATATGATATATTTTTGTTTTGTGATGTAATATTTCAGACTAAATGTTAAGGTGTATGCCTCGTAGACTAGATGTTAGGCTGATGTTAGCCTAATCATATTTTCTACAGGGGATTGTGTTTAAGGGGTGCTTAAAGATAAATATAAATGCTCTCTTTGTAGGTTGCTTAAGCTTCTAAGCATAATCCAAGTTAGGGAAGGTGGGCTTGGTTACCCATGTACAGGGTGTTAAGTCCAAATTATATATAACTGCTTGGGATTATATGTGAGTTTAATTAACATGTATTTTGTAGGTATAGTTAGATTTACTTTTCCTATTTTTAATGTAATTTTGAATTAGGAATTAGGATTAGTGTTATAGAGGATTATGATGAGTAGTGGGTAGAAGACTTTGTCTTGGGAGGCCCTGTGATGCCTTTGAAGCAAGCACATCCAAATCAAGAGGAGGAAGAAAGAAGATATAAGGAAATGAAATAATGAAGACCCCCATAGCATTCATTTATTATAAATTATAATTATTCTTTTATATTCCAGGTTGTATAAGCGTAGAACTTGGCTACCCATCTTTTCTTTTTGGATTGTATAGCGGCACCCAACCACACTAGCCTCTTATTCTTTTGCATTAGTTTTATAGAAATGTTTGATGATTTGTTTGGTTTGGACACTAAAAATGGCATGTTTTCTTAGTTTCTTAAATGAACGATGCTTTAATGTGTGTCCTGGATGCGATTAGGCTCTTATGATAAAATAAATTTTCTACCCAAGTAATCACTCATAACTAAAATTCTCTATAACTCATAACCTCGTTATAAAGCCTAGGATGTAAATCAAGATAATTAAAAGATTTAGCAACCCCTTAGTTGTATGATTGAATATTTCATAACATGCATATCATATTATTTAGCTCTTGAAATAGAGGATTTACATCCTTGCATGATAAGAGAATGCATGACCTTTGAGGGCATCCCTTGTGGTGAAAAATATCTCTTCTTGCTAATTTAGCTAACAACTCTATTTCATCATGCATTTAGGCATATAAAAATCCTAAAGCCTTTGTTCAAATGAAGTGTCAAAATTTAAATAAAATCTGAAAAGATTTTACATTATACTAAGTTATTATTCATACAACTCATGCTCTAGTCTCTTAGAGAGTAGGTTTAAGGACTTTAGTCACTTTTTAAATTAATAATAGCCCACCTATCTTGCAATTCATAAGACCAGACTACATAGTTTTAAAATTATACGAGGAGTTAGCTGGAAGCCACTCTAAGTGGTTATAAGTCTAGAAGTCAAATGGTTCATCCTCTCTTGTGGAGGTGAACCTTTATGCCCACCTGACACTTAGATTTAGGTTGTTCTTTAGCTCTTTCTAAAGCTCCCTAGATTTAAGATCCGAGGCAGCTATTTTTTTTAGGCTACAAGCATAAATCCTCACCTCTTAGGCATTTCCACAATCTTGTGTTGCTAGATTATAAGCCATAGTAATCTAATAAAATTTCAACTCAAACAAATTAATTCTCTTTACCTTTAAATATATAAAGCCCAACCACAGGATAGATTGGAATGCTCACTAGGCTTCCTAGTATCATGAGCATTCCCTACCTATTCCCTTTGGCTCCCAAAATAAGTCTTCTCCTTAAACTTTCCCATTTGATTTTCCAAGTATAACCAATCCTTTGATAGTCTAGCCTTGAAATCTTTGGAGATGATAATTTTCTATTTTAATCGAGAGTATTCTTCAGGAATTTCATTCTCTAAGATGTAATTAAATATGGAGGCTTGCCTTCATAGAGAACTTTAGAACCTGATTTAATATAATCCTTATTTTATTCATCCATATAAAATAAGGGGAAAATCTCTGGTATATTTGAAGACCCATCATGTCTTAGGAGTCCTTATTAGGTGATTAGGTCTATTGAAGGGTGATGCCTCTATCATTTGAGATAGTACATCATACCTCAATGTCATACATGATCACTTCAATAAGTACCCTCCTATAATCTACATGGTGTCTCCCCCCACATTTAAAAATAAACACCATAATAGTCTAGCATCGTAATCTTTGGAGATATTTGTTGACTACTTTATTTGATAATATTCTTAATAAATCCCCATTTCTTTAGAAATAATTAACTATGGAAGCTTACTTTCAAAAGAAACTAAAGAACCCAACATAAAATAAACCTTACTTTATTTATCCATGTAAAGTAAGTGAAAGATCTCTAACATATATAAACACATATGTCATAGAAGTCCTTATTAGATGATTGAGTCTATTCTAGGGTGGTGTTCCTATGTTTTGAGATATTATATTATCTATTAGATGTCGTACTCGACCATTTCAATAAGTACCTCCTAAGATTTATGTGGTATCCCTATGACTCCAAATTAAAACATCACACTCCCCATGACTGTTAACTGCCGAGGGGAGCATAAAGATGATTATGGGGTGGAAAATCGCCCCACTAGTGGAAAGAAGTCTATAAAAAAGGAAAAATTTTCTCCCCTTTTTTCCTGACTTCCCCTCTCGACTTTGACTAATTCTCTCTAATTTTTCTAGTAGTTCTTGCTTCTAGAATCCTGTGTTCGCTGCAAGATCAATTCTCACTTTTACATAGCCATATCTCGCCTACAAAAGGTAAAAGATTCATTGTAATAGAGCTTATTACATTCTTTTACATGGCTTTTCTTTATTTGCATGAATAATTATCAAAGAACCTCCACCATTGAACTTAATTTTAGCACAAAAAGAGAAGAAACCTCAGTCATTGATCTTAAATCTAGAACAAGGGAGATGACACCAAAATATGATAACTTAGCATTATCATAACATTATGTTGTACATAATTTTATTAAAAATTGCTAGATTTCACAAGAATTTCTCTCCAAACTATACATTCCTGACTCACAGTGTCGTAGTGCAAAAAGTCCAGCGGAGTAGTGCCACGCTCTCAGGAAATATAATCATATGGCTTTGATTTATAGCATTGTGGTGCCAACTATATGGTGTCGAGGTGCTATGCTTTTGGGTCCCTTGCACTTGATGTAGAGCTGCAATGTCATTCCATCAGTGTTGAGGCATCACGCCTTATAACATGTTCCACCATCAAACTTAGTTTCGACATAAAATAAAACCCTCCCTCCATTGATCTTAGATCTAGAATAAGGGAGAAGAGTGCCTTGCACTGCACATGTAAAAAAATCTAGCATTGCTAAAGCATTACATCACTAAAATTATCAATTTTAGACATTAAGTGAATAACATCTTAGTGCTATACCTGAAGCATCGTAGTGTTATACTCTCTGGTAATGCTTATGTAAAGAATATTATCAGGGCCTTAGCGCTATATATCGAGCATTGTGACATTGTGATATTTTAACACTTCCATAAAATATGGGACATCCAACTTTGAAAATATACACCTGAGTTTTGCTTAGGTCAGCATCGTAGAACTGAATAATAAGCATTGAGATACTGCCCTATTAGATAAAATGACTGAAATAAACCTTTATTGAGCACCACAGTGCGGTGCAATGAGTGTTTAGGCACCACCCTCTTAGGTTTTAAGCCTAAGTCTTGCAGGAAAATAGCATCGAGGTGCTTTCCTTTCTATAAAAACAAAAAATAGACTCTATGATGACACCACGGTGCTAAACAATGAGTGTCATGGCACCGCCCTCTTGGGTAAATAAATGAAATGAACCCATAAAATATGAAGTGATGTTGAATATATGGTGTCGAGCCAAACTTTGATTCAAAGCTAATCCTATGAGAGTGCAAGACACTAATTTCTATTTTCATAAATCTCAGTATAGAATTATTTATACAAGAAATCACACATATTCATAGAGAAAAATAAATACATAAAATATGATGTATTTAATAATATAAAAAGAAATGGGGGTTACATAAATTGCATAAATAATAAATAAAAATATAAAAGAAATGAAAAATGGGGGGAAACTAGTAGTCATATTCATCGTCCTCCTCTTCTTCCTCATCTAGCTCTAGTGGGGCGCTTACATAAGCCTGGTAATGAGGCCCCATAAGAAAAGAAGCCTCACTAGGATCCGTATAAAATTTACAGTTTTCAAACATGTGCATAAGTGAGATATTAAACTTGACCATGTATGAAAATTATTGTTGTTCTGATCCATGTGATTGTCAAATTTTCTCTCCAATTCTTACTGGCACTAACTAGTCTCATTGGCCTTTTTCCTTAGGTTTGAGACTTGCCCTCCAATATTTTGGAGTTGTTTATTTAGGTTTTGGAGGATTTGGCTTGCGACCAAGGGGCACGTGAGCTTCCCCCACCTTAGTTCTAGATCCAAACTCCTTAATGACCTTTTTGGACAAGGGAGCCTTTTGTATAAAGACTTCCTCATCATGATCCCCTATCATGCTCACCTCAACAAACAAAGCATAAATAAGAGAAAGATGTCTAAAGCCTACTATAGTACTACCCTCAAGCATATTATAGATAGAATTATAAAAAATATTCCCTACATTAATATTAAAGCCCTTCTGGATCACAAAATTCAAAATGACCCTATCCCTAGTTATCTCACTAAAAGTAATGCTAAGTTTTAGCCTCAACAATGAGACTCTTGGAAGAAAATTTGATAATTTTCTTCTCCACCTTTTTTACTAGATATTAGAATTCAATGAGGAAATTAAAGATTTCATCGAAATGAAGATGATCATTGTTGACCTCACTTTTGGAGTGAGCTCTCAACTTTCTTATCATAGATCTAGGACTCTTATAGACACTAAGAGTTTCTTAGTCTTAAGACACTTCTAGTGATTAAGTGAACACTTAACTTAAGCCTAGGGACTTAAAAAGATTAGTCATAGGAATAGGTTATTCCTTAGAGACTTAAGAAAACTTGCCTACCCTATAGCCTAATCCAAATCCATGCTTTCCCTCTCAAATTAAACTCACACCAAGCCCAAACCAAATTTTCCAAGACTTATACTCAATCCCATGAATAAATAAAAGCTCAAGATTTCTCAATAAAATCCCATGATTATATTCAAAACCCTTCCTAAGCCCTTTGATTTCATCTTATGGACTTAGCCTTAACCAAATTCAAATTCAATTTAATTGATTTTCTCAAAGATCAATTCAATCCTTCAATCATTTACCAAGTCCAAATCCAAATTCCAAACCAAATAATTTGATCTCAAAATCAAATGCAAATTCCAAAATCCCTTCCTAAGCCATATGAACCACCTTCATATGCTTAGCTAAATATCAACCCAAATTATCCCAAACTTGATTGATTTCTTTATAAATCAATCATTCCTTCATTTATATTCACAAATATAAATAAAATCCAAATTCATATGAGCCAAAACCAAATCAAACTAAGTCAAACCAAGCCTTCCTTCTTAAGCCATATGACCTATCTTCACAAACTTAACCAAATCTTAACCCAAATAAACCTAATCAATTGATTCTTTTATAAATCAATTGTTCCTTCATTTGTATTCACAAATATAAATGAAACTCACCCTCCAATGACCAACAATAAATCAAACTAAATCAATTCCCTACTTAAGCCCTTTTGACCTAAATCCTTAAGCTTGGTCAAACTTGCTTCCAAATCACTCCAAACTCAAGTGATTTTCTCATGAATCATTTTTTACTTTCATTTATATTTACAAATATAAATGAAATATAAATCCAAGTGGCCAAAACCAAACCCAAATCAAATCAAATCTCCAATTTTTGCTTTTTAAGCCAATTTCTTGAACTTGGCCAAATGATATCCAAATCAATCAAAAACCCATGGACTTCTTCATGAATCAATCATTCCTTCACTCACTCACCCAAATATATACATAAACTATAAATATAAAACCAAACTTAGGTCAACCCAAGTCAAGCCCATGTTAATCTTTTTGACTTGAAAACTTCAAATGACCGAAAATCCATTACACTCCAAAATGATTGCAATTGGATTTATGTTTCAATCCTAGGCTCATATATGAGTTCAATTAAACTTGAATCAAGCAAAAATAAAACCAATTGACCCATTTAGGTCCACTTGACCCAAGGTGACCTAAAAGACCTTTTTGAGCCAAGTTCTAATCTAACCCAAATTGGATTGAACCAAGCCCATCCAAACCTCATATCATAATCAACAATCATCCTAGGGTGATCAAATACCTTGAATTAGGTCAAACCAAGTCAACTTGGTTCTTTGACCAAGTCAACCTTTAGCCCAAATACAACTCAAACTAGCCAAAACCCTAAACTATTGATTCAAACTCATTCATAATCAATGATTGAACATGAACAAACACTTAATTGAGCCAAACAAAGTCCAATTGACCATTTGACCCAAGTTGACCCAAATTGGCCTAAATAGCCAAAATGGGTCAAATCATGACTTAACCCAAATTGATTGTAACCAATGGCTCAAGTTCATTCAAAATCATTTGTTGAACTTGACCAAAGCCATGATTGAGCTCAATTCAACTAACTGGTCAACTTGACCTAACCTAGCCCAAATTGACCTAAAAGGTCAAATTGGCTAAAACCAAAATTAAATACAAATCAAAGCAAAGAAAAGCTAACAATAGTCTTCAATTAACCAATTGAATATTACCCAACACCTAACCTAACCCAATTTAGTCAAATTGGTCAAAATGGTCAATATGACCCATTTGACCTATTTAAATCCAAGTGGGCCAAAATTAAACCTAAGCTAAATTGATTGAAACCACTTGAACTAAACTCTCTAAATCATCATTTGAACCTAACCCAAGCCTTGGTTTGGCCCAATTTGACCAATTGGTCAACCCAACCCAACATGAACCCATTTGACCAAATGAAGCCTAAGCACCCAAAACCAACCCATGGAACCTTTGTGGTTGACCAAACCTAACCCAAATTGACCCTAGGTCAACCCAAAATCTACCCAAAATCAAAGTGAACCCCATCCAAGGAAATTAACTATTGGACACACTGCATTTGCATTGGATTCTCTCCATAAGAAGTAAGGTCCACTTTCTTCTCTCATGGGCAGCCATTAAACTTCCTAACATGGCATACCTAACCTGCCTAGCCCAACCTAAGCATGCCTAGGACTTACCATGGACCAAAGGAAGCACACTTCCTCTCTCCATCACCCATGGCAACCCATGGAAGGAAGGAAATCCACAATCTCCCTATATCAGACATTGAGCTTCCTGCAATAGCTTTCTCCAACCCCAACATGCCATGTGGGCCTGATGATGAACCCTCTGGCACTTGATGGTGGTGAATCGGTAGAAATTCAAGGATGGATCTCATCCATCCACACCACATGATTGTGGGGTATACCCCCTCAATTTGAGTGGGATTCATGGCCATTCGCACTAAGTGAGTTCTTTAAGTGTTTTCAAAATCTTAGAGAGCTTCTTAGAGCACCCCGAACATCCCTTGATCGACATTTCCCCTCTATGTGTGAAATTGAAATAAGGCATCCCCATTCTGATTCATACTTCTTCTCCACTCCATCAAACTCCAATTCCTTGCACATCCATCATACTCCTTCAAGGCTAATCCAATCATCCCTTGAGTTCCAAAGCCACAAAAAGCCATAGTTCGATCAAAGCTAAGGCTCTTGAGTAAGTGAGTTAGTCCATAGAGCGATCTACCCCAAATTAAGGCTCAAGCTCCTCAACAAGGCTTCGCCTCAACTAGGCGAAACTACCTCGGTCAATCCCACCGCCGAACATTAGCTCCAGTGAGGTAATTTCTCAAAATTGATTCTTTTATGAAAATGGGTTGGTCTTTTATGAAGGAAGTTACATGTTATGAGATCTCCACCATTAGATCTCTTTATTTTGCCTCCCTGAAGGTGTGGGATTGATTTGATCTCCATTAGAGCTCGGGTGAGCTCAGATCAAGCGATGAACGATGGACCATCTCCGTCTCTCACCACTCAGGAGGAGATAGATCATGGGTCATATGTTTCATATGATCAAAATAGTTGGCTCTGATTAGATCACGCATAGATTCCACTCTATTTTCTCCTTAACCATAAGATTTAATCATAGTCGTCTGATCTTAGATCAGATGGTCCACAAGAAAGGGCATCCGCTGCTGGCAGATTCAGTCACGTGATGTGATAACTTAAATAACCTATCCTATGGTGCCACATGGAAAGCACGCCGCGTCAACAGGCACATGGTGCCGATGAGATTACGCTTAAGTAGGGTTGTTTAATTAATTTTTAAGGCTAAATCTTCTAAAATTCATAACTAATTATAAACAAATTCAAAAAATATAAATAAAGGCTCATTTTAAAGGTATTTCAGAGGAGAATATAAGAAAATTAATATTAATTAATTTTGAATAGTAATTTATAATTAATTAAAGTTTATTTAAAATTTTAATTAGCCTAATTACTCTTTAATTAATTATCCAATTAATTTTAAACTTTCTAAACATATTTAAGGGGATTCCTCTGCCTCCTCTATTTTTAAGGAATTTATTGGATAGTTAATTAAAGAAATTGATTGATTAAGCCTTAATTACTCTCCTACCTTAATGAATGATAATTAAGTAAATGAACAATAAATTAATCAATTGATTAATCTCATTAGCCTCTATTAACAGTGGAAAAACTTAGGGAAATGGGTTGGGACCTCTCTTCCAACCTTTTCGTTAAATCTTCTTCATTCCCTCTTTAAAATTAATTAATTAAAGCTCATTAATTAATTAATTAATTAAATCAATCAAAACTCAAATCATATTTAAACTTTAATTAACTATTTGAAAAGATTTAGGGATTGAGACTTAGGCTTCCTTTTTTTATCTCTTTCCCTAAGTCTATTTCATATTATTAATCAAGGATAATTATGATTTAATTACATAATTAGTGAACCTTAATCAACTTAATTGAACATGTTTTTCCTAATTAATTCTTGGGAAGCTCTTTGGGTGTTCAATAACCTAAAGAGAGGCCTAATGAAATTATGGTTAGCTTACATGTGTGAGAAAACCATAAAAGTAATTAAGTGAGTTCCTTAAGCTTAATTAGTTAATCATTATGAGATAATTTCATTAGGCCCCTTTCATTTCATAGGAGCATTGCTATTTACTTTTCAATTTATTTGCACATCATATTAGCTCATAATTGTCTAATTAATTACATTAAGGTGACATAGGTAAGGGTTAATTAATTGATTTAATCCAGACTTAACCAATTCATAAAATCAACCTAATTTCTTTTTATTAAATAAAATTAACTCACACATATGGGGGATGGGATTAGGATTAGCAAACTTCTCTTAAATCAAATCAAACATGAAATCAAAAGTGACTTTAAGAAATTTTGGTTTAATTTAAGTAAGCTTGTTTAATGTGATTGTCCTTAGGAATTAGTTGGATTGAATGAAATTACATGCTTTTGTTTCTTTATTTCTTTCCAATCATGTTAAAATGTTGTATGCCACTTGTATTCATACATTCACTTCTTTCAAAAATTAATTAAATAAAATGGGTTCCTTTATGTCAAACTTGCATGTGTTGACTTAATTAGAAATATGTGCGGCTATTATCACTATTAAATTATAAATATATTTTCTAAAACTTATTAATGAATAATTATATATATTGTGACTTTAGTTATAAATATATAGGAGGCGCATGTGAATATAAGCTTAGTGTATGAAGTAAAGTTTCTTTCGTAGTCACATGTTGATTTGCATAAGTATGAATGTTAATGGGTGTATTAGTCTGGATATTCCGGGGACGCACGACTTTAAGTAGCTCCCTTGGGGCAGAACAATGGTGACATACCTATTTGTTTTCACTCTTATGTATTTTGACATTAGAATTTATATAGAGCTCCAATTCATTCACACAAGTAAGAATAATGGTGACGTACTTGCTTAAAACTTTCATACATTTGAATTTGTATTTAGCTAATGAATAAAAACTCCCTTTTTCCTATTATAGAGACATGCATTCATATTTTGTTCAAGTGGTTCGATTGATTAATCATATGATTTAGAGTTCTTTTCTTATGCTTTTATATAAGAATTTAGATAGGGCTTTAAATTAATATGACAAAATAATTCAACCAAATGAAACATCAATTCCAAGTACATTTGCTTACATTCATCATTTAAGTGTGGTAACATATAAATTGCATGTATAGTTATGTTTAAGACTTATTCATATGCATGTTATATATGATGAAAGAAATGAACAAACATGTGTTATGTAATAGTAAAAAATTCTAATTAATCTTAAGATACCTTTTCATTGAATGAGACTATTTAAAGTGAGCCTAAACTTGGGATTAATTAAAATACGTAATAAGCCATTCATTAAAGAGAATTGATTAATTAATTAGCTTTAGATGTGGCTTAAGGTAGGGATGAAAGAGAGTGATCCCTCTTTTCTTCTCTTTATAACACTTAGTTGTTTAGTGTAGGCCAAGTGAAATAAAAGAAAATACTAAGTAAAACTCACAAATCAATTAAGCCACTTAAAGTGAAACCACCCTTTATAATTAAATCTCTCCATACTTAGAAAATTATGATAAAGCCTAGCTAAGGCATACCACACAAGCCTTAATACACACACCTTAGATTAAGTCACCACTTCTAGTCTTATGTTAGGGTGGTACATGGTTTGATATGTGTTTGGTTTTATGATGTATTATTATAAACTAGATGTTAGGGTGTATGCCTCGTAGGCTGGATGTTAGGCTGTAATTAGTCTAATTATGTCTTCTGCAGGAGATTGTGCTTAAAAATAAATATAAATGCTCTCTTTTGCGAGTTGCTTAACCCCTAATCATAATCTAAATTAAGACAGGTGCACTTGGTTATGCATGTGCAAGGTGCTAAGTCCAAATTATATATATAACTACTTGAGTTGTATGGTGTGTTTTAGCTAACACTTATTTTGCTGGTGTAGTTAGATTTATTTTTCCTATTTTTGAGGTAATATTGCATTAGGAATTAAGATTAGTGTTATGGGGGAATTAGGATGAGTGGAGGCTAGAATGTTTCATCTTGGGAGGCCCCCATGATGCCTTTGAAGAAAACAAATCCAAAGGAGGAATGAAGGAGACATGAAGAAAGAAGATATGAAGACCCCCATAGCATTAATTCATTTGTAATTATAATTATTCTTTCATATACCAGGTTGTATAAGGGTAGAGTTCGGCTACCCATTTTCTCTTTTCAGGTTGTACGGCGGTACTCGACTGCACCGGTCTATTATTCTTTTATGTTTGGTTTATAAATTATTTGATGTTTGATTTATAATTATCAATAGAAATGGCATTTCTCTTTTCTAGTTTCTTCATTGAAATGATGATTTAATGTGTGGTCTGGATCCGTTTAGGTTCTTAGAGAATAAATAAATTTTCTACCTAACTACAAATTATAACTAAAATTTTGAAATAACTCATAACCTCATATAAATCCTAGGCATTAAATCAAGATAATTAAAAGATTTAGAATCACTTTAACTGAATGTTGTATGTTTCACATCATGCATGCATATTCTCTCTTTCTTGAAAATAGGGGATTCCCATCCTTGCATGATAGGGGAATGCTTAATTTTTGAGGGAATCCCTTGTGGCAGAAAATACCCCTTCTTGCTGATTTAGCAAATAATCTAATTTCATCATGCATTTAGACATATAATCTCTTTTGGCCTTAGTCAAATTGGAGTGTCAAAAATGAATTAAAATTTGACAATATTTGTATTAGATTAAATCATTGCTCATGCCACTCAAGCTCTAGACTCTTAGGGAGTGGGTTTAAGGATTTTAACTTTTTTCTCAATATGAACAACCTAACAATCTTGCAAATAATATGACTTGACCACATGATTTTAAAATGTAGGAGGAGTTAGCTAGCCGCCACTCCAAGAGATTATAAGTCCAACATCGGGCAGTTTATCCTCTCTTATGGAGATAAACCATATACCCATCTTCCCTTAGATTTAAAGCGTGCTTTAGCCCTCGCTAAAGTTTCCTAGATTTAGGATTTGAGGTTACTATTTTCCCTCAGGCTACAAGTATAAATCCTCATCTCATAGGCATTTCCATAATCTTATATTGTGTGATTATAAGTCCTAATTTTCTAATAAAATTTCAATTCAAATATATAATTCCCCTCAATTTCAAATATATAAAGCCCAACCAAAGAATAGTTTGGAATGTTCACTAGATTTTCTAGTATCATGAGCTCTCCCTACTCATCTTCCTTTAGCTTCGATAATAAGTCTCTCCTTTTTTCCCCATTAATTTTCCAAACATAGCCAATTTATTGATAGTCCTATCTTTGAAATCTTTGGAGACAATAATTGCCTACTTTAATCGAGAGTAATCCTAAGGAACTCACCTTCCTTAGGATGTAATTAACTCTGGGGGCTTACCCCCTATAGGAAACTTTAGTACCTAGTTTAAATAAATTATGCTTTATTCATCCATGAAAAGTAGGGGGAAAATTTGTGGTACATTTGAAGACCCATCATGCCTTAGGAGTCCTTATTAGGTGATTAGGTCTATTATAAGATAGTGATTTCTATCTTTTGAGATAGTGCACTATTCCATAATGTCATACCCTATCACTTTAATGAGTACCACCTCATATCTGCATGGTCTCCCCCATACACATAGATTGAAAAGAAACACCATAGATTTTTCTGGTGACTCCACTGGGAAAAGTTCCTCTCTCCATCTCTAGTAGACAATTATTATCTCCAAGCATCAATAGTGGACTTATATTTCATATGAGTCCAAGACTATCTTTCCATCCATTGGTACATATACTAGAGTTGGAGTTTCCCCTCTTTTTCAAAAGCACACTTTTGAAAATGACCACCGTCATTCAATATACTTAAATTTATTGAATGAAGATTATATTTTCAAATAAAATCATAACACAAAATTAAAACTTCACTTAATATATTTCACATATGTTAGGGTTGAAATTTTTCTGTTTTCAAAAGTAAGAAATCACACACATAAAATCAAGAACTATTTGGACTCCATTTAAATACCCACATTTGTCAAATGAGAGTACCACTTTCAAAATCCACAAAAGCAAATTGAACTCTATTTAACATACCCAAATTTGTTAAAGAGATTTCTCTTTTTTTAAATCATAATTCACTTGGCTCTTACTTTACATACCAAATTTGTCAAGTAAGGGCCTCATTTCCGAAAATCATATCATATTTGATTCCTACTTAACATACCAAATTTGTTAAGAGTCCCCCCTCTTCAAAAAAATCATAATCACATTTGATTCCTACTTAACATACCAAATTTGTTAAGTAGGAAGTCTTATTTTTAGAAGCAAATTAAATCATACTTGATTTCCACGTAACATACCAAATTTGTTAAGTGGGAGGTCTCATTTTCAAAAACAAATCATATCACTTTTTTTTTCTACTTAACATACCAAATTTGTTAAGTGAGAATCCCTTTTTTCAAATCATAATACACTTAACTCCTACTTAACATACCAAATTTGTTAAGTAAATGTCTCATTTTCAAAAATCATATCACATTTGATTCCACTTAACATACCAAATTTGTTAAGTGAGAATCCCATTTTTAAATCATATCACATTTGATTCTTACTTAACATACCAAATTTGTTAAGTGAGAATCTCATTTTCAAATCATTTCACATTTGATTGCCACTTAACATACCAAATTTGTTAAGTGAGAATCCCATTTTCAAATCATATCACATTTGATTCCTACTTAACATACCAAATTTTTTTAGTAAGACTCCCATTTTTAAATCATATCACATTTGATTCCACTTAACATACCAAATTTGTTAAGTGAGAATCCCTATTTTCAAATCATAATACACTTGACTCCTACTTAACATACCAAATTTGTTAAGTGTCTCATTTTCAAATCATAAGTACACATGACTCCCACCTAACATACCAAATTTGTTAAGTGAAAGTCATATTTTCAAACACATATCAAACACATTTGGCCTTGACTTAACATACCAAATTTATTAAGTAATAAGCATCATTTTTAAATCAACATATATCACACACATAACCAATCATCACAAGCAAAGATACTTCCATAAATTTTCCAAACATATAATCAAAACCTCTTCTTAGCACACTTAAATTTGCTAAGTAAGAATTTTTCCAAATCAAAATTTTCAAACAAGGCATACATTACAAATATCTTCAAAGGTCTCTCCAAATATTCAAAGCCCGCCCAACCTACTTGAATTGGTTGAGTATGGGTTTTAAATCAAAATCATATGGTAAAGTCTCTCCTCACATCAAAAATCTCTCCAAAATTCAATGAACCTCACTTAGCATACCTAAATTTATTAAATGCGTGTTCAAATTCCAAACTAAGTATAGAAATTAATGATTGAATGCAAACAACAAGGAAAGGGTCTCACTAAATTATATTTCAATATAGCAGCTATCTTCTAGTCCAAGGATCATGGCTTCTAGCAAGTTCATCTTCTTCCCTTCGTAAATTTCCCTTAATCAATCGCCAACTGATCTACTTTGGTCATTTTGAGGGGGTTTGTATTACTTGTGAGGGTCAGCCATCACAACCATTAGCAAGGATGAGGTGGTGGGATAGATGCCACTCATTTGATTGGACATCCTATCTAACTCTAAGTTTCCCTCACTATAGAGGAAGGATGTGGTAGTTCCCAGACCCCATTCAATGCTAGTGTCAGTACATGTAGGTTTAGTTGCCCCTGCCATAGCTCCAGTGAGAGCTACTACCTCCTCTTTCGTCACTCCAAAGTGGAAGGCTATCTTAGCCTCTAAAATAGTCTCCTCCACCTTCGAGTAGCAGCTCTTGCTCCTTGCTCACCACACTGCACAATAAAATTGAAAGATTGCGTGAGTATGAGCCAGCAAAGAGAGCTTGATCCTATATAGAGGAGGGTTCTCCCCATAAGACCTCTCCACTTTTGAGTGGCAATAGATTCCGCTCCCTCTCAGCCTTAGATGGAGAGGAGGATTCCTAGATGATCTCTACATCTCCTCCACCATCAGCATACCATGAGGCAATGGCTAGGGAGCATAGGAGGCCCTTCATCGGACTTAAGACTATTCTATGCCTAGTTGGTAGAGCTTACAGATGCTAGGAGTCTGGTACCTTGTTTGATTTATTATATGTGATCCCTAGAAGTGTTAGGGGTCAGATCCACAAAGAGAGAGAGCCATGGAGGCTTGGGTATCTATCCATGGCAGAGAGATGCGGAGGTATGCCTGACCCTCACTTTGATGGATTTTCCGATCACCGGCCATTTAGAGAATTGTTCTTACTACAGCCACCATGAGAGAGATCTCGCTAAGAGGTATTGCCATCACATTGCTCCCCTCACCGTCCACCACCACTAGTTTAGCTCGTAGCATCTACCACTCCCGCCAAGGTTCAGAAGCCCCCATCCGGGGAGAGACCTTCCTGGTGATCGTATGACCAAGGATCTCCCATCCATTCCACTGAGGTGAAATTGAGCTCTCCTGCTCGATCACCTACCTCAGTTGTGGTCAAGAAGGAGTGGCAACCCAAGAGCATCATTGTCATACCACCTCCACCATAGCATATAGACACAGAGAGGGGAAGGGACACAGACATAGTCCCCATGATAGTTGATCCCCCGAAGAGTGTCTGTAAAGTGTCAATTGCAGAGGAAGAGCACAGCCATACAAGCATGTCATGAGTGCTCATGCCCTACTGCATCAGTAGATCCTAGATGACATTTGGAGACTTCACCGAGAAGCGACTTAGTGACCATTAGATTAGGAAGATAGGTCCACTTTGATCTTGATGAGGATGGCATGTTAGACAATAAAGTTGGAATCCGCATGGTTGATACATGAGGGTCCTTACAACGGGATCAGCTCAGCTATGAAGATGCTGTGCTCGAGGAAGGTGACACCTCTCACTCATCTTAGCACCTCCTCCACCAGCTTAGACAGAAGGATGATCACATTGACATGATGGAGAAGAGAATTGAGGAGTTGATGGTAGTGGTTGCAGCATTACAGAACTCATCCCCAGTTTCCTAGCCTTCTCCTATGATAGTCGACCGTCTAGAGTTGATACATGCCTCAGATCATCCTAGGTGCACTCCCGAAGAGGAAGACACTTTTAGTTTGCATAAGAGGGTTATAGATGGCAGCTCCATGCATGAGAAGGATATCAAGAACATGGTAGAGCAGTACATGAAGGAAGCAATGGTGCAATTTTGGGGAGCTCATCTATTCCAAAGGGTAGACCATACCAGGAGGAATTTGATGTAGTTCAATACCCCAATGGTTTTGTGCCACCTTCTTTCAAGATCTTTGATGGTAGTGAGAACCCATGTTAGCATATCGCACATTTCAGAGCTAGTTACTACAATACTGGTGGCAATGACGCATTGTTGTTCACACTTTTTGTCAACAGCCTAGTAGGGGTTGCATTTGATTGGTATGTTGAACTACCCAATAGTTCGATAGAGACTTTTGCTGATTTGAAGCACATCTTCATCAAGAGGTTTGTTGGAGCTCATCCAAGAGTGACTGTAGGCAATCTTGTCATAGCGATACAAGTCCCCAATGAGTTTCTTGTTGATTATATTCTTAGGTGGCACAACCTAAGCATGAAATGCAAGCCGCAGCTATCTGAACAGCATCCCTTTGAGATTCTTCTCAAAAATATTCATGGTCTGGTTACCTTCATGCTTAATAGCTTTACCATCGAGACATTTGAGAAACCAATCAACAAGGCTTCTAGCCTATAAGAGGAAGCCAAATAATTACCCTTCCCTGACTAATTATCTCGGCCCAAGCTGCATAAGGTGTTCAAGAGGAAGCTAAGGATAGTTGTGTCAGTAAATAAAGGGAAGCAGCCAGCCAGAGTCCAGTATGAGAGACCCTGAGCTCAACAGCCTCATTGGCAAACTCCTCTGCCACCACCTCGACCATCATATTGGCCACCTCAACCGCCACATTGGCCATTCCTACCACATCAGTAGCCTACCCAGCAGCGGTATTCCAATCCCCTGCTAGGTAGCTATTACTCACCTACTCTTACTGATAGATTAAATAAGCCATATTCATTCAAGAGGAAGGGAGTTAAGAAAATTTTTAAGAATCTCTTAAATAAACCTGACTTTCAGTTACTAGAGACTGGAGGATGTGGGCAAGAGTGATGATCCTAACTATTGCCCCTACCAATGCAATGTTAATCATGTCTTGGAGGATTGTATTAGTTTTATGAATTGGCTTGAGCATAGCTATAAGTCAGGCGATGTAGTTATCCCCAAGGAATACTTATTAGAACAACCTTCTAGTTCTTTTAGGATAATTCTTGGGGAAATCTGTGATCCTCTCGAACAAAAGAAGGTTGGGATATTGCCTTATCCTGAACCTCTAAAAAAGTAATTTCTAAAATTAAGAAACTCTCTATAGTGTTTAGGTAGCTCAAACCTCCAACATGAAGGAAGGTAAGTTGCCAAAGATAACTTAAAGAAGGTGACATTAGTAAGATCAAATTCACCCCACTTTGCCCGAGATAGTCTAGTATCACAACCACCATCCAAGTCCAGCACTCTATATATAGTTGCAGCTACTACTTCCTCCACTAGCTCCTCTTCTGCTAGTAGGAGCATTGTATCAATGGACAAGGGTATTAAATCCCTTACCTCACTTACCTTGTTACATTTCTTTCATGTACCTCCACCTAAGAAGAAATCAATGAAGAAAGCTTTCACTTTCATCTTGTCCACTTCTGATACTTTATACTTTATTACTCTTGAAAACTCTCTCCAATTCTAGAAAATAATAATAATAGCTCTAATCATTCTAGTCCATTCTCTTCAGATTTAGAATCAGAATTTTCTTTTATGAATCAATCGGGTTCACCTCTTGAGATTGACTTGGAGTCAACGACTCAGAATCAAAGGCTAGTATGCGATGAGAAGATAGAACTTTCCATAAGTTCATCATCCCATGAAGTCATTGAAGTCAACCCGTGCATTGATAAAGTTCTACCTCATAGGGCAACATCTCAAGAAAAGAGTAAATAAGTCATTGGTTCCAATGAGCAGATAGCCCTTTCATAGGATGCTCCACCTATGGATATGCATGTGAAGGACCAAGTCAGAGTTGATTACAATGTCCTAGTGCATTTTATAAAGTTTTCAACTAAGTTAAGCATATATGATGCCTTTGTCTTATCCAAAGAGATGAGGGAATCTCTAATCAAGGCTCTACTTGATCCAGAGATATGCTTATCTCAATTGATTCATCAAGAGAGGCACAACATCAAGAATGGTTACATTTAGTGATGAAGACCTACTTCGGACAATGAGCACAACTACTCTTTACATTATAGGATGTGATACGGTATCAAGAGTTCTTGTTGACCAGGATTCATCAGTCAACATTATGAGTCTAAGAACCCTTGCCTACTTGAGGATCAACATCTCCAAACTCAAAAATGAGAGGATGATATTGAGAGGAATCAATGAACAAGGAAAGAGGGCCTTAGGCTCTATAGTGTTTCCACTAGAGATAAATGATTAGAAGACTGAAGCCATGTTTCACATCATAGACTTAGATACATTTTTCAATGATTTTCTTAGGAGACCGAGGATACATGAACACAAGACTATTCCATCATCTCTACATTAATGCATGAAGTTCATAAGAGATGGGATTGAGTACTATGTCAAAGGAGATCTCAAATAGTTCACAGTTTAAGAGGTCAGGATATATGAGGATGCGGCCTATTTCTTTCCCCAAAACCAACAAGTTCATTCACGTGAGTTTGTTCAAGATCCCCAAGAGGAAAAAAAGAAAGAAAAAAAATAAAAAATAGAAAAAGAAAATAAAAGAGAGCGAGAAGTGGACTTAGGGGAAGACATAAAGCCTGATATTATATTCCACCCATACATTACTCCATTCAAACATATGGGAGAATGACCCAACCTCCACTAGAAGTGAGGCAGAGGCCTCGTGAGGTGAGAAACCTCCTATTGGCCACCCAATAGATGGTATTTCCCAGCCATCAGGAGTACACTTGCTATCCACATAGACTTAGAGTCTAGTTCAAAGGATCAGTCTTATGTGGTTAGCACACCAGCCAGCTCTTCTCAACATCATATCCCTTTAGAGGTGACACTCGAGCAAGCAGCAATGAAGATCGAGCTCCAAGGCAAAGAATAAATGTATCCAAGCCTATAAGTGAAATAGTCAGAAGTCAGTTAGGAACCTTAGCTCTAGCCCCATATTCTTCTCAAAAAGTTAAGAGTTTTGTAGTTAAGGAAGCCTCTAAATCATCTGCAAACATGAAGACCTAGAGGTTCTTTCTGGGAGAGTCATCCTCAAGTCAAGAAGTTGATGTAGAATTTGAGGATGATTCATATAAAGATTTAATAGAATTACCTTTCCATTGGTACTCGCCCCGTGTTCTTAACTTAGCAAAGAAGGGATTAATCCCACAAACTTGGTCAAAGCACATGTCAGACTATTTCAAAAGAATATGGAAGAATGAAGGTAGAAGCTTTGAATCAATACCCAGACTAGGATTCGGTACAATGGGTCCAATTGATGATGGCGATTATTTCCTAGTCATCATAAATCATTTAGAATCTGATGGATTCTTTTCAAATCATGCTAACGCATATGAGGAGGTGTGTCTAGAAACTTTAGATACTCTAGATGATCTCGAAGTCAGAGATGCACCATTAGAGTTTGAAGAGGAGATCTGGTCAACCATCGATGAGCTTAGAGAGATCAACTTAGGAACTGAAGACAATCCACGTCTAACATATATATGTTTCTTATTGAATAATACTAAAACTAATGACTTAGTTAGGCTATTGACTAAGTTTAAGGACTACTTTACATGGAGTCATGAAGAGATGCTCGATTTGTCTCCTGACGTGGTAGTCCATAAACTAGCAATAGAACATAATGCTAGCCCTATCAAGTAAGCTCTTAGATGCATGCGATTAGACATTAAATAGCAAGTCATTTTTGAAGTCAAGAAATTGATCGATGCTAGCTTTATCAAGGAAAAAAATATATCCTACCTAGTTAGCTAGTGGTGTTCCAGTTAAGAAGAAGAATTGCCAAATTCATACATACGTCAATTTTACAGATCTAAATAAGGCATGTCCAAAAGATGAATTTTTACTACCAATACCAGAATTGATGGTTGACATTGTCTCATCTCATGCAATCTTCTCTTTCATGGATGACTCATCTGGTTACAACCAAATTAAGATGGCCCCTAAAGATGAAAGAAACATTACGTTTTGAACCCCGATCAAAATCTTTTGCTATAGGGTCATGCCTTTCGGCCTTAAAAATGTTGGTGCTACATACCAGTGAGTCATGACACGAATCTTCAATGAACTTATGCATCATCAAGTTGAATATTACGTTCATGATCTCATAGTCAAAAGTAAAGAAAAGGAAGACCACCTCTTTGACTTGAGAGTAGTTTTTAAATGGTTAAGGTAATTTAACCTTAAAATGAATCCCCTGATGTGTGCATTCAGAGTAGCTTTAGAGAAATTTCTTTAGTTTATTGTTTGACACCAGGGAATAGAAATCAATCTAAAGGAGATCAAGGAAATATTAAAAATGCCACCCCCTAAAAGTCTAACTCAACTCAGATCATTCCAAGGGCGGTTAGCATATCGAAGATGCTTCATTTCTAACCTATAAGAAAGATGTCAGTCGTTCTCAGCACTTGTCAAAAATGATGCCAAGTTTAAGTGAGATGATAAGTGCCAACATGCATTCGAAGATATCAAGCACTATCGGATGATGCCACCAGTTCTAACAGCCCCTATCCTGGGAAAGTCATTGATATTATATACTACTACATTAGATGACTCCCTCAGTGCTTTATTGGCCCAAGCCAATGATGAAGGGAAAGAGAACAGACTTTATTATCTCAGCTATCGTCTAATCCCTACTAAAGCAAACTATCCACATATTGAAAAGCTCTGCTTAGCTTTAATCTTTGCATCCCAAAACCTACAACACTATATGCTTTCTCATAAGGTTAACTTGATCTCTAGGATCAATCCACTACAATATCTCATAATACGACCGATGCTATCCGAATGATTGACACGTTGGTCCATGATTTTGTTATAGTTTAATATTATATTCATACCCCTCCATGCTATGAAAGGATAAGGGCTAGCAGATTTCTTAGCAGCACACCCACTTCCTACTAATTCTCTGCTTAGTGATGAACTCCCTGATGAATAAATCATGAACTTATGGGACACTAGCATTTTCCACTAGAAGATGTACTGTTATGGTGTGGCTTACTTTCAAAAGGGAGAAGAACCACGATATACTTTTCCATGATTGAGTTGAAATACTTAGAGTTAGCCATTACGCTATACATCCAGAGCATCAACATCTTTGGGGATTCTTAATTAGTTATCAACCAAATAGCTGGGTCTTACAAGGTTTTAAAGACTAAACTCGATCACTACCACAAGTACACCATGGAGTTGTTGGCCCAAATCCTAGAGGTTACTATTTATAAGATTCCTCTAAGAGAAAATGCAGTAGCATATGCATTAGCCAAGCTTTCCAAGGAGTTGGCATGTCCGAAATATTCCATACCATTAAGGGTCCAAAATAGATAAGTCTTATCATTTATTAATGCTATACTCATCGAGGGTCTCTCTCTTGAAGGGAAGGTTGTTGTTTCCAAAAAGGATGATGGGTCAGATTGGAGGCAACCATTCATGGATTATTTAACTATAGGAAAGCTACCTCAAGAGAAATACTTAGCACATAAGATGAAGCAAAGATCCCTTTCCTACACTCTCATAGATGGCACCTTGTACTGACAGTCTTTTGATCATATATGGTGACTTTATTTGGACAAACATGAAGTCCACAGGATCATGATCGAGGTACACTCTGGTTTATGTGGAGCACATCAATTCAGTTTGAAGATGAAAGCCAAGATCAAGAGTTTGGGATACTACTAGCCTTCGATGATCATAGACTGTATGGATGTAGCTAGGTGATGCCATCAATATCAGGTACACAGTGTGGTCTTACATTAACCACCCAACATTCTACACCCTACCTTGGCTTCTTGGCCATTTGAGTGTTGGGGTACTAACATAGTGGGTCCGATCGATCCTCTTTCTTCTAAGGGTCACCGGTTCATTCTAGTTGCCACCGACTACTTTTCTAAGTGGGCAAAGGCAATCCCACTTAGAGAGGTCACAGCTCAGCATGTACTCCAGTTTTTTAGAAACCATATCATATATAAGTTTAGGGTGCCTCAATGAATTATATCTGATAATGGTACTGTAGTCAAGAGCACTAAAATCAATAGCTTTTCTTGAAGACACAACAGAGATTGGAGATATTCTACTATCTACTACCCAAGGGTAAATGGCTTAGCAGAATCCTTCAATAAAACTCTCAACTGAATATTAAAAAAGACACTCGATGATAATAAATAATAGTGGAATGAGCAGTTAGTTGAATCTTTATGGGCTTACCACACCACATACAGAGCTCCAACTCATTCTATCCCATTCTCCTTAGTGTATGGGTCCGAAGTCATTCTACCATTAGAAGTCTAACTCCCATCACTAAGGATAGCTGTGGGTAGCAAGATCACAACGAAGTAGAATGCCAAGTTACAGTTAGAAGAGCTCGATGGTTTGGAGGAGAGATGCCTCTGGGCATGCCAGAACCTCGAGTTGTACAAAGCTAGAATGATTCAAGCTCATAACAAGTTGGTCTATCTTAGAGCTTTTAAAGTAGGAGAGCTTACTTTAGTTCTAAGGAAACTAATTGTTGCCCGTCGAAAGATGGGAGGAAAGTTTGAACCCACTTGCGAAGGCCCTTTTTCCATAGAGAAGGCCTACCAAGGAGGATCTTATCAGCTTATAAAATATAAAGGAGAGAACCCAATTCTTCTAATCAATGGTCTCTACCTAAAGAAATATTATCCATAAATCTTATTTTAAAATAATTGTTAAATAAAATTTTCTTTCATCTAAAACTCCATCTCTTCATATTAGTTAGGAACACCTTTGCTTGCGAATCCACCATGAAGTGTTTAGGGTAGGTGTAAAGAACCCAAGCAGCATCATATCCTTTAGCAACACAACACCAACACAAACTATACACAATTACATATAAAACAAACACATATCATTTGTCTCGGGCTACTTTGATGTGAGTGAAAGTTCCCTATGGCACTCACTCATTAGCTACTCGTGTCGTGATGCTACCTCAAGGTGTGTCACTCCAATGGTTACTTGTCTAGAGGATGTAAGTCTATAAGATTTCTTTCTAAACTTGACCATTGTAAACTGATGAGAGCCTTGTTAGTTTGGTAGACCTTACTGCATGTCTGGCATGCGACCTTCTGTTGACTTTATTTAAGAGGATATAAGTCCACATGCTTTCCTCTTATACTAGCCATCAAACACTGACTAGGTCAAGTATATTTAAGGTTTATGATAAGTCCCCGAGTGGCTCCTTTCCTTCTAACAACTTTAAGTCATGGTCCAGTCCTTACACAGGACTCCCCGCTTAGTAGTCACCCTAGGTCGGATTGCCCCTATCCCGTGGACGATAAACTATCCAGATGATCATTTCCATCTGAGAAGTTGTAACTCAACAAGCCTTCTATTTATATTGATCATCATTACACCATCAGGCACCTTAGGTTGATTGGTTATTGCCATGCTGACAGTGACTTGCCCGGTGGATACACCACTCATAGTTGATATAAGTTTACAAGCTTTCTCTTTGAGTCGGCCACTGTTTACCTATAGGCTTCTTTTATAGGGTCCTGTATAAAGCCCCTACTAGCACCTGTAAACTCTATTTGGATCACCCCTAGTGACCCCATTTAAAAAACTCCCTGCTACTCTTAGATTGGATAGTCCCCCTTTCCTGCTACCCACCCTTATGGCTGGAGAATTTTTCTTGCAGATATGTAGATTCTCCCTTGGTCTAGTAAGTTTGATATAGGACTAGGCTAATATAAGCCCCTTCTTTGTGTGGTCCCTCACACACCAATAGGGTCCATGCAAACATATAAACAAAATAAATCAAATATATATTTTTGCTTTTAGATTAGGAGGAAAACCCTAGCGGTACCTTTTCTCAAGCAGGCATCTTATCTTTAGGGCAGTGTCAGAAAAACTCCCTATAAGAATGGTTTGACTACTTTTGAGTTGAGATAAGTCCCCGGGTTGACACTCTCTCAATAGTCTCCCTTAGGTCAAGTTTGACTTATTGTGCCACCAATAGGTCACCTCGACAGTCATCCTTACTTTGGAAGATATAAGTCTATCACACATTCTCGCCAGCATGATTGTTGTACACTGATGGGTAGCCTTAGGTCGGGTTTGATTTATTATGCTACCAACAGATCACCCTAATGGTTCCTTATTTAGGAAGGCGTAAGTCTACAAGCTTTCTTCCTAACTTGACCATTGCACACCGAAAGGCACTCCTTAGGTTGGCTAGCTCTATCCCACGGCCGGTAGACTATCCCTTTGGATTTGTAAATCTAAGATAGGACTAGGCTGATATTTTCCCCTTCTTAGTGGATCCATCGGACACTGATAGGGTCCATCAAAAATGAAATTAATATTGGTTATTCTTGAGTCAATATGAGTTTACAAGCATATTCGAATGGTCACCCAGGTCAGGTTTGATTTATTGTACTATCAACCAATCACCCTAGTGGTTCCTTATTTAGAAGGATGTAAGTCTACAAGCTTTCTTCTAAACTTGATCATTGCACATCAAAAGGCACTCTTAGGTTGGCTAGCTCTACCCCGCGGCCAGTAGACTATCCCTTTGGATTTGTAAATTATAGACAGGCCTAGGCTAATATAGTCCCTCCTTAGTGGATCCATCACGCACTGACAGGTCCATTTTATTAAATCCACCATCCCTCCTCAATGGAGGATGAATTAAATCCATCCACTCCTATCCCCAGCAGATAATAAACCAAAAAAATTCATATATTAAACCCAACTTATCCCTAGAGGATGAATCATATCAAAAAAAAATCCTTAAGCTAAACTGATTGGAACCACTTGAACTAAAACTCTCCAAATCATCATTTGAATCTGACCCAAGACTTGGTTTGATCAAATTTGACCAATTGGTCAACCTAGCCCAACATAAACTCGTATGAACCCATTTGACCAAATGAAGCCTAAGCACCCAAAACCAACCCATGAAACTTTTGTGGATGACCAAACCCAACCCAAGTTTACCCTAAGTTAGCACAAAATTTGCCCAAAAGCAAAGTAGACCCCACCTAATGGAATTAACCATTGGACACACACATTTGCATTAGATTCTCTCCATAAGAAGTAAGGTCCTCTTTCTCCTCTCATGGGCTACCATCATACTTCCTAACAAGGCATACCTAACCTACCTAGCCCAGCCTAAGCATGCCTAGGACTTACCATGGACCAAAAGGAAGCACACTTCCTCTCCCTCGCCCATGGACGAATCCAATGGGTACAAGGAAGAAAATTAGCACACAATCTCCCATATTAAACCTTGAGCTTCCTGCCACAGCTTCCTCCAACCCTGGCGTGCCATGTGAACTTGACAATGACCCCTTCAGTGCCATGATGATGGTGAATCATCAAAAATTTAGGGACATATCTCTTTCATCCACGTACGATTGGGGGGTATACCCCCTTAATTTGGTTAGGATTCATGGTCATTCGCACTAAATGAGCTCCTTGAGTGTTTCAAAATCCCATAGAGCTTCATAGAGCACCCTAAACTTCCCTCAATCGGCATTTCCCCTCTGTGTGTGAAATTGAAATAGGGTATCCCCATTCCAATTCATACTTCTCCTCCACTCCATCAAACTCCAATTCCTTTTGTGTGCACTATCTCCATACTCTCTTGAGGCTACTTGAATCATTACTTGAGTTCCAAAACCACCAGAAGCCATAGTTCGATCAAGGCCGAGGCTCTTGAGTATGTGAGTTGGTCCACCGAGCAATCTACCCTAAATTAAGGCCCAAACTCTTCAATAGGGCTTTGCCTCACCAGCGGCTACTACCGATCCCACCACCAGACATTAGCTCCGGTGAGGTAATTTCTTAAAACCAATCCTTGTATGAAAATGGGGTCTTTTGTGAAGGAAAGTTCCATGTCATGAGATCTCCACCATTGATCTATGTTCTCAGCTGAAGAACCCAACTTAAGATCAATAGATCATGCATATATTCCACTCTATTTTCTCCTTAATCATGAGATTTAATCATGGTTGTTCGATCTTAAAAAGGATGGTCCATGGGAAAGTGCATCTGCCACTGGCTGACACAGTCGCATGATGTGATAACTTAAATAACCTATCTCATCACGCCACATGGAAAGCGTGTCGCATCAGCAGGTATGTGGTGCTAATGAGATTAAGCTTAATTAGGGCTATTTAATTAATTTTTAAGGATGAATCTTTTAAAATTCATGACAAATTGTATAATAAATCCAAAAAATATAAATGAGGGCTCATTTTAAAGGTATTTTAGAGAAGAATCCAAGAATATTATTATTAATTAACTTTGAATAGTAATTTCTACTTACTTAAGGTTTAATTAAAATTTTAATTAGCCTAATTACTCTCTAATTAATTATCCAATTGATTAAGCTCATTAGCCTCTGTTAACAGTGGAGAAACTTAGGAAAATGGGTTGAGACCCCTCTTCCAACCTTTTCCTTAAACCTTCTTCATTCTCTCTTTAAAATTAATTAATTAAATCTCATTAATTAAATAAATAATTAATTAAATCAATCAAAACTCAAATCATATCTGAACTTTAATTAACTATTTGAAAAGACTTAGGGATTGAGACTTAGGCTTCCTTCTTTGTCTCTCTCCCTAAGTCCATTTCGTATTATTAATCAAGGATAATTAGGATTTAATTGGATAATTAATGAACCTTAATCAACTTATTTGAACAAGTTTTCCCTAATTAATTCTTGGGTAGCTCTTTGCATGTTCAATAACCTAAAGAGAGAGCTAATGAGATTATGGTTAGCTCACATCTGTGAGAAAACCATAAAAATAATTAAGTGAGTTCCTTAAGCATAATTAATTAATAATTATGAGCTAATTGTATTAGACCCCTTTCATTTCATAGGAGCATTGCTATTTACTTTTTACTTTATTTGCACATCATATTAGCTCATAATTATTTAATTAATTACCTTAAGGTTACATAGGTATGGGTTAATTAATTGATTTAATTCACACTTGACTTAACCAATTCATAAAATCAACCTAATTTTTTTTATTAAATCAAATTAACTAACACATATGAGGGATGATATTAGGATTAGTTAACTTCCCTTAAATCAAACCAAACATGAAATCAAAAGTGACTAAGAAATTTTTGTTTATTTTAAATAAGTTTGTTTAATGTGATTGTTCTTATGAATTAGTTGGATTGAATGAAATTACATATTTTTGTTTTTTTATTTCTTTCTAATCATGTTAAAATATTGTATGCCACTTGTAGTCATGCATTCACTTCTTTCAAAAATTAATTAAATAAAATGATTTCCTTTATGTCAAACATGCATTAGTTGACTTAATTAGAAATATGTGTGGCTATTATCACTATTAAATTGCAAATATATTTTTCAAAGCTTATTAATGAATAATGATATATATATATATATATATATATATATATATATATATATATATATATATATATTGTGACTTTAGTTATACATATAGGAGGCATGTGAATATAAGCTTAGTGTATGAAGTAAAGTTTCTTTCTTATATCCATATGTTGATTTGCATAAGTATGAATGTTAATGGGTATATTAGTCTGAATATTCTGGGGATGCATGACTTTAAGTAGCCCTAAGGAGATTCCTATCTCAGTAAACAATGGTGATGTTTGATTTCATTATATATTTTGACATTAGAATTTAGATAGAGCTTTAATTCATTTACATAAGTAAATCAATTAAATCAAACTCTACTTTTGCATAGTTTTCTATTTTTATAGTTTCTTATACATCCATATGTATCTAAGAATAGCAGGTATATTAGTTTGGACATTTCGGGGATGCACGGCTTTAAGTAGCCTCAAGGAGGTTCTTACCTCATTCCCCTAGTGCAGAATAATGGCGACATACTTGCTTAAAACTTTCATACATTTGAATGTGTATTTAGCTAATGAATGAAAATCCCTTTTTTCTATTAAAGAGATGTGCATTCATATTTTGTTCAAGTGGTTGGATTGATTAGTCATATGATTTAGAGTTCTTTTCTTATCTTTTATATAAGAATTTAAATAGAGCTTTAAATTAATATGATAAAATAATTCAACCAAATGAAACATCATTTCCAAGTACATTTGCTTACATTCATCATTTTAAGTGTGCTAAGGTATAAATTACATGTATAGTTATGTTTAAGACTTAATCATGTGAATGTTATATATGATGGAAAGAAATGAACAAACATGTGTTATGTGATAGTAATTAATTCTAACTAATCTTAAAATATTTTTCTCATTGAATGAGATTATTTAAAGTGAACCTAAACTTAGGATTAATTAAAATATATAATAAACCATTCATTAAAGATAATTGATTAATTAATTGGCTTTAGATGTGGCTTAAGGTGCTGATGAAAGGGAGTGATCCTCTCCTTTCTTCTCTTTATGATACTTAGTTGTTTAGTGTAGGCCAAGTGAAATAAAAGAAAATAGTAATTAAAACTTACAAATCAATTAAGCCACTTAAAGTGAAACCACCATTTATAATTAAATCTCTCCATGCTTAGAAAGTTATAACAAAGACTAGCTAAGGCATACCACACAAGCCTTAATACATATACCTTTGGTTAAGTCCCCACTTCTAGCCTTATGTTTGGGTGGTGCATGGTTTGATGTGTGTTTAGCTGTATGTTATATTTTTGTAGACTAGATGTGAGGGTGTATGCCTCGTAGACTGGATGTTAGTTTGTGATTAGCCTAATTATGACTTATGTAGGAGAATGTGCTTAAGGGGTGCTTAAAAATAAATATAAATGCTCTTTTTTACATGTTGCTTAACCCCTAAGCATAAATTAAATTTAGACAAGTGGACTTGGTTACCAATGTGTAGGGTGCTAAGTTCAAATTTTACATATAACTACTTGGGTTGTATGGTGTGTTTTAACTAACACTTGTCTTGCAGGTGTAGTTAGATTTACTTTTCCTATTTTTTGATGTAATTTTGCATTAGGAATTAAGATTAGTATTATGGAAGAATTAGGATGCGTGAAGGCTAGAAGGCTTTATCTTGGGAGGCCCCCATGATGCCTTAGAAGAAAACAAATCCAAAGGAGAAATGAAGGAGACATGAAGAAAGAAGATATGAAGAGCTCCCATAGAATTTATTCATTTATAATTATAATTATTCTTTCATATATTGGGTTGTATAAGTGTAGAGCTCAGCTACCCATTTTTTCTTTCCAGGTTGTACGGTGTATTAGACCTCACCGCCAATTATTCTTTTACATTAGGTTTATAAATTGTTTGATGTTTGATTTACAATTATGTAATATAAATGGCATATTTTTTCTAGTTTCTTCTCTGAAATGATGATTTAATGTATGGTCTGGATCCGTTTAGGCTTTTAGGAAAAAATAAATTTTCTACCTAACTACAACTTATAACTAAATTTTCTAAATTTCTCATAACCTCAAATAAACCTAAGCATTAAATCATGATAATTAAAAGATTTAGCAACCCTTTAGCTGAATGTTATATGTTTCACATCATGCATGCATATTCTCTCTTTTTTTAAAAATAGGAGATTTTCATCCTTGTAGAATGGGGAAATGCTTGACCTGTGAGAGCATCTCTTCTAGTGAAAACACCCCTTCTTGCTGATTTAGCCAATAATCTAATTTCATCATGCATTTAGACATATAAAAATCATATGACCTTGGTCAAATTGGAGTGTCAAAAATGAATTAAAATTTGAAAAGATTTGCATTAGATTAAGTCATTGCTCATGCCATTCATGCTCTAGACTCTTAGCGGGTGAGTTTAAGGATTTTACCTTCTTTCTAAATAATAATAACTTAACTGTCTTGCAAATCATATAACTAGACCACATGGTTTTAAAATGTAGGAGGATTTAGCTAGCAACCACTCCAAATGGTTATAAGTTCAGCAGTCGGGTGATTTATCCTCTCTTATGGATATAAACCATATACTCATCTTTGCTTCAATTTAAGGCATGCTTTGGACCTCGCTAAAGCTCCCTAGTTTTAGGATCTGAGATTATTATTTCTCCTCGGGCTGCAAGCATAAATCCTAATATCATAGGCATTTCCATAATCTTGTATTGTGTGATTATAAGTATTAGTTTTCTAATAAAATTTCAATTCAAATATATAATTCCCCTTAATTTTAAATATATAAAGCATAACCATAGGATAGTTTGGGATGCTCACTAGGTTTCCTAATATCATGAGCACTCGCAACTTATCTTCCTTTGGCTTCGATAATAAGTCTCTTCTTATTTTTGATAAATCCCATTTCATTTTCCAAATATAGCTAATTTATTGATAGCCCTATCTTTGAAATCTTTAGAGATAATAATTGTCTATTTTAATCAAGAGTATTCCTAAATAACTCACCTTCCTTAAGATGTAATTAACTATGAGGGATTCTCCCCATAGGAAACTTTAAAACTTGGTTTAAATAAACCCCACTTTATTCATCCATGTAAAGTAGGGGAAAAATCTCTGCTACATTTGAAAGCCCATCATGCCTTAGGAGTCCTTATTAGGTGATTAGGTCTATTATAAAGTAGTGATTTCTATCTTTCGAGATAGTGCACTATTCCTTAATATCATACCTGATCATTTCAATGAGTACCCCCTCAGATTTGTGTGGTGTCCCACATGCACATAGATCAAAAAGAAACACCACAATCATTATAATGAAAAAGATATTAATCATAATCTACATTCGGTGGACCACAATAGGCATTAATGGAAGTACTGACAAAACTTATTCGTTTTCCCCTAACAAAAATTTGATTATTTTGGTACTCCTTTCATTGGAAAAGTACTCCTGCACCACAGGACGACACCAGATTTGCTATAATAGGCCAATTTCACCCAGCTTCGCTCGATTATGATGCTCTCCACATGCCCGCCTAGATTATAGAAGCTCCTTTCCAAGATTATATGCTTGTGTATGAGAGCATGGTGGTACCTCTCTTTGGCCTGCAGACTAACAAATCTATTAGGGACATTGATGGTCGCCCTCTTCTTTCTTTTTCTAACATATTTTATTAGCATGGTATATTAGAAAGTATAAATTAGAAGAGAGAGAGAGAGAGAGAGAGAGAGAGAGAGAGAGAGAACTCTAAATAAAGGTCTTAAAGGGAATGTCGAGTGAAACTTTCAGCTGCCTAAGGGTCTATTTATAAGTTGGGCCTAGTGCCAAGGTGCTAATCTCTCAATTTCTAAAATAGCAACCAAATGCTGTGGGGCTTACATGCAGTAACGCTAGGAAGATGGACAAGGTGGTTATTATGCCAGTCAAAAAAGAAAATTAATTACCATAAATTCTTAATAAAAAAATGACGCGTCATATTGATGTAGTGTTGAGGTGCTCTTACATAGAGCCACGACGCCAGTTAAAAAGTTTTTCCATGTCATTAAAGCTGTTAAAAGTATATTAGCTATCATGAACTGACTTTTTATCAGTGCTATGGCATTATAATATCAATGTTGAGGCGCTAGTGAAATGATCAATATGGGCAATGACATCAGTGCCATGATGTTGACCATGCAACGTCGAGGCATTATGCCTGAGATATATATGAAAAATTGGCATGGGTCTCAACATAATAATAATTTCCTAAATGTAATGCTTGAGGATGATTTGGGGGTTAATTCAAAAATAAGATCTCTTGCATGTGCCCCAACAAATGAATAAAAAATATCTAACACTAGTTTCTAAGGATGCTGCGTGCGATAATCCCTAGTTGGGTCCAATGATTGGGTCCGAGTTACGAAAACCTAATCTTTTCCTAGATGATGGCTGTGCTGATTGTCAAATTCATTCGGAGGTGATATGTTTAATTTGAATGAAGTTCATCATTCAATATAACTTAAAATAAATAATCATTTATCCATCCATCATTATTTATCAAGGATGATAAGCTAAGAAAATCTTTGCTCACAAAAGAGCTTATGTTAAATAAATATATTTATGTTCATACTCAAATAATATTATATTAATAAGGACGTGGAATGTGTCCTCTATTTGCGTGGTTATGCCATCAAATGGCACCATAAGAATTACATATATGACAAGAACCCTCTAACTGAGTGGCTTGGCATCTGTATAGCTCCACTATATTTTGGTCACTATATTAGTCCTTATGTTCCCTAATGGTTTTACCCCTTTAACTATGAATCATAAAATATATTTAATAGGCAAAAAGCCTTATATTAGTTAAAGTTGACTTCAATTTATTTCCTTAGATAAATATCACTCCAAGTCTACAAGAACACCTTGGATGACACAACTTGTGGCTGTTGACAAGTATTCTTTGATCATGAATCATTTCTCTGATTAAGTAGACTATGGATCATGATATCTTAGGATGACAAAACCATAGGATCTTGATAGGGCGTATCATCATTCCCCCCCTAACGTATTCTTTAAGCTACATAATGTCTTCATTCATTATTCATCATATGATCTGTATTAAACACTTATACTTTTTTTAGTGAGAATATTTAAATTATATTTTGGCATTCCAACAGGATATAAGCCCAATCCCTTTATTTGCCATGTGAATTATACATGACAATCATCTATGTCACACACACATTTAAAGACACCAATGCATATTAGATATATATGTTTATTTCCAACCTTAATCGAGAGTGCTCTCTTGTTGCATTAAAAGGGACAATTAACTATGAAGGTTTGCATCCACAAGAAGTAGGACCCGGATCTCAACAAAACATAACATAATGTTAGGGAAAATTTGGTGGAATATATATCAATCTATCTCACAAAAGAATATGCTCCTACCCCATCTCAACAAAGATGGTAGAGAGCATCCTCCACAGTGTTCTTTCAGAGCGATCACATGTGTCATTTATCTTTGTCGAAAGCTATGTCTTGTTCCTTTAACTCACCAAATAATCTTCATTGAAATGCTTGTCTTTGTAATAGAAGTCACAAATTACTTTTTCATGATTCATCGCTGAAAATAGTTTCCCTCTTGAGTTAGTGTTTTTTAATGTATAGACCTCTTTGCTTTATCATGTGATGGCAATAAATACTATGTTATCTTTGTTGATCACTATACCAAATATATTTGGTTCTATCCACTCAATCATAAATCAAACATTTTAATTGCATTTTAATATTTCAAACTACTTGTGGATAAATACTTCAAACAACCTATAATCACCCTCTACACTGATAATGGTGGAGAGCACATTACTCTAAGAAATTTTCTTAAAATTCATTGTATCTCTTATCTCACTACCCCACCAAATACACTCAAGCATAATGGTTTCTCAGAACACTAATGCTGACAAACTGTTGAAATCAGTTTAACATTTCTACACCAAGCATCAATTCCTCTATCACTTTGGCCATTTTCCTTTGCAACTGCAACATATCTTATCAATCATAGGCTCAAACAAAATCTATCCATGAAATTCTCATTTGAATGTCTCTTCCACACTCCCCCCATTTTTTTTAAACTTCAAGTATTTTGATACATTTGTTATCCTTGGCTTCGTTTATACACATCTCATAAGTTTGAATCTTATTCCCATCATTGAGTATTTTTTTTGGTGATTCTCTTACTCAGAGTGCCTACTTATCTTATGATTTGTCCTCACAAAAGAATTTATGTTTCCCATCATGTTGTGTTTACTGAATTTAAAGTTTCATTTAAATCAACATTAACTAGTGTGAAAGCTTACCCCCCCGGATAGATTGCTAACTAATATATTGTTAGATGTAACAGAGGAAACCTTTATGCGAAGCTCTCCTTTACCAATTCCTTCTCTACCATAAAATTCAGAATGAACCTCACCTAACACCCATAACTATCCTCAACCTACAATAAATTTAACATGTACCATCCACCAGATAATACTTGATTCCTTTTCTCCTAATAATACTCACTGAAATGCATCCAAAATGAATCAATAGATACTTTACCTTCCACGTCATTCCATCCAATGATCACTAGATCTAAGAACAACATCATTAAATCTAATTCAAAATATAACCTCGTTGTTGCTACCAAATTGGATAACACTGAATCCACCTCTCTCACATAAGCATCAAACATCCACTCTAGCATGCAATTATGTATGAAGAATTTCAATGCACCTCTTCGCAATGGTTGCTGGGATTTGGTACCTCATGATGCATCTCATAACATCATTAGTTCCAAATGAATTTTTGCATCAAATAAAAACCTAATGACGCCATTGATAGTTATAAGGCTCAACTTATAGGAAAGGACTTTCATCAATGACCAGGAGTTGATTTCCATGATATATTTAGCCTAGTCGTCAAACCAACCATAATTGAGTTCTTCAATTTTAGTAGTTTCCCATGGATGGTCTGTTTGTAAGATGGATGTTAATAATGCATTTCCTCAGGAGACTTTAGATGAAGATATACATGTGCCTTAACTGTTAGAATTTTTTGACTCTAACCTTTCCACTCATGTTTGCAAGCTAAACAAAGCCATCTATAGGCTCAAACAAGTACCATAAGCATGGTATAATGAATTGTGACACTCTCTCCTTTAATTTAGCTTCATAAAATCTAAGTTAGATGCCTCACTAGTTACTTACCATCAAGATACAACAAATAATATCTATTAATGTATATTGATGATTTAGTCCTAACGGGTAATGATATTAAGACAATTCATAAGGTTATTAAATGGATAAGTTATAAATTTTCAATCCAAGATATTGGCTCATTATCTTACTTGCTTGGATTAGAAATCACTTCATACTCAACATCCATGTTCCTCAGCCAATGAAAATACCTTAATGATATTCTTATCAAATATAATATGGGCAACTCCAAACTGTTCAAACTCTGCTATCCATATCTTCTACACTACAGCTCAATGATGGATCACCACTAGCTGATGTGAAACTTTATAGCCAAACAGTTGGTAGTCTTCAAAATCTACTATTTTCTAAACCTGACATTGCCTTCATAGCCAACAAAAGTTTCACAATTTATGTATCCATCCACAACTCATCACTATGGTGCAGTTAAATGGACTCTTTGGTACCTCAATGGTATAAAAACCTATGGAATTTATTTACATCGACACAACTCTTTATCTCCTCATACCTTTTGCGATGTTGATTGGGTGGGTGATCTAAATGATCAGATCTCTACAGGTGCCTACATTATATTTCTTAGTCCTAATTTTATTTTATGGAGTTCAAAGAAACAACAATCCACTGCTCGCTCCTCAACAAAAGCTGACTATCCGACATTTGCCACTACCACCACAAAACTTCAAAGAACTCAATGTTTCAAACACTACTCCACTAGTCATTTACACTGACAACATTGGTGTTACTTATCTATGTGCAAACCCAGTATTTCACACTTGCATGAAACACATTGCTTTGGACTATCATTTTGTTCATGAATTAGTGCAAAATGGAATGCATCAAGTCTCTTATATTTTTTTTATTAGATTACTTAGCAGATGCACTCACCAAACAACTCACCTGACATTGCCTTTAGTATATTTCTCACAAGATTGGTGTCTCCTCTGGACCACCATCTTGAGGGGGCATAATAAACCAAATATGTAAATAAATGAATAAGTGATATATTCTCGTAATACTTCATATTTGGATAGTAATTCATTCTACACAATCTACTTCCTATTCAATTAAATTATGTATAACATCTCCTAATTATTAAATTTATAATTATTTCCATTATATTTTAATGTCCTCACTAAGTGTATATATATGACTTTACTATTGAACAATAATAAAGTAGAATTCTATTATTCAAATCTAAGTCTTTTACAACCTTATTCTTAAACAACTCTACACATTTAAGGCATCCTGACTTTCTTGGCTGTCAGAGGGCATTGAGGTTATCATTGTGGAAAGCCTGCTCTCCTAATTCATTAACTCCTAATAAGTATATCCCCTAATTATTAGCTCTATTTACTATTTTTTCCTTATAGCCATCTGAACTTTGATATCTTAAGGTGGTGGCAACTTTCTCCTTCCATTTTCTAATTGTATTTCACTAGTTTTCCTTTATAGTTTCCATTCCCTAACTATCTCATCCTTGACAATGCAATGTCTTTACAATGAATCTTTGTCTTCATCAACTAGAAGTGTGACGCCCCTTATGTTCTTCTAATAGAATCAATAGTCTCTATTGTTTTCATCTTACAAAGATAAACATACTATTTTTTATACTTAACTATGTGCTTCTTAGAATGCAAATCCAATGAAACTATGTTTAGTTGAAAATTTTATGGCTATTAGGCTGTGTTTCAATAAACTATATCTATTTTTAAAGCTTTATGGATTTTGAGTAATTTCTTCATTTTGTTGCACATGACAAACATATCTTATTAAAATATTTTTAGATTAAGGATTGTTAAATGATCTTTTCAAAAAAAAAAATGAATTTATTATTGAATCACAAATAATTCTTATACGATTTAAAATTTCTCATTTAAGATTGAACATATTTAATAAATCCATTTTACTCTCATTGGGCTCTTTATTTGGAAACCCTCCTTAGGTAAACTCTCTTACTACCTTTATTTTTAAGAAATTGAGTGCTAGAGTCTTAGTGAAAATCACATGTCCCAAATTATTCAAACTTCATTTAGATTATCTCACAAAAAATGATATTAGGAGAAAGTGAAATCTGAAAATAGAATCACTTTTTCTTCTAATTGCTCTTGGTTTAGCATGACACTTACATCGATAAAAAATTAGCCAAAGAAAATGCCCAACAATATTAACCAACTTCTGCTAATATGAAGATGCTCCTTTAATGTCAGAAAACTATCACACAACTTATCTAATTTAATAAGAAGGCATCTATAGCTTCCAATTCATTAATTATCGATCTTTATCCTAAATAAAAATGTAGATCCTAATTTCAAAATAAATTATATTCACTTTTTAGTCTTAAACAAGTTTCTAAGCATTCGAATATGTATTTGAGTTCTAAGATAGTTGCTCATCCTTATTTAGAGACCAACAATTTTGAATTACTCATTATTGTTAATTAAAAAAATTTCTACAAATGACATTAGTCAAAAATGAGTGGCAAGAAAATAATTGTTAGTGAAAAATAAAAATGTAGAGATTGATCATAAGTAATGCTCATCTCCGGTTTCCAAATATTTTCTAGATATATATTATTCAAATTTAATAATTTTTGAATGACATTCTTCTAACTGGTACATAAACTACGCACTGAGATATTCATTATATGCGTGGTATTTCGTGGAGAAAATATTAGTATGCAGTAGCTCTAAGGACTCAATAGCACGCAACATCTATCCATTATAAAAAATATATTTTTTCACTTAACAATGATGTCAATTAACGGAGCTTAACAACGTCATTTACATTACCCCGGGTCCGGCCTGGCCCGTCCCATTCAAACTACGGGAGAAATGGGTTTTGAATGCGTGGGAGAAATTTAAAAGAAATATGTATATAGATTTAGGGCATAATATGTTTTTTTTAGACAAACTGAGCCCAGAGAGAAATAGAGGACTTTACAAGAGGACTTTGAAAATCTTTTATTTAATGTATATTTCCTACACTGTTAAGTGTTCTTTGCAAGAGGACTTTGCTTATTTTAGGAACTATTTTGCATGTGCACTCTCTGTATTCTCATGAGAGTACAACCCGTTTTGTCTTTTTTTTTCAGATTTTTGATCATGTTTGGATATAATATGATAAGTATACGGTATTACAAGTTGTTTGGAGGCTTTTTGGTTGGTTTTTAGGGGCATATTTGCATATGTACTCTCATGAGTGTACAAATTTTTTTTTTCAATTTGTCAGATTTTTTGGCATGTTTGGAGAGAATAAGTTAATTACATTCCAATAGAAGCAATTTAGAGGTTGATTAGTTGGTTTTAGATTTGTATTTAGACTCGTACTCTCATGAGAGTACAGATTTTTTTTCAATTTATGTTAGATTTTTTGGCAAGTTTGGAGAGAATAAGTTAATTACATTTCATTAGAAGTAATTTGGAGGCTGATTGGTTAGTTTTAGGTATAGATTTGCATCTGTACTCTCTGTATTCTCATGAAAGTACAATTTTTTTTCAATTTTTGCTATATTTTTTGGCCTATTTAGAGAGAATGAGTTAATTACATTCTATTAGAAGTAATTTAGAAGCTGATTGGTTGGTTTTTAGGAGCAGATTTGTATCTGTACTTTCTGTACTCTCATGAGAATATAATTTTTATTTTAACTTATAACATATTTTTTGCCATGTTTGGAGAGAATAAGTTAATTACATTATATTAGAAGTAATTTGCAGGCTAATTGGTTGGCTTTTAGGGGCATATTTGCATCTATACTCTCTGTACTCTCATGAAAGTAGAGATTTTTTTTTCAATTTTTATCAGATTTTTTGGCCTGTTTGGAGAGAATAAGTTAATTACATTCTATTAGAAGCAATTTGGTGGCTGATTGGTTAGTTTTTAGGGGCAGATTTGAATCTGTACTCTCATGAGAGTACAAATTTTTTTTCAATTTTTGTAGATTTTTTGGCATGTTTAGAGATAATAAGTTAATTATATTCCATTAGAAGTAATTTGGAAGCTGATTGGTTGGTTTTTAGGTGCATATCTACATCTGTACTCTCTGTACTCTCATGAGAGTATAGATTTATTTTTCAATTTCTGTCACATTTTTTTGATTGTTTGGAGAGAATAAATTAATTACATTCCATTAGATGCAATTTAGAAGCTGATTGGTTGATTTTTAGGGGCAGATTTATATTTGTACTCTATGTATTCTCTATACTTTTATGAGAGTACAGATTTTTTTTCAATTTATGTCTGATTTTTTGGCATGTTTGGAGAAAATAAGTTTATTACATTACATTAGAAGTAATTTGGAGGCTGATTGGTTGGTTTTTAGGGACAGATTTATATCTGTACTCTCTGAAGCAATTTGGAGGCTGATTGGTTAGTTTTTAGGGACAAATTTATATCTGTACTCTCTGTACCCTCATGAAAGTACAGATTTTTTTTTAATTTCTGTCAAATTTTTTGGCATGTTTAGAGAGAATAAGTTAATTACATTCCATTAGAAATAATTTGGAGGCTGATTGGTTAGTTTTTAAGGGCAGATTTGTATCTATACTCTCTGTACTCTCATGAGAGTACATATTTTTTTTTCAATTTCTGTCATATTTTTGGCATGTTTGGAGAGAATAAGTTAATTAAATTATATTACAATTTGGAGGGTTGATTTTAGAGCAGATACTCAGTACTCAGTACTCTCATGAAAATACATATTTTTTTTTCAATTTTTGTTAGATTTTTTGGCATGTTTAGAGAGAATAAGTTAATTACATTCTATTTGAAGAAATTTGAAGGCTGATTGATTGGTTTTAAGGGACAAATTTATATCTGTACTCTCTGTACTCTCATAAGAGCACATATTTTTTTTTTAATTTATGTCATATTATTTGGCAAGTTTGGAGAGAATAAGTTAATTACATTCTACAAAGCAATTTGTAATTGGTTTTTTTAGATTTGCATCTGTACTCTCATGAAAGTACAAACTTTTTTTTTCAATTTCTACCAGATTTTTTGGCCTGTTTGGGGAGAATAAGTTAATTATATTCCATTAGAAGCAATTTGGAGGATAATTAGTTGGATTTTAGGGGCAGATTTTCATCTGTACTCTCATGAGAGTACAGATTTTTTTTCAATTTTTGTCAGATTTTTTGGCCTGTTTGGAGAGAATAAGTATATTACATTTTATTAAAAGTAATTTGGAGGCTGATTGGTTAATTTTTAGTGGCAGATTTGTATCTGTACTCTCTTTACTCTCATGAGAGTACATATTTTTTTTGTCAATTTTTGTTAGATTTTTTGGCCTTTTTGGAGAGAATAAATTTATTACATTCCATTATAAGCAATTTGGAGGCTGATTGGTTGGTTTTTAGGGACAGATTTGCATCTGTACTCTCTATACTCTCATGAGAGTACAAATTTTGTTTTCAATTTTTATCATATTTTTTGGCAGTTTGGAGAATAAGTTAATTACATTCCATTATTTGGAGGTGATTGGTTGGTTTTAGGGAATTTATATGTACTCTACGTACTCTCATGAAAGTATAATTTTTTCAATTCTGTTTTGGCATGTTTAGAGAATAAGTTAATTACATTCATTAGAAATAATTTGGAGGTGATTGGTTGATTTTAGGATTGTATCTCTCTACTCTCATGAGTACATATTTTTCAATTTTGTGATTTTTTTGGCATGTTTGGAGAATAAGTTAATTAAATTATTAGAAATTTGGAGGCGATTGGTTGGTTTTAGGGCGGGTGTATCTGTACTCTACTCTCATACATATTTTTTTTCAATTTTGTAGATTTTTTTGGCATGTTTGAGAGAATAAGTTAATTACATTATTTGAAGATTTGAATTTGGAGACAAATTTATATCAGTACTCTGTACTCTCATAAGAGCACATATTTTTTTTTAATTTATGTATTATTTGGCATGTTTGGAGAAGAAAGTTAATTACATTCTATTGGAAGCAATTTGATTGGTTGGTTTTAGGGCGATTTGCATCACGTACTCTCATGAAAGTACAAATTTTTTTCAATTTCTAGATTTTTTGGCTTTTTGGGAGAATAAGTTAATTATATTCCATTAGAAGCAATTTGGAGGATAATTGGTTGGATTTTAGAGGCATTTTCATCACTCTCTGAAACTGATTTTTTTCAATTTTGTCGATTTTTTGGCATGTTTGGAGAGAATAAGTTAATTACATTTTATTAAAAGTAATTTGGTGATTGGTTGGTTAATTTTAGTGTGATTTGTATCACTCTCTTTCTCTCATGAGAGTACATATTTTTTTCAATTTTGTTAGATTTTTGGCCTTTGGAGAGAATAAATTTATTACATTCCATTAGATTTGGAGGTGATTGGTTGGTTTTAGGATGATTTATGCACTCTCTGTACTCTCATGAGAGTACAAATTTTTTTCAATTTTTATCATATTTTTTGGCATGTTTGGAGAGAATAAGTTAATTACATTCCATTAGAAGTAATTTGGAGGCTGATTGGTTAGTTTTTAGGGGTAGATTTATCTGTACTCCATGATGAGTACATTTTTTCAATTTCAAATTTTTGGCTGTTTAGAGATTAAGTTTACATTTTATTTAAAGTAATTTGGCGATTGGTTGTTTTAGATTTGTATATATACTCTCTATACTCTCATGAAAGTACATATATTTTTTTTAATTTTTGTTGGATTTTTTAGCCTTTTTGGAGAGAATAAGTTTATTACATTAAACAATTTGGAGGATGGTTGGTTAGTTTTAGGGACATGTGTACTCTTTGTACTCTCATGAGAAATCTGATTTTCAATTTTTTTCATATTTTTTGGCATGTTTGGAGAATAAGTTAATTAAATTTATTAGATCAATTTGGAGGCGATTGGTTGATTTTAGAGTGATTTGCATCGCTCTATACTCTTATGTAAGTATATTTTTTTTCAATCTGATTTTTTGGCATGTTTGGATAGAATAAGTTACATCTATTAGAAGTAATTTGGAGGCTAATTGGTTGGTTTTAGGATTGTATCAGCACTCTGTACTCTCATACACTCATGAGAATACTGATTTTTTTTACTTGTCATTTTTTGGCATGTTTGGAGAATAAGTTAATTAAATTTATTAAAAGCAATTTGAGGTGATTGGTTAATTTTAGGAGTAGAGTTTTGTATATACTCTCATGAAATCTGATTTTTTTCAATTTCATCAAATTTTTTTGGCATGTTTGGAGAAAATAAGTTAATTACATTATTAGAAATTTGGAGGCGATTAGTTGATTTTTTGGAGATTTATATGTACTCTCACTCTCTTTTCTCATGAGAGTGCAATTTTTTCAATTTATGTCTGATTTTTTTGGCATGTTTGGAGAAAAATTACATTCCATTAGAAGCGATTTGTTAATTTTAGGTGATTTGCATCTGTACTCTCTCTCATGAAAGTATAGATTTGTTTTCAATTTTATTTTGGCTTTGTTAGAGAATAAGTTAATTACTATTAGAAGTAATTTGGAATTTTGGTTGGTTTTAAGATATTTATCTCTCTGTACTCTGAGTACATTTTTTTCACTAGATTTTTGGCATGTTTTAGAAGAATAAGTTAATTACATTCATTAGAAGTAATTTGGGTGATTGGTTAGTTTTAGGGTAGATTTATATCATACTCTCTATACTCTCATGAGAGTCATTATTTCCTTTTTTTTACTTATTCTCGGCTGCTTGGGAAGTGTTTTCTACAACTCATTTGGAGTTTGGGTTACTTTTTATTATTTTGCATCGTACTCTCATGAGAGTACAATTCATAATTTTTCCACTTTTTTGTTAGTCTGTTTGGAAAGAAAATATTTATTATAAATTACATGTTGATTGGAGCCTTAATATTAGCTTTTTTTTGTTTTCAATTGTACTCTTTATACTCTCTTGAGAGTACAAATTATTTTTTTATTTTTTTCACTTATTGCAGCTTGAGAAGAATGTGTTTTTTACAGGTTTATAAACTTAAATTTATTACAAAATGTGCATAATAAGTTTGAATAAATAATGCACACATAATGAAAAGTTATTTTAAAAAACTCATTATGGAATGTTTGACAGCCATTCAATTAACATTAATTAACTTGAATTGCTCTAGTTTTATGGCTTAGTTCATGATAGGGATTACTTTTATTTATTTTTCTTTTAAGTCATTTTTTATTTAATAAGTTCTAAAAACATTTTCTATTTTTCTTTTAAAAAAAAATATTATTTATAAATATTCAACATCATCACTCACTATTTAATGTGATTAGTTCAATGGATTCAACATCATCACTTACATAATTAAGCCTGCATCATCATCTACCTAAAAATTGAAACAAAGGAACTACAAATTACCCAAATTTATTGTAGAAGAATGGGTAAGAATAAAGGATTAACACATTTTATTTTCATTTGACATATTACACATTGTTATAAACCCTTCAGAAAATATTACACATGTAGCATTAAAAAGAAATTTGAAAAGTAATGATTTGATATATTTAAAGATCATTTTTCATGAAAAAACACCCAAATTGATTGAAATAATGCTTTCATCTCTATATTGAGCAGTTGGATTGACAAAATGCTCTGTACTCTCATGAGAGTACAGAGCTATGTACTCTTATAGATGAGGTATGTACTCTCCTGAGTATAAAATCTCAAATCTCTCCAAAACTAATTATCTCAAAAGCTTCTAATGGAATCTAATAAACTCATTCTCTTCAAATAAGCCAAAAAATTTGACAGAAATTGAAGAAATAATCTATACTCTCATGAGAGTACAGAGAGTACAGATGATAATCTCCCAACTAACCAATCATCTCCAAATTACTTAATGTGTAATAAACATATTCTTTCCAAATAGGCTAAAATATGTGATAAAATTAAAAAAATGCACTCTCATGAGAGTACAGGTAATGGAATCTTAATAAACTTCTATTCCAAGCTCAAAAAAAAAATATATATATGTATTCTCATGAGAAGAGGTAATATAAATTCTCCAAAAATCTAAACTTTCTAATGTAATAAACATTCTCTCAGACTCTCCTGAGAGTATCTAATCTGCAAACCAATCGAAAAATTTACAATGGAATATAATTAACTTATTCTCTCAAACATCAAAAAATCTAACAAAATTGAAAAAAAAAATGCTTCATGAGAGTACTGAAAAATCACCTAATTAACCAATCACTGATTTAATTAACTTATTATCTCCAAACATGCTAAAAAATATGACATGAAAAAATATGTACCTCATGAGAACAGAAATCTGAGATACAAATATGCAAAAAATCAAATCGCTTTAATAATGTAATTAACTTATTCTCTCATGCTAATTTGAAAAAAAAATGTACTTTCATGAGGAGTGCGATACAATACAAAAATGACAAAAACCAAAACAAACCTCCAAATGAATGTAATTAACTTATTCTCTCAAAAAAAATTTGACAAATTGAAAAAAAATATGTACTTTCATGAGTACTGAATCTGATCGTCAAAATCAACCAATCGATCCAAATTCTTTGGAATGTAATTAACTTATTTTCTCCAAACATGCCAAAAAATTGACATAAATTGAAAAAAGTATGTACAAGAGTACAGAGTATAGAGAGTACGATACAAATCTGCCTAAAACTAATCAATCATAAATTACTTTAATGAATGTAATTAACTTATTCTCTCCAAACATGCCAAAAAAATCGTGAATTGAAAAAAATCTTCATGAGAGAGTCAGTGAATACAATCTAAAATCAATTCTAATAATTTAATTAACTTATTCTCTCCAAACATACCAAAAATATGACAAAAATTGAGAAAAAAATCTATACTCTCATGAGAGTACATAGAGTACAGAGAGTACAAATACACATCTCCCCATAAAAACTAACCAATCGACCCAAATTGCTTATAGATATAATTAACTTAATTCTCCAAACATGCCAAAAATTTGGTGAAAAAAAAATGTACTTTCATGAGTACAGTGAGATAGAAATCATTTTAAAACCAATCAACCTCAAATTAAATGGAATGTAATTAACTTTTCTACAAAATGCCAAAAAAATCGACATAAATTGAAAAAAAAATATGTACTCTGAGAATAAAGAGAGTACAGTACTGAATGTAAATATACCCAATCAACCTCCAAATTACTTCTAAATATAATTAACTTATTCTCTCCAAAATGCCAAAAAATCTTACGAATTGAAAAAAAATTGTACTTTCATGAGAGTACAAGAGTACGATGCTGTTTGCAAAAATCAACCAATCCAAATTACTTTAATGAATTTAATTAACTTATTCCTCCAAACATGCCAAAATTATGACAAAAATTGAAAAAAATCTATACTCATGAGAATGAGTACTGAGTATACAAATACTGCCAAACCAACCAATCAAAATTGCTTCTAATGGAATGTAATTAATTTATTCTTTCCAAACATGCCAAAAAATTGATAGAAATTGAAAAAAATATGTACTTTCATGAGAGTACAAAGAGTACAGTTACAAATCTGTCCCTAAAAACTAACCAATCAACCTCCAAATTACTCCTAATGGAATATAATGAACTTATTTTCTCCAAATATGCCAAAAAATCAGACATAAATTGAAAAAAAATTTGTACTCTCATAAGAGTACTGAGAGTATTAGTGGCGCCCCAACCAACCAATCTAAATTTCTTCTATAATGTAATTAACTTATTCTCTCCAAACATCAAAATGTGATTGAAAAAAAAATTATGTACTCTCATTGAGTACAAAGAAATCACAGAATACAAAACCCTCCAAATTATCTTACTAATTGAATATATTAATCTCTCTAAACATGCCAAAAAAATCTAACAAAATTGAAAAAGAATTTGTACTCATGAGAGTGAGAGTCTGATTCAAAACTAAAAACCAACCTCCAAATTACTTCCTGGAATGTAATTAACTTATTCTCTCCAAACATGTCAAAAATTTGCAGAATTGAAAAAAAATTTGTACTTTCATGAGAGTACAGATGAAAATACTAAAATCATCATCATAAATTACTTTTAATATGTAATTAACTTATTCTCTCTCATAAAAAAAATATGTCGAAGTTAAAAAAAAAATTTATCATGAGAGGTATAGAAATCGTATATAAATCTGTAAAAAAATCAATCTACAATTCTTGTTAATTAACTCTTCTCTAAAAATGATAGAAATTGAAAAAAAATTTACTCATGGAGAAATACGAGATGTAAATTCTAAAACCAATCAATCGACAAAATTACTTGTTGGAATGTAATTAACTTATTCTCCAAACATGTCAAAAATCGACATAAATTGAAAAAAAAATCTACTCTCATAAGAGTGAGTACAAATACAAATCTTGAAAACCAACAAATCAACCTATAAATTATTCGGAATGTAATTAACTTATTCTCTCCAAACATGCCAAAAAATCATTGAAAAAAAATTGTATGAGAACGAAATCTGATCTGATCAGCCTAAAAAAGCCTCCAATTTGTAATACCATATAATCATATTATATCCAAACATGATCAAAAATATGACAAAAAAAAGACAAATGAGTTATACTCGAATCGAATCTGGCGTAGGTTAACAATAGTCCTCTGAAAGCTAACTCTTAGAAAATATACATTAAATAAAAGATTTCCAAAGAATATCACTAATAAATCCTAAAAAAATTGTACATATAAAACGGTTTAGGAAATTTCATGTATTTTATTTAATATATCATCTTAATTTGATCGCAATATCATCGAGGACATAACGAATTCGTTCTCCATCTTCACGGTTCTTCACGAAAAACGAAATTAGATTTTTTATTTTTCTCTCTAAGCTCGGTTTGTCTGAAAAAAAAACATATTATGCCCTAAATCTATATAAATATTTCTTTTAAATTTCTCCAGCATTCCATTTGATGTTTGTAGGCCGGCCGGGGTAATGTAAATGACGTCGTTAAGCAATTGACATCCGTTAAGTGAAAAATGTATTTTTTTTATAATGGATAGGTGTTGTTCTATTTAGTCGGGATGAAGCTATGTCCGGAACTCCGCACGTAATAATCGTATTTCAGACGGGCTTAAAATTTTTGATTTATTTCATGCCCGTCACATCCACACTATGCGGCATTGTGCATTTTAAATTTTTGGCAATGAATCCAGGAATTAATTATACTTCGAATGCTCTTGTACTTACAAGCTTTTGGTGGAAATTCTTCGACGGGCTTCGTCTTTCCTGCTTAAGCCAAATTTTTTTCAGATCATTTTAGCTACCAAATACACGAAGTATATCGCCAAATTTAGGACTACTATTTTCTCTCTTTTTGTTGTCTTATTTAGTTTTTTTTACTCTCGAGGCCTCTCTCTCTTTCTCTCTCTCTCTAGTATTTTGCTGCGTAATGGACAACGATGAAGATTTCTATTTGTCAACCTATCCATTTTACAATTGATATCGCTTGTAAAAAATTTTAAAAATTTAGAAAATGAGATTTGAGATAAAAAAATAATAATAAAATATATTTAGTATAAGTAATTAAAATTATAAAAAATTATAATTAAATTTATAAATTTAGAGTTAATAATAAATTCTATTCATTAAGATTATTAAAGTACAATAAAATAAATTACTTAAGTAATATATATATATATATATATATTACTTAAGTAATTAATTTAATTTATTTAATTAAATAACTTATTTTTTATAATTTTTAATATTTTATTTATATATATTATTCTTAATTATTGTTATAATACCATATCCAACACGTGTCTGTATCTCATATTTTTAAAAATATAAGTATCACGTAATGATATTATGGTATTTCCCTCAGATATCATATTATACATATCATGGATTATTGATTGACTTTTAGTTATACTGCTTGAATTCCGAAATCTCTCTAGTCCTTTGTATCAAACTTCTTTCTATTGTAGTTTTCCGATTTGTTTTTCTTCTCCACCTAGATTTGTAATCTAGCCAATTTGTCTTTCTTTGAAATACTTGTGTCTTCTCGTGATGTAATCTTTCTCTTTTTAGTAATGGAAATTTTGGGCTAATTGCCCTCATTTTTCCCAAAAAAAATCTTAAATTAATTGATATAATTCTTTAACTTCTCCTGATGTAATCTTTGCAAATTAAGTTTAACTAAGTAGATGTTGATAAAATGCATTGTTCATTTTGTCTTCTATACAAGAACTTTCAACTTACGATAAATGAACTTAATCATGGTTAAATTGACCATGCTTACTTATGCTAAATTGAGCATTTCAAGGAAATCCTTTTAAAATAGGCTATAAAATCCCAACCAACTGGGGGGTGAGTATAGAGTTCTTTTCACCAAATTCATTCTCCCTCCACCTTCAAATCACCAACACTGCAAAATAGGAGCCGTAGATTTTAGTTTCAAGCCCATTTCTGGCGTTACAGCAAACACTAGAGTCATTCGTGCCATTTATTAAGAAGCTTTAGAACATCCAGTGGCATACTGTTGAAGAATGATTCAAAATAGTATCTACTATCTTTTCCACGTTATCTGTTTAGTCCTGTTTTTTAGAGATATGATTATTAATTTGTATCATGGGTGAATCAGCCCATATTCATTAGTTTTTTTAATGGTGAATGTGGGTACAAATTAGTTACTTTATAACCTTATTTAAAGTCCTGTAGTCAATTTATATGAGTGCTCCTAGAAAAATTAATTTGTTCTTATCTTCTTGATATCTTCTATCATCTATTTTTGTTAACTGAGTAGAAAACAGTCCTCTTTCCAACAATTTTGGTATCGGAGTAGTAGTCCCTGACTTAAGAATCTTTAGTGAAAAGAAAGACAATGGCAGTCAGTGGAAGTTCCATGAGTGTTTCACAACCTCTCATTCCTATTTTCAAAGGAGAGTGGTATGAATTTTGGGGCATTAAAATGAAGACTCTATTTAAATCTCAAGAACTTTAGGATTTGGTAGAAAGTGGATATGATGAAAATGATGGGGATGAATCTCGATTGCAGGAGAACAAAAAGAACGATTCAAAAGTGTTATTCATCATTCAATAAGCTTTTCAAGACACAATTTTCTAAAGAATTGCAATGGCAACTACTTCAAAGGAAGCATGGGATACACTACAAAAATAATTTCAAGGCTCTTCCAAGGTAATAGCAATAAAATTTCAAACTCTTTGAAATGAATTTGAAACTTTATTTGTGAAGGGTAATGAATTATTGCAAGATTTTTAGTTTAGAGTAATTACTATTGTCAATCAAATGAGATCTTATGGAGAAAAAATTACTGATGCAATAGTAGTTCCCAAAGTTCTACAAAGCCTAACTCCAAAGTATAACTATATTGTTATTACCATTAAGGAGACTAAGGATCTCTATGTCTTTTCATTTGATGAACTAATGGGTTCCTTACAAGCTCATGAGGCAAGGTAAATTAGATTAGTTGAGAAGAATGAAGAAAAGGCATTTCAAGCTTCTCAAGTGAAAAGTGAGGCAAAGAAACAAGATGAGTTCATTGAAAAAGGATGTGAAAGAGGAGGCTTCTGTGACAGAGGTAGAGGAAGAGGTCATTTTGATGGACAATAAAGGCAGTCCAGTGGTGAACAAAAATGGAATAAGTGCAAGATCCAATGCTATAAATGCAAAAAGTTTGGGCATATAAAGGAAAACTATAAAACTCAAAGCTCACGGGCAAACTATATAGAAGAAAAGAATGAAGAAAGTAAGATATTCTTGGTTCATTCTCATTCTAATGAAGTTTTAAATGATATTTGGTTTGTAGATAATGGATGCTTAAATTATATGATCGCCAATAGAACATGAGTCACAAAAGATACAAGTAACACTTGGAGATAATAAACAGATTCAAGTTGAAGGCAAAGGCATTTTTGTTGTAAAGGCTAGCCATGGAAAAGTAAAATTACTTTATAATGTTTACTTTGTACCCAACTTAGCACATAGTATGTTAAGTGTTGGACAACTAATGGCTAGTGGTTATGCAATTTTATTTGATAATGGAGTTTGTGTAATCAAAGATAAAGAATCTAGGCAATCCTTGGTAAGTGTGCAGATGACAAAAAATAAGATGTTTTCACTCAAAATCTCTAATGTGGAAAATTATGTTCGCATTACAAAGGAGAAAATTGAATCTAAGTTGAGGCACCTACATTATGGGCATCTCAATATCAAAGGCTTGAAGCTCTTAAGTCAAAAGGTATGGTCTTTGGATTACCTCAAATTGGTTCTATTGATTTATATGAAGGATACACTTTTGAAAAACAAACAAGAAAGTCATTTCCAAGCAAATAATCTTGAAGAGCATCAAAATGCCTTCAGTTAATCCATGCCAATCTATGTGGGTCTATGAGAACGACATCACTTGGTGGAAGTAACTATTTTTTTCTCTTCATTGATGATTGTAACAAAATGAGTTGGGTTTATTTTTTGGCAAGTAAATTAGAGACTTTTGAGAAATTCAAAAAATTTAAAGCTCGCGGAAAAATAGAGTAGTACTTTTATAAAGACTCTTCATACAGATCATGGTGGTGAATTTTTATCTAAAGAATTTGACCTTTTTTGTGAAGAACATGGGATTCACAGGGAGATGACTACTCCTTATACACAGGAGAAAAATGGAGTAGCCGAGTGAAAGAATCACACAATTGTAGAAATGGAAAGAAGTTTATTAAATGCACAAGGACTCCCAAATCATTATTTTGGGCAAAAGTAGTAGCAACATCTATTTATTTGCTGAATATTTCTCCAACAAAAGGAGTCATGAATCAAACACCATATGAAAAATGGAGAGATAGAAAACCATCAGTAAGTCACTTAAAAATTTTTGGTTGTATTACCTATGCTTTGTTAAGTACTCAAGTTCATCATAAACTTGAAAAGAAATCTGAAAAATATATTTTTATTGGTTATGACAATCAATCCAAGGCATATGTGGGCTCCGAAAATTTGCCACCAACCTCTTCGATGAAAAGAGTGATTTAAAGTGTGTCGGTGTAATTTTTAAAAGGCAGATGGAATAGTAGAAAAGACACTACCCAGAGATTTCTCCCTCATTTGGTGAGAACTTTAGATCTGGTTCCAGGTTTCCTATAGCAAGCCCTATAGTTAATTACCCTCCCAAGAAGTGAGAGAGAACTTTCAATGTCGTTAGATCACTTAATCGTAGCATATAGTAGCGACACTGAGTTTTAGAATTTGAGATATGAAATTCATCATTATAGCTTAAATCGTATGGTTGGGGGAATGATGTCATGCTCGATCTAGATCCCATGGCTCCATCATCCCAGGTAGTCGTCTGGTATACTTAGTTAGAGGTGTGCGACGAAGGATCCTCCTCAACAACACATGGGTTACGTCGTCCAAGAAATTCTTGCAGACCTAGGGTGGTGTTTGTCTAAGGAGACAATCTTAAGTCTACTTAACTTGAGAGGGTTGTTTGCCCTATCAAGTATACCCATGATTTATAACTCAAAAGGCGAGCCATTGGGAGCATCTGGGTTACGGTCATTGTAATATAATGGAGCCGGTTGGCCAAACCACCCAATCAGAGGACTGGTCATAACTACTTCATCTGTGGAGCTTATTGGCCAAAATGCGTCAGGACATGACCCACATCATCGGCAAGAAATTGAGAGTGAACATAGCGAGAACACTTGATTTGAGATTGGCTCTTAGAGCTAAAGTTTTCTTAATTTGTCACCCACGACAAATTATTGGAAGGTGGATAGATTGAGTTTGATTTAAGTTTTTTAATGATAGAGTTTCATTTAAGCATTTTTTAGATTGATATTTAATTTGATTTGATTAAAATTGATTAATTTGAATATGTTTAAGAGCTTTAGATCTGTCAACTCTTTAGCTCTAAAGATTAGATCTACTATCACTAACAGATCATTTTTTAGATATTTCGATTTGAAACTCTTATTATAGGTTTTTTAGGTTTTGTTAACTTGGGACCCAGACTAAGACTAAAAACACCCGCGACACACTTGAATTTAAGCATTGACATAATGTTGGGCCCATGCGGTGTATTTAAGAATTTGGTAATTTTATGTTTGAATTATATTGATTTTGTATTTATTTAATTCATTTAACTTTAGCACCTTTTAGACATTAAAATTTGCACTTGAAATCTCTATGTGAGCATACAAATATTTTGTAGCTTAGCTAATTTCATCTAATTAATGATTGATTTTGAAAATCATAATTAGATGAAATTCCTTAATTTTGGTGAAAGGAATTATGATTTTATGATTTTGATTTAGTATCGCTTTTACTTCTTTATACAAGAGTTGTAGATCGTGCGAAGAAGGCATTTTGATTTAGATTGTAGTTTAAAATAATGCACTTAGTTTACTTGTTGAGTTTTGTAATTCTCCCAATTTGATTATGTTCAATCTACATTTTAATAAGTTATGTCTTTTGTGTTTATTTTAGCCCTACTTATGCTTATTAACTAGCATAGTAATCACCTCCATATTTATATAAAAGTTATTAAACCCAATTTGGATTCATCCTTTGATTTTGAGTTTATTTCAAGTTTGTTATGAGTTTAGCATTAGTCCCCCTCAAATTCCAATTAAAGCTTGCTTAATTTTGAGAATTTACAAGAAAGAGAACTCACTTTACACTTAATTTAAGCCATAAATTCTTTAGAGTTTGTGAGTTTAATATTAGCCTCCCCAAAGTTTGTGAGTTTAATATTAGCCTCTCCCAAATTTCACTTAGATTTTGAATGAATATTCTATTCTTTCCAAAATTTTCTTTAAAGGCTCCCCCCTTTTTTCTTGTTTGATGATTTTAGTTTAAAATTAGCTGTAGGTTTTCCTATTTAGTGCTCTTAAGTCAGCTCATTTTACCCTCCCCTTTTTCTAAGTCAAAAGATTTGATGTAATTTTGATAGCCTCCCGGCGTCATCCCCGTGTATGAGGCTGCATCAGGGTTATTTTGGCTACTTATTTGAGCAGTGGTGTCTTGACCTGATTCATCTCATCGCTTCGAGCATGACATCTTTAAACCTAAAAGAAGAAAAATATAATATATATTCATTCTCCCCTTTTTTTACTAAGTCTAGAATTTAGACAAAATTTTGGCAGCCTCCCGGCATCATCCCCATGTAGGGGGCCTTATCGGGTGTGTTTGGCCTACTCGGTATGCCCTACTGAGCATAGTGAGTGGTGTCTTGCGACACCATAGTCGGTTTTAATCTCGTCACACCTCGAGCCGAGGTCTTAAACACGAAAAGACATACATTGTAATATATATTCATTCTCCTTTTTTTAAATTCAGAAATTAAGAAAATTTTGGCGACATTTTTTATGGGGGCGACATCTGGTGGTGTACTTTGAGGCGTGGCGATGTCTTCATATGAGTTCTTTCATCTGTCATGCCTGAGAATGTGAGGTCCTCAATGAAAGAAAGAGATTCACATTCTTGATTTCACATGTTTTCACATTTTTTTACGAAATGAAGGAAGGTTAAGTATGATTAGAATGTAAGGTAAAGTGCGAAAAACTAAAGAAGAATTTTGTTGACGATGTTCTTCCCGATTGCGTGAAGAAATTATGAGGGGTGCGAAGGAAGAATTCACTGTGATGTTCTTCCCTAATTTCTGAAGTGAAAGATGGCTAAGCGAGGGGTGAATCGAAATTGAAGAATTATGGCGATGATGTTCTTCCCATTCTGTGAAGAAATAGAGCAAAAGTGAGGGGTGAGCAAAATTGAAGGAAGAATTACTGATGATGTTTTCCCGATTTAGCAAAGAAAAGCGGGGATGCTAAAAGCAGTGCGACTGAAATCAGAAAAATTCTGTGGCTGACGATGTTCTTCTGATTTGAGATAAAATAAAGGATGTAGCGGGTTACAAGAAGGATTCGAGAAACAGAGAGGGAATGGAAGCAGAAGGCTAGAACAATGATTAGGTTGAATTCTTGAAAGAGTTGGGCAGGGAAAAGAGGCGAACTGATGAAATGGAGTGAATTCAAACCAGCGAAAATGGTTCTGATGCTGAAGCAGGGAGAGCAGACTAGGAGGGAGATGTGAAGGTCTGAGTCAGGTGTGGCGGGTCACAAGTCACATGAGCTGAGCAGGTGGCAGGCGAGTTAAACTTCTGGATGAGCAAAATGGGAGCGGGAGTCTGGAAGCGAGAGCATGTGGAAGTTGATAGTCGGAGGATTACAGCGGCGGGGATCCACAGGTGGGTTTATGAAACAGATGCAGCGATGAGGATAGGTTTGGGATAGCAATTAGGTGAAGGAGATTAACACAAATCCGAGGATATGAAGGTGGTGGGCGATGGGTTGAATGGGGTGGAGGAGAAAAATTGAAAAGAAAACCAAGAGGATTACCTTTTGAGAGAGGAGAAATGTGGGAGAGAAAGCAGGGGAAATGAATGAAAGAGTGGGGAAGAATAAGAGTGGTTTTCAATTTTTTTTTTATTTTTTGAAGCGAAAATAGGGGAAATGGGGATTTGGGAATTTTTTAATAAATTTTGAATTTATTAAATATTTTTAATATGAGTTTCATGTTGATAAATGCACATGGTCAATATATATTGATTTAGGGAATTATTATTCGAATAATGGCTGATCATTCATGATCGGAGCCGTTTGGTTGAGTCGTCAAATTGAGTCATTTATTTCAAAATGTGCGCCTTTTATCACTCGATTTTATAAATTTCATTGAGTATGAATAATCTTATTTAATAGATTTTGGCATTTCAAAGCTAATGGCATGATCAATTTCATGAACAGAGGTTATTTGACTTACGTTGGTGTCTCCTGATCTCGATATACGTGTAAGCTCGTTGATGACTCAAGTGCTTGATCAGTTGCTCATCAAGTCATGGATTATCTAAATCCTAACCAATTTTGATTAGCGATGGTGAAGTTTGTTCGATCATTGATTGATTTTGGCGATGTGTATTTTAGCCTCGATTTGTCACTTCGATTTTGACATTTCAGTCATCCAAATTGAGCATAGTCTCATTTGATAGTTTTTGATATTTTAAAGCTAAGCAGATCAATTTCATGAATGGGGCATTGAATATCATCGTAACTTCCGACTTCGATATACATTGACACATTGATCGAGTTTAATCGATTGATCATTAGATTTTATAATATTTATATTTTATCAATTTTGACATTCTCATTTCGGTCAGGACATTTATTTTTTCAAATATTTTGCATTTGTGCCTTTTACCTCAGAATTGTGACTTGTGGGCTTGACTTATGACACATATGTGGAGGTCAACAAATGCCCCAACAAATGTGATTATGCATGGAGTGAGTCACATTTGAAAATTGGTTGACCATTTGGCGGCCATAGAGCTTGGATCATTTAGCTTTGATTGCAATAGCACTGAGCTTTGATAGGATTTTGTCATTATCTTTGCCTTGACATGCTAAATGATGGCATGATCGATTTTCGAATTGACTTGTCGATTGATAGTTCTTACACCATCTACTATCTGCTTCAATGGCTTTTCTTTGATCTCTTTCTTTTATGTCATTCTGATTTGAGCTCCTCCAACCAGCTTCATGCTTGGTTGGGTTTGATGGAGGGTGCTTATTTTGATGAAGGACTCCATTGGGAATCGGTTTATCATGCTTGATCGGTTGAAATTCCTTACGTCTAGCTTTGAAGCTTGACTTGATGAAGGAATGACGATTTGTCATATTGACTTGTCGAAGTGTATGTTGAACCATTTGAATATTTGAAGGATACATAGATGACCCGACCTTACTTATATAGGGTCAATGTTGAGTTATTAGTCAAGCGTGTGCTTTACATAGAATAACCAAAATTCTTTTTTTGTTGACCATGGTGTATGAACTATGGAATTGCTTCTTTGTCACTTTTTGGCTTGATGAGGAGATAGGCTTTGATCTATGCTTTGAGCTTGATCAGATCGTTTGAGAATAGATTGAAATATCATCATGAAGGCAATATAAAGATTAATTTGAGGTAGCCTTGAATTGAGTGTTTCCTTAGATTACCTTGATCTATCGATCAAGTAGAAATATCTCTTAGATCCTGGTTGCTTGTAATCACTAAGTTGGATCTAGTTTGAGATTGAAGCTATCATCATTGGCGGCGGCGGGGCTCTTTCCTTTACCTTCTTTGTGGCTTGTTGAGTGAGGAGAGCATCGTAACTTCGGCCATATTTGGGCTTGTTGAGTTTCCTTTAGAACTACTTCTTGACTTAAGGCTAGTGGGTTGATGGTTTTGTCATCAGATGAATGGGGCTCTTTCACTTTGTGGCCTTTTCTTAGCTTGTTGAGTGAGGAGGCGTCGTCATTTATGGGCTTGTTGAGTCAACCTTTAGAACTCCATGTGACTTTTGGGATGTAGAGGGATGTTTCTCCAACTTAATTGATTGAAGCTTCAAAATCGGGAGTTCTTGACTTGATCTCATTTGGCGGGAGATAAATTTCTTGACATTTAGGGTTGTCTTTTCATGCATAGAAATAGATTATTTTTTCTGCAAGAACAATAATAATTATGGATATATCAGGATTTCATAAACTCGATGTCGACTGAATAAGAATATATTTGAGGATCTCATCTTATGGAATAATGTCAACTCAAATAAATTTAATATAAACTAAAAATGCTATCTTAGGGGAATTCTAAGTACATTTAGGAGAATTTTCAAGATGAAAATATACAAATACATTCATATTTGAATTGATGTACTAAAGAGATTTTAACATACAACATTGATTTCATGTATATAAATCTAAAATGCCCACATTGAGAATTTTCATGAAAAATTTTCATCTAGAGTGTATTTATTTAGGGATCTGACATGAAAGCGATGTCAACTAAATAGATATACTAAAAAAATGTCCCTGTCTTGGGGATTTCTATTGTACCTTAAGAATGTATTTGTCATGTATACTTTTTTCAGTCGATTATTGGTGGCATTGGTCTTTCACCCTTTAGGTTGATGAGTTGGTATGCCCCTCCTTGATACATGACAAAGGGCATTCCCAGTTAGGCTCAAATTTGCCACCAAATTTTGATTGGGATAATTGGTCTTCTCGACCGGGACCAATTCTCCTTTTTGGAATGTTTGAGGCTGCACCGTATGGTCAAAAGCCCTAGACATCTTTCCTCGATAGACTTCCATATTTTGATGAACTTGTAATCTAACTTCATCAAGCGCGTCGAGTTCCTCATTCTCAGATAGGCATTTTGATCTTCAATTAGGTATTGGATGGCTACTTGAAGGCAACTCAACTTTGAAGCGGAAGAAGCTGCTTGATTCAAATACCAATGAATAGAGTGGCTTTTGGCATCTTGTAGGTAGTTTGATATGCCCATAGAGCCTCTACTAGCTTGGTATGTCATTCTCTTTTATTTTTTAGTGAGAATCTTCTTGGCAGCTTATTGTCTTGTTGAAGGCCTCAAAATCCTCTTGGATTGTATATTGAAGAGTATCAATCAATTTTGTGTTCCAAATCTATAAATCTTTGCACTTTTGAAGGTTGTGCCATTGTCGAAAATTTATTGGCACTCCAAATCTACATTATTATCATGAAGAAGTTGATCACTCGATGTAACTTCTTTAAATGGGCCTCAACCCACTTAGAAATAATCGTCATTTGCTAGGATGAAGCGATGTCCACGGCGATGGTGGATCAATTGGTTACATATGCCCCAACATTGAATGGCAGATGCTTTATTGTGTGTAATGGATTTGGAGGTTGATGGATGAGATTCTCGTACTTGACACTCATGACACTTCTTAGCATGATTAATATCAAGATACCATACCCATCCAATCTTTACCATCATCTTGGGACTGACGATGTGCACCACAAAGTCCTTCATGAACAAAAAACCATCACTTTGCTTTAGCTTCATCCACACTAGGCATTTGTTCAAAGGATCTATGATATAAAGTGTTGTTGATGAAAGCATAGCATAGCATTCTCTTCTCGATTTGAGTTGCTAGTGATTTATCATTTGGTAATTTTCCCTCTTTAAAGTAATCAATGAAGGGTTGCCTCAATCATGACTCTTTACAACAAAAGGCTTCACCTTTTTACGAGGCAATGTCATTCTTAGCTCTTCTTGGTAGAACTTCTTATTGATTTTGGGGAGTATGACAAAGCAATTGCATCTGTTGGGTCAAATTTGGTAACCCTCTACACAGGATTGATACTTTATTGGCTCTAGAACTTGTCGAGTAAATATGTCGATCATGACATAATCACCATTCATACTTGTCATTTCCTTAGCTAGTGTTGCCAAGCAATAGGCATTGTAGCCAAATTTATTCAAAGGATCTATGATATAAAGAGTTGTTGAAGAAAACATAGCATAACATTCTCTTCTCGATTTGAGCTATTGGTGATTTATCATTTGGTAATTTATATTTAAAGTAGTCATGAATTTTGATATGACTCTTCAAAAAGGCTTCCTGCTTTTACAATGTCATTCTTGCTCTTCTTAGTACAACTTCTTATTGGTTTTGGGAGTATGAGGAGCAATTGATCTTCTTTGGGTCAAATTTGGTAACCCCTATATGGATTGGTACTTTATTGGCTCTAGAACTCATTGAGTAAATATGCCGATCATGACATAATCACCTTTCATACTTGCCATTTCCTTAGGTAATTTTGCCAAGTAATCAGCTTTATTCTTGAGACTTCGTTTAGTGTGATATTTGGTATCACTTCAAGCTCAGAAATGTGATAGTTCTCAAATGTTGATTATAGATGTACTTGATTTATAATAAGTCAACAAAATATGCGGAGTTTGAATGCACGAAAATAGCTTCTTGACAGACTTTACTTCCTTATTGCTTCATTATTGTTATTGGCATTATCCATATGATGGTCTCATTATGCCTCTTACGGTCTTTATGAAGATGTTGATTCTGCTCTTACTCTTGGAAAATTTAGAGAGATTGGACTTGTTTGATCGATGAGGCTCCATTGAAGTACATTTAAATTTGTGATTTTTTCTTTCATGAATGAGCATAATTTTCTCATCGTAAATTGTCATTAAGATTTATGATATGTGTGAGAAAATCTAAGACTTGTCCTTTCTCTGTGGAATGTGATATCAAATTCAAAAGTCTTGATCTTGGCGACATCATTCTTATCATCAAGTACTTTAGCATCAATCCTTAAGATGAGAATCTTGTGATATAACATATAATGATGAAGCTTTTGAATTTGCAGATCAATAGAATGCTTCTCATCAGTATCTCATTTGCTCTTATTAATCTTTGTGATAATAAAGAGTATTCTCTTTGCCTTCTTCATTGTGTTGTGCAATAATAGGACTCTTCTGTAATTTGTATAAATGAGAGGCTTAGAGTAAATGATTGGTGGATTTAATGGTTTTATCTTTGAAGGCTTCCACACTCTTATCTTGAATGGCATCCTTCTTCATCAACCTTCAAATGGTTGCATCTGATAGAATTGATATAAATTGATGAATGCAGCGTCTGAGCGGACAAACTCTTTGGTGGAGGCATCTCCACGATTGCCAGGATCTATTTCAATACCTCATTTAGAATTTTTAGAGGATACCCGAATGCACATTTTAAAGGATTTATCTTGAGATCATATTTTGATTCTCTCAATACAATTCTCAAGTCTTGTGATTTTCATGATTTAAGCTTTTCACCACTAATCGATATACATTCCACCTTTTGATGAATCTTATCAAAATACGTGTCATGGCTCTTTGGTATGTAGCTCTTTTTTTCAAGCCAAAGGGCATGATATAATATAATATTGTTATGATGTATATTTTTCATCTTTAAGTGTCATTTTGATTTGGTTGTATCTAAGTCATCCAATATATAGTTGGAAGTGTTTTCCACTAGTAGTTCTGATATTGGAAGCAGAAAGTCATCTTTTGGGCACGTTTTATTTAGGTCCCAAAATTTAATGCATAGATGAATTTGACCATTCTTCTTTCTAACTGGGATAATGTTGGCTATCTAATCTGCATACTTCTCCTCCCGGATGAAGCCTGCTTTGATTAGCTTCTTAGTTTTTATAATTACCTGTTCTTTAATCTCCAATCTCATTCATCTAGGAGCTTGTTTAACAGGTATCACATCTGGTTTTATAGTTAGTTTGTGAACATGGATAAGCACGGCATTTAGAATATGTCAGGCAAGCAATTGAATTCATAAAGTAGCTATTTTTAGCTCTTCAACTTTCTCATCGGTGAAAGGAGTTGGAGGGGATCATCCTCACTCTAGGTTGACTTCTTTAAGTTCATCCAGTAGTAACTATTTGTCCACCATCTTCAAGTTCTTGGTGGGCTTGGCTTGTTCTTCATCATTTTAAGAGAATTTCAGGAATCATCTTCTTCATCACTTAACTCGACTTCTATTATATTATAATAGGCTCTATCTTGATGAGATTTGTATGAACAGACCTTTAGTGATAAACTTATCACTTCTTCATGCTTGAGGACTTCTTTGGCTCCACATCTTGTTAAAGATTTGAGTCCTATGTTTAGTAGTTCTAATATGAACTCCAAGCTTATGCATCATTCATCTTTCTGTGGATAGTATATTGGTATTCTTGTTGTACTCATCTAGAATTTTATGTTTGAGTGTTCAAAATCTTGAGGTGAGACTCTTGATTTGTAAAATAGAGTTCTATTCACTCTCACTCAGCGATAGCACAAATATCAATTCTTCAATATTATGAACCTCCAATGGGTGATTTCTTTGAAGCACTTTTGAGGATGGGTATAATTTTGAGTGAGTCATCGACTCCAAGTGAGCTATCCTCCTTGATGCAGCCATCTGAACTCTATTTTTATAAGTAGATTCAAAATCATAGTTGAATCAAAATCACTTATTTTATACTCTGCTTTTTTTGAAAGCATATAAGTTCCCTTAGGTTTGATAGGCATATCTTCTTCTTCTTCCTCGGTGTCACTCCTCAAATGAGGAACTGATTTTCTTGATTTATGTAGAATCAAGTGCTTTAGGAGAGTCGGCATTGCCTTCTTTCTTCCTCCTTTACGCTCTTTCATTTTGTGAAATTGCTCTTTAGTTCTGAAGTGGATGCTACTTCAAGAGGCTTTGTTGGCTTAGGCTCTTTGAGGATGAAGTACTTTGCATCTTCATAGATCTTTTTTTGTGGAGAATGGTTGTAGGAATTCGAATTCTTCTTCTCCATCTTTGGATACTTCATATATTGATGCATAGTTGATGGGACCATGCCATACGACCATTACAAGAGATCTCTAAATGATGTATCGATTACATGAAACTTGGTTTACTTATAAATCCTTGAATTTGGGAATAAAGAACCAAGTTTTACCTTTTTCATTGAACATGAACCATCAACTTATCTCTCCCAAGATGTTGGATATCATGATAATCCTCTTACCTTTAGACTCATAAGATTGATAGAAGAACCTAGATCAATCAATATTTGGTGATCGAGATGCCATCACTCTGTAGTGACATAGAGGGGCGGTTGTGATGCCATTCCCAACATAAGATCTCTTCAAAATATGATTCTTGGGAGATCTTGAGTTTTGCTTGATTTGCATTTTCAAGTAAAGTAAGCTTCATAACTCTCGGATCTTTGAGAGTTGTATCAAAGTTTCTCGAGGTCTTTTGACATCAAGAGAGCCTCATACACACTGTTGTGGGATCTTTCGGATGTGATAGAATATTATAATCTATCTTCTCTTGATTTAGGCTTATCTAGGTTTTTAGGAATAATATCTTATTGACTTCAATTTGTTTTATCTTTATTTGCATTTTTCTTCTTTGATGAAGGTGGTAAGACTTTACCACTTCTCAAGTGAACTTGAATAACTTTGTCTTCAGTTCTTACGAAGAGGTAGTTTCTTCAAATTTCCCTTATTTTGGAAAGATTGGCCAAAAGGGTATTAGACTCATTTTTCAACATCATCGTTTCATGTGATGATATCGATGAGTCGACTCTCTTCTGTTAAAAAACATAGATCTTCATCTATTATTTGTCTTGAGTCATTAAATAAAATTAGCTCTCGACTCTTCTTGCTTTTCACGATAAAAATTTTGATGGGTTGGTTGAGTCGACTACCCTTGTCATCTTGAAGGTAGCGATGTTGAAGAATCTCCCAACATATCATGAGTTTAGGCATGTACCAATAAACTCTGGTATCTTCTTCATGTGATTATCTTTTGAGTTGTCTCTTCTTGATCTTCTTTTAGCACTTCTTTGATTTATAGCTTGTGTTTGGTAGGCTTGCTTCTCATCTTTGTGAGTAGAAAGTATATCAAATACTTGGTTTAGGCATCTCTCTTAAGTCAATATAGGCAGTGATTTCCACTTAACACTAGGGCGTCTTTTAGCTATTTTAGCATTTTCTCTTTTTGGAGACTACATTTGTTATTCTTGATCTATTTTTTTCTCCTTACGTCATTTCTTTGGATGATATGGAAGAGGGCGTAATCATCCTTGTAGACTCTCTTTTTTAGGGGCTAGAACACTTGGGATAGTGTAAATTCACCTTCGATACTTCCTTTCTAGAATCTTTGAAGACATAACAATCTTGATAGGGGTGTGATCGATGATAGGGAAGTTTGGATTATTGACTTCTTCTTGGGGCCTTTTAATTTCAATTATAAACTAGCTTTTATTTGCTTGAAATAATTTAGTCCCTTCTAAAGAATATTCTTTATTCATCTTTTCTTAAGAGATGGCCACATTAATCATCTCTTGTTGCTTATTTTGGATGCTCTCACCACTTGGAAAAGTTTGAGGTTTATCATTACCTCTATACAATTTTGGCTGTGGATTAGAAAAAATAAGCTTTTTTCCCTTATCATCATTATACATTGGTTGCTTTCCTTTATCCACATTATATATCACCCACTTTTCTCCATTTGAGCTATAAGAAGTGGTGTGAGTTTCATTTCTTCTTGAGTCTGAAGGTTTATTTCTCTTTGCTTTATTTGCATAGACTTCAGATTAGGGCGATTCAACTTTTCAAATTTAGCCACTCTATCGAGCAAGTTCTACAATATTGCAATCGATACCATGCATAGAAATGGTGCCATTTTATAATCCATATTTCCCATTAGCAATTGGATCGCATTTTCTTCTTCAATTGTTGCTTGTACTTCATACTTAGGTTGCAATGACTTATGAATTTCATCTTGACTCATCTTTCCTCCTTTTCAAGGCAATGTGTGATTTTCTCGGTTACCTTGCTGAACCTTCTTCATAAATATAGTCTCTAATTCAAATATTTTAAGCGAATCATTTGGAAATTTTGCATACCATTTTGAGGCGAGGTCAAGTTCTTGATAAATTAAAAAAGCGGTGCATTGTTCCCTCTGTGTGTTACCACAAGTAGCTAAATTGGGCCATGTTGCTTTGGATTACCAAGCCGAAAGTATTAAATTTGCAAGTAACCTTTCGGGTATGACACTTGGTCATATTCCGCTGGGTAAGGGAGACCCTTACTCACTAATTTTTCAACCTGCTCTAAAGCTATGACCGCCTTTATCTTTTCATTGATTATTATTTCTAGCTATTACGGTTCAGGTGTCTAGATTTTGAATTGTCATTTGGAGAGGTGTTTGGTTAACATCCCTCGCTTCATGTAGCATGTCGTAGGAGCTTGAGGTACCATAATGGTAGTATAGAAGTTGTATTATTAGCTACAGTTGATTAGCGGACAAAATATGTCTTTGCACTTGATATGATATTCTTCATCTCCATCATGATGTTCATTTGTACCATCATATCATTCATTTTGGTACCAATTTATGCAATCTCCTTGTCTTTGGCCTCCATTTGGGCATTTCTCTTTTCTCTAGCTAGCTGGCGTCAATTATGAGCTCTTCCTTCTTCTTCTTGTTGCTCTACGCCTTGCTCATTTTCGGGAAGAACTTGGTCCTTCTCCTTGTGCATTTATAGAGATGGTTGTTGTTGGGGCGGCGGCGATTATAAAGTGTACCCATGATCATTTCTTGGTTCAACCATATAGATAGCTTCAACATGATATCTTTCTCATTCGGTCTTCTTCTTCTTCTTCACCAAGATCAAAGATCCATCCTTATTTTCTTATGTGAAGACTCTTCTTCATAAGCATCAAATTCAGTTGATTCCGGTTATTCTTTGATGTGTTGGCGGAGTTCATCTATATCTCGACCATATACTTCCATAGAATCTTCTTCATTATTTTCTTCGCAATTTGATGACATTTTAGTGGATCTCTGGTTCAATGTGTGGAACAACCACCTCTTCTATTAAGGACCATGATGTCAACCTTCTCTTGTAGGGGTGGCGATGGTGATGGGATCCCAGAGGATTCTCAGGTGTCGACCATCATATCTTTCATCATGATATCCCTTCTTTTGGGTATCCACTTCATGAGTTGATTTTGAGGCAATTTAGTATATGTCGGATGTCACCCTTCTATTACTCAAAGTTTCATTATGGGGCTTGGCCTCCATATTTCTTACCTTTGGGACCTTTGGCTGGATTCTTGGACATGGTCCAAGTGTCAGATGCTCACCATGCGTCTTGGCTTCACGCAGTTACAGAGATGTAACTTTCTTGGTGGAGCTTTCATTATTTTCCATCACGCCTCTGAAATCTTCTTTTCATTAGATCTATCTTGGCTACTTTGAGAACTTTATGTATCTCGAGTGTTTGTCTCCTCTATGGTGGTGGAGCTTGGCGTGGTTGGTTCTTCGAAGGATTGCTTTATTTCCAAGCTATTCCTCTTTACCCACTTTAGATTGTCAAAGTTGTTATGGGTAAGAATACTCACTTTCGGAGGCAGTACTGCTTGTTCACTAAGTCGTTCAAAGGGGATTTACTGAGCTCTCAGCTCAACATTTCTCCTTCTTCTCTGTCTTCTGGTTAATTTGCTTCCTGATGAGGAAGCTTCATGATCATGCTTTCTAGGTACAAAGGTTCAATAGGCCTGTACGTATTAAAGACACTGTTTGCCTTGATGATTCTTTTCATCACGAGCTTGATTGATTGACCTTTTGAAAAGCGAAGTTCTTTATCGGAGAACTCCTTGATAGTGGTTGGTTGTTGAGCGGTTGGCACAGGCTAGTAGGAGTTTAACTTGAGGCCTTCGGCATGGCCTGGACGAATGTACCATGGGTGGGTACTTGAGTTGTATTCGATAGCAGGAAATTCAAGCTACCAAATTGAATGGTAGCACATCACTGTGTTGATGGCGTTGGCTGAAGCGGATGTTCACACCGACCTAGGTGAGCGGTGAAAGGTGCTTTGTAGATCCATTTCAAAAGTGAAAGATGGGGTAGTAATTATTATTTTTCACCCCATACTTTCAAGATCAGAGGCACTACACAAAATAATGGTGTAATAAGATATACTCTAGAATGATTCATTCTACATAGAGCCTCATATTGAATTTATTACACACTTAAATCACCATTTTATTTTGAATTTTCAAAATTTTATTACTACTATGCATATATGACTAGCCAAAGATGGAAAGAGAATCCTCCCCACAGTGAGAAATCTTATGGGCTCCAAAATTCCAACCTCTTGATGAAAGAATGATTAAGTGTTATTGGTGTAATTTTAGAAGGCGATGGAATAGTAGATAAGACACTTGCCAGATTTCATCCTCATTTGGTGAGAACTTTAGATCAGTTCCAAGTTTTCTATAGGCAAGCCCCTATAGTTAATTACCCTCTAAGTGAGAGAGAACTTTTGATTAAAATATTTATCTTATCGTAGCATATAATAGCACCATGAGTTTTAGAATTTAGATATGAAATTCATCATTTTAACTTGATGGTTGGGGAATGATGCGTGCCCGATCTAGATCCCATGGTTTGTCATCACGGGAATTATGGTCCCTACTTAGTTAGGTAGTTGACCCAACTTGATGAAGGATCCTCGCCATGACACATGGGTTATGTCATCCAAGAAATATTTATAGACTGGGTGGTGTTTATCTGGAGATAATCTAGTCTGAGGGTTAATCAAGTATACCTATGATTCACAACTCAAAGGCGAGCCATTGGGAGCATCTGACTACGATCATGATCATAATATATAATGGGGGCCAAACCACCGTCAGAGGACTCGATCAATGCTTCATCTGGAGCCAAACCACATGTCGGAGGACACACATCCTTCTAGCAAGAGATTGATTGAGAGTGAACATAGCGACACTTTATTTGACATTGGCTCCTTTGAGCTTTCTTAATTTGTACCCGACAAATAGTTTGAAAGGTGGATAGTTTGATTTAAGTTTTTTAATAAGAATTTCATTTAAATCATTTTTTGATTGATATTTGATTTGATTTGATTAGTAAAATTGATTTTGAATATATGTTTAAGAGCTTTAGATCCTGTCAACTCTGTTTAGCTGCTAACAGAGGATTAGATCTACTGTAACCCGATAGACTCAGTTTTTTAGATATTTACTAATTTGAAATTCTTATTATAAGTTTTTAGGTTTTGTTAACCTGGACCTTGTCTAAAATAGAATCAACCCGCAACATCCTCGGACACTTGAATTTAAGCATTCAACATAGTGTGGCCCATCGGTGTTTAGAATTTAGGTAATTTTATGTTTGAATTATGATATTAATTTTGTATTTTTATTTAATTCAATTTAGCTTGCGAGCCTTTTCAAATTAAAATTTGTACTTGAAATCTCATGTCATGCGGTATTTATAAAGCTAATTTCATCTAATTAATGAAATTATTGATTTGAAAATCATAATTAGATGAAATTCCTTAATTTTTTTGATAAAAGGAGCCTATGATTTTTAGATTTTGATTTAGTATGCCTTTATGCGCTTGAAGGTTCTGATCATGGCGAAGAAGGCATTTTAATTTTGATTGTAGTTTAAAATACTTGCATAGTTTACTTGTTGAGTTTATAATTCTTTCAATTTGATTATGTTCAATACATCACTTTTGATAAGTTATGTTGATTTCTATTGTTGCTTAGCCCTACTTATGCTTATTAGCATAATCACCACATTCATATAAGTTATTAAACAATTTGGATTCATCCTTTTGAGTTTATTTAAAGTTTGTTATGAGTTTAGCATTAGTCCCCTCAAATTCAATTAAAGCTTTTAATTTTGAGAATTTACAAGAAAAGAGAACTCACTTACTTCAATTTAAGCCATAAAAAATTACTATTAGAGTTTGTGAGTTTAATATTAGCCTCCCAAAGTTTGTGAGTTTAATATTAGCCTCAAATTTCCTTAATATTCTATTTTTTTCAAAATTTGTTTTAAAGGCTCCCCTCCCCTTTTTTTTCTTATTTGACACTTTTTGGTTTAAAATTAGCATAGGTTTCTATTTAGCTCTTAAGTCATTCATTTACCCTCCCCTTTTTTTAAGTCAAAAGATTTGAATTTGCCATCGTCATCCCTAGGGGCTGGGGTGTTTGGCTTACTATGCCTTGTAGCGAGTGGTGTCTTCCAACCCAGTTGATTTTCATCTCATCGGCCTCAGCATGACGAGATCTTTAAAGAAAATACTGATATATATTCATTCCCCTTTTTCTAAGTCATAATTTAGACAAAATTTCTCTGTTATCCATGTAGGGGGTTGCATCAGGGTGTTTTTGAACTGGTATGCTCGGCGTGGCAGTGTGTCTTTGACACCGGTCGATTTTCATCTGTTGCGCCTGAGCACAACGAGATATTTAAACGAAGAGATATACAATGCAATATATATTCATTCTCTCTTTTTTAAGTAAATTAGACAAAATTTGTGATTATCACACATAACAGTGGTGAACTCGATCATCATATTAGCGAGATGTCTTTCATGTATTTTTCATCCTTTATGAGCCGAAGGTATTCAAAGAAATAAATATAGCGTATATATATATATATATATATATATATATATATATATATATATATATATATATATATATATATATATATATATATATATATATATATATATATATATATATATATATATACATTCGATTCCATATCTTTTGGCGTATTTTAGCGTAAAGAAAAAGAGATTAGGTATGCGATTGGGAATGTGAAAGAAGAAAGAATTACTCTTGACGATGTTCTTCTATTTGCGATGAGAAAATAAAGCGGGGATGCAGTGAAAATGAAGGAAGAATTCTGATGATGATTCTTCTCGATTTCTTGTGCGGTGAAAATAGGAAAGCGAAATGCGACAAGAAATGAAGAAGAATTATTGTTGATGATATTCGATTTGTGGGCAAAATGACTGCTAAAGTGGGGATACAAAAATGAAGGAAGAATTACTGATGATGTTTTCCAGATTTGCGTGGTGGAAGCAGGCTGCTGAGGAAGCGATCTGGAAATCAGGAAGAATTCATGATATTCTTGATTTGCGGCAGTGAAATGGAGTTTGTTGCGAGCTACGGGAAGGATTCGCAGAATTGGGTAGGTGGATTGTGCAGGTGTTGGCTGCAGGGTTAGTTGCAGCGGACTGGGCCAGGGGAAAGAAGGCTGGCGGGCCAGTGGGCTGCAGCAAGGATTTCGGGCCAAGGCGGGACGGGCCAGGTAGCGGGCTGAACAAGAGACGGGTCGTGCGCGGGATGGGTCCGACAGCGCGTGAGGCAGGCAGGAACGGCGGTCAGATCAGATGGCGGGTCACGTGGGTTGTCAGCCGACAGGAGCGGATCGCGGGTCGAGCTTTGCATGACACAGGGACCACGGAACGGGCCGGGTCGTCAGGTCGCGGAACGCGGGCATGTGCCGGCGGCTATGCTGTCGCGGTCGCGGAGGGCGGGTTTGCGCTGGCGGCAGTGCAATCACGGGTCACAGAAGGCAGGTTTGCGTGGGCGGATGGATGGCGGTTTGCGGAAGCGAATTGCTCCAGCCAAAGCGGCGTAACACAGATCACGGGACGCGCGGGATCGGCGGGCGGCGAGTTGGCGGGAGTGGGATTGGACAAAAAAATTGAGAAAAATAAAACCAAAAGGAGAATTACCTTGTGTGCAGAGGGGGAGAGGGAAAATGGAGAGAAAACAGAATGAGGAGAGTGGGAAAAGAATGGAGGAGTGATTTTTAGTTTTCTATTTTTTTTTTTTTTTTTTAGAAAACTGAAAATAGGGGGGAAATATGAGTATTTTGGGAATTTTTTAATAAATTTTAAATTTATTAAATATTTTTAAAGTGGATTTCATGCTGATAAATGCACATGATCAATATATATGTATATATTGATTTAGGATATAATTTGTTGGAAATGATAATGTCGTTTCACAATCGGAGGTGTTTAATTTAGTCGGTAGCCGTGAGTCATTTTATTTCGAAATATGTCGTCATTTTACTCGATTTTATGACTCGTTGAATTGAGTGTGAATAGTCTTATTGATAGATTTTTTTATTTGATATGATCAATTTAAGCGGAGGTTGTTTGACTTACGTCATGCCTCGACCTCGATATATGCAAGCGTTGGCGACTGTTACTTCGGTTGCTCATCAAGTTATGAAAAATGACCAATTTTGTCATTCTGAACGCGATGGTGAAGTCTGTTCATCAATCGGAGGTCATTTGGATTAATTTTGGTGACGTCCAGTATATTTCAGCCTCGATTTGTGCGCTACCACTTCTAATTATTTGACATTTGTACAGAGTCATCCAAATTGAGTGCGCATAGTCTCATTTGATAGTTTTTGATGTTTTAAAATCCAGCGTAATCAATTTAAGCGGAGTCGTTGATATCGTCCCTTTCGACTCATATGCGTCGACAATTGATATCGGCGCTTGATTGATCGTTGATTTTTTTATATGATCAACTTCAATGTTTATCGGTGAAGTCCATTCATCGTCGAGGTCATTTTGACCATTTTAGGACGTCAGGTGCATTTTGAGCCTCAATTTGCGCCTCACCTCGTAGTCATTCATTATTTTGTGGACTGTCTTGACTTACAATATGTGGAGTCAACATATCGATTATATAATCCCCCTAGTGGTAAGGTACTTATAAAGAGGTATGAAGTTCTTAATGAAGATGCAAGATGGAATTGGAATAGAAAATCCGAAGCATCTCAAGTTCAAATTTCAAATAAATGTGAGACTCCAATGATTGAAGATGATGTCCCAACTTTCACAAATTCTCCAAGTCAAGTTAAGCCATTAGTTTCCTCATCATTAACTTCAAGAAGTGGCAGTTTATTCTCCTTAGAAGAATCTTTTGATTAAATAGTTCCTAAAATGACTAAATCTTTGGAATATATTTCTAAATCATATCAATTTGCTCTTTTGCTTCAGAACCTGTAACATTTGAAGAAGTAGCAACCAAATGAGTATGGAAAATAACAATGAAAGAAGAGTTTTCAACAATCCAGAAGAATGAAACATGGGAGATTGTGGATCAACCTGAAGGCAAGGATGCAATTGGCCTTAAGTGGTTGTTCAAAACAAAGTATCATTTTGATAGGACCATACAAAAGCACAAAACTCAACTTATGGCCAAAGGGTATTCACAATTCTTCAGTTGCTCGATTTAAAATCATGAGAATTATTTTAGCTTTAGTTGCACAGCTATGTCGGCATGTTTATCAATTTGATGTCAAGTTTGCATTATTGAATGGAGACTTAGAAGTAGAAGTCTATGTTACTCAACCAGAAGGATTCATAATCAAAGGTAAAGAGGCAAAGGTGTACAAATTAAGAAAGACACTTTATGGGCTAAAGCAAGCTCCTCAAGCATGGTATAGCAAGATTGATTCCTATTTTTGTCAAAATGGTTTCACAAAAAGTGAAAATGAGCCCTCCCTTTATTTGAAGAATTAAGGTAAAAATAATTTTATCATTATGTTGATGATGTTATATATATATATATATATATATATATATATATATATATATATATATATATATATATATATATATATATCTATTTATATATATATATATATATATATATATATATGAGCTCTTATGATTCTCTTATAGCTAAATTTAAGTCTAAAATGATGAAGAAATTTGAGATGTCAGATATGAGTTTATTGCATTATTTTTTTGGACTTGAGGTGAAGCAAGGAGTTGATAGAATTTTTGTATCACAAAGAAACTATGTAATAGATCATCTCAAAAGATTTAACTTGCTCAATTGTAATCCAATAACAACGCCCATGAATGTGAATGAGAAGTTGCATCTTGAAGATGGTATAGAGAAGGCCAATGCTAAATATTTTAGAAGCTTAGTAGGAGGCTTGAATTATTTGACTCATACAATGCCAGTTATTGCATTTTCAGTTGGAGTTATTTCAAAATTCATGAAAAATCCTACAAAATAACATTTTGGAGTAGCAAAAAGAGTTTTACGATATGTCACCAAGACTATAAATTATGGGATATGATATACTCAAGTTTTCAATTTTAGTCTTTTTGAGTTTACTGATAGTGTTTGGGCGAGTTCATTAGATGATAGAAGAAGTATTTAAACTAGTGTCTTCAACTTTGAGTCAGGTGCAATCACATAGAGTTCTAAAATGCAATCTATGATGGCATTATCTTCTTAAGAACCAGAGTATGTTGCAAGCAACTTCAACAGCATGTCGAGCAATCTGGCTTAGAAGAATTCTTGGAGATCTTCATCAAAAGCAAGATGGTGCAACTACTATTTTTTTGTGACAATAAGGCAATAATTGCAATGACTAAAAATCCAGTCTTCCATGGAAGAACAAAACATATTGACATCCATTTGCATTTTATCTGAGATTTGGTTGCAGAAAATGAAGTTCAATTGAATCATTGCAATACTCATGAATAACTAGTAGATATATTAACAAAGTTACTCTCAATAGAGAAATTTGTTTACTTTAGATCTCGTCTTGGTATATGTAATTTTGAATCAAAGGGAGTGATGAAGAATGATTCAAAATAGTGTCTACTATCTTTCTCGCGTTATCTGTTTAGTCCAGTTTTTTAGGAATATGATTATTGAATTATGTCATGGGTGAATCAGCCCATATTTGTTAGTTTTTTTAGTGTTGAACGTGAGTACAAATGAGTTGCTTTGTAATCTTATTTAAAGTCCTGTTGTCAATTTACAAGAGTGCTCCCACAAAAATTAATTTGTTATTATCTTCTTGATATCTTTTATGCTCTGTTCTTTTGTTAATTGAACAGAAAACAGCCCTCTTTTCCAACACATACAAGCATCAACGAACCAGGGTAACTATAAATCCATTCTTAAAGGGTATCAACCTCTATCCTTTCTGCAAGTATCAACGCCGGTGTTTTGACGAACGGTTCTTGCTTCTTGGCCTGAGGAGGAAGACAACCTTTGGAATGTCAGATACATATTTAGACTCAAAAGTATTATATTTACTTATCAAGCACCTAAACTTTTTTTAAGACATCAAAACTAGCACTCCATTATCTCTCCATTTAAACTCTCACGAGGGCATAGTTACCTTTGCTTAATCTCCCATGAACACCATCTTCCTTGTGCAATCATCCTCGCGAGATCCCGAATAGATATTTAAGGTTGCTTCTCCAGGTCGAATGTGGACGTTATTGCTTGACCTCAACGGCTCTTATCTCCTGAGTGAACATTTCTTTGTCAAGCCTTCTTCTCATTTGTAATCGACTTAGCGTGCTCACTTGCAGCAGGTGTTTCTTTCTTGTTCTCTAGTTCATCTCGCAAGGGTATGTCCCTCTGCTACTGTAAGCCTTTTCTAACAAGTACCAGCCATGCCCTAACATGCTCCATTGCTTCATGACTTTAGACAACATACTTGTGTAGATTCTCGGTTTTAATTTTGTGCATGTTACTCCGTTGAGGAAAAAAACTTCTCTAACTCCATCTTGCTCCTAATAAACTATCTTATGTAAGATTTCTAGTCATTGTCTTTTTAATTGAACTTGGCCTTGTTTCATATGATTTAATTTTTATGCTTGCTCAAGCAAAGCCTGCGTAACACAAATTATTAAGTAGTTCTGTGAACAAGGAAACTATAGATATTTTTAATAACTGCAATTAAAAGCATAAAACTAGTAACAATTTAAGGATTTGCTATATTTCATTTATTTTTGAAGTTTTTTTTTTTTAACGAAGTAGAGATGGTCTTTATGTGCGATTTTTAACATCTTCAATAACTATTATGCTTGCTCACTGGGCTTGATAAAGAAGCAGTCACGCGAGAGAAGAGAATGAGTAAAGTCGAAGAAAGGCGTTTCAGATAACTTGGTAATGTTCCCGAGAGAGATTACGCGGAGAGGCAACAATGGGATGTAAATTTTGAGGTGTCAAAATTTTTTTTTAGAAATATTTATAAATTAATCATCTAAAATATATGCATTTATAATTTAATTATTATTATTATTATTATTATTTTTTTTAATCATGAGCTCATGTATTTAGATATGCTACGATCAAATTAAATCATTGAGAATTTTACAAAAATGAAAAAAATATGAATCGGGCTTTTATTATGAATTTCAATATTTAAATATCAATTTAAAATTTTGATATTGAAGGTTGTTAATTTGTAAATATATAGGAATAAGATGATAGTACATATAAAAGCCTCAAATATATAACATCTAAATTTTATATATTTATTATTTGGAAGATTTACATACATACCACACATTTCTTATGCATTTATATATCTAATACCTAAAATTAGATATTTACTTTCATATGCTTAAAAATGTGCATTTCACTTTTAAAAGTGAGTGAAGATAATATTTCTGATATGATATTGAAGATATATGAAAAAAATTAAAGTTTATGTAGATATGTAAATATATAAGAATTATGTGATATATATATAAACTCCTCTTATTATTTGTCATATACTTTTTAAAGGACAATAAAATTTCAACTTATATTTATCATTTCTATTAAATATGAATAAATGTATCATAATAATCTCAAATAGATGAATTTAATAATTCATTTAAAAATACGAGTATTTGATTTGCAAATTAAAAAAATTTGATGAATAGTCTATCATATAAATATTATTTCAAAATCAATTTTATTTTCTTAGAGAGATTCACTTGACATGAATAAAAGAGAAATCCTCATGTCAGAGAACAATGCCTATCGAGCTAATTTTATTTGAAAAGTCTCCTGCAAATGAAATAATGCAAGCTAGCCTGATATCATCTCAGTTCAAAACAAGGTCGCCAACTAACTACTTATTATTGTAGGTTTATTATTGCATTTACGAGATCAGATTTAGTTTTATCTTTATTACTTTTTACATGAACAAATTATGGTTCTTTTACACTTTTTCTTAGTTGAAGACATACCTCTTTTATTTGAGATTATAATAAGTATTCATTTGGGGGTTACTTTTTCAGACTAATTAATCTAAAATCTTTTAATTGTTTGGCTTCGTATTTCTGATTCAGATTGATGAGGCAATATTAAGATTAACAAATTGAAATTATGAAGGTCATCTAAGTTTGATATGCTTTTGAGATGTTCTCATATTGATGTTTGTTGTGAAACCTAAAGAGTAGCCGAGTCTCCATCGCCACAACTATTTCAATCTCATCATCTCACCAAGTCATTTCTCTTGAGGAAGTTTACTTTTATTAGAAAAACATATTAAAATTCAAACGACATTATCACAACTATCACCTCCTTATCCTCCACTTCCATTGACTATCACATGACCATTGTCGTGGGCATCCTTGTTCTCATCATTACTATCATCAAAATCATCTACTACTTCTTTTACTAGAAAAATAGAGAACAAGGGATCAACTTGAAAGCTATCCAAAGAAAATGTATCATGATGATGTAGTAAGGTTTACTAATAATAATACTATCTGTTCGATCTGCTGATGTTGAGATGTTACAACTATTACCTGATTGTGGTCATAAGTTTCATTTTGGGTTTGTAGATGAATGGTTTCATCAACATTCCATGAGCCCATTTTGTCGGAGTATACTTCTTCATAACAAGTAGATGACATCACTAGTGGGCATATGTTAAAAGACATGTTAATCATGCAAAGAATTTCAAAATTAAAAAATTATTTTTTTAATATTTGTTAAACATGTTTAATGTATCATAATCAATGACTTGTACAATTGAAACTATTTTTAATTGAGTTTTTTTTTTTTTAATTTATGCTATAGATATTCTCTTAATTAATGATTATCTTAAATTTTCTAGAAAATCAATTTATAAGCTTAAAATTAAAAATTTTAGATTAGGATTTAAAGATAGAAAAAAGTTTATAATCATTAGTTAGAACTATCACAATCATTTATAATGTGATGATTTTAAATTCTATCTAATAAAAATGTGACAAATAATTTTGATCCAAGTTTACATATTCATCATTCGATTGAAGTAACAATAATTATAAAGAAAGAAAAAAAATACTGATATATATTAGAAATTCTTGTGGGTATCCCATCTAACAAGAACATCTTTTATTAAATGAGCACATTCCCTCACGCCATAGCACTGATGGTCTCCACCCATTTCCATATATAAGTATAGCTACCTTATTGTATGTCTATCTTGTAATAATTATTATTGTAGCTCTATCCATCTCTAGCATCAGTTTATGTGAAAGATTGGGGTCACTTGCTTTGTCCATTATCCCCTCTAATAAAAAATTTCTACCATCTTCATCTCACCCAAGTAAATCAATAAACCTTCTTCTATTTTAATATTCTAATGATCAGCTTCTAACTTTATTTGATCCTCTTGAATTATCAATTATGGCAAAATTTATGTTTGCTAAGTTTACATTTAAATTAATTAGGCTAGCTTTTTTATGCTTTATGGATTTTGGGTAATTTATTTATTTCATTGCTCTATCCAAAACATGTCGATAGAAAAGTGATGTTTGAGAAAAGACCAATCATTTGCACTCATTGCCTAATTTTTACATAACTTATGATTTTGTAACCTTATATTCTTTAACTAATGAGAAGAGTGGAACTCTTTAACTTCATCAATATAGCAGACTATTTTGACTGGTTTAGGTCTTATGATTTTTTTTTTCCTATTTTAGATTTTTTCACAAAAAAAATTCTAATGTTTCATGTATTCTTCCCTAGTATATTTGTGTGTTTGTGTGTAGTGTGTGCTAGATCTTCATGTACACTTAAAACATAAAATTTATACTTTATATATATATATATATATATATATATATATATATATATATATATATATATATATATATATATATATATAAATATATATATATATATGTTATATGTTCAAGGGGAAGACTAAATTTTGAAATTTTGAGTGCTTTAGAATTAAGAACATTAAAAAAAAATTAATTCACTCACTTATTATTGAAGCTAGGGAATCTTGATGGGAGACCTATTTTGAAGCTAATTTGCCCAACAATCAAAGAAACAAGAGTTATGCACTACAGGAAAGCCGTTAATTATGGTGAGAAAATCCATTGAAAATCATGCAAAATTCGTCGAAAATACAATTTTTTATGGATCTCATCCAGCCGGTAAAATCTTGGTTCCACATGCATCCCGACAGCTAAAATATCTGATGGAAAAGTGTTTCCAATGGATTTCCAACGTCAAATCTATTGAAAATAGTTTATGAAGAACTGACGGACAAAGCTATGGAAAAGCTCGCTCGCAAAATTTCTAGTGGAATTTATGGCAGAAATTGTGTCGGAAATTCCCCATTGCAAGTTTCTGCTAGAAATCTACCAGAAAACTCACCATCAGAAATTTCTTGCCTGTCCGAAGCTCTTGCTACAATTCATTTTGACCTTAGTGATAGAAAATTTATCAAAAATCCTTCAAAAATCTATACAAAATTGCAAAAAAAAAAAAAAAAAATTAAAGAGCGTCGCATATGTTTTGAATTTTATACTTACAGAAAAACTACACAATAACTCTACAACTCACAACAGTTATACAAAACATTCATATCGATAAAAAAGATTGGTTCAATTGCCTCTTTCATTAAAATTAAATAATTCTAAAGTATTAACATTTCAATAAATCATCTAGTTGCTTAAATTAAATACTGACAATAACATCATCAAGTATTAATAAAGATAAAATGCTCAAATTAGAAATAAATAATGCAAGTATAAATAAAAATTTAGTCATCATCAGTCTCCTCATTATCACCATCCTACTCCTTGGCATATTTCTCATAGGAAAATCCATCTACTTTAAGTGGCTTTGGCCACTAAGTTCTCTCCGTTCAGAACTTTCATTAGAAGAATTTTGAACTAAAAATCCATCGATAATTCAGATAGTTATTTCCCACAAAACATTGTCATCAAAAATCTACAGTTTTGTTATAGTGATGGAAGTTGATGCTAAGCAAAAGTCAAGTTGGGTAAATCTATTCAAGAAATATTTGAAGATTGGGATTGTCCCTTCTAATATCAAAGACCCAAGGAGATTCAAAATCAATTAGATGTAATATTTGCTAATTGATGAAGAATTGTTAAGATGATCAATCACATATCTTTAACTTTATTGTGTGAAAGAAGATGAAGTTGGTGGTATCCAAAAGGAGGTTCACTCGGTTGAATTCAATAGTCACTCATGTGGAAGAACATTAATAAACAAAATTCTGATACTAGATTATGTTTTGCCCACTCTTTGCAAAGAAGCAGAAGAATTCTTAAGAGGATGCAAGTAATATTAGAAATTTGTTTCTAAGCAACTACAACCTTCTCACAAGTTGCAACCAATTTCTTGCTCATGTCCTTTTGTGGTGTTGGACATGGATGTCCATTCCTAGTGCAAAAGGTTAGAGGAAGTACATTCTTGTCATGAATGACTACTTTTTCAAAGTGGATTGAATCAAAAGCTCTAGTGGAAATCACTATCAAAGTTGTGCACAACTTCTTTTTGACCGACATCATTTACATATATGGGCTACGAATGGTAATTATAATTGACAATGACACTTAATTTATCAATCAAAAAGTTAATGATTTCTGTCAATGCCAATAAATTTGCCTAAAGTTCAGTTAAAACCATAATCTAAAAACAAATGGTTAGATGGAAGCAGCGAATAAGCTTATACTTAATCTTTTCATAAAGAAGGTAGAAAGAATCAAGAGTAAGTGGGATGAATAACTACATCAATTTTTTGGGCACATATGAGTAATCTATCAATAGCATTTGGGTAAACACCCTTTGTTTTTTCTTATGGAGTAGAAGTGATGCTACCAGTAGAAAATAATTTGCATAGCTGGAGGGCAGTCACTACATCCAACTTTGAAGAATTTAAACTCATTAAGTGGGGGAGTGCAAATGATGAAGGGATGCATATAATGTTAGATCTACTTGAACCATTGTGTATTTAGTCTTTGATGAACCAAGAGGAGATTAAAAAGAGAGTGATAAAGTATTATAATGTCAATGTCAAAGAGAAGCAATTCAAACAAGATCACTTGGTATTATAGAAGATCGACTTGTCAGCACCCAATATGGCCCTTAGTAAACTAGAGCCAATATGGATATAGCCCTTTATTATTCAAAATAAGTTCAACCTAAAGCATACAAGTTGTAAACATATGCTGACAAAGAAGTCCTAAAGACTTAGAGCGGAGATGGTCTTAAGTGATTTTATCCTTAAACACTAAACTTCATGCATTTTTGAATTCACAACACTTGGAGAAGTCATCTAGATGAGGTCACTCTCTAACTACATATATAAATTGACCAATATAATGAAATCAAGATACACAATTTTTTTAGCTAACTTTAAAAGAAATATTTTCATAATTTATAAAGATGAAATAAACTAAGCTTAAGATTCACATAACTACTCTCTATAGAAATGTGAAATTCATCAATGAGAATTCATTATATAGGATTCAATAATTAAAATTCACTAGTGGGAATTCATGATGAAAAATTCAATAACTGTAGTTCATTAGTTGGAATTCATTAGATACTTTTTTCAATATGAATTTAGAATCCACTTATCTTCAAAAATTATTATTAATTCATCAATTAAATATGCCAAATGGGATTCATTTATCTCAACACTCTTCAACATTCAAGCATTATAAATACTTTGCCATTTTTAAAAGTATACTCTTAGACCATATGTCAAGCTGATAAAATAAGAGTCCTCCTTTTTGATAAGATTAGCAAGAAGTAGCAATCGAGTTTCTTCTATGGTGAGTTTAACTGGCTATCTTTATGAAGACAAAAAGTCTTGCATAAGACATGACCCATTAAAGGCGATGACTTAACCAATATGATATACTAGGGGCAAGGATAGTGTAAAATGTAAATCAAAAGACTTATATAATTTGGAATTCACATATTTTGCCATCTCAACATCAAATTCAATTTAAATATACATATATATATATATATATATATATATATATATATATATATATATATATTGATATAATTATTTGTAGAAGAAAAATTCTATTCATTTCAAAAGTCATATTCATGGCTATTCAAATCTTAAATTTAATTATATCTAGTATGACATAAAATAATTATCAGCAAAAATATATTTTATTGATTTTAAAAAATATTACAAATATAACAATTCTTTACATCAAAGAAAAAAGAAAAAGTGAGATAGACTTAAACTTAGTCAAACTCCCATCACCATCACTCTCTTTATTTTTAGAGATTGACTCTTCTATTAAGTTTTTAAATATTTTATGTTGGACTAGGCTTATGAAAGCACATTCCTTTTAACTAATTTTCTAGGTTAGAATTTCACATCTTCTTTATATTTTTCCTCAAGAAGCCTTTGACATACAAGAGATTTAGTTAGCTCGCTAAGAAATTCTTCTTTAGTTTTCATGTTGGACATTTTCTCTTCATCTTTTTGTAGTTTGCTTTCCACTTCAGCGTGTTTCTCTTCTAGGATCTTTATTTTTGGGTGGCGAGCTTCATTCATGCAGTACATAAGGAGACAATTTTCATCAACTCAATGATCTTTCTATAACACTTCTTAATAATATCATTTTCCTATTCGATCTTCTCTTGATCCTAGGCATTTTCCTTCTTCAATTCAACAAATTCCTTCTTAATATTCTAAATAGTTTGCAATAATACATGAAACTCATTGATTAATTTTTTATGCAAGCTGCTAATGTAGTTTGAACATTACCTAGCCATCGCATAACTCGACATGAGTGACAAGTTACTAATTTTTGGGTCAAGTTATTATGCGAGAGAATAAGAAGAAATGAGTCATACCATATATATCACACTTTCATCTTATGATATGAAGTCCTCTCAATAGTAGAAGGTGCCTTCCCAATAGTAGTCACCTCTTGAGTGGGAAGAGCCTAAAGCAATTGTGAATTCTTTCTTCTTCGTTTGAGGCACAATTCTCTCTGAAGGTTTTTCTACAGTTTTTCTTTATCTATTGAAGATGTTATATTGGATGGAGAGGTAACCTTGATGATGGAGGAATTCTCCTCTTTATTATTTTGATTTTTGCAAATTTTTCTATCTAAAAGTTGTCTTCTTTATCTTTTATTAACAAGAAAGATGAGGAGATCACCTTTACTATGGATGGTGTTGAACTTGCTCCTTTAACACTAATTATAGCTCTTTCGTATGAAGCAAATTGCATTGATTTCAAATAAATGGAGAAAGTTCTAATATCAATAAAATAAAAATAAGAAAAGTTCAAAATGCCCATAATAGGTGGTTTGACTACTTAAATCTTTATTTCTTCTTCATTGCCAACACCCTCTAGATAGGCAGTGGCTTTAGATCCTAGAGGTGGAGGACCTTCAATAGAACAAAAATTAGGTTCAATAATTTAAAAAATAAAATATAAATTCATATTCAAGGAAATTGGCAAATAAAATGAATACTAATGAAACATAAAAGACTTTCAAGGTGAATTCACTTACTAGTTGGCATCTTCTCAATGAAGTGATGTTCTAAGAGTCCACCCTCTCTAAAACTTAGCTTTTTGAGGATTGAGTGGCTCTTCTCCTCTTTCATAGTAAGTTCTAAGAGAACTATCCTATTCATTGGAAATGGTTATAGCTTTATCTGCAACTCACAAAACAAAAGTGACATATTTGAATCGAAAACTTTGTTCTCCAATTTATCTATCTAAATTTTAGTTACAAAGAGAAGAACAAACTTATTGTTATATGCCTTTATAATAAACAAGTTGCAAAATAAGTTCAATGGCCAATGCATTTTCTTATTTCTCATATATTAAATTCCAGGTATCATTCTAACAAATGAGTTCAACATTACTTGCACCAGAATTAATTCATAGAAGTTAAAAATGTCAACTAGCTCGGTGCAAAGTTTGAACCTAAGACCTAATCTGAATTGATCTTTGTAGCAGTATATCTTGTTGTCATACAATATCTTTAGAGTTTCATTCTATCATGCTAACTTGAGCTTCAAGATATCACCAAACACATAGTTCGCTTAAAGAGTTACTATGCTTGTCTTTCCCAACTTTGATTCTAATGTTCTCTCTGTGAAAGCTTGGTTGCTATAGTAGAAATTGAAATCCATTTGTTTAGGTGTCGAAGAGTAGAAAAGGAGAGTACCAAAATTGTTTTCAAAAGTCACAAGAATACTTGGAAAGTAGAAGCAAAAGTAAAAGGAGTATACCAAATGTCACTACATATAAATAAGTTTTTGAAGAATGGGTAAAATGGTAATTGCGAGGTAGCACTCAGTTTTTTAAAAAAAAATGTTGTCATATCCAAAAAATAATAAAAATAAAAATAAGAAAAGGGAAGGAAAAGAAAAACGAAATTTCATTATCATAAATATTTTGCAAAATTGTAAATTCATTGATTAAATGGTCACAAGAAACTTGTTCACAATACAAAATAAATTTGATATGCTATTTAATTTATCACGCAACAAAATCAAAGAACTTCATGTAAAGTTCATTGAAGTCTTTAATAGTGATTTTCTGATTTTGAAGAAGTCATTGCAGTACGAACTTGCCTCCAACCATAAACTAGCTAGTGGAGTTGACTCTTAAGTATGTTTCGAAGACAATTAACTGAATGTTATATTAGCAACTCGATTGTTCATCTCTTCAAAAAGGTCTTTATTCCACCAAATTCATCCTTCAACCCTCCAAAGAAGCTCTTTAACTCAGATAGTTGATTCAACAGTTCAACTTTATCGACTTCAATTGCCAACTTTAATTCAGTCAACTCTTTGAATTTTCATTGCTTAATATCTCCAATTGCTTTAAGAGTAATTAAAGTTGTTATAACTTATTGGAACAAATATATGAGAGTCTTTTGTACTTGGAGAAGTCGATTAGCTGGGTGGTCGCCACACTCCTCTCACTAACTAATTGTGAATTCCCTTCAGAAGGGGATCTACAAGCAACATGAGATTTTATTCATTGAGCACAAACAAGACAATTGAGTGAGATGGTGCAATCTCACCTTTGGCAAGTGGAATCACTGCTTGGGTTTCATGAGTCTCAACAATTATGAGCTAAATAGGAGGTAGGGTGACTTCATCAGGTGCAGTTTCATCATGATCCTTACCCATTGGAGCAGATCTATCAGTGCATTTGCTAGTCTTCTCTACAACCTCTACCTCGACAGTAACTTGTGAAGCGAATTGATCACCAGATTGCTCCTCACCTACAAGCTCGCTTTGAGTGAAATGCATTGCAGAATTAGAGAAAATTTCTTAAACTATTTTTTGAATTATATTAAGCTTATTTACTTTAAATATTATATCATTTATACCCTAATTCCATATTTTTAGGCATGGACAAGGCACTGATCTCGTTGAAATCATCCACCATTGGTACAGATGGCAGAGTCCTCACATTTCATTAAACATCTAAAGTTGTTGAGGTCTTCGTAGATAGAGGAGGCTCAACAATAACATATAGAGCCTTAGTGATAATTAGGAGAAAATATTACATGTGGAGTCCGGATGTAGCTCTGCATCTGAACGCTAATCAGATTTGGACACATGTCAAAGCTTAAAATATTGATTTTTGACTTTCACCTCATGGTGAAGGTAGGACCTGGTGTTGTTAAAGTGTTTGGGACCCGACCCAACCCATTAAAACAACGGGATTGCACAACACACCAATTTCAAGTGCGAAATAAATTTAGGTATTTTCATTTTTGTACTGTGTTCATTCATGCAGAGATTGTATTCAACTCCCTCCCAGCGTGCATCACTATGAGCATCTTACATTCCTCTAGGGTTGTGCTAATTGTGGGATGTTAAAATTCAGTGTACTATCTCATCTTCTCTATCAAAATGACTCAATGAAGTATTATTTTAGTCATTCTTGACCTTTAGAGATTTTAGGATTTTCACATTTATTTTGACTGTTAGCATCTCATCTCCTCCATCGAATACAACTATATAAGGTTTTATTCTAGACTCTTTTCAAGTTTAAAGCCTTTAACTCAGTACATTTAGTATAGTCAAGGTTGCACAATCTGTACACTATAGAGTGTACACTTTTTTTTTTAAAATTTTAAAGCACTGTTGGACTTCCAATTATGGATCTAAATGGTATTATAAGCTATTTTTAGTTCTTTCCAAGAGGTTTTGGATTATTTTTTATCTGTTTCTTAGGTACACAATCTGTACACTCTATAGTGTACACCTTTTTTTAAATGTTAGAGTATTGTAGGACTTCCAATTATGGATCTAAATGATATTATACGCTATTTTGAGTTCTTTTCAAGGGTATTTGGGCTATTTTCTATCTATTTTTTAGGTGTACAATATGTACACTCTAGAGTGTATGCCTTTTTTAAAATTTTAAGGCACTGGGGACTTCTAATTATGAATCTAAATGGTATTATAAGATATTTTGAGTTCTTTTCAAGAGGATTTGAGCTATTTTCTATCTATTTCTCAGGTGTACAATCTGTATACTCTTTTGTTTAATTTTAAAGCATCATGGAACTTCCAATTATGGATTCAAATGATATTATAAGCTATTTTGAGTTCTTTTCAAGAGAATTTGGACTATTTTTTTATCTATTTTTCAGGTGTACAATCTATACACTCTAGAGTGTACACTCTTTTTTTTTAATTTTAAAATACTATGGGACTTTTATTTATGGATCTAAATAGTATTACAAGTTATTTTGAGTTCTTTCCAAGAGGATTTGGGATATTTTCTATCTATTTTTCAAGTGTACAATATGTACACTCTAGAGTTTATATCTTTTTTTCTAATTTTAAAGCACTGCGAGAATTCCAATTATGGATCTAAATGATATTATAAGGTATTTTGAGTTCTTTATAAGAGAATTTGGTTAAATTTGGCTCATTTTTCTAAGTGTACAATCTATACACTCTAGAATATACTCCATTTTTTAAAAAAATTAAATGATGGGGACTTCTAATTATGGCTCTAAAATGGTATTATAAGCTATTTTGAGTTCTTTCAAGAGGATTTGGGCTATTTTTTATCTGTTTCTCAGGTGTACAATCTGTACACTCTAGATTGTACACTTTTTTTTCATATGTAAAGCATTGTGTACTTTAATTATTGATCTAAATGATATTATAAGTTATTTTTGAGTTCTTTCCAAAAAGATTTCAGCTATTTTGCTACAATTTTCCAAGAGTATAATTTGGTTCTAATATTTTCATTAGTTCACTTTTCATTTGAAGCTTAAAATGTTTGTCAAATGGATACCTTTCAAGTGCAGGCCATCCACCCTCAGAGCAGTGTGTGATTCCATTTTAGAGCACTTCACTAAGGAAGTCATTGAAAATTTAAGAAGGCTACATATTCATCATTTTATTAGAATGTATGCCATTCAAGAAGATCTTGCCACTTCGCCTATTGGAATATTGAAAAATAGGATTTCTATGTTGGTGGCCTCTACCTTGTGGTGTTTTATTTTAAATGTGCAAGAGAGATGAGGGGGGGGGGGGGGGGAATAACACCACCAGATCGTAGGGGTACTTTTGAAATGATGACATTGAGGTATGATGTACTATCTAAAAAGATAGAGGCATGACCCTTTAATAGACCTAATCACTTAATAAGGACTCTTAAGGCATGATGGGTCTTCGAATGTACTAGAGATTTTTTCTTTACTTTACATGGAAAAATAAAGTAGGTTTATATTAAGTTGGGTTCTTAAGTTCCCCTCCATAGTTAATTACATCTTAAAAAATAATATTCCCTAAGAATACTCTCGATTAAAGTAGATAATTATTATCCTAAAAGATTTCAAGGTTAGACTATCAAAGGATGGGTTATGTTTGGAAAATCAAGTGAGAGAGACTAAGTGGAAGACTTATTTTTTAGAATCCAAATGGTGGAAGTAGGAAATGCTCATGATATTAGAAAACCTAGTGAGCATTTTAATCTATCTTATGATTGGACTTTATATATTTGAAAGTGAAGAGATTTATTTATTTGAGTTGAATTTTTATTTGATTGCTAGGGCTTATAACCCACCAACACAAGGTTGTGAGAATGCCTAAGAGGTGAGGATTTATTCTTGTACCCCGAAGGAAATAGCTACCTCAAATCTTAAATTTAGGGAGCTTTAATATGAGCTAAAGTATAAATCTAATTAAGTGTGGACATAAGGGTTTACCTCCACAAAAAAGAATAAACCGTCCAACTTCTAGACTTACTACCGCCTAGAGTGGCCGCCAGCTAACTCTTCCTATGATTCTAAAATCATATAGTCTGGTCTTATGAATTGCAATAAAGCTAGGGTAGTTATTTAATTTGAAAGAGACTAAAGTCCTAAACCCACTCCTTAAGAGACTAGAGCATGTGTGGTATGAACATATGAGTTAATCTACAAATAAAAAAACTTTTCAAATTTTATTTTATTTTTGACACATCATTTAGACAAAGGCTTTGAAATTTTCATATGCCTAAATGCATGGTGAAGGTTGATTATTGGCTAAATCAAAAGAGAAAGAGGGTGAAGCTTTATCGGTAGGGGCTGCTCTCATGGGTCAAGTGGTCCCTATACATGTAAGGACGGAGGCCCTCATTTTTACACAAGTGACTAAAGATGATATGCATGATGTGAGACATACAACATACAGCTAGGCAATATCTAAATCTTTTAATTATCTTATTTATGTCCTTGGATTTATGATGAGATTATGAGTTATTTAAAATTTAATTATGAGTGATTAGTTGGGTAGAAAAATTATTTTATCCTAAGAGCCTACCACATCCAAGCCACACATTAAAGTACCAATTATTAAGAAACTATGAAAAAAATGCAATCCTAATGCAAAATTTAAACATAACATCAATCAATTTTATAAACTAATGCAAAATAACATGAGTCATGGTCGTTCACACAATCGAAAAAAAAAAAAGAAAAGAGAAGCTCTACCATTATACAACTCGATATATAAAAGAATAATTATAATCAGAATGAATAAATGGTATGGGGGTCTTAATTCTTCACTCTTCCATCTTCCTCCTTTCTCTTGATTTGGATGGTGCTCCTTCTTTGATTCAGATGTGCTTTCTTCAAAGGCATCACAGGGCACCCCAGGATAAAGTCTTTTGGCCACTGCTTATCCTAATCCCCCATAGCACTAATCCTAATTCCTATTGCAAAATTACATTGAAAGTAGAAAAAGTAAAAATAACTACACCTACAAAATAAAGGTTAGCTAAACATACATACAATCCCAAGCATTTATATGTATAATTTGGACTTAACACCCTATATATGGGTAACCAAGCCCACCTATCTTAACTTAGATTATGCTTAGAAACTTGCAAAGAGAGCATTTATATTTATTTTTAAGCATCCCGTTAAGTACAATCTCCTGCAGAGAATATGATTAGGCTAATAATGGCCTAACAATCAGTTTATGAAGCATACACCCTAACATATAGTCTAAAATAATACATCATAAAAACATATATACATCACATCATACACCATCCTAATATAGCTAAGTGGTGACTTAATGTGTGTGTTAAGGTCTTGTGTGGTATGTCTTAACTAAGCATTAGAGTTATATTTTTCTAAGTTTGGAAAATGTTCAAGTCAACATGATGGTGGATTTCATTTGAAGTTGTTTAATTAATTTTTGAATTTTAATTTGTATTTTATTTTGTTTCATGACGGCAACTAAGTTATAATAAACCCTAACCCTATCTTTTAGTAAATGAATGGCTTTTTAAATGATTTTAAATTAATCTTAAGTTTAGGTTAACTTTAAATGATCTTAACCAATATAAAAGGTTTCTTAAGGTTAATATAATTGAAATACTATCATATGAAATATACTTAGTCATTCCTTTCCATCGCATGTAACATGCATATGATTTAATACTTAGCATATCTAAATATGCAATATATTTTGGCACACTTCAATAATGATGAAATTGTATGTTTAGAATTTATATTTTATTTTGATTGAATTATATGAACATATAAATTAAAGCTCTATCCAAATTATAATGCCAAAAATATATAAGGATGGAATCACTTGTTAAAAGAGGTAATCAAAATGACCTCCTTGGGTAGCTAAAGCCTCATTCCCAGATGTCTAGACTATATACTTATTAACATTCCAAACTTATGTAAATCTATACATGAATGAGAAAAAGAGAGCACTAATTTATATATAACATATGCTAATGAACTTAGGTGAATATGAATGCATGTATTTTAGTAAAAGGGGATCTTCATCTTTTAATTAAACACACACATACACATGTATAAAAGATGTAAGTGCATGCCATGGTTAACCAAGAAAGTGAGGTAATCAAATGACCTCCTTGTGGCTAGCTAAAGTCTCGTATTCTTGGGATGTCCACACTAAAAACTTGTTCTCTTAAATACATATGAATGTATACACAACTATAAAGATGAAAATCATACAAAGATTGCATTTTCATTAACTAAATCATTTAGGCATATGAATTAAAGCTCTATCTAAATTCTAATATCAAAATACATAAGAATGAAACCAAATGAGTAAGTGACATTATTAAATAAGATAAGTGAGGTAATCAAATGACCTTCTTGGGGCTAACTAAAGTCTCATATTCCAGGAATGTCCAGACTATATACCCATTTTTGTTCAAACTTATATAAGTCTATATATGAATCATAAGAAATAGAGCTTTATTTAATATGCTTAAGCTATAAACGCATGTAAATAATATATATATTCATAACTATCAACACTTTAAGTATTATAATTGATTTATAAACTTTGAAAAATAGTTTAAAATTTATTAGTGATAATATCCACACATATATATAAGTTAAGCCAACATATACAAGCTTACATAAAAGAAATTCATTTGATTCATTTATATTTGAAAACATGAATGCATGAAATCAATGGCATACAATATTTAATGTGCTTGGAAAGAAATGACCAAACATAACCACATGATTTCATTCAATTACATTAAGCCTTATGGACAATCATATTAGATAAAACCATTTAAGGAAAACCAAAGTTCATTATTGATTTATGATTTAATGGTTAACTTTAAAGAGGAGAAGAATTACTTGTTGTTTTAATCCCATTCTCATGTTGGTACACTTAATTAGTTTAAGAAAAGGTGATTAAATAAATTTTATGAATTAATTAAGTTGGATCTTTAATTAAATCAATTAATTACCCTTACTTATGCTTCTTTAATTGGATTAACCCTTTAATTGTGAGCCACAAATGATATGAACATGTGAGGAAATAAAATTACAATGCTCCTACAAGAACCTAATGCAAATGGCTCATAATTAAGAGTTAATTAAGTCAAAGAACCTAATTAAGTACTTTTATGACTTTCCCACACTTATGGGCTGATCATAATTTCCTTAAGAGTCTGTATGTTATTAAACACATAAAGAGGAACCCTTAATTCTATTATGAATTACTTGATATAATCATGATTTTAATTTGATTAATTAAGCCACTTAATTAACAAATTAAACTCTTAATTAACCTCATTTTAAATCATTTTCCTTTAAAGAGAAATGGACTTAGGAAAAGAGGTTAGAATGTCCTAACCCCATTCCCCTTGCCCATTCACTGTTCAATAGTGATTAGTGAATTTAATTATTTAATTTTTATTATTTGGAAGATTAATTAATTAATTAGACTATTTAAGAGAATAATTAGGGCTTAAATGGTCAATTCTCCTAATTAACCAACCAAAAAATCCCAAGCAAATTATGAGAGGCAGAGATCATCCCATTAAAATAACACACAAAGTTTGAGATCAATTGCTCAAATAATTGAAGGGTAATTAAGATAATTAAGTTTGCAATTAAACTCTAATTAAGCCTTAATTACTATTCAAAATTAATTAATTTTAAATGATTATCCTCTGAAATGCTTTCAAAATAAGTATTTATTTATATTTTTTTGAATTTTTCTACAATTTGTTATACTTTTTTGAAGTTTCAACCATTAAATCAAGTAATTAAGCCTAATTTAGCCCAATCCTGTCGGCGGCACGTGGGCCACTGATGTAGCACACTTTCCATGTGGAGCCATGGGAATGGCTACTTAAATTTGTCTGACTCAGCACATATGTGGCTAGAGGCGGACACGCTTTCTTATCCATCGTCCGATCTAAGATCTGATGGTCAAGATCAACCTTGCGGATTTAATAAGATTAAATTGGATTTTATCTAGTGAATAATTATGATCGTATGTTCTGATCACACGGAATGAATGGTGCGTGATCCATCTTCTCCCAAGCGATGAGAAACAGACACCGTCCACCCTCTGCCTCTCGATTCGAGCTCACCCTTGCTCGGATCGATTCAAGATTCAACCCACATAATCACGAGGTAGATCCAAAGGGATCTACTGGTTGAATTTGTGCGACATACGAATTTTCTTCAAAAAGGCCCAAACATTTTTCACCGAAAGCTTGGTTTAATGGAATTACCTAGTTGGAGCTCAAGACTAGCGGTGCGGTGCTTGAGGTAGCTTCGCTTGGACAAGGCGAAGCTTGTTAAACAACACTTGTGTTGATTCCTCGTCATTTGCTCGGTGGACCATGAACCGACGAAATGCAAGCAGAAGTTGATCGAAGTCATACTTCCGGTGGTCAGAGGGCTCGGGAGGTGATTCATTCATTCTTGATGGAATGTGAGGAAAGTGTGGGTGAAAGGAATTTGAGTTTGGTAGAGAATTGGGAGAGTTAGGTTAGAAATGGGGTTGCCCTATTTCAGAACAGTGAGCTCTGATGTTGGGACGGGTTGGGGTGCTTGAAAATCAATTTAGAATGAACTTGAGCCATTGGTTGCAATCAATTTGAGTTAGATCTTGATTTGACCTAATTAAAAATTTTAGGTTGAATTGAGTCAACCTGGGTCAAAGGGCCAATTGGGTTAGGTTTGACTCAATTGATGGTTAAGTCATGTTCAATCATTGATCATAGGCTGGTGTGATTCAATAGTTTCAATTAATTTGGCTTAGGTTGAGATATGGCTAGTTGGTTCATGTAAGTGATGAGGGTTGACTTGGTCAAATGACCAAGTTGACTTGGTTTGACTCAATTGATGATAATTAATCAATCAAGGATGATTGATGATCATCATAGGGGGTTTTGGTAGGCTTGATTCAATCCAATTTGGGTTGGATTGGAATTAGGCTCAAATAGGTTCTTTAGGTCCCTTTGAGTCAAGTGAGCCTAAGTGGGTCAATTGGCTTGATTTTAGATTAACTTGAGTTTAGTTGGATTTATATATGGATTTTGGATTGATATTAAGATTAGTAATTTGGATTCAAATAGGTTTTGGATTACTTGAATATTTCAAGTCAAATGGGTTAGGTTGGGTTTTATTTGGATTGATTTGATTTGGCTTGATGATTATAGATTTCATTTATATTTGTGGTGATGACTGAAGAATAGTTGATTCATGAGAAAATCAATTGAATATGATTTGATTTGAATGGAATTTTGGCTAAGTCCATAAGGTTAAATCATATGGCTTATGATGGATTTGAATTTGGTTTTGGTTTTTTGGACATGTAAATGTAGGTTTCATTTATTTTTGGGATGATGATTGAAGAGATAACTGAGTCAGGAGAAAATCAATTGATCTTGGGTTTGAGTTGAATCAAGTTTTGGCTAAGTCCATATGGTCAAATCATATGGCTTAGGATAGGTTTGAATTTGGTTTTGATTTTGGACATGTGAATGTAGCTTTCATTTATATCTGGAAAGATGATTGAAGAAATAATTGATTCATGAGAAAATGAATTAGAATAGATTTGAATTGAAGAGGATTTTTGCTAAGTCCATAGAGTCAAATCATATGGCTTAGGATAGGTTTGAATTTGGCTTAGATTTTGGACATGTGAATGCAGGTTTCATTTATATTTGATAAGAAGATTGAAGAAATAATTTATTCATGAGAAAATCAATTGGAATCGATTTGAATTGAAGAGGATTTTGGCTAAGTCCATAGGGTCAAATCATATGGCTTAGGATAGTTTGAATTTGATTTAATATCTGGTTAGAGGTTTCAATCATTTGATTTGTAATTTAAATTTGGATTTGGTATGTGAATTTAGATGAATTGAATTTGAGGTTTGGTTTAGGCTAAAGAGGTAAGCATAGATTGGGTTTAGGCTATAGGTAAGGTAAATCCCCCTAAATCATAAGGCAAAGCCTAATCCTATGATTAACATCTCTAGTCTTAGGTTAAGTATTCACCTAATTGCTAGAAGTGTCTTATGACTAAGTAAGTCTTTGTATCTAGAAGACTCCTAAATCTAAGAAGAGGAGATTAAATCCTCACTCCAAAAGTGAGGTCAACAAAAAGACCCCCAATAGGTGTGGTGTAAGCAAGAGCATATTGCATTGGGATGATCAATAATGTTCAAAGATTGCAAGCGCTAACAGAAATGACCTATACCTAAACCCGTGGGGTAGATCGAATCACGATCTTAGTGCAATGAAATTCACCTCATGCCAAGGGCATAATGGAAAAATATACTAGGGATAAAGATTTGATTGAATTAGTTTAGTAGGCATCTGTTGGGGAAGAAGATTTGATATAATTTATTTTAATTTATTTGATTTGATTTATGGAGGGAAAATCTACTGGGGATACAAGTTTGAGTTTGATTTGATTTATTTTATGTTTGATTTGGAGGCATATCCACTGGGGATATGAGATTGAATCCACTAGGGATCAAGACTAGATTTGATTGATGTAATTTATTTAAATATGGTATATATTCGTTGGTGTTATGGGCCTGAATCCACTAAGGATCAAGGAAAATTTTAACTTTTTTTTATTTATTATGGCTCCACTAGGGAGGTTCGTTTTGAATTTGATTTGTTTGTTTGATTAGTTTGTATGATTTAGGCTCCACTAGGGAGAAGGGTGCGATTTAACTCCTCTGGGCAGAATCATGTTGGATTTAATTTGATTTGGATTGAGGACATATCTATCAGGGATATGAGCTCGGTGGGATTTGATTGATTTTATTTTGATTTGATTTAGTTTATGGACCTTGTCGGTGTGTGATGGACCAACTAAGAAGGGGTTATATCGGCCATGACCTATCTCAGATTTATAAATCCAAAAGGATAGTTTATCAGCTGTGAGGTAGAACGGACCAACCTAAAGGTTGCCTTTCAGTGTGCAATGACTATGCTAGGAAGAAAGGGTACCAGACTTACATCTTTCTAAGTGGAAACCAGGGGTGCTGATAACAATAAATCAAACTCTGAGACTAGTGAGTGTCGGGACTTATGTCAACTCAAGAGTAGTCAGAGTTAATTTCATTTGATTTGATATGGTTGATCAAATTTAATTTAATTGATTTAATTTATGGATTACATTGTCGATGAACTCACTTAAGGAGACTCTGAGTGGATGGGACTTATGTCAACTCAAGAGTAGTTAAAGTTAATTTCATTTGATTTAATTTGGTTGATCGAATTTGATTTAGTTTGATTTAATTTATGGACCCTATTGGTGTGCGATGGACTCACTGAGAAGGGGAAATATCAGTTTTGATCTATCTAAGATTTATAAATCCAAAGGGGTAGTCTACCAGTTGCGGGGCAAGACTAACCAACCTAAAGGTTGCCTTTCAGTGTGCAACAATGTCTTTAAAAAGAAAGCGTAGTACATCTTCAAAAACAACCATGGTGACTTGGATGCACAAATCAACCTAACCTAGTGACTACTAAGTGAGTTCACGGGACTTATATTAACTCAAGAATGAAAATTCCTATGGGGACTCTTCGACCTGTCTAAAGATAAGATGCTTGCTTGAAAGGTGCAGGGGTCCTCTAATCCAGTGAATATATATATATATATATAGTTTATTTATATGTTTATGCGGACCATGTTGGTGTGCAAGGGACCACACTGAGAAGGTGCTATGTCGGCCTTGACCTATCTCATATTTATTGGACCAAGGGAGAATCTGCACATCCGTAGTATAGATTCTCCAACCATAGGGGTGGTTATTAGGAAAGCGGAACTGTCCAATTTGGTTGTAACCTGGGTAGTGTCTAGATGGGGTCGCAAGGACATGATCCAAATAGAGTGCCCATAAGTGAGGTACCACTAGGGGAGTTATCATGATCCCTGATAAAAAATCCTATAGGTATACAGTAGCCAACTCAAAGAGAAAGCGTAGCAGACTTACATTTACCATGAGTGGTGTATCCATTGGGTGGGTCATTGTCAGCATAGCGAACACCAACCAACCTAAGGTGCCTGTTGGTGTGTGATGATCAATCTAAGAAGAAGGCGTAATAGACATACATCTTCATAAACAGAAATGATCATCGGGATAGTCTATAGTTGGCGGTGGAATTGCTATTTGGGGTGGTATTATGCGAGGAGTCTCGAGGAAGGACTAGACCTAGGCTTGCAATAGTTAGAAGGAAAGGGGTCACTAGGGGAATTATCCTAATCCTTAAATATACTCAACCCAGTTAGTGTACGAATACTAGTCCAAGAAGAAAGCGTAGTAGACTTACATCATCTTAAATAAAGCCATTATGAGGTAGCTTCATGTGTAAGGCCTACCATACTAACAAACCCTTATTGTGATTAAGAGGAAAGAAAGCATAATAGACTTACTCCTCCTAAGTGAGATGACCACTGGGGTGAAATAGTAGCTTAGTAGTGAATCGACCTGACCTAGAGCACTGAGTGAGGGTCACTGGGGGCGTTATCTCAACTCGAAGTAGACGAAGACAAATGATATGTATTTATTTTATGTTTTGTGTGTAATTTGTGTTTGTGTTGTGTTGATGAAGGATAGGATGTCGCTTGGGTTCCTTACACCTACCCTAAACACATAATGGTAGATTCATAGACAGAGATGCTTTCAATTTGAAGAGATTGAATTTGAAATGAAATTTTAATTAATGATAAATATTTTCAAACATAAATTTATGGGTAATATTTCTTTAGGTAGAGCCCATTGATTGGAAGCATTAGGAACTCCCCTTTATGATTAATAAGTTGGCATGATCCTCAATAGTATGCTTTCTTTATGGCAAAAGGGCATTCCCAAGTGAGTTCAAACTTGCCTCCCATCATGCGACAAGGAACAATTGGTCTCCTTAGAACTAAAACAAGCTCTCCCACTTGAAAAGCTTTAGGATAGACCAACTTGTTGTGAGCTTGAATCATTTTGGCATTGTATAACTCAAGATTTTGGCATGCCGTGATTTCTCCTCAAACCTTGAGCTCTTCTAACTTGGCGTTGCTCTATTATGATCTTGCTACCCATAGCTCTTATTGATGAGAGTTGGACTTCTAATGGTAGATCTTTGAATACTAAGGAGAAGGGAGTTGGGGTTCTATATGTAGTGTGGTATGCCCACAAAGCTTCAATGAACTGCTCATGCCACTGTCATTTATTATCATCGAGTGTCGTCTTGAGTATTTGGATGAGAGTTTTGTTGAAGGCTTCTACTAAGCCATTTGCTCATGGGTAATAGATGGTAGAGTATATCCAATCTATGTTTTGTCTTCGAGCAAAAGTTATTAATTTTGGTGCTCTTGAATGCAATACCATTATCAGATATAATTCGGTAAGGCACCTCGAACCTATATATGATATGGTTCACGAAAGCACATCTTTGAGTTGTGACCTCTCTGAGTAGAATTGCCTCTACTCACTTGGAGAAATAATCGGTGGTAGCTAGGATAAATTGATGACCCCTGGAAGAAAGAGGATCGATCAGACCCACTATGTTAGTACCCCAACACTCGAATGGCCATGAGGCCAGTGTTGGGTGGTTGATGTAGGACCAGTCTGTGTACTTGACACTAATGGCATCACCTTGCAACATCTATGCAATCTGTGATCATCGATGACCAGTAGTATCCAAATTTCTTGATTTTGGTTTTCATCTTGGGACCATATTGGTGGGCTCTGAATAATCCTATGTGCACCTCAGTCATGATCTTATGGGCTTTGTGTTTGTCTAAATAATGTAACCACATATGATCGAGGATCCATCGGTATAAGACACCATCCATGAGTATGTAAAAAAGTGCCTTTTGCTTCATCTAATGAGCTTGTAACTTCTCTTGAGGTAGTTTGCCTTTATTTAAGTAATCCATGAATGGTTGCCTCCAATCTAACTCCTCATCCTTTTTAGCAATGACAACCTCCCCTTCAAGAGAGTATTTTTCGATGAGTTCAATATCAATAAGAGGTAGGACTTGACTATTTTAGACCTCTATTGGTATGGACTCATCTTCCAGACATGATAACTCCTTAGCAAGCTTGGCTAAAGCATCTGCTATGGTGTTTTGTCCTCAAGGAATCTTATAGATAGTAACCTATGGGATTTGGGCCAACAACTCCATTATATACTTATGGTAGTGATGGAGCCTAGGCTTTAGAACTTTGTAGGACCCGGTGATTTGGTTGACCACTAATTGAGAATCCCCAAAGATGTGGATGTTATGTATGCTTAGTGAAATGGCTAACTCCAGAATGAAAATCAGAGCCTCATATTCGGCTTCCTTGTTGGTGCAGGGACCGGATAGATGATATAAGAATCTCATCATAATGTAGTCTGGAGTTAAGAAAACTATTCTTGCCCCTAATTTCCTGAAAGAGTATATTGTGGTTCTTCTCCTCTTCGAGAGGAAGCTGCACCACAAAAATACATCTCCTGGTAGTGAATGATAGTGTCCCCTAAGTTCATGATTTGTTCATCGGGGAGGTCATCACTAAGAGGAGAATCAACAGGAAGTGCCTATGCTGCTAAGAAAGAGACATCAAACAATGATAGGATCATGAACCAACGTGCCAACCGTCCAGATAGCGTCGGTCATGTCATAAGATATTATAGTGAATTGATTCTAGAGATCATATTCACTTTATGAGAAAGCATGTAATGCCATAGATTTTGAGATACAAAGATTAAAGCTAGGCAATACTTCTCAAGAGGTGGATAGTTTGCCTCAGCAGAGATTAGATGATGGTTAAGTTAGTAGACTGTGTTCTCCTTCATTTTGTAGTTGGCTTGGGCCAACAAAGCACAAAAGAGTCATCTAATATAGCTGTGTAGAGGATCAAAGGCTTGCACGGGATTGGGGCTACTAGAACTAGCATCATCATCAGGTACTTCTTGATGTCCTCGAAGGCATGGTGACACTTGTCATCCCACTTGAACTTGGCATCATTTTTTACAAGTGCTGAGAATGGATGACATCTCCCTGTTAAGTTGGATATAAAGCATCTTAGATACGTCAACTGCCCTTGGAATGATCTGATTTTAGTTAAGACTTTTAGGGGGTGGATTTTTAATTTTGCTTTGATCTTCTCTAGATCGATTTTGATTCCACAGTGTTAGACAACAAACCTAAGGAATTTCCCTGTAGATACTCCAAATGCACACTTCAGGGGTTCATTTTGAGGATAAACTACCTTAATCATTCAAAAAAGTCAAAAAGGTAGTCTTACTTTTCTATGCTTTTGACCACGAGATCATCGACGTAGCACTCAACTTGATGATGAACGAGTTCATCAAAGATTTGGGTCATGGTCTATTGGTATGTGGCACGAACATTTTTAAGGCTGAAAGGCATGACCTTATAGCAATAGATTTCGATTAGGGTTCTAGAGGCAGTGTTGCTTTCATTTTCAGGGGCCATCTTTATTTGATTATATTTAGATGAGCCATCCATGAAAGAGAAGACTGCATGAGATGAGACAAGGTCCACCATCAGTTCTAGTATCGGTAGTGCAAATTTGTCTTTTGGACATTGTGGTGTTTATTTTTCAGATATATATGGGGGACACCACGCAGATCAGAGGGGGTACCTATTAAAGTGATCAGGTAGAAAATTGAGGCATGATGTACTATCTTAAAATATAGAGACATCACCCTTCAATGGACCTAATCACCTAATAAGGACTCCTAAGGCATGATGGGTCTTCGAATATACTAGAGATTTTTTTCCTACTTTACATGTTGAATAAAGCAAAGTTTATTTTAAACTGGGTTCAAAAGTTCATTATGGAGGCAAGCTTCCATAGTTAATTATATCCTAAGGAAGGTGAGTTCTTTAAGAATACTCTCGATTAATGTAGGTAATTGTTATCTCCAAAGATTTTAAGGATAGACTATCAATAAATTGGTTGCATTGGAAGATCAAATGGGAAAGATCAAGGAGAAGACTTATTTTGGAAGCCAAATGGAATGAGTAGGAAATGGTCATGATACTAGGAACCTAGTGAGCATCCTAATCTATCCTATGATTAGGATTTATATATTTGAATGTGAGGAGAATTATTTTTTTAGAGTTGAAATGTTATTAGATTATTAAGACTTATAATCCATCAACACAAGATTATAGAAAAGCTCAAGAGGTGAGAATTTATGCTTGTAGCCTGAAGGAAACTATAACCTCAGATCCTATTGTGCAAGGATGGAGATCCTTCATGTTCAAGAGAGAAAGAATATGCATGCATGATGTGAAACATTTAACCATGCAGCTAAGGAGTTGATAAATCTCTTAATTATCTTATTTAATGCCTAGGCTTTATGGTGAGGTCATGAATTATTTAAACCTTTAGTTATGAGTTGTAGTCAGGTAGAGAATTTATTTTTATCCTAAAAGCCAAATCATAAGTAGACCACACATTAAAGAATCAATCATTTAAAAAACTATGAAAAGCATGCTATTTTTATTGCGTAATTTAAACATAACATCAATTAAATTTATAAATCTAACCCAAAAGAATAAGAGGCTGATGCGGCTAGGTATCATCGTACAACCTGAAAAGAGAAAATGGGTACCCAAGCTATACCCTTATACAACTTAAAATATGAAAGAATAATCATAATTTATAAATGAATAAGTGTTATGGGGGATCTTCAACTCTTCATGTCTCCATGTCTCCTTCATTTCTTCATGTCTTTGCTTCTTTTGATTTGGTAGGCTTCAAGGCATCACATGGCACCCCAAGATTAATCTTTCGAGCCAATGCTCATCCTAATCCCCCATAACATTAATCCTAATTCCTAATACAAAATTACATTAAAAATAGGAAAAGTAAATCTAACTACAGCTACAAAATAAGTGTTAGCTAAATATACATACAATCCCAAGCAGTTATATGAATAATTTGGACTTAGCACCTTGCACATGGGTAACCAAGCCCACCTGTCCTAACTTAGATTATGCATAGGGGTTTAAGCAACATGCAAAGAGAATATTTACATTTATTTTCAAGCACCTCCTTAAGCATGATCCCCTACAAAAAATATGATTAGGCTAATAGCGGCCTAACATCCAGTCTATGAAACATACACCCTAACATCAAGTCTAGAATAATACATCACAAAATGAAACATACATCATACCATGCACCACCCTAACATTAAGCTAAAAGTGGTCACTTAGTTCCAATGTGTGTGTTAAGGCTTGTGTGGTATATCTTAACTAAGCATTAGTATTATGATTTTATATGTATGAAAGACTTTCATTTAATATAAAGGGTTGATTTGACTTGAAAGTTGTTTATTTATTTGAGGATTTTAGTTATATATATATATATATATATATATATATATATATATATATATATATATATATATATATATATATATATATATATATATATATGTTTATATTGTGTGTGTGTGTGTGTGTGTTACATATGATTACACTTAACAACTAAGTGTTGTAAAGAGATGAAAGAGGATTACTCTCTTTCATCACTACCTTAAGTCAGTTTCTAAAACACATTAATTTGATTTAGTTCTTTTTAGTGAATGATTTATTAAATGACTTAACTAATCCTAAGTTTAGGTTCACTTTAAGTAATTTCATTTAACATGCAAGGCATCTTAAGATTAATTAAGTTGAACAACTAACATATGACATATATCAAATCATTCTTTTCCATCATGAATAGCATGCATATGATTTAATCCTAAGTATATCTATACATATAGCACACTTAAATGATGAATGCATGTGTATGTGGAATCTTATATTCTTTCATGTGATTGAGTTATTTAGTCATATTAGCTTATAGCTCTATCTAAATTCTTATACAAAAATACATAAGGATGAAATTAAATAGGTACATGTCATTGTTAACTAGGGAAGTGAGGTAATCAAATGACCTCTTTGGGAATAACTAAAGCCTCATATTTCTGGGATGTCCAAACTATATACCCATTATATTCAATGATATGTAAAGTTATATACATGAATATGAGAAAGAAGGCTCCAAATCACATGACTAATTAATCCAAACACCTAATAAATTATGGATGCATGGATTTTTGATGAAGGAAAGAGGGGTTTTAATTCCATTTAATCAGGGAAGTGAGGTAATCATATGACCTCCTTAGGGCTACTTAAAGTCTCATATTCATGGGATATCCAGACTCAAGACTTGCTTTTCTCAAATACACATGGATGTATACATAAATAAAGAAAGAAGAACCATGAAAAATTATATTTTTCTTTGATCGAATCATTTATGCATGTTAATTAAAGTTCTATCCAAATTCTAATGTAGAAATACATGTAAATGAAATCAAATAAGTACGCATCATTGTTAACTAGGGAAGTGAGGTAATCAAACGACTTACTTGGGGCTACTTAAAGCCTCGTATTCTCAGGATGTCTAGACTATATGCTTATTAACATTCAAATACATGTAAAACCATATATGAATTAAGGAAAAAAAGCTTCAATCCATACACTTAAGGTATAATCACATACATCTCTTATGTATTCATAACTATCATCACAACATATTTTACCATTCATTTAAAAACTATTAGAAACTATATTTGCATTTAATAGTGAAAATAACCACATATATATTAAATTAGATCAACACATGCAAGCTTAACATAATGGAAAATCATTTGATTTAATTAATTTTGAAAAGAGATGGATGCATGGAAAATAATATGTAATATGCAGCATGATTAGAAAGGAATAATCAAATAAAATCATGTGATTCATTCAATCCACTTATTTCCTAAGGACAAACATCCCAAATAAAACTATTTAAAATAAACCAAAGTTCTTTAATGTCATTTTGATTTCATGTTCAATTTGTCTTAAAAAATGTGAGAAGGAGTTTGCTAATCCTAACCCATCATCATGTTTGTAAGTTAATTTGGTTTAATGAAATATGATTTAGTTGATTTTATGGATTAATTAAGTTGTCATACGTATTAAATTTATTAATTAACCTTTACCTATGTTACTTTAAAGCAATTATCCTAATAATTATAACTGATTTGCAAATGAACTGAAAAGTAAATTAGCAATGGTCCTATGAAATGAAAGGGCCTAATGCAATTAACTCATGCTTATTAGTTAATTAGATTAAAAAACTTACTTAGTTACTTTTATGATTTTTTCACACATATGGGTAAATTATAATTTCTTTAAATCTCTTTAGGCTATTAACCAATAAAAGATCTACCCCTAAATTAATTAAGGGAGATCATATATGTTTAAATAATAATTAAACTAATTAAGTAATTAATTAGCCAACTTATCCCTAATTAATTTTCTCTTGAAAAGTAAGGTGAACTTAGGGAAAAAAAATTAGAAGATAGGTCCCAATCACATTCTATAAACCTCCTACCCTATTAATTGATTAATTTATTATTCATATGGTTAATTAACACTTACTTAAGTTAAGAAGGTAATTAGGCCTTAATCAATCAATTTCCCCAATTAATTAGCCAATAAATCCAAAAAAAGTATGGGAGATAGAGGTCACCCCCTTAAACAATCTTAAAAGGTTTGAGGTTAATTAGTTAATAAATTAGGATGTAATTAGGGTAGTTAATTTTTTAATTAAACCCTAATTAAGCTTTGATTACTAATCAAAATCAATTAAGAATAATTTTAATGGATTCCTCTCTGAAATATCTTTAAAATGAGTCTTTATTTGTAATTTTGGATTTTTCTATAATTTGTTATGAATTTATAAAGCTTCAACCTTAAAAATGGATTATTTACCCTTAATTAAGCCTAATCCCACCGAGCCACATGGACGTATGACTTTTCATGTGGCTGGATTACTATTTAAGTTGTCACATCATGAATTGGTCGGCAAGATGTGCTTGATTATCACCGATCTCGATCGATGGCTGACAGATCTTGTGGCTAAGGAAGGGTAAAATCAATCAGATCTAATTGGATTTAATCATGGCCATCCATTCCGTTTATGCGAAACAGACGGCGCATGATCTATCAACTCACGAATGATGAAAGATGGAGGCCGTACGCCATTGCTCGTTTGACCCGACCTTGAATTGGCTCTAAATGGAACCCACACCATCAGATGAGAAATCTCAGAATCCAATGGCTTAAATCAGCTCGCATACACATTTTCTTCATAAATGACCAACACTACTTTGCCTAAAGCTCGATTTCAATGGATTTACCTCACTGGAGCTAAGACCAATGGCTCACACAGTTGAGGTAGCTTCATCTGGTTGAGACGAAGCCTTGTTGAGTAGCAATTGGATCAATTCCACATGGATTGTTCAGATGAACAAGAATTATGCTTTGGATGCTCAACTCCGATCAAACTTTTTGCTCCGGTGGGTTTAGAACTTAGGGGAAGCTTTGGGTAGCTGAACAGGTGTGGAGATGGTGGGAAGGAACAATTAGATGTTGAGAATTGGAGAAGTTGGATCAAGGAGAGGATCCTATTTTGTACACTGAAGGAGAATGAGGAAGGCCTTGGGAATGCTCGAGAGCTTGCTAGGGAGTTTCATTTCTCTCTTTGAAGCTTAGGCGAATTGAATTGTGTCCTTTCTTGTGTGAATTGAGGGGGTATATCCCTCAATTCACTAAGATGGATGGATGGGATTAATTCCTCATTTTTAGCTGGCCAGCCATCATCAAGGTGCTAGAGTTGTCCCCATCATGTCCATGTGATTCATTTCGGTTGGAGGAAGGAGTGGCAGAGAGCTCAAGGTGGATATGGCTGGATTGCTCCTCCTTTGATATCTTGGTTCTCAGTTTGTAAGGGAGGTGAGTTAACTTACCTCCCTTTGGTCCAAGGAAAGTCCTAGCTCACTTAGGGTGGGCAAGGTGGGCAGGTGATACCCCATTTGGGGTGAGTGAGGGCTGACAAGTGATGGGAGAGTGGACTTTACCAAAATAAGGGTGGAATCCTATGCAAAGAGGTTTAACCAATGGGTAATCACCTTGGATTGGATTCATTTGGGTTTTGGCCTAATTTTGGGTTGACCCAAGATGAGTTTGGGACATTTTTGGTCAGGTTCCAAGTGGCCATGGGTTGGTTTCAAGGAGTTTAGCTCAATTTGACCCTTATAGATCAAATTGGGCTAGATTGGGTTAGGTTGACCAATTGGTCAAATTAGGTCAAACCAAAGCTTGGGTTATGTTTAAATGATGACTTGAAGTATTTTGGTTCAAGTGGTTTTAGTCAATTTAGCCTAGGTTTGATTTTGGCGATTTGGATTCATATTGGTCAAATTGTTAATTTGGCGATTGGTCAAATTCTTGGATTGATTCTGGTTTCAATTGGTTAATTGAAGATGATTGTAGGCTTTGGTTTGAATTAATTTGGACTTAATTTAGATTTTGGCCAATTTGAACATTTAGGTCAATTTGGGTTGAGTTAGTCAATTGGGTTCAATTATGGGTTTGACCAAGTTCAATAATCAATTGGGAATGAACTTGAGCCATTGGTTGCAATCAATTTGGGTTGAATCATGATTTGACCCATTTTGTCTTTTAGTTCAATTTGGGTCAACTTAGGTCAAATGACTAATTAGATTTAGTTTGGCTCAACTGATGGTCAAGTCATGTTATGAGTTGGTGTGAATCAATGGTTACAATTGATTTGGTGTAGGATGAGTTTTGACTAGTTTGGGTATCATATGGGCTAAGGGTTGACTTGTTCAAATGACCAAGTTGATTTAGTTTGACCCAATTTAAGGCAACTGATCATCCTAGGGTGATCAATAATCATGTTATGAGGTTGGGATGTTCTTAGTTCAATCTAATTTAGGTTGGATTAGAACTTGGTTCATATGGATTCTTTAGGCCACTTTGAGTTAATTGAACCTAAATGGGTCAATTGACTTAATTTTGGTTTGATTAAGGTTTAGTTTAATTAATATATAAGTTTATGATTGAAATATATATCCAACTACAATCAATTTGGGCTATGATGGGTTTTGGTTCATTTGAATTTTCAAGTCAAAAGGGCTAAGTTGGGCTTGACTTGAGTTGATTTCAATTTGGCTTGATGATTGTAAGTTTCATTTATATTTGGATAAATGATTGGAGGAATGATTGATTCAAGAGAAAATCTACTAATTTTGACTTGATTTAAGTGGGTTTTGGTTAAGTAAAGGGTTTAGATTGGGTTTTGATTTTATTTTGGATTTGGTTTTGGATATTTAAATGTATATTTCATTTATATTTGTGAATATAAATGAATATATAAATGACTTATGAGAAAAATCAATTGAATTTGGAGTGGTTCGAAGGCAAATTTAGTTAAGCTCATGAAGGTAAGTCCATATGGCTTAGAAGGAAATTTGATTTAGTTTGATTTAGTTTTGATCATTGAAATGTAGGTTTCATTTATATTTGTGAAGATACTTGAATGTATACATTGACTATGTGAAAACCAATTAAGTTTGACTTGATTTGAATGGGATTTGGCTAAGCTCTTAGAGGTAGATCCATAAGGCTTAGCTTGGGATTTGATTGGATTTGGATTTAGTTTGATTTAGTTTTGATTATTTGAATTTATATTTCATTTTATTTTTAAATATAAATGAAGATATGATATTCATAAAGAGATAATCAAGTTTGGATAAATTGGTGGAAGAGAGCTAAGCCCAATTCAATCATAAGCTTAGGAGGATTTGGGAGTTTTGATCTTGGGTTTCAATCATTTGGAATTGGACTTGGAATTTGTTAAAAATTGAGTGATCTTGAAAATCAATTGTTAGAGCCAAGTCCATAAGATAAAATCATAGGCTGTAGGATTTTGATTTTGATTTCATCATGGGTTTTAATCATTTGATTTGGAATTTGGAATTTATTATATTGAATTTGAGGTTTGGTTTGATAAGGTGAACATAGGTTGAGTTTAGGCCACTAGGATGGTCACCTAAATCCCCAAGGCCTTCTATGACTAAACCTTCTAAGTTTCTAGGCTTAGCTAAGTGTTCACTAATCACTAGAGTATCTTAAGACTAAGGAACTCTTAGTGTAGAGTTCTAGATCTATGATGAGAAGGTTGAGAACTCACTCCAAAAGTGAGGTCAACAGACATGCATTATTTAGATCCCTAAAATCAACACATATGCAAATTTGGTCATTCCTCTTCTTAGTTGGGATAACATTGGCCAACCAGTTGAAGTATATTTTTCTCCCGGATGAAATCAACATCGACCAATTTATTGACTTTAGAAATGACTTGGTGTTCAATGTCTAATCACATGCATCTAGGAGCTTGCTTGATAGGGTTAGCATCAGGTTGTATTGCTAGTTTATGGACTGCTATGTTAGGAGTCAATCCAAGAATCTCTTCATAACTTCATGCTAAGCAATCCTCAAACTCAATGAGTAGCCTAACTAAGTCATTGGTTTTAATTTCATTCAACAATGAAGTGATGTATGTCAGTCACGTATTTTTTTTAGTCCCTATTGACCTCACTTTTGGAGTGAGCACTCAACTTCTCCATCTTGACATGGTCCATTAAGAGTTCCTTAGTCTTAAGACACTTCTAGTGATTAGGTGAACACTTACCCTAGAGACTTAGAAAAGTTAGCCATATGAATAGATTATTCCTTAGGGGTGTTAGGAAAATTTGCCTACCCTATAGCTTAAACCCAATTCTCATTTTCTTCTTATAAATCAAACTTCAAATCCTAACCAACTCCAAATTCAAATCAAATTCCAACTTAAATGACTTTTATCAAATCAATCAAATCAATTACAAAAATCCAAGTCAATTCAAACTCAAAAGATTTTATAACATTTATATTCTCATTTATATTCACAAATATAAATATATAAATTCAAAATCAATAAAAAATCAAACTCAAGTCCAAATCTAAAATCTTTCTAGGTGACTTTTCATCTTATGGACTTTTCATCAAATTCAAATCACTTCAAACATAAGATTAACATTTATATTCTCATTTATAATCAAAAATATAAATGAAATATAAATTCAAATAACAAAACCAAATTCAAAACTCAAACCCAAATCTAAAAACAACCTATACCCTTTCAAGTCAAATTCTTGAAACTTAAATCAATAAATCCATTTGAATTTTCTCTCCAAACAATCAATCCTTCAATCATAAACCAAATATAAGCACAAACTTAAATCATCAAGCCAAAATCAAACTAACCCAAATCAAATCCATGTTCATCCTTTGAACTTGAAATTGTCAAATGAATCAAAATCCATTTGACTCCAAATCACTTGCAAATGGATTCATATTTCAACCATAAGTCCATATGTGAGTTCGAGAAAACTTGAATCAAGCTTTGATCTAGTCAATTGACCCACTTAGGCTCACTTGACCCAAAGTTACCTAAAGCACCTTTTTGAACCAAATTCTAATCCAACCCAAATTAGATTGAACTAAGCCCATCTAAGCCTCACATTATGAGCAACAATCATTTTAAGATGATCAATCACCCAAATTGGGTCAAACTAAGTCAAACCTAGCCTTTGACCAAGTTAACACTTAACCCAAATGAAACCTAAACTAGCCAAAATCAACCATAGGCCAAATTGAATGAACTATTGATCTAAACTAGTTTATAATCAATGATTGAACATGACCATGACATCATTTGAGCCAAACCTAGCCCAATTGGCCACTTGACCCAAGTTGACTCAAGTTGACCTAAAAAGTCAAAATGTATCAAATCTTGATCTAAGCGGAATTGATTTCAACCAATGGGTCAAATTCATTCTAAATCACTTATTGAACTTGACCAAAGCCTCAATTATTACTAGACCCAACCTAGCCCAATTGACCATGAACCCAACTTGACACAAGGTCAAATCAAGCCAAATCAAACCAAAAAATTGATTGAAACCAAAGCTTCAAAATATTTCAAATGACAACCAAACTAAACCAACCCATGACCTAACAATTGGGTCAAATGGGTCAAATTGGTCAACTTGACCCATTTGACCTAAGTGAACTCAAATGAACCAAAACCAAATATAAATCAAATTGAACCAAACCAATGATACCAAATATTTCAAATGGTCATATGAACTTGACTAACCCTTGGTTTGACCCAATTTGACCAATTGGTCAACTTGACCCAAGTTGACCATTTTGACCTAAATGGGTCAACATGAGCCAAATCATATCAAATAAACTCCAAATTCATTGAAAATTGGCACAACCCATTTTTCAATCATTCCAAATATGCCCAAATCAAAATCAAAGCCAAATGACCATTTTACCCCAAGGTCAAAGGGTAACCTATGATCAAATTCACTTGGAATTTGATCATATTCCAAAGACCACTTGGCACCCTCTTAGTGGACCATTTGTAGACTAAGGGAGGTGGTGAACATAACCTAATGGGTTTGGGTCAAAAACCCAAAGATAAAATTGACCTACCCTCAAAATTCTCCCATGGATCCTCCACCTCATTTTAACACATGTGCACCTCCACACTCCACCACTCCTGCCAAACCAAATCACATGGAGCTTGTAACAACCAAAACAACCCATCCAATCAAAATTTGATCAAAATGGCAAGTAGACTCACAACCATCGATCAAGTAGGGAGATATACTCCCCTCATTCATTCCAATTCACCACACTTGCATTGATTGAGCCACAGGAACAAACAAGCTTCCAAGCTTCTCCAAGGTTTCTCAAGTTTATTCAAACTTCTCCTTCTGATTTTTCCAAGCAAAATAGGGAGGTAGAATTCCAACTCACTCATCACTCCACCAAAGTCCAATTCACTTTGCAAGCACCATCAGGGAGGCAAGTCGAGCTCACCCAAGGTGTTTTCCAAGTACGGGAAGGAGGAGTTCAATCAAAGCCATAAGCCATTGAAGCAAGCTTTGGTCAATTGGAAGATCCATTGCAAATTGAACCTTCAAACCTTCAACTGAGCTTCGTCTTCACTAGACGAAGCTACCTCAACAGTTGGGAGAGCCGGTGATAGACTTCGGCGAGGCATGGCTCAAAGCTGAGCTTAAGTTCAAAATTCTTTGGTCTTTTGTGAAGAGAAATGTAATCCCAATAGAATTTCACCATTGGATGTTATCCTCTTTACCTATAGATGGTGTGGGTTGAATCCTAGCTCAAGTGAGCTCAGATCAAGCCATGGAGGATGAACGATCTTCGTCTCCCATAGGTGAGGGCAGGAATGATTCAAGGACCATCCACCCCGCATGTTTTGGATGGATGGTATTGATTAATCTATTTAGATCTAATGATTTAATCCTTTGAAACTATGAGTTTAATCCTAATAGTCCAATCTTTGATCTGACGGTCTAAGGGAAAGTGTGTAGCGCTGCTGGTTGATGTAACATTCGATTTGATAACTTAAATAACCAATCTCGTCATGCCACATGGAAAGCACATGCATCGCAGCCCGCATTGGCATCGATGGGATTAGTTATATAATTAGGGTATTTAATCATCCTTTAATCACTGAAACTTCAAAAATTCATAATTAAATGTAGAAAAATCCAAAAATAATGCAAACTCAACTTCATTTTAAAGATAATTCAAAGAGGAATAATATAAAAATTAGTTTAATTGATTTTGAATAGTAATATTTACTCAATTTGGGTTTTATTGGGGATGCAATTATGTCAATTACTCCTTAATTATTTTAATAATTAATTCCAAACTCCCTAGGGTTAAATAGTGGGATGACCTCTGCCTCCCATGATTTTCTTGGAATTTATTATTGGATTAATTTAGGTAATTGCTTGTTTCATCTCTAATCACTCCCTTAATCAATTAAATGATTAATTAACCTATTAAATGGTGATGAATTCATTAATTAAACTTGTTAATCATCTTGGAATAGTGGATAGACTTAGGGAATGAGATTAGTATGCCTTTTCCAAATCTTTTCCCCTAAGTCTATTTCATTTGGATGAAGACTTAATTAATTTACAAATTGATTAATGATTTAATCATTTCATTAAATAGGTTAATTAACCAAATGAAAAATAAAAAATTAGAATGAAATGTTTCCTTTATGTCAAATTGTATGCTTTGGCTTCTAGATATGAAGAATCACTACTAAATCAAAATTATTTTCAATCCATGTGTCAAAGATCATAAATGAAAGTATGCTACTTATAAATATTTATAAGCTTGCATGTGGTTATAATATAAATGTGTTTATGTGGTTTTCTTTCTTTATCTTAACATGGGTTTGTATAAATTTGCAAAATGTATATTTCATTTGAAAGAACATAACACTTGCTTAATTCATTCCTATGCACTCATATCATGAATTAAGAATGATCTTCATATTACATATATTAAACCAAATCAAATAAACAAATAAATAAAATCTTTTTGCATGATTCTTCATCCATTCATTTCTTTTGTACATGCACATGTATTTAGAAAATATGGTATATTAGTCTACATCCCTTACACTTTAAGTAGCCCAAGTAGTCTTGCACCTTACAGGTGTGAAAATAATGCACCATACTTATGTATTTTCATACATGTAAATGTGCATTTGATTATGGATAAAAAAATTCTCTTTTCTAAACAAAATCATGTATTCATGAAATATCAAATTTTCTTAAAACATCTCTTTGCATTCATCATTAAGGTGCTAAGATTTTGTATTTGTATGTATAGTTATGCTTAGGATACATTCATATGCATGATACACATGTTGAAAGAAATAAATGATTGTGTGTTTGTGAGTAATTCACTTTAATTATCATAAATACTTTCTTATTATGATTTATTTAAAAAATCTAAACTTAGGATTAATTAAAACACATTATTAAACATTCACTAAAAATTATTAATGAATCTACCTTAGAAATTACTTAAGGTAAAGATGAATGAGAAGTTTTCTTCTCTTTTCTTCTCTTTACAACACTTAGTAATTAAGTGTAGGTTCATTCAAACCAAATCAAATCATAAAATAAAATTGACCAAATCAATTAAATCACTTAAATAAAATCGCCCTCTAAGTTGAATCCTTTCACACTTAGAAAATTCTAACCTTAAAGCCTAGCTAAGACATAGCACACAAGCCTTAAATGGTACACATGTTAAACTAAGTCACCATTTCTAGCCCTATGTTAGGACGGTGTATGGTTTGATGCCTGATTTTGTTTTGTGATGTAATATTTTAGATTGGATGTTAGGGTGTATGTACATAGACTGAATGGTAGGGAGATCTTAGTCTAATCATTATCTTCTATAGGATATTGTGCTTAAGGGGTGCTGTAATAAAATATAAAAGCTTTTTACTATGCAGGTTGCTTATACCCCTAAGCATAATCCAAAAATAGGCCAGGTGGACTTGGTTACCCATGTGTGGGGTGATAAGTCCAATTTATTAATATACATGCTTGGGATTGTGTGGTTTGTTTGTTAATCTCTATTTTGTAGGTTTTAGTTAAATTTACTATTCCCATTTTCATGTAATTTTGCATTTAGGATTTGGAATGAATGTTATGGGATTAGGATGAACATTGGTCATAAGACTATGTCTTATGTACCATGTAAAATATTTTAGCAACTACATTCCAACCAAACCAAAAGAAGGAAGGAAAGAAGCAAATCAAACATGAAGAAAGGAGAAATGAAGAACGAAGAATGAAGACCCCCATAACATGAATTCCTTTTTTATTGTAATTAATTTATTTGTAATCTAGGTTGTTGAGGGTAGAGCTAACTACCCATTTTTTTTAGTTTGTTTGATGGAGCGACCACAAAGGCCTTTTATTTTTTTTGCTCTAGCTTTATAAAATTATTTGATGTTTGTTTAGTTTGTGCATTAACATGGCATATTTTTCCTAGTTTCTTTCTTGCTTTGCTGAATGGCCTAGATGAGATTAGGCTCCTAGAGAAAAATAAATTTTCTATCCAATTAATCAACTCAAAATTAAAAATTAACAACTCATAACCTTGGGTTATAAATCAAGATAAAATACTTAACAACCCCTTAGCTGGATATTGTATGTTTCACATCATGCATAAAAAGCATCTTGCTTCACTCTTGCTTATGGAGGGCTTCCACCTTTGCGGGCTTTGAACAGAAATGGTGACCTCCTTCTTGATTTTGTGAACCAATTTCTCATGCATTAGGCATATGAATCTCATACCTTGTGTCAAATAACTTTTGCAAAATGAAAAAAAAAACATAATAAAAATTTGCATTAGATTTAAGCCATTACTCATGCCCTACATGATCTAGTATCTTAGGGAGTGTGTTTAAGGACTTAGTCTCTTTCTAAATTAACAACATCTTAGCTATCTTGCAAAAGCATATGACTTGCATATATGTATTTAAAATTATAGGAGGTGTTAGATGGCAGCCATCCCTAGGTGATTGTAAGTCCAAACAATCGGGTGGTTTATTCTCTCTTGTGGAGGTAAAACATACACCCATTTTTCTCCATAGATTTAGTTCATGCTTTGGGCCTCGCCAAAGCTCCATAGATTTAGGATCCGAGGATGTTGTTTCCATTTGTGGGCTATAAGCATAAATCCTCACCTCTTAGGCATTTTCATGATCTTGTATCATGAAATTGTAAGTCCTAGATTTTTAATAAAAATTCATTTGAAACAAATAATTATCTTCAAATTCAAAAATATAAAAACCATAGGATAGTTTGGGATGCACTAGGCTTCTAGCATCATGAGCATCTCCTACTTATCTCCTTTTGGTTTTAATAACTCCCTCCCTTTTGATCAATCCCATTTGATCTCCAAAAGAACCAATTGATTGAGTCCTATCTTTGAAATCTTTGGGAAATGATCATTTACCTGTCGAGTATTCTTGGAATCTCATTCCTTAGATGTAATTAACTATAGAGGCTTACCTCCATAGGGAACTTAATGAACTCAGTTTAAAAAAAACCCTACTTTACTTTTTCATGTAAAGTAGGGGAAGAATCTCTAGAACATCCAAAGACCAATCATCCTTAGGAGTCCTTATTAGGTGATTAGGTCCATTATAGGGTGGTGACTTCTATCTTTTGAGACATTACACCTTTCCTCAATGTTGTATCTGATCACCTTAATAAGAATATCTATGGATCTACGTGGTGTCTAACAAAAGAAGATTTTATTTTATTTTTTTTCATTTAATTCATTTTAGATGAAGATTAAAGATAAAAATTCACCACAGATTTTTCTAGTGACTCCGTTGGGGAAGGTTCCTCTCTCAATCTTTCATAAATGATCATTGTCTCCAAGTATTGATAGTGGGTTTGTATTTTATATGAATCCAAGACTATCTTTCTTTTCCATTGATACTTAGTTTATTTCATTCTTAAGCTAAGCTAGCCAACATCCTTTAGGTTTTAGGACCTCTGTGTCTTAAAACCCTATTTTTAATAGGTGAAATAAAAATTTAATAAAAAGAAATAAGTAAAGGCTTCCTCCTTACCATGGTAAGGAAAGGTTCATTCAAAAATATATATATAAAGAAGATTAAATCCTTTATAAAAATATTGCTTTCCAAAAGCACTTTCAAAAAGAAATTCTTATAATAAAATATTTGCACCTCATCTAACAATCTTCAAGATTGTTACATGTGGGACCTTTCCAAAAATCAAAATCAATAATCATCTTTTCAAAAAGCACAAATGAACATCCTCATTCAACTTATTGAATGAAGATTTCATTTCAAAAATAAAATCAACAAACATCTTTTGAAAAATAAATTCAACAATCATTCTTTAAAAAAGCACTTATGAACATCCTCATTCAATATACCCAAATCTATTGAATGAAGGTTTTCATTTCCAAATAAAACTAACAATCATCTTTTCAAAAAAAAAAATACTTGAAAATCCTCATTCAATATACCCAAATTTATTGAATGAAGATTTTATTCAAATCAAAAATCATATTTCAAAAAACATTTTGAAAATAAATACCCTTATTCAACATACCCAAATTTATTGAATGAAGATTTCATTTCCATATAGAATCACATCATAACATTGAAATTCCATTTCAACCTCTCTCACATATGTTGAAGTTAAAATTTCTTTCTTTTAAAACTTTTTTTTAAAGATGAGCCTTCCCATTCAATGCATCTAAATATGTTGAATGAAGGTTTCATTTCCAAACAAAATCACAACATTTAAAATTCCACTCAACACATCCCACATGTGTTAAGTTAGAATTTCCTTATTTTAAAAGAAAAGGCAATAATCACACATAAAAATTTCATCTTTCAAAAAAATAAAATTGACTTCCTTTTACATTCAAATTTATTAAAAAATCCTCTTTTTAAAATATAAAAAAATCACATTTGGATTTTTTAGCATACCAAAATTTGCTAAATAAAGATCCTCTTTCAAAATCAATCAAAACACATATGGATTCTTTATTTAGCATACCCAAATTTGCTAAGTAAAGATCCTCCTTTCAAAATCAAAACATCAAAATACAAATGCATTTGAACCTTATTTAGCATACAAATTTGCTAAAGTTCTCATTTTCAATCAAAATCAAAATCAAAACACATGGATCTTTATTTATTAAATTTGCTAAGTAAAGATCTCTTTTCAAAATTATAAAATCAAACACATTGGATTTCTTTATTTAGCATACCTAAATTTACTAAGTAAAGCCTCTTTTCAAAAAAAATCAAAACAAAACACATTTAGAATTTCTTCTATTTAGCATACCAAATTTGCTAAGTAAATCCTCTTTTCAAAATCAAAAAAACAAAACACATTTGGATTTTCATTTAGCATACCCAAATTTGCTAAGTAAAGATCCTCTCTTTCAAAACAAAAACAAAATGCAAAACACATTTAGACTTTATTTTGCATACCCAAATTTGCTAAGTAAAGATTTCATTCTCAAATTCACACATAATTCATAAACAAGCAAACAAAAGAAAAAAATTATTTTCAAACACCTCACTTAGCATACCCAAATTTGCTAAGTAAATTCTAAAATCACAAATCTAAACAAAATCAATTGACCCTTTACTTTAACATACTCCAATTTATTAAATGAAGGGTCGTCAAACACAAAAATGAAATTCAAATATGAACCAATGGAAGCATCAATCCCTTCAAAAGTATTTTTGAACCCATTTTCAACATACACAAATTTGTTGAAAATGGATGCTAAACTCAAAAATCTTCTTTCCAATCAATCCAAAATCTCTCTCCAAAATTTTAACTTAACATATTCAAATTGAGTGTGGGTTCAAATTTCTAAAATCAAAATTCAAAAGGTTAGCAAAAGAAAAAATTTGATTTAGGTTTATTTTCCAAAATTATAGAATTTCAACCCTATTTCAGTCAACTTCAGTTCAGTTCATGTCACTCTAATGGCAGCTCAAAAGTATGTCTTCACATTTCCTTTTGGGATGGATTTGGCCTTGGATCGGGCCAGCCTCCCACAGACTAACTTTACCCACCTCATTCATTTTGGCTAAGGTTTCATGGGGCTAGGATCATTTGTAAGAGGACCACCCTCACAACTATCAGTAGAAGTGTGGTGACCGGGTAGAAGCCGGTCATCAAGGTTGAGATGCCATCTGGCTCAAAGTTTCCCTCACTAAACAAGAAGGTTGTGGTAGTTCCTATAGTAGTTGTAGTTCCAGTTCCAGTGCACTCAGTGGTTCCCCTTTTTGCCCCAATACGGGTTAGTGCCCACTCGTTGGCTTCCTCCAAGGGAAGGCTCCCTATCTTTGGATAGTCTCCCCATCTGGTAGGGTCTATTCATGCGCCTCCCAGTAAGACTGAATCATAGAAGCAAGATCAAGCAACATCATGCATAGCCAGGAGCTAGAGGCTTTCATGTAGAAGAGTTACCTGGGATGGTTTCCTCATGAAAACAAGTTCCACCCTCTCTCGGATGATGGAGAGGAGGATGTTAGAGATCCCAATTTTACACCTCCACATGATGATTTGAGGCTCTATCGAGATAGAGGAGGAGGTCATATGGGCCTTAGATAGTTCTGAGTTGATGAGTTCTGGATGATCAGAGTTCAAGGATTAATTTGATTCACATTCAATCATTCCTCACAGTATGGGCAAATATTATAGGAGGGCGAGGCCCATCATCGGTATAGGTTACTAGGCGAGGCGGTATAATAGGTAGTCATCAGCCTCAACCCTCATCAATTTTCTAGATCGGTGTGCTACCCGCACCAGTCATAATGATAACATTTTACTGACGGGTACTACCCACCATAGGAGAGGAGCTCCTGCACAAAGAGAGTCAATGGTGTCTCTACCACACCTCTCTACTTCATGTCCATCATCTCCAGTACAAGTTCCATCATCCACTATTCTAGCAAATGCCATGAAGGGCATCGAGGAAAGAGAGCCTGGTGATCTATGGCCGAGATCCCAATCCCATCAACATTGGTGAGAGCTCTCTACTCGACCTCTGCTTGTGGTGAAGAGAATGGCGACCTTGAAGCATAGTAGTCATTCCATCACCATCACCACCATAATAGAGTATGGAGATAGTAGCAGCTGAGGGGAAAGGAGACAGTACCACCATCCTCATGGCTGTATATCCTTCTAGGAGTACCACTCCACCCAAATCTAGTAGTAATCAGAAGCATTTATCCTCTAGTGAGTATAATCCTCACAAGATCAGCTCTCCAACTGTAGGGGAGGTTAGGTGTCTCTATTCATGATAGATCCCACCGTCGGTGATCATTTTGCCCATGCTTGGACCATCCTAGATGACATTGTAGTATAATATTTAGTGGAGAAGAAGGAGATCCTAGGATATGACTGGTCTGACTTAAAGGAGGAGAAGGTTAGTTTTAATCCCAATGAAGATGACCTATTTGGGGATTCAGTGAGAGTACACATGGTTGATACCAGGGGTTCCCTCCATCAAGATCAGTAGGGTTTGGAAGGTGTTGTGGGCAGGATGATCGCCCTCTACCAACACCTTCACAACTTAAACAAAAGGATGAAAAATTAATAGGATGGAGAGCTTGAAGACTTGGTAGCGGCTTTGGCCGAACCAAGCCCCGTGCATCCTACTATTGACAAATTGACTGAGTTGTTACATGTCTTGGATCATCCTAAGAGTTTACCTCTGGTAGAGCAGGGCAGCATAAGCTTGTATAGAAAGGTAGTGGATAGTACCTCCGTACAAGAAAAAGATATTAAACTCATGGTTGATCAGCAGGTGGGAGAAGCATTAGCATAAGCCCAAGCAGGATCATCAGTTCCAAAGGATAGACCCTACCCAAAGGAATTTGATGTCATCCAGTATCCTAAGGGTTTAGTGCCGCCTTATTTCAAGAGCTTTGATGGTTGCGGAAACGTGCACATAGCATAGCCAACTATTGCAATGATGGTGGAAATGATGCTCTTTTGTTCCACCTTTTTATCAGCAGTTTAGTAGGCATAGCCTTTGATTGGTATGCTGAACTCCCCAATAGTTCTGAAGACTTTTGTTGAGTTGGAGCAACTCTTCATTAAGAGGTTTTTGGAGCTCGGGGTATGTAGGCAATCTCGTTGTGGCTCAACAACACACTAGTGAGTCCCTCATTGATTATATTCTCAGATGACATAATTTGAGTATGAAATATGAATCACAACTGTCTAAACACCATATCATTAAAATTTTTCTAAAGAATATTCATGGCCCAGTCGCTTTCATGCTTGAAGATTTCACCATCAAAACATTTGAGAAGCTAATCAACAAGGTGGCTAGCTTACAAGGAGAAGTCAAACAGTTGCCTTTTATGGATCAATCAATAAAGCCAAAGAAACAAAAAGCTTATGAGAAGAAGCCAGGGGCAGTAGTAGTAGTGAACAAGAGGAAGCAACTTACCAGAGAGCAGTATGAGAGACCTCGAGCTCCACAGCCGTTACTTCCACCTCTTCTACCATCGCCATCTATACACACCAACTCGCCTTCTCCACCTCCTCCTCAACCATACTCATAGTAGCAGTGGTACACATACTTTCCACCAGGTAGCTACCATCCACCTACTCTTTTGGATAAACTAAACAAGCCATATTCATTTAAGAGGGAGGTAGTTAGGAAAATCTTCAAGAATCTCTTAAAGAAACCTATCTTTCAGCTACCCAAGCCTAGAAAGTTATAGAAAGTGGGTAGGAGCAATGATCTTAACTTTTTTCCCTACCACCACATGCTAGGCTATATTTTGGAGGATTGCTTTACATTCAAGGACTGGCTTGAGCATAGCTACAAGATAGATACTATAGTTATCCTAAAGGAATACTTAGTGGAACAACCATCCAGTTCCATTAGGGTAATCCTTTGGGATACCTGCGATCCTCTCAAAACCAAAAAAGGTTGGGATATCTTATTATCTCGAACCTCTAAAAAGATTGCATCAAAAATCAAGAAACTTTCCTTGTAGGTGCATGAGGCAGCTTGAACCAGCAACATCAAGGAAAGTTTCCAAGTTACCACAGACAACTTAGGGAAGGTGAGCTTCTGACATGCCGACCAGGATAGCCAAATAGCAACCACCACCATCCTCAGTCCACCACATTGTTGCTACTACCTCGACACCTACTTCAACTAGCTCTTCTTCTAGTAGACATCTTGTATCGGTGGATGAGGGCATCAAATCCCTCACCCCACTTACTTTACTAGATTTCTACTATGTACCTCCTTCTAAATCTAAGAAATCAAGGAATAAAGCTAGTTTGAATTATGTCTATGTCACTTCTAATGGATTGTCTAACTCAACTATTTTAGAAAGCTCTCCAAGTCTAAACAATAAATATAACAACTCTGATCTTCTTCTTTTTTATTCGGAGATGGACTTTCCTTCTCAAAATAATATGGGTTTACCTCTTGAGATAGACTTAGAATCATCTGATTCTGAGGGTCCCATAGGAGAAGTTGTAGGCGAGCCTGATGAGCAGGTAGAATCTTCCACTAAACTATCACAAGAGATTATTGAAGTCAACCTTCATAGTGGCAAGGTTCCACCTCCTAGGGAAGCACCTCAAGATAAGGGAAAACAAGTCATTGGTACAAATGAGCCAAAAGCCCCTCCACAGGATGCTTCACCCATGGATATGCTTGTGGAGGATCAGCCCAAAGTGGATTACAATGCCCTCACTTACCTAAGAAAGTTGCCAACTAAGCTAAGCATCTATGATGCCCTTGTCTTATCTAAAGAGATGAGGGAATCATTAATCAAGATTCTTCTCGATCTAGAGATATGCTTAGCTCAGCTGATCATTATTAGAGAGGAGGCACATTATTCAAGAGAAGCCTAGGGAGTCACATTCACGGATGAAGACCTTCTTGGGGACAAGAACATCCCCCATCTTAGTGGATATGGGATTAGACTTCTAGGGTTCTTGTGTGCATCGATGAACATTATGAGTCTAAAGACCCTTGCCTATTTGAAGATTGACATCTTTGCACTCCAAGGAGATCAAATGATGTTGAGAGGATTCAATGAACAAGGCAAGAGGGCTTTAGGTTCCATAGTGTTACCTTTGGAGATAGGTGACTGGAAGACTCAAGCCAAGTTCTAAATAATTGATTCAAATACTTCATTCACTGCTTCACTCAGTAGGCCTTAGATACACTAGAATAAGATGATTACATCCTCCCTCCATAAGTGCATCAAGTTCTGGAAGGATGGAATTTAATACTATGTCAAAGGAGATGAAAAACCATTCTTAGTTAGAGAGGTTGAGATATATGAAGATGCGACTTACTATCTTCCTCAAAACACCATTTCTCATGAACTTGGTCAAAATTCAAATTCAAATGTAAAAGAAAAAGAAGAAAAAGAAAAATACAAGTGAATGAGAAAAGGACATCAAGGAAGAAGTAGAGCCGTATGTCACATTCCACCCATAGTTCATTCCATCATATGGACATATGGGTAGGATGATTTGACATCCACCAAGTAGATGTAGAGGCAGACACAGAGGTAGTTTCAGAGGTCGAAGACCTCCTGGCTGGCCACTAGCCAATAGATGTTATGTTTCAGTTCACAGGAGTACACCTACTATTCACATAGACTTGGAATCCAGTTCGGAGGATGAGTTTCATGTGATTAGCATACCAGGCACCCCCTCTTAGCGGGTTTCATTGGAGGTGACACTTGAGCCAGATAGTGATGAAAACCAGGCCTCCAAGCAAAGCACGAATGTATTTGAATCATGTTTATGTAAAACCATCAGGCAACAGCTGGAAACTTTAGCTCTAACCTCACTTTCTTCTCAAAAATTTGAAGGTCTAGTAGGTAAGGAAGCCCTTAGGTCTTCCATGATGTCAGAAGAGATTCTATTGGGATCATCATCCTTAAGTCCAGAAGCTAATGTAGAACTTGAGGATAATTCATATAAAGATTTAATAGAATTATCTTTTGATTGGTACTCTCCTTGTGTTATTAATCATATAAAGAAAGGTTTAATTCCTTATACATGGTCTAAAGCATCGAGTATTTGAAGCTATGAAATAATAGAGCGATGCAATCAAGATCAATAGGATTGGTGATAGTCTGATGATGATGATTCTTGCTTAGTTGTCAATAATCATCTGGAGTTTGATAGAATCTTTTCAAACCACACAAACTCTTATGAAGAAGTGTGTTTAGAGACTTTAGATGATCTAGATAATCTTCAAATCAAAGATTCATTGCCAGAATTTGAAGATAAAATCCATTCAATAATTGAGAAGCTTAAAGAAATCAACCTCGGGATATAAGAAGATCTACGCCTGACATACATCAGTTCTCTACTGAACGAAGAAAAAACCAATGGCTTAGTTAGGCTATTGACTAAGTTTAAGGATTGCTTTGCATGGAGTTATGAAGAGATTCCTGGATTATCTCCTGACGTAGATGTCCATAAACTAGCAATAGATCCTAACAATAACCTTATCAAAAAAGCTCCTGGATGCATGCGATTAGAAATCAAACAACACATCAATTCTGAAGTCAAGAAACTGATCGATGCTGGTTTCATCAAGGAAGAAAAATACCCTACCTAGTTAGCTAGTGTCATTCTAGTTTAGAAGAAGAATGGCCAAATTAGCATATATTTGATTTGAGGACTTAAAATGGGTCTTCCTATACTATAAATGGTGGATATCCTCATCTCATGCATTCTCCTTTATGGATGGGTCATTTGGCTACAACCAAATCAAGATGGCCCCCCGAGGATGAAAGATACACTACTTTTCAAACCCCGATCGGAATCTATTATTATAAGGTCATGCCTTTCGTCCTTAAAAATGCTGGTGCTACATACCAACGGGCCATGACTTAAATCTTCAACAAAATCATTCATCATCAAGTTGAATGTTATGTTGATGATCAAGTAATCAAAAGCAAAGAAAAATAAGACCATCTCTTTGACTTGAGACTAGTTTTTGAATGGTTAAGATAATTTAACCTCAAAATGAACCCCTTAAAGTGTGCATTTAGAGTAGCTTCGGGGAAGTTCCTTGGGTTTGTTGTTTGATACAAAGGAATATAAATAGATCCAGAAAATATTAAAGCTATCTTAGAAATGACACCCCCTAAAAATCTAACTCAACTTAGATCGTTCTAAGGGCAGTTGGCATATCTAAGGCGCTTTATCTCCAATATATCAGGGAGATGCAAGACATTTTCAACACTTGTCAAAAAGAATGCCAAGTATGAGTGGAATGATAAGTGACAGCATGCTTTTCAAAACATAAAATAGTATTTGGTGAAGCCACCAATCCTAGCAACCCCTATCCTGGGCAAGCTGTTGATCCTCTACACTGCTGTATTAGATGACTCCCTTGGCACTTTCTTGGCCCAAGCCAATGATGAAGGGAAGGAGAATGCTCTCTACTTCCTCAACCATTATCTGATCCCTGCTGAAGCGAACTACCCACCTATTAAGAAACATTTCCTAACTTTAATCTTTGTATCCCAAAAGCTATGACACTATATGCTTTCTCATAAGGTGAACTTGATTTTAAGAATAAATCCACTATAGTATCTCATGACATAGCCAATGTTATCTAGACGGTTGGCATGTTGGTCCATGATTCTCTGACAGTTTGATATTACATTCATGCCCCTCCGTGTAGTGAAAGGACAAGCACTAGCAAATTTCTTAACAGCACACCCACTTCCTATTGATTCCCCACTTAGTGATGATCTCCCTGATGAACAAATCATGAACTTAGGGGAGGTTGACAATCATCATTGGGAGATGTATTTTGATGGCACAACTTATGTTCATAAAAGAGAAGAACCATAATCTACTCTTCCAGGAAAGGCAGGGGTAGCAATAGTTCTCATAACTCCAGACTGCGATGTGATGAGATTCTCATACTATCTCTCCAATCCATGCTCTAATAATAAAGCTGAGTATGCAGCTTTGATTGTTAGTCTGAAGTTAGCCATTGTAGTGTGTGTCAAGAGCATTAACATATACGTGGATTTTCGGTCGGTCATCAACCAGATTGCTTGGTCCTACAAGGTTCTTAAACCTAGGCTTTGTCATTACCATGAGTATACCATGAAGTTGTTGGCCCAAATCCCTGAGGTCACCATCTACAAGGTCCCTCAAGGAGAGAATGCAGGCGGTCTTTTGGCCAAACTTGCAAGAATTGGCATATCTAGAAGATGAGTCTTTATCAATAAAGATCTAAAATAGACAAGTCCTATCCCTTATTGACACTGAACTCATCGAGAGACTTTCTCTTGAAGGGGGGGTGGTCGTTGCCAAAATGGGCAAGGAGCTGGATTGGAGGCAACCATTCATAGATTACTTGACTAGAAGAAAACTACATCAAGAGAAGTCACAAGTCCGTCAGATGAAGTAGAGAGCTCTCTTCTATGCTCTTGTGGATGGCACCTTGTACCGACGGTCCTTCAATCAAATGTGGTTATGTTGTTTAGACAAACATGAAGCTCATAGCATCATGACTGAGGTACAATCAGGTCTATGTGGAGTGCATCAATTTGGTCCAAAGATGAAATCAAAGATCAAGAGACTAAGATACTACTAGCCTTCGATGATCACAGATTGCATGGATGTAGCTAGGAGATGTCATCAATGTCAGGTACACGGTGTGGTTCTACATCAATCGCCCAATATTCTACATCCTACTTTGGCCTTATGGCCATTTGAGTGTTGGGGTATCGACATTGTGGGTCCTATCGATCCTCCTTCTTCCAAGAGTCATCGGTTCATCTTAGCTGCCATCGACTACTTTTCCAAGTGGGTGAAGGCAATCCAACTTAGAGAGGTCATAGCTCAGCATGTGCTCCAATTTTTCAAGAACCATATCATATATAGGTTCGGGGTGCCTCGATAAATTATATCTGATAATGGTACTACATTCAAGAGCACCAAGATCAATAGCTTTGCTAGAAGACATAGTATAGATTTGAGAGACTCCACCATCTACTACCTCAAGAAAAATAGCCTAGCAGAAGCACGCAACAAAATTCTCATCTAGATATAAAAGAAGACACTAGATGATAATAAGTGACAGTAGCATGAGCAGTTAGTTGAAGTATTGTGAGCATACCACACAACATACAGAACTCCAACCTGTTCTACCCTGTTCTCTTTAGTGTATGGGCTTGAAGCTATCCTACCATTAGAAGTCTAACTCCTATCACTAAGGACAGAAATGGGTAGTCAAATCACTACAGAGTAGAATGCCAAGTTGCGATTATAAGAGCTTGAAGGTTTGGAGGAGAGATGCCTACAGGCATGCCAGAACCTTGTGTTGTACAAGCCAAAATGATTCAAGCTACCAACAAACTGGTCTGCCTTAGAGCTTTCCAAGTAGGATAGCTTATTTTAGTTCTAAGGAGACCAATTATTTCCCATCAAAAGATGAGAGGCAAGTTTGAACCTACTTGGGATGGCCCTTTTACCATAGAGAAGGTCTACCAAGGAGGATCTTACCAGCTTAATGATTGTAAAGGGGAACACCCGATGCTTCCAATTAATGGGCTTTATTTGAAGAAATATTACCCATAAAAATATGTTTGAAAATAATTATCATCAAAAATTCTATTCCAATTCATCAAAATATTCTCTTCTTTTGAAGCATTGTTTGCTTGCTTGTGAAGCCTTGTTGAGCAGCACTTGCATTAATTTCTCATCATTTGTTCAATGGACCATGAATCGATGAAAAGCAAGTGGATGTTGATCGAAGTCATACTTTCAGTGGTCAGAGGGCTCGAGAGGCAATTCATTCTTGCTTGAAGAAGTGTGGGGAAGGTGTGGGTGAAAGGAGTTTGAGTTTGGTGGAGAATTGGGAGAGTTAGATCGAAAATGGGGTTTCCCTATTTCGGAATAGTAAGCTCTGATGTTGGGGCAGGTTGGGGTGCTTGAGGAGAGCTCAAGGGATTTCAAAATCACTTCTAAGAATTCTCTGAGTGTGAATGGTCATGTTTTGGATCGAAATGAGGGGGTATATCCCCTCCTTTGATCACGGATTGTCTCCTATTTTTTTGGCTCACTTCCAGGTCAAGAAGAGTCTGTCAACTCCACATTGCTCGATTTGGTTGGCCAGAGGGCTTGGTGGGTGGCTCAAGGCAGCTCCTCCATTCTTGGATCCAATGGTTTCGGTTAGGTTTGGGGAGGTGAGTTAACTCACCTCCCTTAATATGCCGCCTAGCTTTTAAAGGTGGGTAGGTGTCGTCCTTATTTTGATCTTTGATGGCTGCCACATGGGGAGGAGGGGAGTTAAGTTGCCAATTTTGGGTTTAATTCCATGTGGGGAGGAAAATCCAATGGGTAAGGCTTTGGATTGGACCTAATTTGGGTTGGTCTGGTTTGGTGCTAACCCAAGGTGAGTTTATGATGGGTCGAATCAGGTTTCATTGGGTATTGACTTGGTTTAAGTGGGTTTGGCTTAATTTGACCCTTATAGATCAAATTGGGCTAGGCTGGGTTAGATTGACCACTTGGTCAAATTGGGTCAAACCAAGACTTGAGTCATGTCCAAATGAGTATTTGGGATATTTAGGTTCAATTGGTTTGAATCAATTTGACTTAGGTTTGATTTTGGCTCATTTGAAGTCATGTAGGTCAAATGGGTCAACTTGACCAATTTGATCAAATTGGCCAAATTGGCTTGGGTTATAGGTTGATTCATGTTCAATTGGTTAATTGAAGATGACTGTAGCCTTTGGTTTGAATTAATTTGGTTTTGATTTGGATTTAGGCCGATTTAGGTCAATTTAGGCTAAATGGGTCAATTGGGTTCAATTGGCCAATATGGTTTCAATTATGACTTTTGTCAAGTTCAACAATCAATTTGGAATTAACTTGAGCTATTGATTGTAATTAATTTGGGTTAAATCTTGATTTGACCAAATTTGGTTTTTTCGGTCAAATTGAGTCAACTTAGGTTAAATGGCCAATTAGGTTAGATTTGGTTGAATTGATGGTCAAGTCATGTTCAATCAATTATCTTAGGTTGGTGTGATTCAATAGTTTCAATTAATTTGTCTTGGGTTAAGATTTGTCTAGTTTGGTTCATGTAAGTTAAGAGGGTTGACTTGGTCAAATGACCAAGTTGACTTGTTTGACCCAATTGATGATAATTGATCAATCAAGTGTGATTGATGATCATCATAGGAGGTTTTGGTAGGATTGATTCAATCCAATTTATGTTGGATTGAAATTTGGCTTAAATAGGTCCTTTAGGTCACTTTGGGTCAAGTGAGCCTAAGTGGGTCAATTCTCTTGACTTTGGGTTGAATTGAGTTTACTTGGATTGATATCTAGATTTAGGATTGATATATAGCTTTGATTGCAATTAATTTGGGTTCAAATGGGTTTTGTATTACTTGAATATTTCAAGTAAAATGGGTTAGGTTGGGTTTGATTTAGATTGATTTGATTTGCCTTAATGATTGTAGATTTCATTTATATTTGAGGTGATGATTGACGGAATAGTTGATTCATGAGAAAATCAATTGAATTTGATTTGGTTTGAATGGAATTTTGGCTAAGTCCATGGGATTAAATCATATGTCTTAGAATGAATTTGGATTTGGTTTTGGTTTTTTGGACATGTGAATGTAAGTTTCATTTATTTTTGGGAAGATGATTGAAGAGATAATTGATTCATGAGAAAATCAATTGATCTTGGGTTTGAATTGAAGGGGTTTTTGGCTAAGTCCATCGGGTCAAATCATATGGCTTAAGATATGTTTAAATTTGGATTGGATTTTGGACATGTGAATGTAGGTTTCATTTATATTTGGGAAAATGATTCAAGAAATAATTGGTTCATGAGAAAATCAATTGGAATCAATTTGAATTGAATAGGATTTTGACTAAGTCTATAGGGTCAAATCATATGGCTTACGATAGGTTTGAATTTGGTTTGGATTTTGGACATGTGAATGTAAGTTTCATTTGTATTTGGGAAGATGTTTGAAGAAATAATTGATTCTTGAGAAAATCAATTGGAATCAATTTAAATTGAAGAGGATTTTGGCTAAGTCCATAGGGTCAAATCATAGGCAATTTTTTTAAACTAAGTATGGTTAGAAGCTTAATTAGGTAATTAAGTATTAATAAAAAATTAAGAATAGTTATAGTCGCCCAATTAGTGGGCGACTGGCCACACCACGTCGACTCCCAAAGGTTATAGGTTTGAATTTGATTTGATTTTTGGTTATAGGTTTCAATCATTTGGTTTGGAATTTGAATTTGGATTTGGTATGTGAATTTGGATGAATTGAATTTGAGGTTTGGTTTAGGCCAAAGAGGTAAGCATAAATTAGGTTTAGGCTATAGGGTAGGTAAATCTCCCAAAGTCCTAAGGTAGAGCCTGATCCTATGACTAACCCTTCTATGTATCTAGGCTTAGGTTAGGTGTTCACCTAATTGCTAGAAGTATCTTATGACTAAGAAAATCTTAGTGTCTAAAAGACTCCTAAATATAAGAAGTGGAGATTGAATCCTCACTCTAAAAGTGTTGTTAGCACCTTCTTTTCATAGCTGATGAAGTTACTTTAATCATAGAGATGCCAAATAGAGAGGAGAAGGTCACATGCAGAAATCCACATTGTTAAAGTCCAATTCAACAGATTTTAAAAATAAAATTGAGAATGTCAATTGTCCGTTGAGCTCGGCATAGCTTATGCAGTTGTATATATAGTTTTTGATGTTAAATCTGTTTGTTTATATATCACAATTATAGAGTGGCTTCAGACCAAATCTCCTATGCTGATAATATAGACAAATTTTCTTATTACAATTGGCTAGAAGCCATATGGATGTTTCTGCTTTCATAATTTGATGTGACTACATCAAAAATTATGATGCAAAAGGCACCATGGTACATGAGTGTCTTTATCATTCTTTTGATGGTATGTGTTATATTTTTTATTTATATTTTGTTATACACTCAAGCTAACATATTTAGCTCTTTAATGTAGATTTGGTTTTTGGAGCACATAAGAGTGCTAAGCCCCACAATTCCTTCTACAAAGCCTCGTATGTTATAATGGCCAAAAGTAAAGTTTATAGAAGAATCCATTAGTGGTTTACAAGGAGACCAGGTGATGCTAATTAGACTAATTTTATTTACATCAAATTTGATTTATTTCTATTCAAAATTCTCAATCTTTCTTATTTGGTCTGAAAGAAAAAAATGGTCTCTCCATTTACTAGGGTGTAAGAAGCGAGCCTGAGAGCTTCTTGTGGTTGCCACACTAGAGGCTAGAAGTGTAGAGGATGTAGTTTCTCATCCATTATACTATGTTAATCTAATAAGGTTGATTTCAGTAAATTTTTTTGTAGGTGAAGGTAGAAGAAGTTATTGTAACAAAGGGCAACCTACGACTGCTCTAATAGTTGTTGACGAACGGAATGATATGATATTCTTCATTTTAGAAGCTTTTATTTTAAATCATATTAAATACAACTCATAAAAGAATTAATTTCTTACAGTCAGCTGAGGCACAAAAGACCATTGAATTCTCATCAAGAGATGTTATACCCAAGCCAATGTTGGAGTTCATCCCAATTTAAGGACAAGTATGGCATTGTTTAATATATTTAATTCAGTTTCAATAAAATTGTCCTTTAATTCAGATTGCTCACATTCCCATGTTGCTCACGTGCAGGATGATAATGTTATCTCGATCAGAAATATCATTATTAGTAGAGGCTAAATTGATGAATTATTGTGGTCATTTGTCCAATGCATATTTTGATGCCTTGCTATTAACTGGCCAAGAAGAATAAGATTTATCATGGGTTATAAGTCCTATATCTATGCATATCATGTCTACACTAGGTTAGTTTATGCAAGGTTTATTGGGTTATAAGATGCCTTCAAAATATTTTTAAGTTATAAACTAGTTAATTTAACTTTTCTTTGTATTCTTTTAGAGTTATGCAAAATTTGGCTATGAAAAAGAAAGTAAAATGTTTATACAACATATTAACAGAGATAATGTTTCAAGGGCTAATTTAATCTTAATTCCAATTATCTATAATCAACATTGGACATTATTAGTGGAGCATCTTAAAAAGAAAAATGGTTCTTTTTGACTCACTTTCGAACCTAATCAATAGGGCTATAGTTCTTGATATTGTAAGAATACTTGGCTTATTCCATTTTTCCTAAATGCATTATTTGTAACTATCGTATTGGCTTTGTTTTGCTACAGATGTAGATTAAACTCCTTGTAAAAAATGTTGGTAAGGTTTTCGAGCCAATCTTGAGGAATGGCCAGTCGAAGTGATCATAGGTATACCGGTCTAAGAGAATTGTTTGACTGTGACATGTTTGTATGCAAATATATGGAGGCAGTGGTTAGCTAACCTCCAGTGGACTGGGCTGAGCATCAAGATTGGCCAAAGAAGATGAATTTCTTTATAGCAAAGATTGTTTATGCTATTTTTTGTTTAAATATAAAATAACTAAAACATAAAAATTTTGAATGCTTGAGGGTTGGTGTATATATGAATTGTTGGACCACAAATGTGATTGAAGATAATCTCTTTATTTATCTTTCCTGTACATATCTTTATAGATCATGAATTTTATAAGTTGTTGATTTCCAGGAGTTCTTTCCAAGAGGATCTAGGCTATTTTCTATCTGTTTTTCAAGAGTACAATCTGTACACTCTAGAGTGTACTCTTTTTTTAAATTTAAATAATGTGGGACTCCATAATTTTGTACCTAAATGATATTATAAATAATTTTGATATACTTCCAAGAGGATTTCAGTAATCTTTTTTTTTTCAATTTATCAGAGTGTACAATCTGTACACTCTAGAGTGTACAATCTATATACTTTAGAGTGTACTCCTTTTTTTAAATCTGAATAACGTGGGACTACCTAATTATGTATTTGAATGACATTGTGTGCTGCATGGAGTGCCTTTCAATAGGATTTGAGTTTTTTTTTTAGTTTTCAAGAGTGTACAATCTATATACTCTAGAGTGTACTCCCATTTTTTAAATCTAAATAATGTGGAACTACCTAATTATGGATCTGAATGACATTATATGTTGCATGAAGTGTCTTTCAATAGGATTTGAGTTATTTATTTTCAGTTTTCCATAGTGTACAATATGTATACTCTAGAGTGTACTCCCATATTTTAAAATCAAAATAATGCAGGACTACCTAATAATGGATTTGAATGACATTATATGCTGAATGAAGTGCCTTTTAACAGGATCTAAGTTATTTTTTTAGTTTTCCAAAGTGTACAATATGTACACTCTAGAGTGTACTCTTTTTTTTAAAATCTAAATAATATTGGAATACTTAATTATGGATCTGAATGACATTATATGCTGCATGGAGTGTCTTTCAATAGGATTTGAGTTATTTTTTAAAATTTTTTAGAGTGTACAATATGTACACTCTATAGTGGGGCTCCCTAATTATGGATCTGAATGACATTATATGCTGCATGGAGTAACTTTCAATAGGATTTGAGTACTTTTTTCAATTTTCTAGAGTATATAATCTATACACTCTAGAGTTTACTCCCTTTTTTTTAAAATTTAAATAATGTGGGACTACCTAATTATGGATCTGAATGACATTATATGCTGCATGGAGTTCCATTCAATTGGATTTGAATGAATTTAAGAGTATTCCATCAATTTTGGTCCAGTTTTCCAAGGGTACAATCTGTACACTCTAGAGTGTACTTCCTTTTTTTGAACTTAAATAATGGGGGACTACATAATTATGGGTATGAATGATATTTTGTTTGTATCTATTTACCAGAGTGTATAATCTATACACTCTAGAGTGTACCATCTTTTTTGAGTGGTTTTCCACTATATAGTCCCCGATATTGGATCCATATGACATTAGAAGCTATTTTATATAAAATTAATAGTATTCCAGCAGTTTCTATCTATTTTTTAGTAGTACGCCGCTTATTTTTAAAATTTAAATAATGAGGGACTAACTTAAATTATGATTTTAAATGATATTATGTGTTATATGGAGTGCCTATCAAGAGAATTATATGTTATTTTCAATATGCTAGATTTAGAGTTTTAGTTTATGCAATATGTTGGATTTTGTGGCTGCACATAATTGTACAAAACTAGTACACTCAAAAATCAATAACCAACATAAATCAAATTACAATAGTTGAGCTTCAAAATACAACACAATAACAATAGAGTAAAATACTTTCAATCAAACTGAACTGAAAAATCAGACATTCATATGAATATAAAAATTGGGCTTCGTCTAAACATAATAAGTAGTAACTAAAAAAATAATTGACTCTCTATTTCATGCATCATAATGCGTCCCTCTAATAATTTCCATCCTTAGCTTGGTGTATCCTTCTATTGGCTGACCTACTATTGAGCTGGAGTGAAATTCCTGATATGCATGAACATCAAATCAGTTTCTAAAATCTAAAGCAGAAATAAAGTATTATACCTTGCATACCTTTAAAAAGCACTCTGGTATTACTGAAAAAGGTATTGTAATGGGTGAATCCCTTTACTCTCCAGCTATTGAAACCTATTCCTTTCTCTCTGTAATAAAAAAAGCATAATGGGTCAAAATTTTATAGAAATATTTGAAGATTATAATATTAAAAACTATTATAAAGTACTATTGGCCTTCATAATACTCTCCCAATATTCTTTCAATCTTGCATTGGAAACACCCTTTGGTCTCATCTTATTTGAGTCCATTAGTAAGTTATTATAATTGGACTCTCTTATGACATACTTCTTTTTATTCTTTGTATGCTCCATTTGAGGTAAATTTCTACATAATATTAAATCAACATAGTCAGGTAATCTCTTTAAAAATTCTAACATATACTACTCAACTTCCTTATTACCTTGTGCTCTTGTGCTTATTTGATATGAATATCTATTGATGTGGTTCCAAAAACTGATACCAATAGAACAACCATTCTTAACTTAAAAATCTTTCAAGTCTTTGTAAGCATTATCAAAGTAGATATCCTTCTTTGCTCTAGAAGACCATCACATGAGAAGATACTTGCCCAGAATCTGCACAATATCTTCTAGACTCAAGACTCTGTTGCAGTGGGCATAGAATAATTCCATTATTTTAAATTTCTTGCAACTACAAGTTATATTCAAACATGCCTTATCCAAATAAACATTCCATGTCTTGGAAATGCTGGTTTTCTCTAAGTTTTTTATCAAATATTCCATGGGATTTTCATCAGAGACATTTTCTGCTAATCCTCCCACTCCATGCAAAACTTTCTTCTTCAAGAAATGTGTAATGCTTTCTTGTGTAAAACATAGCAGCTTGCTTCAATATAAGACTAGTTCTAGCAACTAGAACAATTGCTAACTGGCTACACTTAAAATGTTTATCATATTCATTCTGTCGCCATGAGTCCATAACCTTCTTCAATCCCAAAAAGCAATCGGTGATAGAACTTGTTGGTTTATAGATTCCATGACATACATTACTCATGGATGTTGTGTTGATAAAATACCCATGCAAAATGAATCTTTACTAAATGTGGTGGCCCACTTGCTTCTAATTCTATATAGCTCAACTAGCCAAGCATAATCATGCAAATTCACTTCTTCTAGCATGTTAGACTAAGCATGTTCAAACCCTTCTTCTGAATCACATTTACTCATGCATGTATAAAAGAGCCTTTGTATAGTTTTATTACTATTAAAGCAGTGTACATTTGAAGGAGCTTTCTTAGAAATATGCCATTAGCATAACCTATGGAGAGTATGAGGCAATGCAATTTCAATAGCTCTTGTCATTGCTTGATCTTAATCAGTGAATATTATTATAGGATGTCTCTCATTCATTATCCATAGAAATATTTTGAATAGCCATGTGAATGATTCAATTATTTCTTCGGATAGAAATGCTATTCCAAATAAAATATTTTTCCAATTTTGATTAACTCCAACAAAAGATGCACAAATTAGATTATATTTATTGAGTCGATAACTTGTATCAAAAATTGACAATCTCAAAATAGTCATAGTCTATCTTTGACATGCCATCACTCTAGAAAAAATTCACCAAACTATTCGACTCATCATTTTGGACATCCCATGTAAACATTCCATCTTCTGCTTGCCTTTCCTTGAACAATTGTACTAATGCATAAGTATCACCATCCACAATCCTTGCACTTCTTTCTTTCTCAATATAATTGAAAGCATCTATTTTTATAAACCCAACATTCTCTCCACTCCGCCAACTTCCTCAATAAGATAGCTAAATGCATCAGTTGCTCTAATTCCAACATCTATTATTGACTTTAACACAACTGCATTCTCTTCGCTGACACCTCTATAAGATCTTAGAAGATATTGGTCACCTATCTTTGTTAAGAAATGATTTTGACTTTCTATAAATTTTTTAACCTTTCAATTCCCATTTAAATTTAAAAAATCTAATCATGGCTGGACAACCCAGTCTTAGTATCTATTTTCTTAAATTTCACTAAGCAATTTAGATTGAGACCTTCTTCTAAACTTGCTTTGCATATAAGAAATCCTTTGATATCAAATTCTTCGAGTTTGGCCAATAACTACCATGATCCTTCCAAACACTGCATAATCATAATAGAGTTCATATGCCTTATTTTCATTCTAAAGAATAATGCCAATGAGTTTACATACAATTGGTTCATGACACATAACAGCTTCATCACTGCACCAATGTTTTGCCTCATACTTATACACACACACACACACACACACACACATATATATTATGAAAATCTATATAACATGTATAACTATGTACCCAAATCCTTTTGGAAAGCACCCAAAATAGTTTATAATATCATATGGATTCATAATTAGAAGGTACAGAATGCCTTAAAATTTAAAAATTGGAGTATACTCTAGAGTGTATAGATTGTACTCCTAAAAAATAGATAGAAAATAGCCTAAATTCTATTGGAAGAACTCAAAATATCTTATAATACCATTTTGATCCATAATTAGATGCCCCCCCATCAATTAATTTTTTTAAAAAAAAGGATTACACTCTAAAGTGTACAGATTTTACACTTAGAAAAATGAGCCAAAATTATCCAAATCCTCTTAGAAAGCACCCAAAATAATTTATAATATCATATGGATCCATAATTGGAAGTCCCACATCATTTAAATTTTTTAAAAAAAGTACACTCTAAAGTGTACAAATTGTACACTTAGAAAAATGAGCAAAAATTATCCAAATCCTCTTGGAAAGCACCAAAAATAGTTTAAAATATCATAAGGATCCATAATTGGAAGTCCCTCATCATTTAAATTTAAAAAAAGGAGTACACTCCAGAGTGTACAGATTGTACACTTGAAAAAATGAGTCAAAATTACCCAAATCCTCTTGGAAAGCAACCAAAATAATTTATAATATCATATGGATCCATAATTAGAAGGTACAGAATGCTTTATAATTAAAAAAAGTACACTTTAGAGTGTAGAGACTGTACACTTGGAAAAATGAACCAAATTTACCCAAATCCTCTTGGAAACCACCCAAAACAGTTTATAATATCATATGGATCCATAATTGGAAGGTACACAGTGCTTTAAAATTAAAGAAGGGAGTACACTTTAGAGTTTATAGTTTGTAACTTGCAAAACTTAGCCAAAATTACCCAAATCCTCTTGGAAACCACCCAAAATAGTTTATAATATCATATGGATCCATAATTGGAAGGTACACAGTGCTTCAAAATTAAAAAAAGATATACACTCTAGAGTGTACAGATTTACACTTGAAAAAATGAGCCAAAATTACCCAAATCCTCTTAGAAAAAATCAAAATAGCTTATAATATCATTTAGATCCATAATTGGAAGTCTCATAGTACTTTAAAATTAAAAAATGAGAGTACACTCTAGTGTATACAGATTTTATATCTAGAAAAAAGATAGAAAATATCCCAAATCCTCTTGGAAGAACTCAAAAGAACTTATAATACCATTTAGGTCCATAATTAGAAGTCTCCTATCATTTAAATTTTTTAAAAAAGGGAGTACATCCATAGTGTACAGGCACACTTGGAAAAATGAGCCAAAATTACTCAAATCCTCTTGGAAAAAACTCAAAATAGCATATAATACCATTTAGATCTATAATTGAAGTCCCACAGTGCTTCAAAATTAAAAAAAAAAGGTGTACACTCTAGAATGTATAGATTGTAAACATGAGAAATAGATAGAAAATAGTCCAAATCCTCTTGGAAAGAACTCAAAATAGCTTATATTATCACTTATATCCAAAAATGGAAGTCTCACAGTACTCTAAATTTTTTTTTTTTAAAAAAAAGGGTGTATGCTCTAGAGTGTACAAATTGTACACCTGAAAAATAGATAGAAAATAGCCCAAATCCTCGAAAGAACTCAAAGCTCTTATAATACCATTTTGATCCATAATTAGAACTCCCACTATGCTTAATTTTTTTTTAAAAAAAAGAGTACACTCTGGAGGGTACATATTATACACGTGGAAAAAAAGGTAGAAAACAACCCAAATCCTTTTGGAAGAACTCAAAACAACTAATAATATCATTTAGATCCATAATTGAAAGTCCCCCATCATTTAAATTTTTTAAAAAAAGGAGTACACTCTAGAGTGTATAGATTGGACACTTGGAAAAATGAGCCAAAATTATCCAAATCCTCTTGGAAAGAACTAAAAATATTTTATAATATCATTTATATCCATAAATGGATGTACACAATGCTTTATATATGAAAAAAAGGAGTACATTCAGGGTACGATTATAGAAAATTGCGAATATTCCAAATCTTCTTGGAAAGAACTCAAAATAGTGTAGAAAATTTATATTTCAAAAAGGATTTCAAAGATGATCAATAAACAGAGTTTCAAAATAATTATATATATATATATATATATATATACAACTATGTAGAAAATTTATTGATGCAGTCATATTATGACATCATCTTCTAAATTGGTCTCCATATGGAGTCTACCACTTTGCTGCTCGTTCTCCATCTTCACAATTTTTTTCCAAATTGAAATGAGAGATTTTTTTTCTCTTCACTCCAATTCATCTAAAAAAAATTAAAATATGCTTATTCTTTATTCAAGTGCCCTAAATCCATTTATATATTGCTTTTAAATTTCTCTTGTGCATTCAAACAATGTCCATCCATGCTAAAAAATGGCGTATAGTGCAATCCTATTGTTTTAATTGGTTTGGTTTTCACGTTAATCTTAGTTCGCCATCCTTGCGAGGTGAAAGTCAAAATTTTATATTTTAAGCTTTGACACGTGTCCAAATCTGACAAATGTCGAGCTAAATCTTTGTGCATAATGTTTCAACAATCAGAGACCCTACGGTTGGGAGTGAAGAGGAAGTACCTTTTTTGGAATCTTCTCTCTGTTCTTTCTCTATTTTAGCTTCTTTTTCTTCTTCTTCTTCTCTTAACTTTCATCATCTTGCACTTTTCGAACAAAGTGGCGCCAATATTTTCTTTAGAAATATTGACCACATCTAGGGAAATTTCTTCCTTCAGTTGTAGTGAATACTAAGAAAGGAGACAAGATAAAAAGTGGAAATTCTATCGTATTATTTTAGTGAATGATGAAGCGAGGAAGCTATTCTAGCCTCATTTATAGAGCAGAATGAAAGTCATGACACATGAAACAGAAGAAAATATACATTTATCATTGTCAAACATAAGATATATTAAAACTTTTTTTAATTGATTAAATATTTTATTCTCTTATTCTTTTCATACCTTCACCATCAAAGAGATAAAATAATTGAAGAACAAAATATGCATAACCAAATTACCTTAGGCTTGAGTTCAAGACATGAATTAACACTCTTGGACAAGGTTCAAGACACAAAGTCGAATGATGTGTTTATCGACTATGCTAGACAATCAATAGGACCATTATAGTTATTACATTGTATTTTCTATTTTTATGTAGCGATTCATGTAATGCCCTTGGGTCAATCAAGTTTATAAATAGGAGAGGCCATATACTCATACGGTAGAGGACTTCTTTTTCCAACTACAGAAGAACTCCACCTACAATTCTTCTAGATCTTCTATATTCTCTCTCGCTTTGCTTTCTTTTACCAAAATCGAGGTTCAATGAACAAACTTAGCCATCACATTCAGAACATCAAAATTGGTCAAAATATAAATATTATATAATCTAATGATCAACCGATCAAGCGATCGAGCTATTAATGTGATAACGCATATATCAGAGTCGGAAAGCTACAATGATGTCCAAACAATCTCCGTTCATGAAACTGATTACACAGTTAGCTTCAAAATATAAAAAACTACTAAATGAGACTATCCACGCTCAATCCGAATGAGTTTGCACAAATTTCAAAAGATCAGAAGTGATAGCACATAAATCGAGACTAAAATACACTAGGTGTCTCTAAAATCAACCCAAATGACCTCTGATCAAAGAACAGACATCTCCATCGCATTTGAAATGTTGAAACTAGTCAGAATATAAATATTATACAACCGATAAATCAACTAAGTGATCGTCATATGCATGATATCGAGGTCGGGCCAACTTAAATCAAATGACCTTCATTTATGAAATTGATTCCGCCATTAGTTTTGAAATGTCAAACTCTATCAAGCTAGATTATTCATACTCAATTCGAACAAGTCTATGTAAAAGTTGATCAGTCGAAAATGATAACGCGCATTTTGATTTGAAATTGACCCAATTTGACGTCGATTTCAATCAAATGGCCTCCAATCGCAAAACGGACTGTGCCCTTGCGCTTTGAAAATTGGAATAAGAAAAAATTGATATATATATATATATATTAAATATGTGATTTTATTAGCATTAAATTTACATTAAGACTGATTAGATATTTAAAAAATTAATAAAAGCTACAATCTAAATTTAAACCCATTTAGACTAACTAATCCTTCACGATGAAGCTCCTAATCAACTCTCTATCGAGAAGCCCTCAACTAAAGCACTTCCTCTCTTCCATTCAATGATGCTCGCACTTGTCCATTCCAGTTTCCTTTCCTTAAGCAAATGGAGACTCTTTTCTCTTGTCCAAATCAGCCTTCTCTCCCACTTCTGCTTTCCTCTCCAACCAGACTATAACTCGATTATTCTTCGTTCAAATCATAAGATAGTATTCTTCTTCTTCCCTTTCTCACAAATCAGTCCACTCTTCTTCCTCTTTTCCCCTTTCTCTCTTCCTCTTCTCCATTTCTTACCTCATCTTCTTCTAAACCAAAAAATTTCTTCTTCCATTTCTTTTATTTTCTTCGAATCAAAAAATTTCCAATTCCTTTTTCCCACAATCAGAGAGGAACACCATCATTAGCTGAATTCTTCTCTCAATTTCTAGCATCTCCTTTCCATCTCCTTACAACCTTTACCTTTTTTGCAGTCAGAGAGGATCGCCATCATTAGGTGGGTTCTTCTCTTAGTTTTCAGCATCTTGCTCTCCATCTTTTTATCGATCATTGCAAGCGTGCATGAAAAAATAAGTATGAACATGTGTGATGTTAATGTGTATATGTATATGCTTCCCTTTTTGCATATTTGAAGGCCTCGTCATGCTATTATGACGTAGATGAAAATCAGGTGAAGCAACGGTGGCTACACTCATTGTGTTGCATCAAGTACCAATATCTGTTGGATATCACTCCACCTAGCCGAAATGTTGCCGAACTTTTGACAAATCTTTTGACTTAGAAAAAAAAGGGAGAATAAAAAGTACTAACTTAAGTGTGCTAAACAAAGAAACCTAAAGCTAAATTCAAATTAAAAGAATCAAACAATATAAAAGAGGAGAGGGAAAAGAACATTAATGAACACTTACATAATAGTTTGTAGCATATCAAATGAAGAGGAACTGGCCTAAAAGAAACTAAGTAAATCTCATGATGAATCTAGCATTTCATACAAAAAAGAGACTTTTGAAATCCTATTGAATTTTTTTGGAGATCAATTACTAAAGAAGAGAATGCAAATAATAATTTGTTGTTTCAAATTACAATATAAATCTAGAATGTCTAATAAAGAACACATTCGATGATGGATAGATGATATTAGGCTTCAATGAGTATTGTCTATACAATGAGTGATATTTTTGCAAGTACAATGTCTCAAAATCTATGCAAATATTTACATGAATTGAATCATATATATTTTGAAATATTTTTTAATCAAACCACTTTAAATACATGCACTTATATGAAAATAAATTAATTGCATGAATTTTGGAAGCAACCTCATATCTTTTTTTAGTTGTTTCAAACCTTATGCAAACTTATAAGCTTCAAATGAGATATTTATATGCATTATGAGATAACTTCAAATTGAATTTTGTTGCATCAAAATGCACGTAGAATATATAAAGAGATCAACTTTATAGGTGCTTTAAGGAAACTCCATGTTTAAAATTAATGCCTTGAAAAGTGCATAAGCTATCTTAATCAACCCACATGGGCCTCGACACCATGCTAAATATTTAAATTCAAGTGTCTGAGGATGCTGCAAGGGTTGCTACCCGATTTGGTCTTAGGGGTTAACAAAACCTAAAAATCTATTATAAGAATTTCAACTTCATAAAATAGCAGAGAATCTAATTCTATCATGTGACAGGATTCAATCCTCTGTTTGGAGCTAAGAGTTGATAAGATCTAAAGTTCTTAAATATATTTGATTCAATCAATTAACTATCCCGATTATGGTTGTGTTGAATGGTGATTTCAACCGGAAGAGATACTTTCATCAAAATGTGATTCTAATTTTCAATCAAATTAACTTATATCAAGTATCAATCTAAAAACTATTTAAATGAAATTTAGTCATTAAAAACTTAAAGCAAAACTTAATCTATCCACCTTCCATAATTATTTATTAGAGGTGACAAACTAAGAAAACTCTAGCTCACAAAGGAGCTAATGTCAAATCAAGTGTTCTGCTATGTTCACTCTCAACCAATCTCATGCTAGTAAGGACGTGGCCCGTGTCCTCTGACTGCATGGCTTGGCTAGTAGGCTCCACAGATGAAGCAGTTATGACCAAAGTCCTCTGATCAGGTGGTTTGGCTAATAAGGCTCCATTATTTTATGATCATGGTCATAACCCATATGCTCCCTAATGGCTCTACCCTTTGAGTTGTGAATCATAGGGTACACCTGATAGGACAAAAAACTAAGGTATACTTAAGTCTATCTCCTTAAACAATTACCACCCAAGGTCTACAAGGATTTCTTTCATGACGTTACCCATGTGTTGCTGATAAGAATCCTTCAGTTAGGTTGGGTCGACTACCTCCACTAAGTAGACTAGGGACCACGATAGCTCAAGAAGATGGAACCATGGGATCTAGATCTGGCACATCATCATTCCCCCAAGCATCTACTTTAAGCTAAAATGGTGAATTTCATAAACCTAAATCTTAAACTCCATATGCTGCTACTATACGCTATGCATTAAGCAACCTAATGACTAGCCTTAATCGAAAGTTTTCTCTCACTTATTGGGACGGGTAATTAACTATAGAGGCTTGATCCTATAGGAAACCTAGAACCACATCTAAAGTCCTCACCAAATGAGGATGAAATCTTTGGGTTGTGTCTTATTTACTATTCCACCTGCCTTCTGAAAATTACACCGACGTCTTAAACCATACTCTCCTATTCAATTATATTATGGGCAAATTTTGGAGCCCACATTTTTGACTCTGGGAAAAGATTCTCTTTCCATCTTTGGCTAGTTATATATGTGCTATAGTAGCAATAAAATATTTGAAAATTCAAAACAAAAAATGGTGATTTAAATGTGTAATCAATTCAAATTACTAATGTATGAGGCAATATGTTGAATGAATTATTCTGTGGAGTATATTTTTATTACACTATTATTTTGTTTTATAGTACCTCTGCATTCTAAAAGTATGGGGTGAAATAATAATTACTAATCCCCATCTTTCTGAATGGATCAACACTCCTTTCAGCTAGTATGCAAACATCCGCCTAATGCCATCATCAACACAGATGTTGGAGCTACAATTCAATTTGGTAGCTTGAATTTCATATCAGTGCAATTCCTAAAGTACCCACCTGGTACACTGTCGAGGTAATGCTACGAGGCTCCACTAAGCTCCTACTAGTCATGCTCGCCAACCAGTTCATCAACCAACTGCTATTAAGGAGTTCTCCCAATAGAGAACTTCACTTTTTAAAAGATTAGGTCAATCTGAAGCCCTATTGAAGAAAAGAACTGTCAGTGGGCAAACTATGTCGTTAATGCCTCACAGTACAATTGCTTCGCCGATTGAACCTTTCATACCTAGAAAGCATGATCATGAAGCTTCCTCATTAGGAAGCAAATTAACGAGAAGAAGAAGAAGATCACTGAAGGCTCAAGAATCTTCAAATGACCCAAAACAAAATAGAAGGTATTCCAACTCATAATAATTTTGCAATCTAAAATGGATAAAAAGGAATAGCTCTACTGGTGAGGTGAATCAATCTTTTTAGACTCAACAACGTCAAGCTCCACCACCACAGAGGAGATAGCCTGAAACACTATCCTTTAGAATACATAAAGTTCTTAAACTAGCCAAGGAAATTAGTTTGATGAAAAGAAAATTTCAAAGCATTATGACAATTGAAAATACTGAAGCCATGCCAAGGAGGTTTCCATCTCTTATGGTAACTAGTCATCGAGTGAAGTGACGGGTGAGCATCGAGCACACTGTGTCCAAGAATTTACTACCAAAAGGTCCTCGTGAAAGGATAAGCAGGTATGGAGGCCAAGGCCCCGTAATGAAATTCTGAAGAAAGATAGAGGTGTGACATCTGATACATATACTGAAAAATCTACCTAAAATACAACTCATCATAAGTGGATACCTAAAAGAAGGGATATCACTTATGAAAGACATGATGGTCAGCACCCTAGAGAATCTTCTAAGGGGTCCCATCATTGATCAGATTCACCCCCATAAGAAAAGGTTGACTTTGATCACAGTCCTTTAATGCAAGAAGTGTTTGTTCCCTACACTTAACTAGAGATCCACTAGAAATGTCGATCGAAAGTTCGTGTTCAAGAAGAAGATAAAAGGACATTATGGGAAGTCATCTATGGTCAATATAGATGAACTTTCGCCATCATCAACAACATAAATCTAGAGAGCTTGAACCTGAATTCGATGTTTATGAAGGAGAGTCTTCATGGAAGCAAGTAAAAGATGGATCTTCAATCTCTATTGAAGATGAAGAAGAAGAAGATGAAAATGAGAAAGAGATCATGGGTGTTGAAGCTGTTTATATGGTTGAACCAGAAAATGATCAGTTTGGTACACATTTTTTATAATCAACATCGTCGTTCAGCCCATGCAATAACTATCCCTATAAATACATAAGGAGAAGGATAGTCAAGTTCTTCCCCTGAAGATGAGTAGGGAGCAAAACAACAATAAGAAATAGTGGAAGAAGAAGAGTCTGTACTTGTTGATGTTGTGGTGTTAACTAGAGAGCAAAGACAAATGCTGCGTCAAATGTAAGTCAAAGATAAGGAGATTTCACAACTAGGTGCCAAGATTAATGACATGATGTCACAGATGAATATCATGATGGATATGTTACAAAAGAATATCACATCAAATGTAGTGCCTATCTTATCTTCTAATCAATAGGTAGCTAATAAAATAACTTTTATACCACGCCTAGTTCTGCCCTCAGCTAGAAGAAAAGGAATGAAGTTAACCAACTACCTCTCCGATAATTTAAAATATGGAGCATACCTGAACGGCATAGCTTGCCTAGAAATAATAATTAATAAAAAGATAAAGGTAGTTATAGCTTTGGAGCAAGCTGAAAAGTTGGTGAGTAAGGGTCGCCCTTACACAGTTGAATATGATCAAGTATTGTACTCGAAAGGTTACACAGTTTCAAAATTTAATACTTTCAGTGGGTTTGGTAACCCAAAGAAATATTTAGCCCAATTTAAGGCTACTTGTGATAACAAAGGAGGGAATGATGTGCTGCTTTTCCATTAGTTTTGCCTAACCTCGCCTACTTTTGAGTGTATGGTAACTTGAATGATTGGTTAAAACTTTCCGAGTTAAAATGATATTCATGAAGAGGTTCACCAGTGCAACTGAGAAAATAACAATCATTGACCTTACCTTACTGAAAAGGAGAAAAGAAGAGTCAGTAACAAAATTCATAAGTTGTTGGCATAACCTAAGTATGAAATGTAAGCAATAATTGGAAGAAGAACATGCGATCCATTTGCTAATGGGTAATATGGATGATAAAATGGCACCCTTTTTATGTATGGCGTTGATTGCAACATTCCAGGACTTGCTCGATAGGGTGGCTAAATTTGAAAAGCTAAATTGCCCTAAGTCTGAAATCTATACAGATAAAGCAAAGAGAAACAAATCTTCAGACTCAAGAAGAAATGAAAATCATGCCACTTCATATAGCTCAAATGGTGAAAAGCGGGTGATATATAATATGGATAAAGAAAAATATCCAATGTATAATGATGATAAGGGAAAGAAGCATGCCCAATCTAATTCACAACCAAAATTAGTATTGGATGTAATGATAAACCTCAAACTTCTCTAAGTGGTGGGGAGCATCCAAAACAAGCAACAAGAGATGATGAGTGAATGCAGCCATCTCTTAAGGAAAAGAGGAACAAAGATTATTTCTTTAGAAGGGATAGTGTAGATAAATTATTTTGGCAGGCAGTCAAAGTTGGTCTACAGTTACTAGAAATTAAAAGGCCTTAAGAAGTTGATCAAGTCAGCAGTCCAAATTATTGTCCCTATCATAAGATGATCAGTCATCCTATTGAAGATTATTATGCATTCAAAGATTGGCTAGAAAGGAAGTATCGGTGAGGTGAATTTACATTATTCGATAGTGTTCTAGTCAACCCAAAAAAGAGTCTACAAGGATGATTACATCCTCTTTTGTATCATCCATTAAAGACAAAAAGAAGGAGAAATCATTTCAGACTAAAGAATGGGAAATAGTAGTCTCCAAAAAGACTGTGAAAATGTTGAAACAGTTGAAGGGTGTCCCTAATATTAAGTGAAAATCACCATTTGAACCTATATTGGACTTAAAGATATGCCTTAACCAAGTATTTGGGCTTCTCGATGGCACTCTGATAAGGCTACTTCATCACAACACAATGAGCAGTCTACTAAACGTAAGCCTTATAAATCAAAGAAACCAACTAATAAAAAGAAGAGCAAGAAGAGAACTACAACTCAAAAGATTATTAACAATTTAGAGGAGTATCGCTAGCCTGCAAGACAACCATTTAGGCATGCTGACTTTATGCCTAAACTTTGCATTGTTGAATCGGATGAAGAAGATAATGCTAAATATTTGTCCAGTAGGGACATGCTGAATTTTTTATGTGATATCAACTGTTCTTCAACATTAGTTACTCTAAAATGACAAGGGTAGTCAGACAGACTCGACCAACCCATCAAAATTCTTACCAAGAAAGCAAGAAGAGTTTGAAGAGTTAACATCTGAATTTTTTTTAATGACTCAACAAGAAGATAACAACTTAGATGAAGATTTATGCTTTCCCGATGGAGAAGAGTCAGACTCATCGATATCATCACATATGAAAAGTATGAAGTTAAAAAATGATTCTAGCCCTTTTGGTCAATCCTCTATAATAAGAAGAAAATTTGAAGAAATTACCTCTTCAAAAGAATTTGAGCAAGATAAGGTAATTCAAGTTTAGTTAAGAAGTGGTAAAGTCTTACCACCTTCATCAAAGAAGGGAAATGCAAATAAAGACAAAGGCAAGAAAATTGAAGTCAATAAAGATATCATTCCCAAAAACTCTAAACTAAAGCCTAAATCAAGCAAAAAGATATATTATAATATTCTATCACATCTGAGAAAGATCCTTGCACAACTGAGTGTATAAGAGTTTCTTTTGTTGTCAAAAGACCTCCGAGAAACTTTGATACAAGCTCTCAAAAATCTGGAAAATTATGAAGCATACTTTGCCAAAAAAATGCATGACTGAATCATTACAAACTCAAGATCCCCTAGTAATTACATTTTCTAAAGAAGATCTTTTGTTAGGAAAAGTGGATCACAACCATCCTCTATATGTTACTATAGAGAGTTATGGCATCTCGATCAGCTGAATATTGATTGATCTAGGTTCTTCTATCAATCTTATGAGACTAATGATATTAAGAGGATTATCACTTGATATCCAACATCTTGGGAGAGATAAGTTGATGGTTCATGGTTTCAATGAAAAAGGGAAGAAAACCATGCTTTTTTTATTCTCCCGCTCAAGTTTTGGGATTTATAAACAGAAGTCAAGTTTCATGTAATCGATGCTGATACATCATTTAAAGCTCTCTTGGGTTGGCCATGACTGTATGAGCATGACATGGTCCCATCAACTATGCATCAGTGTATGAAGTACCTGAAAGATGAAGAAGAGTTCAGAATTCCTGGCAACCTACAACCAGTCTCTGTCCATGAAGCAAAGATCTATGAAGATGCAAAATATTTCATCCTAAAGAGCCTAAGCTAACAGATCCTCTTGAAGTGGTAGCATCCACTTCAAAAACTAAAAAGAAACTTCATAAAGTGAAAGAGCAGAAGCAAAAAGGAAGATAAAAGGCAATGCTGACTCTCCCTAAAGCACTTGATTCTACACCTAAATCAAGAAGATCAGTTCCTTATTTGGGAAGTGGCACATAAGAAAAAGAAGATGTTCATGTTAAACCTAAGAGAACTTATAAGCTTTCAAGAAAGGCAAAGTATGAAATAAGTGATTCTGATTCAGACTATAACTTTGAATCTACTTATGGAAATAGGGTTCAAAAGGTCACATCAAGAAGGATAGCTTACTTGGTAGTGTTAGAGATCTCCTTCAAAATTATACCCATCCCTCAGCAGTACTTCAAAGAAAACACTCCACTAAAGGTTCATAACATTGAAGAATTGATAACATTCTATGTGTCATGGTTGAGTGAGAGTGCCAAAATAAGAACTCTATTTTATAAATCTGAAGAGTCTCAGCTTCATAATTTTGATCAGTCTACTCAACATGAAAAATATGATGAGATAGTGCCAACAAGAATACCAATATATTATCCACCAAAATTGTGAAGAATGATGCATAAGCTTGGAATTCATATTGGAACTACTAAACATTGAACTCAAATCTTTAATAGGATGTGGAGCCAAAGAAGTCCTCAAGCATCACGAAGAAGTGATAAGGTTATCACTAAAGGTCTTGGGCTCATCCACAAATCTAATTAAGATAAAGTTTATTATAATATAATAAAATCTAAGATCAAAACTAATAATGACAAAGAAGAGGATCTCCATGAAATTTTTCTTACAAATGATGAAGAAGTAGAAGCCAAGCCTGCGCTTGAAGAATTTGAAGATGGTGAAGAAACAGCTAATATGGATGAACTCAAGAAAATAAACCTAGGAGCTAAGGATGATCCCCGTCCAACTTTCATTAGTTCCCATCTATCTCATAAGAAAGTTGAAGAGCTAAAATGCTACTTTGTGAATTCAGGGATTGCTTTTCCTAGACATATTCTGAAATGTCAGGCTTATCCCCTGATGTAGCAATTCATAAACTAGTTATTAAACGAGATGTGATGCCTATTAAGCAAGCTCCTAGGTGAATGAGATTGGAGATTGAAGAACGGGTAATTATAGAAACTAAAAAGCTTATCGAAGCAGGCTTCATCCGGGAGGAGAAGTATGCATATTGGATTGCCAACATTATCCCAAATAGGAAGAAGAATGACAAAATATGTGCCTGCATTAACTTCTGAGACCTAAATAAGGCATGTCCAAAAGATGACTTCTGCTTCCAATATCAAAACTACTAGTGGACAATACTTCCAACTACGACATGTTCTCATTCATGGACGGATCACTGAGATACAATCAAATTAAGATGGCTCCTGAATATGAGAAGCACACATCATTTAGGGTGCCAAGTGGTATCTATTACTATACAGTCATGTCTTCTGGCCTGAAAAATGTTGGAGCTACATATCAAAGATCCATGATGCATATTTTTGATGAGTTGATTCACCAAAAAGTGGAATATTATGTTGACGATTTAGTGGTGAAAAGCTTAAATTGTGAAAATTATTTTCAAGACTTGAGAATTGTATTGGAGAGAATCAGAAAATATAATCTCAAGATGAATCCTCTAAAATGTGCATTCGAAGTGTCCTCTGGAAAATTCCTTCAGTATATTGTACGTCATAGAGGAATTGAAATTGATCTTGCTAATATCAAGGTAATTATGGTAATGTCTCCACCGAAGAGTTTTCATTAGCTCCATTCTTTACAAAGATAGCTTCTATTCATCCATCGATTCATATAAAACCTATCAAGATGCTGTCAACCATTTGTAAAGTTGATGAAGAAGGATGCTCCATTCAAATGGGATAAAGAGTGCCAAGAAGCCTTCAATAGCATTAAAAGCAATATGTTAAATCCACCAATCCTTGCAGTGCCTACTCCTAGGAAGTCCCTCATTCTATATGCAGCTACATTAGAAGAGAATCTTGGAGCATTATTGGCACAACACAATGAAGAAAATAAAGTGAATGCTCTTTATTATACCAGTCGAAGATTGATAAGAGCAGAAATGGGATACTCTTTGATAAAGAAGCACTATTTGGCCTTGATCTTTATAGTCCAAAAGCTCCATCATTATATGTTATCTCACAAGATTACTCTCATCACAAGGATTGATCTGCTAAAGTACTTGATGATAAGACCAACATTGACAGGTTGCTTGGTAAGATGGGCAGTATTTCTTTTACAATTTGATATCACATACGTTCCACAGAAAATAGTGAAGGGACAAGTCTTAGCAAATTTTCTTGCTGCACATCCCATCTCTGCGGACTCTTCTCTTAATGACGATATGCCCGATGAGTAAATTTTTCTCATTCATGAAAGAAAAAAATCATAAATTTAGGAATTATACTTTGATGGAGCCTCATCGATCAAACAAGTCTAACCTCTAAATTTCTCAAGGGAAAGAGCTGGAATCAGCATCGTCTTCATAACACCAGAAGGAGGGATAATGAGACGATCATATGGGTTGACTGAGCCAAGAACTAATAATGAAGCTGAGTATAAAGATTGATAGTAGGTCTTGAAGAAGCTATTTTTATAGGCATTCAAAGCTTGCATATTTTTGGTGATTCTCAACTTATTATAAACCAAGTACTTTACATCTATAAAATCAATAAGCTTGAGTTAGCTTTTTATCATAAGTGAGTTCTTTAGCTTATGAAGCAAATACCAAAAATTATACTAACGTGAGTCTCTCGATCCAAGAATAGCAAAGCAGATTGCTTAGCAAAGTTAGCTAAGGAAATGTCAAGTATGAATGATGATTATGTCATGATCAGCATATTTACTCAATGAATTCTAGAGCTAGGAATGTACCAATCCCCATAGGAGTTATCCAATTTGACACAGCAGGTTGTTACCCAGGTTGCTCCACATTCTCCTTGAAATCAATAAGAAGTTATAACAAGAACAGCTAAGCATGATAGTGCCTCAGAAAAGCAGTGTGAAGCCTTGATAGTTTTTGACCTCATTTTTAGAATGAGCTCTCAACCCCTCCATCTTAGACATAGGACTTCTCTTAGACTTTAAGATTTTCTTAGTCTTAAGATGCATCTAGTGATTAGGTGGACACTCTACCTAGCCCTAGAAGACTTAGAAGAGTTATCCATAGGAATAGGTCATACCTTAGGGGTGTTAGGAAAACTTTCCCACCCTTTAGCTTAAACCATTCCTCACTTTCCTTCTTTCAAGTCAAACTCCAAATAAATTCTATTTGATTATCTCATGACTCAAATCAACTCCATATGATTGAAATCCATGATTGAAATCTATGATTAAAACCCATGATAAAAAAATCCATCAAAAATTCCAAGTCCAAATTTTGCCTAAGTCCTTTTTTCCATGGACTTAACCATAACCATGATCAAAACTAAATTAAACCTTGAGATTTTTTCATACCCCATTTATATTCTCATTTATATTTATATATATAAATGAAATATAAATACAAACCCATCAAATAAAATTCAAAATTCAAAGTCAATTCATGAAAATTTTCTTAAGTCCTTTTAATTTTCCATTAAAGGACTTAGCCAAAATCAATCTTAATCCTTGATCAAACCTATTCAAATTCATAGGATTTTCTCAAAAATTATTTATATTCTCATTTATATTCTCATGTATAAATTAAATATAAATGTAAATCAATCAAATCAAAGGAAAATATTAAGTTCTAAATTTAAAATCCTTGAAATTTCCTTAAATCCATTAAATTTCTTTTAATGGATCAATCCTATACCTTGATCAAACCATTTCAAACTCATGGGATTTTCTCAAAACTTATTTATATCCTCATTTATATTCTCATATATAAATGAAGTATAAATATAAATAAATCAAATCCAACTAAAAAATTAAATTTCAATTAAAAAATTACTTTAAATCCTTTAAATTCCCTTTAATGGATTTAACCTAAATCATCATTAAACCACTTCAAATCCTTAAAATTTTCTCATGATCCATTTATATTCACATATATAAATAAAATATAAATTAAAATAATCAAAACAAATTCCAAAAATCAAACTCAAATCATCTAAAAATCAAATCAAGCTTTTCAAATCAACTAAAAATCAAAACAAATTCCAAAAAGAGTGGATTGCCAACCTCCCATGTGCTTGAATTTGAGTGGGAGATGAGTTTTGAATTTGGAGTTTTGGCCCATGGGGTTGGGTTTGATTTAGGGACCAATTAGGCTGACCCAAACCCATTGGGTTGGGTGCACCACTCTTCACTAGGTCTCCTTGAGCTTTTAGGAAAGCCTCAAGTGAATGTGAAGAGGGTATGACCAAATTACACATGGATTAAGCCAAAATTTGTTCTATGACTTAGTGGTAGAATGGTCATTTTCTAATTTTTCACTTTGGATATGTTGGGTATGTGGAGAAACTAGGTTGGCCAAGTTTCATGAGAATTGAAATTCATTTGATAGGGTTTGGCTCATGTTGACCCATTTAGGTCAAAATGGGTCAACTTGGGTCAAGTTGATCAATTGGTCAAATTGGATCAAACCAATGGTTGGGTCAAGTTCATATGACCATTTGAAATGTTTTTTGGCTTTGGTTTTGTACAATTTGGTATAGTTTTGAATTTGGCTCATATGACTTCATTTAGGTCAAATGGGTCAAGTTGACCTATTTGACCCATTTGGCTATTTGGGTTAGGTCAAGGTAGGTTTAGGTTGGATAGTCATATGGAGTGGATTGGTATTTTTGTTTCCAATCAGTTTTGGTTAAGTTCAATTTTGGCTCAACATGACCCCTTCAGGTCATGTTGGGTCTAAGGTTAGTTAATAGGTTAGTCTAGTTGGCCAGTGAGGCTTTGGTCAAGTTCCACAAGTGATTTGGAATGGACTTGACCCATTGGTTTCAATCAATTTGGCTTAGATCAAGTTTTGACACATTTTGACCCTTTAGGTCAAAATGGGTCAACTTGGGTCAAATGGCCAATTGGGCTAGGTTAGGCTCAAAGGCTTGGTCAAGTTCAAACATAAGTCATGAGTGAACTTAGATCAATGGTTTCAATCAATTTGGCCTATGGTGGAATTTGGCTATGTTAGATTTCATTTTGGGTTAAGTGTTCACTTGGTCAACCCTTTGGTTTGAATTGGTTTGACCCAATTTGATTGATTGATCATCCCATGATGATTTTTGATCATGATGAGAGGGATATATGAGTTTGGTTCAATCTAATTTGGTTAGGAGTAGAATTTGGCTCATAAGGGTACTTTAGGTCACTTTGGGTCAAGTGAGCCTAAGTGTGTCAAAGGGCTTGGTCAAAGCTTTATTTGAAGTTGGTTGATCTTGCATATGGACTTATGATTGAAATATAAATCCATTTACAAGTGGTTTGAAGTCAAATGCATTTTGATCCATTTAACAATTTCATATTCAAAGGAAGAATATAAAGGGGTTTTGGGTTTAATTTTTGAACTAGGTTTTGATTGTTTGATTGAAGTTTGGATTTATATATGGACTCATGATTGTAGGTTTGATTGAATCATGAGAGAAAATAAAGAGTTTGGCTTCATTTGAAAATGATTTGGCTAAGTTCAAGATTTTGACTTGAAAGACTTAGATTGGATTTTGAGTTGATTTGAGTTTGATTTTTTGGAATTGATTTTGATTGTTTTATATTTCATTTATATATGTGAATATAAATGAGGATATAAATTGATCATGAGAAAATTTCAAGGATTTGAAGTGGTTTAATCATGATTTAGGCTAAGTCCATTAAGAATGATTTAAAGAACTTAGGAAATTTTTTGAAGTTTGAAGTTTGAATTTTTGAATTTGGTTTGACTGATTTATATTTATATTTTATTTATATATGGAATATAAATGAGGATATAAATGATTTATGAGAAAATCATATGATTTTGAGATGGTTTGATCAAGATTTTTGCTAAGTCCATTAATGGGGAATTAAGGAGTTAAAAAGATTTTAAATTAGGAATTTAATTTGAAGGTTTGATTTGATTGATTTATATTTATATTTCATTTATATATGTGAATATAAATGAGAATATAAATGGGTTTTGAGAAAATCCCATGAGTTTGAAATGGTTTGATCATAATTTTGGCTAAGTCCATTAATGGAAAATTAAGGGACTTAGAAGAATTTTAAATTGGGATTGAATTTGATTTGATTGATTTATATGTATATTTCATTTATATATGAGAATATAAATGAGAATATAAATGAGTTTTGAGAAAAAATCCCAAGGATTTGGATTGATTTAGATCAAGATGAAGCTAAGTCTTTAAGGGAGAACTTAAAGAACTTAAGAAAATTTCAAATTAATTTGGAATTTTGAGTTTGATTTGATGGGTTTGAGTTATATTTTTTATGTGAATATAAATGATAATATAAATGAATTATTTGAAGATCTCAAAGATTTGATTGGTTTAGATTAAAACTTTGGTTAAGTCCTTAAGGGAGGCTTAAGGACTTAGAAAATTTGAGCTTAGGAATTTTGATGGATTTTGATCATGGGTTTCAATCATAGATTTCAATCATGGATTTCAATCATGGAATTGATTTGAGGTTTGGAGAAAATCAAATAGAATTGATTTGGAGTTTGACTTGAAAGAAGGAAAGTGAGGAATGGTTTGAGCTAAGGGTAGGAAATTTCCTAACACCCCTAAGGCATGACCTATTCCTATGGCTCTTCTAAGTCTCTAGGGTTAGGTTGAGTGTCCACCTAATCACTAGATGTGTCTTAAGACTAAGGAACTCTTAAAGCCTAAGAAAAGTCCAATGTCTAAGATGGAGGGGTTGAGAGCTCATTCTAAAAATGAGCTCAACAAAGGGCGCCCAATAAGTGTGGTGTGTGATAAGAACACATCGTATTGGTGTTGACCGAAATGATCAACAACACCAAAAGATCACAAGCACTAACAGAAATAATTGATCCTTGACCCAAGGAAAAGAAAGAATCCAGAGCTTAGTGAAGCGTGGCTCTACTTATGTCAAGACATAAGAGAGGGAAAAATCCACTAAGGGATAGAGTGTGAACCTTCCACTAGGGAATTAGGTTCAAGTCATCCACAAGGGGATGAAAGGTTTGATTTGATTTGAATCTCACTAAGGAGAAAAATATTTGATTTGTTTCGTTGGGGAAGAGGGTTGAATTTGTTTCAAATTTTGTTAGGTTTTGAATTTTTAGATGAACCCTGTTGGTTTACGATTGACTGCACTAAGTAGGAGCCATGAAGGCCGAGACCTAACTCAAATTTACCAATCCAAAAGGGTAGTCTACTAAACACATAGTAGAACTAGACAACCAAAGGGATGTCTTTCGGTATGCAGCAGCTGTACTAGGAAGAAAGTGTAGTAGACTTACATCCTCCAAAGTAAAGATCAGTTGATGGGGTAATCTATTGGCGGGCAGATTGAAAGAAATTATTGAATGAATGTCGCCGGGGGACTTAGATCAACTCAAAGATAGTCAAGATTAATTTCATTTTTAGATTTGTTTATTTTGGTTTTTTTGGTGGATCCATTAGGTTTGTGATGAACCGTCTTGTAAGGCCATGGAGGCCTATGCGACTCAGATTTACCAATTCAAAGGGAGTAGTCTACCAACCATAGGGTAGAATTATCCAACCAAGAGAGTGCCTTTTAGTTTACAATGGTCAAGTCTTAAAAAGAAAGCATGGGGACTCACATCTTCTAGAAACAAAGAACCACGGGTGATGGTTGGCAAGGTAGATCACGACTCGACTATTGAGTGAATGTCACTGGGGGACTTAAATCAGCTCAAGGATAGTCAAAGATTTGTTGCATTTTTTTAGATTTGTTTATTTATTTATTTTGATGGATTTTGATTTGTTTGCGATGGATCAAACTAAGAAGGAGCTTATAGAAGCCTAGACTAACTCATTTACTAAACCAAAGGGAGTAGCTTCCCAGCCGATGGGAGAACTATCCGACCAAAGGAGTGCCTTTTCAATTGAAGGGAAGAAAGCCAAGGGCCTCATATATTCCACTAGAAAAGACCACTGGGGTGATCGGTTGCTTTGGGCAACAAATCGAACCCAACTTGAGGCTGCCCGTCGATTTGTAATAATCATGCTAGAAAGAACTGCATCACACTTTTACATCTTCCAAAGCAGAATGACTTCTGGGGAAACTTTCTTGTGGAAAAATAGATTGAAACCTAACTTAAGGTGACTATGGAGTGAGTATTGATCTGAGGATTTATCTCAACTCAGGTAGTCAGAAAATTCTTATAGGGAGTTCTGCTGACACTGCCCCAAAAGATAGGATGCCTGCTTAGGAATAGGAGCCCTTTGGGGCTTGAATTCCTAATCCACAAACAAAAAAAATTTTATTTTATTTAGTTTGTTTGATCATGGGCCCTATTAGTTTGCGAGGGATCAAACTGAGAAGGAGCTTATATCAGCCTAGACTTATCTCAAATTTACTGAACTAAGGGAGAATCTGTGCATCCGTTGAATAAATTCTCCAACCATAGGGGTGGCTACTACGAAAGGGGAATGTTCAATCCAAAAAGTAACCTGGGTAGTGTCTAAATGGGGTTGCAAAGGACTTGATCCAAATAGAGTGCCCACACGGGATGGGGTCACTAAGGGCTTAATCCAACACCCTGGAGAAAATGACATTGATAGCCATATATCCAATAGGTATTATTGTCCAACTCAAGGAGAATGCTGGGACTCACATCAAGAGTGGTGTATCCACCGGGTGAGTCACAGATGAACATCAACCAACCTAAGGTGCCTGTCGATTTGCAATAATCAGCCTAGGAAGAAAGCTCGGGGACTCACATCTTCCAATAGCAGAACTAATGGCTCGGATAGTCTGTCTTTGGCTTGACTAGTGTTATCCGACCTAGGGCGACTACTAAGTGAATGCTATTAGGGGACTTATATCAACTCAAAAGTAGGCAAGAGGAAAGGAGCATCTAGGGGACTTATCCAAAACCTCAAATATACTCGACCTAGTTAGTGCATGATGGCTAATTCAAGAGGAAAGCATAGGGACTCACATCTTCCTAAGCAAAGTCAACACGAGGTAGCTTACTAGCTGGGCAATGAAGACTACCATACTAACAAGGTGCTCATTGGTTTGCAATGATCAAGTTAGGAAGAAAGTGTGAGGACTTACATCATCCAAACAAATGACCAATAGGGTGACATACTAGCGAGGTAGCATGTAGACCCGACCTAAAGAAGCTAATGAGTGAGTGCCACAGGGGGCTTGCTCCCACATCAAAATAGCTTCGAGATAAAAGATTTGTGTTTATTTTTGTGCACGTGTTAAAAGGAATAGGATGCCTCTAGGGGACTCTTACTGCAGTTGGGATTGATGCAAATAATTATATGTATCCGCTTGCATTTGCAGTAGTTGAAGCAGAATGCAATGAGTCCTAAGCTTAGTTTATTAGAACATTGCAGGACTTGATTCCGCTTATATGTACTATGGCTGATTTATGCATTATTTCAGACCAACATGTACGCTTATTACATGGGTGCATTAAATTTTTCCCCTGGGCTATGCATCGGCACTACTTACGCCATCTTAGAGAGAATTTCAAGAAGGTATGCAGAACTATGAGTATTTTTGGTCCTGAGTTCATGTGTCAAAAGATGTATGTGGCAGTTTACATAGATGACATTCACACCTTCATATGTTACATGACAGATATCAAGAATATCAAAATAGAGGCTGTTGATTGGTTGTTTGCTAGAGATGTAGTTAAGCGATCGCTGACTCATGATGGTGGATATCGTTATGGTACCATGACCACTGATGCATCATAGCGCTTCAATGGTCTATTAAAGAGGGCACATGGATTGCCAATAGAAGCTTTAATTATATATATTTATTATAATCTTGTATCACTTTTCACAAAATGCCTTGAGACAACTTCAGATTTGATTAGGCAGAGTGATTCAATATTTGCACCGCACGTCAAGGTGATGCTGCAACAAAATGAGCATGAAGCTAGGAGATGTCCTGAACCCACAAGGGTTAATTTAAATGAATTTTAGGTGTTTAGCATATCGTCTAGGTCATTTAAGATGGAACTGCAAGAATAGAGTAGTTGCAATTGTACATGCAGACAGCCACAATTATTTCACATACCATGTTCACAGGTTATAGTTGCATTAGAGAAATGACATTTGAGCCATGTGTAGTACGTATCTCGCTACTACACATTACAAATGTACCAAAGTATGCACAAAAGTGAATTCCATGTCATTCCAGATCTAACCGATTGGCTATCTTATCTGTTTGATCATTATCTGATTGAACTAGCACCCCCAAATATCAGAAGATGATCAGGAAGACCACGAACAAGGAGATACAAGAATACAATGGATGAGAATGTGCAGCGAGGTAACAAAATTTGTGGACTGTGCAAAAATGTTGGCCATAATAAAACTACTTGTCCTTAAAATAGATCTCATAGGATTTAGTGTGTTAGCAGATAATTTGTGCACTATTTTGTTCATGTACTGTTGTTGTTTGCTTATGAGCTGTAGTTGTTTATGTACTATTTTTGTTCACTTCTGAGCTGTGTGTTCTTATTAGTGTGTTCTTTTGAGCTGTATTTATTTATGTACTATTGTTATTTATTTCTGAGCTGTAGTTATTTCTATATTGCTATTGTTCTTCTGAGCTGTGTGTTCTTATTAGTGTTTAGGTTATTGGCTGTATGTTTATGTGGACCTGTATGTGTAGGACGTGTCAATTATTTACCTGTCATTAAATTTATTTGTGTACTTCTGAGCTGTATTTTTTTCTGTACTGTTGTGTTTTCTTCTGAGCTATATTTGTTTATGTAATGTTGTTGTTCACTTCTGAGTTGTGTATTCTTATTAGTGTGTTCTTCTAAGCTATATTTTTTCTATACTGCTACAGTTTACTTTTGAGATGTGTATTTTTATTAGTGTGTTCTTCTAAGCCATATTTTTCTCTATACTACTGCTATTTACTTCTGAGTTGCATATTCTTATGTTGTTGACATGTATTTGTAGAAGTTGTGTACCGGACTTGTCAAATGGCCCGAGGAAGTAGAGCAGTAGAGCGTCATGGTTGTCGACCGAGGAGGCTCCGAGACTACAGACGCACCGGTGAGGTACACTCCATCACCTCTTTGTGCGGACATAGAGCTGCATCTAGATCTGGTGTGATTTATTATTTATTAAAGCTAGCTCAATGCAATTGAACTTTTTATTAATTCCTCAATTCATATCTTATAGGCTATAGTTCTTGAGGCAGCATCTCATCTTCTGATATTTAAAGAGTGACTGGTGAACTGTCCTAGATTTATGGATGGACTGGGGGATGCTAGGCTAGATTGTGTTTCACAGCTCCAATATATCAGACTTGATCAACACTTGCTTACAGCTTTAGTTGAGAATTGGTCACCACAGACGAACACATTTCATTTTGCACTTGGTGAGATGGCATTTACTTTGCAAGACATGGTCTTAATTCTAGTCATACGAATTGATGGCCTGCCTATTGTTGGACCTACGGTGAAGGGGAGGGTGAAGCGATGGGACTCATGATTGTTGTGATAAGCTCATCGGTAGAGCACTCCCAGAGCAGATGTTATATACCTTCATCCAGTACAGTCACATGTTTCATCAAGGTTTCGCATGGGGCAGGCACATGCACGGGCTTGCTTACCTTTACGTTGGCTACGTTGGACATTTTATAGGAACTCATACTTAGATCTACCAGATGCTGACTTTCTTATGCACCTCAGAACTTACATTTTGTTTACTATTAGTTGCTTCCTTCTACCAGATACATCTGGGTCCAATACTCATCTACAGTACTTATCATTGCTTGAGGATTTGAGCTTGTTCAGTTTGTACTCCTTGGGAGCGGATGTGTTAGCACATTTGTACAGGGAGTTGAATGAGGCCACAAGACCGAAGTGGACCAACATGGCAGGATGTCTGCACTTACTATAAGTTTGGTCTTGGGAGCATGTACATGTTGGATGACCTACATTACAAGTACCATTTTCGGTAGAGTTGGATGAGATGAGTGTTGGTTTTAGGTGGAATGAAGATTACCTACAAGAGATGACACCAACCCATGTTAGAGTATACAAAGATAAGCTTGATGGGCTGTTATAGAGCTAGGTAAGACTAAGAGCACAATTTATTCATAATGTTACCTCTACATTTAATACATATCATTTAATTTTTGTTTAATGTTGTAGGTGATATGGGAGCCATATAGACAGCAGATATGCATGTGAGTTGCAGGTGTCAGCTTGGCTGGACAGGAGATTTGGCTGACCAGGGTATCTTTGATCAGTTGTAAAAGAGTTGAGTGGTGCCTCTTGGATCATGTACTGAGATAGTTTGGTCTGTCTCCTAGAATTGACATGGAGCCTATCGATCCTTCCTTTCAGCGAGTGGATGGTCGCGGGAAGGCGGATGTCGATTGGTTTGATTATCATCATGTCTATATATCACAATGGGAGGCCAGTCATGATATGGTTGTCATAGTAGATTATGTTACACCTCCCGTTGACCCCGGTGCCAGTCGATACATGAGGTGGTATCGGTCCTGAGCTTCATTGTACATGTTGAGAGATTCGACCATTCCTCCTACTAGCTACTATCCCTGAGCTCCTGGAGAGAGACTAATGGTAAGTACTGTAAAAATTTATCTAAAATGTATGTTTATACTTAATGAATACTAAAACACATTCTATTTTCTGCAGCATGAACATATCTTGGACACACAAGAAATTTTTCAGCCTTCTTTCGGGAGAGATCAGGACACTGATTTTCAGCATTCAATAAATAGTTATGAGGAGTTATGCAGGGAGCTACGAAAGAATATGCACATTTCAGATAGCAAATACATGGGTACAGATGAAACCAGTAGTTCTTTTGCGGACTTTTACTCGACCACATCGTAGGATTTGATGTAGATCCATCATCCATCCCAGATGTCGGTCCATACAGTTACGCATTTGGCATACCAGTTCCGTACTCATATCAGGAAGCCATGTTGAGTCCATTTAAGTCATAGCAGGTAGCAGACCCTCCCATGTATCCTCTCACCCATATACGCCTTATGCAGTGTACCCCACTGCCCCCTTCTAGCCATGAGCATCACCAGAGATACCCAAGGTTACAACCCTCGGTGATCAGAAGCGGAAGACCAGTGAAGATGAAGCGCGCGGCGGCACATCATCTGGACGTCCTCGATGACCACACTTTCGGTATACTCAGGGAGTGGCACTTCCACCAGCTTCTTGTTTAGATTAGATATCATTTGTCATCTTTATATGTAGATTGGATGATAGCTCTATGTACACATTACTATTATGGCATTGTTGGAATGATTTTGTATGTTAGATATCTATCATTTTTCTCTTAAGAAATTCTTTCTGAATGTAATTTTGGAGTTAAATCTAAGAGTACAAAGGCTTTCTTTTGAGTACATCTAATTCTGAATATAGGACGAGCTTAAGAGTACAAAGGCTTTCTTTTGAGTACATCTAATTCTGAATATAGGACGAGCTTGTGGTAATGGATGATCAAATCATTCAAAAGAGGAAACTTTTTCTACCAATGTCTCATTCATTAGAAATGCAAAATCCTGCATCGTACTGGGCCACAATAATAATTTTTGGTCAACATAAAAGTTATGGGTAATTTTGTTCTGATTCCAACGATACCAAGCTTGCTCAATTCTAACAGCGGATGAATCCGATACGATTAAAATAGCGCGGCTGGTCAAATATTTCAAGCGTCGCCTTTTCGAGCATTAGCGCTGCATACCGCCATAATCACGATTTGGTCAACATAAAGTCATGGAGAATTTTTTCGATTCTAACGATACCAAGCTCACTTGATTCCGATAGCGGATGACTCCAATATGGCCAAAATACCGCGGCTGGTCAAACATTTCAAGTCGGCGCTGCAGTTTTTGCGAGCATTCATAAAAACAGATGCAGACCGAGCCACAATCGCAGTTTTTTATCAACATGAAAGTCATGGAGAATTTTGTTCCGATTCCAACTATACTAAGCTCGCTCAATTTCGACAACGGATGACTCAGATACGGCCAAAATACCGGTAGTCAAACATTTCAAGCGGTCGCAATTTTTTTTGGCAAAAGCGCTTTGTACCATAATCGTAAACATGAAAGTCATGAGGAATTTTGTTCTGATTCCAACAATACTAAGTTTGCTAAATTCCGATAGCGGATGACTCGTCGACCAAAATCACGTCGGTCAAACATTTCAAGCGGTACCGGTTTTGCGACCATTAAAAGCTATCGCCGAACCACAATCATTTGAAAGTCATGAATTTCGTTCTTTTAAGATACCAAGTTCCCGATTGATAACTCTCGATTACGGCGGATAACTCCGATATGGGCAAAATACCGCGACTGGTCAAATTTTTCATGTTGCCACCGCATGTTTTTGCGAGCATTCGCAAAAATTTCTGCATTTTGGGTCACGATCGCAGTTTTTGGTCAACATAAAAGTCATGGAGATTTTGTTCCAATTCACGACACTCGATTCGACATCGGACCGTCTGAAAATACTAAAGCTGGTCCAAACTTTTTAAAAAAAAAATTTAACTGAAGTCAGTCGCCCTCGCTGATGTGGAGTCCACTTAGGCACCAGTTGCCCATTGAATGGACGACTGTGCCTATATAAAAAAAATTTTAATTGCTCATTTTCTTAATTAAACTTTTAAGCAGCCCTAAATTAAAAATTTAGCCACCAAGATATGGAGGCATCGACCAATTGGGGAAGGCCGTGTTGGTTTGTCCGATTTGGGGGCCTTTGGCCTTATCGCCTCCTCACTCTCAGATGAAGACATAATTAATAATCAAAATACTATTTGTATATAATTTTAAGAAAATATTTAGAAATTCATCCACCTACTCCAGTTACATTATCAATTAAGGCCTTTGAGAATATTTTTTTATTTATATTGAATTTGATTTTATTTATATTTTGTCTCAAAATAAAATATATTTATAATAATAATTATTTTTTAAAAATACTCAAAATATCTATAATTTATTTTAAGTATTTTTAAAAATAATATAATTTATTTTTAAAAATAGAAAAATAAAGATACTTAGAAAAACAAACTAAACAAATACAACACCAACAATAATAAGCCTCTATCTCACTATGTAGGGGTATATTATATGAATCCTTATTATCCATTATGCTTATTAAGTATCAAATTTTTATTTAATTCTAATAAATTAATATCATTCTTTATTCATCATGACAAAATCTTTTTAGGTCTATCTCTATCTTTTTTAACATAATGCAAATTTAATACTTCTACTCTCCTAGTTCAGACTACTATTACTTCATACGACCAAACTATCTAAAGTGACTCTCTCTAATCTTATCTACCACCGAAGCATCTATAACTTTTCATGAATATATTCATTTCGCATTTTATCTTTAAGAGTAAAGCCACTCTTCCACCTAAGCATGCTCACCCCCGCAACCCTTAATTTTATGCTTATCTTTTAATGACCAATATTTTGTGCCATAAATCATTGCGAGTCTTACCAACATCTCATAAAATTTTCCTCGAAAGTATAAGCGGTACTTTCTTATCATACAATAGGCTAGATGCATTCCTCTACTTCAACCATCTAACTTGAATTCTATTAATAATATCTCCATCTATACTAAAAATTATATATTTTTAAGAATGACATAAAAGAAAATAAAAAATAAAAAATAAAATTAATCCCAACGGCTCCTAAATGTGTGGCATTTATTTGTTTTTAGTTGTTATCTAACTAAATTTCTTTATTTTTATCACAGATTAAAAAACGACCTCAATTCATTAAAACGATATTCAGTTGACGGCATAAATGATAATAAAATTATGTCAATATAAATAGCTCCACATTTACTATATTCAAGCTTGAATTCTATACAAATAATCTTATAAGTTATTTTCCTTCAATTTCCAAATAATACGCAACAGTATATGATCTAAATCTGCTTTATTAAATAAACTTTATGCGGCATATTTATTTCAAAATTAATATTACTCCAACAAATTAATTCATTTGTGTCATTTGTTATTAGCAATTTAATTATTTACTTCTAAAAATATTTTGTTTCATTTTATCTTATCATTAAGAATCACAACATCTTTTAAATTGTTTAAACATTATTTTCTAATTTATCATTAAAAATAAGATCATTAGTAAAGTTATTTGTTATGATAAAATTTTAATATTTAAATATTATTATATAATTTATTTTAAGGTATGTGTAAAGATTTTAATTTAAGATTTCTTGATTAAAAATTAAAATTCTCGATCATTAGGTTAAAGTGCTTCCTTGCTCACGGGAGTAGGTATTAGAAATCATGTTCGAGGAATGTATGTTTTAAGATTTTAAGAAAAAAATGTTTCTTTTCATTAGGACAGGCCAGTGGGGACACGGACCATAATACTAATCAGAGGAAGTAAAAGCATTACCGGAAGATTAGTCAGAGGAGAATAAACAAAAGTATAGAATCAAAATAAGTATAACACAGATAAATAGTAAACTCCAAATATAACAGAACAAACAAACATACTTCGTATTTGTTGCCACTGGCAGCGTCGTAAGAGGCGGGAATTGCCTTCTTCTCCAAGAACTCGATTTCGTTCAGCGGATAGCAGAAGGGGGAAAAAACACAGGAAATCAGGAGTTCTGACTTCTGAGGAACATTATTGCTACTCTTTGTAGGTTGGTTCTGCGGGTTGATGGCGATTGGATTGCCCAGGTGCTGCAGGTAGATTCAATTCCAGTATCTTGGCAGAAGGTAGATTGATCAAAGAGCACTATTCAAGTTAAGAGTTTGCCGCATCCAGTAGAAGAGTTACGTAGGAAGCAAGGGCCAATAAGATGAAACTGAAGGAAGAAATGGTGGTGTGGCGTTGGTTTCAGAAAATTGGAGTCATTTGAAAAAAATAAAATAAAAATTAACGGAATGATTTAAACGGTTAAATTAATAAACAGTGATATTTATATTAATTTATTTAACAAAAATATATTGTATATGATATCAAAATAAAGTTATAAATCAACCAAGTCATGTTAGATATAAAACAATAATCAACGTAAATCCTTTAATTTAAATTGGTGCCACTTTCAATCAATATGCCTTCCCTTGTCATGGTTTTGCAATGCCTTTCCATGAATCTTTTGCATGTTGTTGTCACATGATGTCTTCCTTGTCACCTTCATTTGTCCTTCACACAATGCTAATCATTCACAATTCTCTTTGTCGTGTCCACCAAACTTGAGATATGCAATGCCTTCCCCTATGAGTTCAAGGTGGTGTTTGAAGGAGGCATGGTTTCATAAGAAAAAGTCCCAAGATTTGAATCAAGATTCAAATTGAGATTTGAAAGAGGCTCAAATTCAAACTACTTTCAAATTTCTTCAAGTCAAACGAGCACTCCCCAAATACAAGATATTACTCATCCTTGGGGTAATTTCATCTAAAAGGAATTTCTTCATGAAGTCTAAAAAGTATCGATGATTTTCTTTAACATGACCTCGATTGGAACGATGAAATAGAACATATTCTTATTTCTTACATTTTCTTTCCTTAAATTATTAAAAGGCCATTTGGGATCACTTATGATTTTTATTTTCTATTTTTAATTTTAATTTATTTCATTTATATTTTGATTTAAAAGAAAATATATTTGGTGTTGATATTTATTTTTAAAAATCCAAAATATCTAAAAATTATTGAGCATTAAAAATAATGAGATTTAACTTCAAAAATAAAAAAACTTGAACATTTAAAAAATACTAAACAATCATGTTTTAAAAGATAATATAAAATTAAAAAAACAAAATTGATTTTAGTAATATTGAATTTACATCTATAAATTCAATATTCTCTTTTTCATTGAAAACTTATTCGTATGTAATCACACGTGAAGTTAAAAATTAAACTAATTTTAGATGAAATTAACTTTATTAACTATTGATTTTAGTTTTTCGGCCACAAAATGATGCTTATAAATAGCATTTCAATTTCATATTTAAAAAAAAAAAATCAATTCCAATATATGCATAAAATTTCTAATAAATCAAATCAGAGCTTATGGATTCATTTCAATATTTATTGATTTTAAAATAAAAAGGTAGACACAAAAAATATTAAGAGATTTTACGAAAGAGTATTGAAAACTAATTAGGCATAAATATTTAAGGATTAATTTTAAAATTATGTAGAGAAACTAGATATTATAAAAGAAATTATTTAGGAGATTTGATTCATTTATACCAAACTTGATATTTTAAGTAAGAATTATGTTTTGATATTGCGTCATTAAGGATTATGGGGTAGAAAAAAAAAAAAAAAACTAAGAGCCAATATATTGGGTTGGGTCGATGACTTTCTATTCTTCATATTATTTTTTGGAATGAGAGCATTGATACCTCTTAATTTCAGTCTTTCTATTTGGAAGGAAAAATAAATTTTAGCCTTATATGTTTGTTATTTAAAGACTAATATTTAGAGTATAATATTTAGTGCATAATGCCTAGCATAGGATGAAACCAAAATTGATTTTAAAAAAATTAATAAGATTTGATCAAAATTTATTTTAGATTATTTAAAACCCCAAAATAATAATATTTTATGAGAAATCAAAGGTGGGGGGTGGGCGGGGGTGAGGGTGTAAACATTATTTAATGGGATTTAAATGAAAATTAAAAACTTAGGCAGCATGAGTTGCTTCCATGTCAAATTGAAAAGTTTTGAGCAAAATCAAATTATGACAATTATAATGACTATGATGATAGAGTGTTTGGCTTTAATATCTTGTAAATTCCACATATAGTAAGAAAAAAATATAAAATTGGTCACTTTTTTTTTTGATAGTGGTACATAAGGACAAGAAAATATGTAATTGGTATTATACATTAAAAACTATTTTTCATGGTAATGCAAACAAAAGAATATAGGTGTAGATAATTGGAGTGCTGCGATCAAAGTAGCAACCTCAGTCATCCAATTCATTTCATATGAGGTAATTTTGAAAGAATAGTTTCATTCAACTGAATTGAATTAAATGATTTTAATATATTAACTTGATCTCACAAAATAACTTTGATATGAGTCAAAATTCTATTTGATTACACACAAATGTTTACAAAATTATTTTTTAATCTAAGAAATACTCAAAATAATATTTTTAAAGAAACTAGCTAGGCTTTGATTCAACAAATGTATAATTTAGATAATGATGTCCAAAGCAACCAATTTAATAGAACCAAAATTAATGATTAAATAGAGTTGGACCAATTTAATCTAGTTAGAGGGGTGCACACCCTCCATCTTCACAAGCAAATAGCACAACTAATATAGGTCACATTTCTAAGGGTGGTGTTGGCTCTCTTGGTAGGGACTAAACCCAAACTTCATTTTCCAATAAGACTTTGAATCTTCTTAAATCTTGCAACAAGTTGCTATAGATTATGCACAATTTAACTAAGAAAATTTTTAAATGATTTTCTTTTTGAATATGTTGCTATATTTGCTAGCCATTTATGGCATTTTCTAACTATCCTAAAGAAAACATTTTGCTTAAAAATGGTAAAGCATTGTTGTTTTCACAATATCCTATAATTTCAATAAAATTTTCTGTATATAACTTTAAGAAGTTACCATTTTATAAAGCGATCAATGGTGTTGGATTATTATAGTTGATAAGAATAAATCCATACTATGATTGACTCTTATAATCAATATTTTTTTTGAAGTTATCACTTTGTAGCGATCAATGGTGTTGGATTATTATAGTTGATATGAATAAATCATACTATGATTGTCTCTTATCATCAATACTTTTGTTGATAGCTAAATTAGGTCCTACACCTTCCTAAAATTATTTTTGACAATCTTTTCCCAACTTGACTGCACTATTGGCATCAAGAGTTTTGAAAAGGTACATCTATTAATGGATCAAAGACTTTATTGTAGGGGGTAGCTGAACAATCAATGTTAATCTCTATTCGACGAACAACCTAACCTAAATGGTCCAATCATTGAGAGGTCATCAAACCATATTTTAGAATGAGATAATGATTCAAAATAACCTAAAATAAGTGTACCTATTATAGATCTTGTTAAAAAAATGAAAAAAATGGTAGCTCTTTGAGACCAATAAAGTGGTCATATTATTGACTCTGAATAAATAGTTTAGTAAAGAAAATATTGATTCATATAAGAGTTTTAGTGTCTGCCTTATGCTTACAATCTCCAAGTGATCATTATAGGTGTTCTATTAGCCTATACTTTGCTTCGACTTCCATTATCACTATATTTTCTGTAATGGGAGAAGATAGATTGAGTTAATTGTCTTTTATTACTTGTTGGAACACATCATTGCCCAACAAACCAACATCAAATGCCTCTCATCATGAAGCACTAATCTCATCATCCTTTGATGTTAGTAGCAATACCCATTTGCATTATTAATTGCCATTTCCATTTTATGGAGATAATCCTCTATATTCTGAGTTTTTATAAAATTTCACTATTCTAATCATTGGAGGTTCATAGATCATTATAATTAATAGCTACTTCAAAAGAAACTTTTTTTAATTGAAGAATGCCACATAGATTTGTAATTTTTTAAAAAACTATTTTACATGTAACATTTGTGCATTTTACGTGTATATTTCTTTCTTTGCTTTTTAGATTTAATGTTTGAGACATTATTTTATTCCCTTTCAACATAAATTATCTAACAAACAAAAAGTTTAGAATACAAAATTAACACATAAAAAAGAAGAAATTTTGTATCCATTACTCTCTCTTTTCATCTATATCTTTTTCTTTTTCATAAAATTCATATTAATTACAATCTCTCTCTCTCTCCGCCTACCCATCTCCATCTTTTACTTTTTCTTTTAGGGGCTATTTGTTTGCTTGAATTTTGGGTGTAAAGTAAAGTAAATGCAGACGTTTTTAATTTTTTTATGTTTGGCACGGTGCAAAGTAAAATTTCCAAAATAATATAATGAATTTAGAATACATTACATAGGTCATTTTGGTGTAATTCGATTTGGAAAATTCAATACACCGCCAATGTAAAGTCTGCCATCATTGTATCGCCCGCGCCATACCGCGCCGCGTACGGTCGATCTGTCGCCGTCACCGCCATTGCCACCACCCCGCCGTACGTCATTCGTCACAATCATCGTCGGGCGTCAAAACCTTCAAAATACTTTACATTATATTTTTTTACCAAACAGAAAAAAAATGTCATGAATTCTTAAAACTCTCAACAAACAACTGTAAAGTAATTCTTTTACACTGCATTCCTTTTACACTGCATTCTTTTTACACTGTATTCTTTTTTCAGTCAACCAAATAGCCCCTTAGGCATTTTAAAATGATTAATGCCTAATAGCCTTATTTTTTTTAATAATTGTTGATATGTTATAAGAAAATTAATTCATCAAAGCATGAATCTTAATATAATTCTTGAGTTGTAAATTTTTAAAAATAAATTAGAGATTATTCATCAACCAATTTTATTAAATTTATAGTCGAATTGAATGTTTAATTGAATTTTATCCTACAAACATTAAAGTAGTCTAATGCAAGTCTAAATGGGCCCAAATTAAACACTTAAAGTATAATTAGAATTTTCAAGTATTATTTGAAGGAAAATAATCTCCAAATTCAACAATTTAGCTCTCTGAGGTACAATTCCATGATCAACCAAGCCAAAAACAAATTTTATTTCCATACTTTAGTTTTAGTGATTAGGACTAGAGTCACTTATTAAAAAATAACAACTTTACACATTCTACATAAGCATGTAACTGAACATTATGATTTTAAAATGATTAGGTGGGTTAATTGGTAGTCTTTTTCAGGTAGGATTATAAGTGTAGTGGAGTTAGGTCTATTTCAACTCCAAGTAAAATAAACAAGCTATAATATTTTTGTGTTTCTATTACACTAGGTCTGAGTAACTACTTAATAGTGGTTCTCACCTTGGTCTAGGTTCTGAGGTTGATCATTTCCTTCTAGCTACATCATGAGTCCTTACCTTCTAAAGACCTTCTTAATCTTATGCTATTGAATTATAAGTCACAAATTGTTAATAAAATTGAATAACTCAAAATATAATCAATTCAAATATCAAACTATGAACCCCAACCTTAGGATAGGTTGAACCATTACTAAGCTTCTTAGTATCATGTGCTTCTTACTTTTCTTTTCTTTTTTTTTTTTTGCTTCTAAAATAATTGTTCTAAAATTGAGTAATATCTTCTTAAATTCCAAAATAATTCCTATTTAAGTTTAAATTTTAAAAAATCATAAAATTATTTTCCTCTACTTTAACAAAAAGTTTTTTTAATGAGTTCTTGCCCTTAATATTTAATTAACTATAGAGGCTTGCGTTTATAGAGAATTTGTACCCCACAGAAAAAAAAAATTTATGTAAAATATTTTTTTTAAATGTAGACTAGACTTTGAAAACTTTTCATGTTATTATATTTAAATCCAAAGTAGAATGATAATTATATTTAACAACAGTATATCATTCTCTAAGTTGTGTTTATATACAAAAATAAGGAAACTCTATTTAATTTAGCTTTTGAATCAATCATAAAATAATATTTTTATCTTTTAAGATTGTTTATTATTCTTTTTATGCTTTTTATCACTAAAATTAAGCTAAATTTTAAAATTTATCAAATTTCATAAATTTTCACTCATTTTTTTCACAAAATTTAGCATGAGGCTTTTGATTATTCTTCATTAATTACATCAACAAATAACATTATAATAAAGATCTATAATTCTAACATCTCAGGCAGTCAACATCATTAAGAAATCTAAATAAAAAGATAAATTTCAATATTATAATATTCATTGTATAAATTTATATACAATAAAAAAATGCTTTCTTGAAAGAAGATATAAAATGTTTAATTTCAGGAAAATTTAGATCATTACCTTTAAGAGTAACATGTACATTGTTAGCCTTAAAATAAAAAGGTTCAATTATAACAAAAAGTTATCAAATAAGCCCAAACTAAATCAAATAATCATATTTTGTTCATTTTATATTTCTTGAAGGTAAAGATTTACTTCTAAGTCCTTTTATTCATTAATTTTTTTATTATGAATAATATTACATATTCTCCATGATCCCTAAATGGCATGCCTACGAGATTTCCTCAATTAGGGGTTAGTTTTGGATAAAGTCCTTACTTAAAAGACTTTATAATGATAAGTGACAAATATGATATCCACTCACATACCATAAAAGCCTTATTCATGAGAATGCCTTAATACACGGTTAGTGGTGGATACAATCATCACTAGAAAGATTTTATGATAGCAGTGATTGATAAGATCTTCACTAATCAAAAATCATAGAAGGTTAAAAGCCTCAAATGGGACAATTATATCAAAATCTTAGTAGGTGAAAATCTTAAATGATACATGTATATCAAAAATCTTAGAATATAAAAGTATTAAATGGTGCATGGACAATAATTAAAATTTTGAATAAACTAAAAGCCTTAAAATATACAAATAGATATATTAAAATCTCAAAAGAATAATAGCCAATAAGAATAAGATATGTGTATCAAAAATATCATAAAACATATGCTTTAGAAAGTGTATAATTTTCATCCATAAATATTATGGAGGGGCAAAACTTTAGAAGGCATAATATTACAATCTTCATTCAAAATAATAGGTATTACTCTCCCATTGGGAGTAATACCATTTGATGGAAACTCAAAAATTCATCACATCAATTGAAGTTATTTGAATAAATCAAAATATAATTTTTTTATGATAGCAAGTTATCATAAAATATCTTGGCAATAAAAATGAGCTCAATTAGATTTATGGTAGAAATAAGGACTAAATTATTTAACAATTAAGATTTATTCAAAAATTAACTAGGCAAAACTAGTGACTTTGTACATCATGTCTCTAGTATTCATTGCCTTATGAAATTAATTTAAACCAGTTTCCTGGATAAAAACGGAGTAGAATTATTTTCGCACTGATGTTCTACATGAATGATGATAACTCTTGGGTAAGGCAAAAATTTCTCTCTTAGTGAAGTAACAGTAGAGCAAGAAATGGTGATGCACATCGCCTATTTAGAAAAATTTTAAGCTCCTACATTGAGGAAGAATGGAGGGTACGAAGAGGGTTTGTACACTTCCTATATAGAATAATGAAGAGCCTCTCTTCACAGGAAAAAAAAATATGAGAAAAGAATGAAAAAAGAGTGAGTTACCCCTCCTCACTAGAGTATTTATGCTTGAGTAGGGGATAAAAGATTAGAATTTTTAAGAATACCTAAAATTCTTAAAGTTTTTTAACTTAAAATAAATAATAATTATTATTATTATACTAGTAATCATAATTAAAAAAATAAAATAATTAAATATAAATATACAATAGAAGAAATATTATTTATATAAATAGAAAATATTATAATTTTGGGTAGGGTTGCTAGCATCCCCCAAGTGCCTCAAAATGCATGGGCACTCTCAAGTAGGGCTGCAAACGAACCGAGTCGAACCGAGTATGCTTTGTTCGTTCGAGTTCAAGCTCGTTTATCATTATTGAGCTTGAGCTCAAGCCAAGCTTAATTCAAGTTTTTAGAATGGTGTTCAAGCTTGAGCTTTTTTAAAAAAATCTTGTTCGAGCTCGGCTCGAGTTTGTTTGCAAACTCGGTTCAGATTGAGCTTATCAAGCTTGTTAACGAGCAGCTCATTTAATGAAATAAATGAGCTTTAATTGAGCCTTAATTGAGCGAGAAACTTGTTGATAAATTATGAAAGCTATATCAATTAAAATTTATTAAGCCTAAATTAAAATTTTAAAAGATATTGTTTACAAACAAGCCTTAATCTTGCTGTAATCAAGCTCCTTAACGAGCTTGTTCACGAGCTTTAAATGATACTGTTCATGAACATAAATAAACTGAACATCAAGTTGTTCAAACTTGTTCATTTAGCAATCAAGCAGTTACATAAGTGTTCAAGCTCGATCGATTAGTTAAATGAATAAACATAAATGAGCTCTAATCGAGCTGAGTCACGAGTAGCTTGTTGAATGCTAGATTCATTTGTAGCCCTCTCAAGTGAGTGCAAGAAAAAATAATACAAGGCACTATGTGTACCACTTGTATGTAGTGCATTGAAACATAGTTTCAGCAAACGATGGCAGGGTACTCATACTTGTATAAACCCAAACTTTCATCAGAATAGTCTTATTAGATGTTTTAAATCCTTATACCTATTTTTTAACATTGCAAAATTGATTTTGACACATTTGGAGCACATCAAACCTTTTTCAAATAACTCTAAACAAATTCAAAGCCAATTTTTAATCAATATTTTGCTCCAATTAGCTTATTAATTTTTTAAAAAAAAAAAAATTATGATTGATTTTTTAATCATGTCATTAAGGAAGTCTACATTGATATCTAGGGTTAATCACATTGTAGAATTTTTTATAACTTCATGCATATATAATATAGTTTGGATCTTATAAATTCAATGTCCAGAATTTGCAACAATGGCGATTTTCTTTTGAAGCCCTAGCCGTGCTTTGTTTTCTTTTCCCCTTCATGGGCGTTCTGGATCTCGCTTTTCTTCTCGACGACTTGGCCAATTTTGATTTCCTTTGAAATGCAAGACTACTGATTATGGATTCTACTTCGGCTCCCCCTCGGGGGAACCCTACATCCTCTCTTGCGGCTGTCAAAGGTATTGAACCCTCCGGAATCTCTGGCTCAAATCCTCCTCATGCCTAAATCCTTCAAAGATGTGCTTGTAAGGCAAAATTTCGTGTGAGTCTCGATTTTATCACTACGTCCTTTCGGGGTGTACCCGCGATCATGTGTGCGGATTCGGTGGTTGAAAAGCTTGCTAAGCCTTTTGAATTTGCATTGGTTGATAAATTTGCACGGCGACGTCCCTCCATGGAAAACATCCAAACCTTTTTCCTAACTTGAAACTTTCTAGTGTATTTTTTGTAGGATTGATTGATTCACGGCACATACTGATTCAACTTTCTAATGATCTGGATTACTCCAGTGTTTTTGCTAGATGCTCGTATTTTATTTTTAATTTTTATATGCGTTTGTTGAAATGGACACCATTTTTTGATATTAAGGAGGAATCTACTATTGTTCCTGTTTTGCTATCTATTCCTAACCTTCGCGTGCATTTTTTTAATCTGGAATTTCTCTATGTTGTGGATGGGTTGTTCGGTCGGCCTCTCCAGTTGGACCAAGTGACCACTTCTAACACTAGACCTTCTGTTGCCCGAATACTTGTGGAATTGGATATAACTAAAACATATCCTAAGGAAATCTGGTTAGGATCAGAAAAATATGGTTATTTACAAAAAGTGGAGTTTGAAAACTTTCCTGTATTTTGCTCTTATTGTAGAATTCATGGGCATGGATTTGTTGATTATTTTGTGGCTCACTCGCACTTAAAGAAAAATCTTGTAGTGTCATCCAAAGCTGCACCGTCCATTAAGGCTCCTTTGAGTGAACCGCAAAATGTTATGGCCTCAAATACACCCGTTCCGATACCTAATAGTCATGAACTTCAGATTCCTAGCCACCAACCCGATTCTAAGGTGGCTAAGGCTGATCATTTGTAGGTTGGCTCGCTTCCTAATAATGAATAGGTTCCTCATGTTGGAAACCATTTACAATGCAACAATAGTGACATTAATGGTACAAATAACAGCTCTGGTTCCCCCATGGTTGTCGATTCCCAAACTAATGCAAATATCCCTACCTCTGTCTCCATTAACTAAAGTCAAGTGAATGCTCTTATAGGAATGGTGATGTGCGTGCCAGAGATAACTTCTACTCTTGATTTAGGTATTTGTGTTTTTCCCAATTCTAATCCCTCATGTGCTTCTTCTAACCTAACCTAAATCCAAAGCTGAATTTACTTGAGAAAACATTGAATTGGAAGAAGGAGAAATGGCCTTCAACCCCTGCACCTCATTTCACCAAACACTTTACTGATCACTCTTTATCTGATGGCGAGGCTCTAGATTTGGCCAATAATTTTCTAACAGTTATAAAAAAGAAAAACAAATCCTCTAAATCTAAATTTCCTAGCTTTGCTAGAGTTACTAGATCTGGCTCCTCTCATCCAAAATAAATGGTTTCTTTCCTGATTTGGAATGCGAGAGGGATAGTTCCCTCTTTGTTTGCAATAGACTCAACAATTTAGTTCGGATCAATAATATTTATTTTTTGGGGATCTTGGAACCTTTCATCCTTTCTTCTAACACCCAATCTGATACTAGAATGATTGGTTTTGATAGTTTCTTTGCTACCTTGAGTAATAAAATTTGGATTTTCTGGAGAAGTCCTTTTGTTTTAAATGTTATGTAGGATTTCCACCAGGTTGTTAATGTTAAAATCACCTTTGATAATTGGTGTTGTTTTGGATCCTTTGTTTATGCCTCTTGTAATAGGTATGGTAGAAGGATCCTGTGAGAAGATCTGGTTAATTTCTCGTCTTCGGTTAATGCTCCCTGATTTGTGGGTGGGGATTTCAACACTATCTCTTCCTCTTCAGAACGTGTTGGTGGAAATGCGCCTAACCTATTCTCCATGGAGGACTTCAATAACATGATCCTGGATTGTCACCTTACCGATCTAGGTTTTATTATATCTCAATTCACCTGGAATAATCACAGACTTTGGCAAAGATTAGATAGGATTCTGTTTAATAACCTATGGATCAATTGTTTTCCTATTACTTATGTTGAACACCTCACTAGAACATTATCCAACCATTCCTCTTTGCTTATCTTTGTTAAGGTTAGTACGGATATCCCCTCTTCTCATATTCCATTCTGGTTTCAAAATATGTGGCTTATGGACGATAGATTTCTGGAGGTGGTTGCTACTAATTGGGGCGATCCTCTCTACCCTGATGACTCTATTGTTGGGATGATGAGATTATGGCTTAAATTAAAAAGACTTAAACAATATCTCAAATGGTGGAACAAACACTGCTTCAAAAAATTTTTCACAAACATCCAAGATTTAGAGCAAGAAGTCATAGTTTTAGAAGAAGCTTCTATTCATGATCCCTCCAAAATTATCTTATTAAACCAAGCCAAAAATAGGTTAACATGCTACCAAGACATGGAGGAGACCTATTAGAGGAAAATGGCTTCCTTAAAAAGGATATCTGATGGAGATAGAAATACCAAATATTTTCATGCTATGGTCAAAAAGAAAAAGGCTCTCAATCACATTAAAAAAAAATTAAAACTAATGATGATAGCTGGTGTTCTAATAATAAGGAGCTTGCAGATTCCGGTGTATCTTTCTTCACTAAACTTCTTAACAATAATGTGATCTATGATGAGTTATCCTGGCCTGAAGTTATCCCTAAGATCATTACTGAAGAAGATAACAATATGCTTACTTCTTTACCCTCTCAATCTGAAATAGCTTCCACTTTATAGAATATGAATACGGATTCAGTGGCTGGCCCTGATGGATTTACGACCTTATTTTTTTTAAAAGTGTTAACATATTATCAAAGAAGATTTGATTAAAGCTGTTTTGGATTTTATTTTAAAAGGGAGTATCCTCCCCAAATACTTTTCTAGCACTTCTATTGTCCTAATCCCTAAAATCGATAATCCGAAACTTTGGAACCACTTTAGGCCTATTAGCCTTTGTACCCCTTTCAATAAGCTCATCTCTAAAATCCTGGCCAAAAGACTAGGCAATTTACTTCCTAGAATTATCTCTTCCAATCATACAAGTTTTGTCAAAGGTCGATCTATCTCTGATAATGTTCTGCTAGCCCAAGAAATTGTTCATGATTTAAATACTAAGGTTCAGTGTGGGAACCTAGTTTTTTAAGCTGGACATTTCCAAAGCTTATGATAACATTGGTTGGACTTTCCTATATAAAATTATGTCTCTTTTTGTATTTTTCAATCATTTTATTACATTAATCAAGAATGGTATTGAGAACTCTTGGTTCTCATTACTTATTAATGGCAAGGTTCATGGTTTCTTCTCTTCCTCTCATGGGATAAGGCAAGCGGATCCCCTTTCTCCGACCCTTTTCATTATTGCGGTGGAATATATCTCTAGAAGTCTTGATCAGATGTTTAATAAAATGACAAACATGTTCTATAAAACTAGGGGTGGCTTTCCTATCTCCCACCTCAACTTTGCGGATGATTTCATTATATTCTGCAATGGATCTACCCACTATGTTAAAAAACTTTGTAAATTCCTTATTCTATTTGGGAGGGAAAGTGGCTTGAAAATTAACCCTCATAAAAGTGGTTTTATTGCTAGTAAGTCGATTTCTCCTCCTAGGATCAATGCTATTAAGAGTTTTATGGGGTTTGTATAGCTTAGTCTACCTATTAAGTACATGGGCACTCTTTTATATTGTGGTGCAAAAAGATCTAACCTTTTTGACGAAGTGATTCAAAAAATTTATAAGAAAACTTCCTCTTGGGAATTTCATTTGCTCTCCTTCGGAGCTAGACTTATTCTGATTAAAAGCATTCTTTGCTCTTTGCCTTTTTATTTGCTATCCACTATTGTACCTACCACTTCTATCATTAAAAAGATTAACCGACTTATTAACAAATTCTTTTGAGGCTCTACCTCATCTTCCAAAAAAATACATTGGGCTAGCTGGTACACCTGTTATGGGCCTTTGAATGAAGATGGTTTATGTTATAAAATTTTAGAAGATTTCATTAAATGCTTTTCATACAAAATGTGGTGAAATCTTAGATACAATCATAGTTTCTGGTCAAAATTTATCCTTGCCAAATACTGTAAGGGTAAACACCCCCTCATTTGTTCTTTCAAACCTGGGGATTCCCAGTGTGGAGAAGACTTTGCAATATTAAGTGGGCTATTGAGAATCTGATCTCCTGGGGTGTGAATTCGAGTTCCTCCTTCTTTTGGCAAGATAATTGGATGGGTTTGGGCTCTATTGACTCCTTGCTCAATACTCACTCTACTGAGAGGCTTAAGGTCCGCCATTTTATTACACATAATACTTGGGATATAGCTCAATTAGTTTCCTATGTTCCCAATGTGATCGTTGACAAAATCCTTAATATTAATCCAACATCCGATAAACCTGACTAAATCATGTTTAAAATTCCTCCTCTAGATTTTGCCTTCAAGGATGTATGGCATACATTCGAGTTAAAGTCAAGAATCTTTAGTTTTTCTAAAATCGGAGTAATTGATCCCTTCCTCTTTCTCGGTTCTAACTTGGTGCATCCTTAAATACTACATTCCTGTTGATGCCACTCTCCTTAAAAAAGGCTTTTATCTTCCATCCAAATGCCAATATTGCTTCCACATTGAAACTATGGATCATGTCTTTGTGAATGGACCTATTGCTGCTAAGGTTTGGAACTGGTATGATAGTATGTCTAATACTCTTCTCTTTGATGGACCCCACTCTATCTTGCACCTTCTAAAAAACTTTCTCTCATGCAAGAAATGTCAAAAGGTGCTTGCTATTACTTTGATGTGGTATATCTGGTGGGAAATAAATGATGCTAAGCATAGTGGCATTCCTATGAACTTCCACCGTATTATTGCTAAAACTAAATGTAAAATTACTTACCTTTATCAAGCTAACCTCCTTACTCCCTCTAGCTTCAAAGGATTCAAGCATCTGGCTCTTAATCTTGGGATTAACCTCCCCTCTTTTGAGGTTGAGTTTACTCATAAAATTATACATTGGATAAAGCCCAATTATCATGTCATTAAGGTAAACCGATGGATCGGTTTCTAATGGGTTTTCTGGTTATGGAGGGATTTTAAGGGACTATAGAGGAAAGGTGATTGCTGCTTTTGTTGTTCCTTTAAGACCTTATTTTGTGCTTTTTGCTGAACTTTATGGTCTTCATTATGCTATTTCGTTCTGCAATCAAAAAGGATTCAAAACAATCTGGTTTGAAATTGATGCTCTCCTTCTCTTGGATTTATTAAATTCAGGAGCTCATGGCAATGCTAAAGTTTTCTATTTATTAACCACACGAGGAGACTTCTTGCCACCCTTGACTACCATATTTCTTATATCTATCAGGAAGACAACTCCTGTGTTGATTTCTTTGCTAATTGGGGTGCAAAATCTTCTTCTGTGAATTTATTCTCTTATGATAATATCCCTTCCCTATTACGGGGGCTTGTGAATTTAGATAAAATGAGTTTGCCTTATGTTAGAAACCTGTAAATTTATATTATTGCTTTTTGTTTTAATTTCTTGGATGGGTGGGGGTTTACCTCCCATTTTAGGTTGGTGTGGTACTCGTATCTTGTCTTTAAGTAGAATGGCTCTCGGTCAGATTGCTACCATGGGAATGATTTAATGTTCTTTTGGGTTATGCTGATATTGTTGTATCATCTTTTGTATTGTGTGCATTTATTAAGTCTTCCTTGGCAGCCTTTCTAGATGTATTCCAAGGCGGGTTCCTTCTATATTTCTAACTGTTGGAATGCTTCTCTTATTCTATATTTTGGTGATATATGTTCTTGTTGGCCTTGTGCTCTTCTTTCAATACCGGATTGTTTCATTTTTCCTTTTGAACGCTTGATGTTTAGGCAATCACTATTTCCTTTTTTTTCTTTGGGTCCTTTATGGAGTTGATTAGTAACAACCTAGAGGTTGTGGTTGTTTTTTTGTTTGGTGTTGTGCGGTTGACTGCTGTTTGGGTTATAAAGACTTCTGCTTTTAAGCATTCCTATTGTGGTAGTGATAGATATGGTTTGAGGGCTTATTTTGGCAAGTATGTTATCATATCTCCATGGCTCTAATGTATGGATATTCTCACTACTTTTGTTATGCTCTGTTCTTATGGAACCGCTCATAGCTGGCGGTATTCATGCAAGCATTTCCGGATTTGGATGTTATTTGCTATCATGCTGACCTTGTTAAATTTTAATCGTCATGATATGAAACTTGGATGGTTGGTGTGCGTGGGTATTCTAATAGTTGTTGGCACTATATGGGCTCTCCAGTTGATAAAGGAATGTTATCTTTCCTTTATCTTTTGAACCTTTGTGGTTTTCTACCCACTGGTTATACTGCTTTTTTTGGCCACACAATCTTCCAATGGATAGAATGTCTCCCCAGGTTTGTTGGCTTGATGGGTGGTTGTCTTCACCCCTTCTTTGGTTGGTAGTTGCATGTATGTTGTATCCCTCCTTTGGTGCTGGATGCACATGTTTGTGGTTGCCCCAAGTTGGTGTGAGGGTTGAGCCCTTCTACTACTCCTCTCTCTTTCATTTGTTATGTTTATTCCTTGATTTAACTCATTTCATTTTAAGGTCTAACTTTTCATCTAGATGTTTGCGATTGATGTTCTTCTCATGCATGTCATTTCTTTCTGGAGGTATAAACTTCTTCAGTCTCAAAATCTACTGTCGCTGGTTAGCTTTGCGGTTTGCACCTATGTCTCTTTTGCTTTCTTTGGTAGTATCTTTTTTTTTTCTGAGTGGGTTGTACTTAGATAGGGGATTCACTCTTTAGGATGATTGTAGCTCTTCGAGCGGTAGATTCTGAGTTTATCCCCTCTTAAGGATCTTGTAACACCTTTTTTTTTAGCAATAAAATTCCCCTATATGGGGTTCCCAAAAAAAAAAAATGTCCGTCATCCAAAAATTTAGTTGATCGAGCATGGCATGTTCATAGTTAAATTATTTAGATGAAATCATAGAAATCAAAAGTGGTTTAATCTAAATCTGAGTGAACCCAAATCAAGCTTTTGAGGTATAATTAGAAGCTTTATGCATTAATTAAAGAATTAAATAATCTTTGGATCTTGCAAGCTTATAGATGCATAAAGTAGCTCGATGAGAAGATTCCAATAAACTAAAGATCACTTAAATCTAAGGCTAATAAGGAACTTAAACTATTGAAAGAAAGAAATATCATTGAATGAAGTGTTTTAAGATTTTAGCTAAATTTATTGAAATAACCCTCCCAAAATTATATAAATAGGACACTATTCCAACATGAAAGGGGGCGAGGAGTGAGAAAAGAGTTAACTCCACACTCTTGCCTAAAATGTTGAAGCTAATGACCACTAGTAGTCATTGTTAACCACTATTAGTAGTTGTTTTAGCATATAAATTGTCATATGACTATTTTATATCCATTATTTCCAAGTTGCTTTTGCATAACAATTATAAATAAGGATAAATAAGTATTCTAAAACTTTACAATCACATAGTCTCTAGTTAAGGAGAAAGTGGAAATTACCATTTAAATACATAGTATATTATTTTCATTTAATCAGCTCTTTGGTTTTTCCTCCTTTTTGATTTTATATGTAGAAATTTTATCATATTTTAGCACTTCTATCTGTATGTATGTTGGATATGAGTATGGAGCAAAAACTTAATTTATACTTATTGTCATGATTTTTCTAACATGCAATAATAAGATAGCTATAAATGAAAATGGATATGATTAGTTATAAATAAAGGTAGTGCATGATTATTTACAAATATAATTATAAAGTTATCTAAAAATAGTAAGTTAGAGGACATCATTAAATGTGCTCAGTTGATGACCACACTTTAATTATAACGATTCACCTCCAACGATTAGAAAAAGACTTAGATTTCAATATAAAAATTTTGAACGGATTGATTGCCCCCTTTATATAAAGTCAAAGGTCATAAAAAGGCAATCCACGGCAATATTGCAAATTGATGTTATATATTGACATAAATGAATGATGATGGTGTTTGATGATGCACGGTATAAGACTTTGGATGTTCACAACAATGAATATCAGACACTAAGTGACAACAATCATTGGAAAATACAATTGGCACAATCCATCTTGTCCGAGTATAAAAGATATGATGATAAAGAAAGTAAAATAAAAGTCAAGAGGCATAGAATCTCACCAATGATTGAATAGTGATTGTGAACATAGGATAGGCTCTATAACTTTCATATAATTCAAGATTTTTTTATTAAATAGTATGCTCAAAATTAGTAATATGATTATTTTATAGGTTTCAGTTAGCTGATTTTTTTTAGGTGAAATATATTACTCAATATCAAAGCATTTTAAATCATTATTTAAATTTAAAAAGTGGTTTCCTTATCATGGGTTGACCCAATAGGATTGTTTGGGTTAGGTTGTCCCAACCAATTAATTCAATATTGATAGTTGTTATTTGGCTACTACTTGCAACAAAGTTTTTAATACTTGAATAGATGGTACCTATTCAAAATTTCTAATGCTAATAGTACATTAGAGTTATAGAGTAAAATATAACTCCCAATTTGTCAAAACTAATTTTATGATGTTGTAGGAAATAATTCTTTTATTAGTAAAAGTGTTGATGATAAGAAATTATCATAGTATGAATTGTTTATCTTGACTATAGTAATCGAACACCATTAATGGCTTACAAAATGGTGACTTGTTAGATTCATAAGAACTTTGAGAATTTTTGATAATCATGTTATAGGATGCTAAAAAAATAATGAAATTTTACTAATTTTAAGCAAAATATTTTTCTTGAATGAAATGACATAATGCCATAAATGGCTCATAAATTTGTAGTCAATGGAAATAATAGCTTCTAAAAAAATTCTAATTTGGATATTTTTCTCAATTAGCTGTGCATAATTCAACCACCTTATCATAATCTAAATGTTGATTTGAAGACCTTAGTGACTAGAATTTGGAGACAGTTTTTGCTAGCCTATAGGAAAACATTTAAGGCCATCTTCAACTGTAGACATGAGGCCTACATAAGATGTGCAGTTTGATTGTAAGGAAGCACACCTAAACCTATTTATCTAGTCCAATACAACCGAATTAGATTCATTTCAATTTGGGTGGTTCATGTTCTAAATGTGCTACTAATCATGTAATTTGGTTTCATTAAATTAATCTATCTTTACCAATTTGTATAGACTATAAATGTATTAAACTAAGTTTTAGTTTTTTTAAATTTATTTTAATCATTTTTGTGGATCTAAAGGAGTTTGTAGGACATCTAAACTAAATCAAATGAATTTTGTGAATCATATCAATGATATTTTATGAGAGAAAGTTAAAATCACTCAATTCTCTTCAATTGAATAAAATTAGCTTTTAAATTTGATCTCTCATATAAAATGAATTGGATGATGAAGATTTCTAATTTTACCTCAACACTCAAATTAACATCAACATTGAAGAGAACTAGTCGACCTTCTTTCTATTGTATTACCATTAAAATAGTTCTTGAAGTATAAGATCAATTACATATTTTCCCATCCTTATATCCAACCATTAAAGAGAAAATGGCCAATTATGGCTTTTCCTAGACTCTTTCACCATTAACTTGTGCTTAATTTGTCTACTATATTTAAAACATAACACCATATCGCCATAATTATCGTAACCGTCTTCATTGGATTTTCTAAAAAAATATCGCTATCTTAATTGAGTAGACGCTAATTTGACATATGAGCAAATCATGCTAAATTGATTTCTTAAGTTTTCATCAAGTCTTATCAAATCATGTTGTTGCACCCCTTGATTTTTCCTAAAATGTTACTAATTTTGGTTTTAAATATTCTTAAAAAAAAATTTAATCAAACAAAATTAAAATTTTTGTAAATAAATTTTATTTCCTTCTATGCTAGCCATTACATACTATATATTATATACTAAATATAATTCCATAGCAGGAAAATACATAGCCCTAAAATTTAATTTTCTTTCTAAATTTAGAGGGAGTAAAGTTAGGCCGAATCTATTGTCTCATTCCAAAAATAATATGAACAACATAAAGTCATCAGCCCTCACTATTAATATGTTAGCTCTTTGATTTCCTCCGACTTGACAATCTTTGATAATTCAGATATTAAAATACAATTCAAACTTGAAACATCATGTTTGGTGAATCGATCAAATATCTAGAAGTTTTTTTTTAAATATTTAGTTTTTTTTATAATTTTTAAATCAATCCTTAATTTTTTTATGCTATAGTTAGTAAATTTACTATACTCTTTTGCAAAATCTCACAATATTTTTATGGTTACATTTTTAATCTAAGATGTAGTAATTGTTAAACACCATCTGTCTAATTTTGATTTTGATTTGTTAGAAAATTTATTCATATGTTGAAATTGATTTTTTCAGATCTTAAATTTGGATAGAAAATGTTGCTAAAGTTTCAATTTGTGATCTACAATCTAAAATCAGTAGTTATTAAAGTTAATTTCCTTTTGACTTCTTCATTGAATTTATTCTTAGAGGGCTTATGTTTGCTAAAGTTATTTTTATTTTGAATTTATGTGTGATTATATCTAGATGATAAGTCATCTATTAATGAGAGAATATTTAAAATGTGAAACATAAATTTGTTTTGACATGTTATTTTCAATGCTAAAATCATTGAAAGTAAGGCAAGCTCGTACTTAGTGATGATGAGAACAAGGATGCCAATGTGATAGCCAATGGTAGTGGAGGACAAGGAGGTGGTAGTGGTGGTCATGTACTTTGAATTTTAATATATTTTTCAAATAAAAATAATTTTCCTTGAAAGAAATGACTTGGCGAGGTGATGGGATTGAGGTATTTGTGGCAAAAAAAACTCGGCTACTATTTATGCTGCACAACAAATATCATTGTGAGAACATCTCAAAAGCTTACAGACTTAGATGATCTTTATAGTCTTAATTTTTGAATTTTAATATTACCTCATCAATCTAAATCAAAAGTAAGAAGCCAAACATTAAAAGAGTTTAGATAAATTATTCTAAAAAGGAAACCCCAAATGAATAATTAATCGCAAATAAAAGAGGTTAGGGCTCTACTAAAAATGTGTAAACGAACCATAATTTGTCATGTAAAAAATAATAAAATTTATTAAATTCATCTGTTTTCAATTATTATGACCAATTTATTGATTTTTAATAAAAATGTAAAATATATGTTTGAATTTTATTTTAAAATTTGAATGGCATTATTAAAAATCGAGGTTTAATAGTAAAGAATAAATAAATATGTAAAATTTAGATGTTGCATAAAAGTTTCATAAAAAGTACTAAGATAAATTAAACTCACCTTTCTTAGATTACATATCAATTACATAATTAGATGTTATACTATAGATTAATCTCAATTCATTAAATGCCTAACAAAAAGATTTTCATGAGCTTAATTAGTTCAGACTCAAACTTATGACCTCAGCTTAATTCTCATTGAGCTCTTTAGCTTGGTGCGTAAGTTTTAAAAAAATAAAATAAGGTATCTGATTTTTTTCTTATACTATTATGATATGTTTAATATCTCTAATTTATTTTCTTTAAATTATAATGAAGTATTTTCAATAATTGTGCTCTTCTTACAATTAGTTGCTATAGCCACACACAAGGCTTTGAAGGCGTGTCACTCTAAACTCTTTCGAATTTTGGATTCTTTCATGGCATCACAAACAAAATCAAACTATTTTTTTTTCTTTATGGCTCATAAATATAGAGGCGAGAAGTATTTATTTTCTACAATTACTAAAAAATTAAAACATTTTTGCTTTGAATATAATTGATAACTATTATAAAAAAAAAATAAACTTGATACAAATCCTAAATATAATTCACTTATAATTAAAACATTTTTGCTATCTTCATAATCGTTTTTAAGGCTAGCCAATATTTCATCATACATTGCAAACATTTTTTTTTCTACGTATCAAATTAAGTCTCATCATACTTGAATATAAATATTCTCCAAATAAATAACAAAGTTAAGATGACCATTTCTTTGACGTCTATAACCTTTCATTAATTATCTCGATAAAAATCGCTTTCATATTGATAAAATATGTTATTCTTCAATCAGCTTTTAAATAAAATATTTATCATTAGTACTAATGACAATCACAAATGAGTTCACAGTCAACTAGAAAGAAATGAGTGAAAACATATAAAGAAAAGACTATATATCCTTTGTTTCTATTCAAATGAAAATAGATTTACATTCAAATGCTGTATAACATGAGGGATTTAGCACAGGACCTACTATACTAAGGGCGACACTTAATAAAGTAATTAAAACTTTCTTTTGCCCGAAACAACACCTACTAGTCCGAATGGAGTAGAAATCAGAATGCTGCAACAAAGCTTCATCATCAAATATAGTCACAAATGTTGTACATTTAAACTTGTTTTGATCAAGTTATAAATTAATAGTTATGAGATCAGTGATAAATAAAGACATCGCATTATTAAATATAGATCTATTTCGTCTTAAAAAAATTAGTTATTGAACGGAAAAAAGATCATAAGCTAGATTAGAGCTTCTGATCACATCTTTAAAAATTAGAAATGTATCATATGAGCTATAGTTCTTTAATATCTGCTCATTTAATATAAGAAGATTTTGTTAGATGAGCTTTTTCTTAATCTAACGAAGAATACATAAACTTCGATCAAAATTATTTGTAACATTTTTCTTAGATGTGATTTAGAATCATCACCTTCATAAAAAATTATGATTGTTCTAAATAATTATTCCAATAATTTTGGAAGGGAGGATCCCCTTGAACTAGTCCGCTCTTCAACTTAAGAAAAAGCTGTATATATATATTTTTTTTCTATTCAATGACTATTTTCATGAATAATCATAAAAGAGAAGATAATAAGATAAGATAATAAAAAGGTCAAAAAAGAGATAATAATTAATGCAAATATTGTTCTCTTTTATGTGCGTATATTTAATTCTCATTTCTCTTTTTCTGCTAAAAAATTTAAGATGATAGAAATTAAAATAATATAAATACATAAGTAAAAAAGTTTAAAAAAGGAAATAAACACATAAGAAGCATTATATTTATATTTAAAAATTTTATAAACAAAAAACTATGACGAATCGCTCAATCAAGAAATAGTTTCACTTGTACAAGTTCTTGATTATAATAATTTTAATTATTAGAAAATTTGAGATTTTAATATAAAAATTCAACCGCGTAGGACTATCACCATGGAAGGGTAATGAACATCAATATTGGTCACCGAGAATGAGAATGAATGGCAGCTTGTAACTATCACTATCACCTTATGGCCTTCGAACAAGCGATATTATTATTATTATTATTATTATTATTTTAAAATACTAATCGAAAAACCATAAAGTATCTGAATCAAATTTGTGCTATTAGAGATATTACGTTCTCAATTAATCAATGGGCCACAAATACTTTCTCAACGCAATTAATTAGAGATGAAGGAATTAGGCCTAGTTAAAAAAAATCCTTAGTCTAATAATCAATAAGGATAAGATTGCATGAACAATAAGGTTGTCTTAAGTAGAATATACTGAAAAGGTCCTTCAGATATTCAACATGAATAAGAAAAAGTTAGTTTGCACACTCTTGGTTAGTCACTTCAAGCTATCTAAGGAACAACCGCCAAGTCTGAAACCGAGCATGGAAAAATGGAGAGCCATATACTTTAGCAGTCAAAGTTTTATGTATGTCCTAATATGTACAAGAATGGATATTGTACATATAGTTGGAGTCGAACTAGGTACATGAGTAACCTAGACAATAATTAATGGGAGGTGGTTAAGTGGATTCTAAAATATCTGAGAGGAATAATCAACAAGGCACTTTACTTTGGAAGTTAAGGGATTGAACTACAAGGAAATGTAGATTCAAATCTTGCAGGAGATCCGATGGTAGGAGAAGTATACGGTTACATCTATACTTTGGGAAACACAATAGTGAATTGGATTTCTATACAAATGATTGTTACACTATTCACCATGAAATTGAGTACATCATGAAGGCTAACAAAGAGATGATTTGGCTATAGATCATTTTGGTAGAACTAAGCAGAGACAAGAGAATGATAAACTTCATAGTGATAGTATGAGTGACATTCATCTAGCCAAGAATGCTATAATTTATGAGATGAAGCACATAAGATATAACTTTATATGATCGCTTTTAGAAGATGAGTAATTATCTCTAGAAAAGATTCAAACTACTTAGAATTCTACAGATATGCTGACAAAGAACTTGACTATTGAGAAACTAATGCTACGCTTAGATTTGGTTGCGTGATAGTAATATAAGTCGCACAACAACTTTTGACTATGATGAGTGTCAAAGTCTAGAGGAGGACCAAAATTGTTCCCAATTAGTCTTTAAGTGTGAGATTCTATGCGAGCTTGATTGTGTTGATCAATCTAAGATGAAAAGTAAACTCAACCCTTTCTTCACTGGTTGAGTTGAAAATATAGTGCCTCAGAGCTTTGACATGGAGGTCTTGGTTCAGAGACAATGAATGTGGTATCTTGACACTAGAAAGACAATACTATGACACCAAGATATGCAGATTTATATCAAAATGATAGAGAAGACATCACCCTGCATTGTAATAATAATGCCTCGTTGATGCAATAAGCAAGGTTGTAGTGCTACAATCGGGGCGCCAAAGACTTAAAACAAAGAGACCAACACCATGACATTGCAAGATTAGTGTCATAGCGCTAGAACCCACACAAAATAGCCTAGAGGATGGCGATGTCAGCACCTTGGTGCTAGGGTCGCAATGTTGTGATGCTACGAAATGGGAGATTTTGTATTTAGGCATTGTTTGCATTTTTTTTGTTATTACTTTTTGATATTTTTCTCCACTTTCTTATGAGTATAAGCAGAGAGTGTGTGCCCTAGTATGTGAGAAGCATGGAGAAGCTTGAGTTAAGTGTAATTTGTATTATTATTCTTATATCTTGTAGTGAATTTCTTGGTATAGTGCGACTCAATGGTTTTTCTTGTTCTTAAGTTTTTTCATATTAAATCTTTTGTCCTTGTAATCTTGCATTTTGACTACTTCTATTCAACATTTTAGTTCAGATCTTTTAAATCTATTTTCTACATTTTTAAGTGAATCAATCTTCTATCATCTTATTTATTTATTTATTATTGTTCTTGTGTGGTCCATTATCGAGAAGCTGCTTGAGGCTGAAGGGTGCGTGCTTTATTTGGAGTGAACTCATGAGTCAAAGAGTCGAGCCACCCTATCAAATCTCTTCTTCCCCAATTTTGGATCTGAAACTCCCCAAATCTCAAACTCATCATTCTCTTTTAATACTTGAATTTTCCAAATTAATTAAACCACTTTCGCTAACCTTTTAATGAAATAATATGCTTTGGCCAAAAATATTATATTTAGAAAAAATATTATAAATTTTTATAAATAATTTATTTTTTATTAAATTTTATGTTTAAGTTAAAAGTTTGGGGCCGAATGATTTATTTATATCTTGATGAGAAAACTTATGCCTCAATTTTAGGTATGAGATGTTATATTTGAGTAATATAACTTAAATACGTTAGATGTCCTAGGAGTGATCATATAATGCTACTTGTAATGTTAATTATTATAAGTTGATGTTATCCTTTTAAATTTGAATTTATTTGGTGGAGTACCTCTGTTAAAGATTAGGTGATGGGAGCATAAGTATGCATGCAAACACTAATGGATCAAATCTAAATTAGTGTTTAAACTTTTGATTATATAAATTCATTATTCAACATACACATATTAGTGCAGTATATGCATGCATTAATTCAAATCGTGACAAGATAAGAAGAGGAAATAGAATAAAGAAATTAAATGCTATTTATGTGGTTGACATAGTCATTCTTCTAAATGTTGTATTGCACACGAACAGCTTCATGAACTTGAATTTTATGAATGTGTGAAACAAACTCATATAGAAGTCCTTCTAAATTCAGATTTTAAGGAATAATAATCTAAAAATTCTTCTCTTTTTTTGAAGCTAAAGAATCATGATTTAGAATTAGAATGATGCTATAATAGTTGTAATTAAACTAATTATTATAAATTAATAGTAGAAATGTAAGAGATATATATATCATAATTGATGATCAGATGAATTAAATTATCATGACTCTATCTTAAATGCCAAATAAAATAAAAGAAAAAAGCTAGAGATATATTCCTTCCAAATAAAAAATATAATTTAACCGGAAGAAGATTTTCTTATATATATAATGAAAAATATTTATTATCATATAGCTAACAAAAAATCTTCTTCTCATACTACTATAGTAGATCTAAAGGCTAAGATTTATTCCATTAATGAAGAGATTGCTTCATTAGAAGTATCACTCAAATTTATGAATAATAGACTTATAAATTTAGAATTAGAAAATCATAAAGATTACTATTATAATAGGGAAGGTTATCCATTAGAAAATACTCATGAAGAACAATGAGGTTTTGTGTTCTCTTTTTGAAGCTATTATGCAAAAATGATTTATAACAATTCAAATAATCATAAATAAAGAATATCTATTTTTTATTGTTAGTGAAGCAAACATGAACCTTACACTTTAGATAAGATATTTTCATATTTTGAGGATTCTTATCCCATGATAATTAAGACTTCCCAACACCCCTTTCCTAGAATTATGAGTTGGAATGCTTTCTATTGTTGGTAAGTTGGTTGACATAAAGCAAAGTAGAGAAGATAAGTCCCTACATTTTATTATTAATAAATTGCTTTTAATAGATTTCTCTCAATAGGTGATCCATGTTTTGAAGGTTATCAAGCATGTTTTGTGTGGTGTTATACTAAATTACTATATTTGGCTCCTGTAATAATCAATCACAAATTATTAATTAATATTAATATAGTCAAATAAACACCCATAAGGGTGTGATCTTCTATTAAATATTTTGTAATTAAAATGACTAAGGGATTAATTAATGTTTAGTCCATTTTATTGGGGTTGTCAATTTAACTTTCTAACATCATTCTTGCTGATAAAAAAGGCGTTAGATATGAGTTTCCATTAATTTCAAGTATATTAAAAATGACATATCAAAAAGTAACATTCACTCTATTTAAAATTATTTTCAATAAACATAAGCCCTCCAAGATTAATTTCTACATAATGAAGCCATAATTAAATTAACTTTAATAAAATTGATTTTAGATTCTAGGACACAAAATGAAACTATTGTAGCATTTTGAATTGAGATTTAGAACTAAAAAATTTAATTTCAAATATACATAAATCTTCTTATAAATAAAGATCAACAGATTCATTTCAACATTTATTACATCTTAAATTAAAATATGCTCACAAAATATTATGAGATTTGATAAAAGAATATAGCACATTTTACAAGTAAAGCATAAAAATTCAAAGATTGATTTAAAAATTATATAGAGAAACTAGGGATTATGAAAGAAATTCTTTAAGATATATGATCAATTCATATCAAACTTAATGTTTTAAGACTAGCATATTTTGATATCTAAATTGTCAAATATTTTGAAGTCAGAAGAAATCTAGGAGCCTACATATTAATAGTGTAGGTCAATGACTTTCTAATAGTTCCTATTATTTTTCAGAATGAGTCAATTGATTTCACTTAATTTCACACCTCTCTCTTTTGGAAAATAATTAATTTTTATTATAATGTGTATTTCATCTATGGAATATATTTAGCAATTAATATTTAGTGTAAAATGGCTAACTTAGAAGGAAATCAGATTGGAATTTAAAAATTAATTATATTTAAATAAAATCTACTTTAAATTATTTAAAACCCAAATTAATAAGATCTTAGGAAAAATAAAGGGTTAAAACTCAAGAAATCATTTGAGCATTGGTTGCTTGTAGGTCAAATCATGGTATATTATACTAGTGATAAAATTTTGAATAAAATCAAATTAAGATATTTACAATGGTTATGGTGATATAACATTAGGCATTAAATATAGTTGTCGTAGTCATCATAAGTTAATGGTGAAAGATAATAAGAAAAAATAAAATTAATCATATTATGTGTGCTTGTGCTAAATAAGGAAGAGAAATTATATAATTGATATTTTACTTTAACTAACTTTAATAATAACGACAAAAAAGGTAGATATTGATATCTTTACTTATAATGATAATCGAAGTGTTGAAATTTAATCAAAGTCAATCAAGTCCTTTTATATGAGATAATTTTAAAAGCTAGTTTCATTCAATACAAGTGAAGTGAATGGTTTTAATTTGTTAACTCTCTCTCTCTCTTGAAATATTTTGTATATGTTTCACAAAATTCTTTTATTTAAGCATAGATGCCTATGAAAATTATTTTATATTAAAACATCTTAAATAAATTTTAAAAATATTAAAAATTGTTGAAGTAACTTGTAATCTAATTAATTGTAGTTTACATAGTGTAATTTAAAGAGAATAATTTAATGGAGCCAACCATTATATTATTACTAGCACATTTAGATCATGAACCACTCATATTAGATTAAGTTTGATCCGATTAAATTGGACTAGTTCACACCAGTTTATGTTAGGTTTCATTAGAAGCAAACTACACAACTTATGTTTGCATATCCAAGGGTCACAATGGACTTAACTGTTTTTGGTTTGCATGTTGGCAAAGACCATCCTCAAACTCGATCATCAGTAGGGCTTTGATTTTACTTTCAAATTGTGATGAGGTGCACTAAAATACACTTAATAAATTGAAGAAAATTTCCAAATCAAAATGTTTAGAAGCTATTACTACATCCATTGGCCACAAACTTATGAGCCATCTATGGCATAGATTCATTCCCTTGAAGAAAAATGTTTTTCTTAAATAGGGAGGAATTTAATTGTTGTTTTCCAACAATCAATAACTTGAATAAAACTTTCTCAAAAAATTTATGAGTACTCCAACAAGTTACCAAATTGTAAATCATCATAGACATTGGATTGCTCAAGTTAAGATGAACATATCCATATTAAAACAATCTCTTATGAGTACTCCAACCATATTTTTTTTGTTTATTGCTAACCAAGGTATGTCCTACACCTTTGCAAGATTATTTTGGACACTATTGCACTAGTAGCATCAAGAATTTTGAAGAGGCACCCTCCATAAATGGGTCAACAACTTTATTGCAGGCAGTAGACAAATAACAAGTATCGACATCTATTCAACTACATGGCTACTTGGACCCAGATGACTCTATTGGGCCAACCTATATGAGGCCATCCAACCACTTTTTAAAAGTAATAATGATTTGAAATTGCAGGATAATTAACAAAAGTTTGATAGATCTTATTAAAAAAGGAAAAAAAAATTAGCATTCTCGAAACTTATAATATGATCATATTACAAATTATGATAAAAAAAAATTTACGAAGAAAATTCTTGAATCATATGAAAATTTTAGAGCCTATCCATGTTTACGATCTTTAGTTGATCATTCATGATATTTTATAAGTCTAGACTTATCTTTTACTTATTTTGTCACACAATCATTTCTATTAGGAGAAGAGGGATACATCAATTATCTTTTCCAATGATTGTTGTCACTTACTGATTAATGTTCATCATTATCCTAAATCCAATGTCTAATGTAGACGATCATCAAACACCAATCTTATCATCCATCAATGTCAAAGCGTACCACCCATTTATATTATTGATGATCATTGACTTTCTATGGCCTTTGACTTTTCATAGAAACAATCTAATTAAAAATTTTTTATTGAAATCTCATTTTTTTTAATCGTCGAAGGTGAATCATTGTTAACAACAAATATAAAGCAACTATATTTAACTGAATTAATGCATCATAGAATATATTTTTTAAACTCCTTTTTACAATTTATCAATGAGATATCACTTTTATCTCTATCAACCTAAACTATGGCTTTCAAGTCTTATGGTGAATGTGAAAGTTGGATGCTGCGAATTGTAACAATAATTATATCTATCAACTTTGATCTTCCTGCCATTAAAACTAAAAAAATTCAAAATACAAAATTTTTCATCGAAGTTCATAGCCTTGGGAAAACCTATGGGCCACTATCGTTGAAAGACAATGTGGCACAATTGTTTAAATTAATTTATTTTAATTTAAAATTCATAAATTGAGATATTAAAAATATAATTAAATTACGAGAATAAAGATAAATATATTACTTCATTTCTAAAACTTATGTTGAAATAGTTTAATTTTTTTTAAATAAATCTTCTTTGAAAAGTGAATAAATCATAATTAATTATTAATTACATTCATTTAATATTTAGTATTAAGATGCAAACTTTAATGTTTGTTATGTTATAAAATTAAAGTGTATATATGTATTTAATATATATTATCAGACTCAAATAAATTTATATATGAAATATTAGATTAAGTTAAAATTATTAATTAATATAAAATTTTAAAAGATTAAAAAAATATGAATTTCAAATTTTAAGATTAAATTTTTTTTTGAAAGTATTTTATTTATATTTTTAGTTAATATAATTTATTAGTACGTAATTAATTCTTTTCTTGACATCTAAAAATTAATGTATTTTAAAATATATTAAATATAGTTTTTAAGGAATTAATACTACTTTTATATGTGTAATGTAAGATCTCCTTTAAATGTGAAATTTGTATACAAAAAATTATAATATTTAATAATGTTGTCCTGAATGATATATTCACGCAAATCCTAACGAAATAAAAATGTAAATCCTCTTCAAAATATGTATTTTCATACATATATTTCTAGAACATATAGAAATTTAATCATGCAATAATTATAAAATAAAATAAAAAAAAACAAAAAAAAAAATAAAAAAAAAAAAAAATAAAAAAAAAAAAAAATCATGCAATAATTATACACTTGTTCATATTGTTGCCAATTTTATTCACCAAACCAATTATTTGGCATGCATATATTTAGTTTCACCTATAAATAAGAGAGGAACCAGGGCTGTTTCAGACGAGAAATATTTTATGAGATATAATTAGAGGCGAAGTGATGAGGTTATAGGTATTGGGAGGAAGAGAAAGAAAGAAGAATGCCTAGAGAGAGTTTTTAAGAGAAAAGCTTTCATAATCCAGCTTTAATTGTGAACTTCTCTTATAATCATCAAATTTTGTAGGTAAATTGTTAAAATAATATTTTTATTATTTCTATGTCAATGCAAGTTATGTATCATAATTTTGAATTTATTTATCTATGCACTTTAATGTATTTATTTCTCTTATTGGTTATTTTGAATAATTTAAAGGTATTATAAAATTGTTGTTGCTATATTTAAGAATCAAGATTAGCATAAAATTATTCAATTGATAATCTAAAAAAAAAATTTTGTAATTTTTATTTATCATAATGTCATTTCATAATATGAGTACATTTTAAATAAATATGATTAAAATAGTTTTAGTATTATTATTATTTTTAAATATTATTTAATTATATGAGAATATGTTAGAGAAATTAAATATGTTTAAAGAGCTTAAGAAGTTACTTGTCTTAGTATTTAAAAATAAAAGTATATATTAAAGCATGACAATAATCATCATATATTTTATTTCTTTAAATTAATAAATTCTATCAAAAAATTGAAACTAACAAATGCTGGTTCTAACCGTGCATATGAAAGAGATTAGAGCAATTGTTGAAATAACAAATTTGTGCCCCTACTTTTTGCCTTCAACAGTAAGTTCTGGATACTTCCTTCTTAGATGTTCATACATTTTACGATGTGTATTACAATGGTACACAGTATCCTTCTGTTGTTGTAGATTACTTAGTTTAAAACTTATATACTTCAGATTTTGAAAACCTTGATTTTTCTTTCTGAGCAGATTCCCAAAGTTTCTTGATAGTATTTGAACTTTATCATCATGAAAATGATGTCATCACTTATATCACCATCATCATACAGGCAATTACTTTTCTTTTCACTCTCTGTTGGGAACCTTCATTTAGGTCCCTTTGAGCATGTACAGTTCATGTGCTGTAAGAGAACCAAAACGTTGATGAATGTAGGCTTCAAAAACTCACATCCGACCTCTCGATGAAGAGAGTTTGATTTATATCGGTCAAATTTTAGAAGGGCAAATGGAACAGTAGATAAAACACTACCAAGAGATTTTGTCCTTATTTTGTGAGGACTTTAGATATGGTTCTAGGTTTTTTATTGGCGCAAGCACCTATAGTTAATTACTCCTCTCAATTCTGAGTGAAAACTTTCGATTAAGGATAATCATTAAGTCGGTAAATGCATAGCATATAGTAGCAGTGAGTGAAATTTTATAATTATGAATTCATCATCATTAGCTTAAAGCAGATGATTATGGAAATGATGACGTGCCCAATCAATATTCCATGGTTCCGTCATCCCGGACTGTCGTGGTCCCTAGTCTACTCACTATAGGAAAAATACTTTCAGCAGTAGTATTTATGACCTATAACGGAGATTAAAACCACAATAAAATTATTTGTTGCAGTTTTAAAATTGCCACAAAATTGCATTTTTTCTTTCACCACAAAGCCATTCCGCATTCTAAACTGGCAGAAAAACTATTGACAGCGATATTTTATGACGGTTATAACTGCCACTATTATTATTCTAGTAGCAATGAAAACCACCACAAAGGTTGCAGATTAGTGGTGGTTTAAACAACCATAATGGTCCCAACCGCCGCAAATCACCCAAATTGTGGTGGTAATAACCGCCACAAATAGTCCAGATTTTTTTAAAAATAAATTTAAAGCTCATATTTCTCTATATCCATTCGTGTCATTCAATTTAACAATTACAAAATAAGCAAATAAATTAGAAAACTATATACTGAATATATATATATATATATCACACAACTTTTAAAGTTATATTTGTGTATTAATGAATGAGAGCACTATATTACTTGATATTAGAAAATTGCTCCTCCATCAATCAAATAATATAAATAAACTTGCTCGACTAATGGATAAGGAATTATGCTTGTACATAGATATCATCCCAAGTATGTCAACCGAATAATTAGAAAATAAGCCAACCATATATAACAAGAATAAACAACTATGTCAACCAAATAAATAGATAATACTCCATACACAAAATATCATCCAAACTAATGATTGCCTACTGCTAATACAAATGATCAGATAATCAACTACAATGAACAAATAATTAGAGAATAGTTCAACTCATATAACAACTATCAGAAACATAAAACATGAAATAAGAAACAACCGTTGCATCGCAGTTCTTCTGCATGATCAGTCTTCATAAGATGGTTCAATGTCTCCATGTCAATATAATTTAAATTGTATTAACAAAATTCTATTAATGATCATTCCAAAAAAAATTATAAATTGAGAATTTATGTACCATGTGTGAACTACCACGAGGAGTATTGTGCATCTAAAATTGTTGCATAAACTGCCTTATCTCATCTCTCAAAGAATTGAAATTTTTAATTATGATTTTATTGACCTCATCTCCTCTTCCGGCCTAACAAACTGAGCAATGCTGATACCTCCACTGCTCTCTCCTATGGTGGTAGTGCTATGAGGAAAGTACCAAGTTGGGGTGGCGCCAAATCCTTGTGTTCCTACTCTTCCAGGATGTTCAGGACCCATTACCTTCATAAAAATTCTTTCATAAGCCTCGATATTCCCATCCTCTAGTGTCAACCCTTCTTGTGCAATAAGTTCACACTCTTGCTCCTAGGTTAAGAAAGTAAATGTAATTAATTTTAATTTAAATAATTATACATAAGAAAATTGTAATTAATAATTTTAATAATACTCATCTAAGTCTAGCATTCTCTGAAGACTAGGAGCTATCCTTATGCATTCTACTAACTCTCCATAACTGAAGACTATCTTAAATAGCTTGTATAAGTATAAAAAAATAATAAAAGTTTCAAACTATTTGTAATAAGTAATAGAGTGACTTCTCATATCATCTCCTTTTGTTTACGAACAGAGCTCACACAACCCATTGTGTGAGGGACATGTCTATTTTTTTGCATTCTCACTATTCTTGGTTGCCCTCTCCTATAAAAAATTTATGTATGTTATTTAGATATAAACAATCTTAAATATAAGTAAACCACTTACTTGGTCTTCTAGTTGTGAAGTTGTGTCACTAGCTAACACCATTGTGTTGCATCAACTCATGGAGGGACAAATTCCATAATATCTTCAATTGGACAACTATCCAGTACACCGCCTTTAGACTAGTCTTGTGAGTTCTCCATTTAACTCCAAGTGATTGAAGAATCCATTGTCGAATGTGTTTAGAAAATTCAAATTTAGATTGAAATAAAATCTTATTAGCAAACTAAAATTTAAAATTATAAGTTAATGATGTATTGAATATACCTCCACTTCTACCAACATCTTTTTCTTGAAGGGCTCCATACCCTTATTGCGCTAATCTTGAAAGGATATTGGTGCCAATATTGGATCTCATGCAATAACACCCAACTAATAATATCGATTCTAGAATACTACAAGGCACACCATTTTCATTGACTTCAATGTGGACCCTTGTGCCCTGGTGGTAAATTTTGAATATTTGTACAAGTTATATGACCTCTATGCTTTACCAAAGTTCCCTGATTATCTGAAAATAGAATTATATTAGAAAGTGTGCAAGGAACTGAATTGTATTAAACTAAACTGTATTAGAGAAAGACATTAATTTACAAAAGGCTGCATACTAATAAGCCAAATCCAATCATATTGATGTGTTTCCTGTTGTCCTTGACCATGAAATGAATGAATGTTGGTTCTTGGTTGTCAGTGTACTCATCCTCATGTGAATCTGGGTGAACTGGAGTAGATGGAGAATATGTAATTCTACTAGATGATCTACTAGTAGAACCGCCTCTAGAGATAACCTTTTTTTGCCCATCTTAACAAGCTATCTCCTATCATTTCTGTTAAAACAAAAATAAGAAATATTAGGTATGAAATTATATGAATTACTAAGGTGCAGTAATAAAAATTAAAAAGAGTACTAAATTGGAAGATTATGTTTACCTTTGATATAAGAGTACTAAATTAGACCATTTCCTCTCTAGTTTAAGAAATACTTGTGTCAAATACATCCATAAGTTTGACTTTCAACATAGTTCCAATTTATAAGAGTACTAAATTAGACCATTTGCTCTCTAGTAGAAGTAATATTGTGGAGTTTTAATTTGGAGTCGTTGTGGACACCACGTAGATCTTAGGGGATACTTATTGAAGTGATCGGGTACATCATTAAGGTATGATGTACTATCTCGAAAGATAGAAACATCACCCTATAATAGACTTAATCACCCACTAAGGACTCCTGAGGTAAACGGGTCTTCATATATATCAAAAATCTTTCCCCTACTTTACATGAAAAAGTAAAGCATGGTTTATTTTATGTCAAGTTCTTTAGTTCTCTATGGAAGCAAGCTTCCATAGTTAATAACAACCTAAGAAATGAGAATTTTCTAAGAGTACTCTCGATTAAAATAGTCAATCAATCATCTTCAAAGACTTCAAGGTTAGACTATCAAAGGATTGTGTAATTTTGGAAATCAAGTGGGAAGGTTCAATTTGGAAAGACTTGCTTTTGGATTCCAAAGGAAGATAAGTAAGGAGCACTCATGATACTAGAAAACCTATTAAGCACTCCAGTCTATCCTATGGTGAGGCTTCATATGTTTGAATGAGAGAGCTTATTTTAATTTGAGTTAGAATTTTTATTAGAATGCTAGGGCTTATATTCCATCAATATTGTGAAAATGCTTAAGAGGTGAGGACTTACACTAGTAGCCTGAAGGAAACAAGCAATCTCAGATCCTAAATATAGGAAGCTTTAGAACAAGCTAGAAGTACAACCTAAATCTAAGCGAAAAATGGGATATGGTTTCCTCCACAAGAGAGGGTAAACCCATCCCGACTCTTCTAGATTTACAATTGCTTGGAGTGGCCGCTAGCTAACACCTTTTACAATTTAAAATCATGTAAGTTGGTCTTATGTAATTGGAAGATAGCTATGTTGTTATTTTATTAGGAAATGAGACTAGAGTCCTAACTCACCCCCTAAGAGAGTAGATCATGACTGACATGGAGACATGACTTAGAATAAGATGCAAAATTTTACAAATTCTTGATATCATTTTGGCACATTCATTTAGACAAAGGCTTGGGATAATTATGCCTAAACGCATGATAAAATATAATTATTAGCTAAATTAGTGGGAGGATGTGTTCTCCACTACATGGGATGCCCTCACAGGTCAAGCATTCCTCTATCATGCAAGAGTGGAGACCCTCCTTCCTATTCAAGAATGAAACAATGATATGCATGATATTAGAGCATACATCATTCAGCTAAAAGGTTACTAAATCTTTTAATTATATTGATTTATAACCTAAGCTTTAGAGTGAGGTTATGAATTGCTTTAAAATTTAGTTATGAGTTGCTAATGAGGGTAGAAAAATTAATTTTATCTTAAAGATCCTACCGCATCCAGACCACACATTTAAACATCAAGTTTTAAGAAACTTATGAAAATTATGTCATTTCTATTGCATAAGCTAAACATAACAATTGAACATTCATAAATTTCATAAATAATAAACGGCCGGTGTGGCTGAGTACCATCATACACCCCAAGAAATAGAAAACTGGGTAGTCGAGCTCTACCCTTATACAACCTAGATTAAAATAAAATTTTACAATTATAATTAAATTAGATGCTATGAGGGTGTTCATTCTTCATCTTCTTTCTTTCCTTTAGTTTGAATTGCTCCAAGGCTTCATAAGACATCCCAGAACTTTGCCTTCTTAACACTGCTCATCCTAAACCCCATATCACTAATCCTAATTTCTATTGTAATTTTATGTGTTTACGGAATGTAAAATTTAACTACACCTACAAGACAGATGTTAGCTAAACATGCATACAAACCCGAGCAGTTATATTACATAATTTAGACTTAACACCCTACACATGGGTAACTAAACCCACTTGTCCTAACATGGATTATGCTTAGGGGCATAAGCAACCTACAAGAAAAGTATTTATATTTATTTTAGTGGCCTCATTATCATAATCCCTTGCATAAAATAATATTAACTAATAACGACCTAACATCTAGTCTATGCACAACAGTCCTAACATTTAGTCCAAAAATTCTATCATAAAATAAAACACAACATCATATTATACACCATCCTAACTTAGAGCTAAAAATGGTGACTTAGCATTCTAATGTGTGTGCTTAGGCTTAGTCTAGTATGTCTTAGCTAAACTTTAGGATTATAATTGTCTAAGTTTGGATTGTTCAAGTTATACATAAGGGTGGTTTCACTTTATGTCATTAAGAGGATCTGCAAATTTTAATTTATATTAATTTTATTTCATTTGACATCTACTTAGCATCTAATTATTATAAAGAGAGAAAGGTGATTTAACCTCCCTCATCCCTACACTAAGTTGTTCTCTAAAAAGTGCATTATTACAATTTTAGTTTCTTTTAGTGAATAGTTTATTAAATATTTGTATTAATCTTATGTTTGGGTTAATCGTAAAGAATTTCATTCAACATGAAAGACATCTTAAGATTAATGAAATTGAACTGTCATCACATAGATAATGTTGCACCATTTCTTTTCATCATTAATAACATGCATATGATCTTGAACTTAGAATACCTATACATGCGATATATTTTGACACACTTAAATGATTATGAATGCATATACTTTTGGGAGAAAAGAGGAATTTCATTATTTAGCTAAATACATATACACATGTATTAAATATTTAAGCAAGTGCATGACGTTGTTTAAACCTGGAAAGTACCTCCTTGGGGTTACTTAAAGCCTCGTATTCTTGGGATGTCCAAACTATATACTTACTATCTTAAATACATAAGAATGTGTACACAACTATGAGAATAAAATCATGCAGAAAGTTGTAGGTTAACAAATTTATTTATTCACGTAAAGTAAAGCTTTATCCAAATTTTAATGTATGTAAATATATGAATGAATTTAAGTAAGTACGTGTCATTATTAACTAGGTAAGTGAGGTAATCTAAAACCTCAATGAGGCTACTTAAAGTTTTGTATTCCCGGGATGTCCAGACTATATACTTACTAACATTCAATCATATGTAAACATACACATGAATCATAAGGATAAAATAATGCTTTAACATGTTAAGTCTATAAGCACATGCAAATCATATAAAATATTCATAACTAACATCAATTCAAATCTTCTTTTATAATTTTAAAAATAGTTTTGAAATTTATTAGTGATAATAGCCACAGATATAATAAGATTAATACAATACATGCAACTTTCACATAATTAAATTCAATTGATTATTTTATTTGAAAGCATGAATGGATGATATCAAGTGACATGCAAAATTTATAATGATTGAAAAGGAATAATTAAACACTTTAACATAATCCATTCACTACATTAATTCCTAAGGACAATCACATTAAATGAAACAACTTAAAATTAACTAACTCTTCTTATGGAATTTGACTTTGGTTTTGAATTTTTGAAATTAGGAAGGAGAAATAATATTTTCTATTTTTCTCCCATCCCATGTAAGTGATTTAATGTGTTTAAGGTAGGAGTAATTAAATGAATTTTATAGGTTGATTGAGTTCAAATCATTAAGCAAATTATTTAATTTTCCTTTCCTATGCTTCTTAATTTGATTAGCCATTCAACCATGAGCCTCCAATGATATGAAAAATGAGAAATTAAAATTGCAATGCATTTAGGGACCTAATGCAAATAAGCCCATGATTAAGGATTAATTAAATTAAAGAATAATCTAATTAGTACTCACATGGTTTCCCCACACTCATGGGTTAACCATGTGTTCCTTAAGGGTTTTTATATTATTAAACACATAAAGAGGAACCTATAAATTCAAATTAAATTATCTAATATAATTATTACTTTAATTTGATTTAATTTCATCATTAATTGCTTAATTAATCCTTAATTAAACCTTAAGCATTAATTAATCCTCTTCAATGAAATAGATTTAGGAAAAATAATTAGGAAAGATGACCTATTCATTTTCCCCATCATTTCACTATTAATCAGTGGTTAAACATCATTAATGATTGGAATTTTATTATTTGGTATTTTTAATAATTATTAAATTAATTAAAGAGGGAGATTAAGATTAAAATTTTAAATTCTGCTAATTACATAGCTAGTTATTTTGATTTAATCTTTAATTTTTCCTGATGCCATTGATTTGTATCATTGGGATGACTTAAATCATCCCCCGTGGCGGTTCAGTTAGAAGAGGCGGAAGCGGTTTTGTCTTCACCGTTTGATCTTAGAATGGATGGCAGGGATTAATCCCATGATATCTAATGGATTAAATCAAAATAACTAGCGAATTAAATCACGACCATCTATTCTAATCACATGAAATGGAAGGAGGATGATCCTTCACCCCCGAGCACCGGAAGATGAACATTGTCCACCTTCTACCACTCGATCCAAGCTCATCGAAGCTTGTGAGGTATCGGGATTGACTCCAAAATGTTTGAGGAAGAGATCTAAGGATATCCTACAATAGAAATCACATAAAATTGCAAAATATTTCATGAAGATCAACTCCTATTGGATTTTCTATGATTTGCAAAAATTTACCTCATCGGATCAAGATCGGTGGTCCAACGGTAGCTTTGTCTTGAAGAGATGAAGCCCTATTAAGAAGCTCATGAGTTTCCTCTCCATTGATAGCTCTATGGACAAAATGTTGTTGCAACTGTCTCAGGAGTTGGTCTAGGAGTGGTCTCTGGTGCTTGAATCGATCAAGAATTGATTCATTTCAACTAAGCTTGGAGAAGGTGTGGGAGAAGTTAAATGAAGTTCAGTGAGATTTGAGTGGGGTTGGATGGATGAGGGCTCGATTCGCTCGGGTTAGTTCTCACCGGTGATAGGGAGCACGAGGGTTCAGGGATGCTCTAGGATGCTCGCCAACTCTCAAGAAAGCTCTCTCTATCATTTGAATTGGATGGGGAGAAGTATACCCTCCTCCCTAATTGATCCGATGGTTGGCATCAATTGACTCTTGGCCGGTCATTGGAGGAATGAGGATGTACCTCCCCCCAAGTGTGGCAATGGGAAGCCATGGGTTAGCTCACCTTCTCTTAACCCATGGCTAAACCTAATCATCTTTGGGTAAGGTGAGACATTGAATTACATGTATCCAAAATAGGCTATTAAAGGCTTGAGGGTTGATGTGATGTGTAGGTGAGACCATCCAAATGGGGATTTTATCTCATTTGGATGGGTTTACCCAATGGGTTTTGGCCTAAACCAGGTCAACCATGGGTTGGGTTCATTTGAGCTGACCAGACTTAATAGGTCATGGATCATTAGGTTTTGGACTTTGCTTGGATGGGTTTGGCTCAATTTGATCCATGTAAGTCAAAATGGGTTTATTTGGGCGAGGTTGACCAATTGGTCAAATTGATGGTTTGGAGAAGTTCATATGATGGTTTATGATATTTTGGTTCAATTGGTTTGGTTTAATTTTAATTGGATTTGGTTTTGACTCATATGGGTCAAATGGGCTAAGTTGATCAATTTGGTTAAATTGGCTTGGATGGTTCCAAATTGGATTTATGATTTAGGTATTGATTTGGGAATGAATTAGTTGGATTTGGATGATCCAGTTCAAATTAGATTTCAAATGGATTGATTAGTTTGACCAAATTAGGTTCAATTAGGTGTTGAATCATGTTAATCAATTTATGCGATTTGAAGTCATTGTTTCAATCAATTTGATTTATAATTTAATATGACCCAATTTAGCCCTTTTGGTCAAATTGGGTCAACTTGGGTCAAGAGGCCAAATTGTCTTGGTTTGATCGAATTGATGGATGATTTTTCAGGATAAATTTATAGTTGGTAGGAATCATTGGTTTCAATTGATTTGAATTAGAGTGAGATTTGGTTCATTTTGGTCCATGGGTTAATTGGGTCAACTTGGATCAAGTGATCAAATTGGTTTGGTTTGAGCCAATTGATTTAAATTGAATAATCAAGGATGATCAAAAATCATTGTATAAGGTATTGAATGGGTTGGTTCAATCCAATTTGGGTTGGACTGAGATTTGGGTCAATTTAGTCCTTTAGGTCACTTTGGGTCAAGTGGAACCAAATGAGTCAATTGAGTTGAATTGGGTGGAATTAGGTTGGATTGAGTTTGATGATTTATTTAGGTTGATTGATGGCTTTGATTGTAATTTATTTGGATTCAATTAAATTTTGGCTCATTTGGACCCTTTAGGTCAAATGGGCTAGGTTGGGTTACTTGGATTAGTTTGGTTCAATTGGCTTGATTGTGGGTCTTGAAAGGGTTTGAAATATAAATTTGAATGGTTGGAGTGCTTTTATGAAAATTGATAGGACTTGGTTCAATTGAATAGGCTTGAGTCATAGGATGATTATAGGATTTTTTTTAAGTTAAGGGTTAAATTAATTTTGCTTGGAGCTTGGATGTAAAATAAAATTCAATTGAGATTGATTGGTTTGTGGTTGGTTTTGATAATTAGATATGCATTGGTCATGATTTAGGCCATAGGATAGGTGAGGCCTATTTACCTTATAGTGTGATCTTAGCTAGGGGTATGCCTTCTTAAGTCACTAAGTTTGGGTTTAGTGTTCCCTTAATTACTAGAAGTGTCTTATGACTAAGAGAAATTGTAGTGTCTAGAAGACTCCGAAGTCTAAGATAGGAAGGAAGAATCCTCACTCCAAAAGTGAGGAAAACAAATACTTGTGTCAAATACATCCCTAGGTTTGACTTTAACAACATAGTTCTAGTTTATTGATTTGAGATCTTCAATGTAGAAAATAGACTCTACTTGTCGGGAAAAAACAAACGGATCATAATCCAAATTTTCACCAATATGTATTAAATGTGAAAAGTTCACTAAGGTACAATAAAATTGATTATATTTTATATCTATAGCATTTGTATTCACCCAATCACATTTGAACAACATGACCCTAAATAATTTAGAGTAACTGATATCAATGATATCATTCACTCTATCACAGTAATTAAACTTTCCAACTTTTGTACTATTTACTACACCATGATTTTAAGTTTTTTTTTCGTCATAATCTTTAATATAAAATTTATATCCATTAACATAAAATAATATTGTAAAAGTTGAAAACTCACATATTATCCAAACCATTGATGAAAATTTTCATTTTGAAGCTTCTCAATGTCGAAAGAGGTAAGATGTGTATGGCCATATCTTTTTCTTTTCTCACCTTCTATAAAAACTTCTTTATCTAAAGAAATATTATCATAATGGCAAAGAACATATCTATAAGCTTGTACTAACATTTTCTCATCGAAGACACATAGGGTCACCTTATTGTGGTGTTTTAATTTGATGTTGAGTAGACATCGTGTATATCTTAGGGGGTACTTATTGAAGTGATCGGGTATGACATTAAGGTAATGTACTATCTCAAATAGAAATATCACCCAATAATGGACCTAATCACCTAATACTCCTAATGCATGATGGGTCTTCAAATATACCAGAGATCTTTCCCCTACTATATATGGAAAAGTAAAGCAAGATTTATTTTAGGTCGGGTTGTAAGTTCCCTGTGGAGGTAAGCCTCCATAGTGAATTGCATCCTAGAAAATGAGATTTTATAAGAACACTCTCGATTAAAGTAGTCAATTAATTCTCCAAGATTTCAAGATTAAGACTATCAAAGGATTTGATTATTTTGGAAAATCAAGCAGGAATGTTCAATTAGTAAAGATTATTTTGGGTTCCAAAAGAGGATAAGTAGAGAGTACTATTGACCTCACCTTTGGAGTGAGATTTCAACTTCCCATCTTAGACAAAGGACTCCTCTTAGACATTAAGAGTTCATTAGTCTTAAGACACTTCTTGTGATTAGATGAACACTTAACCTTACCCTAGAGACTTAGAAGAGTTAGCCATAGGAATTGGTTATGCCTTAAGGGTATTAGGAAAACTTGCCTACCCTATAGTTTGAACCAAATCCTCACTTCCTTCTTTCAAGTCCAACTTCAAATCCAAATCAACCTCAAATTCAAATCAACTTCAAACTCAAGTCAATTCCAACCTAATTAATTTTCTCAAATCATCAAATCGATTCCAAAATCCAAATCATGAATCAATTCCAAATGATTGAAATCCATGATTAAATCAAATCTAAAATCTTTCCTAAGCCATTTTGATTTCATCTTATGGACTTAGCTCAAATCAAACCCAAATCAATTCAAACTCAAAAGATTTTCTCATAACCCATTTATATTCTCATTTATATTCACATATATAAATGAAATATAAATTCAAATAACCAAACTAAAATCAAAACTCAATTCCAAATCCAAAAATCTTTCCTAAGCCATTTTGATTTTATCTTATGGACTTGGCTCAAATCAAATCCAAATCACTTCAAAATCAAGAGATTTTCTCATAAACCATTTATATTCTCATTTATATTCACAAATATAAATGAAATATAAATTCAAATAACCAAAACCAAATTCAAAACTCAAGCCCAAATCTAACCTAAATCCAACCTAGACCCTTCCAAGTCAAATTCTTGGACTTAGCCAAATCATTATCAAATCAATCCAAACCTTTAGATTTTCTCTTTAAATAATCAATCCTTCAATCATAAACCCAAATATAAACCCAAACTTCAATCATCAAATGAAAATCAAACTAACCCAAATCAAACCCATGTTCAACCAAAATTCAACCTAAGCCTTTCAAGTCAAATTCTTGAAGTTAGCCAAATCAAATTCAAATCAAGCCAAACCCTTGATTTTTCTTCATGATTCAATCAATCCTTCTATCATGAATCCAAATATAAACACAAACTTCAATCATTAAACTAAAACTAAATTCAAAAATCAAACTCATGTTCACCCTTTGAACTTAAAATTATCAAATGAATCAAAACCCATTTGACTCCAAATCACTTACAAATGAATTTATATTTCAATCATAAGTTCATATGTTAGTTCAATCAAACTTGATTCAAGCCTTCATTAAGCCAATTGTTAGGCTCACTTGACCCAAAGTGACCTAAAGTACCCTTATGAGCCAAATTCTAATCCTATGGATTGAACTAAGCCCACCTAAGCCTCACATTGTGAGCAACAATCATCATGAGATGATCAATCACTCAAATTGGGTCAAACCAAGTCAAACCTAAGGATTGACCAAGTCAACACTTAGCCAAAATCCACCATAGGCCAAATTGATTGAAACCATTGATCAAAACTAATTCATGATTAGCATTTGAACTTAACCAAGTCATCATTTGAGCCTAGCTTGATTGGCCACTTGATCCAAGTTGACCCAACTTGACCTAAAAAGTCAAAATGTGTCAAAACGTGATCTATGCCAAATTGATTGAAAATAATGGGTCAATTTCATCCCAAATCACTTGTTGAGCTTGACCAAAGCCTCACCAACTAAACCTAGCCTTTTACGAACTCCAACTTGGACCAAAAGGTCAAATTGAGCCAAAATCAAATCAAACCAAAATTGATTGAAAATAAAGATACCAAATCATTTCAAATGACTCATGAAACCTAAACCAACCCATGACCTTGCTCAATTAAGTCAAATGGGTCAAATTGGTCAACTTGACCCATTTGACCTAAATGAAATCAAATAAACCAAATCCAAATGTAAACCAAATTGGACCAAACCAATGATGTCAAAAATATTTCAAATGGTCATATGAACTTGACCCAATTTGACAAATTGGTCAACTTGACCCATTTTGACCTAACTGGGTCAACATGAGCCAAATGACATCAAATTAACTCCAAAATTCTTGAAATTTGGACCAACCTAATTTCAAACTATTCTAAATCTGCATAAAGTGAAATCAAAGCCAAATGACCATTTTACCCTAGGTGGGTAACATGGCAAATTCCTGGAATTTGGTCATATCCTTTCATGGCCACACTTGGCATCCTCTTAATGGACCAAATGGACACTAATGATCATGGTGCACATGACCCAATGGGTTTAGGTCATCCAAACCCAACCTAATGGCCAAACTAAGCACCCACTTAGAAATTGAGTACATGGGATCACTTCTCCACTCAATTAAGCACATGGAACTTCCACTACACCCCCATGAACCATTTGCAAGTTCAAATAGCCAAACCCATCAATCGCCAATTGATCCAAAATGACAAAGCCATGCTCGACCATCCGATCCTTCTAGGGGGAGATATACTACCTCTAATTTCACTTCATTCACACACATTCACACTCGATCGACTGAGAGAGACCTAAGGCAAGCTCCCTCAAGAAATCCCCAAGCCATTTGAATTATTATCTTCTCACTTTCTTCAAGCTAAAAATAAGGGAGCTCAAGCATTTTTCCAACTCATCCAATACTCAACTTCAATCCAATTGCTCTTGCAAGCATCCTTAGAGGACCTAATCAAACTCTTCCAAAGCTTCTTCCACGCTTCAAAGGCAAGGGAGGTGGGAGCTAGACCAAGGTCGCAAGCATTTGAGGAGAAGCTTGGTCCATAGGAAGATCCACTCAATCTCAAGCCCTCAAATCTTTAACAATGCTTCATCTCTACTACAAAGCTACCTCAATGGTTGGGAGCACTGGTGATAGCCTCTCGAGAGGTATGCCTTCAAATTGAGCCTAGAATAGGAAGTGTTTGGTCCTTTGTGAAGAGAATTTTCATCCCAAGTAAAATTGGGTGTTAGATCTACTTGTGCTTACTCCTAGATGGTGTGGGTGAAGTTTGAGCTCAATCGAGCTCGAATCATGCCCTAAGGAGTGGATGGATACCCTCTCTCGCATGCAAGCTCAATGACAGATCATGGACCATTCATCAATGCATTTTGGATGGATGATCATGATCAAGCTACTTAGGATCCATGATTTATCCCTTAAGAACTGCAGGCTTAATCATGACCATCCGATCTTTGATCGGACGATCAAGGAGAAAGCATAGTGCCACTGCTGATGCGATATTGGATGTGACTACTTAAATAGTGAATCCCATGGCACCAAGTGGAAAGCGTATGACGCATCAGCGATCCACGTGACGTTGATGGGATTAACTTTTTAATTAGGCTATTTAATTAAGTTTTAATCATGGAATCTTCAAATATTCATAACTAAATGTAAAAAAATCAAAAAAATACAAAATAAAATGCATTGTGAAGATATTTTAAAGGGGAATAATTTAAAATTATGTTTGATGGATTTTGAATAGTAAATTTTATGCAATTAGGCTTTTATTAGGAATGTAATTATATTAATTACTCCCTAATTATTTCACTAATTAATTCCAAACTTCATAGGGTTGATTAATGGGATGACCTCTGCCTCCCATGATTTTCTTGGAATCTATTAATGGTTTAATTTGGGCAATTTCTTGATCCACTCCTAATCACTCCCTTAATCAATTAAATGATTAATTAACCTATTAAATAGTGATAAATTATTTAATTAAGTTTGCTAATTACCTTAAAATAGTGAATGGACTTAGGGAATGAGATTAGAAGTATTTCCCAAATCTTTTCCTATAAGTTTATTTCATTTGGATAAAAATCTAATTAAAGTGAAAATTAATTAAATAGTTTAATCACTTAATTTAATGGCTTAATTAATCAAACTTTTCAAAATCAAAACATTTTAGAACTTAACCAGTTCATCTTGGGTAGGTGCTTGGGTGTTCAATAACCTAAGTAGCTTAAGGAAATCAAAGTCCAACCTACATGTGTGGGAAAGGTTATGAAAGTACTTAAATTAAATCCTTTAGCTTAATTAATCATTAATTATGAGCCAATTGCATTAGACCCTTTTCTTTCCTAGGTGCATTGCTGATTTAAATTTCTTTTGGTTTTATGTCATACTTTGGCTCATAATTATTTGGTTAAATATGTTAAAGTTGTGTAGGTAAGGGGTAAATAATGAACTTAATGTACACATTAACCTAAGAAAAATATAAACTAATCTATTGGTTCTAAAAATTAAACTAAATTAATGTACACATGTGGGAGATGGGTTTAGACCAGCATAACTTCTTACATTTCCAAAATCTAAAATCAAACTCAAAACAAAATAAAATTTCCTTAAAATAAATTTGATTCACTTTAAATAATCCTATTTCATAAGATTATCTTTAGGAATTAATTAGAGTGAATGAATTTACATGCTTTCATCACTTTATTTCTTTCCTAACATGCTAAATGTATATGTCATATGAAAATTATGCATTCATGCCCTTTAAAAATATATCAAATTAAAATGAAATATTTTCTTTATGTCAAATTGCATGTTTTGGCTAAAGTAAGAATATGACTGGATATTATCACTATTAAATCAAAATTATTTTCAAAACTTATAAATCAAATATCATAACTGATGCTACTTATAATTATATGTATTATAAATATAAATATGCATTGTGTGACTTTCCTTCTCTTCTCTTTTGGCATAGTTTTGAATAGGATTTTGCAAAGTGAATAGTTCATTTGAAAAGAACACAACACTTGCTTAAATTTATTTCTATTCATTCCTATGTTATCACTTAATAAGGATATTCATACTTGTATATGTAAATTGCATAAACAAATCAAACAAACAAACATAAACTTTTTGCATGATTCTTTTTCCATGTATTTCTTTTTGTACATGCACATGTATTTAAGAAAAGTGGCATATTAGTCTGGATAATCCCAGGGTTGTGAGGCTTTAAGTAGCCCTAAGTAGGTCTAGTACCTTACACTCCTGGTGCTAACAATGGCGTGGTACTCACTTATGTCTTTTATACTTGCAAATGTGCATATAAAAGATGGATAAAAGAATCCCTCTTTTCTACTTAATAAAATCATGCATACATGAAACATTCCAAATTTTATTTAACAAACTCTCTTAGCATTCATCATTATGGTGTGCTAAACACTTCCATTTGCATGTATAAATATGCTTAAGATTCATCCATATGCATGTTACACATGTTGGGAAAGAAATAAAGTGTTGTGTATTTCGTGATTGTATTTCACTTTACTTAATCTTAAAATGCCTTTAGTTTTGAATAGGTTTGTTTAGGGAAAATATAAACTTAAGATTAATTAAAACACATAATAAAATATTCACTAAATAAAAATCAAATATGAATCTACCTTAGAAACTACTTAAGGTAGGGAGGAAGGAAGTTCTCTTCCTCTCTTTACAACACTTAGTAATTAATTGTAGGTTCATTCAAACCTAAACAAATCATAAAAAAAAATCAACCAAATTAATCACTTAAATGAAACCACCCTCTAATGAACACTTTCATACTTAAAACTCTAACCTTAAAGCTAAAGAAATACACACAAACCTTAAATAGCACATTTAAGTCACTTCTAGCTTTAGGTTGTGGGTGCATGGTTTGATACTTTGCTTTTATTTTTTTTGATGTAATTTTAGTATGAATGTCGTGTGCGTAGACTGAATGGTAGGTGATCTTAGTCTAACCATTATCTGAGGATTGTGCTTAAGGGAGCATAATAAAATTATATTAAAATATTTTTGTTGCTGTGCTTATACCTAAGCATAATCCAAAATAGAGTGGACTTGGTTACCCATGTGGGGTGCTAAGTATAATTTATATATATATATATATATATATATTGTATGGTTTGTTTAGATAATCTTCATTTTGCAGGTTTTAGTTAAATTTCTCTCTTCCCATTTTCATGTAATTTTGCAATTAAGATTTTGGAATGATTGTTATGTGGGATTAGGATGAACATTGGCTTTAAGGCTATGTCTTATGTACCATGTGAAGCTTTAGAACAACCACATTCAACCAACCAAAAGAAAAAAGAAGAAAGAAGAAATGAAGAAATGAAGACCCCCATAACAATGAATTCCTTCTTGGTTGTAATTTATTCATTTGTAATCTAGGTTGTATAAGGGTAATGCTCAGCTACCCAATTTGTTTGGTGCGGGAGCCCAATAAATGGTCTCTTATTCATTTATGCTAGCTTTATAAATTGATTGATATTTGTTTAGCTTGTGCATTAAGATAGCATCTTTTCCTAGTTTTTTATTGCTTTGATGTATGGCCTGGATGACGATTAGGCTCTTAAGAAAATAAATTTTCTATCCAACTAATCAATTCAAACTAAAATAAATAACTCATAACCTCATCTAAAGCCTAGGTTATAAATCAAGATAAAAGAATTAGCAACCCTTTAGCTAGATGATATATTTTCTTTCACATCATGCATAAAAGCATTTTATTTCACTTGATTGAGGCTTCCACCTTGTGAGAACTTGGCTTGACCTTTGAGAGCCATGGTGGAAACACACCTCTTTATCTTGTTGATTTTGGCCCATAATCATTTATATGAATCCCAAAGCCTGTCAAATTGATTGTCAAAAAAATAAAATAAAATAAATTTGCATTAGATTTAAGTCATTAAATCATGCCCTACATGATCTAGTCTCTTAGGAGTGTGTTGGACTTAGTCTCTTTCTAAATAAATAAAAGTTATCTTGCAAAAGCATATGACTTTCCTACATGTATTTAAAATCAGAGGAGTCGCTACACACTGGTTGTAAGTCCAATAGTGGTGATTTATCCTCTCTTGTGAGGTAAACCAAATACCCATTTTTTTGCCTTAGATTTGGTCGCTTTAGAAAGCTCCTAGATTTAGCCCCCTTAGTTACATCATCCTCACCTCTTAGGCATTTCCATGATCATGTATCATGGAATTGTAAGCTAATTTCTAATAAAATTCAACAAATAAATCAATTTTCAAAAATATAAAGCCCAACCATAAGATAGTTTGGGATGCTTACTAGGCTTCCTAGTATCCTAAGCATCCCTTACTTATCTTCATTTGGTTTCGATAAGAACTCCCTCCTCTTGATTGATCATGCTTGATTTTCTAAAAGTAAACCAATCGATTGATAGTCCTACCTTCACAATCTTTGAAGATAATGATCATTTATCTTAATCGAGAATATTCTTAAGGAATCTCCTTCCTTAGAAAGTATATTGTTTGCCTGGGAACTTAACCCTGATTTATTTACTTTTCTATGTAAAGGAATAAGAATCTCAAGACCCATAGCCCTTTGGAGTCCTTATTAAGGTGATTTAGTCCATTGTAGGGTAGTGGCTTCTATCTTTCAGATAGTACACCTTTCCTCAATGTCATACCTGATCACCTGTGGAGAAAAATTCCTATAAGACGCCGCCTTCAAATCTATGGAAAGAAAGAAAGGAAAGAAGACTTATAGAAATTCATCTTTTAGGATGCCACGTAGATCCACATATATACTTATTCAGGTGATCGGGTACATCATCAAAGAAATAGTGTACTATCTCAAAAGACAGAAGTCACTGCCCTTTAATGGATCTAATCACCTTAATAAGGACTCCAAAGAATGATGGGTCCGCATATGTACCAGAGATTCTTCCCCTACTATACATGAAAAAGTAAAGCACGATTTATTTTAAATTGGGTTCATTAAGTTCCTACGTGGGCAAGCCTAGTTAATTACATCCTAAGGACGGATCCCTTAGAAAACTCTTGATTAAGGTAAATGATCATTATCTTTGAAGATTTCAGAAAGGACTATCAATCGATTGTTCATTTTGAAGATCAAATGGGATTGATCAAAAGAGGAGTAATTATCAAGCTAAATGGGAGATAAGTAGATGCCATGATGGGAAACCTAGCATCTAAAACTATCCTATAGCTTGGGCTTACATTTTGAAATTGATTTTGTTTGTTTGAGTTGCATTTTTCATTAGAAATTTAAGACTTATGATTCCTTAACACGAGATTAAAAAAATGTCTAAGAGGTGAGGAATTATGCTTATGGCCCATAAAAGGGAGAAGCAATCTCAGAACCTACATCTATGGATCTTTAGCGAAGGTCCAAAGCACAACCTAAATCTAAGGAAAAAATGGGTAATTAGTTTGCCTCCACATGAGAGGACAAACCACCCAACAGATTTGGACTTACAACCACTGGGGTCCAACCAACTCTAACATCATGTAAGTCTTTATGCTTATGCAAGATAGGTTAGTTTATTTAGAAAGAGACTAAGTCCTTAAACTCACTCCCTAAAGAGACTAGATCATGTAAATGGCATATTTCAAATGACCTAAATCTAATGTAATTCAAATTTTTTTTTTTTTTGAATAATTTTTTTTACTCAGACTAATAGGTTTCATATGACTAATGCATGAGAAAGAAGGTTATTGACCAAAATCAGTGAGAAGGGAGGAGGTGAGTTTCCACCATGGCTCTCAAAGATCAAGCCAAGTTTCTCTGATAATGATAGAAGCCCTCCAATCAAGAGTGAAATAAGATGCTATTGTGCATGATATTACAAAAGAAATGCTCATCTTGCTAAGGGGTTGCTAATTCTTTTATCTTGATTTTAGACCTAAGCTATAGTGAGGTTATGAGTTCTTTATTTTTAATTTGAGTTGTTAAGTTGGGTAGAAGATTTATTTTTTCCTAAAGAGCCTAATCCACATCCAGGTCATACATAAAGCAAGAAAGAAACTAGGAAAAGCATGCCACTTAATGCAAAAGCTAAATAAATCATCAACCAATTTATAAAGTTAATCACAAAAAGAATACAAGGCTATTGTGGTGGGCACCACCGCATAAACCCGAAAATATCAAATATGGGTAACCGAGCTATACCCTTATACAACCGGATTACAAAAATTAATTAAATTAAGCAAGGAATTCATTATTATGGGGGTCTTCAAGCTTTATTTATTCTTTCTTCTTTTCTTCTTTCATTCTCTTTTCTTCTTTTGGTTCATTCTTTTGGATGGTTAGAAGGTGGATGATCCAAGGCTTCACATGGTACATAAAATAGGATCTTATGACCAATGTTCATCCTAATCCCCATAACAATCATTCCAAAATCCTAATTTCACAAATTTACATGAAAAGGAAAAGTAAAAAATCTAACTAACACTTGTAAAATAAAGGTTAGCTAAAACAAACCTCACAAATCCCAAGCATGTATATTGGACTTAGGTGACTAAGTCCACCTGGCCTATTGGATTATGCTTAAGGGTATAAAGCATCTGCAAGCAAAAGCATTTAAATTTTTTTATTTATAATAGCTCCCTTTAAGCACAACCCCCTGTAGAAAAGAATAGTTAGACTAAGAATGTCCTACCATTTCTATGAGCATACACCCTAATATCCAGTCTAAAACATATATCACAAAATAAAACATTAAATTATGCACCGACCTAACCTAAAGCTAGAAGTGGTGACTTAGGCTAATGTGTGTGCTTTGAAGGTTTGTGTGGTATGCTTAGTTATGGCTTTAGGTTCAAATTTTCTAAGTGTGAAGAACATGTTCAACTTAGAGGTGGGTCAAGTTGTTTAATTATTTTAGGTTATTTTTATTTCATATTTTGATTTGGTTTAAGTGGATCCTACAATTAATTATGAAGAGAGGGAAAGAGAAGGAGACTTCTCTTTCCTTCCCTAACCTAAGTAATTTCTAAAATAGATTCACATTTTAGTTTCATTTAAGTGAATGTTTTGATTAAATCTTTTATTTAATCCTAAGTTTAGATGAACTCTAAACAAACCTATTCAAAAATAAAGGCATTTTAAGATTAAATAAAATGAATCAAAATTCACATAACACACATTACTTCATTTCTTTCTCAACATATATAACATGCATATGGATGGACCCTAAGCATATCTATACATACAAATGAGAGTATTTAACACACTTTATGATGCATGCTAAGTAATCCATTTAAAGAAATTTAGAAGTTGAATATGCATGATTTTTTGTAAGTAGAAAGGGATTTTCTTATCCAAACTTTCACACACATGAAAGTAAGAAAGGCATAAGTATACACCATTGTTAACCAGGCTAAGGTACAAGACCTACTTAGGCTACTTAAAGCCTCACAACCTCGGGTTGTTTAGACTAATATACCACTTTCCTTAAATACAAACATATGTATAAAAGAAATGAAATGGAAAAGAAGAATGCAAAAGTTGTATTAATGGATTCATTTTATTTATGCAATTTAGGCATGAAAATATAGGTAGCCCTTCTTAAGTTGTAGCATAGGGATGAATAGGATATGAAATTAGGTGAGAATTTAGTCCTTTTTAAATGAACCATATATCTCACAAAATTCCTATTCAAAACTAAGCCAACATAAGAGAGAAAGGAAACATATGCTAAGCATACCTTTATAATCTTTCACATGCAAGCTTATAATTAAAATATAAGTAGCATATTTTTAGATTTGGTATTTTATTTGTATGTTTTGAAAATAATTTGGATTTAGTAGTGATAATAGCCACTCATATTTCTACTTTAGCCAACACATGTAAATTTGGCATAAAGTAAATAATTTCATTTTTAAATTTGAATTTAAAAAATATGAATGCATGAAACCACATGACACACAAATCTAACATGTTGGGAAAAGATTCAAAGCAATGAAAGCAAGTAAAAAATTTTACTTCATTTAAATCCAAAAGACATTCTTATAGAGTAAGAAAGTTTAAAATAAATCAAAATGAATTCAAAGTGATTTTGTTTAGTTTGGAGTTTGAATTAATTTTGAAAAGGTGAGATGTGTTTACTGTTCCTAACCCATTCCCATAAGTGTTTGATATTTTTATTTAATTTTTAGATGATTAGATCTATTTTTATGTATTAATTAGGTTAATGTATGAATTAAGTAACTTAATTAACTCTTACCTACACCACCTTAGATAATTAACCAAATAATTATGAGCCAATGAGATGACATAAAAACTCACAAGAAATTTAAATTTGCAATGCACCTAATAAGAAAAAGGCCTAATGCAATTTGGCTCACAATTAATAGTTAATTAAGCTAAGGGTTTAGCTTAAGTAATTTCAAAACACCCTTTCATACATATGAATTGGGTTTTGATTTCCTTAATTGAACTTAGGCTATTAAACACCTAAGCATCTATCCAAAGTAGTTAATTAAGTTTTGGATCTTTTTAGAATTTTTAGAAATTAATTAAGGGGATAATTAATGAATTAACCCTTAATTAAGAGAATATTAAGGAGAGAAAAAGGTGTTTAGGGAATAGTTTAAGGGAAATACCCCAAAATTTATTACCTAAACCTTCTATCTACTGGATATGACCTTAATTAATACTAATCATGGATTCAAACCACTAATCATACCTTAATTGCTTATTACATAATGGAATAATTAAAAATCCATATGCAATTCTCCTAATCAACCCTTCAATAGATCTCAAGAAAATTAGGGGAGGTAGAAGTCATCCCCTAAGACATACCCAAGAAATTTGGGATTAATCAGGGAATTAATTAAAAGGTAATTAGCAAAATGGAGTTTCCAATAAAATTCAAATTCAGAGAAAAGCATGATTCAAAACTCATTGAAATTAATTTTAAAATATTTTAGGTTGAATTATCTTTCCATAATATTTTATTTCATATTTTATTGACTTTTGTAGAGAGAGTTATAAATTTTAGAAGATCCCTAAATTAATTAGCATTTTTATTAATTCCCTAACTAATCCTCTAGCTCACAACACGCATATGTGATCGTGCTTTACACGCTCACCAGGGATTCACTTAAATGTCAAATCCAAAATGGTGGTCTGAACGCAGCTTTGATCCCATCCAATCAAATATATCGAACGGAGATCTCCTGGTTTTAAAACGGATAAAGGAAATCTAAACGTGGGGAATTACCTTAGCCGTCCATCCAAAATGCACAGATGGATGGCTTAGATCTCCCAATTTATTTCCCCTTGATCAACAGAGACCTTCCATGATCAAGGGGAAGATCCGAGCTTGATTGAGCTCAAATTCAAACCAAACTCAACCCACACCATCTAAAGCTAAAGAGCGGCACATCCAACGGTCAAAATTCCATTAGATTAAAATTTCTTTCACAAAGATCCAACCACATTGAGTTTAATGGTCAGAAAATCCCATACCTCATTGGAGATGATCATCACTGCTTGATTCCCTTGGAGAAGTTTTGTCTGATTGAGATGAAGCCTTGCTAAAATTTTGAGCAAACGAAGCCTTGCTGAAGTTTTGAGCAATTGAGGCTGAGTGGATTGGTATATGGACCACCTCCCTTAGCTTGCTTTTGATCCTAGGTCCCCCTTGCCTTTGGAACTTCAAAGAGAGCTTGGGTGCACTCAACTTGCCTCTCTAATGGAGTGTGCAAAAGCAATTGAAGTGAAATTGAGTGAAGAGGAAGTTAGCTCTTCAATTTTCTTCCCCTATTTTCACTATTCAAAAATCAAAGATAGAAAAATGGTTAAAGCTCTAAGAAGCTAGGGATCACTCTCTAATGGCTCCTTACTCTCACTCAATAATGTGTGTGGTTATTGAATTCCAGAATTAGGGGAGTATATCTCCATTGAAGGATCGGAAGGTCGTCCATCCACTTGCCATTTTGTATTAATGGGGTTGTTTTGATCTGTTAGTGTGCACATGGTGTGGTTGAGTGGATGCCAACCTCCCATGTGCTTGAATTTGAGTGGGAGAGGGAGTTTGAATTTTGAGTTTTGACCCATGGGGTCGGGTGGGGTCTAGGGGCCAATTGGGCTAACCCAAACCCATTGGGTTGGGTGCACCACTCCTCATTATGTTCCCTTGAGCTTTTAGGAAAGCCTCAAGTAGATATGAAGAGGGTATGACTAAATTACCCATAGATTAGGTCAAAATTTGTTCTATGGACTAAGGGGTCATTTTGCTAATTTTTCACTTTAGATATGTTGGGTATGTAGAGAAACGAGGTTTGGCTAGGTTTCATGATATTTGTAATTTTGATTTTTTCATGTGACTCATTTAGGTCAAAATGGGTCAACTTGGGTCAAGTTGACCAATTAGTCAAATTGGGTCAAACCAAGGGTTGGGTCAAGTTCATATGACCATTTGAAATGTTTTGATGGCTTTGGTTTGATTCAATTTGGTATGGTTTTGGATTTGGCTCATATGACTTCATTTAGGTCACATGGGTAAAGTTGACCTATTTGACCCATTTGACCTATTTGGGCTAGGTCAAGGGTAGGTTTAGGTTAGGTTAGTCATATTGAGTGGATTGGTATCTTTGTTTCCAATCAATTTTGGTTAAGTTCAAATTTGGCTCAACATGACCCCTTTTGGTCATGTTGGGTCAATTAGCTAGGGTCTAGTTGGCCAATTGAGGCTTTGGTCACAAGTGATTTGGGAATGGACTTGACCCATTATTTTCAATCAATTTGCTTAGATTTTGACACATTTTGACCCTTTAGGTCAAGTTGGGTCAACTTGGGTCAAGTGGCCAATTGTCTAGGGCTCAAATGTTGGCTTGCTCAAGTTCAAACATAAGTCATGAGTGAACTTAGATCAATGGTTTCAATCAATTTGGCCTATGGTAGAATTTGGCTATGTTAGGTTTCATTTAGGTTAAGTGTTGACTTGGTCAACCCTTAGATTTGACTTGGTTTGACCTAATTTGATTGATTGATCATCCCATGATGATTGTTGATCATGATGAGAGGCAAATATGAGTTTGGTTCAATCCAATTTGGTTAGGATTAGAATTTGGCTCATAAGGGTACTTTAGGTCACTTTGGGTCAAGTGAGCCTAAGTGGATCAGATGGCTTGGTCAAAGTTTGATTTGAACTTGATTTATCTTGTATATGGACTTATGATTGAGATATAAATCCATTTACAAGTGATTTGAAGTCAAATGGGTTTTGATCAATTTGACAATTTCATATTCAAAGGAAGAATATGAAAGGGTTTTGGCTTTGATTTTTTACTTGGGTTTTGATTGAGTGATTGAAGTTTGGATTTATATATGGCTCATGATTGTGGGTTGATTGAATCATGAGAAAAAATCAAGAGTTTGGATTGATTTGAAGTTGATTCTAAGTTCAAGATTTTGACTTGAAAGGCTTAGGTTTTTTTGAGTTTGAGTTTCATTTTGGAATAGGTTTTTGATTGTAATTTATATTTCATTTATATATGTGAATATATAATATAAATTGAATCATGAGAAAATTTCAGATTTTAATAAGATTTATGTCATTAAGGATTTAAATGACTTAAGAAAATTTTGGATTTGAATTTAAATTTTTGAATTTGATTGATTGATTTATATTTCATTTATATATGTATATATAATGAGATATAAATGAATTATGAGAAAATTTTGAGAAATGGTTTGATCAAGATTTAGGCTAAGTCCATTAATGGAAAATTAATAGGGACTTAGGAAAATTTCAAATTGGGAATTTAATTTTTGCATTTGATTTGATTGATTTGAATTTATATTTCATTTATATATGTGAATATAAATGAGAATATAAATGAATTATTAGAAATATCAAGGATTTGAATTGATTTAGATCATGATGAGGCTAAATCTTTAAGGGAGAACTTAAAGAGCTTAAGAAATATTTCATGAATTGATTTGGAATTTTGAGTTTGATTTGATTAGTTTGAATTTATATTTCATTTATATATATGAATATAAATGAGAATATAAATGAGTTATGAGAAAATCTCAAAGATTTGATTTGGTTTTGATCATGGCTAAGTCCTTAAGGAAGATTAAGGACAGAAAATTTGGACTTAGGAATTTTAATTCATGGGTTTCAATCATAGATTTCAATCATGATTTCAATCATGGAATTGATTTGAGTTTGAGAAAATCAAATAGAATTGATTTGGAGTTTGACTTGAATGAAGAGTGAGGAATGGTTTAAGCTAAGGGTGGTAAATTTCTAACACCCCAAGGCATGATTTCCTATGGCTAACTCTTTTAAGTCTTCAAAGGTTAGGTTAAGTGTCCACCTAATCACTAGATGTTTTAAGACTAAGGAACTCTTAAAGTTTAAGAGGATTCCTATGTTTAAGATGGAGGGGTTGAGAGCTCATTCTAAAAATAAGGTCAACACACCCTAATAAGAACATCTGGGATCTATATGGTATCCCAACAAGGTGTTATATTTCTATTTTCATTTATCCTCTTTTCAAAAGGGATGGATGAAGGTAGAATATATATATATATATATATATATATATATATATATATATATATATATATATATATAATTTTCACCATAGCTTTATAATGAGGTTATGAATTATTTAAAATCTAGTTATGAGTGATTAATTGGGATAGAAAATTTTAAAAAAAATTCAAAGAGCCTAATCACATCTTGGTCACACATTAAAGCATTATTCATTTAAGAAACTAAGAAAAGCATGTCATTTCTAGTGCAAAATTAAATAAATCATCAAACATTTTTATATAAAACTAATTCCAAAGAATAAGAGGCTAATGCGGTCAAGTATTACCGTACAACCCAAAAAAAAGAAAAGATGGGTAGCCGAGATCTACCCTTATACAACCCAGAATTACAAAATAATAATTATAATTTGAATGAATACATGCTATGGGGTCTTCATTCTTCACTCTTTCTTTGATTTGGTTTGTGCTTCGAGGCATCATAGGGCCTCTCAAGACTAAGCCTTCTAACCACTACTCATCCTAATCTCCCATAACACTAAATCTAATTTTAATGAAAAATTACATTAAAAATAAGAAAAGTAAATCTAATTATACGTGCAAAATAGATGTTAGCTAAACACACATACAGTCCCAAGAAGTTATATATATTTTGGACTTAGCACCCATTACATGGGTAACCAAGCTTGTCTGTCCTAACTTGGATTATGGTTTAAGCAACCTAAAAAGAGAGCATTTACATTTATTTTTAAGCAAGAACAATCCCTATAAAAAAATATGATTAGACTAAGAATGGCCTAACATCTTATCTTCAAAGCATACACCCTAATATCCAGTCTAAAATAATACATCACAAAATAAAACATACATCATACATACATCGTCCTAACTTAGGACTAGAAGTGGTGACTTAATTATAATGTGTGTGTTAAGGCTTGTGTGGTATGTTTCAACTAAGCATTAATGTTGTATTTTTTAAGTGTGGGAAAAATTAATTTAACATGAAAGGTTGATTTCACTTGAAGTTGTTTAATTAATTTGAAATTTTAATTTGTGTTTTTTTTATTTCATATGATTACTTAGGAAATAAGTTTTATAAAGAGAAGAAATAGGATTACCCTCTTTCATCCCTACCTTAAGCCACTTTTTAACTCATATTAATTTGATTTAGTTTTCTTTAATGACTGGTTTATTACACATTTTGAATTAATCCTAAGTTTAGGTTCACTTCAAAAAATCATATCCAATGTGAAAGGCATCTTAAGATTAATCTAATTGAATTATTATCACATGACACATGCTAAATCATTCCTTCCCATCATATGTAACATGCATATGATTTAATCCTAAGTGTATCTATACATATATTTTGGCACACTTATATGATGAATGCATACATGTATGTGAAGTTTATATCATTTTATGTGATTGAATTATTTAATCATATTAGTTTAAAGCTCTATCTAAATTCTTATACAAAAATACATAAGAATCAAATTAAATAGGTATGTGTCATTGTTAAGTAGAAGTGAGGTAATCAAATGACCTCTTTGGGCTAACTAAAGCCTCGTATTCCCAGGATGTTCAAACTATATACCAATTTGTATTCAAACACATATGAATTTGTATGTATGAATGTAAGAAAGAAAGCTCCAAATCATATTACCAACTAATTCAATCACTTAGTCAATTATGAATGCATGTATCCTTGATAAAAGAAAAGGGGCTCTACTTCCATAATTAAATACACACACACATGTATAAGAGACATAAGCTAAAAGCCATTGTTAACCGTGGGAAGAAGGTAATCAAATGACCTCATTGGGGCTACTTAAAATCTCATATTCTTGGGATGTCCAGACTAAACACTTACTTTTCTCAAATACATATGGATGTATACATAAATAAAGGAAGGAAAACCATGCAAAGGTTTTATTTTTTTTATTGAAACATTTATGCATTTGAGTAAAGTTCTATCAAATTCTAATGTAGGAACACATGTAAATAAAATCAAATAAGTATGTGTCATTATTAACCAGGAAAGTGAGATAATTAATTGACCTCCTTGGGGCTAAACTAAAAGCCTCGTGTTCCCATGATGTGTGATTATATACTTATTAACATTCAAATACATGTAAAACTACATATGAATTGTGGAAAAAAAGCTTTACTTCATATGTCTAAGCTATAAGCACATGGAAACCTATGTATATATGTTCATAACTACTATCACTCTAATCAATGTAATTGATTCATGAACTTTAGAAAAATAATTTGAATTTATTAGTCATAATAGCCTCACATATTGTAAATTAATCCAACACATGCAAGCTTATATAAAGGAAAACCATTTGATTCAATTAACTTTGAAAAGATGAATGCATGATTTCAAATGACATATAAATTTAACATGATTAAAAGGAATAAATAAACATAAACACATTATTTCATTCAATCATATTAATTCCTAAGGACAATCATATCAAATAAAATCATTTAAAATAAACCAAAGTTTCTTTAATGCCATTTTTAATTTCATATTTTGATTTGATTTAAGGATGTAAGAAAAGGTTTGCTAATCTAACCATTCCCATGTTTGTTAATTGATTTGGTTTAATAAAAAAGAATTAAGTTGATTTTATGGGTTAATTAGGTTGTAATATGTATTAAATCCTTTTATTAACCCTTTTCTATGTTGCCTTAGAATAATTAACCAAACAATTATGAGCCAATATGGTATGCACATGCATTGGAAATAAAATTAGCAATGATCCTAAGAAAGGAAAGGGGCCTAATGCAATTGGCTCACAATTAATCATTAATTAAACTAAGAAAACTTAATTAAGTATTCTTATGGTCTTCCCACACATGTGGATTGATCATAATTTCCTTAAGACCTCTTTAGATTATTGGACACCTAAAGATCTACCCAAGACTTATTTAATTAAGTTCTAATATGATTATGATTTCAATTTAATTAATTAAATAATTTAATTAGTTAATTAAGCCTTAATTAGTTTGATTAATGAAATGAACTTAAGTAAATAGATTAGGGAGGAGGCTTCAATCCTATTCCATTAGTCCATTCATTGTTTGATAGTGATTAACCACTTAATTAACTGACATTTTAATGTTCATGTGATTAATTAATGACTAAATAATTTAGAAGGGAAATTAAAGCTTAATTAGTCTTTTCCCCAATTAATTAAGCAACAAATCCCAAGAAAATTATGTAAGGCATAGGTCATCCAATTGAATTAACTCATAAAGTAATTAAAGAGTAATTAAGCTAATTAATTTGTTAATTAAACTTTAATTCAGCACTAATTACTATTAAAAATTAATTAAGAATATTTTTAGTAATTTTTTCTATGAAATACCTTTAAATGAGTATTTATTTATGTTTTTTATTATTTTTGTATAATTAGTTATGAATTTTGGAAGTTTCAACCATTAAAACACATTAATTAAGCTTAATTAAATCTTAATCCTATCAGCGCCACGTGGCACACTTTCCATGTGGCACCATGAGATTTATTATTTAAAATAATCTAAGTTAGTGCTTGCGTGGTCATGGCAGAATGTGCTTTCTTGTGTGCCATCTAATCTAAGATCAGACGGCCACGATTAAACCTATGGTGCTAAATGATAAAATAGAATAATTTTAATGAATTTAATCACCGATTCATTCCAATCATGCAGAATGGATGGTGTGTGATCCCTTGTCTAATGATCAACGGAAGACAAACATCATCCACTTTCCTTCAATCGATTCGAGCTCACCCAAGCTCGGATCGATCACAAATCGATCCCACACCGCAAGAAGGATCCAAAGGGATCCAACGGCCAAGATCGTGCGAGATGCAAGTTTTCTTCAAAAAGCTCTAACTCATTTTTTCCTTAGGATTAATTTCAATGGCATACCTCATCGGAGCTCAAGACCAGTGCTAAATCCTATTGAGGAAGCTTCGTTTAATGGAGGCAAAGCTCTATTGATCAGCATGAGCTCCAATTTGAGGTGGTTTGCTTGTAAGGCCAACACCAAGCGAGGTGGTCGATTTATCAAGTCGATTGTCCATGTCGAGGGCTTGGGGATGTTTGCTTGACTACCTCCAAGGAAGGTGTGTGCAAAGTTAATTGCACTTTAGTTAAGCCTTGAGAAAATAGGAATGAATGGGATGTTGTCCTATTATGGCATGAAGGAAACTGAGAGTGGGAAAGTTGGGGATGCTTGAGAACTCCCTAGGAAGCTCTTGGCAGCTCATCATAGGGTTCTCTTGCTCTAGGGAATGAATTCATGTCTATTTGAGTTAAAATGAGGGGGTGTATACCCCCATCCCTCTTGATTAGTTGGTTCAGCCTTGTTTGGCTTCTTGGGGATACTTGGCCACCGGTGGTGGCTAGGAATGGCAGAAAATCTCCTTAGGTGGCTCGGTTTGAGTGGCAAAGGCATGGGAGGTGGCTAAGGGGGATTAGTGGGTGCCCTTGGTGTTTCAAGTGCTCCAGTGGAGGAGGTGAGGTGATTTCACCTCCCCATGGATAATGGCTAACCCGAAAACCTTTGGGTTAGGTTGGGCAGCGTTCTAGGAACCTAGATGGACCAACGGAGGGTGCCAAGTGGTGAAGAAAGGAAAATGATCACTTACATGGGTGATTTTTCTCATGTGTTACCCCTAGCCCAAGGGTAGGATGGTTATTTAACATTGAATATGATTTAGGCTGATTTGAAATGGGCCAAAAGTGGGTTGAGCCAAATTTCATATCATTTGCCGCTAGATTCAATTTTGCTCAATTTGACCCATTTAGGTCAAACTAGGTTAGGTTGGGCCAAGTTGACCAATTGGTCAAATTGGGTCAAACCAAGGGTTGGGTCAAGTTCATATGATCATTTGGAGAGTATTGGTGTCATTGGTTTAGTTCAATTTGGTTTAGATTTGATTTTGGTTCATTTGGGTCAAATGCATGGAGTTGACCAATTTGACCCAATTGACCAAATTGGCTTGGGTCATGGCTTGCTTTGGGTTTGATTGATCATTTGGAATATGTTGTGGGCTTTGGTTGAGTTTAATTTGGATTTTATTGGGTTGTAGGTTGGTTTGAACCTTTAGGTCAAGATAGGTTCAATAGGTCATTTGGGTCTAGTGGGTCAATTGGGCTTAATTGAGGCTTTGGTCAAGTTCAATAGTTAATTTGGAATGAACTTGAGCCATTGTTTGCAATCAATTTGATTTAGATTTTGATTTGACCCATTTTGGTCTTTTACAATAATTTGGGTTAACTTGGGTCAAGAGGGCCAATTGGGTTTGGTTTGGCTCAATTGAAGGTCAAGTCATGTTCAAGTATTGATTTTGGATAGGTTTGAATCATTGGTTTCAAGGGATTTGGCTTACATTGTAACTTGGTTAGTTTAGGTCCATGTGGATTTAGAAGGTTGACTTGATCAAAGGACTAGGTTGACTTGGTTTGACCCAATTTATGATAATTGATCAACCTAGGATGACCAACAATCATGTTATGAAGTTTGGATTGGCTTAATTCACTTTGATTTGGATTGAATTGAATTTTGGTTCAAATAAGTCAAATTGGTCACTTAGGTTTAGTTGGCATGATTTTGGGTTGAGTTTTATTTAGTTGAGTTTATATATGGATTTGGGATTGATATATAAATTCATTTATAATTGGTTTTGGTTCAAATGGGTTTTATTTATTTGAATATTTCAAGTCAAATGGGCTAAATTGGGCTTGACTTGGGTTGATTTTGGTTTGGCTTGATGATTGTATATTTCATTTATATTTGAATATGATTGAAGGCATGATTGATTTATGAGAAAATCAATTGAATTTGGGTTTTGGAATGAAGGAATTTGGCTAAGTCCATGGAGTTTATTCATGTGGCTTAGGGTTGGATTTTGATTTTGTTTGATTTACTTTTAATGGTTTACATGTATATTTTATTTATATTTGTGAAGATGATTGAAGATATGATTGATTCATAAAAAATTAATTGAGTTTGAAGTGATTTGGGTTAAGATTTAGCTAAGCTCATGAAGGTTGATTCATATGGCTTAGGAAGGGTTTTTATTTAATTTGATTTAGTTTAATTTAGTTCTGATCATTTGAATGTAAATTTAATTTATATTTAGGAAAGTAATTGAAGATATAAATTGTTTATGTAAAAATCAATTGATTTTGAATTGATTTGAATTGGATATCGATTAAGCCCATGAAGGGTGATTCACTGGCTTAGGAAGGGTCTTGATTAGATGGTAGATTTTGCCAAATTGGGTTTGGAATTGGGTTTGATTGTACATTTTAAAGATTGATTGAAGGGTTGAATTGATATTTGAGAAAATCACTTATGTTTGGAGTGATTTTACTTTGGCTTAGGCTAAGTCCACATGATAAAATCATAGGGCTTATGTTGATTTTGATTTCGGATTTGATCAAGGGCTTCAATCATTTGACTTAGAGTTTGGATTTAGATTTGGATTTAGTATTTGAATTGAATTTGAGGTTTGGTTTGAGAAGGTGAACATGGATTGAGTTTAGGCTATAAGGTAAGTGGATCTCCCTAAGTCCTAAGGCATGGCCTAATCCTATGGTTAACCCCTTTAAGTCTTTAGGCTTAGGTTAAGTGTTTACCTAATTGCTAAAAGTGTAAAAAAATTTGTGATATTTATTTTTAATTATATATATATGAGGGGACACCACGCAGATCTGAAGGTGTACTTATTGAGGTGATTGGATATGACATCAAGAAATAGTGCACTATCTCAAAAGATAGAAATCACTACCCTACGATGGACCTAATCACCTAATAAGGACTCCTAAGGTATGATGGGTCTTCGAATGTACCAGAGATTTTTCTCCTACTTTACATAAATTAATAAAGTAGGGTTTATTTAAACCAAATTCTAAAGTTTCCTATGGGGGCAAGCCTCCATAGTTAATTATATCCTAAGGAAGATGAGTTCCTTAGGAATACAAGTAGGTAATTATTATCTCTAAAGATTTCAAAGATAGGACTATCAATAAATTGTCTATGTTTAGAAAAACAAGTGAGATAGATCAAAAGGAGAGACTTATTATCAAAGCCAAAAGGAGATGAATAGGGGATGCTCATGATACTAGGAAGCCTAGTGAGCATCCCAAACTATCCTATGGTTGGTCTTTATATATTTGAAATTGGAGAGAATTATATATTTGAGTTAAAATTTTATTAAAAAATTAGACTTATAATCCCACAACACAAGATTATGGAAATGCCTGAGAGGTGAGGATTTATGCTTGTAGCCCGAGGGGAAACAAGAACCTCAGATCCTAAATCTATAGAGCTTTAGCGAGAGCCAAAGCACGCCCTAAATCTAAGGTGAAAAATGGGTATATTGTTTACCTCCACAAGAGAGGGACACTAGACTTATAAACACTTGAGTGGCGCTAGTTAACTCCCTACATTTTAAAACCATGTGGTCAAGTCATATTTTGTAAGATGGTTAGATGTTATTATTTAGAAAGAAACTAAAGTCCTTAAACCCACTAAGAGACTAAGCATGAGTGATGAATAATGACTTAGTCTAATGCAAATTTTATCAAATTTATTAATTTTGGGCTCTTCATTTTAAAGGTTATAGAATTTTATATATCTAAATGCATGATGAAATCAGGTTATTGGCTAAGTTAGAGAGAAAGTGGTGTTTTCCACCATAATGGAGACCCTCAAAGGTCAAGTATTCCCCTATCGTGCAATGATGGAAACCCTCTCTTAGCAAGAATGAAATAAGATGATATGCGTGATATTAAGCATATAACATTCAGCTAAGGGGTTTCTAAATCTTTTAATTATTTTGATTTAATTTCTAAGTTTTAAATGAGGTTATGAGTTGCTTAAGAAATTAGTTGTGAGTTGTAGCTGGGGTAAAAAGATTATTTTTTTCCTAAGAGCCTAATCGGATCCAGGCCATACATTAAATCATCATATATGAAGAAACTAGGAAAACACATGTCATTTCTATTACAAAATGTAAATAAATCATCAAATAATTTATAAACCCAACGTAAAAGAATAATAGGCAAGTGCAGTTGGGTATCTGTACAACCTGAGAAGAAAAATGGGTAGTCGAGCTCTACCCTTATACAACCTAGTATATGAAAGAATAATTATAAGTTATAAATGATAAGTGTTATCGGGGTGGGGGACCTTCATTTTCTTATTTGATTTACTTCATTTGATTTGGTAGGCTTCTAGGCATCACATGGCACCCCAAGATTAAACCTTCTGGCCAATGTTCATTCTTAACCCCCATAACACTTAATCAAATTCCTAATTCAAAATTACATTAAAAATTAAGAAAAGTAAATCTAGGTACACCTGCAAAATAAGTGTTAGCTAAACACATCATACAACTCAAGCAATTATATGAATAATTTGGACTTAGTACCCTACACATGGGTAACCAAGTCCACCTAGCTTAACTTAGATTATGCTTAAGGGAAAAGCAACTTGCAAAAGAGAGTATTTATATTTTTCTTCTAAGCACCCATTAAGCACAATCTCATGCAAAAAATATGATTAGCTAATCACGACCTAACATCCAGTCTATGAAACATACACCCTAATATCCACTACAACAGTACATCACAAAATAAGCATACATCAAACTATGCATCGCCCTAACATAAAGCTAAAAATGGTGACTTAATCTAATGTGTGTATATTAAGGCTTCTGCGGTATGTTCAAGGCTTTAGAATTATCATTCTCTAAGTATGAAGAGATTTAATTATAAAGGAGATTTCACTTTAAGTGGTTTAATTAATTTGTAAATTTTACTTAGTGTTCTTTTTTTCATTTGACCTACACAAAATAACTAAGTGTTACAAAAAGAAGGAAAGAGAGGATCACTCTCTTTATCCCTACCTTAAGTCACATCTAAAGCAAATTAATTAAATGAATTCTCTTTACTAAAAGGCTTATTACATATTTTAATTAGTCATATGTTTAGGTTTACTTTAAATAAACTTATTCAATAAGAAAGGCATCTAAGAATTAATGGAAATAAACTACTATCACATGACACATGTTTGTTCATTTCTATCATATATAGCATGCATATGATTAAGTCTTAAACATACATACACATGCAATTTATATCTTAGCACACTTAAATGATGAAGGTAAGTACATGCACTTGGAATTGATGTTTCATTTGGTTGAATTATTTTGTCATATTAATTTAGAGCTCTATCTAAATTCTTATACAAAAGCATAAGAAAAGAGCTTCAAATTATATGACTAAACAATTCAACCATTTGAACAAAGTATGAATGCATGCCTTTCCAATAGAAAAGGGGATTTTCATTCATTAGTTAAATGTACACATAAGTATATAAAAGTTTTAAGTGGATACGACGCCATTGTTTTGCACCAGGGGAGTGAGGTAGAAACCTCCTTGGGGCTACTTAAATCCGTACGTCCCCAGAATGTCTAGACTAATATATCCACAACTCTTGTATGCACATGAATGTACAAACAACCATAAGAATGGAAGACCATGCAAAGTAGAATTTGATTTGATTAAATTATGGTTTTCATTCACTAGTTATATCATATATATATATATATATGAATGTACAAATAACCATTGGAATGGAAAACTATGCAAAAGTTGGATTTAATTCAATTGATTTATTTATGTAAATGAATTAAAGCTCTATCCAAATTCTAATGTCAAAATGCATAAGAATGAAATCAAATGGGTACGTCGCCATTATTTTGCACCACAGGAGTGAGGTAGACCTCCTTGGGGTTCCTTAAAGTCGTGCGTCCTCAGAATGTCCATACTAATATACCCATTAATATTCATATTTATGCAAATTAACATATGAATGAAAGAAAGAAACTCCACTTCATACACTAAGATTATATTCACATGCACTTCCTATATATGTATAATTAAAGCACAACATATATTATCATTCAACAAAGGCTTTTGAAAATATATTTGAGATTTAATAGTGATAATAGCCACATATATTTTTAATTAAGTCAACACATGCAAATTGACATGAAGGACATCATTTATTTTTAAAAGATTTTTGAAGAAATGAATGCATGAATCAAGTGACATACAACACTTTAATATGATTGGAAAGAAATAAAGAAACATAAGCATATAATTTCATTCAATCCAACTAATTTCTAAGGACAATCATATCAAATAAGCTTATTTAAAATAAAATAAAGTTTCTTAAAGTTATTTTGATTTCATGTTTGATTTGATTTAACAGATATGAAAGAGGTTTGCTAATCCTAGTCCCATTCCCTATGGGTGAGTTAAGGTTAATTTGATTTAATGAAAAGCAATTAAATTGATTTTAATTAATTAGGTTGAGGTATGAATTAAATAAATTAATTAAACCCTTACCTATCACCTTAAGTTAATTAACTAATTAATGATGAGCCAACATGATATGCAATCACATGAAAAGTAAATTAGCAATGCTTCTAAGGAATGAAATGGGCCTAATGCAATTGGCTCATGATTAATAGTTAATTAAGCTTAAAGGATTTAATTAATTACTTTTATGATTTCCTCACACATGTAAGCTAATCATAATTTTATTAAATTTATTTAGACTATTAACCTTCTAAAGAACTACCTAAGGTTGATTAATCAAAGTTTGGAATGAATTGGATTTTAAATTAATTTTATTAAGTCCTTAATCGGTTAATTAAATCCTTTGATTATATTTTAATTAGGATATGAAATTAACATAGGGAAAGAGATCAAGGCAGAGGCCTCAATCCCAATCCTAAGTCATTTCAAACAATTCAAAAAATAATTAGATTCCCTTTTCTTTAATTGATTATTAAAGTGGAATTAATTACTTAAACTTTGATTAATTTGAAACAAATGAAGAGAAGCTTAATGAAATGGTCATAAAGTAAACCAAACCATTTCCTAAGACTTTCACTATTAATAGATGACAATAAGCTTAATTAATAAATTAATTCACTATTCATTTGCTTAATTATCATTAATTAAGGTAAGAGAGTAATTAAGGCTTAATCAATCAATTTCCCTAATTAACTATCCAATAAATTCCAAAAAAAATAGGGGAGGCAGAGGTCATCCCCCTAAACATCTTTGGAAAGTTTAAAATTAATTGGATAATTAATCAGAGAGAAATTAGGTTAATTAAATTTTTAATTAAACCTTAATTAAGTAGAAATTACTATTCAAAATTAATTAATAATAATTTTCTAGATTCTCCTCTAAAATACCTTTAAAATGAGTCCTCTTACATATTTTTTAAATTTTTCTACAATTAGTTATAATTTTTGAAAATTTTAGCCTTAAAAATTAATTAAACAACCCTAATTAAACCTTAATCCACTGGTGCTATGTGGCGCATTGACACGGTGCACTTTCCATGTGGCACCGCTCGATTGGTTCTTTAAGTAGTCACATCTGAGGGCCTCATCAGATGGCGATAGATGCGCATTCCCATGGACCGTCTGATCTAAGATCGAACGGGCATGATTAAATTTCGCTGTTAAGGAGAAAATGGAGAGGAATCTATGTGTGATCTAAATAGAGCCATTTTTTAACGGATGGCCCATGATCTTATCTTTGGTGAAGCGAGACCTTCCGCCGTCATTTCGTCCGAGCTCGAATGGAGATCAAATCATCCCCACACCGGAGGATAAAGAGATCAACAATGGAGATCTCATGACATGGAACTTTCCTTCAAAAAGACCAAATTTTCATATAAGGATCAATTTTGAGAAATTACCTCACGAGTAAAAGAGGTGGATTGAGGTAGCTTCTTGAGGTGAAGCCTTAGCTTGGGCCTTGATTTGGGGTAGATCCATGGACCAACTCATAAGAGCCTCACTTGATTGACTGACTTCATTGGCTTTGGAACTCAGGGATGATTGGTATTTGGGGAGTATGGAGATGATGCACACACAAGGAGTTTGAGTGGAGAAGAAGATGAGAAAATGGGATGCCCTAATTTGATTTCACATGCAGAGTGGAAATGCCAATCGAGGGAGGTTCAAGATGCTCTAGGAAGCTCTCTAGGATTTTGAAATCACTCAGGGAACTCACTTAGTGTGAATGGAAATGAATCCCACTCAAATTGAGAGTATACCCCGTAATCGCGTGTGATGGAAGGATAGGATCCATCCTTGAATTTTTACCAATTCACCACCATCAAGGTACCAAAGGGGTCATCGTCAAGTCCACATGGCATGCTGGGTTGGAGGAAGTTGTGGTAGGAAGCTCAAGGTCTAATACGGGGAGATTGTATGCTGGTTTCTCTTCCTTGCATCCATTGGGTCCGGCCATGGGTGAGGGAGAGGAAGTGTGCTTCCTTTGGTCCATGGTAAGTCCTTGGCATGCTTAGGTTAGGCTACGCAGGTTAGGTATGTCGTGTTAGGAAGTTTGATGGCTGTCCATGAGAGGATAAAGTGGACCTTACTTCTTATGGAGAAAATCCAATGCAAATGAGGTGTGTCCAATGATTAATTCCCTTGGGTGGGGTCCACTTTAATTTTGGGATCATTTTGGACTGACCTAGGGTCACTTTGGGTCAGGTTTGGTCAGCCATTAGGGTCCCATGGGTTGGTTTGGGTGTTTTGGCTTCATTTGGTCAAATGTTCATGGGGTTCATGTTGGGTTGGGTTGACCAATTGGTCAAATTAGATCAAGCCAAGGCTTGGGTTAGGTTTAAATGATGATTTGAAGAGTTTTGGTTCAAGTGGTTTTGATTAATTTGGCTTAGGTTTGATTTTGGCTCATTTGAAATCAAATGGATCAAGTTGACCAATTTGACTAAATTGGGTTGGGTTAGGTACTGGTTCATGTTCAATTGGTTGATTGAAAATGATTGTAGGTTTTGGTTTGGTTTGATTTGGGTTTAATTTGGATTTTGGCCAATTTGACCTTTTAGGTCAATTTGGGCTAGTTTGGGTCAAGTTGACCAATTGGTCAAATTGTGCTCAATCATGGCTTTGGTCAAGTTCAATAAATGATTTGGAATGAACTTGAGCCATTGGTTGCAATCAATTTGGATTAAATCATGATTTGACCCATTTTTAGGCCAATTTAGGTCAACTTAGGTCAAATGGTCAATTAGACTTGGTTTGGCTATTAAGGGTTTGGTCATGTTCAATCATTGATTATGAATGGTTTTGAATTAATGGTTTCAATCAATTCTGTATATGGTGGGTTTTTGGCTAGTTTGGGTTTCATTTGGGCTAAAGGTTGACTTGGTCAAAGGACCAAGTTGGCTTGGTTTGACCCAATTCAAGGTAGTTGATCACCCTAAAATGATTGTTGATCATGATATGAGGATTGGATGGGCTTGGTTCAATCTAATTTGGGTTGGATTATAACATTGCTCAAAAGGGTCTCTTGGGTCACTTTGGGTCAAGTGGACCTAAATGGGTCAATTGGTTTGGTTTTGGCTTGATTTAAGTTTAGCTAAACTCATATATGATCTTAGGATTGAAATATAAATTCAACTACAATCAATTTGGGCTATAATAGATTTTGGCTCATTTAAAATTTTTAAGTCAAAAAGCCTAACTTGAGTTTGACTTGGGTTGACTTCAATTTGGTTTGATAATTATATTTTATGTTTATATTTGGGTAAGTAATTGAAGGAATGATTGATTCATGAAGAAATTCGTGGGTTTTGAATTGATTTTGATATCATTTGGCCAAGTTCAAGAAATTGGCTAAAAGGCTAAATTGGAAATTTGATTTGATTTGGGTTTGGTTTTGGCTATTTGGATTTATATTTCATTTATATTTGTGAATATAAATGAAGATATAAATGATTCATGAGAAAATCACTTGAGTTTGGAGTGATTTGGAAGCAAATTTGACCAAGATTAAGGATGTAAGTCAAAAGAGCTTAAGTAGGGAATTGATTTAATTTGATTTATTTTTGGACATTGGAGGATAGATTTCATTTATATTTGTGAATATAAATGAAGGAATAATTTATTTATAAAGAAATCAATTAAGTTTGGGTTGATTTGGGTTGAGACTTGCTAAAGCTTATGGAGGTATGTCCATATGGCTTAAGAAAGGTCTTGATTTGGTTTGATTTAGTTTGATTTGATTTGGCTCATTTGAATTTGGATTTCATTTATATTTGTGAATATAAATGAAGGAATGATTTATTTATAAATAAATCAATCAAGTTTGATTTAGTTGAAAGGGGCATTTGGCTAAGAATATGAAGGTGGTTCATATGGCTTAGGAAGGGATTTTGGAATTTGCATTTAATTTTGGATTTCAATCACTTGGAGTTGGATTTGATTTGGAATTTGATTTTAGATTGAATAGATATTTGAGAAAATCAATTGAATTGGGGTTGATTTGAATTTGATTAATGCTAAGTCCATAAGATAAAATCAAAGAGCTTAGGGAGAGTTTTGGAATTTAAATTTGATTATGGGTTTCAATCATTTGATTTGGGATTAATTTATGATTTGGATTTGAACTTGAGGTTTGGTTTGAGTAAGGAAGCATGGATTGGGTTTAAGCCATAGGGTAGGCAAGTCTTCCTATCCCTAAGGCATGACCTATTCATGGCTAATCTTTTCTAGGCTTAGTTAAGTGTTCACCTAATCACTAGAAGTGTCTAAGGAGCTCTTAGTGTCTATGAGTCCTAAATCTATGATGAGAAAGTTGAGAACTCACTCAAAAAGGGACAAAGGATAGGTGTGTGTAACTATCAGGCGCACACATATGTGTTGACCGAGGCGATCAACAATATGATATCCATAAAATGATCTTCCCTAAACTTGAGATGTGAGAATCAAGATCTTAGTGCAATGCAACTCAACTTATGCCAAGGGCATAAGAGAGGAAGAAAGGATCCTGGGATCAAGTATGTGAACCTTCCTAGGGGGTTATTATCCATAGAGGATAAGGTTTGAGTTGGTTTGATATGATTTGGGAGAAAAGATCTGAGGGGATTAGGATTTATAACTCAGGATGAGTGCATGAACCTTCCACTAGGGGAATTTGATTATCCACGGATGGATTTGATTTGGTTTGATTTTATGAGGGCTCTACTGGAGAGAGGGTATGATTGCACTTTGTTGGGGAGAAATTTGAGTTGACTTAATTGGTGGGCATCCAGGATGAGAATTTGATTTGATTTGTTGGGTTATGATTTGGGCTCCACTGGGGAGAGGATATGATTTGATTTTGGACACATCTGTGAGATATGAGCTTAGTATATGGATTTAATTTATGGTTTTCTCTGGTTTATATTTGCTAGGTATAAGAGTGGGTGGATTTAATTTAGATTCCATTGGGGAAGGATGGTGATTTTGATTTTATGGCCCTTGTCGGTGTGCAATGGATCCACTGCGAAGGGGTTAATATCACCCTAGTCATATCTTAGATTTATAAATCCAAAGGGATAGTCCACACCATCAGTAGGACTCCAACCTGGGTGCCTTTATGTGCAATGGTCAAGTTAGGAAGAAAGCTTAGACTTATAACTTCTTAAATAATGAGGGTGATGGAATTGATAGCACAACCAAATCGAGACCCTGAAACTATTGAGGTGGAATGATACCTGCTGTGGACATATATCGACTCAAAAATAGAGATCAATTTAATTTTAGATGGACCCTGTTGTGCGATGGATCTACTAAGAAGGGGCTAATATTAGCCTATCTTAGATTTACAAATCCAAGGGATAGTCTACGAAGGTAGAGCTAACCTGGGGTGCCTTTGGTTTGCAATGGTTAAGTTATGAAGAATGCTTGTAGACTTACAACTTCTTAAACAAGGAACCACTAGGGTGATCGGTTGATAGCATGACAAATCGAACCTGACCTAAGGCTACCCGTCGATGTGCAACGGTCGTGATGGTACGTGATAGACTTATATCTTCCAAGGCAAGAACGACCTTCGAGGTGACCTGTTGGTGGTAGAATAAGTCAACGACTAAGGGTGACTTCTTGAGAAAGTGCCATGGGGACTTATCTCAACTCAAAGTAGTCGCGATTCTATAGGAGTTTTGCGACACTTGCCTAAAGATAGGATGCTTGCTCAAAAAGGTGCTTGGGTTTTGCTCTAATCCAGCGAAGATATATATATATATATATATTATATATATATATATATATATATATATATATCTTTTGTATTTATATATTTGTGTGGACCTTTGGTGTGCATGGGACCACCGAGAAGAATTCTCCAACCTAGTCTTATCTCAACTAGGAGAGAATTTGCATATGTACAAATTCTCCAACCAATAGAGGTATGGGTCAAATAGAGTGCCACATAGAGGTGCAGAGGCTTATCCAAGATCCAGAAAGCCTATAGGTAGCCAACTCAGGAGAAATCTTGTAGACTTACATCCCATGAGTGGTGTATCCACCGGGTGGGTCATCGATAGTGACTAACCAACCTAAGGTGCTCATTGGTTTGATGATCAATCGAAGAAGGCTTTGCGACTTACATCTCCAGATGAAATGAATCAGATAGTCTATAATTGCAGGCTATACCTGGACCTACTTGGGGAGTCTCATGTAAGTAGTAGACCTAGGCTTGAAGTAGTCAGGAGGAAAGAAGCCACTTGGAGACTTATCCTTAGCCTCAAATATACTCGACCCCAGTCAGTGCATGATGGCTAGCTCAAGGAGAAAGCATGTATGCTTACATCTTCTTAAATAAAGTCAATATGAGGTAGTTTACCGGTCGCACAATAAGGCCTACCAAACTAACAAGGAGCTCATCGATTTGCAATGGTCAAGTTAGGAAGAAAGCTTGTAGACTTACATCTGCCAGACAAGTAACCACTGGGGTGACACACTAGCAAGGTAGCATGTCCGACCTAGAGCAACTAATGAGTGAGTGCCACAGGGGGCTTTATCCCACATCAAAATAGCTCGAGATAAAAGATATATGTTTGTTTTATATGTGGTTGTGTGTAGTTTTTGTTGGTGTTGTGTCACTAAAGGATAGGACGTCGCTTGGGTTCCTTACACCTACCCTAAATACATCATGGCAGATTCGTAAGCAAAGGTATTCCTCAACACAGAAGAGATAGAATTTGAGATGAAAGAAATTTTATTGATGATTATTTTGGAAATAAGATTTATGGATAATATTTATTTAGGTAGAGCCCGTTGATTGGAAGCATAGGGCTCTCTCCCTTATAATTTATAAGCTAATAAGATCCTCCTTGGTAGGCCTTCTCTATGGTAAAAGGGTCTTCCCAAATGGGTTCAAACTTGCCTCTCATCTTTTGATGCACAATAATTAGTCTCCTTAGAACTAAAACAAGCTCTCCTACTTGAAAAGCTCTAGGACTGACCAACTTGTTATGAGCTTGAATCATTTTGGCTTTGTACAACTCAAGGTTTTGGCAAGCCTAGAGGCATCTCTCCTCCAAACCTTCGAGCTCTTCTAACAATAACTTGGCATTATGCTCTATTGTAATCTTACTACCCACAGCTATCCTTAATGATGGGAGATTGACTTCTAACGGTAGGACTGCTTCAGACCCATACACTAAGGAGAATGAGGTAGATTGAGTTGGAGTTTTGTATGTGGTGTGATAAGCCCACAAGACTTCAACTAACTGCTCATGTCACTATCACTTATTGTCGTCAAGTATTTTCTTTAATATCCGAATGAGAGTTTTGTTGAAGGCTTCTTCTAAGCAATTTTCCCTGGGGTAGTAGATGGTAGAATATATCCAATCTACATTGTGTCTCTGAGAAAAGCTATTGATTTAGTGCTCTTGAATGCAGTACCATTATCGATATAACACCAAACCTATATACGATATGGTTCTTGAAAAATTGGAGCACATGCTGAAATGTGACCTCTCTGAGTGGGATTGCCTCCTCCCACTTGGATAAGTAATTGGTGACAACTAGAATGAACTGGTGACCCTTAGAAGAAGGAACATCAATCGGTCCCACTATGTCAGTACCCCAACACTCAAATGGCCATGAGGCCAAGGTAGGATGTAAAATGTTGGGTGGTTGGTGTAAGGCAAAATTGTGCACCTAACATTAGTGGCATCTCCTACCAACATCCATGCAGTCTATCATCATCGAAGGCTAGTAGTATCCTAGTCTCTTGATCTTGGATTTCATCTTCGGACTAGATTGGTGCGCTCCATATATAGTGTACCCCGATCATGATCCTATAGGCTTCATGTTTGTCCAAACATCGTAACCACATATGATTGAAGGACCACCGATACAAGGTGTCATCCACAATAGCATAGGAAATAGCTCTCTGCTTCACCTGATGTATTAGTGACTTTTCATGAGGTAGTTTGCCCATATTTGGATAATTCATGAATGGTTGCCTCCAATCTAACTCCTCATCCTTTTTAGCAATGGCAACCTCCCCTTTAAGAGAGAGTCTCTCAATGAGTTCAGCATCAATAAGGGATAAGACTTGTCTATTTTGGACCCTTATTGGTATGGACTCATCTTCTGTACATGCCAACTCTTTGGCAAGCTTGGCTAATGCATCCACTACTGTGTTCTCTCCTTGAGGAATCTTATAGATGGTAACCTCTAGGATTTGGGCCAACAACTCCATAGTGTACTTGTGGTAATGATGGAGCTTAGGCTTTAGAACCTTGTAAGACCCAACAATTTGGTTGATAACTAATTGAGAATCCTAAGATGTTGATGCTCTGGATGCATAGTGTAATAGCTAACTCCAGACCGATAATTAGAGCCTCATATTCAACTTCTTTATTGGTGCATGGATTGGACAGATAATATAAGAATCTCATCACATGGTCGAGTTAGGAGAACTATTCCTACCCCCCTTTCCGGAGTAGATCTTGTTCTTCTCCTTTTGAAAGGAAGTCACCATCAAAATACATCTCCCACATGAATGGTCCCCTAAGTTCATGATTTGTTCATCGGAGGTCACTAAGCGAGAATCGAAAGTGGGTGTGCTAAGAAATCTAGTGCTTGTCCTTTCAGCAGAGTATGAAAGTGATGTAAAATTATGACAAAATCATGGGCCAACATGCCAACCATCCAGATAAGGTTAGCTATGTCATGAGATATTACAGTGGATTGATCCTAGAGATCAGGTTCAACTTATAGGAAAGCATTTAATGTTGGATTTTGGGATGCAACGATTAAACTAGGTAGTACTTTTCAATAGGTGGATAGTTTCTCAAAAGATTAGATAATAACTAAGATAGTAGAGTGCATTCTCTTTCCCTTGGTCATTGGTTTGGGCCAACAAAATGTCGAGAGAGTCATCTAATGCAACAGTATATAGTATCAGTTGCTTGCCCGAGATTGGGGCTATTAGAACTGGCGATGTTATCAGGTAATGCTTGATATCTTCGAAGGCATGTTGGCACTTATCATCCCACTTGAACTCAGCATCCTTTTTGACAAGTGTTAAGAATGGCTGACATCTCCCTAAAAGGTTAGAAATGAAGTGTCTTAGATATGCCAACCACCCTTGGAATGATCTTAGTTGAGTTAAACTCTTAGGGGTGGCATTTATAATATCACCTTGATCTTCTCTGGATTGATTTCTATTCCCGGTGTCACAACAAACCCAAGAATTTCCTAAAGCTACTGAATGCACACTTGATTCATTTTAAGGTTAAATTATCTTAACCATTCAAAACTCTCAAGTCAAAGAGATGGTCTTCCTTTTCTTTACTTTTGACTACAAGATCATCGACATAACATTCAACTTGATGATGAATGAGTTCATGAAGATCAGTCATGACCTATGTAGCACTAGAATTTTTTAAGGAAAGGCATGACCTTATAATAAAGATTTTGATCGAGGTTCAAAATATTTCTTTCATCTTGGGGCCATCTTTATTTGGTTATAACGGATGATCCATGAAAGAGAGAAGCATGAGATGAGGCAATGTCCACCATCAATTTTAAAATTGGTAGTGAAAATTCATCTTTAGGACATACCTTATTTAGATCCCTAAAATCGATGCATATGCGAATTTGACCATTCTTTTTCTTAATTGGGATGACACTAGCCAACCAGGTAGGATATTTTTCTTCTGATAAAACTAGCATCGATTAGTTTCTTGATTTCAAAAATGACTTGTTGTTCAATGTCTAATTACATGCATCTAGGAGCTTGCTTGATAGGGTTACCACTATGCTCTTTTGCTAATTTATGGACTACTATGTCAGGAGATAAATAGGGCATCTCTTCATAACTCCATGCAAAGCAATCCTTAAACTCAATCAATAGCCTAACTAAGTCATCAATTTTAGTATTATTCAACAAAGAACTGATGTATGTTGGTTATGGATTGTCTTCAATTTCTCAGTTGAATTCTTTGAGCTCATCGATGGTTGACCTGATCTCCTCTTCAAACTTTGGCGGTGCATCTCTGACTTCAAGATCATTTGGATCATCTGAAGTTTCTAAACACACCTCCTTATATGAGTTAGCATGATTTGAAAAGAACCTATTAGATTTTAAATGATTGGTGATGACTAGGCAATGATTGTCATCATCATTTGGACCATATCGAATCTAGTCTGGTCTTGATTGAGGATGCACTTTGGTTATCCCATAACCTTTCAAAGTAGTTTGACCATTTAGACCAAGTATGTGGATTAATCCCTTCTTTGCTAAATTAAGAACACAAGGCGAGTACCAATCAAAAGGTAATTGTATTAAATCTTTATATAAATCATCCTCAAGTTCTACATCAGCTTCCTGACTTTAGGATGATGCTCCCAAAAAGAACCTCTGAGTTCTCCCATCTTTGAATGACTTAGGAGCTTCATTAACTACTAAACCCTCAACTTTTTGGGAAAAGAGTGGGGTTAGAGCTAAGGTTCCCAACTGACTCATTTTTGTCTCATATGTAGACTTGGATACATTTATGCTTTGCTTTAGAGCCTAGTTTTCATCTCTATCATGCTCCAATGTCACCTTGAATGGGATCTATTGCTAAGAAGAGTTGGCGAGTGTGCTAATCACATAAGACTCATCCTCTAAACTAGATTCTAAGTTTATGTGGATAGCAGGTGTACTTCTAGTGGCTGGGACATACCTCCTATTGGGTGGCCAATAGGGAGGCTTTCCACCTCGAGGGCTACCTATGAACTATCCTCTGCCTTTGCTTGGTAAAGGTCAGGTCATCCTGCCCATGTGTTCAAATGGAGTAACAAACTATGAGTGGAATCTAATGTCAGGCTCTATATCTTCCCCTGAGTCCTTGTCTCGCTCTCTTTTATTTTATTTTTCTACTTCTTTTTCTTTTTTTTTTCTAATTCTTTTTTTTCTTTTTCTTTCTTTTTGTCACTCTTGGTGATCTTGACTAGATTCACGAGAATGGACTTGTTGATTTTGGGGAAGAAAATAGGTTGCATCTTCATATATCCCGACCTCATGAATTGTGAAGGGCTTGAGATCTCCTTTGACGCAGTACTCAATTCCACCTCTCATGAACTTCATACATTGATATAGAGAGGATGGAACTGTGTTGTTCTCATGTATCCATGATCTCCCAAGCAAATTGAAACATGTATCCGAGTCTATGATATGAAACTTGGCTTCAATTTTTTAATCATCTTTCTCAAATGGCAACACTATAGAGCCTAAGGCCCTCTCACCTTGTTCATTGAATCCTCTCAACATCATTCTCTCCTTTTGGAGTTTAGAGATGTTGATCCTCAAGTAGGCAAGGGTTCTTAAACTCATAATGTTGATTGATGCACCTTAGTCAACTAGAACTCTTGATATCCTGTATCTGCCAAAGTCCACTATAATATAAAGAGGATGATTATGCTTGATCATTTCTAGAAAAGTCTTCATCACTGAATATAACTCTTAAGATGTCCTTTGAGCTGTCTACCCCCTCTGCGATAGCGATCAGCTGAGCTAAGCATATCTCTAGATCAAGGAGAGCCTTGACTAGATATTTCCTTATCTCCTTGGATAAGATAAGGGTATCATATATGCTTAACTTAGCTGGCAAGTTTTTATGATGTATTAGAATGTTGTCATCAACCTTGACTTGGTACTCCATAAGCATATCCATGGGTGGAGCATCCTGTGGAGGAGCTATCTGCTCATTGGAACTAATGACATATTTACCCTTATCGATAGGTGTTACCCTAGGAGGTAGAACTTTTTCACTACGTAGGTTGACTTCAGTGACTTCTTAGAATGATGAACTTGTGGAAAGTCCTACCTTCTCATCAGGCATACTTACAGCTTCTCCTATGGGAACCTCAAAGTTAGTTGACTCCAAGTCAATCTCAAGAGGTGTACCCGATTGATTTGGAAAGAAAAGTGTTGTTCTAAATCAGAAGAGAGTGGATCAGAATGACTAGAGCTATCATTATTATTTTCTAGACTTAGAGAGTATTTAGATGAATAAAATCTAGAGTATCATAAGTGGACAAGATGTAAGTGAAAGCTTTCTTCATTGATTTCTTTTTTAGGTGGAGGTACATGATAGAAATCTAATAAAGTAAGTGGGATAAGGGATTTAATGCCCTTGTCCACTTATACATACTCTAGCAAGAAGCTAGTGGAGAGAAAGAAGTAGTAGTACTATGTGGTTGGAGTCTGGACTCGGATGGTTGCACTCTTGAGCTATCTCGAGCAAGTAAGGTGACTCACTTCTTCTTTGGGCCTCACCTTCTTCAAGTTGTCTTTGGCAACTTGCAAACCTTCCTTGATGTTGGAGGTTTGAGCTTCCTCAGGCACCTGTAGAGAGAGTTTCTTAATTTTAGAAACTACTTTTTTAGAGGTTCAGGATAGGGCAATATCTCAACCTTCTTTTATCTTAAGAGGATCGTAGATTTTCCTAAGAATTACCCTAATAAAACTATAATGTTGTTCTAATAGGTATTCCTTGGGGATAACTATGGTCGACTTGTAGCTGCTCAATCCTTAAATGTAATACAATCCTCTAAGACATGACTAATCATGCGTGGTAGGGAAATAGTTGGATCATTACTCTTGCCCACATCCTCACGGCTCTCCTGAAAGTCGTTTCTTTAAGAGATTCTTAAAGATTTTCTTAATAATCTCCCTCTTGAATGAATATGGATTATCAATATCAAGTAGGTGGATATAGCTACATGGGTAGGAATACCATTGTTGAGTAATGATTGGGAATGGTCATTGCAGTGACTATGGTGGCTGGTATGATGGCTGAGATGGTGGCAGAGGAGGTGGCAAAGGAGGCTGCTAAGCTCGGGTTCTCTCATAGACTAGGGTTGCTTATCCACGACACAACTATCCCGCTTCTTCTCAACACCTTCTGGCTTGGGCGGATGATTGGTCAGAAAGGGAGAACTATTTGGCTTCCTCTTGTAGCCTAGCTACCTTGTTAATTAATTTCTCTAATGACTGGATGGTAAAGCTATTAAGCATGAAGGCGACCGGCCATGAATATTCTTGAGGAGAATTTCAATGGCATGCTATTTAGACAGCTACGACTCATATTTCATGCTTAGGTTGTGCCACCTGAGAATATAATCAACAAGGGACTCATTGGGAACTTATGTCACTACAACAAGATTGCATACAATCACTCTTTGATGAGCTCCAACAAACCTCTTAATGAAGAGGTGCTCCAACTCAGCAAAAGTCCCTACCGAACCATTGGATCATTCGACATGCCAATCAAATGCAACCCATGTTAGGTTGCTGATAAAAAATCTGAACAATAATGTGTCACTACCATTAGTGTTGCAGCAATCGGCTCTAAAATCTGCAATATGCTGACGTAGGTTCCCACTTTCATCAAAGATTTTGAAGGAAGGAGGTACAAAACTCTTAAGATATTGAACTACATCAAATTCCTTTGGGTATGGTCTACCCTTTGGAATAAATGAGCTCCCAGGGCTTGCACCATCGCTTCCTTCACCTGTTGCTCTATCATATGCTTAATATTCTTCCATGCATGGAGGTGCCATCTATAACCATCATATACAAGCTACCAGCATCATCCTCTACAGGAATGCACCTAGGATGCTCTAGGGTATGTACCAACTCTAGACGATCGGCTGTCATGGGAGAAGGCTGTGAAACTAGAGTTGAGTTCTGCAATGCTGCAACTACTACCATCAACTCCTCAATCTTCTTCCCATGTTCTCAATATGATCATCTCTTTATCTGAGCTAGTGGAGGAGGTACTGAGTCAAGTGAGAAGTGTCACCCTCCTCAAGCACAACACCTTCCTATCTGGTCTGATCCTATTGTAAGGATCCCTGAGTGTCAACCATGTGGGCCTCAGTTGTATCATCCAACATGTCATCCTCATCAGGATTGAAGCTAACCCGATCCTCATCCTGATCTGAGTGATCACTCCTGAGAATCCAACTCTTCTCGACAAAGTAGTCTACTAATATGTCATCATCGCTCACTATCTTGAGGGATGAATACCACCGCTAGTTATAGGACTATGCTCCTCTACCTCAATGCAACAGACACTACCTATTGCCAAGACTTCCTCGCTGAGATGATCAACTATCATGGGGATTGTGTCTATGTTCACTCCCCACTCTTTGTATCTTTGTGGTGGGGTGGTGTGATGATGCTCTTGGGTTGCCACTCCTTCCACCATAAGGTGGATCAGGAGAGCTCAATCTCACCTCAATAGGTGGAAGATGGAGCGAGGATCTTTGGCCATAATCGATCACTAGGGAAGGTCTCTCTCCCGATGAGGGTTTTGAACCTTGGCGAGTGGTAGATCGTGAGGCGGTGATGGTGATGGAGGGAGCTGATGGCAACATCAACTGCCCCTCAACTAGGGATCTTTATCTACTGTGGGCTACGTCGATAAGAATAATCTTGTATAAATGATCGGCCCTGACTAGGTGACGAACAGAAAAATCCATCAAGGTAGAGGCTGCTGATTGCCTGGCATACCTCTGTCGCTCTCTCATGCCTGCTTGAGCTGATACTTGAGCCTCCATGGCTCTCTCTCTCTCTCTATGGATCTGACCCCTAACACTCATCGGGATCATGGATCGTAAGTCAAACAAGGTACCAGACTCTGAGCATCCATAAGCTCCTTTGACCTGGCATAGAATAGTCATAAGTTTGGTGTAGGGCCTCCTATGCTCCCTAGCCAGTGTCTCATGGAATGCTGGTGGTGGAGGGCGATCCTTTAATCTCCTCTCCATCTAAGAGGAGGTGGAACTACTACCACTCAGTGGAGAGGTCTCATGGGGAGAACCCTCCTCAACATATGCTGTAAGCTCCCCTGTGCTGACCCATTTGATCTTCAAATTTTTGTTGAGACACTGAGTGCAAGTGAGAAAGGCGGTGAGAACCTACCTCAAAGTGGAGGGAGACTATCATGAGACTAAGATACTTCCCTTTGGGGTGACCAAGAGGAGGTAGTAGCTCTGGGAGCTAAAGCAGAGCAATTGACGCATGTCTAGCTAACAATGACATTGAACGAGGCATGGGAACCACTACGGCCTTCCTCTTCAGTAGGGGAAACTCAAAGTCAGGTGGCATATCCAAGTGGATGAGTGGTGTTTGTCCTGCCACCTCATCCCTACTGATAGTTGTGAGGAATGCTCCTTCACAAGTAAGATGGACCCCCTCAAAGAGACAGCCAAAATGGATCAAGTGCGCGGCATAAGTCATGCTGAGATTGCCCTGATCTAAGGTGAGATCTACACCATAAGGAAAGAAAAGACAAAGTTGCTCGGAGCCATGATCACTGTGCTACCTGGAAGCTAGATTGACTGACTATACTGAAATCACTGCATTTTTTGAAACATAATTGAGTCGAACCTTTGCCTTGATGTTTGTCATCAATCATTGATTTCAATACTTAATTTGGAATTTGAACCAGCACTTAATAAATTTAGGTATGCTAAGCGGGTTCATTGAATTTTGGAGAGATTTTTGATATTTGGAGGGGAGACTTTATCATATGATTTTGATTAAAAACCCATACTCAACTAGTTTAAGTAGGTTGGGCGAGGTTCAAATATTTGGAGAGACTTTTAGAGATATTTGTGTTATGTATCTTGTTTGAAAATTTTGATTTGGAAGCATCTTTACTTAGCAAATTTAGGTATGCTAAGATGAGTTTTTGATTATATGCATGTGATGGTTGGTTATGTGTGTGACATATGTTGATTTGAAAATGGGTTCCTTAATAAATTTGGTATGTTAAGTAGAGGCCAAATATGTATGATATGTGTTTGAGAATGAGACTCTCACTAACAAATTTGGTATGTTAGGTGGGAGTAAAGTATATTTATGATTTGAAAATGAGACTCTTACTTAACAAATTTGGTATGTTAAGTAGGAATCAAATGTGATATGATTTAAGAATGAGATTATTACTTAACAAATTTGATATGTTAAGTAGGAATCAAATGTGATATGCTTTGAAAGTGGGATTCTAACTTAACAAATTTGGTATGTTAAGTAGGAATCAAATGTGATATGATTTGTAAATGGGATTCCTACTTAACAAATTTGGTATGTTAAGTAGGAATCAAATGTGACATGATTTGAAAATGAGATTCTTACTTAATAAATTTGGTATGTTAAGTAGGAATCAAATGTGATTATGATTTTTTGTTGAAATGAGACACTCACTTAACAAATTTGGTATGTTAAGTGGAAGCCAAATGTGATATGATTTACTTTTTCAAAATGGGACTCTCACTTAACAAATTTGGAATGTTAAGTGGGAGCCAAATGTGATATGATTTGTATTTTGAAAATAAGACTCTCACTTAACAAATTTGGTATGTTAAGTGGGAAGTGTGATTATGATTTGTGTTTGTTTTTTTGAAAATGAGACTTCCATTTAACAAATTTGGTATGTTATGTGGAAGCTAAATTTATTCTAATTTATATTTTTAAAATGAGACTCTCACTTGAAAAATTTTATATATTAAGTGGGAATCAAATGTGATATGATATTTTTGAAGATGAGGCTCTTACGTAACAAATTTGGTATGTTAAGTTGGAATCAAATGTGATATGATTTGAAATGAGACTCTTACTTAACATATTTTGGTATGTTAAGTAGGAATCAAATATGATATGATTAAAAAATGGGATTTTTACTTAACCAATTTGGTATGTTAATTAAGAATTAAATGTGATTATGATTTGTTTGAAAGAGGGGAAATATATTTAACAAGTTTGGGTACATTAAATAGAGTTCAATTTTTTTTCATGAATTTTGGAAATGGGACTCTCATTTGAAAATTTTGGGTATTTCAAATGTAGTCCAAAATATGTCATGATTCCATGTGTGTGATCTCTTATTTTTGAAAAGATGGAAACTTCAACTATAGCATATGTAAAATATGTTAAGGAAAGTTTCAATTTTATGCTATGATTTTATTTGAAGATAGATCTTCATTCAACAAGTTTGAACATGAATGAAGGTGGTTATCTTCAAAAGTGCTTTGAAAGAGAAACTCCAACTCTAGCATATGTGAAATATGTTAAGTGGAGTTTCATGCTATGGTTTTTGAAAATGCAATTTTCATTCAACAAATTTGAATAGGGATAACTATTTTCAAAAAGATGCTTTTGAAAAATTATTTTGATTTTGATTTTGAAAAGAACCTCCATGAAACAATCATGGGGTTGTTAGATGAGGTTTGGTTATATGAGTTTTGTGCTTTTTGAAAATTCCTGATGAATTTTGTGCAAGATCTTTTGTTATATAAATTTTGAAAAAGTACTTTTGGAAAGTGACATTTTGCAAAAGAGTTTATTTTCTTAAATATTGGAATGAACGTTACATCACCAAGCTAGTGGTAAGGAGGTTCTAAATTTTTGTCATCTCCTTTCATTAGTTGATTTTAATTTTCACCTATTGGGAAACCTAATAAGGGTTGTAAGACAATGAGTAACATCCTAAAACCAAGAGGATGTTGGCTAGCTTTACTTAATAATGAAATAAGCTAAGTTCCAATGGAAGGAAAGAGAGTCTTGGACTCATATGAAATACAAGTCCACTATCAATGCACGAAGACAATAATTATCTACTAGAGATGGACAGAGGAACCATCCCAGTAGTCACCAGAAAAATCTATGGTGTTTATTTTTAAATACTTATATGGGGGACACTACACAGATCTGAGGCTGTACTTATTGAGGTGATCGGGTATGATATCAAGGAATAGTCCACTATCTTAAAGATAGAAATCTACCCATGATAGACCAATCACCTAATAAGGACTCTAAGGCATGATGGATCTTAATATAGAGATGTTTTCCTACTTTACATGGATGAATAAAGTAGGGTTTATTTAAATTGGGTTCTAAAGTTCTATGGGGTTAAGCCCCCATAGTTAATTATATCCTAAGGAAGGTGAGTTCCTTAAGAATACTCTATATTAAAGTAGGCAATTATTATCTCGAAAGATTTCAAAGATAGGACTATCAATAAATTGGCTATGTTTAGAAAATCAAGTGGGATAGATCAAAAGGAGAGACTTATTATCCAAAAGGAGATAAGTAGGGGATGTTCATGATACTAGGAAGCCTAATGAGCATCTTGAATTATCCTATGGTTGGGCTTTATATATTAAAAATTGGAGAGAATTATATATTTGAGTTGAAATTTTATTAAAAAATTAGGACTTATAATCCTACAACACAAGAATGTGAAAATGCTTGAGAGGTGAGGATTTATGTTATAGGCCCTAAGGAAAATAACAACCTCAAATCCTAACTCTAGGAATCTTTGGTGAGGGCCAAGGCACAACCTAAATCTAAGGCGAAAGATGGGTATATGGTTTATCTCCATAAGAGAGAATAAACTAACCAACTGTTAGACTTATAATCACCAGGGGGTGGCCTCCAACTAACTCCTCCTACGACTTTCAATACATGTAGGAAAGTCTTATGATTTGCAAGATGGCTAAGTTGTTATTTATTTAAAAAGAAAACTAAGTCCTTAAACTCACTCCTTAAGAGACTAGATCCTGAGTGGAAAAAATTCATGACTTAATCTAATGCAAATTTATCATGTTTTATTTTAATTTGGACATTTTTATTTGACACAAGCTATTGGATTTCATATGCTAATGCATGAGAAATTGGTTATGGGCCAAAATCAAAAAGAAAGAGGTGATTTTCCACCATGGCTTTCAAAGGTCATACCATTTTCTCTGGCAAAGGTGCAAGAGTGAAGTAATATGTTTTATGCATGATGTGAGATATAATATCTAGCTAAAGGGTTATTAAATCTTTTATTATCTTGATTTATATCTTAGGCTTTAGGCGAGGTTATGAGTTGCTTAATTTAATTTTGAGTTGATTAATTGGATAGAAAATTTATTTTTCCCTAAGAGCCTAATCGCATCTCGCCATTCATTAAATAATGAAGAAACTAGGAAGATCATGCCATCCTAATTGTGCAATCATAAACAAAAAATCAATCAATTTATAAAATTATCATAAAAGAATAACAAGCTGATGTGGTCGGGCTCCACCGCACAAACCTGAAAAGAAAAATGGGTATCCGAGCTCTACCATTATACAACTCGGATTACAAATAAATGATTACAATTAAAATAAATTTATGTTATGGGGGGTCTTCATTCTTCATTCTTTGTTCTTCATTTCTTCCTTTCTTCATTTCTTTCTTTCTTCATTTTTTTTTTTTCTCACTTCTTTCTTCCTTTTGATTTGACTTGGGATGTGGTTTGCTCCAAGGCTTCACATGGTATATAAGACATGGCCTTATAACCAATGTTCACCTTAATTCCCCCATAACATTCATTCCAAATTTCAATTGCAAAATTTACATCAAAAGGAAAGATAAATCTAACTAAACCTATAAAATAGAGATTAGCTAAACATACCACACAACCCAAGCAGTTATATGAATAATTTGGACTTAGCACCCCACACATGGGTAACCAAGTGCACCTATCCTAGTTTGGATTATTCTTAGGGGTGTAAGAAACATGTACAACAAAGCATTTATATTTTTATTACAATGCCCCTTAAGCATAACCCCTTACAGAAGGTATGATTAGGCTAATATCAGCCTAACATCTAGACTACGCACATGCACCCTAACATCCAGTCTAAAAATATTACATCACAAAAATAAATTAGGCATCAAACTATACACCGCTCTAACGTAGAGCTAGAAATGATGACTTAGCCTAATGTGTGTGTCATTTAAGGCTTGTGTGGCAGGTCTTAGCTAGGCTTTAAGGTTGAAATTCCCTAAGTGTGAAGGATTCAATTTAGAGGGTGGTTTCATTTTAAGTGATTTAGTTGATTTGTCAATTTTAGTTGGTGATTTAATTTGAAATGAACCAACACTTAGTTACTAAATGTAAAGAGAAGAAAAGAGAAGAGAATTTCTCTTTCAACCCTACCTTAAAACATTTCTAAGGTAGATTGATTGATGAATTTCTTTAGTGAATATTTTATTATGTATTTTAATTAACCTTAAGTTTATATTTACTCTAAATAGCCCCATTTAAGAAGAAAGGCATCTTAAGATTAATTAAGGTGGATTACTACCACATGACACAATCATTTATTTCTGTCCACCATGTATACCATGTATATGAATCCTAAGCATACCTATGCTTACAATGCAAATTTAGCACACTTTGATGATGAATGCTAAGAGATATGATTTGAAATTTTGAATATTTCATTTATGCATGTCTTTATTATGTAGAGAAAGGAGACTTTTTATTTATTAACAAAATACACATCCACATGTGTAAAAGAAATAAGTGAGTACGATGCCATTATTTTCTACACTAGGGGTATAAGGTACTAGACTTACTTAGGGCTACTTAAATCCTTGCAACCCCGAGATGTCTAGACTAATATACTACTTTTCTTAATAACATGTAGATGTACAAAAAGAAACAAATGGATGAAGAATAATGCAAAAGATTATGTTTGATTTGGCTTTATAATTTACATCTATAAATGTGAGGATCCTTCTTAAGTCATAACATAGAAATACATAGGAATAGATTTAAGCAAGTGTTGTGTTCTTTTCAAATGAACTATACGCTTTACAAATCCTATTCAAATCCATGTTAAGGGAAGATAGGAAAATAACATAAAACACATCTTATGATATAATCACATGCAAGCTTATAAGTACTTATAAGTAGCATCACTTCATTCATAATCTTTAATTTATAGGTTTTGAAAATAATTTTTGGTTTAATAGTGATAATAGCCACTCATTCTTAATTTTAACCAACACATGCAATTTGACATGAAAGGAAAATATTTTATTTAATTGATTTTCAAAAGAAATGAATGCATAATTTTATATGGAAAACAACATTTAGCATGCTTGGAAAGAAATAAAGGGATGTAAGCACATGACTTCATTCGCCCTAATCACTTCCTAAGGATAATCATATAAAATAAGATTATTTAAAATGATTCAAAATTCTTAAAGGAGATTTTTGTTTTCGAATTTGATTTGACTTAGGAAATATGAAAAGGGTTTGCTGGTCCTAACTCATTTCCCATATGTGTGAAATGGTTTAGTTTAATTTTAGAACAATCAGGTTGATTTTATGTTTTGTTTAGGCTAAGGTATGAATTAAATCCAATAATTACCCCTTACCTATACTACTTTAACATAATTATTCAAGTAATTATGAGCCAACATATGACATGCAACCACATGAACTTTAAATCAGTAATGCACCTAAGAAATAAAAGGGTCTAATGCAATTGGCTCATAATTATTGATTAATTAAGCTAAAGGGTTTAATTAAGTACTTTCATAGCCATCATACACATGTAGTTTGATTATAATTTCTTTGAAAGTCTCTTAGATTATTGAAACACCTAAAAATCTACCTAAGGTTAAGTGATTAAGTTCTGGAATGATTTGGTTTTGAATTTGATTAATTGAACTAGCTAATGAAGTGATTAAGTCATTAATTAATTTGCAAATTAATTAAGTGTTTATCCAAATGAAATGAACTTAGGGAAAAGATTGGAAAATAAATCCTAATCTCATTCCCTAAGTTCATTCTTTCATGATGATTAGCAAACTTAATTAATGGATTTATCACTATTTAATAAGTTAATTAATCATTTAATTAATTAAGAGTGATTAGGGGTGAAATAAGCAATTCCCCTAATTAATCTAATAATAAATTCCAAATAAATCATGGGAGGAAGAGATCATCCCACTAATCAACCTTAGGAAGTTTGGAATTAATTATTAAAGTAATTAAGGTGTAATTAGCCTAATTATATTTCTAATAAAACCCAAATTGGCTAAAATTACAATTCAAAATTAATTGATTTTAAATTTATATTATTCTACTTTGAATTATCTTTAAAATAAACTTGAGTTTGTATTTTTAGATTTTTCTATAATTAGTTATGAATTTTGGAAGTTTTAGCATTAAAAATGGATTAATTAGGCTTAATTAACCCCCTAATCCCGTTGGGCCACATGGCAGCTGATGCGGTGCGCTTTCCATGTGGCACAACTGGATAGGTTATTTAAGTTGTCACATCCTCTTACTGAGTCAGCCAGCGATGGATGAGCTTTCTCCACTGGCCGTCCGATCTAAGATCTGATGACCAAGATTAATCCACGCTTTAAGCTTCGGAGGGGATCTATCATGATTTAATCACAGTCATCTATTATAATCATACAGAATGGACAATGTGCGAACTGTCTCCTCTTGAGCGGCGAGAGACGGATGTCGTCTGTCGATCGTCACTCGATCCAAGCTCACCCAAGCTTGAATGGAGCTCAAACTCACCCCACACCTTCAGGGAAGCACAAGCAATGTATCAAAATGTCAAGATTTGATAGAATTATAATTTACTTCATAAAGGACCAAGCAAAATTTATCCTAAGGTTAGTTTTGAGTAATTACCTCTCTAGAAGCTATCACTAGCACTTCCAGAGGAGGTAGCTTCATCTAGTATAGAAAAAGCCCTATTGAAGGTATTGGATCTTGATTTGATGTGGATAGCTCGGTTGACAAAGCTTCCCTTCAATGGTGATCGTCCTTGATCAAGGTGATGCTTCCCGTGGCTTGGAGACTTGGAAAATGACTTGGTAGAGCTTGACGAGTTCCACTAAGGGTGTGTGCAAGGTTAATTTCATTTTCATGGAGATTTGAGTGAATTGGGATTGCGATGGACCTCCCCTATTTCAGCTCTAAGCAAAACTGAGAAGGAGAAATCAATGGAGCTTGGGAATGTCTCAAAAATGTTTAGGGAGAGTTTGATTTGATCTCCTTAGCTCTGTGGAAATGAATGCTTGTGGTTTGAGTGGGAATGACGGGGAGTATATCTCCCCCTCATTGGATCGGATGGTGAAAAGTATTTTTGCCAATTTTGATCAATGGTTGAGTTTGGTTGATCAGTTTGGGATGTCAACCATCCCATGTGAGTCATTTTAGATAGAGTATGGAAAGAGAGTGGATGTTCATGTGCTAGGTGAGTGTATTTGGTGATCCAAGTGCTCAATTTTCATTGGAGCAATTTAGTTTTGGCTTGAGTCTTGGTTGACCCAAGCTCATTAGGTGATGTTCACCACCTTCCTTGGTGTCCATGTGGACCACTAGGAGGACGTCACGTGGGCCCTGAGAAAGAAATGATCAAATTCCAAGTGAATTTAGTCATAGGATACCCTTTGACCTAAAGGTAAAATGGTCATTTGTCCTTGATTTTGATTTGGGCAGATTTGAAATGATTCAAAAATGGGTTGGGCTAAATTTCAAGTGATTTGGAGTTCATTTGATTTGAATTGGTTCAATTTGACTCATTTAGGTCAAGTTGGGTCAAATTGGGTTAGGTTGACCAATAGGTCAAATTGGGTCAAACAATGGGTTAGGTCAAGTTAAAATGATCATTTGGAGCCTATGGGTATCATTGGTTTTGTTTAATTTGTTTTATATTCACTTTTGGATCATTTAGGTTCATTTAGGTCAAATGAGTCAAGTTGACCAATTTGACCCATTTGACCCAATTGTGTTAGGTCATGGGTTGGTTTAGGCTTGTTTATTATTTAAAATATATCACGAGCTTTGGTTTCAATCAATTTTGATTTGGTTTGATTTCAAGTTTATTTGACCTTTTAGGTCAAGTTCGATTCATGGTCAATTTGGCTAAGTTGGGTCTAATTGGTCAATTGAAGCTTTAGTTAAGTTCAACAAGTGATTTAGAATGAATTTGACCTATTATTTGCAATCAATTTGGCTTACATCAAAGGGCTTAGGCAAGGTTTAGGCAAGGTTTAGGCAAGGTTTTGGATTTAGAATTGATCATGGGTTTCAATCATTTTGAATTGATTCATGACTTGGATTTTGGAATTGATTTATGATTTGAGAAAATCAATTGAGTTGGAATTCATTTAAGATTTAGGTTTTGGAAATGATTTATGATTTGAGAAAATCAATTGAGTTGGAATTCATTTAAGATTTAGTTTTTGGAAATGATTTATGATTTGAGAAAATCAATTGAGTTGGAATTGATTTAAGATTTGGTTTGGATTGGTTTAAAGGAGAGAAGCAAGGATTAGGTTCAAACTATAGGGTAGGCAAATCTCCCTAAACTTCTAAGGCATAACTCATTCATATGACTAACTCTTTTAAGTCTTTAGGGTTAGGTTAAGTGTTCACCTAATCACTAGAAGTGTCTTAAGACTAAGGAACTCTTAGTGTCTAGAGCAGTCCTATGTCTAAGATAGAGAAGTTGAGAGCTCACTCCAAAAGTGAGGTCAATAGTGACATACAACACTTTAATATGATTGGAAAGAAATAAAGAAATATAAGCATGTAATTCCATTCAATCCAACTAATTCCTAAGGACAATCATATCAAATAAGCTTATTTAAAATAAACCAAAATTTCTTAAAGTCATTTTGATTTCATATTTGAATTGATTTAAGAGATATGAAAGAGGTGCTAATCGTAGTCCCATTGCCCATGGTTGTATTAATTTGATTACATGAAAAGAAACTAAATTGATTTGATTTCTTAATTAGGTTGAGGTATGAATTAGATCAATTAATTAAACTCTTACCTATATCATCATAAGTTAATTAACTAATTAATGATGAGCCAACATGATATGCAACTACATGAAAAGTAAATTAGCAATGCTCCTAAGGAATGAAAGGGACCTAATGCAATTGGCTCAAGATTAATAGTTAATTAAGCTAAAGGGATTTAATTACTTACTTTTATGATTTTCTCACACATGTAAGCTAATCATAATTTCATTAAATTTCTTTAGACTATTAAACATCTAAAGAACTACGTAAAGTTGATTAATCAAAGTTAGGAATGAATTAGATTTTAAATTAATTTAATTAAGCCCTTAATTGATTAATTAAATCCTTTGATTATATTTTAATTAGGATAATGAATTTCACTTAGGGAAAGAGATCAAGGAAGAGGCCTCAATCCTAATCCCTAACTTATTTCAAATAATAAATTAGGCTCTGAAGTAATTAAATTCTCTTTTCTTTTAATTGATTAAATAAGTGGCTAATTAATTACTTAAACTTTGATTAATTTGAAACAAATGAAGAGGCTTAATGAAATGGTCATAAAGAGTAAACCTCAACCATTTCTCTAAGACTTTTCACTATTAACAGATAGCAATAAGCTTAATTAATTAATTAATTCACTATTAATTTATTTAATTATCATTAATTAAAGTAGGAGAGTAATTAAGGCATAATCAATCAATTTCCCTAATTAACTATCCAATAAATTCCAAGAAAATAGGGAGGCAGAGGTCATCCCCCTAAACATCTTTGAAAAGTTTGAAATTATTTGTACAATTAATCAGAGAGTAATTATGCGAATTAAATTTTTATTTAAACCTTAATTAAGCAAAAATTACTATTCAAACCAAAATAAAAATTTTCTTGGATTCTCCTTTAAAATGAGCTTTCATTTATATTTTTTGGATTTTTTCTACAATTAGTTATAAATTTTGGAAGTTTCATCCTTAAAAATTAATTAAACAACTAAAGTTAAACCTTAATCCCGTCGGTGCCACCTGGCACGTTGACGCGGCACGCTTTCCATGTGGCACCGCGGGATTGGTTCTTTAAGTAGTCATATCCGTGCGCCTCATCAATTGGCAGTGGACTCACTTTTCCGTGGATCGTCTGATCTAAGATCTGACGACCATGATTAAATTATGTGGTTAAGGAGAAAATAGAGATGAATATATATGAGAGTCATAGGTTCTGATCACACAGAACAAATGGCCCATGATCTACTCCTCCCGAGTGGCAAGAGACAGAGTACGCCCATCATTCGTCACTCGATTTGAGCTCACCCGAGCTCGAATGGAGATAAAATCAATCCCACACCTTCATGGAGGCCAAACAAAGCGATCTAATGGTGGAGATCTCATGACATGGAACTTTCGTTCACAAAAGACCAACTAACCCATTTTCATACAAGGATCAATTTTGAGAAATTACCTAATCGGACCTAATTTCCAGTGGTGGGATCGATTGAGGTAGCTTCGCTTAGTTGAGGCGAAGCCCTGTTGAGGAGCTTGGGCCTTGATTTTGGGTAGGTCGCTCGGTGGACCAACTCACATACTCAAGAGCCTCGGCCTTGATCAAACTATGTCTTCTAGTGGATTTCAAACTCATGGGATGATTCGAGTAGCCTCGAGGGAGTATGGAGATGGTGCACGCACAAGTAATTGGAGTTTGATGGAGTGGAGAAGAAGTATGAATCGATTTGGGGATGCCCTGATTTAGTTTCACATGCAAAGGGGAAATGCCAATCAAGGGAGGTTCGGGGTACTCTAGGAAGCTCACTGGGATTTTAAAAACACTCAGGGAACTCACTTAGTACGAATGGCAATGAATCCCACTCAAATTGAGAGGGTATGCCCCTCAATTGCGTGTGATGGATAGATAGGATCCATCCCTGAATTTCTACCAATTCGCTATCATCAAGGAGCTGGAGGGGTCATCGTCAGGTCCACATGGCATGCCAGGGTTGGAGGAAGCTGAGGTAGAAAGCTCAAGGTTTGATATGGGGAGATAATGTGCTGATTTCCCTTCCTTGCAGTCATTGAGTTCGGCCATGGGTGAGGCAGAGGAAGTATGCTCCCTTTGGTCCATGGTATGTCTTAAGCATGTTTAGGTTAGGCTAGGAAGGTTAGGTATGTCGTGTTAGGAAGTTTGACAGCTGCCCATGAGAGGAGAAAGTGGACCTTACTTCTTATGAAGAGAATCTAATGCAAATGAAGTGTGTCCATTGGTTAATTCCTGTGGGTGGGTCCACTTTACTTTTGAGATGATTTTGGGCTGACCTAGGGTCACTTTGGGTCAGGTTTGGTCAACCATTAGGGTCCTATGGGTTGGTTTTCGGTGCTTTGGCTTCATTTGGTCAAATGGGTTGATATGGGTTCATGTTGGGTTGGGTTGACCAATTATTCAAATTGGGTCAAACAAAGACTTGGGTTAGGTTTAAATGATGATTTGAAGGCCTTTGGTTTAAGTGGTTTTGATTAATTTGGCTTAGGTTTGATTTTGGCTCATTTGAAATCAAATGGGTCAAATGGGTCAAGTTGACCAATTTGACCAATTTGACCAAATTGGGTTGAGTTAGGTGTTGGTTCATGTTCAACTGGCTGATTAAAAATGATTGTAGCCTTTGGTTTGGTTTGATTTGGGTTTAATTTTGGTTTTAGCCAATTTAACCTTTTATGTCAATTTGGACTAGGTTGGGTCAAGTTGACCAATTGGTCAAATTGAGCTCAATCATGGCTTTGGTCAAGTTCAATAAATGATTTGGAATGAACTTGAGTCATTGGCTGCAATCAATTTGGGTTAAATCATGATTTGACCCATGTTGACTATTTAGGCCAATTTGGGTCAACTTGGGTCAAATGATCAATTGGAGTTGGTTTGGCTCAATTAATGGTTTGGCCATGTTCAATCATTGATTATGAATGGATTTGAATTAATTCAATCAATTTGATATATGGTGGGCTTTGGCTAGTTTGGGTTTTATTTGGGCTAAAGGTTGACTTGGTCAAAGGACCAAGTTGACTTGGTTTGACCCAATTTGAGGTAGTTGGTCACCCTAGAATGATTGTTGATCATGATATGAGGCTTGGATTGGCTTGGTTCAATCTAATTTGAGTTGGATTCAAACTTGGCTCAAAAGGGTCTCTTAGGTCACTTTGGGTCAAGTGGACCTAAATAGGTCAATTGGTTTGGTTTTTGCTTGATTCAAGTTTAGTTAAACTCATATATGAGCCTAGGATTGAAATATAAATTCAACTACATTCAATTTAGGCTATGATGGATTTTGGCTCATTTGAAGTTTTTATGTAAAAAAGACTAACTTGAGTTTGACTTGGGTTGACTTGAGTTTGGTTTTATAATTGTAGTTTGTGTTTATATTTGGGTAAGTGATTGAAGGAATGATTAATTCATGAAGAAATCTATGGGTTTTGAATTGATTTGGATATCATTTGGCCAAGTTCAAGGAAATGACTAAAAAGGCTAAAATTAGAAATTTGACTTGATTTGGGTTTGGTTTTAGCAATTTGGATTTATATTTCATTTATATTTGTGAATATAAATGAAGATATAAATGATTCATGAGAAAATCACTTGAGTTTGGAGTGATTTGGAAGTAAATTTGATTAAGCTTAAGGATGTAGTTAAAAGGGCTTAAGTAAGGAATTGATTTAGTTTGATTTATTTTTGGTCATTAAAGGGTAGGTTTCATTTATATTTGTGAATATAAATGAAGTAATAATTGATTTATAAAGAAATCAATTGAGTTTGGGTTGATTTGGGTTGAGATTTGATTAAGCTTATGGAGGTAGGTCCATATGGCTTAAGAAAGGTCTTGATTTGGTTTGATTTAGTTTGATTTTATTTGGCTCATTTGAATTTAGATTTCATTTATATTTGCGAATATAAATGAAAGAATTGTTGATTTATAAATAAATCAATCAAGTTTGATTTGGTTTAAAGGGAGTTTTAGCTAAGCATATGAAGGTGGTTCATAAAGCTTAGGAGGGGATTTTGAAATTTGCATTTGATTTTGAGTTTCATTCACTTGGAGTTGGATTTAATTTGGAATTTGATTTAAGACTGAATGGATATTTGAGAAAATCAATTGAATTGGGGTTGATTTCAATTTGATTAAGGCTAAATCCATAAGATAAAATCAAAGGGCTTAGGGAGGGTTTTGGAATTTGAATTTGATTATGGGTTTTAATCATTTTATTTGGGATTGATTTATGATTTGGATTTAAACTTGAGGTTTGGTTTGAGGAAGGAATCATGGATTGGGTTTAAGCCATAGGGTAGGCAAGTCTTCTTAAGTCCCTAAAGCATGACCTATTCCTACAGCTAACCCCTATAAGTCTCTAGGCTTAGGTTAAGTGTTCATCTAGTCACTAGAAGTGTCTTAAGACTAATAAACTCTTAGTGTCTAAAAGAGTCCTAAATCTATGATGAGAAAGTTGAGAACTCACTCCAAAAGTGAGGTCAACAATGAACATGGATTGGGTTTAGGCAATAGGGTAGGTGGATCTCCCTAAGTCCTAAATCATGGCCTAATCTTATGGTTAACCCCTTTAAGTCTCTAAGCTTAGGTTAAGTGTTTACCTAATAGCTAGAAGTGCCTTATGATTAGGGAAATCTTTATGTCTAGAAGACTCCTAAGTTTAAGGTGAAGAGATTCAGAACTCACTCCAAAAGTGAGGTCAGCACACCTACATAAGGCCGGCTGACAAGATTTTGAATCGTAGGAGGAGTTCACATCTTGAAAGTCCGAAAGAGATAGGTTTATACTCTCTTGTGGAGGTAAACCATTATGTCCCATTCTCAATTTAGATTTAGTTCATGCTTTTATCTTGTGCTAAAGCATCCTAGATTTAAGATCCAAGGCTACTTGTTCCCTACGGGCTACGAGTATAAGTCATCACCTCTTAGGTATTTCCACAATCTTGTGTTAACGAATTATAAGCCTTACATTGTAATAAAATCTCAACTCAAACTAAAATAAACTCTTTTTTCAAACATATAAATCCTCACTATAGGATAGATTGGAATGCTCACTAGGCTTCCTAGTATCATGAGTGCTCCTTACTTATCTTTCTTCGGAATCCAAAAATAATCTTTCCACTTAAACCTTGATAATTGATTTCCAAAATATCCAATCCTTTGATAGTCTAACTTTGAAGTCTTTAGAGATATTGATTGACTAATTTAATTGAGAGGGCTCTTAGGAAATTACAATTTCCTAGGATGTAATTAACTATGGAAGCTTGCTTCAATAGGGAACTAAATAACCCAACATAAAATAAACCCTGTTATGCTTTTCTATGTAAAGAAAGGGAAAGATCTTTAATATATACGAAGACACATCTGCCTTAAGAGTCCTTATTAGGTGATTAGGTCCTTTGTAGGGTAATGCTTCCATCTTTCGAGATGGTAAATCATACCTTAATATCATACCTGATCACTTCAATAAGTACCCCCCAAGATCTAAATGGTGTCCACATGACTCCAAATTAAAACACCATGATTATATTAAAATTAAATTAAAACTTATACAAATATATACAGTATATGATTAATTAGATGCTTATATTCTCCAAATTTTGATAAGAATTTCAAATCCCGCTAGTTATAAAAATTAAAGGAAACTGATAATCAACATTCACACTATTGCCTTTAATTTTCGTACACCTACTCTCAATCAAAATAATGATCCCGTTAATTCTTCATCGAGGAACTTAGTTCTGATATGAGATAAAAATTCTTCCTCCATGATCTTAGATTCAGAGCAAGAGAGAAGAATTGGATCGCGTTAATTATATTTTATGCATCCCCAATATCGAAACTCTATCAAAAATTCAAGAATTTTGAAATCTGAAGGCCTTCATCATCGAACTTAGCTTCAGCGTGAGATGAAAATCCTTCCTCCGTTGATCTTAGATCCAAAGTAAGAGAGAAGAATGCAATCACATTAATTATATTTTAGGCACCCCCAATATAGAAAGTCTATCGAAAATTCAAGAATCTTAAAATCTGAAGCTTCCACTGTCGAACTTGATTCCAGCATGAGATGAAAATCCTCTCTCCATTGATCTTAGATCCAGAGCAAAGGAGAAAAGTGCTTACTGCACTACAAAAAAATTACAAAACTTAGCATCGCTAAGTCGAAATACTGCCAAAATTTTATTTTACTTTGAGCTTAAATTAAATTGGAAAAAAATTGGAAAAAATAAAATAAAATAATTATTGAAGCTTCAAGTTAAAAAAATTAAATTGATTTCTCAAATTAAATTCGAATTATCAAATTTGAAAATAGAAACAGATCTTTTAAATTTGAATTTAATTGAAATCAAAATGAATGGATTCTCATTATTAAATATAAGACATTCTTTACAAATATTGATTTAGTTTGAAATCCATAATTGAAATAATCAAATATGGCTATGCAATATTTTGAAATATTAGGATACTTGATAAAAGCAATTGAAATGAGTTAAATATTTTGCTAATAAACATAAACTTAGCATTTCAATATCTCATTTTAATTAATTTGGAAGGCCATAAGAGATCTCCTTGGGATTAAGATATAACTTTCAAATATGTACTCAATCCAAATGGGATTTGCAATATGATTGAAGCATAGAGCTTTCAAATAAATGCAATCCAAATAAATCTATAAAGCATTTATATTGATTTTAATAGCTCAATACTAAATATAAAGAAGCTCTCCAATGAATATTTGACGTAGCCATAATAGGCTTATCAATAAGTAGAAGAAATAGCTATGAATCTCTCAAGTTTAACTACTAAAGAAGCAAATATAACTTGTGTTATTTAAATTACAATATAAATCTAAAATGTCTTCAATTATCACCACTACATTTAGTAGGCAGAGGCATTGATTTAAGTGTTAAATAAGCTTCAAATATATCAAACTTGCACAAATTATGGAGCCAACTATCACTCAATTCAAGTTCTCCAAAATTTATGTAATCATTTGAAAGAGATGAATTCTTATGCAAAATACAAAGCAATCTTGAATTCAACTTAATTTTTTTAAAATTCTTACAAGTATTCTAAAATACCCACATGGATCCCAACATAGTGACAAATGCTTAAACTCAGTATCTAAGGATGTTTCACAAATATAAGATAAATCTAAGTCGTCTACATGTGCTCAAACAAATATATTATTTGTTCAAATTACAAGGTTTGAGAATGTTGCACAGACTAAAAATTCAGATTAATCTAACTCCTTGCAAATCTCATTCAAATAATCTGATCTTCAATCTAATAAAAAGAAGGGTTGATAGGATTGATTTCAAATATCATAGACCTGATCCTTTCCTAAGCATAATTGACATGGTTTATCTTGATAATAGTCGTGTCGAATAAATATCAACCGGAGGGGATATTTCCATCAAAATTTATTTGAATTTAAACTAAATTAATTTTAAATAAGACTTTAAATAAATGCAAAATCAAGTCAAATGAAATTCAATCTTTAAATAACTTAAAGCAAATAATCCATCCACTCATCCACCATCATTTATTGGGGATGATAAATTAAGAAAATCCTAACTCACAAAGAAGCTAACATCAAGTCAAATAACTTACTATATTCAAACTCAAATAATCTCATGCTAGTAAGGATGTGGCCAGTATTCTTTGTCCATGTGATTTTGCCCCTAAATACACCACACAAAATGCGGTTACAACTAGGGTTCTCTGATTGGGTGGTTTAGCTCCTAAATGCCTCCACTATATTACGGTCATGACTGTAGCCCGTATTTTTACCAATGACTTTTACCATTGAGTTATGAAACATATGATATATTTAATAGGCATATATCCTTCTGTCATCTAATGTAAACTTAAGATTATCTCCTTAGATAAACACCACCCCCCATGTCTATAAGGTCTCCTTGGATAACACAACTCATGGCTGTTGATAAGGATCCTTCGGTCGAGTTGGGTTGACTACTACCTCTAACTAAGTAAACTAGGGACCATGACAGCCCAAGATGATGGAACCATGGGATCTTAATCAGGCACTTCATCATTTCATTAACCATATGTTTTAAAATAATAATTGATGAATTTCATAAATTACTAATACTCAACATATTGATATTATATGTTAGGCAATTGTGACCTCATGACTAGCCTTAATTGAAAGTTCTCTCTCGATCTTGGGATTGGTAATTAAATATAGATGCTTGCATCTATAGAAAACATGGAACCATATCTAAATTCCTCACAAAATGAGGATGAAATCTTAAGGTGCTGCCTAATCCACAAATAAAAATAAATCCATATACCTTTCAAAAATTCCACTCGGCATTAATCTAAACTCTCATTTCAATCAGGAGGCTGGGCGCAAATTTTTGGAGCCCATAGATAGAATTCATATGAATAATTGTTGACTATCAAAACAACATAAAAGATACGTTAAGGAATAGAATGGGCTCAAAGGGGTTTTAAAGGATATGCATAAAATTTCTAAGAACAGTAGACTTAACCTGGTCATGATTTCATGGATCAGACATTCTAGGTTATCAAACCCCTAATTCTATTTAGCCATGAAGGTAGTCGACTAAATATAGACAAAAAATCTCGTGTTAGAAATCCATGAATTGCATAATCCAAAGGAATTTTATAGACTTAAAGCCATGGAAAGAAAGCAACTTAAAATCTTATGACTCTATCCAAGTGGAAAATGCAAAATAGAACTCCTCTATTCTTTGAAGTGGGAGAGAGGATTATGAAAGGACAAGATGAAAGAGTAGCCTAAATGTTAGAGTTAGGCTATCCAACATGGGCTTATTACCTTGTCTAGGTCAGGATAGCTACTAACATTTTAAAGAGCTCTAGACAACCACTTAAGATAATAAAATCATGAGTCCAATTAGGTAGAGTGATGCAAGTATACTCCCTAAGAGGCCCAAAATGATGCAAGATTATTTACTTTTAATGTGGACACTCTCTTAATTATGCAAGGGATTAAGGCCATAACATGTAATCATTTTAAAGATTTGTCATAGGCCATATATCAAAGTAAAATTTTATTATTTAAAATCTAAAATATTATACACTTAAATTTTATAATTATCTTTTGTAACATTAAATTTTATAGGAACAATTTTCTCTTAAGATTCTAATGTAAACATGAACCCATATAATCATGGTATAAAAAAAAGCAAACAAATCATCACACATGTGTAAATCAAATAAACACACCACAAGAATTAATATGAAAGGTCAGTTGCAATTGGGTTTTGCAATACACCCCACTAAATAAAGAATAAGTAATCAGTTTTTGTAGCATATATATATACATGCCCAATCCTAAATTTATACGAAAAATAAAGATTTTGAACCTAAGGTATGAAGCATGAGCTAGCTGATTCTAGTCCTTGCCTCCACATGATCCCAACTCTAGTCTTCGGGGACTCATGCTCATACCTTAGCTTCAATACAAACTCTAAAAATAAATTTATAGACTTGATTCCCTATAAGAGAAAACAAAAGTTAGTTTCATATGCATAATATAAAATGTAACATGAATAGATCATGTTCGATAGGAGAGATAAGCTAGCAAGCACTTGCAAAAAAGGTGTTATTAAAAATTTAATCATCACATCCCCTTCACTTTTGAACACGATCTCCTGCAGAAGAACTCATATGCTTTTAATCTAGTGTTCATGTCTCACACTTAGTAAACATTACATAAAAGACAAATATAAAATGCACAGTGGAACAAACAAAGCAAAATCATAATTATTACATAATGAAAAATCTTAACTACACTCTATCGTAGAATAAACTAACATCTACAAGTCTATCTCTCTCTCTCTCTCTTTGTGTAAGTGATTATTTATAGCTTGTACAAAAAAATTATTTAAGTAGTTATTAAAATTTAATTGAAGTGGACACTCTAATGTGGCATTTTGCAACTATCATAATGCTCACAAAATTATAGCCCATTTAATAATCATTGCATGCATTTGGCTAAACACTTAATCAATCTCTCTATTGGTCATAATTTATATTTATGATTGTGTTTGTCTGTCACACTATTCTATCATCACATAATACTCATTATGTTATCACCGTTAGAATAATAGAATACCATAACAAATATTGGAGTTACAAAGGTATTGTGAATGCTAATCGCTAATATTGAAATTGGGTTGTGATCATAATAATAAACATCAATAACATATATTTTTTATCTTTATTTCATATGTGCATGAAAGACATTTATATACTTTATTTTGGCCTATTAGTTGATATCTTGGGCTTGCATCTAAGAGGTCTTAAGTCCCCCAAAAAATAAAAGACACTCAAATGTAAGATATTAATGCATAATCATTAAATAAGCATTTTTAATATTTTTTTCCTTTTAAATGAATGTACAACATGTAATATAATTGTGTATATCTTAATGCATGATTTTTATGCATGAAAAATCATATTTTAATATTAAAAAATTACAAGAAAGTTAATTTTAAAATTAAAATAACCAAAATTATACTCTTATAATGCAAAAATAGGATTATTAATTTTTTATTATAAAATTATCACATAATTTTTAAGCTTTTATATAGTTACTTTTTGTGTTTTTAGTATTTTTCAAAAGGGTTAAGTTGGGTTTGGTAGAAGAAGCTTCCCCTTAAATAGAGTTTCCTTTGGTTAAATTTCACTATTCTACATTATTTTCTAGTTAAAGTTTAAATAAGAGTTATCTATTAGATCTATATAGGTAAATCATACAAAAATCTATTTCAACAAATCATTATAAGCTAGCCTAGAAGTTATGTATAGTGGTTGTTGCATCCACAGGAAACTCTAAAAAAAATTAAAATGCATAAGTTTAAGGATCTTACCTCTTCTATCACCCATAAGATTTTGGATATGGAACCCATGCCTTAAGTGGAGTTACCTTTTATTATATACTACTTGATTTGCATCTTTCAACAAAAATGATTGAAGTACTATTTCTTAGATTGTAAGAGATCATGCTTTTGATGTAGATCCCTTCTAATTAATAATATATTATAACATAACCTAACATAGGGTCGCGGACTAAAATATATTCACCTTGGTGGTTCAAAGCTTTATGTTTGTTGACAACCCTTTTGACTATTATTCATAATATAATGCACATCACATGAATAAGGATTAATTTTAAGTATTTTGTTTGATTTAAAGTTAACATTATTGATAACATAGACATCATTAAGAAACCCTTTTGTTATGATATATATATTGTTGTTCTTATCATAAGAGTGGAAGGATATCTCCACTTGTTGATAGAAGGTTAGTATTGGAATAGAATTTGTTTTTTGCTTGGTTGGTTTTGAGATTGCAACTTAGAGAGTGGAATTTTCCACCATGATCCATAAGGTGTAAACTCAAGGTCACAGCTAAAATAATTAAATAAAATGTTTGGAAATTGATCTTCTCTTTTGAGAATAATCTCAATTTAGCCCTTGACAAATTTAGCATGTTGATGAAAATGTGATCAAATTTTATTTGGGTTTTGACTACTTGAAGATGACTCGTAATAATCCCACCTTCAATACTATCAATGTTAGGGTTATAGCTAGTAAGAAACTTATTTTAGAGTTAAACCTAGATTGTAAGGTTGATTCTTCTAATTATAAGAAGGAAGTAGATAAGGAACCACTGCATACTCTAACCCATATGTCCTCTATTTTTTCTAGAGTTGAGTACCTTAAGCTTGACATAGTTGAAACAAAAAAGAAAAGTTCAGTTATGACTGAGTTAATTTTTTTCATAGTTTCCCTCTGTGGTGTTTATTTTCAATTATGTGTATGGGGGACACCACGCAGATCTGAGGGTGTACTTATTAAGGTGATTGGGTACAACATCAAGAAATGGTGCACTATCTTGAAAGATAGAAATCACCACCATACAATGGACCCAATCACTTAATAAGAACTCCTAAGGCATGATGGGTCTTTGAATATACCAGAAATTTTTCTCCTACTTTATATGGATGAATAAAGTAGGGTTATTTTAAATCGAGTTCTAAAGTTCCCTATGAGGGAAAACCCCCATAGTTAATTACATCCTAAGGAATGTGAGTTCCTTAGGAATACTCTCGATTAAAGTAGGCAATTATTTTCTCCAAAGATTTCAAAGATAAGACTATCAATAAATTGGCTATCTTTTGGAAAATCAATTGAGATAGATAAAAAAAGAGAGACTTATTATCGAAGCCAAAAGGAGATGAGTAGGGAATGTTCATGATACTAGGAAACCAAGTAAGCATCCCAATCTATCTTATGATTGGGCTTTATATGTTTGAAGTTGAGGAAAATTATATGTCTGAATTGGAATTTTATTATAAAGCTAGAACTTATAATCTCACAATACAAGATTGTGAAAATGCCTAAGAGGTGATGATTTATGCTTGTAGCCCGAAGAAAATAGCTACCTCGGATCCTAAATCTAGGGAGCTTTGGCAAGAACCAAAGCATGAGCTAAATCTAAGTAGAGATGGGTAAATGGTTTACCTTTATAAGAGAGGATAAACCACCCGACTGTTAGACTTATAACCACTTAGAGTGGAAACCAGCTAACTCCTCCTACGCTTTAAATCTATATAGCCAAGTCATATGAATTACAAGATAGTTAGGTTATTATTATTTAGAAAGAGACTAAAGTCCTTAAACCCACTCCATAAGAGACTAGAGCATGGGTGGTATGTGTAATGATTTAGTTTAATGAGAAATCTTTGTAAATTTTATTTAATTTTTGACACTTCATTTTGACAAAGGCTTTGAGATTTTTGTATGCCTAAATGCACGTTGAAATTAGTTATGGGCTAAATCAAGAGAGAAGAGGGTGAAACTTCATTAGTAGGAGTTGTTCTCATAGGTCAAGCGGTTCCCATGCATGCAAGAATGGAGGCCCTCATTTTTTGTAAGAGTGGTGGAAGATGCATGCATGATATTAAATATACAACCATATAGCTAAGGGGTTGCTAAATTTTTAATTATCTTAATTTAATGCCTAGGCTATATGGTAAGGTTATGAGTTGTAGAAATTTAATTATGAGTTGTAGTTGGGTAAAAGATTTATTTTTTTTTGAGAGCCTAATCACATCTAGGCCATACAACAAACATCAATCATAAAGAAACTATGAGAAGGCATGTCATTTCTATTGTGTAATTTAAATAAAATATCAATCAACTTTATAACTATCATAAAATAGTAAAAGGTCGGTGTGATCGAGTACCGTTGTACAACCCAAAAAGAAAAATGGGTAGCTGAGCTCTACCCTTATACAACCTAGATTAGAAAAGAATAATTACAATTAAGGATGAATACATGCTATGGGGGTCTTCATCTTCTTCAATTTTTCATGTCTTCTTTCCTCCTCTTTGCTTCTTTGATTGCTCACTTCAAGGCATCACATTGCACATAAGACATAGTATTCTAGCCAATGCTCATCCTAATTCCCCCATAGCACTAATCCTAATTCTTAATTGCATAATTACATTTAAATGGAAAGAGTAGATCTAACTGCACCTACAAAATAGAGGCTAGCTAAACATACATTCCACCCAAGTAATTATATTTATAATTTGGACTTAGCACTCAGCACATGGGTAACCAAGCCCACCTTCCCTAACTTGGATTATGCTTTGGGGCTTAAGCAACCTACAAAGAGAGCATTTATATTTCTTTTTTAACAGCCCCTTAAGCATAGTCCCCTATAGAAAATATGATTAGACTAATAGCAGCCTAACATCCAGTCTACGAAACATACACCCTAACATCTATTCTAAAATAATACATCACTCCATACACCACCCTAACATAAAGCTAAAAGTGATGACTTAATTCTAAGGTGTGTGTATTAAGGCTTGTGTGGTATTCCTTAACTAGGCTTTGTTATAATTTTCTAAATAAGAAAGGATTTAATTATAAAAGATGGTTGCACTTTAAGTGATTTAATTGATTTGTAAGTTTTACTTAATATTTTTTTTGTTTCATTTGGTTTACACTTAACAATTAAGTGTTATAAAGAGAAGAAAAGAGAGGATCGTTCCCTTTTATCCCTACCATAAGTCACATCTAAAGGAAATTAATTAAATGAATTCTCTTTAGTGAGTGGCTTATTACATATTTTTAATTAATCATAGGTTTAGGTTAACTTTAAATAATCTCATTCAATAAGAAAGGCATCTTAAGATTAATTGGAGTTAATTCCTGTCACATAACATATGTTTGTTCATTTCTTTCCATCATATGCAGCATGCATATGATTAAGTCCTAAACATATCTATGCATACAATATGTTTTTGGCACACTTAAATGCAAAATGCATGAATAATTTTTATAGAAAAAGAGGATTCTCATTCATTAACTGAATACACATTCAAATGTATGAAAGTTCTAAGCAAGTACTTCACCAGTGTTTGACCAGGAGAATGAGATAGGAACCTCCTTAGGGCTACTTAAAGTTGTGCATCCCCGAGTATCTAGATTAGATATACCCGCTATTATTAAATACATGTGGATGTATAAACAACTATAAGAATGAAAATCATGCAAAATTATATTTTTGTTTTTGAATTATGCATATGGAATAAGGTGAGGTTTTCATTCATTAGCCAAATGCACACACAAGTGTATAAAAGTTATAAGCAAGTACTTCGCCATTATTTGATCAAGGGAACAAGGTAGAAACCTCCTTGGGGCTACTTAAAGTCGTGCATCCCCGGATGTCCAGACTAGATATACTCACTATTCTTAAATACTCATGAGTGTTAAGAATGTAAACCATGCAAGAATTGTATGTTGATGTATTTATACATGTGAGCTAAAATTCTATCTAAATTCTAACATGGATATACATAAGAATAAACCCAAGAAAGTATTGTGTCCTTTTCAAATGAACTATACACTTATTAATATTCATATCCTTATGTAAATTCATCAAGATTAAAGAAAAGAGAACTTCATATCACTTGTTCTAAGTTGTAAGCACATACAAGCTTATAAATACTCATAATTATCATTACTCTATGTGTTATAATTGATTTATATACTTTTAAAATAATTTTCTATTTAATAGTGATAATATCCACACATATTTTTAATTTAAGCCAACACATGCAACTTGACATAAAGGAAATAATTTCATTTAATTAATTTTTGAAAAGTATGAATGCATGATTACAAGTGGCATACAACATTTAATACAATTTGAGAGAGAAATAAAAAAACATAAGCACATAATTTCATTCAATCCAATTAATTCCTAAGGACAATCATTTTAAATAATATCATTTAAAATAAACCAAAGTTCCTTAATGCCATATTTTTTAAATGTGAGAAAGATTTGCTAATCTAATCTCATTCCCCATATATTAATGGTAATTTAAAAAATTATGATATGATATGCAAATAAATTTAAAAGTAAATAGCAATGCTCCTATGAAATGAAAGGGGCATAATGCAATTAGCTCATAATTATTAATTAATTAAGCTTAAGAAACTCACTTAATTACTTTTATGGTTTTCTCACACATGCGAGCTAACCATAATTTCATTAGCTCTCTTTAGGATACTGAACACCCAAAGGACTACCTGAAGATTAATTAGGGAAATTAGATCTAATTAAATTCTTAATTTAATTGATTAAAAGATTAATCCATTAATTCTTTTTTTCTTTCTTAATTATCAAATTTGATTATCATTTGAAAATGAGATGGACGTAAGGGAAAATGGTTAGAAAAGAGGTCCAAGAGGTCCCAACCTAATTCCATAAGCTATCCATTTAATCAAGCATGAATTCATATAATTTGAGTTTTAATTTAGCCAATTAAGCCATTGATTAATTAATTAATCATTAATTAGCATTGTTGGTTAAAAAGAGAGGGAAAATTAGGGAAAGGATTAGGGGAGAAGCCTCAATCTAATTTCGTAAACATCCTTACTATTCAATAGTAATTAAGGACTCCAAATAATTAACTAATTAATTAATGTTCATATACTTAGTTATCATTTAATTAAGTTAAGAAGGTAATTAGGGCTTAATCAATCAATTTTCCTAATTAAGCAACCAATAAATACCAAGAAAAATAGGAGAGGTAGAGGTCATCTCCCTAAACATCCTCAGAAAGTTTGAAATTAATTGGATGATTAATTAAGAAGTAATTAAGCTAATTAAGTCTTTAATTAAATCTTAATTAAACTAAAATTACTATTCAAAATTAATTAAGGATAATTTTAACAGATTCCTCTTTGAAATACCTTTAAAACGAGTCCTCGTTTGTATTTTTTAGATTTTCCTATAATTAGTTATAAATTTTAGAAGTTTTAGCATTAAAAATGGATTAATTAACTCTGATTAAAGCCTTAATCCCATTGGCGCCATATGGCATGCTAACACGGTGCACTTTCAATGTGGTGCCATGGGATTAGTTATTTAAGTTATCACATCGCGCAGCTAAGTCAGCCGGCGACGGGATGCACTTTCTTGTGAGCCGTCCGATCTTAGATCGGATGACCTTGATCAAACCCACAGTTGAGTAGGATTAATCCAGTTGATCTAGTATGATTTGATTATGATCATCCATTCCAATCATGCAGAACAGATGATCTGTGATTTATCTTCTCCCGATCGGCCAGAGATGGAGACCGCCCGTCATTCATCACTGACCGAGCTCACACGAGAACGGATCAAATCGATCCCACACCATTAAAGAAGCAAAACAAGGAGATCTAACAGTGGAAATCTCATGACATGGAACTTTTCTTCAAAAAGCTCCAAACCATTTTAAGCTAAAGGTCAGTTTCAATAGCATACCTCACCAGAGCTTAGGATCGGCAGTTTCAACAATTGAGGAAGCTTCATTTAGTAGAAATGAATCCCTGTTAAGTTGCAAGAGCTTTGATTTGAGGTGGATTGCTAGGAAGGCCAAGGCATAGGATGGAAGTGGTCAGCTTCGATTGAACTCCACCATCTGATCATCGAGAAGCTTGGGGGTGATTCGTTCTCGCTCGTCAAGTTCCAAGGATGGTATGGAGGTTTGAGCAAATGGCAATCGAATTGGGGCTCCCCTATTTTAGTTTTCCATAAAACTAATAGAGGAAGAGTTAGGGAGCTTGGGGAACCTTGTAAATCATTCTGGGACATGCATCTCTGGCTGGTAGGGTTGAATCAAGTGTGTGTGTTTTAATTTGAGTGAGAATGAGGAGGGTATACCCCTCATTCCTTGGATCGGATGACTAGCCTTGTTTGGCCTTTTTGATCAAATGGCTATCATGGGAAGCTCAATTTGGGCAGGGAATCACCTTAGCTGGCTTCACTTGAGTGGAGGAGGGTAAGAGTGGTTGTCATGGGAGTAGTGGGTCTCCTATGGCTTTCCAAGTGCTCCAATAGGAATGGGGAGGTGATTTCACCTCCCCATGAGTCATGGCCGACCAAATTACCCTTGGGACAAGTAAGTCAGTGTCCTTGGTGCCTAAGTTGACTAATGGATGGGTGTCAAGTGGCTAAGGAAGAGAAATGACCATTCCCCTAAGTGATTTGCCTCATGTGATGCCATTATCCCAATGGTATCTTGGTCATTTGGCAATGGATTTGGTTTGGGCGGATTTTAGATGAGTTAAAAGTGAGTTAGCCCAAATTTCAAGTGATTTGGAGTTCATTTGATTTGATTTGGCTTAATTTGACCTATTTAAGTCAAATTGGGTTAAGTTGGGTCAAGTTGACCAATTGGTCAAATTGGGTCAAACCAAGAGTTGGATCAAGTTCACATGACCATTTGGAGTGTATTGGTGTCATTGGTTTGGTTCAATTTACTTTGGATTCATATAGGTCAAATGGGTCAAGTTGACCAATTTGAACAAATTGGCCAAATTAGCTTGGGTTGGGTGTTGGTTTAAGTTCAATTAGTTAATTGAAAATGATTGTAGGCTTTCATTTGAATCAATTTGGATTTAATTTGGATTTTTGCCAATTTGATCATTTAGGTCAATTTGGGCTAAGTTGTGTTGGTTTGACCAATTGGTCAAATTGGGCTCAATTATGGCTTTGGTTAAGTTCAATAATCAATTTGGAATGAACTTGAGCCATTGGTTACAATCAATTTTATTTTGGTAAAAAATGGTTGACTCGATTAATGGACTAGGTTGACTTGGTTTGACCTAATTCATAAAAATTGATTAACCCAGGATGATCAATAATCATGACATGAAGTTTGGATTAGCTTAATTCACTTTGATTTGAATTGAATTGGATTTTGATTCATGTAGGTAAAATTGGCCACTTTGAGTAAAGTGGGCTAGTTGGGTTTAGTTGGCTTGATTTTGAGTTGAGTTTGATTTAGTTGAGTTTATATGTGGATTTGAGATTGACATATAAATTTAATTGCAATTGATTTGAGTTCAAATGAGTTTTGGCTCATTTAAATATTTCAAGTCAAATGGGCTAGGTTGGGTTTGACTTGAGTTGATTTTGATTTGGCTTGGTGATTGTAGATTTCATTTCTATTTGGATAGATGATTGAAAGAATGATTGATTCATGAGAAAATCCATTGGTTTTGGCCTGATTTGGATAGGATTTAGTCAAGTCCAAGAAATTGGGTTAAAAAGCTTGAATTATGTTTTAGTTTAATTTTGGATTTGGTTTTGGCTATTTGAATTTATATTTCATTTATATTTTGGAACATAAATGAATGTATAAATAATTCATGAGAAAATCACTTGAGTTTGGAGTGATTTGGAAGCAAATTTGACCAAGCTTAAGGATGTAGGCTAAAATGGCTTAAATAGGGAATTGATTTAGTTTGATTTATTTTTGGTCATTGGAAGGTGGGTTTCATTTATATTTATCAATATAAATGAAGGAGTAATTGGTTTATAAAAAAACCAATTTATGTCGGGTTGATTTATATGAGATTTGGCTAAGTCATTGGAGGTAGGTCCGTAGGGCTTAAGAGGGGATTTGACTTGGTTCGATTTAGTTTGGTTTGGTTTTGGTCATTTGGGTATGAATTTCATTTATATTTGTGAATATAAATGAAGTAATAATTAATTTATAAATAAATCAATCAATTTTGTTATAATTTAGGTGGAGATTTTGCCAAGCTTATGAGAGTGGGTCATAAGGCTTAAGGAGGAATTTTGATTTCAGATTTGATCTTGGGATTGAATTACTTGGTTTGGAATCTGGATTTGGATTTGGTAAATGATTGAGAGATTGAATTAGTCTTGGAGAAATATAATTGAATTTGGTTAAGGCTAAGTCCATAAGATGAAATCAAAAGGTATAAGAAGGGTTTTGATTTTGGATTTGATTATGGGTTTCAATCATTTGGTTTTGAATTTGAATTTAGATTTGATATTTGAGTTGAATTTGAGGTTTGGTTTAAGAAGGAAAGTATGGATTGGGTTTAGGCTATAGGGTAGGCAAGTCTTCCTAAGTCCCTAGGGCATAACCTATTCCAGTAGCTAACTCTTTTAAGTCTCTAAGCTTAGGTTAAGTGTTCACTTAATCACTAGAAGTATCTTAAGACTAAAGAGCTCTTAATGTCTATATGAGTCCTTGATCTATGATGAGGAAGTTGAGAACTCACACCAAAAGTGAGGTCAACACTCCCTTGAATACTTTTAGCACTTTATCTAGATTTGTATTCTTAACTAAGACACATGGAAGAATAAGAATTGTTGCATCAAAAAGAAGATTCTAAGAAAGAAAGTAAAAGTTGAGTTAGAAATAATGGAGGCTACTAAAGTGGCTAGTGTATTTGTTCCACTTGAGATCTCTTCATTACTCAATGGTCATAAGTTTCATCCTCTTTCTATAGCATAGGGAGAAGAGGATATTCAAAGGACAACTTTCTCATAATTTTAGTTTTTTGACTATGTTTTACAAAAGATTAAGCAAGAGGAAAAGAAAGGATTTAACAATAAATTAATAAGAATTATTCAGATGTGTGAAAACTACATTAGGTAGTTTAAAGTAGATTTTCTAAGGAATATGCAATAACTAATTTTGAAAAAGATTCAGACTGAAATTTTAAAGGATAAGGTTATAGGAACTATGGTGATAACGCAGATGATTCCTGAAGTTAGAAAGAGGTATTCCAAATAGGCAGTTGCCTCAATCCTTATAAATGGCTGCAATGGAGTCCTTCAGACCCCTCATAATTGCATAGTGCTTATAGTGATTGTTAATTGTATTGAGTACATGTTAAGCCACATATGGTTTATTCTTTACACAAATTGGCTTAAAGGCCTCTCTCTCTCTCTCTCTCTCTCTCTCTCTCTCTCTCTCTCATATAGACTTTGGCTTATAATATTTTATCAAAATTCTACAAGCATTCTTGAAAACATATCTCCTTAAGTCAACAAAAGGCTCTACGATGAGGGTTATAACTCTTTTTCAAGCATTGACGATAGATAGTTGAGATCTCCTACTCAACCATCTTCTTCATCAATAGGTTTGGAAACTGAGAATGGTAGCCAGTCCTTTTATTTTGCTAGTTGATATTATGAATTATATAGCATACAAAAATAAGTAAGAAAGGAGAAAAGTAAGAAAGTGAATAGCTAACATAATATATCTTGATGAATTCTATTTATGTATTAAGAGGATATATATATAAGAATGCATGGATGAGTTAAAGGCCAATCATAAAAAAATTGAAGAAGTGAAGCCATAAAATTTGATCCTAATTAGTATGAAATTATAGAAGATGTGTTGGCAGAGGCTAAGTATGACCTAAACGCATATGATTTAATGGAAGATGTGATTCGTATAATTAAGACAAGAGGATATTCAGTAAGGGAGTACCATTAACTCATTGGTCTTTAGGATGTTATTGTTAAGGATGATGATGTACTTCAGCAACGTCATCCAAAATGTCATCTTTATCGGCATTGAAGTCTACCATACCCTCCTCTTGATCGAATGATCATCTCCAACCATCTGCCTCACTGAAGCACGATAGTCTTCCAAAATCTCTTCTAATGATCTATCATCCACTCTCCCCGACACTATTGGGACATATGCTGAGTGGTGACTCATAACTAGATTGTGCTCTTATGAGGTGATGCACTAGATGTTTTAGGGAGGAGTGTTATCTCTAACTAGCTCAACAATCATAGGGGCCAACTCGATATCCCCTCCTTCCTTTTCCTCCAATTACGGTGGTGGAGAAACTACAATGCTCTTGGGCTGCCACTCCTTCTTCTCTATTGTTGGAATGGAAGGTCGAGCGGGAACGCTTGGCCTCATCTCCACTAGTGGAGTAGATGAAGTGTGGTCCTTGGGACATAATCATATCACCAAGGGGAATGATCTCTCCCCATATGTTGACTTGTGCTACTTAGTAGGCACCTCTAATGATGGAAGTCGAATGGGTGATGCTAGTCGACGAGTGGAGCAGTGTAATCATGGTGACACCAATTGCCTCTCCACTGAAGATCTCCTCTTGCAGTTGGAACTGATAAGAACTATCCTGTTAGAATGATTGGTTTTATCAGTCTGTCGAATGGTCAATCAAAATTGAGGTCGCGACTATTTGGTAAACCTCCTTTTGTCCCTCTTTCCCACATGGGAATCAACTTTGGCCTTCGTGGCCCTCTCTCCTTATAGATCTGATCCCTGACACTCTTAGGGATCACTCTTCTCAGATCATGCAAGGTAATGAACTCAGAGCATCTGTATGCTCTCTCAACTCTCATGAGCATAGGCCTCAGACCAGCATAGGGTTTCTCATCTACCCATCCCATGTCTCACACTCCATGGGTAGTGGGAGTGATGCTGCAATCTTCCTAACGTCCTCCTCTCCCTTTGTAGCTGAAAAGGGATGAAACCTACTTCCACTAAGAAGGGGAGAGGTCTCACAGACATATCCCTCCTCAGCTATATGGGAGGCTTCCTCAACCTCCTTAGCCATGCACTCGTAATGCCTCTTGATCTTTTTGTTCTTGTTATGGAGATGGGTCTTAGTCAACAGTGCAGGGTAGGAGCTAGAACTGACCTCAAAAGTAGGTGAGACTATCTTAGAAGATAGAATGGACTTCCCCTTAAAGAATGGGGCTACTATACAGGTGGTATTAGTCCTAACTAATGTTGTGGTTGGTATAGATGGCACATGGTTGGGAAACCTCTAAGGCCTTTCTCTTTAGCGATGGGAACTCAGTATCGGAATGGATATTGAACTACAGAAGTGGCTTCTTATCATCCACCCCCTCTCTACTAATGGTGTTGAGGGCAAGTCCCTCAGGTGACTTTAAAATGCTCAAAGCCAAAGCCAAACTTGATGATGGGGGCCGAGGTGAGTATGGTCTGTCCATAGCCAAATCCACACTAGAGGCAAAGGAAAAGTTTAGCTTTCTAGAAGATATGATGACTAATTTCTTGAAGGAAGAGAGGACTATGGTTTCTTCTTCACCTTTTGAAAAGAGAATGACATAGGATTAGAATTTTGCTTTGATTATTATTGACTTGACTTTTGACTTTGAATTGGAACTCATTTAACAAATTTTATTATGTTAAATAGGGCTCATGTATATGTTGGAGAGATTGAAATCTTAGAGAGGAAATTTTTCTTTTCTTTCAGATTTCAATGGAATCTTGAAATTATTGGATGAACTTTACTTTACCAGGCTAGTGGTAAAAGGTTCTAGATTTTGTTTGATTTATTTTAGGTAATTTTTTAGTTAATTTTATTTTATGCATGGTACATCCAATAGGGGTTTTAAGACCTACGTGGAGTGAGGTCCTAAAACTTAAAGGATGTTGGGCAGCCTTGCTTAAGAAAAAAAATAAGTAATGTGTCCAACAAAAGAATGATAGTCTTGGACTTATATAAAATATAAGTCCACTATCGATGCTTGGAGATAATGATTGACTACTAAAGATGGAGAGGGGAACTTTCTCCAGCGGAGTCGCTAGAAAAATCTGTGGTGTTTTAATTATGAGTCATTAGGACACCAAGCAGATCTTAGAGGTACTTATTGAAATGATTGGGTACGACATTATATTATGATGTACTATCTCAAAAGATAGGAACATCACCCTGCAATGGATCTAATCACCTAATAAGGACTCCTAAGGTAGATGGGTCTTCATATATACCAGAGATATTTCCCCTACTTTATATGGAGAAGTAAAGCAGGGTTTATTTTATGTTAGATTATTTAATTCTCTATGGAAGCAAGCTTCTATAGTTAATTACATCCTAAGAAATAGGAATTTCTAAAACACTCATGATTAAAAAAAGTCAATAAATATCTACGAAGATTTCAAAGTTAGACTATCAAAGATTTTGTATTTTTGGAAATCAAGGGAGATTTCAAAATAGAAAGGCTTATTTATGGATTCCAAAGGAAGATAAGTAGTGAGCACTCATGATACTAGGAAGCCTAATGAGCACTCAGGTCTATCCTATAGTGTGGCTTTATATGTTTGAAGGAGAAAAAATTTTTTTAGTTGAAATTTAATTAAAATATTATAGTCCATCAACATAAGATTATGGAAATGCCTAAGAGGTGAGGACTTATACTCATATCCCAAAGAAAATAAGTTGCCTCGGGTCCTAGATCTAGGATGCTTTAGCATAAGCTAAAAACACGACCTAAGTCTAATCGAAGAATGGGTCATAGTGGTTTATCTCCATATGAGAGGATAAACCCATCCCAACTCTTTTGGACTTACAACCACCTAGAGTGGTCACCAGCTAACACCTCATACGCTTTAAAACCATGTAGGTAAGTTTTATGTAAATGCAAGATAACTAAGCTATTAATTAATTAGGAAGGAGACTAGAGTCCTAAACTCACTCTCTAAGAGACTATATCATGACTAGCATGAAGAAATGACTGACTAATACATAATTTATAATTTTTTATGTTATTTTAACATATTCATTTGGACAAAAGCTTAGGACAATTATGCCTAAATGATGATGAAATTAGGTTATGGGCTAAATTAGTGAGAGGAGGTGTTCTCCACTACAAGGGATGCTCTCACAAGTCAAGCATTCCTTTATCGTAGAAGAATGGAGACCCTCTCTATTCAAGAGTGAGACAATATCATATGCATGATGTTATAACATTCAACATTCAGCTAACGGGTTACTAAATCTTTTAATTATCTTGATTATAACCTAGGCTTTAAGGTAAGGTTATGAGTTATATTTAAATTTTAGTTATGAGTTACTAGTGAGGGTAGAAAAACTAATTTATCTTAAAGAGCCTACCGCATCTAGGCCGCATATTCAATCATCAAGCTTAAGAAACCTATGAAAAATGTGTTATTTCTATTGCATAATTTAAACAAAGCAACCAAATATTAATAAATTTCCCTAAAAGAATAAATGGCTGGTGTGGCCGGGTACCTCCGTACACCTCAAAAAATTAAAAAAAGTTGGGCAACCGAGCTCTACCTTTATATAACCGAATGATAGAAGGATATTACAATTATAATGAAATAAATGTTATGGGGGTCTTCATTCTTCACCTTTCTTTCCTCCTTTTGATTTGGTTTTGCTTTAAGCTTCATACCTGAGGTCTTTGTCTTCTAGCCACTACTCATCCTAAATCCTATAAGACTAATCCTAATTTCTATTGCAAAATTACATGTTTATGAAAAATAAAATCTAATTACACCTGCAAAATAGATGTTAGCTAAACAACCATTCAGACCAAGTAGTTTACATTTTGTAAATTTAGACATAGCACCACCCATGGGTAACTAATCTCACCTGTCTTAATGTGAATTATGCAAAGGGGCATAAGCAACCTAGCAAGCAAAAGCATTCATATTTAATTATTATTTTAGTGGCACTTTTGTATAATCCCCTGTAAAAAAATATCATTAAGCTAATAGCGGCCTAACATCCAGTATATGCATAAACAATCCTAACATCAATCTAAAATCTTACATCATAAAATAAAATACAATATCACAACATACACCGTCCTAAGTTAGAGCTAGAAGTGGTGACTTAGTATTCTAATATATGTGCTAAGATTAGTGTAGTATGTCTTAGCTAGGCTTTAGAATTATGATTGTCTAAGGTTTGGGATATTCAAGTTAAACATGAGAAGAGGTTTCACTTCAAGTTATTAAAAGAATTGGTGAATTTTAATTTGTAGCTTCTTTTGTTTCACTTTACATTTAATTAGCATCTAATTGTTATGAAGAGAGGAAATAGGTTTGACCCCCTTCATCCCTACCCTAAGTTATTTTCTAAAGACATGTTATTATGAATTTTGGTTTCTTTAAGTGAATGATTCATTAAATATTTTATTAATCCTAGATTTGGGTTAATCTTAAAGAATCCTTTTCAAACATGAAAGGAATCTTCAAATTAATGAGATTGAATTACTATCACATGGATAATATTACATCATTTCTTTTCATCACCAATAGCATGCATATGATATTGAACTTAACATGCCTATACATGCAATGTACATATATCTATTTTTGACACACTTGAATGTTTGTTGATGCATATATTTTGGTAGAAAAGAGAGATCCCATTCTTTAGCTAAGTAAACATACACATGTACTAAATATTTGAGCAAGTAAGTGCCATTGTTAAACTAGGGAAGTGGGGTAATGTAAGACCTCCTTAGAGCTATTTAAAGCCTCGTGTTCCTGGGATGTCCATATTATATTCTTGCTATCATAAATACTCATACACATATGGATAAGCATGGGAATGAAAATCATGCAAAAGATTGTATATTAGCAAAATTATTTGTCATGCAAAGTAAATCTCTATCCAAATTCTAACATATGTACACATATGAATGAAATCAAGTAAGTACATGTCATTGTTAAGCCAGGAAAGTAAGGTAATCTAAGATCGCTTGGGGATACTTAAAGCCTCATATTCTTGGGATATCTAGACTATATACTTACTAATATTCAAACACACGTAAACATACACATGAGTCATGAAAATAAAACAATCCTTTAACATGTTTAAATTATAAGTGAATGTAAATCATATAAAATATTCATAGCCAATATCAATTTAAATCTTCATCATTAATTTATAATTTTGAAAATAATTTAAGATTTATTAGTGATAATAGCCATGTCATACAATAGGATTAATTTAACACATGCAACTTATATATAAATATAACCATGTTCATTTGATTCTTTTATTTAAAAACATGGATGTATGATGCAAATGGCATACAAATTTACAAATGGCACATAATAAGATTTAGCATTGCATAAAAAGGGATCTTCAAATATTCTCAATTTTATGAAGTTAAGATTTATAAGAATGCAGTGTATCATCTTCCAAAGGCATAAATTGTCATCTCAAAAAAGAATAAATTCTAATATAAAAAACTTGACCATCTATGGCTATCTCTAGTAGAAATGATTAGAGTGGGCAAAAATATCAACATATTGATGCAAACTTTATATAAAAAATATCATAAGAAGAGATGAGGAGAAAGATCAAATTAAGGTCATCATCCCTAATCTAAACCTATAGTTAATATTTATTTTAAATCATCAAGTTGATAAAAAGAAATTAAGAGAATGTGAGTTGCATGATCTCTCAAAGAGACTAAGCTCTTTAAGGTTGATTATTCTCAAAAATACCTTTAAGAGAAACTTTTAATAAGTAGAAATATAACTTTATTTTAAATTATTTTATTTGGTTTGTTAAGGGGATAGATGATTTAATGATTATTACTTTAATAGAATATTCTATAGCTAACTATTGATTCATAAAGTGGATGTTGAATCATTATAACCAAATGTGATGATGACCCAATAAGTATAAAGCCAATGTGATAATAATTATTGAGTCATTAAAGACTCAAAAGGGAAAATGATAAGCTCAAAATAGTATGTGGGTGGGAAAAGAAGTATTGAAAATGGTAGAAATAGCCTTAGTCTAGACTTCATGAGTCCATCATTGTAAGCTATCAAGCTCAAAGTCATTTAGCTTGGAAAGATAGTTAACCCAAACTATGAGGTGCTTCATTAGCAATCATGAATTGCATCTTTTAGAATTAATTCCATAACTCTAAACTAAAAAAAAAACTTATGATTCTTAGATAGATAAATTTTAAAGAATAACTAGAAAGATGTAGGATTTACAATCTTTATATATAAAGAAAATGCCTATAAAAGAAAAGGAAATGTGATGGCCTAGTTATAGGCAATCAAAGAGACTTTTCTTTAAGCATATAATCATTTATAGGTTAAGCAGCCACATCCTAACCCTAACTATAATTAAAATCATAACTAACTAAAGTTTTTAAAAAATATATGATATGTTATGTATGTTATCTGTCATTAGTGAAGAAGGACTCTAATTATGCTTATTGATTTAGAAATGTTATAATTGCACTAATATATGAGAGTTTTGATTATTGGCTAAATGCACTTTATATCTCCTTTGGGAGCTATAGGAGAGCAACAAGTTAATTTTATTTTAAAATATTTTCTTAATTAACATTTATGATTTATCTAGTTTATAATTATATATTTATTTTATGAGCCTAACATAAGATCATTTATAGCCTTAATAATCATAATATAATAAAAAATAAAAAATAAGTAAACAAAATAAACATAATAGTCCCTATGTTATGATGAATGTAAAAGAAAAAGTAGTAGGCCAATGGAGCTAGATAATATACATATACATACCCAAAATAAAAGTAAATGAGAGTGTTCATGTTCTACTCAAATAAGTTAAGAATAAAAATAATAAAGTATTAGTTTTATTTCTTTCTTCTCCTAATCTTTTAAATTAATATATATTGTAAACATGTTTGTCAAGGACTACAATCAGCTTGTATTGGGTTAATAAACACCATTTATACTTTACTGTATGCATAGAATTTCTAAAAATAAAGAAAAATATCCTAAAACTAAATAAACCCATCATTCCATGCCAAACATAACATTATAGCTAACATTATATATATAATATTATAATAATTATATTTTGATGTAAGACCCTTATAAAAGTAAAAGTAAAGAGCAACAATCATACCTCAGGTGTTTATACAAATATATCTAACCTAATGCAAAATAATAATCAAGCTTGAATTATAATCACACTCAATGCAATCTCATTCCAAGTATCAAAGGGCATGCATATCAAAACAACATAACTACATATTGCTTATGCTAAGCACTTAAAGATTTATGTATTATCACAACATCTAAGTGTGTGTAGTAGCCTGTGTATCCTAAGATTACTTTTATGATTATGATGACGTACCAAGCTAAGTCATTTAAAGAAGTATTTTTATCATAAGGCTTATCATTTTATTATTTTATATTAATTAGAGCGATGATAATCAAAGTGATAGACTTTTATGCTAATTAAACTTCATAAATAACCATGTAAGTTCTGAATATGATTAAAAGATGAATAACTATCAAATAATGATGATCAATTTATTTTTATCACAAGTTAGGTCTTAGTACTAAAGGACATGTCCTAATCTAGAGTATTAACATCACTTTGTAAGCTTGGAGATACAACAATATGTTGAAGATAGTTGAAAATATCAACTATCAAGTATAAGATTCAAGTGCTCAAGCAAGATATGAACACATGAAGATAGATGGGTTTTAGGCATACAAGATAATATTTCATACACTTAAAATGTGGGAACTATCTTAAATAGAAACTATTTATTTAAATAAGAATAAGATATGATCAAGTACAAATCTATACTAGGAACGAAAGGTATTTAATCATAAGGTGAGAATGAACTATGGAATAACTTTTGGGTTAACTTAAGCATTTTTTAACAATAATCTTGGCTATAGTCACTCTCAAGAAATTAATTGCATATTATGGCAAGCCTAATTCAATCACCCATCAAATTGGGGTAATGGCCTTAATGGAGAAATTGACTCACTATTGCCAATTGGACTTAATATAAGAGGCAATACGATTTATAAGATTTTGGCCATATTTAGGATAGTTAAAGAAGTTTACATCTCTAATTGGTCTAATCAATTTGATGATTATAACCAATTTAATCAAATCGACCCAATTAAATTATTTTGGGTCAATCAAGTTGACTTGAGAGTAATTAACCCAATTTATGCATTAAATGTTTTTTAGAATAAATTTAATATATAAACTTATTAATAAATTAATTTAGGATGATAAATTCAATGTCTATGTCGTTTGACTTCAACCTAGGCCTTGGGTTGACCTAAAGTGATCTTGGTTTGACTTTTCTGGTTTTATGGTTGAACAAGCATATATTTAGAGATTCTAGTGTTCATTTTATTCATGAACATAATAAAAACATCCTAAAGTTGAATGTTTTGGATATTGGCAAAGTTGGCTATTCAAGATAATCACTTAGATGAGGATCTAAATGAGGTAAGGATGGGTGGATATCTCTAATGTAGTAAAAAAGTCAAGTTTCTTAATTTTGATTTTAAAGATGGTCAAGCCAACTCTTAAATTTTAATAAATTTTGTTGATAATTAGATTAATTACTTGAATATAATGCTTATATTTACTAAAAATTAATTGAGGTCAAGTAATGAAAGAGGTATACCTAAAGTTAGCTTGAGTCAAATCTATAAAGTAGAAATGATCTACAAATGACCAACCTATATTGATTCCTCCTAAGATTTTATTAAGATTAGTGTTTAATGAGGATAGAGTTTAAAGTCTTAATTAAAATAATTTATGCCAATAGTAATTAATCGTATTGCTGGTTGATGTCAACAGCTAAGTGGAGATGAATGACAACATCTATCTCCAAGAGGTGTTGCACATCAATGGTAACTAATGGAAAGTGCTTGATGATAAGCGACAACAACAACAAATGTTTAGTGATGGTTGACTACATGTGTTAAATGGTGAGCGATTGTTGCCATCATGAGAAGATAATTAAAGCAATCATTCTCCAAACAAAGAAGACCATGGACTAGGTAAGTGGAAGGAAATTATTACTAAGAGTTTAGCTAGAAGATGAAAGAAATGTTTCATAATCCTTCTAATTTTGTTAAAGGTTCACTACTTATATTTTCTTAATATTAGCATTTATAATTTTAATTTAGTGTAGACTTTTCTATTTCAGTAGTCTTCTTTCTTATTATCATTTTCAGATAAATCATAAATCATAATTAACTTAACTAGTGTAATGTTTAGCTAGCGATGCACCTACTCTCTTTAAAAGTGTGGGAGAAGTTGTTTCTCTATATGAAAAAAATACAAAATTGTGTCAATATTTTAGTCAAATTTTATTGATAGAGAAAGGAAAATTTATTGATAAAGAAAAATATAATTATTGTGTTGAGTCTTTTGTTTCATAAAATATTAACAAAAAATCTTAAATAAATATGCATTTTAAAACTAATTATCAATTTGAACTTAAGGACAAAAAGAAGCAAAAACTTTTTGATCCAATTGTTAAAGCATTGAGAAGGATAAACTAATATACCAGTTGTGTGCCTTAACGGTTTATGATCATACAGGAAATAAAAAAGTTAAAGATAAGAAGATTATTTTATAGTTTATGATGGTTGATGACTTATAGTTTAATATTTTGATGAAATAAATGAACCATAATTATCACAAAATTTTAAATTCATCATTAAAGAAGAGTGCATGAAGGCTTTCAAATTTCAAAAATAAAAGCTTAAAAAAGAGTTTAAAATTAATAAAGAGAGTTTCATTAACTAGTTATTGCTAGACTTTTAATGAATGGAAGGATATATGTGCCTAACCATATATAATATAACTTGTGATTAAAAGTTTAATCTAAGATCATTAGTATTTATTTATTTTGATCTTCCATAAAATGATGTTATGATTTTGAAGTGATTCCTAAAATTTTATTATGGTGGTGTGTTAAAAAAAAAGCAAGTATAATCACTTTGGACAATTGAATTGTCAAAGACTTGCTAGTTTGAAATTTGAAGGCATTATTTAATACAAGATCAAGTTGTTTAATTTCATTTTTACTACTCATAAATTTACAATGCTGACTTTATCATAGAAAAGATGAAAATATGAAAAAAAAAATCCTTTTTAGCTATAGTACTCATGTGTTATCAATAAGGGGCATATGAATAAAGTGTCCAACACTCAGGTAGGCACATTATTGTCATCATTAGCCAATCATTGATGTGTTGATATATTTACTAGTTTGTACAAATATATTGATTTTAATTGGCTCTTCAAATTAGGGGTGTATTTGAAGGAATTTTGTGTTCTTTGATTGTATTTGATTTTTATTTCTTATGTTATTATGTCTAACATAGTGAAATCTGTAATATCCACATCAAAATGTAGAGGACAACTACTAATTTGAATGGAAGTTTTTTATAATAGCTTTCACTACTTATTGTGATGTAGTTATAGAATAATAAATTTGATGATGAAAAAATAATTGAGGTAGCTTGATGAAGTGATAACTGAATCATATAATGGTGGTTTAATGGCATTTTGGTTAATAATTTTTAGGCCTTATTTTTTATTATTTTTTATTATGTACTCTATTTCCTAACTAAAGAACTATTGGCTATTGCTTTACTTAATTTCTACTTATAGGTTTGATGTCTACCTTGTAGCTAAGAATTTTATGTTAGAGTGCTTGTTATGCTTGTTGGAAAATCTTGAATGGAAAACATGCTAGAAATGTTTAGTTAAAGGTTTCAAGCAAAGGTCAAAGCTCTAAAGTCTTCAATTATTCAAGACTTCTCTCAACTAAATTATTTGTTTAGGATAGCAATATAACCTAATTGTTATTCTCTGGATGACAATTTTTTTACGATTATATTAATATCTATCAAATTGGTAAAACAGACAATCAAATAATTCTTTTTTTCATTTCAAATATTAGATGATCTCATCCTTGGTCAACCTAATAGGACTAATTGGGCTAGCTTGGTCTTATCAATTGATTAGAGGCCTTGTGGTCATATGGCCACAAGTGGCACCTCCAATCATCAAATATAGAGTACTTTTTTGAAGCTTTCAATGACACTAGTGTGATAGAGTTGGAAGATAAAAAATTTAATTGTTGGATTTTACAAATCCATTTTCATAAGTTGTAGAATCTTATTTTTCCATCATTAAAAATATTAATGATAAGTGATGATCATAGTATAATTTTAAATATCTCAACTAAAGCACTCCAATGCCACATATGTTTTCTAAATTGGTGACTTGTGGGAGTCACAAAGTAATAAAAAAAGTTAACATGAGTTATGCTATATGAGAAAATAACAACAAAATTCTATCAATTTTTAGACATTTTTTTTCCTTAGAACACCTTAATTACATTAAAAACTTATGATTTTTATTGCCTAAGGAGGTCGCAATTGTTTTGAAAAGTTTTGACCTTTAAAATTTATTCAATAACCTATTCATAATTCAAAGCATTGGGTCATAATCAAAAGTTAGATTTGGACTCATATTAACAATAGTTGTCTCAAGATAACTTGCTAGCAGTTGAGGCTACTAGCACTCGTAGATGTGTAAATTCTTCAAATTGAGGATGGTGTTTGTGAACAAAAGGTTGAAGTAGATTGAGAATGTTTCTTGTAAAGAAAGGAGTTGAGAGGCAATATGTTCAATTTAATCTTATCTAATGTGTTCAATCATGTAATTTTGGTATCATCAGATTCACCTCCTCAAACCATACTATCTTGACTACAAAGTTGTTAGAATGAGAGTCCAGATAATCTCTTAAATAATTTATTTAGATTTTTAGAATTTATTTTTAAGAAATTTTGGAACCAAAAAATTGTGCTGACATTTACTTGATCAAATGGATTTTGCAAACCATGTCAATAATAATTGGAGAGAGTAAATTAACAAAATTAAACCATCCAATTTACTTTGAATGAATGAAATTATCATTTTTAATTATCTTTCTTTTATAAAAAGGAGTGAATGTCTAAGATTGGAAATTTGATCTCAACTCTCCAATTATGATTGTAATCAAAGAGATCTCTCTCAATCTTCTTTATCTTCTATTAGGTCTAAAAATAGTTTCTTAAGTATAATATCAATTACATATTTCTTCAACATTGCATACAACCATCAAATATAGAGAACGCCAATGATGTTTTTTTTTTTTTTTCTCAATCCTTTTCACCATTAACTTATGCTAAATTTGGTACCTATTAAAACCCACTACCAAAATTCCTAATTAGCACCTGATATTTACCGAATTTAGCATCCACACCCTTCTTTCCAGACCTTCATTTGCATTATTTATTTCCCAAAATGTATGGTAGAAAACTAGATTAGAAACAAGTATATGACAAAAATACAAGACAGATGAATAAAAAAGCATTTGGTCAGAAACATAATATACTTATGTAATAATTACACGATAATTATTTTATATTGCAATATTAAACTAGAATTCCTTTTTTTTTACTTTTATCCTAAGACAATGTTAGGTTATAATTATATTCTGATCAAACGTTCATAATATTTTGTCCTACACAGCTGACACAAATTTATACAAGGATCTTCACCTGTTTTTTTTTAACAAAAATATCTTTCTTCCTCTCAAATCTCAAGTACTGTCAAATCCTTTTCTCTTTTCTTTGTCCACCTTCATTCACTTCATTCCCAAGCCTTTTTGCTTTTCTTTCAAGTAACCAAGGGCATTTTTAATTTATTATGGCCTTTACGGCTTCACTCTTGTCCTCCTTAGCCGCCACCCGATCAGCTCCTTAATCAGAATCCTAGCTGTAAGTTCCTCCAAAAGTTGGAGTCCATAAATCAGGACTGGCCTCGCTGGTCACCGTGTAGGTGCTCGCTATTGGAACCAAACACAGACCTCGGCTTCTTAGGTCTTGTCTAGCCTCTTCTCTTTTCTTCGACTTGCCTGAGTTCTGCTTAAACAATCAACTGCATGAGTACTTAATTACAAAACAGATATATATATATATATATATATATATATATATATATATAAAAACTTTTGAACAAGACGTCGGCCTACTTCTAATTAGTGCCTTATATATATATATATATATATATATATATATATATATATATATATATTGGAACCTTGCTGAAATAAGTTCTACCAAGATTGATCGGTTCAATCAAGATTTGAGCAAAGTTAAATCAAGGTTCTAGTATTATATTGAAAGGAAATAGGCGAGCTTCTTCAATATTAAATAATATAAACACTAACCTGGGACATTAGAGAGGCAATATATTTATTAAAAATTAATATTATTTCTATTAAATAAGCATTACTTTTATGATATATAATAAATTTCATTAAAAGAGATTGATTCTATATGAGTGAGGAGATCTACCTTCTGGTGCTCCATGGGTTGCGCATTCATCAAATATGGAGTGCTTAACGCCTAAAGCAACATTAAACTCATATAAAATTAATCGATAATTTTAGCTTTCTTCGTAAATTATATCACAGAAGGAACTTACACTGACTTGATCATGAAGGAATTTAATATACACGATGGCCTCGTGAAGCACTGAAGCTGTATCGGTCTGCAAGAAAAGGGAAAGGAGCCTTGAGAAAAAGATAAGTTCTCTCTCTCTCTCTCTCTCTCTCTCTCTCTCTCTCTCTCTCTATATATATATATATATATTCTTCTTCAAGAATAATTTGACTTTAAGAGAAATAATGAAAATGATATACCTTTCCAAAAGGCGAAACTAACTGCTGGAGAGCAGTGATTCTGTCCCCTAATTTTTCTTTTCTCACCTGCAATGATCAAACCCCAAAAGCTATCGTCCAAATTGCTTTAAAAGAAAACGGAAGGAAAAGATCAAATTTTACTAATTAAATATAAATTTTATTTATCTTTATTCAAGTCAATTAATGATAAAAAAAGTATTATATTAGCCCACCATCACTTCGTGTAATTAACGCATTTAACATATCAAATTTTGTTAGTGTGTGAAAGAAAATAAATCAAATGAATAATTCTATGTAAAAAATTTTTGCCGCAAACTGTTCTTCATTAAGATTGGTGTATACAAGTCTCTATCATTAAAAGAGACTTTAAAAGAAAATTATTATTGGTTTTACATTGAGGTATATATTTTGATAAGTGTAAAGATTTATGAAATTATAAGATTCTACAGCATTGATACCATTGAAAAACAATGAAATGGATGTATTCTTGCATAAGATTCTGCAAGGAATCAATCCTCTTAATTACAGTCCATTATTCTTTAATTAAAAACCATGAAAGATAATTCATCACCGTACTTTGAACGGCGCTGGCGTCTCAAGTCGAGGCTTTTTCAGCACAGACTCGCTGCTGCTCTTCTTTTCTTGAAGTTCTTCTGGGCTCTATCAGATCATCACCAATTATAAATAAAAAATAAAATATTAAAATATTTATGTACCCACCGCATAAAAAAAAATAATAAATAAAAAAAAGAAGAATAAAAAAGCTGCTTTCATCCTAATTTACCTTAGCAGTTAAGAAATTGAAACTTGGTTTTGTCTCACAAAACTGAGTCTCTATTGGGCTGAAAGAAGAATGATAAAACCCAGAAGAAGCATTCCAGAATGAAGAAGTATTTGTGAATTGCATCTGATTTATATCTGCAGATTGTTGATTCTGAGCCAAATAATTTAATAACAAAGGGTTATGCTGAATCTCATTCGAACCACCCCCATAAGCCATCATCTGAGACTGGTAATCTGTCATCTGCTGATTATCAAATAAAACTTGCCGATACTTCGTATCGGGTTCGATTAAGCTTTGTATCATGGGCATCGTAGCAGAGCATCCATATGAAGGAGAAGAGGTGGAAGAAGAAGAAGCAGCACCACCAAGCGATAATGGCAGGTTCATCTCTTGGAGCTCTTGCCGGCAGAAGTTCCTCGTGCTCATATCCTCTTGAAGCATAGCATGGAGGCTAGGTTCATCTATTCCACTACTACTGCGGCACAAGTATAATTTCAAATATTTATGACTTTAAAGAGAACAAAAAAAAAAGTTATAAAAAGTGATTAGCTATGTATATATATAATGAATTTACATTGGAGTTTGGCTCCAATCACTGGAGGAAGCGGAATATCCAAAACCTGAGAACTTGAAGTTGGAATCAGAGTGTTCGTTGCTGCTCTTGCTTGTATTCCACCACTTGTTGAACTGAAAATCTTCTGCCATAGCTACTCTTCTTCTTCTTCTTCTTCTTCTTATATTTGATCTTTCTCGATCTTCTCAACTTGTTCTTTTATTATTGGCCTCTGTTTCTGGGATTCGGTGACTTGAGTGAACTATGTGGTATTGTACTCTTGGGGTTTTGATGGAATAGAAAGGATTTTTGTATTTATATATAGTTAAGACAGTTGGGAATGTAAGTAGAAGGTCATGAGTTACAGGAATTCAAGTCAATGTAATTTTCACGCTCACACGCTTTCAGTGGGGAGTGGAAAGAAGGTAGAGAGATGACTTGACCTTGATTTTCACAACAACATAATAATCATTTTAATTTTATGAGTTTGACTAATTTGACACTTCGACACTGTTGAAATTAGAAGCTTATGTCTATTTATTTGGTGCCACTTTTTAATGATTTTTGTCTTAAATTTAATATAATTAGATTGATAGATATAGAAACACTAATAGGTGAAGTTATTTTCATGATAGTTGAAGCTTCATTTTCAAAAAAAAAAAAGAGAGAGATTAAGTGGATGTTAATTGTATCTTGTTTGAGGTGCAAAAATTTTTTGCCGCATCTATTTTGTTATTTAAACTAATAAGATGAGAGGATCCATCATCTTCTTATTAAAAAAATAAAAAATTGATTAGTATCATCATTTAGAAAAGAAAGATAGAGAAAGGAATAATATCCACAATCAATACCTAATATGAGCACGAAAACAAACAAGTTCTCACGAAATATATAGATTTTATTTTTGAATAATATAAGGTTAAGATAATGATAAAATAAAATAAAATATTAATTTTAGTCTCCGTAAATATTAGTATTAAATATATCTCAGAATTATTATTATTATTATTATTATTATTATTATTATTTGGGCTTACTTAATGTTATCAAAAAAAATGTGCATTATTCATATTCAATTATGGTTCAACTTGATTAAAGGCTCATTTATTAGTAGAGCCAAACCAATATATATATAAGTTGTCAAACAACACTAAAACTCACTCAAACGCAGCTAGTATAGATCACTAAGCTGTAAAGCAGTTGCACCCATGTGAAGAATGGTTTAACAAAGTATTTTGTATAGTTTTAAAGAGCTTTCAGACTACCATACCAGTTCACCAGCGCGTATAGCACCAACTTCACATGACTAAGAATAATGGATATTTCTAAAGAAAGTTCATCAAGATTGCTTTTAGGCTTTAATTGCCAAGCTCCTTCCCTCAAAAGAGCATATGTCCAAGTCAATGAATATGATGGACCAGCTTAATTAAAAAAAAATTTGAATGAGAATTTTTTTCTCACCATAATTAATTGAAATTCTTCTTCTTCTTCTTCTTCTTCTTCTTCTTCTTCTTCTTCTTCAGGCTTTAAATATCAGCTGTTACAAGAGTATGGGAAAATTTAGTTAACGGAAAGCAGTTTATTCCAGAACATAGAATAAAGTTAAGCAAGCATTTAATTGCTGCAAATTTAGAGACTGCAGATACCAAGTTTCATTCTTAGAAACTCAAATTAGTTGCTAGTAAGGGTTTAGTAAGAATATCAACTATTTGCACGTTTATTTTGCAATAAAGAAGAGTTACAACACCATCCTTCTGTACTTCCCTTAAGAAAATAGCATGATATTGAAATGTTTAATTTTTCGTGAACAGCTAGGTTGTGAGAAATAGCTATTGTAACTTGAATGTCAACAAAGATCTATATGTCTTTGTTTTTGTTCAAGTTGAAGATCACTCAATATCTTTCTCAACCGCAGAACTTGATTAATAGCAGCAATAAACTCTGCTTCAGCAGCATATTATGCTTTTGCTTCTTGAATTTACTCCATGAAAAGACTCCTCATCCAAAACTAAAGCAATATCATAAGTTACTTTACATATCATCAATAGATGCTGCTCAGTCACTCACTGTCAGGAAAATCAATCAACTTGAACACTTTGCATTAGTTAACCTTAATGCCGAAAATTGACTGTGCCTTTGATGTATCTAACTACCCTCATAGCACCCTTTAAGTGCATTTCACGCAGTGCATAAATCAAGAATGAACATTAACAATAGTAATGATGTCCAATCTTATTGTTGTAAAATACATTAGGCACCCAATCAAACTCTAGAAAATATTTCATTCACTTTTTAAGTTCCATCCACCTTGCACACAACTTTTCTTTTTGATTCATAGGAGTGCTCTTTGACTTTGAATCTTTCATTTGAAACATCTTGAAAATTTCTTTTTGCATACTTCTTTTGACAAATGAAAACTTCATTTGGACCTTGCTTGATCTCTATTCCAAGAAAAGATCAATCATTTCAATTACTTTTATAATTTTAGCTTAATTCTTCAATCAAAGCTGAATTATTTCCTGCTACCAAAAGATCATCAACATCAAGAAAAATAATAAGAATATTATCCTCGTAATTTTTTATGTAAAGTGTAGACTCAAATAGGCTATTTACAAAGCCAAAACTTATCGATAATCATCAATTCTATTATACTAAGTTATTGCAACTTACTTCATTCCATAAAAGCCTTCTTTAGAAAATAAATTGTCTTCTTCAATTTTTTAACAAAGCCTTTAGGTTGTTCAACATTAGTTTCTTCTTGCAAGAAACCATTTAGCAAGTAGTAATCTAATGATATCTAGCTTATCCACTAGTGCAAATGTGTCAGAATAGTCTACTCCAAAAATCTGAGCATAGCTTTTAACCATAAGCCTCACCTTGTACTTGCCAATGGAGCCCTCAGCATGTAGTTTGATTTTAAACACTCATTTTATCCGAAGGATCTTTCTATCTTGAGGTTTATTAACAAGCTATCACATCTTAATTTTTTTTCTATCATGTGCAACTTCTTTTTCATTACATCCATCTAATTTTGATCAAGTTTTGCTTCTTCAAAATCTACTAGCTCACAAACTACAATGTTGCATCTCTAATAAACATCAGAAATCAATCTAGAGCCTTTTACTAGAATGTTATCCACAATTTCATTTTGTCAATCTTCATTTTTTTTTAGTATTTCATCATTTTTATTTAAGAGAATTTAGCTTTAGTTGATTTGATATTTGAATTGAATTTTTTTTTTTTAAGTCTCCAAGTTCCATTCTTCATTTTCCTCAAAATTTACATCTTTGCTTATGACAATTTACTCATTTTGTGGCTGATAAATTTTGTAAGCTTTGGACATTATGTTGTAGCCTATGAAGATGGCATGTGCTACCTTTTTATCTAGTTTATCATGCTTAACTTGAAAAACATAAGTGAAACACAAACAACCAAATACTTTAAGGAAGTTGAGTGATAGTTTATATATATACTAAGCTTTGAATGATGACTAATTCTTAACAAACTTTGTGAGAAGTTTATTCTAAAAAAAATTATTGAACATGTCAGCTCAACCAAAAATTGCTTTGGTTAATTTTTCTTATATGGTATACATCATGTCATTTCCACTATGTATATGTTTCTTCTCTCATAAAATCCATTTTTCTATAGAGTGTAAGGAGTAGTGGGATGATGTTCTATCCCAATTTCTTTACAAAATAAATTAAATTCTTCTAAGGTATATTCTTTCCATTATCCGATCACACAATTTGAATTTTGCATCCATTGTAGTTTTCCACCATTTTCTTGAAGTTCCAAAATACTCTGGCTACTTCTAACTTGAATTATAAAAAGTAAGTCTAGCACATTCTTGAAAAATCATCAATAGAAATAATATAATACTAACTACCTACTAATGACAAAGAGGACCTGATACATCAGTGTGGATCAACAAATCTTCTTTGTTGATCTCTAAGCTATTTTTGGAAATGGTTTTTCTATGTTGCTTTCCATATTGACATGCTTGATAGTGAGAAAGATGATTTTCTAAGGTAAGTAAATTCTTTATTAATTGTTTTGTTTGAAACAATAGTAATCCTTGATAATAATAATAACTAAACCTTTGTGTCATAACTCCATTACACATTACTTGATGTGAAAAGTAGCTTGTTCCTCCTCTAACGAATTAAGTGTGAAACTCTTTCCTGTCATCTTGACCTTGTACATATCTTGACAAGATTCATTCTTTATTAGGTAGTACTTGACTTCAATATTTACTTTAATATTTTTCTCTAATAATTGATGAGCACTTAACAAATTTTTGTTAATTTTTGGAACATAGAGAACATCATAAATAAATTTTATGCCTAAACAACTTGCAATTGTAATGGTACCTTTTCCTTTGACTAAGATGTTTCCCATTACCAATTTTGACTTTCGATATCTCCATGCTTCTTCATTCCTTAAACAACTCTTTATCATGACTCATATAATTAGTGTAGCCACTATTAATTAAACAAATTTCACTTGAATCACTACCTGAGAAGCAGGTAGCAACAACGAGTTTATCCTTTTCCACTTGATCAACAACTTGAGCATTAGCTTCTTGTTTCCAATTTTTGCTTTTACAAATTACATTATCATAACCAATTTTGTTACATTATTGCATTTTGCATCAAATCTCCTCCAACATTTGAAAGGAGAATGGCATTTTCTTCCACAATGTTTGCATGAAGGATATTTTTCCTTTGAACCATCAATTTTGTTCTTGGTATCTTTTATTGTAGCATTATTTTTTTTAATAGCATTACTACTTACAACAAAATTCTTCTTATTCTTCTTCCTTATTTTTTTCTCCTTGATACTTTACTGGCCACTTAGTGGGATAAAGGCTTGTGGTTGTTGTTGTTGTTGTTGATGGTATACTGGCAATGCTCCCTCAACAACTCATTATCTCATGACCCTTCTTTGCTCTTGTGCTTGTAAAGCATTTAAGAGCTCTACTAACTTAATATTGGATAAGTTTTTTTATGTTTTCTAAGGTTTTAATGGTTACTTCAAAATTTTTAAGCATCGTTACTAGGATCTTCTCAATAATCCTTAAACCGAGAAAATCTTAGCAAGTAATCTTATAATATTAGTAATTTATAAGTTTATAAGAATACTCATTAATAATTTCTAAATCATTCATTTTTTTAAAAAGTTCAAAATCACTTATCAAATTAAACACTTGCATTCTTTTGATTCTTTCATTTCCTTCATACTTTTGAGATAATCCTACATTTCTTTTGCTAATTTGAGTGACATAATTTAAGTGAAGATAATTCATGAAATAGAAGCAAACAAACAAGCCATTACTTTTGACTTCCTTTTTTTTCTTTCCATATGATTTTTCATCTAAGCCATCATGGGATTGTCTACAAAGGTGGAAACTATAGCTTCCTAGAGATCTAGTCCTTCTAGATAAGTCTCCATTCTTGCATCCCAAATCTGATAATTTTATCATCAAACACTGGTGGAGAAATTGATGAGGAATTGGCTTCAGCATCTTTGGCACCCTCTTAAATTCAATCTCAGTATCTTTCAAATTCTTTAAGAAAGCTTTGATATCGAATGTTGTTTATCTAAATTTTAAAATAAGAATTAAGACAAGTATCAAGAAGGAAAGTAGAAGTATTTAATGCTAAGAAAATCAGAGCTTAAATCAAAATAAGAGAAAATCTTACTTCATTGAATTCAAAACATACATGTAATGGCTTTAAGCAAACTAAACACTTAGATACGATCCTGAAAATATGCCACGATTTAACACATTAAGAACAGAATGTTAACTACTTAAAAAAATAGAAAACAAACTTTGAAAAGAATAGAGAAAAAAACTGAAACATGATAGTAGCTCTAAGCATAATTAGATAACAAATGCACCAAGATTTTTATATGGAAAACCCAAAAAATCATGAGCCCATTCTAGTTGAAGTGATTTCACTAAGTGTATGTTACAAAGTTTTGCCTTTAGCTAAAATATAAGAAGGCATCACTATATGAGTGTGGGTCATTGACTTAACTTCCTTCAATATGGTGGAAAATATCAATGAATTAGCAATGGTCAGGCTAGGCAATAGTTTGACAATGATGATCGGATAATAGAGGCTATGCAATGGCAATCTGTTGATGACAACAATTTGATGGCTTTGATCAACCGAGGGTGGTCTGGCAATGACACCAATGGTTTGATGGCAATGATCGTATGGTGGTGGACTAGCGTCAATTTGATGATGATTGCGTCCAATAATGGGGGCTAAGGATAGCGGCAATGGTGGTTCAGTGGTCCCACTAATTCAATGGTAGTTCTAGGTGGCAATATTGGTGGTGGTCTTGTGATGATGCCACTACTATCATCAATATTTTTGGCCATCATTAAAGGAAACCCAGTCAACGACCCGTGCTCTATAATGATGCCATGTCATATGTGAGAGATTGGTACAGTTTTGTAACATTTACTTAAAGGTTAGGTTGGCTAAAAAATGATTGTATTGTACTTAGAATGTAGGGGTTTTAAAATTTTTAGTGTTTGGATTGATGAATTTGGATTGCAATATAAAATTTTAGTGCATTTCAAATTTATCATTTGATTCATATTCAATACATTTGGAATTTTTCAATTTAGGTGAATTCCAAATACACTGTTCGGCGTAAAGTGAGGATCACCACCAACCACCAACAACTAACACCACCACTGGTGGTCACCATGCACAACTATCGGCCGCCGGCCACTGCCACCATCCACTGCCCACCGCCACCCCCACTGATCTCCCCCCTTACCACTACCATCGCTAAAATCAGTCGTCGCCATTATCAACCACCACCGTCAAGCACCATTGTCATCGACAACCACTACCAGACAACGCCATCATTGACCACCTATGGAACACCAATATAATTTTTTTTTCAAAAAGTCAAAGCATAACTTTCTAGTTGCCACCAAACAAAGTCCGGTCATGTTGAAAACGGCTTTCTACCAAATTCAAGCAAATGATCAGGCCTAAAGACACTAGAGGTAAAGACCGCTACACCGCTACTACCACGCCAAACTCCCCTAAATCTCGTGAATTATCTCTTTTTGAATTTCCACTTAAAAAATTTTAGGTATCTCCTATACTTTTACTATATATTTCTATGTAATTTTTTTATGCAAAGCTAAATTAATAAACTCTCATACTTATTAATCGTGAATATTCTTACGCAAAAATAAAAAACAAAAATAACGGTGATATAAAAGGGTCTTCCAGAGAAGGTTTTTTTATTAGTAAGCTAAATAAAAGATTATATCTTTAGACTACTGGAACTTCGTATTTTGAGGTAAAGCAGTAAAAAAGGGAGGAGCTACCTTCCGGTAAAACTTTACAGTGGATTTGGTCAATAACAAAATAGTATTATCGAATTCCTTAATTTAACATTTTATAATCATATATCACCATCGGTGAAATTGATATCTTTAATAGAATGAAGGATATAAACATAATATGATCACATTTGAAGGAGGAAAAGGAAAGATTAATCATTCACCTTGCAAAAAAAAATTTGAAAATTTGACATTTTTCAGATTAAAAAATTTCATCTTTCTGAAATTTTTTATTTCTACCTACAACCAAATAAATGATATCTGAAATTATAAACATTTTTCTTTCTGCAAAACTTAGTTTCTGCCTTCAAGCAAGTAAACATCACAAAAGAAAATTGTAAATTATAAATTTGTAACAGACATTCTTGCAAACTGTTAATATGAACCTTCACCCATCAACACGCTTAAAGAGTCAAGAACATGAATTATAGACTCAAGACTAGGCCAGAAAGGTAACATGATAATGAATTGAAACTGTAATTATTTTATTTCTGTAGATAAATAATGTTAACATTCTAGATTAAAAGATTAAAATAACTTTGAAATATTTCGCACATTTCATATTATGAAAAAAAAATCTGTAAACTTAATTTATAAGTATTTAATAAATTATTATTTAATATCTTATGTCTATTATTCTATATATATTTTCAAAATATATTATAATTCATTAAATATATATTTTTGATATTCATAATTTTTAAAAATAAATAAATAATTTATTCATGTCATAAGATAAATTAAATAAATATTTCAAAATTTTAGCCCAAAATTAATTGTTTAAGAAGACAAAGTGAGTAGCTATTGAGATAAACAAAAAAAAAAAAAAGAAATGCTTGAGGAGAAGGAAGTGGTAAAAGTAACAGTGAGGGTTAATTGTGATATTTTATAAGAGTAAAAGGTAGACTTTATTCAAAACAGAATTACAAAATATTGTTTCGAAATGATATTTAAACCATGTTTCATATCACACTTTTTTAAAAAAATAGGTTTACCAAACAAATCTCTTAAAAAATTTTAACGTTCTATAAAACGGAAAAAACTGAGAAAACATTATAACAAACAGAGTCTTAGCTTGTCTGAAAACACAATTTGCTTAAGTTAAATCTAACTTAAATCCTACAACCAAAATTTGATTTTTTTTTTTTTTTTTCTCTCTCATTGTCCTAATCAACTCAACCCGTCACATTGTCTTACTCTACCATTCTCCCGAGTCCCGAGTTTTACAACTCAACCGGACCACCTCACAAGTTATCATGAGCCACTGAGCTGATCAACTATCGTTATGCAACTCATTCACTGAACTCTTTAGAAAATTATATATATAATTAATATATTGTAATAATTTTGTATATTTATTTTATAAAATTTTCTAATTTCTATCTTAATATGCTCATAGTAAGATTCGGAAAAAAAAAAAAAAAAAAAAAGAGATTAACTGTAGATTGACTTTATAATATGTTTAGGTGTCTTCAGTTATGATTAACAAAAATACTTACATAAAATAATAATAATTTATTTATAAAAGTATTTTTTTTATTATATTGTGCCCTCTGATAATAATTTTTGAGTCCACTCCTAACAACATCCAAACTCTACTTGCCAAACTAGCAATGCCAATAAAATAACTCACCCTTATTGGACTCATTAAAATCACAATAAATATATATTTATAATTATGATGAAATTTTTCATGAGAATGATATTCAATAGTAAAATATTTGCACCGCTCATTAATCCAAACTCGTCTCTGCCCATTGATGCTATCGACAATAAGAATTCCACTCATGAACAGACGTATCCTACTTCACCAATGCAAGCCATGCAACAATCAAAAATTAGTGTTCGTGGTGAGAGGCTTATGATTGGATTGGCAGATAAATATAGCTATTAATAATTAGCATAGGAGGATCAATTTTATTTTGTTTTTATATTAATTTTAAAAATATTTATTATGTATTTTATTTTTTATTTTTAAATAAATCATATTATTTATTAAAAAAAACTTAAAATAATTTTGAGATATTTTGAGCATTTTAATGAAAGATTATCGCCATCAAATATGCTTTCATTGCAAATCAAAACATAAGCAAAAAAATAAAAATAAAAATAACCAACATAAAATAAAATAAAAAGTGATCCCGAACAACCTCTTAAGATGTGAAAGTGTGATTTGAAGTTTATGTTGAAAAAATAAGGCCTTGAGAGATGATAGTGGAAAAAGTAAGACTAGCTTGATTTGGACTAATTTAGGTATATTTTATTTAGCTCTTTTAGAAATAAGATAACTGAAAGCTAAATAGTGGGTAATTATTATAGAAGGATGGGTTAGGAAGGTTATGATATGATCATGTGATTTGGAGTTTCTAGAGGAGTTTTAGAAGGTTTAAAGGTTGGGAGGGTGAATAACAAGATTATGTACATGGAAGCCTAATATAGACAGAGAGCTTCCAAGTGACTTTTGAGTTGATTTTGATGACATAGGTTGTTGATGACATATTAAAAGATGGCTAGAATACGAAATAGTTGATTATCAATATTTGGAAGAAGGAATCTTATGAAGAGAAATAGCAAATAGATACATGATAATTTTTTTTTTGAAGGCAAATATTAGCCACTAAGCACTGATCATAAAAGAACTCAACAATTTTAACCTTCTAAAAGATAAAAATTTTTATTGCATTACCATTAATACTACATTTGCCAAGTCCCAAGTCCATGATGTGAAAAGTGGAGGGATGCATTATGTTGTCAACAGCCAACATAAAACTCATCAAAAAAAAAATAATGACATGAATCCTTTAATACGTTGTGTTAATGTTAGGGCATTCCCTAGAAGAGATGCATTGAATGGCCTGAATACAGTGAAAAGTAGGGCAAAGGATGCGGCACTAGTGCCCAGGTGCAGTGTTAAATAAGCAAGGGCGCCCACATTATGGATGGATGTGGGCAAAAGAAGTTTGTCAAAGAAACTAGTGTTAGGTTATGAACTTAAAATATTGGTACTCTTACCATTAAATTAATGGATTTAATAGATATTATGATCTATAGGAAGACAAATATTTTATGTATTCAAGAAACTAAAAGGGTTGGAGAGAAAGTCAAAAGATTGATAGAATAGGGTTTAAACTTTGGTATTCATGTAGGAGTCAAACTAGAGATAGTGTAGGTGTGATTATAGATAAAAGTTTGAAGAATAATATTGTAGATATTAATAGAATTAAAGATAAAAATTGTAGCTTTAAATATTGTTATTGATACTAAAATTATTAAAGTTATTAGTGTTTATGCTTCTCAACTAGGTTTGAATATAGGCCCAAAAGAAAATTTTTGAAATGACTAGAAGGATTGATACAAATGACACCTCTTGAAGAAAAGATATTTGTTGGAGGAAATTTTAAATGGGCATGTTGGAGAGTGGTAGATGATTTAAAATTATTTATTGTGGCTATAAATTTAGAGTGACTAATAAAGAAGGTAAAACTATATTAAATTTTACTTTAGCTTATGATTTTATAGTTTTCACAACTTTATTTAAGAAAAAGATGAGGATATTATTCCGTATAAGAATGAATTTAGTAAAGCATAGATTGATTATTTTCTTATTTAAGAAAAATGATGAGGATATTATTCCTTATAAGAATGAATTTAGTAAAGCATAGATTGATTATTTTCTGATAAGAAAAATAGATAGCTTAAATTATAAAGATTTTTTTATTCTGAATGAAAATTTAAGTACACAACTTCGACTGGTAGCTTTAGATTTTAAGATAAATGAATAGAAAATAAAAAGTAAATCAAATCATTGTCTTAAGATTACATGGGGAACTTAAGAAACACTAATTAAAATATTTTTAAAAGAAAGCTACAAGATCCTAGAATTTGAGATGTTCATGACGAAGCTAATATTATATGGTAAAAAAATAATAAATTGTAAAAAATATGCTTGGAGAATTAAAATAAAAAGTATCTTTTAATAAAAATAGATAGTGGTAGGAGTCAAAATGTGCAAGAAAAGAAATGAAATATGAAGATTTTTTTATAAAAATTAGTTTATATGTGAAAAACTTAAAGAATTGAGAAAGATATAAAGTGACCTGCAGATATTCTAAGAAACTAATATGTGATACAAAAAAAATTAACTTTTAGTGATTTATACAATAAATTGGATACCAAAGAAGGTGAAAGATGTATATATAAACTAGCAAGCAAAGAGATAGAAGAAGTTAAGATCTAGTTCAAGTGAGCATTAAATATGAAAATCACTAAGTATTTTTCTTAGAAAGAATATTGAACATATGTATGAGATATTTTGATAAACTTTTCAATGAAAGAGATGAGAATATGATTTATTTTAGCAACCTTAGTACCATAAATAAAATAAAAAATTTATTTTAATCATTGAATTAGTAAATTTGAAGTTGTAAAGGCTTTGAAGAAAATAAAATGTGAAAAAATAGTATGACCTAATGATATTTCAATAGAAGTGTGAAAATTCTTAGGAGATCAAAGAATCGATTGGCTAACATTTAATTTTATTTTAAAGACTAAAATGATGTCAGATGAGTGGAGAAAAAGTGTGTTGGTTTTTATATTTAAGAATAAAGATGATACATATGATTGTGTAAATTATAGAGGAATTAAGTTAATGTGTCATACATTAAAATTATGGAGGAGTAATTGAGCATAGGTTATGATGAGATACAAAAGTTTCTCAAAATCAATTTGGTTTCATGTCGGGTAGATCTACCAAAGATGTTATACATTTGTTGAGAGGTTTGATGGAGAAGTATAGAGAAAGTAAGAATGATCTACATATGAGATTTGTTGATTTAAAGAAAACATATGATAATGTTCCAAGATAAGTGCTTTGGAGAATTCTTGAAAAGTGAAGAGCTAATATTGGTTATATTCAAGTCATTAAGGATATGTGCACCAGAGTTGTACTTGTGTCCAAACACAAGGAAGATTGACAAAATATTTTTCTTATTTTAGTTGGATTACATCAAGAATCAGGTTTAAGTTATGGATGTTCCTACTATAAATTTACAAGAGGATGTACCTTGGTGTATGCTTTTTGTTGATGACATTCTTCTTGTTGATAAGACTAGAGAGGGAGTCTAAGAGAAACTTGAATTTGGTGGTCAACCTTAGAGTTTAAAGGTTTTTGTTTGAGTAGATCTAAAACTGAATATATGTAGTGTAATTTTAGTTGTAGAGGTTCTAACGGTGGTGTTGTGACATTGGGTGATCAAGTCATTAAAAAGAGTGAACATTTCATATATCTTGGATCTATTGTTCAAAATAATGGTGAAATAGATGGAGATATTATTAATAGAATTCAAGTTAGATGGTTGAAGTAGAGGAATGCATTGGCCCTATTGTGTGATAGAAAAGTATTGCTTAGACTTAAGAGGAAATTTTGAAGATGGTGGTAAGACCTACAATGATTTATGGTGCAGAATGTTGGCTTGTAAAAGAGAAGTAGAAAATTAAGTTAAGTGTTATAGAGATGATAATACTCGGGTGGATGAGTGGCTTTACTCTTAGAGATAAAATATGAAATGAATATATTTGTGAAAAGGTTGGAGTAGCTCTAGTGGCAGATAAGATTAGAAAGTGCGTCCTTATATAGTTTGGTCACATAAAGCGTCGACTGCCCGATGATGCAATTAGGAGAGTAGATGTTTTAGATTCACTTTATGATAGGAAAGGTAGACATATACCTAAAAATACTTGGTTATGATGTATAAAAAATGACCTTAGTTTATTACAATTAAATAAGAATTTGACAGTTAATAAGACACAATGGAGAAGAAGTATTCATGTAGCTCACCTTAAAATTATGAAACTTAACTTAGACACTATTCAAAGTGTTCCTCTTGTTGTCTTAAATTAGACTAAATATATTTTACATGTTTACCAAATTATTTTAATATTATCCATATGTTTCAAAAGAAATGATTAATTAAATTAATTAATCAGTAAATATTAAATCATTCTAAAAAATTTTCAAACTCTTATAGGATTTTCCTTGAGGTCCTCATTAAACTTAGGAAATGCTTCTATGAAGCTTCGATGTTGATTAGGTTAAGTAAACAAATTTCAAATAAATATGTATTTAATTTATTATAAAAATTACATTAATTACCACTTAGTTTAGAAAATTCATAATAAATAAAATAAATGCAAAAGAATAATAAATTTTTTACTATATGCTTATATTAATAGAAAAGACACAAAAATAAAATCCATTTATTTTTAATATTAGGATTTTTTTTACAATTTAAATAGTTCAATGAATAAAATAATTTCTAAAATGTCCAATTAATCTCTAAATGATATGAAATTTTATAAGAGTATTAGAATTTCATTCTCAACACCCCTATATTGTTTCATAATTTTATGCATTATGTTTTTATTTAAATATTTTCTAGGTCATAAAATAACATAATGATTAAAAAAATTCAAATTAATCCAAAATTTGTATGAGATGTTCATCTAAAGTCCCCTAACTCTAAAGAATTTTTATATATTTTTGAGAGATATTTTGGCACTAATTTGATATTTTCTTTTTTATTTGATTAATGGATAATATTATAATTAGTGATAATTTAAATTTAATCAAATTGTCATGAAATTTTTCATAATGTGTTTCTCTAATTCTAAGATATATTCCATAAGATTATAAAATCATTTGATCTTAAGATAAATCATAACTTAGTACATAATGGAAACATAGCATCATTAACCAAAATAATTAAAGTCCATGAACAAATCATTTATTTAAACCCTTAGAGTGAACCCTCATCCTTTGGTAGGTGTTCACACAATGAAGATTAGGGTGTAAGGAAGAATGGGCCCTACCCTAGGTGGGACCATTACTTCTCATCCTCTTTAAAAAATTAAAATTAAACTCTAACCTAAACAAAATTACAAGTTAAGATTTATCCTCAAGATAATAACAACTTAAATTGAAATCACCAAATGATAATAAATTGAATCCTACTTTAAAATTATAACTTAAACCTTCCTAGCTTTATTTTACCACACTTGTCATTACACACACATTAAGTTTTTAGGCCGCTAATTCTAGGCTTAAGTTAGGTCAGTGTTTGTTAATTTTGTTATTTTATGATGTACTATTTTGGACTAAATATCAAGATTATATGATCATAGACTAAATGTTAGGTTGTTGGTTATTAGACTAATATTATTTTTTACATAGCAGTTGTGCTTAATAAAAGGAGCTGCAATATTAACTTTAAAATTAATAAACTTGCTTGGAGGTGTTATCTACTTAAGTTCCTAAGCATAGCCCATTAGGACTGGTGGGTTTGGTACCCACAGGTGTGAGGCTCCATTACATGGAGTTATAAGTGGTTGTGCATGTCTATTTCAACTAACTTATGTTTAACATGTTTAGCTAAGATTTCTTTATTGGATTTTGAATCTAATTTGTAACTAGAATAATGTTAAAGCCATGGGATTTATGATGAGCAGTGACTAAAAAGTATGGACCTAGGAAGCCCTATAAAGCCTAAAGTTTTTGCCATAAAAATGAAGACAAGAAGACTCCCTCCCCCCAAAAGCTATTTTATTACTTAATTATAGGTTGAGCTATATAAAGGTGGAGCTCAGCTACCTTTTTTTTCACGATGCATAGTGGAGCCCACCACCTTGATCTTTTATTATATTATTTTGACTATTCAAAGTTTTGTTTACATTATATTATACATTAAAAATGCATGTTACTTTTAAGTTTCTTTCTTTGATGAAGTTTGATTGTTTGTCTATCTAGACCCCCACTAGGCTCTTTAGGAAAAATTAATTTTTCTACATAATTAAAATTATTTAACTCAAACTAAAAATAATATAACTCAAAGCCTCATTTAATTAAAACCATAAGCATAAATATTAAAAGTAACTAAAACCTTTAAACTTTTGAATCATAGTGTATATTATCTTTCTCCTTGAATTGGGCTCTTCTATCATCACTATTGACCTCACTTTTGGAGTGAATTCTCAACTCCCTCATCATAAATCTAGGACTCTTGTAGACACTAAGAATTCCTTAGTCATAACACTTCTAATGATTAGGTGAACACTTAACCTAAGCTTAGAGACTTAGAAGAGTTAGCTACTAGAATAGGTTGTGTCCTAGGGACTTAGGAAGGCTTGCCTACCTTATAGCCTAAAACCAATCCATGCTTCCTTCCTCAAACCAAACCTCAAATTTAAATTCAAATTCCAAATCGAAGTCCAAATTCCAAGCCAAATGATTGAAGCCCTTGATCAAACCATTTCTAAGCCCTTTGATTTCATCTTATGGACTTAGCCCTAACCAAATTAGAATCAACCCAAATTCAATTGATTTTCTCAAATATTAGTTCAATCTCAAATCAAAATTTAATTCAAATCCAACTTCAAATGATTCAATCCATAATCAAATCAAACTAAATCACCTTTAAGCTCTTGACTTACATCCTTAGGATTGGTCAAATTTGCTTCAAAATCACTCCAAACTTAAGTGATTTCCTCATGAATCATTTATATCTTCATTTATATCCCCAAATATGAATAAAATATAAATTCAAATAAAACTAAATCCAAAATCAAAAAATCCAACCCAATCCTCCAAATCTCAAAATCAGATGGATTCTCTATTGAATTAATCATTCTTCAAATCATCTATCCAAATATAAATAAAATCTACAAACATCAAGCCAAATCAAAATCAACTCAAGTCAAACCCAACCTAGCCCATTTGACTTGAAATGTTCAATTGAACCCAAACCAATTGTAATTGAATTTATATGCCAGTCTCAAATCAATATATAAACTAAGTTAAATCAAACTCAACTCAAAATCAAACCAACTAAGCCTAATTGGCTCACTTGACCCAAAGTGGCCAATTCGACCTACATGAACCAAAATCCAATTCAATTCAAATCAAAGTGAATTAAGCCAATCCAAACATCATGTCATGATTGTTGATCATCCTAGGTTAATCAATTATCATGAATTGGGTCAAACCAAGTTAACCTAGCCCATTGACCAAGTCAACCCTTTAACACATATGAACCCAAACTAGTCAAATTGCAACCTAAACCAAATTGATTGCAACCAATGGTTCAAGTTTATTCCAAATTGATTATTGAACCTGACCAAGTCTTAATTGAGCCCAATTTGACAAATTAGTCAACTTAAGCCAACTTAGCCCAAATTGACCTTAAGGGTTAAATTAACCTAAAACCCAATCAAATCTAAATTGAACTTAACCAAAGCCTAAGATATATTTCAAATGATCAACCAAACCCAAACCAAGCCATGATTCAAGCCAATTTGGTCAATTGAGTCAAATTGGTCAACTTAGCCCAAATTGACCTAAAAGATCAAATTGGCCAAAATCCAAATTAAATTTAAATTAAACTAATTTGATTGAAACCAATTGAACCAATACACTCTAAATGATCATTTGAACTTGACTCAACCCTTGGTTTGACCCAATTGACTCAACCCTTGGTTTGACCCAATTGACCAATTGGTCAACCTAAATGCTTTGGTCAAAATAAATTGACCCAAATTAAACCAAATGAACTTCAAATGACATGAAATTTGGTCCAACTCACTTTTGACTCATTCCAAATCTACTCAAAGTCAAATTCAATGCCAAATGACCACTTTTCCCTTGTGTCAAGGGCATCCCATGAGAAAAGACACTTGCCCGAGTGGTCATTTCTCTTCCTTGGCCACTTGGCACTCATCCATTGGTCCACATAGGCACCAAGGACATTAACCATCTGACCCAAGAGGTGGTTGGGCTAGCCATGACTCATGGTGAGGTGCATTCACCTCACCTTTCCCATTGCAACACTTGGCATGAAGGACTCCCACCTCCCCTTGCTTGGACACCCATTTGTCCTTCATGGTAGCCACTTTTCATGCCTTAGCCAACCAAAATGAGCCACCTAGGATGATTCTCTTCCATTCTCAACCACCCAAGCCAAATGACACCCATTTGGAGCTAAAAATCAAAAATGAGAGGGATTTTGGCCACATTTGAAACTAACAAATTAAAGCAGCAAAACTTTTCTCCCACTCTCATTTCCATCTCTTAGACTCCCAAATCAGCTAGCAATTATTTCCACTTATTTTGGGGTGAAAACACTAAAAATAAGTGGAATTTTGGTGAGGAAGCAATGACCACTGGTTCATACATCATTCCGGAGAGAAGGCAAAAGTCTAGGCTCATTCAAAGCTTCTTCCCCACTCAAAAGTGTGCTTGAATCATCACCTCCACTAAAAATTATCCCCAGTAATGTAATCTTCAAAAACTTGTAGCCGACCTTAGGATTTCTTATTTTTTGTGATGTTTTTTGTGCAATTTTAAGATTTTTTTAAGAAATCCCCCGCATTCTTTATTTTATATAATCCTAATACAAAATAGAATTTTTTCGATGTGAATCACCGTGAAATGAGTCCATTCGGATAAAATTTCACTTAGATTTCATGAAAATTACATTTTTCCCCTCGGATTTGCATTATGCGCCGCCACGACGCGATCGATCCCATCTCGTGGATGGCCCGCATCGCCGACTGCATTTTTGCTTCTTTGATCCCTCGAATCAGATATAGACCGTCTAGTTTGATCGAACAGTTGGATCTAATCCACCCGCTTCGCTCCCACTCTCCGCACTTTTCCACACTCGAGCTAACGTGGTACCGCGCCAACCAATCGCACGGTGTTGCATGGGGCCATAATGGACCATCACTGGTTATTTACTACACCACATCACGCATGGTGCTGATTAGGTTAAATGGGAAAATCCGATTTTAAAAAATTATTTAAATCACTTGAAATTATAAAAATTCATAGAAAATAAAATACTTAACGAAAAATTATAAACAATGGTTCATTGGATTCTTCTTTCCAAGAGGAATCCAACAAACTAAAATCACCAAATTTTACAAGATATTTTGAGCTTAATTTTAGTTTTAGTAAAAATTAAATTTCATTAAATAAACTAAAAATATACATCATATTAAGTTAAATTTTTCAATGATTGAAATTGAACTTAAAATCAACCTACCATAAATATTTCAAATCAAAATCACATCTAGATTGAAAGATATAAAATTTTGAAGTTCAAATGATTTATTTTAATAAAATAAATTAACAAACTTCATGAAAATCATCTTAATCAACTAAAACTTTAAAAAAATCATAACTAATTATAGAAAATACAAAAATATAAAAAAAATACTCATTTTAAAGGTATTTCAGAGGAGATTAATGTAAAATTAATTCTAATTAATTTTGTTTACTAATTAAGATTTAATTTGAGTTTAATTGAAAATTAATTAGCTTAATTATTCCCTAATTACTTAAGTAATTAATTCCAACTCTCTGAGATTGATTAATGGGATGACTTCTGCCTCCCAAAATTTTCTTAAGATTTATTGCTTGTGGTAGCCTTAATTACTCTCTTAATTAATTAGATGATTAATTAATATTCTAAATAGTAAGAAAATCATTAATTAAGCTTGTTAACCATTGTGAGATTGTGAATGGACAAGGGGAATCATATTAGGACCTCTTTCTCATTCTTTTCCCTAAGTTCATTTCATTTGACTTGAAATCAATTAATTTAAGATTAACTAGTAGTTTAATTCATTAATTAAATAGCTTAATTAATCAAATTAAAATCATAATCATTCCAGAACTTGTCTAATTAACTATTGGGTTGCTCTTTGGGTGTTCAATAACCTAAAGAGGGAGCTAATGGAATTATGGTTAGCTCACATGTGTGAGAAAATCATTAGAGTAATTAAGTGAGCTCATTTAGCTTAATTAATTAATAATTATGAGCAAATTGCATTAGATTCCTTTCATTTCATAGGAACATTGCTATTTACTTTTCTATATGGTTACATATCATATTAGCTCATAATTGTTTAATTAATTATCTTAAGGTGACATAGGTAAGGGTTAATTAATTGATTTAATCCATGCTTAACTTAATCAATCCATAAAATCAACCTAATTGCATTTCATTAAATCAAATTAACTCACACATATGGGAACGGGACTAGGACCAACAAATCTCTTTCACACTTCATAAATCAAATCAAATATGAAATCAAAAATGGCTTTAACAAACTTTGGTTTATCTTAAATAAGCTTGTTTAATGTGATTGTCCTTAGGAATTAGTTGGATTGAATGAGATTATATGCTTGTGTTTCTTTATTTCTTATCAATCATATTAAAGTGTTGTATGTCACTTGATTCATCCATTCATTTCTTCAAATGTCAATTGAAAATAAATAAACTCCTTTATGTCAATTTGCATGTGTTAACTTAATTAGGATTTTCTAATTTTAAAAATTATATAAATCACCTGAAGCTACAAAAATTTATAGAAAATAAAATACTTAACGAAAAATTGCAAATAATGGATCGTTGGATTTTTCTTTTTGAGAGAAATCCAACAAACCAATAATCCCCAAATTTTACTCATATTTTGAGCTTAATTTGGGTATTAGTAAAAATTAAATTTTATTAATTAAACTAAAAATACACATCATATTAAGTTACAATTTTCAATGATTGAAATTGAACTTAAAATCTTCCTACCATAAATATTTTAAGTTAAAATCACATCTCGATTGAAAGATATAAAATTTTAAAGTTCAAATAATTTATTTTAATAAAATAAATTAACAAACTTCATGAAAATCATATTAATCAACTAAAACTTTAAAAAAATCATAACTAAGTGTAGAATAATACAAAAAATACAAAAAAATACTCATTTGAAAGGTACTTCAGAGGAGATTAATGTAAAATTAATTCTAATTAATTTTGAATAGTAATTTTGATTTAATTTGGGTTTAATTGAAAAATCAATTAGCTTAATTACCCCTAATTACCTATGTAATTAATTCTAACACTCGAGGTTGATTAATGGGATGACTTCTGCCTCCCATAATTTTCTTTAGATTTATTGCTTAGTTAATTAGGAAATTGTTTATCTTAGCCTTAATTACTCTCTTAATTAATTAGGTGATTAATTAATATTTTAAATAGTAATAAAATCATTAATTAAGCTTGTTAATCATTATGAGATAGTGAATGGACATAGGGAATCATATTAGGACCTCTTTCTCATTCTTTTCCCTAAGTTCATTTCATTTGACTTGAAATAAATTAATTTAGGATTAATTAATGGTTTAATTCATTAATTAAATAGCCTAATTAGTTAAATTAAAATCATAGTCATTCCAGAACTTGTCTAATTAACTCATTGGTAGCTCTTTGGGTGTTCAATAACCTAAAGAGAGAGCTAATGGAATTATGGTTAGCTCACATGTGTGAGAAAACCATAAGAGTAATTAAGTGAGCTCCTTAAGCTTAATTAATTCATAATTATGAGCTAATTGCATTAGACCCCTTTCATTTCATAGGAACATTGCTATTTACTTTTCTATGTGGTTGCATATCATATTAGCTCATAATTATTTAATTAATTACCTTAAGGTGACATAGGTAAGAATTAATTAATTGATTTAATACATGCTTAACTTAATCAATCCATAAAATCAACCTAATTGCTTTTCATTAAATCAAATTAACTTGCACATATGTGATTGGGATTAGGACCAACAAACCTCTTTCACACTTCATAAATCAAATCAAATATGAAATCAAAAATGGCTTTAACAAACTCTGGTTTATCTTAAATAAGCTTATTTAATGTGATTTTCCTTAGGAATTAGTTAGATTGAATGAGATTATATGCTTGTGTTTCTTTATTTCTTTTCAATCATATTAAAGTGTTGTATGTCACTTGATTTGTGCATTCATTTCTCCAAATATCAATTGAAAATAAATAATGTCCTTTATGTCAATTTGCATGTGTTAACTTAATTAACTCCTTTATGTCAATTTGCATGTGTTAATGTAATTAATTCAAATTTTTTTATTTTAAAAATTATTTAAATCACCTAAAATTGCAAAAATTCATGGAAACTAAAATACTTAACAAAAAATTGCAAACAAGGGCTCGTTGGATTCTTCTTCTAAGAGGAATTCAACAAACCAAAAATTCTCAAATTTTATTGGATATTTTGAGCTTAATTTGAATTTTAGTAAAAATTAAATTTTATTAATTAATCTAAAAATACACATCATATTAAGTTAAAATTTTCAGTAATTGAAATTGAGTTTAAAAATACCTACCATAAATATTTTAAATCAAAATCACATCTCGATTGAAAGATATAAATTTTTGAAGTTCAGATGATTTATTTCAATAAAATAAATTAACAAACTTCATGAAAATCATCTTAATCAACTAAAACTTTAAAAAAAATCATAACTAATTGTAGAAAAATATAAAAATATAAAAAAAATACTCATTTTAAATGTATTTTTGTGGAGATTAATGTAAAATTAATTCTAATTAATTTTGAATAGTAATTAAGATTAAATTTGGGTTTAATTGAAAAATTAATTAGCTTAATTACTCTCTAATTAATTAAGTAATTAATTCTAACTCTCTGAGGTTGATTAATGAGATGACTTCTGCCTCCCATAATTTTTCTGAGATTTATTGCTTGGTTAATTAGGGAAATTGTTTGGCTTAGCCTTAATTACTCTCTTAATTAATTAGGTGATTAATTAACATTCTAAATAGTAAGAAAATCATTAATTAAGTTTGTTAATCTTTGTGAGATAGTGAATGGACATAAGGAATCAGATTAGGACCTCTTTCTCATTCTTTTTCTGAAGTTCATTTCATTTAACTTGAAATCAATTAATTTAGGAATAATTAATGGTTTAATTCATTAATTAAATAGCTTAATTAGTCAAATCAAAATCATAATCATTCCAGAACTTGCCTAATTAACCCTTGGGTAGCTCTTTGGGTGTTCAATAACCTAAATAGAGAGAGCTAATGGAATTATGGTTAGCTCACATGTGTGAGAAAACCATAATAGCAATTAAGTGAGCTCCTTAAGCTTAATTAATTAATAATTATGAGCTAATTGCATTAGGCCCCTTTCATTTCATAGGAACATTGCTATTTACTTTTCTATGCAGTTGCATGTCATATTAGCTCATAATTATTTAATTAATTACCTTAAGGTGACATAGGTAAGGGTTAATTAATTGATTTAATACATGCTTAACTTAATCAATCCATAAAATCAACCTAATTACTTTTCATTAAATCAAATTAACTCACACATATGTGAATGGGATTAGGACCAACAAACCTCTTTCACACTTCATAAATCAAATCAAATATGAAATCAAAATTGGCTTTAACAAACTTTGGTATATCTTAAATAAGCTTGTTTAATGTGATTGTCCTTAGGAATTAGTTGGATTGAATAAGATTATATGATTGTGTTTCTTTATTTCTTTTCAATCATATTAAAGTATTGTAAGTCACTTGATTCATGCATTCATTTCTTCAAATGTCAATTGAAAATAAATAATCTCCTTTATGTCAATTTGCATGTGTTAACTTAATTAAGAGTATGTGTGGTTATTATCACTATAAAATCTCAAATGTACTTTCAAAAGCTTCTTAATGAATAAGAATATGTATTGTGACTTTAGTTATATATATATAGGAGGTGCATCTGAATATAAACTTAGTATATGAAGTGAAGTCTCTTTCTTATATTCATATGATCATTTCATAAGTAAGAAAATTAGTGGGTATATTAGTGTGGACATCCCAGGGACGCACAGCTTTAAGTAGCCCTAAAGAGGTTCCTACCTCACTCCCTTAGTATGAAATAATGGTGACGTACCTACTTGATTTCATTCTTATGCATTGTTAACATTTTAATTTAGAAAGAACTTTAATTCACTTACACAAATAAATCAATTAAATTGAATCCAACTTTTATATAATTTTCATGTTTATAGTTGTTTCATATATATATATATATATATATATATATATATATATATATATATATATATATATATATATATATATATATATATATATATATATATATATATATATATATATATATATATAGGATATATATATATATATATATATAGCATATATATATATATATATATATATATATATATATATATATGCATGACCATTCTTAATCAAATCCATAATTCAATTATAGAAAATGCATACACCCAGAGAATTTTATATAAGTATATAAAGAGATTCCTACCACCCCTTAGTGTGTAGAACAATGGCATGTACTTGCTTAAAATTTTATACATTTGACTAATGAATGAAAATCCCCCCCCCCCCCTTTCTATTAAAAGACACATTCATACTTTGTTTCAAGTGGTTGAATTGACAAATCTTATAATTTGGAGCTCATTGCTTATACTTTTATATAAGAATTTAGATAGAGCTTTAAATTAATATGATAAAATAATTCAACCTAATGAAAAATTAATTCCAAATGCATTTGCTAACATTCATCATTCAAGTGTGCTAAAATAATATAAATTTCATGGATAGGTATGTTTAGGACTTAAATATATGCATGCTATATATGATGGAAAGAAATAAACATACATGTGTCATGTGACGATAGTTCATTTCAATTAATCTTGAGATGCCTTTCTTATTGAATGAGTTTATTTAAAGTGAACCTAAACCTAAACTAATTAAAAATATATAATAAGTCATTCACTAAAGAGAATTCATTTAATTAATTTGGCTTTAGAAATGACTTAAGGTAGGGATAAAAAAGAGTGATCCTTTGTTTCCTTCTCTTTATAACACTTAGTTATTTTGTGTAGGTCAAATGAAACAAAAGAAAACATTAAGTTAAAGCTTACAAAATCAACTAAGCAACTTAAAGTGAAACCACCCTTTAAATTGAATCTTTCTACACTTAGGAAATTATAACTCTAAAGCCTAGTTAGAACATACCACACAAGCCTTAATACACACACATTAGATTAAGTCACCACTTCTAGTCTTATCTTAGGATGGTGCATGGTTTGATGTATTTTTGTTTTGTGATGTATTATTTTAGACTGGATGTTTAGTATTTATTTTTGGATGTGGGACACCACACAAATTTTAGGAGGTACTTATTGAAGTGATCAGATATGACATTAAGGAATGGTGCATTATCTCGAAAGATAGAAATCACCACCCTATAATGGATCTAATCACCTAATAAGGACTCCTAAGGCATGATGGGTCTTCGAATGTACCAAAGATATTTTCCCTACTTTACATGGAAAAGTAAAGCAGGGTTTATTTTAAGCCGAGTCCATTAAGTTACCTATGGAGACAAGCCTCCATAGTTAATTACACCCTAAGGAATGAAATCCTTTAAGAATACTCTTGATTAAAGTAAACACTTAGGGTCTCCAAAGATTTCAAGGTTAGTATCAAAGGATTGGTTATATTTGCAAAATCAATTGGGAAAGTTTTAAAGAAGATACTTATTTTTGGAAGTCAAAGGGAGATGAGTAAGGAATGCTCATGATACTATGGAGTCTAGTGAGCATTACAATCTACCCTATAATTAGGCTTTATATATTTAAAATTGAAGAGATTTATTTATTTGAGTTAAAATTTTATTAGAGAGCTAGGACTTATAATCTAACGACACAAGATTTTGGAAATGCCTAAGAAGTGAGGATTTATGCTTGTAGCCCCAAAGGGAAATTGCAACCTCAGATCCTGAATCTACGGAGCTTTAGTAAGGGTCAAAGCACGATCTATATCTAAGGTGAAAGTGGGTGTATTATTTACCTCCACAAGAGAGGGTAAATCACCAGATTGCTGGACTTATAACTGCCTGGAGTGGCAACCAGCTAACTCTTTCTATGCTTTTTAAATTCATATGGTCAGGTCTTATGCTTTGCAATATGTTTAAGCTATTATTTATTTAGAAAAGAAGCTAAAGTCCTTAAACCCACCCCTAAGAGACTAGAGCATGAGTGGTATGAACAATGTCATAAACTAATGTAAATTTTATCAAATTTGATTTGATTTTGGACTCTTTATTTTGACAAAGGCTTTCGAATTTTGTATGCCTAAATTTATGGTGAAGTTGATTATGGGCCAAATTAAAAGGAGAAATAGGTGTTTCCCATCATAGGCTTTCAAAGGTCAAGCCTTTTCTCTATTTGGCAAAGATGGAAATCCCCTATTTTCAAGAGCAAAATAATATGATATGCATGTTATAAAATAGTCAGCCATTCATCTAAGGGGTTGCTAAATCTTTTAATTATCTTGATTATATCCTAAGTTTTATGTGAGGTTATGAGTTATTTGAAAATTATGAGTTATTAATTGGGATAGAAAAATTAATTTCATCCTAAGAGCCTACCGCATCCAGGCCATACATTCAAACATCAATCATAAAGAAACTATGAAAAACATGATGTTTGTAATGCGTAATCCAAACACAACATTAAATATTTTTTATAGCTACCAGAAAAGAATAAAAGGCCGGTGTGGTTGGGTATCACCGTACAACCCAAAAAAGAAATGTGGTTAGCCGAGCTCTACCCTTATATAACCCAGATTACAAAAGAATAATTACAATTACAAATGATAAATGCTATGGGGGTCTTCATTCTTCATTCTTCATTGTATATTCTTCATTCTTTTGATTTGGCTTAGAGATGCTTGCTCCAAAGGCTTCACATGGTACATAAGATTTGGTCTTGTAACCATTGCTCATATTAATCCACCATAACACTTATCCTAACCCTAATATAAAATTATATTAAAAGAAGAAAGATAAATCTAGCTACACCTGCAAAATAAATATTAGCTAAACACATCATACAACCCAAGCAGTTATATGAATAATTTGGACTTAGCACACACATGGGTAACCAAACCCACTCCTAACTTGGTTATGCTTAGGGCTAAGCAACCCTACAAAAGCATTTATATTTTATTATTATACCCGCACAACCCCTATAGAAACATGATTAGGCTAATATCGCTAACATCCGACTATACACACCCTAACATCGGTCTAAAATAATACATCACAAAATAAAATATACATCAAACCATACACCTAACATAAAGCTAGAAGTGGTGACTTAATCTAATGTGTGTGTTAAAACTTGTGTGGTATGTCCTAACTAGGCTTTAGAGTTAGTCTAAGTGTAGAAGATTAATTTATAAATTGGTTTCTTTAAGTGATTTAATTAATTTGAAAGTTTTACTTAATGTTTTCTTTTTATTTCATTTGGCTTACACTTAACAACTAAGTGTTATAAAGAGAAGAAAGAGAGGGACCCCTTTCATCCCTACCTTAAGTCACTTCTAAAGCAAATTAATTAGCTTGATTCTCTTTTGGTGAATGGCTTATTACATGTTTAATTAACCCTAAGTTTAGGTTCACTCTAAATGACCTTATTCAATAAAAAAGGCATCTTAAGATTAATTAGAATGAATTACTATCACATAACACATGTTTATTCATTTCTTTCCATCATGTATATCATGCATATGATTAAATCCTAAGCATACCTATACATACAATGTATGTCTTAGCACACTTAAATGATGAATGCAAAGAAGTGTGTTTGGAATTTAAATATCTCATTTGATTGAATTATGAATGCATGCCCTTTTAATAAAAAAATGAATTTTTTTTATCCACTAGCTAAGCACACATTCACAGGTATAAGAGTTTTAAGTGAGTACGACGTCATTGTTCACCAGGGGTGTAAGGTATAAGATCTATATAGAGCTACTTAAAGTCTCGTAGTCTCGGGAAGTCCATACTAATATATCACTTTTCTTATATACATATAGATGTATAAGCAACTATAAGAATAGGAAAAACTCATGCAAAAGTTGTATTTGATTTATTTGATTCATGCTTCTTATTCATTGGTTATATCATACATACATATGTATAAGAGTTTTAAGTGAGTACGGTGTCATTATTCTACACCAGAGGCGTAAGGTACAAGACCTACTTAGGGCTACTTAAAGCCTCGTGACCGGATGTCCAAACTAATATACCACTTTTCTTATATATAGATGTATAAAAGAACCACAAGAATGAGAAGTCATGCAAGAAGTCATATTTGATTTGATTATATGATTTACATATGTGATATGAAATTCTTCCTAAGTCTTAGCATGGAGATGCATAGAAGTAGATTTAGACAAATGTTGTGTTCTTTTCAAATGAACTATACATTTGTAAATCCCATGCAAATCCATATAAGAAGGAAAAGAAGCTTCATATTGCATATTATATTATCAACACATGTAAACTTATAGATATTTGTAATTAACATCACTCCATTTATTATAATTGATTTATGGGCTTTTGAAATTAATTTTTGATTTAATAGTAATAATCACCACACCTATTTTTTATTTAAATCAACACATGCAATTTGACATAAAAGAAACCATTTCATTTAGTTAATTTTAAAAGAAATGAATACATGATTACACATGGCAAGTAACATTTAACATGATTGGAAAGAAATAAAGGAACATAAGCACATGATCTCATTCCAATTAATTCCTAAGGACAATCATACTAAATAAGACTATTTAAAATAAAACAAAGTTCTTTAATGTTATTTTTATTCTTAAGTTTGATTTGATTCATGAAATGAAAGAGGTTTGCTAATCGTAATTCCATTCCCCATGAGTGAGTTAATTTGATTTAATTAAAAGCAATTAAGTTGATTTTATGGCTTAATTAAGCTGTAATATGCAATCAATCTATTAATTACCCCTTACATATGCCTCCTTAGCATAACTATCCAAGTAATTATGAGGCAACATGATATGCACATACTTTGGAAATAAAATCAACAATGATCCTATGAAAATAAAAGGGCCTAATTCAATTTGGCTCACAATTATTGGTTAATTAAACTAAGGAGTTTAATTAAGTACCCTTATAACCCTCCCACACATATAGGCTAGTTATAATTTCCTAAGAATTATGTTAGGTTGTTGAACACCTAAGAATCTACCTAAAAAATTTAATTAAACAAGTTCTGGAATGATTATGATTTCAATTTAATTAATTAAGCCATTTAATTAATGAATTAAATAATTAATTAATCCCAAATTAATTGATTTCAAATCAAGTGAAGTGAACTTAGGGAAAAGAATAAGAAAGAGGTCCCAATCTCATTCCCTGTTTCCATCACAATCTCATAATGATTAACAAGCTTAATTAATGATTTTCTCATTATTTAGAATGTTAATTAAACACCTAAACAATTAAGTGAGTAATTAGGCTAAGACAACTAATTCTCCTAATTAATCAAGCAATAAATCCCAAGAAAATTATGGAAGGCGCGGGTCATCCCATTAATCAATCTCAAAAAGTTTTGGATTAATTACTTGGATAATTAAGAAGTAATTAAGCTAATAAAGTTTTTAATTAAACTTAAATTAAGCTTTATTTACTATTCAAACTTAATTAAAATTAATTTTTACTTAATTTCCTTTAAAATACCTTTAAAATGAGTATTTATTTGTATTTTTTAGATTTTTCTACAATTATTTATGAGTTTTTAAAATTTCAATTGATTTAAGATGATTTTCATGAAGTTTGTTAATTTATTTTACTAAAAAAAATCATTTGAACTTCAAAATTTAATATCTTTCAATCGAGACGTCATTTTGATTTGATATTTTTTATGGTAGGTAGATTTTAAGTTCAATTTCAATCCCTGAAAATTTTAACTTAAGGTGATGTTTATTTTGGGTATAATTAATAAAATTTAATTTTTATTATAAATCAAATTAAGTTCAATATATCCAGTCAAATTTAGAGATTTTGAATTTGTTGGCTTCCTCTGAAAAAGATGAATCTAACGAGCCTTTATTTATAATTTTTAGTTAAGTATTTTATTTTTTATGAATTTTTGAAGTTTTGAGTAATTTAAATAATTTTTAAAATCAAAAATATCTAATTTCCCACTTAACATCGGCCGCGTGATGCGGAAATATGGCCGCTATTGGAGCACACATTGCGTGGCATCTGCGTCATTCGGTAGAAAGGCACAGCGGATAGTGATGCGGTGGATCAATCATCGATCCATCCGGATCAATCCAATCCATGGATGCGAAGGGTGAAATTTAGTGCACGATGCGGGTCGATCATGGATCAAATGGTCCGGTCGATATATCGATGCGATCTGGGGTCTAAGAACGGCCGTCACGGGCCATTCAATCCCATGATTTTGTCTGATCCCATGAATCGTGGGATTGAACAGCGGCTGTTCTCTGACCACTGAAACAATCAGAAATACCGTTCACCCAAGCAATTTTTACATTTTTTTTGGGCAAAATTTTGTCTGATTGGGATCATTTTTGAGGTGATTTTCATTGGAAAACATTCTGATTCACATAGGAATGATATAAAATTATATTTGCAAGGTTTATCTAAGGAAAATTCCTAAGATCACGTGAAAATTATCATAAATCATAGATCCTATTTTCGACTAAAGTTGGCAAAATTATCTAATCGGGGATGATTTCCAGTGGCAGTGATGACTTGAGTAAGCTCTTGAAGATGAGAGGAAGCCTTGGAATTAGTTTGAACCTTTTCTTTCTTTTGAACATCGTGATCACGAATGGTCTCCACTTTCTTGCCGAAAAAAGTTTGTTTTATATTTTTTTTTTGGCTCAAATTAAGTGGGGGAAGGTTGCTATTGGCTTTAGGGAGTTTTTGGGGGCTAAATGAGCTCTAGATTTTCTAGAATGAGCCTTCTTTTCTTTCTTTAAACGAGATGACTAAAAATTTGAATAAATGTGATGGGGAGGTGGTTGTGATGGATGATGGCTTGATTGAGGACTTTGGATTCAGCTTTAAAGTCCTCTTTTACTGCCATAGGATCAGCTCTATTAATGTCATGGGAGTTGAATACATGTGATGGGGAGAATTAAATGAGGTTGGGTGAAATCCTATATAGGATTTGATTAGGTTAGGTTGATTTTGGGTTGATCCCAAATGGGTTTGGGTCAGTTTTGATCAGCCCCTAATGGATCATAGCTTGTTTTCAAGGGATTTGGCTCAATTTCAGTCATATGAGTCACATTGGGTCAAGTTGACTAATTTGACCAAAATTAGTCAAATTAACTTGGGTTATGGATTTATTCATGTTCAATTGGCTAATTGAATATCAACGTAGCCTTTGGTTTAAATCAATTTGTATTTAATTTGAATTTTGGCTAATTTGACCCTTTAGGTAAATTTGGGCTAGGTTGGGTCAAGTTGACCAATTGGTCAAATTAGGCTCAATTATGGCTTTGGTCAAGTTCAATAATCAATTTGGAATGAACTTGGGCAATTGGTTGCAATGATTTTGGGTTCGATTAGGATTTGACCCATTTTTGACTTTTTATGCCAATTTGGGTCAACTTGGGTTAAATGGCCAATTGGATTTGGTTTGGCTCAATTGATAGTTTGGTCATGTTCAATCATTGATTATGAGTATGTTTGGATCAATGGTTTTAATCAATTTGGTATATGATGCATTTTGGGAGGTTTAGGTTTCATTTGGGCTAAAGGTTGACTTGGTCAAAGGACAAATTGACTTTGTTTGACCCAATTGATTGCAATTGATCATCCTAGGGTGATCAACAATCATGGTAAAGGTTTTGGTGAGCTTGGTTCAATCTAATTTGCGTTCGGTACGTATTGCTATTCAAAATGGATCCTTTAGGTCAATGTCAAGTCAACTTAAGTTGGTCAATTGGTTTGGTTTTGGCTTGATTTAGGTTTAGTGGGACTTATATATGAGCCTAGGATTGAAATATAAATCCAACTACAATCAATTTGGAGTCCAATATATTTTAGCTCAATTGAAAGTTTCAAGTCAAAAGGGTTAAGTTAGGCTTGACCTGGGTTGACTTGAATTTGGTTTGATGATTGTAAGTTTCATTTATATTTGAATAGATGACTGAAGGAATGATTGATTCAAGAGAAAATCCATTGGTTTTGACTTGATATGGATATAATTTGGCTAAGTCCAAAGAATTGTCTTAAAGGGCTTAGATTGGGTTTGGATTTGATTTTGGATATAATTTTGGTCATTTGAATTTAGATTTCATCTATATTTGTTAATATAAATGAAGGAACAATTGATTTATAAGAAAATTTATTGAGTTTTGTATTGGTTTAAAGGCTAGTTAAGCACATGGAGAGGTCCATCAGCTTAAAGGGGTTTTGGTTCAATTTGATTTAGTTTGATTTAGTTTTGATCATTTGGATATAGATTTCATTTATATTTATGAATATAAATGAAGGAATAATTGATTTATAAAGAAATCAATTGAATTTGATTTAATTTAAAGGGGTTTTGGCTAAGCTTATGAAGGTGGTTCATATGACTTAGGAAGGGTCTTAGGATTTTAATTTGATTTTGGGTTTCAATCATTTGGAGTTGAATTTGAGATTAGATTTAGAATTTGAATTTGAATTTGAGGTTTGGTTTGAGATTTGAATCTGGGTTCAATTTGAGAAGGTGCAAATGGATTGGGTTTATTATAGGGTGGTGATTTCTTTAAGTCCCAGGCATGGTAATCCTATAACCCTTCTAAGTCTCTAGGCTTAAGTTAAGTTCACTTAATCACTAGAAGTGTCTTATGACTAAGGATCTCTTAGTGTCTAGAAGAGTTCTAATTCTAAGAAGAAGAGGATGAGAGCTCACTCCAAAAGTGAGGTCAACAGGATATTAGGGTGTATGTTTTGTAGACTGGATGTTAGACCATTATTAGCCTAATTATGTCTTTTATAGGGGATTGTGCTTAAGAGGCTCTCAAAAATAAATATAAAAGTTCTCTTTGCAGGTTGCTTATGCCCCTAAGCATAATCCAAGTTAGGACCGGTGGGCTTGCTTACCCATGTGCAAGGTGCTAAGCCTAAATTATAAATATAATTTCTTGGGTGGAATGTATGTTTAGCTAACCACTATTTTGCAAGTGTGATTAGATTTACTCTTTCCATTTAAATGTAATTTTGCAATTAGAAATTAGGATTAGTGTTATGGGGGGATAAGGATGAGAATTAGCTAGATGGCTTTGTCCTGGGAGGCCATGTGATGCTTTTGAAGTGGAGCAAATTAAATCAAATGGGGATATGAAGAAATGAAGGAGACATGAAGAATGAAGATGAAGACCCCCATAGCATGTATTCATCCTTAATTGTAATTATTCTTTTGTACTATAGGTTGTATAAAAAAGCTATACCCATTTTTTTTGTTAATCAGCTACATTTTCGGCCTTTTACTTCTTTGGTTTTTAAAGTTGGTTGGTGTTTTGTATAAATTGTGCATTAGAAATGGCATGGCTCTTCATAGTTTCTTTATGATTGGTGTTTTTTGTATGGTCTAGATGTTATTAGGCTCTTAGGAAAAAATAAATCAACTACAACTCATAATTAAATTTTTGAATAACTCATAACCTCACATAAAGCCTAGGAATTAAATCAAGATAATTAAAATATTTAGCAACCCATTAGCTGTATGGTTGTATGCCTAATATCATGCATGCATCTTCTATCACACTTGCAAAATTGAGGGCCTCCATTCTTGTGTGCATGAGAATTGCTTCACCTATGAAAGTAACTCTTACTGATGGATCTTCACCCTCTTCTCTCTTGATTTAGCCCATAACTCATTTCAACATGCATTTAGGCATATAAAAATCTCAAAGCCTTTGTTAAAATGAAGTGTCAAATACAAATATAATTTGAAAAGATTTGCATTAGACTAAGTCATTACTCATACCACTCATACTCTAGTCTCTTTAGGAGTGATTTTAAGGACTTTAGTCTCTTTCTAAATAAACAATAGCCTAACTATCTTGCAATTCATATGACTTGACCACATGATTTTAAAGTGTAGGAGGAGTTAGCTGGCTGTCACTCTATGCGGTTATAAGTCCAGCAGTCGGGTGGTTTATCCTCTCTCATGGAGGTAAACAATATACTCTCTTTCGCCTTAGATTTAGGGCATGTTGTGGCCCTCGCTAAAGCTCCCTAGATTTAGGATCTGAGGTTAATATTTTTCCTTGGGCTACAAGCATAAATCCTCACCTCTTAGGTATTTTCACAATCTTGTGTTGTGAGATTATAAGACCTAACCTTCTAATAAAATTTTAATTCAAACATATAATTCTCTTCAACTTCAAACAAATAATGCCCAATAATAGGATAGATTGGAGTGCTCACTACGCCTCCTAGTATCATGAGCATTTTAAACTCATCTCCTTTGGCTTCCAAAAATAAGTCTCTCCTTTTAATCTATCCCACTTGATTTTTCAAAATATAACCAATTTATTAATAGTCCTATCTTTGAAATCGTTGGAGACAACAATTGTTTACTTTAATCGAGAGTATTCCTAAGGAACTCACTTTTCTTAGGATGTAAATAACTATGTTGGCTTGCCCTCATAGGGAACTTTAGAACCTAGTTTAAATAAACCCTATTTTATTCATCCATGTAAAGTAGAGGAAAAATCTCTAGTATATTCAAAGACACATCATGCCTTAGGAGTTCTTATTAGGTGAGTAGGTCCATTGTAGGGTGGTGATTTCTATCTTTTAAGATAGTGCACCATTCCTTGATGTCGTGTCTGATCACCTCAACAAGTATACCCTCAGATCTGCGTAGTGTCCCACATACACATATTCAAAAATAAACACCATAAATTTTTCTAGCGACTCCACAGGGGATGGTCCCTCTCTCCATCTCTAATAGATAATTATTGTCTCCAAGCATTGATAGTGGACTTGTATTTCATATAAGCCCAAGACTATCTTTCTTTCCTTTGGCACTTAGCTTATTTCATCCTTAAGCAAAGCTAGCCAACATTCTCTAGGTTTTAGGACCTCACTCCTTGTAAGTCATGAAACCCTTATTGGGACCCCCAATAGGTGAAAGATAATATTAACTAATAAAAGGAGAGTAGCAAATTTAGAACCCCTTACCACTAGCTAGGTGAGGCAAGGTTCATCTTATTTTTAAGGAAATACACGTTTGCAAAATATCACTTTCTAAAAACACTTAACAAAAGATTTTTACACAAAATTCACAAGAAATTTTTAAAATCAAAATTTTTAAAATTTTCAAAAAAAAAAGCACAAAACTTACATAACAAAACCTCATATAACAACTCCCATAATTATTACATGGAGTTTCCCTCTTTCTTTTCAAAATAAAAATCAAAATCATTTTTAAAAGCGTCTTTTGAAATTAGTTATCTCCATTCAACATACTCAAATTTGTTGAATAAAGACTCTATTTTCAAATAAAATCATAGCATAAAATTGAAACTCAATTTAACATATTTCACACATGCTAAAGTTGGAGTTTCCCTCTTTCTTAAAAGGACACCTTTGAAAATGACCACCTTCACTCAACAGACTCAAATTTGTTGAATGAAGATTCTATTTTCGAATGAAATCATGATCTCACATATGCTAGAGTTGAAGTTTCTCTCTTTTCGAAAGCAAGAAATCACACACATGAAATCAAGATACATTTTGAACCCCCATTTGACATACCTAAATTTGCCAAATGGGAGTTCCCCCTTTGTTTCGAAAGATCAAAATAAGTTGAAATCTATTTAACATACTTGCATTTGTTAAATAGAATTCTTCTTTCCAAAATCTTAAAAATCATGATCACATTTGATTCTCACTTAACATACCAAATTTGTTAAGTGAGAATCTCATTTTCAAATCATATCATGTTAGATTCCTACATAACATACCAAATTTATTAAGTGAGAATCTCATTTTCAAAATATAAATCATATCACATTTGATTTTCACCTAACATACCAAATTTGTTAAGTGAGAATCTCATCATAAACTCATTTGATTCCCACTTAACATACCAAATTGTTAAGTGGGAATCTCAACATATCATACTTGATTCCCACTTAACATACCAAATTTGTTAAGTGAGAATCTCATTTTTATAAAACATAAACACATTTGGTTCCCACTTAACATACCAAATTTGTTAAGTGAGAATCTCATTTTCATAAAAAATAAACACATTTGATTCCCACTTAACATACCAAATTTGTTAAGTGAGAATCTCATTCTCATAAAACATAAACACATTTGATTCCCACTTAACATACTAAATTTGTTAAGTGAGAATCTCATTTTTAAAACATATGACATATGATTCCCACTTAACATACCAAATTTGTTAAGTGAGAATCTTATTTTCTTAAAACATAAACACATTTGATTCCCACTTAACACACCAAATTTGTTCAGTGAGAATCTCATTTTCAAATCATATCACATTTGACTCTACTTAACATACCAAATTTGTTAAGTGAGAGTCTCATTTTCAAAATGCAAATCATATCACATTTGATTCTCACTTAACATACCAAATTTGTTAAGTGAGAATCTCATTTTCAATCATACCACATTTAACTCCACTAAACATACCAAATTTGTTAAGTGGGAATCTCATTTTCAAAATGTAAAACATAAATACATTTGATTCCTACTTAACATACCAAATTTGTTAAGTGAGAATCTCTTCTTCAAATCATATCACATTTGGCTTCCACTTAACATTCCAAATTTCTTAAGTGTGAGTCTCATTTTCAAAATACAAATCATATCACATTGGATTCCTACTTAACACACCAAATTTGTTAAGTAAAGAGCCTCATTTCAAATCAACATATATCACACACATAACTAATCATCACAAGTAAAGATGTTTTCACAAAACTTTCAAAACATATAATCAAAACCTCTTCTTAGCATACCTAAATTTTCTAAGTAAAGATTTTCCAAATCAAAATTTTTAAACAAGACACACAATACAAATATCTTCGAAGGTCTCTCCAAATATTTGAACCCCACCCAACCTACTTCAATTGGTTTAAGTATGGGTTCTAAATCAAAATCTTATGGCAAATTCTCTCCTCAGATCGTAAATCTCTCCAATATAACCTCATTTAGCATACCTAATTTGTTAAATGAGGGTTCTAATTCAAAAAGGCAAATCAAAATCAACAATTCAAGTCAACATCAAGGCAAAAGCTTCTCCTCCAATCCTACAAGTCTCTCCATGCAATTTGAACCCCATTCAACATAACCAAAATTGTTGAAATGTGGGTTCCAACTCATGATCAAAAGATAAAATAAAGTAATAATTATTGAAACAATCAAAGAAAATGGATGCCACACTGCTCTCAAGATAAAAGAATGTTGAGATATTACCTTATCTCGAACCTCTAAAAAAGTAGTTTTCAAAATCAAGAAACTCTCTCTACAAGTGCCTGAGGCAGCTCAAACCTCCAATATCAAGGAAGGTTTGCAAGTTGTCAAAGAAAACTTGAAGAAGGTGACAGCCCAACAGTAGCAGCAGAGTCCACCTTACTTTCTCGGGATAGTTCAGTAGCACAACCACCGTCCGAGTCTAGCACTCCATCCACAATTATAGCTACTACTTCTTCCTCCACTAGCTCCTCTTCTACCAGCAGGAGCATTGTATCAGCAGACAAGGGCATTAAATCCCTTACCCCGCTTACTTTATTAAATTTATATCATGTACCTCCACCTAAAATGAAATCAATGAAGTAAGCTTTCACTTACATCTTGTCCACTTTTGATACTTTAGATTTTATTCCTCTTGAAAACTCTCCAAGTCTAAAAAATAATAATAATAGCTCTAGTCATTTCGAACCATTCTCTTCTGATTCATAATCAGACTTTTCTTTTCTAAATCAATCGAGTTCACCTCTTGAGATTGGCTTGGAGTCAACTGACTCGAAGGATCCCAAAGGAGAAGTTGTTGGTATACCTAATGAGAAGGTAGCATTTTCCATAAGTTCATCATTCCAAGAAGTCACTAATGTCAACCTGCGCAGTGGCAAAGTTCTACCTCTTAGGGTAGCACCTCTCGATAAGGGTAAACAAATCATTGGTTTCAGTGAACAGATATCCCCTCCACAGGATGTGCCACCCATGGATATGCACATGGAGGATCAAGTCAAAGTTGATTACAATGTTCTAGCACATCTTAGAAAGTTGCCAACTAACTTAAGCATATATGATGCCCTTATTTTATCCAAAGAGATGAGGGAGTCTCAAGTCAAGGCTCTCCTTGATCCAAAGAAATGTTTAGCTCAACTGACTGCTACTAAAGAGGAGGCACATAGCTCAAAGAACATCTTAGGAGTTACATTCAGTGATGAAGACTTTCTACTAGGAACGACCAAGCACAACCGCCCTCTTTACATTATAGTGGATGTTGGCAGATATAAGATATCAAGAGTTCTGTTTGACCAAGGTGCATCAGTTAACATTATGAGTTTAATAACTCTTGCCTACTTGAGGATTGACATCTCCAAACTCCAAAAAAAGTAGATAATGCTGAGAGGATTCGATGAGCAAGGTGAGAGGGCCTTAGGCTTCATAGTGTCGCCATTAAAGATAGATGACTAGAAGACTGAAGCCAAGTTCCATATTATTGACTCAGATACATCTTTCAATGATTTGTTTGGGAGATCATGGTACATGAAAATAACATATTTTCATCCTCTCTACATCAGTGTATGAAGTTCATGAGAGGTGGAATTATGTACTGCATTAAAGGAGATCCCAAGCCCTTCACAGGTCATGAGGTCAGGATATATGAGGATGCAACCTATTTTCTTTCCCAAAATCAACAAGTCCATGCTAGTGAATCTAGTCAAGATCCCCAAGAGAGACAAAAAGAAAGAAAATAAAAAGAAAATGAATTAGAAAAAGAAAAGTAAAAAAAAAGAAATAACAAAAAGAAAACAAAAGAGAGCGAGACATGGACTCAGGGGAAGATATAGAGCCTGACATTAGATTCCACCCATAATTTATTACTCCATTCAAGCATATGGGTAGGATGACCAGACCTCCACCATGCAGAGGTGGAGGACAGTTCAGAGGCAGCCCCCGAGGTAGAAAGCCTCCCTATTGGCTACCTAATATGAGGTATGTCCCAGCCACCAGGAGTACACATGCTATTCACATAGACTTGGAATCTAGTTCAGAGGATGAGTCTTATGTGATTAGCACACCAACCAACTTTTCTCAGTAGTGGATCCCTTTTGAGTTGACATTTAAGCAGTATAGTGATGAAGACCAAGCTCCAAAGCAAATCATAAATGTATCCAAGACTGCATATGAAATAGTCAGGCAGTAGCTCGGAACCTTAGCTCTAACCCCACTTTCCTCTCAAAAAGTTGAGGGTTTGGTAGTTAAGGAGGCCCCCAAGTTATCTACAGATGTCAAGCCAAAGAGATTTTTATTGGGAGCATCATCCTCAATTCAAAACGTTGATGTAGAACTTGAGGATGACTCATATAAAGATCTAATATAATTGCCTTTTGATTGATACTCATCTTATATTCTTAACTTAGTGTGGTGAAAAATTCCTATAAGGGAAGTCGCCTTTCAAATATGTTGGGAGAAATAAAAGACAAGAGCTATAGAAATTCATCTTCTTAGGATGCCGTAGATCAGGTAGATGTACTTATTTGATCGATGCGTCATCAAGAAAATAATATCTCGAAGATAGAAATCACTACCCTTTAATGGACCTAATCACTTCAATAAGGACTACTAAGGATGATGGATGCATATGTAGAGATTCTTCCCTACACATAAAAAAGTAAAGCAAGATTTATTTTAAACTAGGTTTGTTAAGTTCTGGGCAAAGCCCCATAGTTAATTACATCTAAGGAAGAGGATCCTTTGGAAAACTCTCGATTAAGGTAAATGATCATCATCTTTAAAGATTTCAATAAGAAAGGACTATCAATTGATTGGTTTATGTTTGAGAATTAAAAGGGATTGATCAAAAGATGGAGTTATTATCAAAGCCAAAATGGAAGATAAGTAGGAGATACCCATGATGCTAGGAAACCTAGGGAGCATCTCAAACTATCCTATAGTTGGGCTTTACATTTTTGAAATTGATTTAGTTTGTTTGAGTTGCATTTTTCATTAGAAATTTAGGACTTATGATTCTTAACACAAGATTAAAGAAATGCCTAAGATGTGAGGAATTATGCTTATGGCCCGTAAGGGGAGAAGCAACCTTGAACCTAAATCTAGGGAGCTTTGAGGGGCAAAGCACAACCTAAATCTAAGGTGAAAAATGGGTAATTGGTTTGCCTCTGAGAGGACAAACCACCCACAGTTTGGACTTACAACACTTGAGGGTGGCCAGCCAACTAACTCCTCCTGATTTTAAATACATGTAGGCAAGTCTTTATGCTTATGCAAGATAGCTAGCTGTTATTTATAAAAGACTAAGTCCTTAAACTCACTCCTAAAGAGACTAGATCATGTAAAAGACATGTTTCAAATGACCTAAATCTAATGCAATTCAAATTTCATTTTATTTTTATTTTGGAAAATTATTTTGACTCAGAATAATAGGATTCATATGACTAATGCATGAGAAAGAAGGTTATTGGCCAAAATCAGCGAGAAGGGAGGAGGTGAGTTTCCACCATGGCTCTCAAAGGTCAAGCCAAGTTTCTTTGGCAAAGGTGGAAGCCCTCTAATCAAGAGTGAAATAAGATGCATTTGTGCATGATATTACAAAAGAAATGCTCATCCATCTAAAGGGTTGCTAATTCTTTTATCTTTGATTTAAACAGCTTTAGAGCGGTTATAGTTGTTATGAGTTGTTAAGTTGGGTAAAAGATTTATTTTTTCACTAAAGAGCCTAATCCACATCTAGGTCATACATAAATCAAGGAAGAAACTAGCAAAACCATGGTACTTAATGCAAAAGCTAAACAAATCATCAATCAATTTATAAAACTAATCAAAGAATAAAAGGCCATTGTGGTGGTACCACCACCCAAAAAAAATATCAAATGTGTAGGAGCTCTACCCTTATACAACCGATTACAAATGAATTAAATTACAATTAAGCAAGGAATTCATTATTATGGGGGTCTTCAAGCTTTATTTCTTCTTTCTTCTTCTTTTCTTCTTTTGGTTCCTTCTTTTGGATGGTTGGAAGGTAGATGCTCCAAGGCTTCACATGGTCCATAAGATAGGATCTTATCACCAATGCTCATCCTAATCCCCATAACAATTATTCCAAAATCCTAATTGCATAATTTTACATGAAAAGGAAAAGTGGAAATCTAACTAACACTTGCAAAACAAATGTTAGCTAAAATAAATCACACAAACCCCAAGCATATATATTAGACTTATCACCCCACATGGATGACTAAGTCCACCTAATATGGAATGCTTAGGGGATAAAGCACTCCAAGCAAAAGCATTTATATTTTATTTATGATAGCGCCCCTTAAGCACAATCCCCTATAGAAAAGAATAGTTAGACTAAGAATGTCTACCATTCATTCTACATACACCCACATCGTCTAAAACATATATCACAAAGTAAAACAAACATGAAACCATGCACCGACCTAACCTAAAGCTAGAAGTGGTAACTTAGGCTAATGTGTGTGCTTCGAAGGTTTGTGTGGTATGCTTAGCTATGACTTCAGGTTCAATTTTCTAAGTGCGAAGAACATGTTCAACTTAGAGGAGTGTTTCATTTAAGTTGTTTAATTATTTTGGGTTCATTTTATTTCATGTTTTGATTTGTTTAAGTGAATCCAAATTAATTACTAAGTTATGAAGAGAGAAAGAGAAGAGAACTTCTCTTTCCTTCCCTAACCTAAGTAATTTCTAAAGTAGGTTCACATTATAGTTTTCATTTAGTGGATGTTTTGATTAAATCTTTTAATCAATCCTAAGTTTAGATAAACCCTAAACAAACCTATTCAAAAGAAAGACATTTTAATATTAAATAAAATGAATCAAAATTCACATAACACGTATTACTTCATTTCTTTTCAACATATATAACATACATATGGATGGACCCTAAACATATCTATACATGAAAATGAGAGTATTTAACATACTTTATGATGCATGCTAAGTAATTCATTTAAGAAATTTTAGAAGTTGAATATGCATGATTTTTCTTAAATAAAAGGGTTTTCCTTATCCAAATTTTCACATACACACATGAAGTAAGAAAGGCATAAGTGAGTACAACGCCATTGTTAACCAGGTGTAAGGTACAAGACCTACTTAGGGCTACTTAAAACCTCACAACCTGGGGTTGTCTAGACTAATATACCACTTTCCTTAAATACAAACATGTATAAAAGAAATGAAATAGAAAGGAGAATGAAAAGTTATTAATGAATTCATTTTATTTATGCAATTTATGTATGCTAGTATAGTAAGTAACCCTTAAGTGGTAGCATAGAGATGAATAGGATATGGAATTAAGTGAGTGTTAGTTCTTTTAAATGAACCATACATCACCAAATTCTATTTACTATACCAACATAAGAAAGAAAGAAAACCTATGCTAAGCATACCATTATAATCTTCCACATGCAAACTCATAATTTAAAATATAAGTAGCATACTTTTTTTAGATTTTTGCTTTGTATCTTTTGAAAATAATTTGGATTTAGTAATGATAATAGCCACTCATATATTTTACTTTAGCCAACACATGCAAATTTGACATAAAGTAAATAATTTCATTTTAAAATTTGAAAAATATGAATGCATGAAACCATATGACATACAATTTAACATGTTGGGGAAAGATTCAAAATAATGAAAGCATGTAAACAAACTCACTTCACTTAGATCCTAAAGACATTCTTATAAAATAAGAAAGTTTAAAATAAATCAAAGTGAATTCAAAGTGATTTTGTTTAGTTTGAAGTTTGATTTAATTTTAAAAGGTAAGATGAGTTTGCTATTCTAACCCATTCCCACATGTGTTTGATATTTTTGTTTAATTTTTAGATAATTAGATCCATTTTATGCATTAATTAGGTTAAGGTATTAATTAAGTAATTAATTACTTACACACCACCTTACAAGAATTAACTAAATAATTATGAGCCAATGAGATGACATAAAACTCACAAGGAATTTAAATTTGTAATGCACATAATAAAAGGCCTAATGCAATTTGGCTCACAATTAAAAGTTAATTAAGCTAAGGGGTTTATCTTATGTAATTTCAAAACACCCTTTCACATACTTATGAATTGGGTTTTGATTTTTCAATTGAACTTAGGCTATTAAACACCTAAGCATCTACCCAAAGTAGATTAATTAAGTTCTAGAACTTTTTTAGAATTTTTTAGAAATTAATTAAGGGGATAATTAATGAATTAACCCTTAATTAAGAGAGATTAAGGAAAGAAGGGGTTTAGGGGAAGAGCTTAGGAAATACCCCAAAATTATTTCATAAACCTCCTACTTATTGGATCTAATCTTAATCAACCCTAATCATGGATTAAAACCTCTAATTACACCTTAATTTTCTTTAATTACATAAGGAGGATAATTAAGAAATCCATATGCAATTCTTCTAATCAAGCCTTCAATAAAACCCAAGAAAATTAGGGGAGGCAGAAGTCATCCCTCAAAACATACCCAAGAAATTTGGGATTAATCAGAGGATTAATTAAAAAGTAATTAGCAAAATAAAGTTTCCAATAAAACTCAAATTTAGAGAAAATCATAATTCAAAACCCTTTGAAATTAATTTTAAAATATTCTAGGTTGAATTATCATTTCCAAATGATTTTAGTTCATATTTTTTTTTAATTTTCTAGAGGGAGTTATAAATTTTAAGATTTATTAATTAATTAATTAGGCATTTAACATCTAACTAATCCAGCTCACGGTGCGGCGCGCATGGCGGCGATGGTCACGCTTTACACTCATGCGTGAGGGATTCACTTAAACATCAAATCCCAAAGGCGGTGATTACTGTTTGATCTCGTTGTTGATCAAAGATGGTCAGGATCTCATGATTTTAAAATGGATAAAAGTAAATCTAAATGTGCGTAATTATCTTAACCGTCCATCTAAAATGTATGGATGGATGGCTGAGATCTCCCAAGTTCTTCCCCTTGATCAATAGAGATCCATGATCAAGGGAAGATTCAGCTCAATTGAGCTTGGATTCAAACTAAACTCAACCCACACCATCTAAAGCAAAAGCGGCCAATCCAATCAAAACTCCATGGGTGAAAATTTCTTTCACAAAGCTCCACACCACATTGAGTTTAATGGTCAAAAAATCTCATACCACACGGAGGTGACCACACTCGATTCCTTGGAGAAGCTTCGTATGGTTGAGACGAAGCCTTGTGAAGTTTTGAGCACTTGAGGTTGAGTGGATTGGTATGGACCACCTCCTCCTTAGCTAGCTTGTGGCCTTGATCCAATTCAACTCTTCCTTGCTTTAGAAGCTTGGGAATGAACTTATCAGACTTGGTCACCAAGTGTGCAATAGAAGCAATGGATTGTGAGTGTGGAAGAAGTTAGAATGGATTGACCTCCCTTATTTTCAAGCTTTTGAAAATTATGAAATGGTGAATTTCAAAGAGCTCTAGAATGCTTTTATCACTCTGATGGCTCTAAGTTCTAGCTAGCTCAATCAAGGAGAAGTTGAGTTTATTTAGGGGAGTATATCTCCCCTTGAAGGATCGATAGCCATCCATCCTCTTGCCATTTTGATCCAATTGAGCTTAGGAGGAGTTGTTTGATTTTGAGTGTGCACATGGTGGTTTGAGCCAAGGAGTGGATTGCCAACCTCCCATGTGCTTAAATTTGAGTGAGAGGGATTTTGAATTTGGCATTTTGAGTCATGAGGTGGGTTTGATCTAGGGACCAAATGGGCTGACCCAAACCCATTGGGTTGGGTGCACTCTCATTAGGTCCCCTTGAGCTTTTAGGAAAGTCTCAGTGGATGTGAAGAGGGTATGACCAAATTACCCATGGATTAGTCCAAAATGTGTTCTATGGCCTAGGGTAGGATGGTCATTTTATTTTTCACTTTGGATATGTTGGGTATGTGGAGAAACTAGTTTGGCCAAGTTTCATGAGATTTGGAATTCATTTGATAGGGTTTGGCTCATGTTGACCCATTTAGGTCAAAATGGGTCAACTTGGGTCAAGTTGACCAATTGGTCAAATTGGGTCAAACCAAGGGTTGGGTCAAGTTCATATGACCATTTGAAATGTTTTGGTGGCTTTGGTTTGATTCAATTTGGTATAGTTTTGAATTTGGCTCATATGACTTCATTTAGGTCAAATGGGTCAAGTTGACCTATTTGACCCATTTGACCTATTTGAGGTAGGTCAAGGGTAGGTTTAGGTTACGTTAGTCATATGAAATAGATTGGTATCTTTGTTTCAAATCAATTTTGGTTAAGTTCAAATTTTGCTCAACATGACCCCTTTAGGTCATGTTGGGTCTAAGGTCAATTGGGCTAGGTTAGGTCTAGTTGGCCAATTGAGGCTTTGGTCAAGTTCAACAAGTGATTTGGAATGAACTTGACCCATTGGTTCCAATCAATTTGGCTTAGATAAAGTTTTGACACATTTTGACCCTTTAGGTCAAAATGGGTCAACTTGGGTCAAGTGGCCAATTGGGCTAGGCTAAGCTCAAATGTTGGCTTGGTCAAGTTCAAACATAAGTCATGAGTGAGCTTAGATCAATGGTTTCTATCAATTTGGTCTATGGTGGAATTTGGCTATGTTAGGTTTCATTTTGGGCTAAGTTGACTTGGTCAACCCTTAGGTTTGACTTGGTTTGACCTAATTTGATTGATTGATCATCCCATGATTGTTGATCATGATGAGAGGATATATGAGTTTGGTTCAATCCAATTTGGTTAGGATTAAAATTTGGCTCATAAGGGTACTTTAGGTCACTTTGGGTTAAGTGAGCCTAAGTAGTCAAATGGCTTGGTCAAAGCTTGATTTGAAGTTGATTGATCTTGTATATGGACTTATGATTGAAATATAAATTCATTTACAAGTGGTCTGAAGTCAAATGGGTTTAGATCCATTTGATAATTTCATATTCAAAGGAAGAATATGAAAGGGCTTTGGGTTTGATTTTTGAACTAGGTTTTGATTGTTTGATTGAAGTTTGGATTTATATATGAGCTCATGATTGTAGGTTTGATTGAATCGAGAGAAAATCAAGGGTTTGACTTGATTTGAATTGTTTTAAAGTTCAAGATTTTGACTTGAAAGGCTTAGATTAGATTTTGAGTTGATTTGAGTTTGATTTTTGGAATAGGTTTTGATTGTTTGAATTTATATTTCATTTATATATGTGATAAATGAGAATATAAATTGATCATGAAAATTTCAAGAATTTGAAGTGGTTTAATCATGATTTGGGCTAAGTCCATTAGGAAGGATTTAAGGGACTTGGGAAAAAGTTTAGAGTTTGAATTTTTGAATTTGGTTTGATTGATTTATATTTATATTTCATTTATATATGTGAATATAAATAAGAATATAAAATTTTTGAGAAAATCCCATGACTTTGAGATGGTTTGATCAAGATTTTGATAAGTCCTTTAATGGAAAATTAAAGGGACTTAGGAAAATTTTAAATTGGAATTTAATTTTGCCTTTGATTTGATTGATTTATATTTATATTTCATTTATAAATGTGAATATAAATGATAATATAAATGAGTTTTGAGAAAATCCCATGAGTTTGAATTAATTTGATAAAGTTTTGGATAAGTCCTTTAATGGAAAATTAAGGACTTAAGGAAATTTTAAAATTGAATTTAATTTGAGGATTTGATTTGATTGATTTATATTTATATTTAATTTATATATGTGAATATAAATGAGAATATAAATGAGTTTTGAGAAAATCCTATGAGTTTGAAGTGATTTGATTTGATTTAGGTTTTGGATAATAATTTTGGTTAAGTCCTTGGATTAAGGACTTAGGAAATTTGACTTAAATTTTTTTTTTTATGGATTTTGGTCATTTTCAATCATGGATTTCAATATGGATTTAATCATATGGAAATTGATTTGAGTTTGAAAATCAAATAGATTGATTTAGTTTGAAGAAAGAAGGAAAGTTGAATGGTTTATTATTAGATATTAAGAAGATAAAATTCTAAAGAAGGAATTTGAGAGTTTTTCTAAAAATGAGTCAACACTTAGAGAAGATTAATAATATTGTGAAAACAAAACTACTTTGAAAAGCTTGGGACAACCAATGGAGACATCTTCAATTAAGACCAAGACTAGATTTGGATGAAGATTGATGATGATAATCATTGAGGTCATCAGATCATTTGAAGTCATGGGTTCTTCTCAAATCATGCTAACTCATGATGTGTTTAGAAACATCATAATCCAAATGACTTTGAAGTCAAGATCGCTAGAAGTTCAAGAAGAGATTAAGTCAACCATTGATGAACTTAAAGAGATCAACTTAGGGATAGAAGAAAATCCACGTCTGACGTACATCAGCTCCTTGTTGAATGAAGAAGGAACCAATGACTTAGTTAGGCTATTGGATGATTTTAAGGATTGCTTGCATGGAGTTATGAAGAAATGATGGTTTACCTCTTGATGTAGCAATCCCCAAACTAGTAATAAAATATAATGCTAACCCTATCAAGCAATCTCATCGCTAATTGTTGACATATCATTTTAAAGTCAAATCGATCTTTGGTTTTATCAAGAAGGACAATACCACCTAGTAAGTTACTCCAATTAAGAAAAGAATGGCCAAATTTGCATATGCATCGGTTTTAGGGATCTGAATAAGGCATATCCTAAAGATGAATTTTCACTACCAATCTCAAACATGGTGGACATTGCCTCATCTCATGTAATTTTCTCTTTCATGGATGGCTCATCTAGTTATAACCAAATTAAGATGGCCCCCGAGGATGAGAAAAATATTGCTTTTCGAACCCCGATTGGAATCTATTATTTATAGGGTCATGCCTTTGACCTTAAAATCTGCTACATAATAATTTGATCTTCAATGAACTCATTCATCATCGTTGAATGTTACGTTGATGATCTTGTAGTCAAGTAAAGAAAAGAAGACCATCTCTTTGACTTGAAAGTAGTTTCCAACTAAGAATTTAACCTTAAGATGAATCCCAAGTGTGCATTCAAAGTAGCTTTATTTCTTAGTTTATTGTCTAGCAATAGAATAAATCGTCGAGAAGATCAATGTGATGTTAGAAATGCCACCCCTAAAAGTCTAACTCAACTCAGATCATTTCAAAGGCGGTTGGTGTATCTAAGACACTTCATTACCAACTTATCAGAAAGGTGCCAATCATTTTCAGCACTTGTCAAAAAAGATGTCACGTTCAAGTGGGATGACAAGTGCCAACATCCTTAAGAAGACATCAAGCATTTGATTCTAGTAGTATCCGAGCAAACCACTTTTTATATATTGGTGCATTAGACAACTCCCTTGGTTCTTTGTTGGCTTAAACCAATGATGAAGGAAAAGAGAACACACTCTACTATTATAGTCATCTGATCCCTACTGAGGTAAACTATCCACCTATTGAAAAGCACTGCCTAGCTTTAATCTTTGCATCCTAAAAGCTACGATACTACATGCTTTCTCATAAAGTGAATCGATCTAGATCAATCCACTTTTGATATCTCATGACACTAATTTGTCCAATATTGGCATATTGGTCCATGATTTTTATCAATTGACATCACATTTTTTACATATGTGAAAGGATAAGCATTTGCAAATTTCTTAGAACAACTTCATGACTCATAGTGAGGACCTCCCGATGAATAAATCATGAACTTAGGGGACACTAGCATTCACCTCTGCGAGATATATTTTGATGGTGTTGCTTCCTTTCAAAAGGGAGAATAATCATGACCTACTCTTCCATGAAAGGAAGGGGTAAAAATAATTCTCCTAACTCCAGACCTCGATATGATGAGATTCTTATATCATTGATCCAATCCATGCACCAACAACGAAGCCAAATATAAGGCTCTGATTGCCGGTTTGTCAATCTGGAGTTAGCCATTACATTATGCATCCAGAGTATCAACATCTTCAGGGATTCTCAGTTATCCATCAACCAAATCGCAAGGTATTATAAGGTTAAAACAGCTCCATCATACAAACTATGGAATTGGCCAAATCCAGGTTACCATCTACAGATTTCGAGGAGAGAATGCCATAGCATGAATTAGCCAAGTTTTAAATTGACATGTAAAAGATGAGTCCATTCCAATAAGGATCCAAAATAGGCAAGTCTTATCTCTTGTTGATGCTAAACTCATCAAGAGATTCTCTCTTGAAGGGGAGGTTGTCATTGGAAAAAAGGATGGGAGATAGATTAGAGGCAACCATTCATGGATTATCTAAATATGGCAAACTACCTCAAGAAAAGTCATTATCATATCAAGTGAAGCAGCCCTTTAATGCTCAGCATATATCCTTCGATCATATGTGGTTACGTTTTAAAACACGAATCTATGATCTACCTCATTCCATTATGTAGAGCGCATCAATTCAAAGATGAAAGCAGATTAAGAGACTAGGATACTAGCGGCCTTGATGATTGGTACATGGATGTAGCTAGAGATCCGCCAATGTTGTGCATGTGGTCTTACACCACCCAACATTCACACCTACCAGTCATGGCCATTTGAGTGTTGGATAGACATCGGATGATTAATCCTCCTTCTTTGTCTTTTTTATTCTAGGCCTACTTTTCCAAGTGGGCGAGAAATCCCACTCAAGAGGTCTAGATGCTCCACTTTTTGGAACCATATTGTATAGGGAGGTGTCTATCATCGATAATGGTGACATTCAGAGCACTAAAATCAGCACTTTGCCCATAGCCACAACATAAATTGAAGCCTTCAACTCTTATCCAAATATTAAGAATACAGACAACAATAATAAATGATGGCATAAGTTAATCTTTGTGAGAATATTTCTTTAACTCTAACTTAGTCTACTCCTTTCTCCTTAGGATATGGGACTGAAGTAGTCCTACCATTAGAAGTCCAACTCCCATCATTAAGAATAACTATGGGTAGTAAGATCATAATGGAACAGTACGCCAAGTTGTGGTTAGAAGAGCTCGAAGGTTTAGAGGGTAGACGCCTTCGGGCATGCCAAAATCTTGAGTTGTATAAAACCAAAATGATTCAAGCACATAAAGCTTTTTAAGTAGGAAAGCTTATTTTAGTTCTAAAGAGACCAATTGTTTCCCATCGATAGATGGGAAGCAAGTTTCAACTCACTTACCTCTTTTTTTTTTAAGAAAGCCTAAGGAGAATCATCAACTTATAAATTAGAGAGCACATGCTTCCAATCAATAGACTCTACCTAAAGAAATATTATCCATAAATCTTGTTTCCAAATCAATTATGAACAAAATTTCTTTTATCTCAAATTTCATCTCTTCATATTGGTTTGGAATATCTTTGCTTGTGAATCTGCCATGATGTGTTTAGGGCAGGTGTAAGGAACCCAGGTGGTGTCCTATCCTTTAGTGATAGAACACCAACATAAACTATACACAACCACATAAAACAAACACATATCTTTTGTCTCGAGCTATTTTGATGTGGGAGCAAGCCCCCTATGGTATTCCTCATTATTTTAGGTGGTGACATCTTTACCTTGTTAGTGTGTCACCTTGGTGATTACTTGTTTAGCAGATGTAAGTCTACAAGCTTTCTTCCTAACTTGACCATTGCAAATCGATGAGCACCTTGTTAGTTTGGTAGGCCCTACTGTGCATCCAGTAAGCTACCCCATGTTGACTTTGTTCAAGAAGATATAAGCCTACACGCTTTCTTCTTCTAGCCATCATGATCGTGTCATATATTTGAGGATAAGTCCCCTAGACATTTTTCCTCCCAAATACTTCATGTTTGGGTCTAGTTTGAGACTCCCACTTAGTTGCTAGTCGATAATTTTTTCTCATGTTGACTATCATCATTTTCATTTTGTACGGTCTAAGTCTATAAGATTTAATGTTGATCATTGTAAAGCGGCACCAAAGTTGGTGGTTATCACCATCTGATGGCGACCTCATGGAAACACCTCATATGAAGCATTTTTCAAGTTGGCCATTATAATAGGATTTCTTTTCTCTTGGATAAAGCCCTACACCTCCCTATGGGCACTATTTGGATCACATCTCTATGACCATTTAGACACTAGGGTTACTCTTAAATTGGGATTTTTCCAGTAACATGTGGTTGGAGAATTTGTCTTCTGGATATGCAAATTCTCCCTTAGTCAAACAATGAGATGACTATCAATATAAGCTCCTTCTCAGTGTGATCCCTCGCACACTAATAGGGTCCACACATATAAATAAAATAAAATATATATCTTTGCTTGTGGATTAGGGAGCAAAACCCCCTACGGTATCTTTTCCCAAGCAGACATCTTATCTTTAGGGCAGTGTCAGCAAAACTCCCAATAGAAATCGCCTAACTACTTTTGAGTTGAGATAAGTCCCTAGGTCGGCACTCTCTCAATAATCATCCTTAGCTCGGGTTTGACTTGTTGTGCCACCACAGGTCAGGCGATGTATTTATTTAGAAGATATAAGTCACCTTCTTTGATATTTGTTCACCAATATTAGGTTGGGTTTGATTTATTATGCTATCAATCGATCACTCTAGTGGTTCCTTATTTAGGAAGTCATAAGTCTACAAGCTTTCTTCCTGGCTTGACTATTGCACACTAAAAGGCACCCTTTAGGTTGGTTATTCTAATATGGTAGACTATCCCTTTTTAAATCTAAGAGGTCTACATAACTCCTTCTTAGTAGATCTATTGCACACTGAAAGGTCCATCTAATATTAAATTGACTTTGACTATTGTTGAATTGATATGACTCCACAGTTGCATTCACTCAATAGTGTTTGATTTGTTGTGCTACCAATAGATCATCTCAGTGGTTTCTTATTTAAGAGGATGTAACTCTACGAACTTTCTTCCTGACTTGACCATTGCACACCGAAAGGCAACCCTTAGGTTGGTTAGTCCTACCTTATGGTTGGTAGACTTTCCCTTCAGATTTGTAAATCTAAGATAGTTCTAGGCTGATATTAGCTCCTTCTTAGTATATCCATTACACACTAACAGGGTCCATCCAAAATTAAATTAATTTTGATAATTCTTGAGTCGATATGAGTCCACAGCTACATTGCTTAAATAGTTGCTTTAGGTCAGGTTCGATTTATTGTGCTATCAACCAATCACCCCAATAGTTACTTGTTTAAGAAGTTGTAAGTCTACAAGCTTTCCTCCTAGCTTGACCATTGCACAAAAACCCCCCAGGTTGGTTAGCTACCCCGCATGGTAGTATCCTTTATTGTAAATTTAAGAGTCAGATGATATTAGCCCTTCTTAGTAGATCCATCATTACATAAATATCCATCTCATCAAGTCCATCATCCTCCTCAATTAAAGTTAATCCCATCCACTCTTATCCCTAGTGGGTAATCTGAACTTTGCTTCTCAAGTGGAAGGTTCATCCACCTTATCCCCATTGGATCTGAGCTCATATCTCCAGCAGATGTGTCCTCGAAACCAAATCATATCCTCTCCCCTGAAATTTCAAATCAAACCTCATTGGTGGATCTTTTCTCCCTAAATCATATCAAACAAACACCAACATCCTCTTTATGGATAATCTGAACCTGCTTAACTAGTGGAAGGTTTACATACCTGATCCCTTAGTGGTTCCTTCCTCTATTTTATATTGGCATAGCGATTATCAGATATTTCTCTACATCTCAAGTTTGAGATCATTTCTATTGGCAATCCTTATGATGTTGTTGATTGTCTCAATAACACCAATACATCTTGGTGTGCCTTTGTTACACCACACTATTAGCCTGTTGACCTCACTTCTGGAGTGAGTTCTCAACTCCCTCATCATATATCTAGGACTCCTATAAATACTAAGACTTCCTTAGTCATAAGGCACTTATAGTTATTAGGTGAACACTTAACCTAAGCCTAGAGACTTAGAAGTTAGCCATAGGAATAGGTTATGTCTAGGGACTTAAGACTTGCCTACCCTTTTGCCCAATCCAATGCTTTCCTTCCTCAAACCAAATCTAAAATTTAAATTCAAATTCTAAATCCAAGTCCAAATTACAAGCCAAATGATTAAAGCCCTTGATCAAACCCTTTCTAAGCCATTTTGATTTCATCTTATGGACTTAGCCTTAACCAAATTTGAATCAATCTCAATTTAATTGATTTTCTCAAATATCAATTCAATCTCAAATCAAAATTCAATTTAAATCCAACTTCAAATGATTCAATCCCATAATCTAATCAAATTAAATCAATTTCCTACTTAAGCCCTTTTGACTTACATCCTTAGGATTGGTCAAATTTGCTTCTAAATCGCTCCAAACTTAAGTAATTTTCTCATGGATCATTTATATCTTCATTTATATCCCCAAATATGGATGAAATATAAATTCAAATAACCAAATCAAACCAAAATCTAATTTGTACCCTTTAAGCCAATTCCTTGAACTTGGCTAAATCCTATCCAAATCAAATCAAAACTAATGAATTTTCTCTTGAATCAATCATTCTTCAAATCATCTATCCAAATATAAATGAAATCTATAATCATCAAACCAAATCAAAATCAACTCAAGTCAAACACAACCTAGCCCATTTGACTTGAAATGTTAAATTGAACCAAAACTCATTTGAACCCAAAACCATTGCATTTGAATCATATGTCAATCTCAAATCACATATAAACTCAAATCAAATCAAACTCAAAATCAAATTTAGCTTGGCTCACTTGACCAAAGTGGCCAATTTGACTTGAACCAAATCCAATTCAATTCAAATCAGAGTGAATTAAGCCAATCAAAGCTTCATGTCATGATTTTTTATCATCCTAGGTTAATCAATTGTCACGAATTTGGTCAAACTAAGTTAACTTATCCTATTGACCAAGTCAACTCTTTGACACATATGAGCCCAAACTAGTCAAATTATAACCTAAACTAAATTGATTGCAACCAATGGTTCAAGTTCATTCTAATTGATTATTGAACTTGACCAAAGCCTCAATTGAGTCCATTTTGACCAATTAGTCAACCTAACCCAACTTAGCCCAAATTGATCTCAAGAGTCAAATCAACCTAAACTCTAATCAAATCCAAATTAAACTTAACCAAAGCCTATGATAAATTCCAAATGATCAACTAAACTCAAACCAAGCCATGATTCAAGCCAATTTGGCCAATTAGGGAAAATTGGTCACAACAAATTGACCTAAAATCAAATAAAATCTAAATTAAACCAAATTGATTGAAACCAACTATGCACTTTAAATAACTTGACCCAACCCTTAGTTTAGCCCAATTTGACCAATTGGTCAACCTAACCCATTTTGATCCAATTTGGCCCAAATGGGTCAAATAGATCTAAATTAAACCAAATGAACTCCAAATGACATGAAATTTGGTCCAACTCACTTTTGACTCATTTCAAATCTGCTCAGATCAAATTCAATAAAAAATGCCCACTTTTCCTTTGTGTCAACGGCATCCCATGAGAAAAGACACTTGCCCAAGTGGTCATTTCTCTTCCTTCCCAGCACTCATCATTGGTCATACCACAATCATTTGACTCAAGAGGTGGTTGGGGTAGCCATGACTCATGGGGAGGTGAATTCACCTCACCTCTTCCATTGGAACACTTAGCATGAAGGACTCCCACCTCCCCTTGGTAGGACACCCATTTGTCCTTCATGGCAGCCACTTTTCATGCCTTAGCCAACTAAAATGAGCCACCTATGATGATTCTCTCATTCCTAATCACCCCCAAGCCAAATGACACCCATTTGGAACCAAAATCAAAAATGAGAGGGGATTTTTGTCCACATTTAAAACTAAGGAATTAAAGGTAGCAAACTTCTTCACCCACTCTCTTTTCCATCCCTTAGAGCCCCCAAACATCAATCATTCCCACTTCATTTTGGGGTGAAAAATACCATAAATAAGTGGATTTCGATGAAGAAGTGATGACCATCGATTGATACATCATTCTGAAGTGAAGGTGAAGGTCTAAGCTCATTCAAGACTTTTCCCCCCACTAGAAAGATGCTCAGATCATCCGATTGAAAATCATCCCCAATGAGGTAATCTTCAAAAACCCATAGTCGGCCTTAGGATTTCTTTTTTTGTGATATTTTTCATGAGATTTTAAGAATTTTCATTAGAAATCCCCTGCATTCTTTATTTTATACAATCCTTATATGAAATAGAAGTTTTCGGTGTGAATCACCATAAAAATGAGTCCATTCGGACAAAATTTCACTTAGATTTCATGAAAATTACATTTTTATCCCTTGGATTTATGTTTTGTCGGTCACACGTCATCAATCAGTGATTCATTGGATGGCGATCGCATTGGATCTAAGCATTTCAACCTCTCTAATCGTGGATCATTTGGACGTCGATCTATGATCGATGGTGGTCGATCAATGTTGTGCTGCTATTTCTTGCTCACATCGATCGCGGACCGCATGGCGTTGTGTGCTGAGATGCGGTCAATCATGGCGGTTCATCGTTATGCGATCTTTGTGGGTTAAGTGCGAAAATTTAGATTTTTCTGATTTTAAAAATTATTTAAATCACCTAAAACTGCAAAATTCATAGAAAATAAAATTCTTAATGAAAAATTGCAAACAATGGCTCATTGGATTGGTCTTTCCGAGAGGAATCCAACAAATCAAAATCAAAATTTTACTACATAATTTAAGCTTAATTTAGTTTTAGTAAAAATTAAATTTTAATAATTAAACTAAAAATACACATCATATTAAGTTGAAATTTTTGATTTAAATTAAACTTAAAATCTACATACCATAAATATTTTAAATCAAAGTCACTTCTGGATTGAAAGATAAAAAATTTTGAAGTTCAAATGATTTATTTTAATAAATAAATTAATAAACTTCATGAAAATCATCTTAATCAACTGAAACTTTAAAAAATCATAACTAATTATAGAAAAATCTAAAAAAATATAAATAAATACTTATTTTAAAGGTATTTCAAAGCAAATTAATTTAAAATTAATTTTAATTAGTTTTAAATAGTAATTAAAGCTTAATTTGAGTTTAACTAAAAACTTAATTAGCTTAATTACTCTAATTATCTAAGTAATTAATTCCAAACTTTTTGAGGTTGATTAATGGATGATCTCTGTCTCCCATAATTTTCTTGAGATTTATTGCTTTGTTAATTAGTCAAATTGCTTGTCTTAGCTTAATTACTCTCTTAATAATTATATGCTTAATTAACATTCTAAATAGTAAGAAAATCATTAATTAAGCTTATTAATCATTGTGAGACACTGAATGGACATGGGGAATGAGATTGGAACCTCTTTCACATTCTTTTCCCGAAGTTCATTTCACTTGACTTGAATCAATTAATTTGGGATTTATTAATGGTTTAATTCATTAATTAAATAGCCTAATTAATCAAATTGAAATCATAATTCATTAACTTGCATTAATTAATTCTTGGGTAGTTCTTTAGATGTTAATAACCTAAAAGATTTAATGGGTTATGATTAGCTTACATGTGTGAGAAACCATATAATAAATTAAATCCTTAAGCTTAATTAATAATTATGAGTCAATTGCATTAGGCCCCTTTCATTTCTCATAGGAGCATTGCTAATTTACTTTTCTATGTGGTTGCATCTCATATTGTCTCATAATTATGTTTAATTAATTACCTTAAGGTGATGTAGGTAAGGGTTAATTAATTATTTAATCCATGCTTAACTTAATCAATCCATAAAATCAACCTAATTGCTTTTCATTAAATCAAATTAACTCACACATTTGAGAATGGGATTATGACCAGCAAACCTCTTTCACACTTTATAAATCAAATCAAATATGTAATCAAAAATGGCTTTAATAAATTTTAGTTTATTTTAAATAAACTTACTTAATGTGATTGTCCTTAGGAATTAGTTGGATTGAATGAGATTATATGCTTGTGTTTGTTTATTTCTTTCTAATCATATTAAGGTGTTTTATGTCACTTAATACATGCATTCATTTCTTCAAATTAATTAAATGAAATGATTTCTTTTTATCAATTTGTGTGTTGACTTAAAATATGTGTAGCTATTATCACTATTAAATCTCAAATATATTTTCAAAAGTTCTAATGAATAAGAATATGTATTGTGACTTTAGTCATATATATATATATATATATATATATATATATATATATATATATATATATATATATATATATATAAGTATGTATATATATATTCTTATATATATATATATATTTTATATATATATATATATATATAATGCATTGAATATAAACTTAAATGAATTGAATTTTTCTTATATTCATAGTTGTTTATACATAATAAAAGATATTATAGTATATTTTTGGACATTTAGGATGCACCTTACAACCCAAGGAGGTTCCTACCTCACTCCCTTAGTGTAGAATAATGGCGATGTACTTGCTTAAAACTTTTATACATTTGAATGTGTGTACATTTTACTAATGAATGAAAACCCCATCTATTAAAAAAAAATGCATTCATATTTTGTTTAAGTGGTTGAATTGACTAACCTTATCATTTGGAGATTTTTGCTTATGCTTTTTTATAAGAATTTAAATAGAGCTTTAAATTAATATAATAAAATAATTCAACCAAATGAAACATCAATTCCAAATTCATTTGCTTACATTCATTATTCAAGTGTGCTAAAATATAAATTGCATGTATAGGTATGTTTAGGACTTAAACATATGCATGTTATATATGATGGAAAGAAATAAACAAACATGTGTCATGAGATGGTAGTTCATTTCAATTAATCTTGAGATGCCTTTCTTATTGAATGAGTTTATTTAAAGTGAACTAAACCTAAGACTAATTTAAAATATATAATAAGACATTCACTAAAAAGAATTCATTTAATTAATTGGCTTTAGAAATGACTTAAGGTAGGGATAAAAGAGAGTGATCCTCTATTTCCTTCTCTTTATAACACTTGGTTGTTTTATGTAGGTCAAATGAAACAAAAGAAAATATTAAGTAAAATTTACAAATCAATTAAACCATTTAATTTAAAACCACCCTTTATAATTAAATGTCTCTACACTTAGAGGATAACTCTAAAGCCTAGTTAGGACATACACACAAGCCTTAATACACACACATTAGATTAAGTCACCACTTCTAGCTTTATGATGTTAGCAGCATGGTTTGATGTATGTTTATTTTGTGATGTATTATTATTTTAGACTAGATGTTAGATGTATGTTTATAGACTGGATAGCCATGTTATTAGCCTAATTATGTCTTTTGCAAGGGATTGTGCTTAAGGGGCCTCTCAAAATAAATATAAATGCTCTCTTTGTAGGTTTCTTATGCCCCTAAGCATAATCCAAGTTATGACAAATGGGCTTGGTTACCCATGAGGGTGTTAAGCCCAAATTATAAATATAATTGCTTGGGCTGGAATGTATGTTTAGCTAACCTATATTTTGTAGGTGTAGTTAAATTTACTTTTTATGTTTAAATGTAATTTTATAATTAAGAATTATGATTAGTGTATGATAAGGATGAGATTGGCTAGAAGGCTTTGTCATTGGGAGGCCATGTGATGCCTTTGAAGCAAGCAAATTAAATCAAATGGAGATATAAAGAGACATGAAGAATGAAGATGAAGACCCCATAATATTTATTCATTTTAATTATAATTATTCTTTCATAATTATGTATAAGGGTAGAGCTCTACCATTTCTCTTTTGGGTTGTATGCGATAGTACCGACCGCATTACCTTTTATTCATTTATTTATAAATTGTTTTGTTTATAATTGTGCATTATAAAATGGCATGTATTCATAGTTTTCTATGATTGGTGATTTAATTGTATGGCTTGGATCAATTAGGCTCTTACGGAAAAATAAATCTTCTACCTGACTACAACTCATAATTAAATTTCTAAATAACTCATAACCTGACATAAAGCCTAGAATTAAATCAAGATAATTAAAAGATTTAGCAACCCTTAGCTAGATGTTGTATGTCTAATATCATGCATGCATCTTCTACCACTCTTGCAAAAATGAGGGCCTCCATTCTTGCATGGGGAACCGCTGAGAGCAACTCCTACTGATGGAGCTTCACCATCTTCTCTCTTAATTTAGCCCATAACTCATTTCAACATGCATTTAGGCATACAAAAATCCCAAAGCCTATGTCAAAATGAAGTGTCAAATACAAATAAAATTTAAAAAGATTTGCATCAAACTAAGTCATTACTCATACCACTCATGCTCTAGTCTCTTTAGGGAGTGGGTTTAAGGACTTTAGTCTCTTTCTAAATAAACAATAGCCTAACTATCTTGCAATTCATATGGCTTGACCACATGGTTTTAAAGCGTAGGAGGAGTTCGCTGACTGCCACTCTAGGTGGTTATAAGTCCAATAGTCAGGTGATTTATCCACTCTTGTGGAGGTAAACAATATACCTACTTTCACCATAGATTTAGGATGTGCTTTGGCCCTGCTAAAGCTCCCTAGATTTAGAATTTGAGGTTGTTGTTTCCCCATGGCCTATAAGCATAAATCCTCATCTCTTAGGCATTTCAACAATCTTATATTATGGGATTATAAGCCATAGCCTTCTAATAAAATTCCAATTCAAACATATAATTCTCTTCAACTTTAAACATATAAAGCCCAACCACATGATAAATTGGAGTGCTCACTAGGCCTCCTAGTATCATGAGCATTCTCTACTCATCTCTTTTGGCTTCCAAATATAAGTCTCTCCTTTTGATCTATCCCACTTGATTTTTCAAAACATAACCAATTTATTAATAGTCTTATCTTTGAAATCTTTGGAGACAATAATTTTACTTTAATCGAGAGTTTTCCTAAGAACTCACCTTCCTTAGGATAAAAATAAATATGGGGCTTGCCTCATAGGAAACTTTATAATTTGGTTTAAATAATCCTACTTTATTCATCCATGTAAAGTAGGGAAATATCTCTGGTATATTCAAAGACCCATCATGCCTTAGGAGTCCTTATTAGATGATAAGGTCCATTGTAGGGTGGTGATTTCTATCTTTTAAGATAGTACACCATTCCTTGATGTCGTACCTGATCACCTCAATAAGTACACCCTCAGATCTGCGTGGTGTCTATCATACACATATTCAAAAATAAACACCATAGATTTTTTTTTGACCTGGGATGGATTCTCTCTCCATCTCTAGTAGATAATTATTGTCTCCAAGCATCGATAGTAGACTTGTATTACATATAGGTCCAAGACTATCTTTCTTTCCATTGGCACTTAGCTTATTTTATCCTTAAGCAAAGCTAGCCAACATCCTCTACGTTTTAGGACCTCACTCCTTGTAGGTCTTGAAACCCCAATTGGGACCCCCAAAAGGTGAAAGATAAAATTAACTAATAAAAGGAGATGACCAAAATTTAGAACCTAATTACCACTACCTTGGTGAGGCAAGGTTCATCTTATATTTAAGAAAATAAACTCTTTTGCAAAATGTCACTTACTAAAAACACATTTTCAAAATTCACATAACAAAAGATTTTTTGCACAAAATTCACAAAAATTTTCAAAATCAAAATTTTCAAAATTTCCAGAAAAGCACAAAACTCATATAACCAAACCTCATATAACAATCCCCATAATTATTACATGGAGGTTCTTTTCAAAATCAAATTCAAAAGCATCTTTTGAAATTAGTTATCTTCATTCAACATACTTAAATTTGTTGAATGAAGATTCTATTTTCAAATAAAATCATATAAAATTGAAACTCTAATTAACATATTTCACACATGCTAAAGTTAGAGTTTCCCTCTTTTTTAAAAGCACACTTTTGAAAATTACCACCTTCATGCAACATACTCAAATTTGTTGAATGAAGATTCTATTTTCAAATGAAATCATGATATAAAATTGAAACTTTACTTTGCATATCTCATATATGCTAGAGTTGAACTTTCTCTCTTTTCAAAAGCAAGAAACCACACACATGAAATCAAGATACATATTGAATCCCCTTTTGACATACCTAAATTTGTCAAATGGGAGTTCCCCCTTTCTTTTAAAAGATCAAAACAAGTTAAAATCTATTTAACATACTTGCATTTGTTAAATAGAATTCCTTTTTCAAAATCTTGAAAATCATGATCACATTTGATTCTCACTTAACATACCAAATTTGTTAAGTGAGAATCTCATTTTCAAATCATATCATGTTATATTCCCACTTAACATACCAAGTTTGTTAAGTGAGAATCTCATTTTCAAAACATAAATCATATGACATTTAATTTACACTTAACATACCAAATTTGTTAAGTGGGAATCTCATCATAAACACATTTGATTCACTTAACATACCAAATTTGTTAAGTAAGAATCTCAATATATCACACTTGATTGCCACTTAACATACCAAATTTGTTAAGTGAGAATCTCATTTTCATATAAACACGGTTCCACTTAACATACCAAATTTGTTGTGAGAATCTCATTTTTCATAAAACATAAACACATTTGATTCCCACTTATCATATCAAATTTGTTAAGTGAGAATCTTATTTTCAAAACCTATCACATTTAGTTCCTACTTAACATACCAAATTTGTTAAGTGAGAATCTCATTCTCATAAAACATAAATATATTTAATTCTCACTTAATATACCAAATTTGTTAAGTGAGAATCTCTTTTTCAAAACATATCACATTTGATTCCCACTTAACATACCAAATTTGTTAAGTGAGGATCTCATTTTCAAAACATATCACATTTGATTCCCACTTAACATACCAAATTTGTTAAGTGATAATCTCATTTTCATAAAACATAAACACATTTGATTCCCACTTAACGTACCAAATTTATTCAGTGAGAATCTCATTTTCAAATCATATCAAATTTGACTCCACTTAACATACCAAATTTGTTAAGTGAGAGTCTCATTTTCAAAATGCAAATTATATCACATTTGATTCCCACTTAACATGCCAAATTTGTTAAGTGGGAATCTCATTTTCAAATCACATTTGACTCCACTTAACATACCAAATTTGTGAGAATCTCATTTTCAAAATGCAAAACATATACACATTTGATTCCTACTTAACATACCAAATTTCTTAAGTGAGAATCTCATCTTAAATCAAACCACATTTGGCTTCCACTTAACATACCAAATTTGTTAAGTGAGAGTCTCATTTTTAAAGTACAAATCAAACCACATTCGATTCCTAGTTAACACACCAAATTTGTTAAGTAAGGAGCCTCATTTCAAATCAACATATATCACACACAAAACCAATCATCACAACAAAGATGTTTCCACAAAACTTTCAAAACATATAATCAAAACCTCTTCTTAGCATACCTAAATTTGCTAAGTAAAGGTTTTCCAAATCAAAATTTTCAAACAAGACACACAATACAAATATCTCAAAAGGTCTCTCCAAATATTTGAACCTCGTCCAACCTACTTGAATTGGTTGAGTATGGGTTCTAAATCAAAATCTTATGGTAAAGTCTCTCCTCACATCATAAATATCTCCAATAAAACCCCATTTAGCATACCTAAATTTGTTAAATGACGGTTCTAATTTCAAAATACAAATCAAAATCAACAATTCAAGTCAACTTCAAGGAAAAAGCTTCTCCTCCAATCATACAAGTCTCTCCATGCAATTTGAACCCCATTCAACATAACCAAAGTTATTGAAATGTGGGTTCCAACTCAAGATCAAAAGATAAAATCAAGCAACAATAATTGAAGCAATCAAATAAAATGGATGCCACTCTTAAGATAAAAGAATGATATTGCCTTACCTCCAACCTCTAAAAAGGTAGTTTCTAAATTCAAGAAACTTTCTTTACAGTTGCCTGAGGAAGCTCAAACCTCTAACTTCAAGAAAAGTTTGCAAGTTGTCAAAGACAACTTGAAGAAGACGACAAGGTAGTAGCTACATTACTTGCACGGATAGTTCGTATCACAACCACCGTCAGTCCACTCCATCCACTTGTAGCTACCTTACTTCTCCACTACTCTATCACAGAGCATTGTATCGTGACAAGGGCATTAAATCCTTTACCCCACTTACTTTATTAGATTTTTATCATGTACCTCCACCTAAAAAGAAATCAATGAAGAAAGCTATCACTTATAACTTGTCCACTTCTAATACTTTAGATTTTATTCCTCTTGAAAACTCTCTCAAGTTTAGAAAATAATAATAATAGCTCTAGTCATTCTGAACCATTCTCTTCTGATTCAAAATTGGACTTTCCTTTTCTAAATCAATCGGGTTCACCACTTGAGATTGGCTTGGAGTCAACTGACTCCAAGGATCCCAAAGGAGAAGTTGTTGGTATACCTAATGATAGAACCATAAGTTCATCATTCCAAGTCATTAATGTCAACCTACAGTGGCAAAGTTCTAGTAGCACCTCTCGATAAGGGTAAACAAGTCATTGGTTCCAGTGAATAGATATTCCTCCACAGGATGCTCCACCCATGGATATGCCCATGGAGGATCAAGTCAAAGTTGATTACAATGTTCTAGCACATCTTAGAAAGTTGCCAACTAAGTTAAGCATATATGATGCCCTTATTTTATCCAAAGAGATGAGGGAGTCTCAAGTCAAGGCTCTCCTTGATCCAAAGAAATGTTTAGCTCAACTGACTGCTACTAAAGAGGAGGCACATAGCTTAAAAAATATTTTAGAGCTACATTCAGTGATGAAGACTTTCTTCTAGGAACGACCAAGCACAACCGCCCTCTTTACATTATAATGGATGTTGGCAGATATAAGATATCAAGAGTTCTAGTTGACCAAGGTGCATCAGTCAATATTATGATTTTAAGAACCCTTGTCTACTTGAGGATTGACATCTCCAAACTCCAAAAATAGAGGATAATGTTAAGAGGATTCAATGAGTTGGGCGAGAGGGCCTTAGGCTCCATAGTGTTGCCATTAAAGATAGAATACTAGAAGACTGAAGTCAAGTCCTATATTATAGACTCAGATACATCTTTTAATGCTTTGCTTGGGAGATCATGGATACATGAAAATAATATAGTTCCATCTCTACATAGTGTATGAAGTTCATGAGAGATGGGATTGTGTACTGCATCAAAGGAGATCTGAAGCCCTTCACAATTCATGAGGCCAGGATATATAAGGATGCAACCTATTTTCTTTCCCAAAATTAATAAGTCCATTCTCATGAATCTAGTCAAGATCCCTAAGAGGGACAAAAGAAAAAAAAAAGAAAAAGAAAAAGAATTAGAAAAAGAAAAGAAAAAAAGAAATAGATAAAGAAACTAAAAGAGCGAGACATGGACTTAGGGGAAGATATAGAGCCTGACATTATATTCCACCACGCTCATTACCCATTCAAACATATGGTAGGGGCCTGACCTCCAGGAGTGAGGATAGTTCATACCCAGGGGAAAGCCTCCTTATTGGCCACCCAAAAGGAGGTATGTCCCAGCCACCAAGAGTACACCTTCTATCCACATAGACTTGGAATCAAGTTCATAAGATGAGTCTTAAGTGGTTAGCACACTAGCCAGTTCTTCTCAATAGTGGATCCATTTTGAGGTGACGTTTGAGCAGGATGGTGATGAAGACCGGGCTCCAAAGTAAAGCATAAATGTATCCAAGTCTATATATGGCAGTGGGAACCTTAGCTCTAACCCACTTTTCTCTCAAAAGTTGAGGGTTTGATAGTTAAGGAGCCTCCCCAAGTCATTCAGCCAAAGAGGTTTTTGTTGGGAGCATCATCCTCAAGTCAGGAAACTGATGTAGAACTTGAGGATGACTCATATAAAGATCTAATACAATTGTCTTTTGATTGGTACCCTCCTTATATTCTTAACTTAGCAAAGAAGAGGTTAATCCCACATACTTGGTCTAAACACAAGTCTACTTTGAAGGGCTATGGGACAACGAAACACATCTTCAATCAAGACCAAGACTAGGATTTGGTACAGTGGGTTCAGTCGATGATGACAATCATTGCCTAATCATCACCAATCATTTGGAGTTTGATAGGTTCTTTTCAAATTATGCTAACTAATATGAGGAGTGTGTTTAGGAACTTGAGATGATCCAAATAACTTTGAAGTCAAGGATGCACTGCTAAAGTTTAAAGAAGAGATCAATTCAACCATTGATGAACTTAAAGAGATCACCTTAGGGGTAGAAGAAAATCCACGTCCGACGTACATTCTCTTGTTGAATGAAGAAAAAACCAATGACTTATTTGGGCTATTGGCTGAGTTTAAGGACTAATTCGCATTGAGTTATAAAGAATTTATCTCCTGATATAGCAATCCACAAACTAGCAATAGAACCTAATGCTAACCCTATCAAGCAAGCTCCTAGATGCATGTGATTAGACATTGAATAGTAGGTCATTTCTGAAGTCAAGAAACTAATCGATGCTAATTTTATCATGGAAGAAAAATACCCTACCTGATGGGCTAGTGTCATTTTAGTTAAGAAAAAGAATGGCCAAATTTTCATATGCATAAAGTTTAGGGATCTGAATAAGGCATGTCCTAAAGATGAACTTTCACTACCATTCCCAAAATTAATGGTGGGAATTGCCTCATCTCATGCAATTTTCTCTTTCACAGATGGTTCATCTGGTTAAAACCAAATTAAGATGGCCCTAAGGATGAGAAAAATGAACCTCGATCAGAATCTATTATTATAGGGTCATGCCTTTTAGCCTTAAAATGTTAGTGCTACATACCAGCGAGCCTTGACTCAAATTTTCAATGAACTCATTCATCATCAGGTTGAATGTTACGTCGATGATCTTATAGTCAAGAGTAAAGAAAAGGAAGACCATTTCTTTGACTTGAGAGTAGTTTTCAAATGATTAAGGCAATTTAACCTTAAGATGAATCAGCTGAAGTGTGCATTCGAAGTAGCTTCAAGGAAATTTCTTGTGTTTGTTGTCCACCACCTTAGAATAGAAATCAATCAGAGAAGATCAAGGCGATATTAGAAATGCCTCCCCCTAAAAGTCTATCTTAACTTAGATTATTTCAAGGTGGTTGGTGTATCTAAGACGCTTCATTTCTAACTTATCAGGAAGGTGCCAATGATTTTTAGCACTTGACAAAAAAGATGCCAAGTTCAAGTGGGATGATAAGTGCCAACATGCCTTCGAAGGCATTAAGCACTACCTGATGACACCCAGTTCTGGTAGCCCCTATCCGAGCAAAACACTCTTACTATATATTGCTACATTAGATGACTCCATTAGTGCTTTGTTGGCTCAAACCAATGATGAAGGGAAAGAGAACGTAGTCTACTATCTTAGTCATGTCTGATCCCTTGAGGCAAATTATCTACCTATTGAAAAGCACTACCTAGCTTTAATCTTTGCATCTCAAAAGCTACGGCACTATATGCTTTTTCATAAGGTGAATCTGATCTCCAGGATCAATCCACTACAATATCTCATTACATGGCCAATACTATCCGGATGGTTGGTGTGTTGGTCCATGATTTTATCATAGTTTGACATCACATTCGTACCCCTCCATGTGGTGAAAGGATAAGCACTTGAATTTCTTAGCAGCACACCCAGTTCCTAGTGACTCTCTGCTTAGTGATGACCTCCCCAATGAACAAATCATGAACTTAGAGAACATTAGCATTCACCGCTAGGAGATGTATTTTGATGGTGTAGCTTCCTTTCAAAAGAGAAGAACCATGATCTACTCTTCCAAGAAAGGCGGTAGGAATAGTTCTCCTAACTCCGAATCACGATGTGATGAGATTCTCATATCATCCAATCCATGCACCAACAAGTTGAATATGAAGCTTGAGTAGTTAGCCATTACTGAGTATCAACATCTTGATTCTCGTTAGTCATCAACCAAATCTAGGTCTACAAGGTTCTAAAGCTAAGCTCCATCATTACCATAAGTACACTTGTGGAGTTGTTGGCCCAAATCCCGAGGTTGCCATCTATAAGATTCCTCAAGAGAGAACACTGTATGCATGAAGCTTGCCAAAGAGTTGGCATATCCGAAAGATGAGTCCATTCCAATAAGGGTCCAAAATAGGCAAGTCTTATCCCTTATTGATGCAGAATTCATCAAGAGATTCTTTCTTGATGGAGAGGCTGTCATTGCTAAAAAGGATGAGGAGATAGATTGGAGGCAACCATTCATGGATTATCTAAATATGGGTAAACTACCTTAAGAAAAGTCACTAGCATATTAGGTGAAGTAGAGAGCCCTTTCTACACTCTCATGGATAGTACCTTGTACCATCAGTCCTTTGATCATATGTGGTTACGTTATCTGGATAAACATAAAGCCCATAAGATCATGACTGAGGTGCATTCAAGTTTATGCGGAGCGCATCAATCCGGTTCAAAGATGAAAGCCAATATCAAGAGACTAGGATACTACTGTCAATTGATGATCACAGACTGCATGGATATAGCTAGGAGATGCCACCAATGTCAGGTGCACTGTGTGGTCCTACACTAACCACCCAACATTCTACACCCTACCCTGGCCTCATGGCCATTAGAGTGTTGGGGTACTAACATAGTGGGTCCGATCGATCCTCCTTCTTCCAAGGGTCATCGATTTATTCTAGTTGCCAATGACTACTTTTCCAAGTGGGCAGAGGCAATCCCACTCAGAGAGGTGACAGCTCAGCATGTGCTCCAGTTTTTTGGGAATCATATCATGTATAAGTTCGGGGTGCCTCGATGAATTATATCTAATAAAGGTACTACATTCAATAGCACTAAAATTAACAGCTTTGCCTGAAGACACAGCATAGATTGGAGATATTCAACCATTTACTACTAGAGGGCAAATGGCTTAGTAGAAGCCTTCAACAAAACTTTCATCCAAATATTAAAGAAGGCACTCGATGATAATAAATGGCAGTGGCATGAGTAGTTAATTGAAGCCTTATAAGCTTACCACACAACATACAAAACTCCAACTCAATCTACCCCATTCTCCTTAGTGTATGGGTCTAAAGCTGTCCAACCGTTAAGTCCAACTCCCATCATCAAGGATAGTTGTGGGTAGTAAGATCACAATGGAGCAGAATGCCAAGTTGCAGTTAGAAGAGCTCTAAGGTTTGGAGGAGAGAAGCCTCCAGGCATGCCAAAATCTTGAGTTGTACAAAGCCAAAATGATTCAAGCTCATAACAAGTTGGTCTGTCCTAGAGCTTCAAGCATGAGAGCTTGTTTTAGTTCTAAGGAGACCAATTATTGCCCATCAAAAGATGGGACACAAGTTTGAACCCACTTGGGAAGGCCTTTTTGTCATAGAGAAAGCCTACCAAGGAGGATCCTAGCAACTTATAAATTATAAGGAGAGCATCTTATGCTTCCAATCAATGGGCTCTACCTAAAGAAATATTATGCATAAATCTTATTTCCAAATCAATTATCAAAAAAATTTCTTTCATCACAAATTTTCATCTCTACATATTGGTTAGGAATATCTTTTATTGTGAATCCACCACGATGTGTTTATGGTAGGTGTAACAAACCCAGGCAGTGTCCCATCCTTTAACAACACAACACCAACACAAACTATACACAATCACATAAAATAAATGCATATCTTCTATCTCGGGCTATTTTGATGTGAAAGAAAGTCCCCTGTGGCACTCACTCATTAGCTGCTCTAGGTCGGGCTGACACCCCAGTGGTTACTTATCTGTCGGATGTAAGTTTGCAAGCTTCCTTCCTAACTTAACCATTGCAAATCAACGAGTACCTTGTTAGTTTGGTAGGCCATACTACGCGGTCAGTAAGCTACCCCATATTGAACTTGTTCAAGAAGATGTAAGTCTACACGCTTTCTTCTTGGACTAGCCATCATGATGATTGATCGGGTCATTTGAGGCTTAGAATAAGTCCCCTAGCAGTACCTTTCCTTTCAACTGCTTCAAGTTTGGGTCTAGTCCTTACATGGGACTCCCCACATGGTAGTCACCCTAGGTGGATAGTTTATATCTCGCCAACATCAGACTATCCTAATGATCATTTTCGTCTGTGAAAATGTAAGCCTACAAGCCTTCTTCTCAGGTTGATCATCGCAAACCGAAGGGCACCTTAGGTTGGTTGGTTATCACCATATTGACGACGACCCACCCGGTGGATACACTATTCATGACAGATGTAAGTCTACAAGCATTCTCCCGAGTTGGCCACCCTATACCTAAAGGCTTTCTTTTATAGGGTCTTGGGTAAATCCCCTAATGGCACCTCCCATGTGGGCACTCTATTTGGATTAAGTTCCTAGCAACACTATTTAGACGCTACATGGGTTACTCTTAGATTAGATAATCCCCCTTTCCTAGTAGCTACCCCTATGGTTGTAGAATTTGTCTTACATATATGCAGATTCTCCCTTGGTCCAGTAAGTCTAAGATAGAACTAGGCTGATATAAGCTCCTTCTCAGTGTGGTCCATCACACATCAACAAGATCCATGCATACAAACAAAACAAAATATATATCTTCGCTTGTGAATTAAGAGAAAACCTCCAACGGTACCCTTTCCCAAGAAGGCATCCTATCTTTAGGGCAGTGTCAGTAAAACTCCCTATAGGAATCACCTATTACTTTTGAGTTAAGATAAGTCCTTAGGTCGGCACTCTCTCAGTAGTCTCCCTTTGGTCAGGTTCGACTTGTTCCAACATGTCACCCGGTGGTTGTCCTTGCTTTCGAAGATATAAGTCTATCACGCATTCTTTCCAAAGATGGGGAAACCTTAGGTCGTTCGATTTGTTATTGTGCTATCAATCGATCACCCTAATGGTTCCTTATTTGGAAAGTTGTAAGTCTACAAGCTTTTTTAGCTTGATCATTGCACACCGAAAGGCACCACTTAGGTTGGTTAGCTCTACCCCATGACTGGTAGACAATCCTTTCGAATTTGTAAATCTAAGATAAGTCTAGGCTAATATTAGCTCCTTCTTAGTAAATCCATCTCACACCGACAGGGTCCATCTAAAATTAAATTAATCTTGACTATTCTTGAGTCAATGTGAGTTCACAATGGCATTCACTCTATAGTTTCCTTAGGTCAGGTTTGATTTGTTGTGTTACCAGTAGATCACCCTAGTGGTTTCTTGTTTAGGAGTATGTAAATCTACAAGCTTTCTTTCTGATTTAACCATTGCACACTGAAAGAAAACCCTTAGGTTGGTTAGTCCTACCTCATGGTTGGTAGCCTTTCCCTTTGAATTTATAAACCTAAGATAGGTCTAGGCTGATATTAGCTCCTTCTTAATAGATCCATCGCACACCGATAGAGTCCATCTAAAATTAAATTAATTTTGACTATTCTTGAGTCGATATGAGTCCACAGCGGCATTCGCTCAAATAGTCGCATTAGGTCGGGTTCAATTTATTGTGCTATCAACTAATCACCCTAGTGGTTCCTTATTTAGGAAGTTGTAAGTCTATAAGCGTTCTTCCTTGCTTGACCATTGCACATTGTACAGAGGCACCCTTAGGTTGGTTAGCTCTACCCCATAGTCGTTAGACTATCCCTTTGGATTTGTAAATTTAAGATAAGTCTAAGCTGATATTAGTCCCTTCTTAGTAAATCCATCGCACACCAACAGGGTCCATCTCATCAAATTCATCATCATCCCTCCAATGGAGCCTGAAATAAATCCATCCACTCTTATCCCTAGTGGGTAATCTGAACTTGCTTCCCTAGTAAAAGGTTCATCCACCTTATCCCCAATGGATCCGAGCTCATATCTCCAGCAAATGTGTCCTCAAAACCAAATCATATCCTCTCCCCAATGGAGCCCCAAATCATAATCAAATCAAACCTCTATCCCTAGTGGATAACCTAAACCTGCTTCCCTAGTGGAAAGTTCATACACTCATCCCAGTGGATCTTTTCTCCCAAAATCATATCAAATAAACACCAACTCTTATCCTCTCTATGGAAAATATGAACCTGCTTAACTAGTGGAAGGTTTACATACCTGATCCCTCAGTGGATCCTTCCTTCCTCTCTTATGCCATTGGCATAAGCTGAGTTGCATTGCACTAAGATCTCAATTCAATCTACATCTTGAGTTTAGGGGTAGATCATTTCTATTAGCGCTTGCAATCCTTCTGATGTTGTTGATCATCTCGGTCAACACCAATATGTGTGGTGCACCCTTGTGGGTTACACCTGGGTGACATTGTTAACCTCATTTTGGGTGAGTTCTCAACTCCCTCATCATAGATCTAGGACTCTTGTATACTAAGACTTCCTTAGTCATAAGGCACTTATTTAGAGTTAGCTACTTGAATAGGTTGTCCCCAGGGACTTGAAAGCTGTAATGCTTCCTTCCTCAAACCAAACCTCAAATTCAAATTCAAATTCCAAATAAGTCTAAATTCTAAGCCAAATGATTGAAGCCCTTGATCAAACCCTTTCTAAGCCCTTTGATTTCATCTTATGGACTTAACCTTAATCAAAATTGAATCAACCTCAATTCAATTTATTTTTTCAAATATCAATTCAATCTCAAATCAAATTCAATTCAAATTCAACTTCAAATGATTCAATCCGATAATCAAATCAAACTAAATCAATTCCCTACTTAAGCCCTTTTGACTTACATCCTTAGATTGGTCAAATTTTCTTCTAAATCACTCCAATCTTAAGTGATTTTCTCATGGATCATTTATATCTTCATTTATATCCCCAAATATGAAGGAAAGATAAATTCAAATAATCAAAATCAAATCCAAAATCAAATCAAAATCTAATTTTTATCCTTTAAGCCAATTCCTTGAACTTGGCCAAATCCCAAATTAAATCAAAATCAATGGATTTTCTCTTGAATCAATCATTCTTCAAATCTTATCCAAATATAAATGAAATCTACAATCATCAAGCCAAATCAAAATCAACTCAAGTCAAACCCAACCTAGCCCATTTGACTTGAAATGTTCAATTGAACCAAAACTCATTTGAACCCAAACCAATTGCTATTGAATTTATATGTCAATCTCAAATCCACATATATACTCAATTAAATCAAACTCAACTCAAAATCAAGCCAACTAAGCCCAATTGGCTCACTTGACCCAAAGTGCCCAATTTGGCTACATGAACCAAAATCCAATTCAATTCAAATCGAAGTAAGGTAAGCTAATCCAAACTTCATGTCATGATTGTTGATCATCTTAGGTTAATCAATTATCATGAATTGGTCAAACCAAGTCAACCTAACCCATTGACCAACTCAACACTTTAACACATATGAACCCAAACTAGCCAAATTACAACCTAAACCAAATTGATTGCAACTAATGTTTAAAGTTCATTTCAAATTGATTATTGAACTTGACTAAAGCCTCAATTGAGCCCAATTTGACAAATTGGTCAACCTAACCCAACTTAGCCCAAATTCATCTTATAAGGTCAAATCAATCTAAAACTCAATCAAATACAAATTGAACTTAATCAAAGCTATGATATATTCCAAATGATCAACCAAATCCAAACCAAGCCATTATTCAAGTCAATTTGGTCAATTGGGTCAAATTGGTCAACTTAACCCAAATTGGCCTAAAGGATCAAATTGGCCAAAATCTAAATTAAATCCAAATTAAACTAAATTGATTGAAACCAATTGAACTAATGCACTTTAAATGATCATTTGAACTTGACACAACCATTAGTTTGACCCAATTTGACCAATTGGTCAACCAACCCATTTTGACCCAATGACCCAAATTAAACCAAATGAATTCAAAATGACATAAAATTTGTTCAAACTCACTTTTGACTCATTTTGAATCTACTCAAATCAAATTTAATGCCAAATGACCACTTTTCCCTTATATCAAGGGCATCCTATGAGAAAAGACACTTGCCCAAGTGGTCATTTCTCTTCCTTGGCCACTTGGCACTCACCCATTGGTTCACATAAGCACTAAGGACTCTGATCAACTAACCAAGAGGTGGTTGGGGCAGCCATGACTCATGGGAGGGTGAATTCACCTCACATCTCCCATTGCAACACTTGACATGAAGGACTCCCACATCCCCTTGTTAGGACACTCATTTGTCCTTCATGGTAGCCACTTTTCATGCCTTAGCTAACCAAAATGAGCCATCTATGATGATTCTCTTCCATTCCCAACCACCCCAAGCCAAATGACACCCATTTGGAGCCAAAAATCAAAATGAGAGGATTTTCGGCCACATTTGAAACTAAGGAATTAGAGACAGGAAAACTTCTTCTCACTCTCATTTCCATCCCTTAGAATTCTCAAACCAGCCAGCAATCATTCCCACTTCATTTTGGGGTGAAAAACACCAAAAATAAGTGGATTTTATCGAGGAAGCGGCGATCACTGATTGATACATCCTTCTGGAGTGAAGGCGAAGGTCTAGGCTCATTCAAGGCTTCTTCCCCCACTCAAAAGCATGCTCCGATCATTATCGTCGCTAGAAATCATCCCGGTAAAGTAATCTTCAAAAACCCATAGCCAACCTTCAAATTTCTTCTTTTTTGTGATATTTTTGTGCAATTTTAAGATTTTTCTTTAGAAATCCCCTGCATTCTTTATTTTATACAATCCTAATAAGAAATAGAAGTTTTTTGGTGTGAATCGCCGCAAAAATGAGTCCATTCGGATGAAATTTCACTTAGATTTCGCAAAAATTGCATTTTTTTTTCCCCTCAAATTTGCGTTATGCGGGCCGCGACGCACTGCAGCCATCCAATCTCGTGATTCATGAGATCATCGCCTGATAGTGTTGAATGAGTGTTTCACCTCTCGTCGGACGGTAGGATCTTATCGCCGTTGCTCTCCACTCCCGCGCTTTCGCTCGCGCAGACACCCGCCAACCTCACGACGCCGTGTAGCACCACATGCCATGTTGAACTACGCAGTCCAATCATGTGCTGTGCTGACTCGGTTAAGTGGCAAAATCTAGATTTTTTCTTTAAAAATTATTTAAATAACCTAAAATTATAAAATTTAGAAAATACAATACTTAACAAAAAATTTGCAAATAAAATTCTCAAAATTTTCCTAGATATTTTGAGCTTAATTTAAGTTTTAGTACAAATTAAATTGTATTAATTAAACTAAAAATACACATCATATTAAGTTGAAAATTTCAGGGATTGAAACTGAACTTAAAATCTATTTACCATAAATATTTCAAATTAAAATCACTTCTAGATTAAAAGATATAAAATTTTGAAGTTCAAATGATTTATTTTAATAAAATAAATTAACAAACTTCATGAAAATCATCTTAATCAACTAAAACTTTGAAAAATCATAACTAATTGTAGAAAAATCCAAAAAAATATAAATAACTACTCATTTTAAATGTATTTTATTAGAGATTAATTTAAAATTAATTTTAATTAATTTTAAATATTAATTAAGGCTTAATTTTGGTTTAATTAAAAACTTAATTAGCTTAATTACTCCTTAATTACCTAAGTAATTAATTCCAAACTTTTAGATGTTGATTAATGGGATAACCTTTGCTTCCCATAATTTTCTTGAGATTTATTGCTTGTTAATTAGGAAAATTGCTTATCTTAGTCTTTATTACTCTCTTAATTATTTAGGTGATTAATTAATATTCTAAATAGTAAGAAAATTATTAATTAAGCTTGTTAATCATTGTGAGACAGTGAATGGACATGTGGAATGAGATTGGGACCTCTTTCCCATTCTTTTCTTTATGTTCATTTCACTTCACTTGAAATCAATTAATTTGGGATTAATTAATGGTTTAATTCATTAATTAAATAGCTTAATTAATCAAATTGAAATCATAATCATTCCAGAACTTATCTAATTAACTATTGGGTAGCTCTTTGTGTGCTCAATAATCTAAATAGAGAGCTAATGAAATTATGATTAGCTCACATGTGTGAGAAAACCATAAGAGTAATTAAGTGAGCTCCTTAAGCTTAATTAATTAATAATTATGACCTAATTGCATTAGGCCCCTTTCATTTCATAGGAGCATTGCTATTTAATTTTATATGTGGTTGCCTATCATATCAGCTCATAATTATTTAATTAATTACCTTGAGGTGACATAGATAAGGGTTAATTAATTGATTTAATCCATGCTTAACTTAATCAATCCATAAAATCAACCTAATTGCTTTTCATTAAATCAAATTAACTCACACATATGGGAATGGGATTAGGACCAACAAGTTTCTTTCACACTTCATAAATCAAATCAAATATGAAATCAAAAATGGCTTTAACAAACTTTGGTTTATTTTAAATAAGCTTGCTTAATGTGATTGTCCTTATGAATTAGTTGGATTGAATGTGATAATATGTTTGTGTTTCTTTATTTCTTTCCAATCATATTAAAGTATTATATGTCACTTGATTCATGCATTCATTTCTTCAAATATCAATTGAAAATAAATGATCTCCTTTATGTCAATTTGCATGTGTTGCTATTATCAATATTAAATCTCAAATGTACTTTCAAAAGCTTCTTAATGAATAAGAATATGTATTGTGACTTTAGTTTATATATATATATATATATATATATATATATATATATATATATATGAGGTGCATGTGAATATAAACTTAGTATATGAAGTGAGATCTCTTTCTTATATTCATATGTTGATTTGCATAAGTAAGAATGTAAGTGGGTATACTAGTCTGGACATCCTAGGGATGCACGGCTTTAAGTGACCCTAAGGTGGTTCCTACCTCAATCCCTTGGTGCGAAACAATAGTGACGTACCTGCTTGATTTCATTCTAATGTATTTTTGACATTAGAATTTAGACAGAACTTTAATTCATTTACACATATAAATCATTTAAATTGAATCCAACTTTTATATAATTTTCATGTTTATAGTTGTTTGCACATTCATATATATAAATAATTTCACTAATATGATAAAATAATTCAACTAAATGAAATATCAATTCCAAATGCATTTGCTTACATTCATCATTCAAGTGTGCTAAAATATAAATTGCATGTATAGGTATGTTTAAGACTTAAATGCATATTTATATATGATGGAAAGAAATAACTATGTGTCATGTGATGGTAGCTCAGTTCAATTAATCTTGAGATGCCTTTCTTATTGAATGAGTTTATTTAAAGTGAACCTAAACCTAGGACTAATTAAAAATATATAATAAGTCATTCACTAAAAAGAATTCATTTAATTAATTGGCTTTAGAAATGACTTAAGGTAGGGATAAAAGAGAGTGAACCTCTCTTTCCTTCTCTTTATAACACTTTGTTGTTTTGTGTAGGTCAAATGAAACAAAAGAAAATATTAAGTTAAAACTTTCAAAATCAACTAAGCAACTTAAAGTGAAACCACCCTTTAAATTGAATCTTTCTACACTAAGGAAATTATAATTCTAAAGGCTAGTTAGGATATATTACACAAGCCTTAATACACACACACATTAGATTAAGTCACCACTTCTAGTCTTATGTTAGTACGGTGCATGGTTTAATGTATGTTTTATTTTGTGATGTATTATTTTAGACTGGATGTTAGGTTGTATGTTTCGTTGATTGGATGTTAGGCCGTTATTAGCCTATTTATGTCTTTTTGTAGTGGATTGTGCTTAAGAGGCCGCTCAAAAATAAATATAAATGTTCTCTTTGCAGGTTGCTTATGCCCCTAAACATAATCTAAGCTATGACAGGTGGGCTTGGTTACCCATGTGTAGGGTGCTAAGCCCAAATTAAAAATATAATTACTTAGGTAGAATGTATGTTTAGCTAACCTCTATTTTGCAAGTGTAGTTAGATTTACTCTTTCCATTCAAATGTAATTTTGCACTTAGAATTTAGGATTAGTGTTATGGGGGGATAAGGATGAGCATTGGCTAGAAGGCTTTATCCTAGGAGGCCATGTGATGCCTTTAAAGTGGAGAAAATTAAATCAAATGGAGATATGAAGAAATAAAGGAGAATAAAGAATGAAGAAGAAGACCCTCATAGCATGTATTCATCCTTAATTGTAATTATTCTTTTATAATCTATGTTATATAAGGGTAGAGCTCATCTACCCTTTTTTTTTTGTCTGACTCTGTACCACTACCTTTTATTATTCTTTATGCTAGTTTTAAAAAGTTGATTGATATTTTGTTTAAATTGTGCATTATAAATGGCATGTCTCTTCATAGTTTCTTTATGATTTGTGTTTATTGTATGGCCTGGATGTGATTAGGCTCTTCAAAAAAAATAAATCTTCTACCCAACTACAACTCATAATTAAATTTCTAAATAACTCATAATCTCACATAAACCTATGCATTAAATCAAGATAATTAAAAGATTTAGCGACCCCTTAGATGTATGGTTGTATGTATAATATCATGCAAGCATCTTCTACCACTCTTGGAAAAATGAGAGCATACATTCTTGCACGCATGGGAACCGCTTGACCTATGAGAGCAACTCCTACTGACGGAGCTTCACCCTTTTCTCTTGATTTAGCCCATAACTCATTTCAACATGCATTTAGGCATATAAAAATCTCAAAGCCTTTGTTAAAATGAAGTGTCAAATATAAATAAAATTTGAAAAAATTTGCATTAGACTAAGTCATTACTCATACCACTCATGCTCTAGTCTCTTTTGGGAGTGAGTGTAAGGACTTTAGTCTCTTTCTAAATAAGCAACAGCCTAACTATCTTGTAATTTATATGACTTAACCACACAGTTTTAAAGCATAGGAGGAGTTAGCTGGTTGTCACTTCATGCAATTATAAGTCCAGCAATTGGGTGATTTACCCTCTCTTATGGAGGTAAACAATATACTCACTTTTTCCATTGATTTAGGACATGCTTTGTCCCTCGCTAAAGCTCTCTAGATTTAGGATTTGAGATTATTGTTTTCCCTTGGGCTACAAGTATAAATTCTCACCTCTTAGGAATTTTCATAATCTTGTGTTGTAGGATTATAAGCCCTAGCCTTCTAATAAAATTCTAATTCAAACATATAATTCTCTTCAACTTTAAACATATAAATCCCAACCATAGGATAGATTGGAGTGCTTACTAGGCCTCCTAGTATCATGAGCATTCCCTACTCTTCTCCTTTGGCTTCCAAAAATAAGTCTCTCCTTTTGATCTATCCCACTTATTTTCAAAACATCACCAATTTATTGATAGTCTTATCTTTGAAATCTTTGGAGATAACAATTGCCTACTTTAATCTCGAGTATTCCTAAGGAACTCACTTTCCTTAGAATGTAATTAACTATGGCGGCTTGCCCCCATAGGAAACTTTATAATCCAATTTAAATAAACCATGCTTTATTCATCTATATAAAGTAGGGAAAAAATCTCTGATATATTCGAAGACCCATCATGCCTTAGGAGTCCTTATTAGGTGATTAGGTCCATTGTAGTATGGTGATTTCTATCTTTTGAGATAGTGCACTATTATTTGATGTCATACCCGATTACCTCAATAAGTACACTCAAATCTGTGTGGTGTCCCTCATACACATATTCAAAAATAAACACCACAATCGCACATAAGAGGCATCTATCTAGTGAGGATAGCCACCATCTTAGAAATTTATACATTCCTTTTTTGATTTAGCCTATAACTACTTTCTAATTACATACATATAAACATAATTGCATACCCAAATCTTTTCAAATAAATTAATTATTGAAAATATGTATATTTTGAACATTATTATATTAATTAGAAGTATTTCATATTAATCATAATGTTTTATTTAGAAAGTGAGTTTAGGTTTTTATATTTCATTGATAATAAAAAATATCCAACCATCTACACTTCATAAGACTAGTCATATGATTTTAAAGCATAGGAAGTGTTAGATGATAGCCTATGCAAGCGAATTAAAAGTTTGGAAGAGTCATAATAGTTTATACTCCTTGAGTGAACCAACACATCTCAATTTTCCCTCATTAGAATAAGTCAAATTTTTAGCTTGTGTTGGGAGGCTCTAGTTTTAGGGTATAAGACTACCTGTCTCTCTTTAGCTACAAATATAAGTCCTTACCTCCCAAGTATTTCCACAACCTTATAGTGTTAAGACATAAGTCCTAACATTCTAATAAATTGTCAACTCATCTTGTTGTTTCATATGGTTCAATAATACCGCTTATCCCAGTGAGTTTTATGGACCCACTAAGCTAGAAGCTTTTCAAGCTCAAACATTTACTTTATTAGTTAGATACCAATGTCTTGGAGCTAACATGGGATCCACCCAATGACTCACTAGTTTATGTAAATATCTAATGTGTTCTCTAACTAGTGAGGTTAATTTTAGGGGAGAAACAATGTATTTTTGGGATCTTTGTGCTCCTTAGTTAGAACATCTTCATTTTTAGGAGTAAAACTTTAGAATATTTATAGTTTAGTTATTTTTTATATTTAATAATAAATTTTAAATCTATGATTCTATTAAAATTATTATTTAATAATTTTAAATTCTAAAAATTTTGTTATTAAATAAATTTAGGATTAATGAGAATGCATCGAATTACTTTAGGATGAGTAATAGTTTGAGTTTGTGGGTGTGATAAAATAAAAACTTTGTGAATTTCATGTGTTTGTAAAGTATATATTTGTTCTTAATTAATATTAAGTTATTATTTATTTTAGTATTTTTTTATATTTTTGATAGAAAATCTCATTTGAAGTGAAAAAGAGGAAAATTCAAGTTTTGATGACTAGCCACTAGTCACTACACAAAGTAGCATTGTAGCACTACAATGAAGAAGATTTAATATTGAGATGAAAAAAAAAAAAACAATGATTAGGCATTGGACAATCAATGTTATGATGTTGTATTAGCAAACATTTCAACCACCAAATAATGAGCAAAGTGCCTAAGTGCTGCAAGGAGTAGCATTATGGTGCTCAAAGCTCAAAAAGATAGAGACTCTATTCCTTGGCACTGAAGAACAAGTGTTGTGATGCTATAATCTCTTAAACTATAGCATAAATACAATGACAAGAGTGCCTAGGCCTGAAGTATTAATTTCGCAACACCATAACCAAAGTGGCTAGCTGCTAGATGAGCAACGCCATAATGTTAGACATTTTAAACTTTCAATCTAAAAATAGCAAGTAGAGCACCTAGGTGCTGATGTACCAGCACCACGACACTAGAACACATTGATCCTAGTGCCAAGGCATTGAAGAAAAGCACTACAATACTAGTACCTGATAAATTAGTTTTAAGTAGCTTTTGTTGTCACTTTCATGATTTGACGTAGGGACAACTTACAAGAGGGATCAACAAATATAAATAAACTTTGCATTACAATAAGAAAGAATTTTGGAAATGTGTGTGTGTGTGTGATTATGTATGTGACTGTAGTGTAACTTGGAGAGTGAGACTCCAAGTTAATGTCTTATTGTGTTGTGTTTGATGTTGTTTGTGTAAAGATTAAAAAAAGCAAAAGATCTAAAAGAGGGAGATTCAGGCTAGGAGGTAAAGGATGGGATAAGAAGAATTTGGAAGACTTTACTCAGTTCTATCTTTCTATATTTTTTATTGTCTCATATGCTCTTCTACATTTATGGCAAAATAATGTTCTCTTTTTCTTGTATTAGTAATTAAATTATTAGTGCTCTAGATTTATGAAATCTTGTATTATTTTTTGTGGTAATGTGATGTAAAGTTTGAAGTTATGATTTTATACTTTTAATATCTTTGTATTTATGCATTTCTCCATACTTCATTTACTTGTGGTCAATTACAAAGTTAAATTCTAATATTATTTAGAGATATTGGAAGAGTCCTAGTGGAACAATTGGAAAAGCAATCAATCTTTTAAATATACATAGCTATATGATATTTAGAAATTTGCAATCATGTTAAGAGATAAAAATAAGTCAATCACTTATTTTAACTTGTATATGGGAATATAGCTAATTAATTTAGTAATTAAAACTTATTGATCTAGGCAGAGACAAAAAGGTAATAATGATCCCAATTGACAACAACCTAAACTAACTTTACAGTTACATAATTCATGAAAACAATCAAAAAACTATAAAATTTGAGTGCATTTTCTAAAAATTAATCAAAATCTTTTTTTTTAAGAGCTTTTATAATTTTTGTAAATTTAAATTTTAGCATTTTAATTTGGTTAGATAAAAAGTAGATTTGCATAAAATTAGTATTTAACTTAGTCAAAATTTTAAAAGATTCTCATGGTAACAATGCTCTACTCATCATTATATTATTTGAATGGCATATACATTTGCATTCATGCTTTTAGTCCGGTCAGAATGATTCTACCTAACAAGATTGACATAGTGGATGAAAGAAACAGGTGAATTAACCAAGGGCCATATGCATAATTTTGGTGATCATTTAAAGAAGATTAGTTATTATCCACACCACAAAGATCTAAAAGGAGCTAGTACCACGAGCAACTAATTATTTGTTAAGAAATTGACAAGATTATTCGATCCATGAGTAAAGTGATATAGTAACAAGGTGGTATAGGCTATTCTCATAACATTGATGATGATGATATTGATCATAATGATACCAATAACTTTTAGCATATTTTAAATTTTATTTTAATGAACTAGATGCTATGACTATTGTATATATTTTATGTATTATGGCTTGTAGTATTGTACATATTCATTAATTTGATTACAAGTACGTGATTATTATTTGATTTGTATACCAAGTTAACATTGTTTACTTATTCATGTTGTTTGGGCTGTAGAATCAAATGAATTTGTTTTAAAATTCTAAGTATGTAGCCCTGTAAAAATTATAAGGAAGATTTATACACATAAAGGTGATTTTCACTTTAAAAACTTTTGTATTTGCATATCTAATACCTAAAGATTGATATTTGCAAATATTGCATTTTTTTTTTATGCAGAAAGGTGCATTGCACTTTAAAAAGTTAATATTAATGATATTTTTGATATGATATTAAATATTTAGCTGTTAATTAAGTAAATATTAAAATTTAGGTGTTAGATAAGTAAATCTATAATAAGAATTGTAAGGTATGTATATACATTCCCCAAATTATACAAGAAGTTACAAGCTGACTATCATGTAGCCATTTGTGACCAATTCAATCACAGAAGGTCAGCTAGAATTAAGAGTTTTGTGACACCCCTTTTTTTTTTTTTTTTTTTCTTGCAACAAAACCTTATCATTATAAATATTTGCAACCAACTTATCTTATCAGAAACAATTTGTAATAAGATTTGTGACAAGCAATTTGATTGCAAATAAACGTTTGTGACAAGTTTCATGACATTTTTATTTATCATAAATATTTCTATTTTGTGGTAATTTTGAAGGGAGCGTAAATTGAATAATTTTATAAAAATTATATTTATATAAATAAAAATGTATAATATATAGAGATATTATAATTTTGGAGGTGGCAATCTACTCATGCAAGCCTAGCCAAATAGGCAAGATAGTGACAAATTCCATTTGCCTATATAATAATAATAAAAATAATAATAATAATAATAATAATAATAAGTATAATAAATATAATGATAATAAATAAAAAAATAAGAAAATTTTGGCATTTTGAGTGCCGCATGAGTCATGACATGAAAAATAAATGTCTTTCTTCTATTACAAGTAGGTAGAATGAACAACGATGCTAATAGCACTACAGCGATTAATGATGTCATTAATTAAAAAATTAAAAATTACTTCATTTTATTTTATTGTGAATTTAACTCCAAAAATAAGGATAGTTCGAAATTGAATTTATTTTTTACATTGATCGGAGTCAATAATATTATCCCTAATTGAATTGGAATATATGTGCATCTCTCTCTCTCTCTCTCTCTCTCTCTCTCTCTCTCTCTCTCTCTCTCTGTGTATATATATGTATATATATAAGTTTTTGGATATTATCAAAAGAATTACTTCATGCAGCATCTGAATCACCAACATATTTTTATGTATTTTTTTGATTGGCATCTCAGTAGTGCTTCTTCTTATTCAGCATAATTATTTGTGCCTTACAGTAACTCTTCATTCCCATTATCTTGATTCATTAATTCACTAATTCTCCATTATTGGGAGGCAATATTGAGCTAGTCATTGTAGTCGATGTAGCTTCGTTAAAAATGTTTTGAAGCACACTAAGTTGTCATGAACTTTGCTTTATTGTTCAATTATTACATTTATGTGGCCAACTATCATTATAGCAATCATTTTGCTTTCTCAATCATATATATTCACAAATTAGTGCAGCTTCCCAAAGCAAAAAAACTAATTTTTATATGAAATCCACTTTTCAACAACACAATTAAAATTGATTTATATCTCACACATTTAATTAGGAAAAAACTCTATGTTTATCCAACTACATAAAATTTATTGAGTAGGGTACTATGATAGATTGTTGGTCTCGTTAGTGGACGGTTTTGCACTTATCATGATGACACACTTACCCAGCTCTACCGGGGGAAGCACGCGGAATCCCCTGACCGAAGTTGATTCCTCTCCGCCACGCTACGCATAATGTGGGAAAGTGGTGACGAGTGGGTGATGAATGCGAAGCTACAGATAATACAATGATATCACCCATAAGATGGGTATTGATGGATACTCATTTCAAAAAAATTATATTATGATGACACACATTCAAACGTATGAGATGTGTCAGTTTAATTGTTCTTACGATTTAACTAAAAAAAAATATCATCCCTAACATTCTCTACCAAGACACGTGCGTGCATATCGACCACACGCATGATGCTGAGCAACAGGAGCTGAGAGTGACAGCGTTGACCATAACTTCAGCTTTTTATTTTATTTTTTTACAGAACGATTGAGGAAAGCTTAGGTGGAAATAATTTGAACTTATTTATTTCTTTCTTTCCGGCGTGAACTTGTGGTTTGTCGTTACATGGAAAGTCAACTCAGATTTGAAAGCTCTCAACGGTCAACGCGGGGAGACAAGTGCGCCTTCGCATGCGCGTCGAGGTGGCCGGTGGGAGCTTCTTTTGCAGCCGCACGTAAAGTAATGTTGGATTAGGGCTTGAATTAGGTAAAGATTTAATAAAATTTAATTTAATTATTTTATTAATTTTTTGATGATTTAATCTTCAATACTATAAATCAAACGACTTGTAATTTTACAATTTCACATGGGCAGTGAGGTCATATACTTATTCATAAATGTTAATCCCTTCTAATCTTCTTCTCTCCCCATATCGACGTTATGAAAAATCCGTTACAGATTAACGTCAGATATTCTGTTATTAATCCACCTCGAAACACTGATAGAATAATGAATATTTGTCGCTTCTTTGGTGCAATTATCATAAAACAAAAAAATGATCATGGGACTCAAATGTTTTAAATTAGTGCAATATTATTATTTAAATGTGAATCGCACGCATCTTAAAGCACATTTAGAAATTTGGAATAGAATATTTTCATTGTTATAGGTGATCATGTTGATTATATATTTTATGTATCCTATTATTTGATTTGATGATAATAAAATTTATGTAATAAAAATTAATAATTTTTTATAGGATCGGTGATATATATAAATCATTATGATTATCATTATTAATTTAAAATTTAATTAATAATAAATATATTCTTGAAATTACTAATGTTTCGTTTCTAAATATTTCAGGAAAATTATCAGGCCCAATTTAATCAATCATTTTGGGAAAGTTTAATTAGTTTAGAGTTAAATTTTCTAAGAATATTTTTAGGAATTGCATAAAATGACAAATAAATCTAACAAACAAAATAATTGCTAAATTCATGTTATTTCATTTATTTTGGATTGTAATGATATTTATGCTAACATATTTTTGTATTACTTTTAAAAATTTATTGAATTATTCTTTTTAGATAATTTTAGTCTTATCCATTGTATCTATAATTTAGTTTAATTTATTTAATATAACATTAATACATTTCTATGCCATATTTAATATCTATTCATTTATTTAAGTATTTGATGTGGAACATTCTTTAAATTTTTGAAATTATTAAGTTCTCCTTTCTAATTATTATTTTCTCTCTCATATCAAAAATTTCATCTTACATCATGCATGGCCTAATTGTAGTCTTATGCCAAGTTTGAATGTAAAAGTCAATTTGGCTATTGGCTAACTCTACATACTAACGATGCAACTCTTAAATATCTGTAAAAAAATTATTACATATAAATCATTTTACATGTGCTTTAAATTTATAAATTGCATAGTGCATAGTGGGCATCAATAAACTCAATAATCCCCTTTTCTTTATACCCTTCATAACCTAGGTTTGTAGCTCTCTACTTAAATTATAATTATAATAAAATAATTAGTTAAATAAGAAAACAAATTTAAATCATATTTTATAAATGATTAAGATAGGTAATCGTCTCTTACATAACACCTTCCTTCTCAATGATGTGATTATGATGACCCTAAACATGATTATTACTTTCACTTTATCTATGCTTAATTAGATTTCCCCACATAGAGTAAGATAAGCATTTTGGGTGGTAGTTCAATATTTCATGACTTATCTATACATTACAATATTTTTTTATCAAAGTGCTTTCAATGGGTAATTTATCATAATCAAATCAACTTATATGCTAAACAATCTAATATTACATAAAAATCATTAAGCACAAAATTCATAGGAGGGCTAATCTCCTTCATTAGCCTAATAGACTAATCAAAATACTCTTAAGGATCATTATAATCTTAATACTAAACTTACTATAACAGATAATTCAACTAATTATAACATTTTTATTATTTCAGGCATCTTGAACATCACTATTTAGATTCTTAACTAATTTTCTTAAGTATATTTATAATTTTTTTTAATGGACCAACTTTATTAAAAATCATATCCTCATTGTTACTTACTTTGATCAAAAATGCTCATAACTTGCACCATATTTTTCATGACATGCACAATTAATATAGAGTTTACATCATAAAAAAATTCATTTGTTAAATTTTTTTAAAAAATTTTAGTATATTATGCATCCAATTAAAATGTATTGTTAGATCAAAAATATTTATGAGATTAATATAATGAAAAAATGAATTTACATAAGCTTTGACAAACACTTAAAATTGAGTTACTATTGAATTAAAGGTTAAGAAACATAGGTGAGAGCAAGTGGTTAAGCCAAGATATTCAAATAGAAGTATAAAGTTATGAATAGATCATGAGTTAATTTGGTCTCAACTCTATAGCTACTTAAAAGTCAATTGAACTAATCTCAAGTTTAATCAAACCTAATCATGTGTTATCTCACTCTAAATTCTATTTGGGCCCAAAATAGTCATGTAATATGATACAAGCATGATTCAAGCTTATAAAAGACTTAATTTAAATTGATATTTAAAATTATAAGATGATTTCTTATTAAATCTACTAAAAAAACCTAATATTTGTATGTGTATATAATATATATTTATTTATTTATTTATTTATTTATTTATTTATTTATTTATTATTTATTATTTTTATTTTTATTTTTTTTTTCCTCAGCCTTTCGACCAAAATAAACCATGTGTTGTTCACATAACTTTATTAAGAGAAAAGTTTTATTCCACACATGAGATTGGCTTGTGAAACTTATGGCGTTGGAATTGGGAGGCCAAGTTTTTTTTTTTTTTAGTAAATTTGAAGAGAAAGACAAAAGATACTTTGTGGGCTGGTTTAAGCCACTAATGCTGTCAAAGAGGTTGACAATCGACAGTTGACACAAGCTATAGAATAACTAACTGCTCATCGTGTTGTGGACCCACATTAGTCGGAAGAGGGCCCCACAGTGGGGAATATATTTGACATAGTGTCCCATTAGACATTAGACTTCCTGTACCCTTATTTATTATTTTATATTTTTAAAAAATATATATATTTTTTAGCAAATTTAATCACAAACACATAATATATCATTTTAAAAGAAGAAAGAACGACACTTGAACGAGATGATTAAGCGCCGCTATGATGACGTCAAAGAATGAATGTGGTAGACATGACAAAAGAATTGCCATAAGATACTCGGGACTTAGAGTCTTTTGAAAGAAACTATGATTTTAAAAGTGAGCAAATAAAAATATATGATGAGAGCGCAAGAGGGTGGGACCCGTTAATTGGGAGCAACGCTTCCAACATGATGACCTGCATTCGAGCATGTGTGTGCATTATTTGCCCTCAAGAGCTTACCGTCCAAAAAAAAAAAAACTCATGATGAGTGACAAGCATACCATATCAGGTCGCATCAATGAATAAGGAGGTCAAAATTTGTTAAGTATAGTTTACAAGAGAGTCTGTCAAAATCATATTAAAATATAGCACTATATGCTCGAAAGTTCTTTAGGATTCTACATAAGTCCAAATTCATCGAAAAATTTTGAAAAACCATTAAAAGCTTACATAAAAGTTGTACAAGCCTATGAAACTCATTAGTTTTTTGAATATTTCAAGAATAATCGAGAAATCTTTAAAACTCTCTAAAATAATATAGATATTTAAGATTGTTGAATAGTATTATACAAAATAATATTATGTAATCTAAGAAGTTTCTAGAATAGTGAAGTCTTATAACTACTATCCAACTAATAAAGTCTAACCCAATTTCAAGTAAAATACATTTAAATAATATTATGTAAATCTAAAGAAAAAATTTGAGTGGTGGAGTTTTATAAAAGGGAGGCACCACCTTACTATAATCCAAGAAAAAAATCAAAGGGTGAAACTTCTTAACTTCTCTTAAGTTTTCCGATTAACTTCCTTTCTCTCTTATGTTTTCTTACATTTCTAGCTCAATATTGTATGAAGATGGGCATACTTAGTATTAAGAGAGGATGCTAAAGTGGCACGAATTGATAAAAGTTTAAATCCATGACAAGTAATATCAGAGCAAGTCGATCTAAGGCTTAAGTGATATCAAAGGTTTGAGTAATATCAAAGCAAGATTGTGAGGAGACATGCCATCCATCCTAGATATTGAATAGACTGGTCTAACTGGAACAGTCCATAATGGATAAGATGACAAGTGCGTGAAGGAATTATAGAAGAGCCCTACACAATGTAAAAAACTCATGGGTCAGAGATATGCGAAGTGCTTGCACACATTAAGGACATGTGTAGAGATGTGGCCCTATGCAAGCACACATTTGCGATGGCATCCACCTATAGTAGTAATGAAGTTAGGAAATCACACAATGCTCAAGAAATTGAAAACTTCTCTTAGAGGCTATAATAATACTCGAGAGATATGAGTCCACATAAGGATGAGTCTCTCTAAACTCTAGTATAGCAAAGGAGCAATAAGAGGGGTACACTAAAGAATGGCAAGGGTCTACACAAGCCCCATGGTGATTGCATCGTCTACAAGGTTCGAATTGTGCAAGGAACCACTCTAAGAGGCAAGCCCCAAACTCATTCCTCGTAAGTCATTAAGAAATAATGAAAGATGAAAATGGTCATAGGTTTGCACATATATGATCTACAAAGATGTGGTCAGTATAGGGACTCGAGGAAGGTATTATGAGGGGCAAGAAGTTGCAACTCAAGCAAGACATTGAGATTGATGAGGATAGGCACTTGGCTCTTCTTAGCAAGGTAGATGAGAAGCCAAAGATCAAATAGGCCATGCCAAAGGGAAAAACAGTAAGTCTTGAGGAACACAAAGATGTTCCACATGTACCAGTTGCTTAAACATCTACCATCAATAGGGGAAAGCATGGTAGTAATTGAGTTAACCAACAAGTGGGACTGCAAGTTTCTAATCTGCAATTGGATGAGATCTAGAGTAAGGGGCTACTCCATGTAGGAGCTAACTAAAAGTCCAAGAAGGAAATCCACTAATTCATTGAAAGAAATTGTGATAAGGGCATCATAAACTTAGGTGGAGGAGAATATCACACCCCACTAATGAATGAAGAGGTTAACCACTTCCTTGAACATAACATGGTCAGTACGAATGAGAGTCTATAAGAAGTAGACAAATGAAATCACAATGTGCTACAAGATTTTAGAGAACTCTACACGTTTAGATTCATCTAAAAGATTTTAGAAGACCCCGATTTGAATGTTACAAGAAAGTTATATAAGTCTCAAGAACTTTTTAAATATTTAAAGAATAATAGATAAGTCTTTGAAACTCTCTAAAATATTATAGATACATAGAATTAGTATAAATTATGCTACAAAACTCTACATATAAGAATAATATAATGTAAATCTAGAATATTCTTAGGAGTGATAAAGGCCTACAAAAGAGAGGTACCACCTCATTATAATCCAAGAAAGAATCCTATGGTGAATTCAAATCCTTCATAAGCTTTGTAAACTTTTCTTTGTCAAGTGAAGATTTTCCATCCATTTCCCTCCTCTCTTATCCGGGCAAGCAAGAAAACCCTATTGCTAATAAGACTATGACCGTGAAGGGAGGGATGAGCCTGAATGCCCACTGGGGGATATCCTCGGGGTCTGAGTCCAAGAGAACCGATGGAATAGAATGAATCATATCTTTTATGTGGTTAGCTCAATATTGTGTGAAAATAGAATTACTTGGCATCAAGAGACGATGTTAAGGCCGCATAAATAACATGCCAAAAATTAAGTCCATAACATTAACTCTTGCACACACAAAAAGGGATTCTGCAAATGATCACCTTAGAGTCTATTAAAAATTTTCATAAAAAGGTGGAGCAGAAGAAATAACTTCCATATTTGCAGTTGTTTCACATAATATAGTCATGCAAAGCAAGTATAGGATGATTAGAACAAAAGAAAAAGAGGCGTGACCAAAGCAGGCTGTTACCGAGACTGGCATTACTTAAGCATTAAAGAACTCGAGCATCAAAGTAAAGACAAGATGAGCTTCAAACGAGAGCAAAGAACTTCAAGGATACCTATAGAGAAGTCGCTACTTTTCTAAGAAAAACAATACAAATGATTAATTTTTAAGGATTTCACCTGCCTTGAAGAACAAAAAACAAAGGTGAAAAGGAAAGAAGTTTAGCTTGGAGAACTAAATATATTGGACACTAATGAAAAAATATATTGGGTAAGAAAGCCAGGATTTGACATCTGATTGTGAGTAGTTTTCACTTTTAAAATGATGCAATGCTTTCTAGGTTGGGTGATTAACAATCCAATCTTGCCGATTTGAACACAACTCAAGAGCAATTCTAAATCATTTAATCCCATCATGCCACTAAAATTCTATCTATCATTCATATGTAAAGGGATACTTTCACATCCAATCTCGAGCTAATTTGATTTAGGCTTGCCTCAATTCAAGCCAATTTGAAACGAGCCTAACTTAATAGTTGGTTAATGACTTTGATATGTCCTCAATCCAAGCTAAAAAACAAGAGTTAAATTCAGTCTTATTTTATGTCCTGCATTGCCTTCATGAAAAATACCCCCACCTCATTTGTTTGTTAAAATAAGGGAATCGGTAAAAACATCAAATTAAGTAAAGCAGTGTCATGCCCTATGTTGCAAAAGTCTGTGATGGGCTTCTTAAATCTTGCTAGAGTTTTTTTTTTTTCCTTAGACGTTGAGATGCCAAATGAATGCCAATATGTTCCTATATAATGAAGTAATTAGCGTTGATCTCTAACTATGAAATGCTCCTCAAAAAATGTATTATAGAGACCACTAAATGCAAAAGAAAATCAATAATCATGCTGCCTAGAAATGGATGTCCAGATACACTAATGCATACACAAACATAAATGCATACATGCTTTTATATGTATAGAAATACATAAAAGTTATATCTGATCTCAAGCTAGCTCCACCTGATCGATATTAGCTCAGTTCGAACACAATCCTTCTATTCCTAATTTATTATTAGTTGACTATATGATGTTCATTAAAACTGGATCTAAGCCAAAATAAAACAAAATAAATTAAAGCAAATCAATCGAGCAATCTGTAATCTTGAATTCAAGTTAATATCTAATTCTTTGATGATTGATAGCAGGTTGAACAAATATCCTATAGACAATTAACACAGTCCAGTTGATACTAGCAATATGGGTCAGTATTCTTCGTTTTACAATATTAATTCGCTCCTACCAGTGACCATTTAGCTTTCAAGACTTACATCCACACAATTTTGCTCGTGTAAGCCAGCCGAGAAAAATAAAACTAAAATCTTTCTCCCGATTTAACCTATTACTGAATATAAGTCGAGCTCTATAGCAAAATAAAACTAGGTTGGAATTAAAGTTGGAACTTCCTTTGAATTAAGTTGGAATTTGATTTGAACAAGTATTAGTTTTGCTTGACTACGTATGATCCTTATTCAGATCTATTTTGAATATTTTTGAAACTAGATTAAACCTTTTTAAGTAGGGTTTCAAACATAATTCGAACCATGTTAGTTGTATTTGAATGTTGCTTATGCATGCTTGAAACCTTCAAGTGAACCAAATCTTTCAAATTTGATTTGAATAAGCTTGTAAATAAGAAATCTTTCTCCCTACTGCTCTAACCAAAGAATCTAAGATCTTTTAAAGTCCAGGATATATTTTCTGTTTCTCATGGTAGCTAGTTTGGATTGCTAGCAGAGATTGAAGTCAAATCACAAATCCTCTTTGGCATCTTGTTCTCCTCCAATTGGGGAATGTAAATATTCAAAAATCTATCATGAGGAACATTTGATACAAAAGGGTGGCCCTCATTCACCAAGAAGTCTTCTTTCTAGTCACCCCAACATGAGAATATGGGGGATTAGGTAATACGCTAACTTTTAGAAGATTTTTCCTTGGAATATATGCATTCCCTCCTCTCAGTCTCTCATGTTCATACCTTGTTAGGAAAGGTGACGTATGAAAAAAATCAACAGATATGCCGTATGTAGAAAGTTGAGAACCAGAATTCACACTTTAGGGACAATATATGCCAACATAAATACACATGAAATAAATAAATGGATGACATCCAACAAAACTAGACAGAAAAGGGAGATCACAAAAGACAGATTACAACAACAACAACAACATCAAGCAACAATCCCACTGGTGTATTACATGAATCCTTCGCCTCCATTGTTATTATGTGTCAAATTCTCATTTAATTCAAGATACCAACCATTTTTATACATCTACCCAAGTCTTTTCATCTTTCTAACTCATTTATGGCCGACGCCATGTAATAAACCATCCCTCTCTCTCTATTGAACTAACTTTTCCCAAAACATACTCAGCATATCCACCACTCATCCACCTAAGCATCCTTTAAATTAACTTAGTCTTATGCTTCTCTTTATTGGCCAACATTCTGCACCATAAGTTTCAAGAGATGTACATATGATATTTATTGATTTAGAGAACGCTTATGATAAAGTTTCAAGAGATATTCTTTGGAAAGTTCTAGAACAGAAAGGAGTTAATATTGGTTATATTCAAGTCATTAAAGATATGTATGCTACAGCTATTACTTGTGTCCAAACACAAGGAGGATTGAAAAATATTTTCCTATTTCAATTGGATTACATCAAGGATCAGCTTTAAGCCTTTATCTTTTACTTTAGTTATGGATGTTCTTACTAGGCATTTACGGAAGATGTACCTTGGTGTATGCTTTTGACATTCTTCTTGTTGATAAGACTAGAGAGAGTCCAAGAGAAACTTGAATTATGGAGGTCAACTTTAGAGTCTAAAGGTTTTTGTTTAAGTAGATCTAAAACTGAATATATGGAGTGTAATTTTAGTTGTAGAAGTTCTAGTGGTAGTATTGTGACATTAGGTGAACAAGCCATTAATAAAAGTGAGCGATTCAGATATTTACGCTCTATTGTTCAAAATGATGGTGAAATAGATGGAAATGTTATTAATAGAATTCAAGTTGGACGGTTGAAGTGAAGGAATGCATCTGGCCTATTGTGTGATAGAAAATTTTCACTTAAACTTAAGAAAAAAATTTTATAAGATGATAAGACAAAAGACAAAAGATTGTGATAAAAAAATTATTTGGAAATATGTTGTATACTTGTAAACCGTAATGTACATATTGCAATCATGAATACATAAGGCTGCAACGATACAGGTGATAATAATGAAATTCAGGGTGAAAATTGACATGATTGTAAATTCTGCTGTTTGACTAAATTATCCAACACTCCTTAGTAATTAAGGAATCATGTGATCATGCAATAATGCAATAATAAATCACAAAAATTAAAGTCCAGCTATTTTCACCCAACCATGCTATTTTCACCCAACCATAGAAATTTTCATAATCATCTTCTATCTGCTACCTAGAATTGCTAATATACATAGCCAGATACAAAATTTCAAAAGTTCAATTTCCTTATTTAGATCTTCCATATGCTACTAGTATATTTAGCAATAATAAAAAAGAATATCCTAATCATACCAGTAACTTTCAGTAACAGTGGCTTAGCGGAGTCACATCTTTTTCAGAATTGACTCTCATGACCCCCTAGTTCAACTCAGTAATGTACGTCCTAATTTAGTAAACCAGGAGGCCTGAACTCAGTACTCTATTGCAAGTAGATATGCTTTCCCACACAGACACAGGACATTCATCACAGCATGCAATTCTCAGGTTCTTGCTAGTAAGCAGCACTTGCACAGGTCATCATACACTGGTTCTACAATTCAAATTTTGGAATTTTTCTATCTTATCTCATATGATACAACACTAACACACACACAAATAAAGTTCTCAGCACAAATCATTAAAACTTGTCAATGTCATAATGAGTCGGACATCAATAGTTCAAAAATAAAGTTTATTATAAATAATCGGTACGATAAAACTTTTCTTTGAAACATTAGGTATGCAATTAGATGTTTCAACTGTGATGGAAATAATACTTTTAGAGAAAAGAAAAAACTTATTTCCATTCTAATGAGGTAAATATCAAGAAATTTCACAGTTCCCATATGTGCCAAAATACAGTCTACAAAAGGCCACTATCGAGGCAAACAAAGCTAGCCACATTGTCTGACTAGCTCACGGTCCATATTGCTTCAAAAGTTAACATCTTAAAGCACAAAAAGTTTAAAACATTTTCATGACTCAAAACTAAATTCCAGCTCATTTATGGCTCTGCTACTCTATGGCTTTATTCATTCAGGCTTGTAAACCAATGATAGGATGAAAGCGAACTCCGCATGTGCATGCAAAAATGACAAAATTAGAAAGCAAAATTCCAATGAGAAAAGAAGAGAAATATGATAGCAAGAGGAAGGATGCAGTCTCACTTCGTGTGGAAAACAATGACTGCTGTCAACTGCAGAGGCATTTTCCTAATCTGTGCAGGCATAAACCTTTACTAAAATCCTAATCAGTATCATTACATTTGCCTTAATTAATATCCTAATTGCCTTTTCTCCGGTTCTTATCTTTCCCTTTTTAAGTATAGTGAAAACTCTAGTTTAAGTTAACAATGTTACTTTTGACCTAAATACTGCTGTTGGATCAAAGTCAGAATTAAAAAAAAAAACTGTGGGTTGATGTTAGGTATAGAAATAAATCTTAAAAGCTACGCTATAATTAATTTATTCAACTTATTGGTGCGTCTTCTATGCAATGATGGACAATTGGACGTACACCTAAGTTATCATCGACAATCATGCCTTCAATAAAAATAGTGAAAACATAGTTAACCATGGCTTGCTGAACTAGACGTTCAAGCTCTGACATGGAAAGAAGCATCATTCTTATAGGAAAGCTAAACTTCAAATAGTCAACCTCAAATTTTATAGAAGGGCGGTCTACAACAACTCGTACACCGACTTTGAAATTTTCTAATTATATGACAATGCGATGTAGAACCAATGTAACATATTATGATATGAATTTGATTAGACTGATAATTCTTATATTCTTACAAATGAGTAAGGATAAATATTGAACACAATCACAATGGTAAGAATATAACAAGGTTGAAGAGATGCAAACTAGCATTATATTAACCACACAAGAAATTAAATTCTTATAAGTGCAAAGAAAGAGTTGAAAAGCTATGAACGATTTAACATATAGTAGATCTAAGTAACCAACACCGAAATAGAATAAGTTGAAATCGCCCTCTATAAATAATTCATCATTGTGTAGATCTCGTTCCTTCCATAAAAGTCCATCTCTAAAGGCTGTGAGCTTACACACTTAAATAGTCAACCACTCAAGAGATAAAGCATAAAGAGAGCAAAAAAAAATCTCATAAAAAATAATTTTATTTCAAAACCAAGTGCAAAACATTATAAGAACCTCCCTATTTATAAGATTGGAAAGAAGAGTTCAAAATACTCAAATTTAACTTCAAATTCAAACATACCACTATTATAACTATACCTACCACCCTTATCATATATGTCACCATTACCATTACCATATCTATCACTATGAAATTCATATATAAGTTATGGCATAAGAATGGCCTAATATATATAAACCAAAATATAATAACATGATATAAAAACCCAATAATACATAACATAAACTATAATATAAAAATCTCATATATATTAAATACACAAGTTTAAATCTTATGATGATAATGTCGTTTACGGTGATGATGATGCCCTACATCAACACTCTCCGTCTTTGAAGGATTCTCCTCTATTGAATAAATCTAGGTAATCTTGTAATAACTGCAGGATCAATTGATGTAACTCATCAAAAGTAATCATGAATCTTCAAATGGAGAAAAGTCTTTCCAACGAACTAAAAACCTTTGAATGCTTCCATTAGATGTGATGATAATTTCATCTTCTATAATTTGATTTGGGCGATATGATTTTAAACAACGAGATGGTAGGGGAATTGACGAAGAAATATCAACCTACATATTAGTACTATTTGTAGAGGGAGTAATGATATTCGAGGCTTGCCTATAATATAATGTTAAATCTGACACATTGAATACTGCAGAAATTTTAGCATCCATTGGGAGATCAATTTCATAACCATTATCATTTATCTACCTTATAATTTTAGCAGAATCAAATCTATTGAGAGTTAATTTCTTAAGAATTCCAACTGAAAATCTTTTAGGCCTAACTTTAACAACAACCAAATCTCTCTCATTAAATTTAACATATTGTTTATATGCATTAACATTAACTTTACATTTATCATAACTCAATATAAACATTTGTTGAATTTTTAATATGTAAATCATGCATACTAAGTGCAGATGAAGATACAAATACACTAAGCCTATATGATACAGAAAAATCAACGAGTTCAATTGATTTTCTTAGTTCATAATCAGTTACACATGAAAATGACTCATACTAGTTAACCTATTATTAAAACTATTATAAGCAAACTCCGCATAAGGAAGAACTAGATCCTAACTAGCAATGTGATCGATCACTAGGTACCTAAAAAAATTTCTTAGACTTATATTAACAACTGTTTGTCCATCTGCTTGAGGGTGATAAGCTATGAAAATAAAGTTTGAAAAATAGCTCATAAATCTCACATCACGGTCAAATACAATTGTCTTAAGAAGCTTATATAAACAAACTATCTCATGAAAGAAACAAACGTTATATGCGATGCATATGATATTTTATAGCATAAAAGTAAATGTGTCATTTTAAAGAAATGATCAACAATTACTAAGATAGAGTCAAAGTGTTGTCTAGTGTAGGGTAATCTTAGGATAAAATTCATATTAACATATTATATTTTATGAGAAATTGGGAGTGGTGTATATAGGCTAGATTTTTGTTTACCACTCTTTGCTACTTAATAAGTGTAATATTAAACAATAATATAAGCAACATTTTTCTTAAGGCTGGACCAAAAGAATCTATCATCCATCATGACTATTATCTTATCAAGCCTAAAATAACCACATACGTCTTATGAACGTATTCCTTCAATAAAAAAATTTTGAAGTAAAGAATTTGGAATAGATAGTTTTGTATAAGAAAATCGAAAATATCTCTGAAGTTCAAGCTCATTTAAGATGAGCTCGAGACTGTCATTGACAGGATGGTGTTGAGCTTGAGCTGTTTAAAAAAATTGTGTTCATGATTTTAAGAGCCTTAATGATATCAATATCGAGCCTTATACAAAGATGTTATGAAGTATGTTTTAATAGCCTTAATCGAGCCATTATCGATTGCGAGTTATACTCATTATGATGTTTTATGAGCCTTAATCGAGTTAATCGAGCCATTATCGAAGCTTAACGAATTGTTTCGGACTTTAAATGATATTGTTCAAACATAATCTAATCAACAATAACTTGTCAAGCTTGTTCATTTAAGAATCGAGTATTTAAAAAGTGTTGCTCGTCGATTAATTAAATGAAAACATAAACAATTGAAGTAAGAATTTTGAATGTTCGTTTGATAGTTTTGTGCCTCGAAAGAGATAGCCATCTTATATTTGATAGCTACCATTGATAATTGGTGCATTAGAATTCAATAATTCATAATTTTGTTAAAAGCCTTTACAATCAAGATAATCATCTTTAATCTTTTCAAATCCAGTAACCTTCACAGATATGACATTTAATAAAATATATATTCTACTTTATACGTCTACTAACTTATGTTTAAGAACAAATATATACTCTTGAAGAAAGTGAACCTATTTTACATGATGAGAATTAAGTTTTCTTTGAATGTTGAGATATTTAAGAGCTTAATGATCATAATAGAATTCAAATTCTCTAGGCAAAAGATAATTTCACCAAAAATGCAAAGTCCAAATAACGATGTTGTTGTTGTTGTTGTTCCCTAAATAACATTGAAGACAAAAACATGTTACTAGACCTAAAAGGAATTCCACCTAGCTTGGGTAGCTCTTTTCTTTCTCTATTATTTTATCATTTTTATTATTATTATTACTACTACTACTACTACTATTATTTCTACTATTACTATTATTACTACTACTACTACTATTATTATTATTATTATTATTATTATTATATTGTATAATCAACCGTCTCACATGAGATAGGACCTTGTGGATTGCTTATCTAACAATTTTATCATCTTAGATAAGATTTTCACTCCCATCTTTATTTTTAAATTATTTTAATCCATTCTTGTCAACTTAAACTTTCAATCCCTTAGCCTTTTTCTATGAAATGTGGCCTCTTAAGCTATATTTGGAACTAGAATTTGATGAATGAAAACACCCTCCTATAAGAAGATTAAGTTATTTCCAAGGTGATTTTGTGCTTCCTTTATATCCAACTTGATCATAAAAAAAATTGTATCATCTATCAATTTGCTTGGGTGTTAGATGTTCTATTTCTCAATCTTCATTTTCTATATTCACTTCTCTTCTCGGTTTACTTTCTTTCTTGACAAAGTGCTACCAAATTTGCTTTTTCATTGGCATCACCATCAAAAATGTTGAACCTAACACATATAACAATGGTGGTAGCCCCTTACCACTTTGACATTTCTTACTATTCCAAGGACCTAAAGTTGACTAAATAGATCTATTTCATAAGTCATATAGATCGTTCATAATATGTTAAAAACCTTTAAGTTGCTAAACTTCCGCAAGGCGTGGGGAACATGTTATTAAAAACATCTGCAAGCTAAGTAAATTAGTCTTGTTTGTGGGGAACATGTTATTTTATTAGTTATTTCTATGTGTGTGCAAACTAAGAAAATTAGATTGGCATGGAACTAAATAACTGATAACAAATTTCCCTTAGTTAAAAAATACAAGCAAAGCACTAGATCCACCAAAAAAAAGACTCAGAAACATCTTGTGTGTGCCTTTCGCATTAACTCTAGAGAAAATTCATCCCTTCTTGCCTATTATGAATATATGGGAATTGATATTAACCTCGCACCCTTATTGTGTAATGCCTATGTAGCGACATCAAGTTCTGGCCCAAATTGAGCAAAGGTGATAAGTTTGTGATATTATATCAATGCTAATTTTGAACTACCCTTATTTTATTTCTCTCAACTGAGAAGCAATCTTGATGTGAATGGCAAATAAGCTAACATTAATAATGGGTCTACTTATGAGATAAAAGAGCCTTGATTTAGAATATATTTGTTCATCTTTAATGGGAATTGTATAAATACTGATATAGGCTCATACATCTTCAGTCTGTATTTTAATGAAGATAGAAATGTTGAATTTGGCGTGAAATGCTCAAGAAAGGAACAACAAAAGCCTTGTTCACCCTTTACCTCTTCAGTTTAAGGTGGACATTAAAAAAAGTTTAGATCAAAGGAATAGTGGTGAGCTAGTGTGGCATGTGGTGCCTAAGCTCTTTATCCTGTATAACAAATGCAAATGAGAACTTCAGTGCTAGATATTTTTTATTATAGATCAAAACATTCATATGTGTTCAACAAATTAGCACAAAAATCTTAAATTAAAGGCCAAACTCAAGATATCTTTTTAATTATTGCTACTCCCTTGAATGTTGGAAAATACAATCCAAATTATGAAATAATTATCGTCATATAACTTATTGGCCAATCTACTACCTTTACCAATGAAAGATTATGACATTATTCTATTATTCTAGGAATGAAATGGCTATCAACTTGGAGTCTACTATAAACTGCTATGAAAGAGAATTAGCATCAGACTGCCAAACTAGAATCCCTTCATTTAAGGATATATCAATAAGTTGACCAATTTGACTAAATTAACTGAAAATTGCTCATAGTTTGAAAACTTTAAAATGCATTTCAAAAGATCTACCAGGATTTCACTAAAAAGTGTGGCAGAATTTGAGATTGAATTGGTATAGAGGGCATTATAAATCTTTAAAATGCTATATCAAATGACAAGAATAGAGCTTCAAGAACTAAAAAAGCATCTTTAAGAACTATTGGACTTGGGATTCATTTGACCAATAGTGCCATCATTGGAAGCATTGGTCCTCGGTGTAAGGAAGAAGGATGGGACTCTCCATTCTACATTGATTATCAAGATTTAAACAAAGAAACTATAAAATTAAATACACTTTACCTTAAATAATCTGATCAACCAAATATACACTGTAAATATATTTTTGAAGATAAATTTCTATCAACTAACGACTATGGGAAAAGATAAACTAAAAGTACATTTTGAACAAGATATGGCCAAAATAAATTTACTATCACACCATTTAGATGGTCAAATGTACTGATAGTCTTTATGGACTTGGATAGAGTGATTAATTCATACCTTAATCAATTTGATATAATCTTTATAGTTGGTATTTCTAATATATTATAATATAACTAAACGCGTAACAACATCATTGGATTGTATTGCAAGCACCACAAGATCATTAACACACTGCAAAATTTAATTATTGCGAATCTAGATCAATCAAAGTAGCTTTCCATGGACACATTATCAGCAAGGACAGAATGAATGTGGACCATTGAAAAATTGAGGCAAAAGTAAAATGGCTGACTCATAACATTATTGAACTAAAAAGATTCCTAAAGCTAGCAATTTAGTATAGAAGGTTTGTGAAAGGACATTTAAAATATACAATAAATACTTTGCATACTTATCTAGTCATATTAACAATCTGCATAGTTTGGATATTATGCCTATAAGGGATATCATGAAGTACATAATATAATGAGCAAAACAATAAAATCTAAGAGATAATGTCAAACCTTTCTTTCTGTTTTTTCATGTTTATTCATTATATTTTTTATTTCCTAATTAATATTAACTTAACATATCTCACTTATAGCTCACCAGTCAAAAAATACATTCGGGATCATCTATTATTACAATAAAGCTCATTATCATATACTCTATAAGGTATATTAGTCACTCACAAAAGTTTAGTTCTTACTCAAGTTGATTCATATTTTTTAGCATTTGATCTATGTTTATATATTAGCCGAGTAAATATGTTCGCAACTTCCCAATATTTTCTCTCCTTATTGATGACTCTAATATTGAGCCCACTTCTAACTGATATTATGACAATCTTAAGCTCTAATATCAAATCTAATACAAAACAACTTAGGGTATAGGATTTCTATTGTCTATAAAACATGACATGCATGAAACCATGCAAAAAAGCAATCAAAAATTCATAATCCACAAGTTGGAAATCCAAACAACTAATAATGACAAAATTGATCTAAACAAAAAATAAGGTGATAATCAGTTTAGACATAAAAGACTAATGATCTTCTACTAGAAATTACTGATGAGGATACTGATTAAAAATCTACACAATATTTAAATTCGTGCACTGAACAAAAGCCTAGATTTGAATAAATCCAAATAGACACATCACGTGTTCAACCAATAATAAAAAAACATAGAAGGAAGAAAAGAAGATAAGAAATCATTCACCAGAAAAGCTAACCAAAACTTACAGGAAGGTAAACTCTCCAGCCTCTTACTTTATTAACGGACTAAATCTTGATAAATAAAAGAAATTGCTTACACCAACAACAACAAAATCAAAGAAGCCGAGCCAATTCCCTGCTGTAGTGTGATAGAATTGTAGCAAGCATTGTAATTAAAACAAAGAAGGTAAATAGTGGAAACGTGAAAGCAAAAAGTCAATGCAGTTGCATGTAAAGAAAATTACAAAAGCTAGAAGTCAGCATACCTGTGTATAACATGAGAATCACAGAAGCCAAATGAAATACAGGAATCAAACACAAATAATGTAGCAGAATTAGGAACCGCAACAATGTACAATAGAGAACTAAGTATAAATCATCAATAAAACTTGATAATAGGGTAAAATTCTAAGCATGTACATACAAATTCCAACTAAAATACAAAAATACAAAAAAGAAAGTTGAATTGAAATTAAAAATGCAAATAAGGTTCATTTTCATGATGACCATCATAACACAAATATTTGGTGTTTCAATATTTGTCAACATTGAGATTCACATCACACGCATACAAGCCTTTGAATAAGTGTTATGCACATAAGGCATATTTTTATCGTCTAAAAATAATGATTCACCATCAACAACAACAACAACAACAAGCCTTAAAAACATGAATGAAAATTATGCAAATTCTCATTTAATTGAGTATACAAGATCATTTTTTATACATCTTAACCAAGTCTTTTAGGTCATCTAACTTTCTTAACATCAAAATCTAATATCTACTCTCAATGTCATTTCAATGCTTTATGTCAAACCATGACAATCTTATCTATACTGAGCTATAACTTTTGAACATACTCATTTTGCATTCTATCTCTAAGGGTAAAGCCACTCATTCACCATCAAATACAAGAAATCACTACTCAATAGATTAAGTTCATAATTGTCACCAAGACTTAGAACCCGTTTGGCAGCGTTTTAGCTGCTTCCCCTTTCTAAAAAGCACAAAGCGTTTGGGAGCCGCTTTAGAAATTCCAATTCATATGAAATCCCGGTCGCAAATACCGTTTTCGTAACTTGGGAGTGGAACTCCAGTCCGATTTCTGAAATCGTTCCGTCTTTCTTAAAAAGATATCTTATGAATCTACCCCTATTATTAGCCAAGTATACCGCACGAAAGCCTCCATCTCGTCTTCGGCACTTCAGCATTTGCACTTTCCTATTCCCTAATGTCGTGAACCTAGAAGAGCCTAGGGCTTTACTGAACTAAGGGCTTTTAGCTCCGTCTCTCATCTTTAGCATCTCCATCCATAGTCTTCAGCATCTCCGTCTCTCTATGATTCCTCCACCTGCTACTCTGAAATCCCCTGTGTGTCGACGGGCTTTAGCTCTTGGTTTGTCTCGTCACTCGTGACTACAACACCAAATTAAGGGTATGTTTTTGCAATGAGTCATTTAGTGCATCTCTTGATTTCTTTAGTAATCGGTCCATTAATAGGATTAAAGTGAGAAAGTGATACTAATTTGTGATTTACCAGTTCGGATACATATCTCTCTCGATTTCCTTGATGTGCAATTATTTTTTGAAACAAAAGTTTTGTGATTATTGGCATTCTCTCGATTTCCCTTGCTAATATATTCTAGCAGCACTTGATGAGTTGTTACATATTGTTGAACCCTTACTATGGGTGGTTTACTACTTCTCTGCGATACATCTATTTTATCATTTAGGATGTTTGCACTTTTAGACTTTTCCTATGGATATCTACAATTAGAGTTAGAGGTATTTCTCTTTGGTGGCTTGTTATACTATGTGATCCTATTGTTGGAGGTTTTGTACATCTTGATGCTATGTAATTCTTTTGTTGTGTCGTGTGAATTAAACAATCATATTCTTGATGAGGTTATATGCATTTCTCTTTGATAGATTGTTATTCTTGCCACGAAATCTTCCAAAGTTTTAAACATACTATAATTATTTTGGCTCTTCTCTTTATTTATACTGAAGTATTTTTTGTGTCGTTACATAAGAAGGAATAATATTATGATAGTTTATGAGGTACAAGTATCGCATTTTTATTTCACATGGTTAAATTTAAATTGATGTTAAATTCTATACAACAACAACAACAACAAGTCTTTATCCCACTAAGTGGGGTCGGTTATATGAATCATTCGTCTCCATTGTATCCTATTATGTGTCAAATTCTCATTTAATTCAAGTATACTAAGATCATTTTTATACATCTTAACCAAATCTTTTAGGTCTACCTCTACCTTTCTTAACATAAGGCAAATCTAATGCATCTACTCTAACTGTCATGGATGGTAACGCTTTATGTGGCCAAACCATCTAAGGCGACTCTCTAATCTTATCTGCCACCGAGCTACTCCAACTTTTTCAAACATACTCATTTCATTTTATCTCTTAAGAGTAAAGCCACTCATCCACGAGCATCCTCATCTGTAACACTTAACTTAGTCTTATGCTTCTCTTTTATTGGCCAACATTCTACACCATAAGTCATTGCGGCCTTACCACCATTTTATAAAATTTTTCCTAGTTAAGTGGAACTTTTCTATCACGGATGCATTCCTCCACTTCAACCATCCAACTTGAATTCTACTAATAACATCTCCATCTATTTCACCATCATTTTGAACAATATAGCCTAAATATCTTAATCGCTCACTCTTATTAATGACTTGTTCACCTAATGTCACAACACTACCACTAGAACTTCTACAACTAAAATTGCACTCCATATATTCAAATTTAGATCTACTGAAATGAAAACCTTTAGACTCTAATGTTGACCTCCATAATTCAATTTTCTCTTGGACTACCTCTCTAGTCTTATCAACAAGAAGAATGTCATCAACAAAAAGCATACACCATGGTACATCTTTCTGTAAATGCCTAGTAAGAATATCCATAACTAAAGCAAAAAAAGATAAGGGCTTAAATCTGATCCTTGATGTAATCCATTTGAAATGGGAAAATATTTTGTCAATCCTCCTTGTGTTTGGACACAAGTAACAGCTCTAGTATACATATCCTTAATGACTTGAATATAACCAATATTAACTCCTTTCTTTTCTAGAACACTCCAAAGAACATCTCTTAAAATTTTATTATAAGCTTTCTATAAATCAATAAATATCATATGTAAATCTTCCTTACTTTCTCTATACTTCTCCATCAAATCTCTTAACAAATGTATAGCATTCATAGTAGATCTACTGGCATGAAACCAAGCTTGTGAGAAACTTTTATATCAGTCATAACCAATGCTTAATTACTCTCTCCCATAATTTTAATGTATGACACATTAACTTAATTCCTCTATAATTTCTCAGGTGCATCACCTTTATTCTTAAATATAGGAACCAACAAACTCTTTCTCCACTCATCGGCATTTTTTAGTCTTTAAAACATAACATTAAAAGATTTGTATGCCAAAAATTACTTGATCTCCTAAACATTTTCACACTTCATTGAAATATCATCGATTCTCTTGCTTTTCATATTTCATTTTCTTTAAAGTTTCTAACTTCACTTACTAATATAAAAATAAAATTCTCTATTTTGTTTAGGTTGTTAAAATTAATCATACATTCAAATCCTTCATTAAAGTTAAAATATCTCATCCAACTATTTTAATATCATTTTCTAAGAAAAGATTTTATTATCTTCATCCACACACCTCACTTGAACTGGTCTTTATTCTTTCTCTTTGGTAACTTATACAATCATTTTTCACCTTCTTTGGATCTAATATATTGATAAATCATTAAAAGTTTAAATTTTTCGATCACATCGCTTTCTTAATCTTAATTTTATATTTTCAATTCTAAATTTTACATCTAAATCAAATTTTATAACAACGCTTTATTTCTTATTTTCTCGGCACTCTCTCCACCACCAATTATTTTTTTATTCTTTCCTTTTGATTCTCCAAACATATTTTTAACTGCTTAATTTCACTTTATTTTTTCCACATAATATTAATTTTTTGAACATTCCAAATTCTAAGTTAGAATTGCTTTTAAAATATTTTTATTTGTGTTCTTTAAGTCCCCATCTAATCTAAGATAATAATTTGATTTATTTTTCTCTTACAATCTTTCATCTTAAAATCTAAACTAACAATCGATATTGGGACTTAAACTTTCATTTGGAATAACCTTACAATCTTACAATCTAAGCGATCCATTTTTCTCGTTAAAAATAATCAATCTGTGTTTCTATCCATTTTTTTATAAGTAATAATATGTTTCTTTTCTTAAATAAAGTATTAACAACTACAAAATCATAAGTAAGAAAAATCTAATATACCTACCTTTTCATTAGTCACTCCAAATTCATAACCATCATTAAAACTTTTAAAATCTTCTACCACTCTACCAACATATCCATTTTAAATCTCCTCCGATAAATATTTTTCTTGAGGTTTTTTTATATTAATCCTTCTAATTCATTCCAAAAATTTTTCTTTTGAGCTACATTCAAACCTACTTGAGCATAAAACACTTATAATATTGATAATCGATAATAATCTTTAAAGTTTATAATTCTATCTTCACATCTATTAATATTTATAACATTATCCTTCAAACTTTTATCTATAATCACACCTACATCATTTTTAATTCTACCTGCGAATACCAAAGTTTAAAACCTAAACTATCAATCTCCTCACCTTCTCCCCAACCCATTTAGTTTCTTGACACATAAAATATTTATTTTTCTATGAACCATAATATCTATTAATTCCATTAATTTACCCGTAAGAGTATCATATTCCAAGATCTAACTAAGTTCTAGTTTCATGGACTAACTTCTTTGCCCGTGATCCGCCCATAATGTGGAACCGCTTATTTAACATCGCACCGCCGTACAACGCTGCACATTTTCACGTTGTATACAATGGTCGCTCGTGAACGCCTAACATTAACACATGATTTAAAGGATTCATGATTATTTCGACAAGTTTTCTGTCGCCGACTACCTAACGCAACCCTCCACTTTTCACATCCGGACTTGGGACCGGCAATGGTAGTGTTAAATTTTATATTACATATTATTGTTCTGTGAATATTATAACTTGCCAAATGGGAAAACTGAGAGATGGTGGTGTTTCTACCACATGGGAGAGGGAAATCAAGGTAATATTCTGTGATATATGTTTAAAAGAAGTGGAATTGAGGAACAAACCAACAACTCATTTTCAATAAAGAAGGATGATGAACATCTTAATAAATTTCCAGGAGAAAATAGGAAGACAATATAAAAAAACACAGCTGAAGAACAAATGAGACCAACCTCAAGAAAAATTGAAAACTGTGGAAGGAGCTAAAACGCAGATCTACTGGCTTAGAGTGGGATCCTATAAGAAAAACAACAGATGCTTAGGATGACTGGTGGAAAAAAAAAAACTACAAATGGAGCAAATGACTTGATTCAACTCCTTTATTTTTTTGGAGTCCAATACATATTCTATTCTTTAAGAAGTACCATGTTTTGTCTCTAAAATAACACTCTCAACTATAGATTGTGTTTAACGCCAAAAAATTTAGGCTATGTGGCATAGATTCGGAGCTAGAACAGAAGCTTGACATGAAGTTTAGTGGCGTTGTAGCTACCGTTGCTCATGTTTGGGCTCCAAGTCAGGAATTTTCACAAAATTTAAGAAGCACATTCCAACGAACTCACTGAGGGATTAATGCATGATATTGGTGAACGAGGTGAAGGTATTCAATCAAAATGCACCTCAAGGCTTGGTGAGCAAAGATATAAAAGAAGAAAAAATAATTATGCATTTATTAGAGACCAAATATCACAATTGGTTTCAACATGCACAAGCATGACTTTCACTGCTAAGACCATGCATGTTAGTCCGCCAATGTCAGAAGCTGTTAAGATACTCAATAGCACCCCTGAAATTTTTGACAATATGTTGTTGTATATATTCTCAGCGAAACTCCTCGAAGATCCCGTTAAGCGAGAGGCCTTTCTGACAATGGCGCTAGAATGAAGAGTTCATTAGCATCGCTTATTTTATAAATAATAATGATGTCTAAACATTCTGAACTACCTACGACTATTTGTTTTTAATTTACATGTTTCATGGCTTGTGAGACATTGTATGTCTGAACTTTAATTCCGATTTTCTATTTTAATTACCTTTCTACATAGATGCTTATCATATCAGATGACATATCCACGCTCGTAAAGCTTTGAATTATTCCATACTGCATATCTCTTTTTTGTTACTCATATGATTATTTATTTATGTTATCTTTTGATGTAGCAGGTTACTAATTGATGAAAACAATAAAGACTAATGAGCTAGTAGAAATGGCTCACACATATCTGTTATTGCAACGACGACATACTTCATAAATGAATTCTACGAAACATATATATACAAAAATCCATGTATGACCTCATCTCACATTAGAGACAAATAGATTGGAGAACTATTAGGAGGTCATCCTACTAGATTTCACAATGTATTTCGGATGTCAAAACAAATTTTGTTGATCTTTTGCACGAACTTGAAGCTTCACACGGGCATCATGGTTCATCCAAAACAAGCACAAGAGAAGTGTTGACTATAACTTTATATATTCTATCACACAATAAATCAATACGAGTAACATGTGAACGTTTTCAACATTCGTCAGAGACTATTAGTCAGTATTTCTCTGTGGATTTAAATACATTAGTAAGCTTGGCCAAAAATATTATGAGGTCAACTGATCTGAATTTTGAAAGTACTCCATCGGAAATATATAACGATGTTAGATACATGTCATTCTTTAAGGTACACGTCTCATGGCTTTTTTTCTTATTATGGCTTTTTTTTTGTTATGGCTTCTTTCTTGTTATGAGTTTGGCCATAATAATATTTTCTAAGTAAATTAAAGCATTTGACAGAATTGTATTAGAGCACTTGATGAAACACATGTTGATGCGCGTGTTTTAACAGTGAAAAAGTCGCATATATCAGCCGATGTGGATCACCAAAGCAAAATAAATTAGTTTTATGTGACTTCAACATGTGTTTTAATTTCATCATGATGGATGGGACTGCACATAACAGTCGTATATTCGAATATGCCACATGTAGGCGAGAGTGTCATTTTCCAATGCCGCCCTTAGGTTAGTAATTAAGCTAGAGAACATTGTTTAAAGCAATTCATATGAATTAATCAAATTTTTATCACTAGGAAAACATTACCTCGTCGATGCTGGATATCCAATGCAACGTGGATTTCTTAAGCCATTTTCATATACGAAATATCATATCCCCGATTTTGAGAGGAGAAGCCAAGTAGTACGAGGCTGAAGAGAGATGTTCAACAAACGAAAATCTTCATTACTGGTGTTATCGAGAGAAATTTTGAAGTTTGGAAGAAGAAATGATTATTCTACGTGATATGCCAACATATTCATTCCAAAAGAACTAAAGACAGTAGGGGCAACAACGACTTTATATAATTATATACGGCGACATTCATCTCGAGAAGATGTTGATTTTAATGTCGTAAATGATGATCTAACATTTGTACATCCTAAAACAAATGAATATCGAATGGGCCAACCATTTGTTGAGAGTGATTCAGTTCTCAATGATAGTGAGACACAATATGGGGAAGGGACCGAAGAGATGAAGCAAATCAGAGAACATATTGCTAACATTCTAATGAATATGCAGAAGGAATTGAGGATGACTTGTTGAAGCCAATGACTGCACACCACATGTGATACCATATTTACACTTTTTAGTTATCGTCTATGAAAGTGAGACATATTATATATCTCAGTACATTATATAGTTTGCGATGTAGGACTTTTGTGAGAAAGCCAATATGTTTGATGAAGCATAAGATATGAAATTAACTAATTAAATAAACCTTCTATCTTTCTGTTTTCTTCTCTTTTAGGTTTTTTCAACCCCTACTGCTAGTGTTGTTATCCTCATGCTGGTATTGTTTTCTAGTTTTGGAGTTTAGGGTTGGATGGCCCTTCAAGCTTTTGGGATGTGGTTGGTTTTGTAGCCAGTTGCGGTTACTTGTGAGTCGCCACTAACATGTTCCAAAAAAAAAAATTTGTGAGATGTGGTTGGCTGGAATTGCCTCTTTTGTTGGGTGTCTGCTTCTGAGATGTTGGTGGTTGGATCTAGAGTTCTATTGGCTCTTTCTATTTGGCTTATCTATTTTGGTTGATTTGGTGGAGATTGCTTGATGCAGTGGTTTTAAAACCAATTCTATAACTTTTTTTTTTAGTTTGGTGTTGTCCTTTGTGGCTAGATGGCTTTGTTGGTGTAGGTTGCTTGGTGCAATGAGTTTTAAACTAGGGTGTATGTTTTCTTATTGTGGTCTTGATCTCCTTCTGGGTTGAGTTTGCTATCTCTCAAGATGTTGTATGTCGTTTGGTGTTGTCCTTTGTAGCTGGATGACTTTGTTGATGGAGGTTGCTTGGTGCAGTGATTTTTAAACAAGAGTATTCTTTTTTTTTATGTGCTCTTGATCACTTTTTGGGTTGAGTTTGTTGTCTGGGGATGTTGTTTGCCATTTGGTGTTGTCCTTTGTGACTGGATGGCTTTGTTGGTAGAGGTTGCTTGGTGCAGTGATTTTTAAACCAGAGCATATGTTTTTTCTGTGATCTTGATCTCCTTGCGTTGAGGTTGCTTTGGTGCAGTGGTTTTTAAAGCAGGGTGTATGTTTTTTTTATGTGGTCTTGATCTCCTTCTGAGTTAAGGTTCCTGATTTTTGGTTGTTGATGGCTGCTTCTAGAGTTTTGTTGACTATACTTCTTTGGCTTTAAAGTTGTTTTGATTGGTTTGGTGGGGGTTGCTCGGTGGAGTGGTTTTGGTTGGGTGCAATGGTTTGTTGGCCGGTTAACTTGATTGCTTTTCTTTGTCTGCTCTATTAGTTTCCTAATCCTGGGTTGTTGATATCTGCTTATGGAGTTCTGTTGGATATACTTCTTTGGCTTTAAAGCTGTCTTGATTGGTTTGGTGGGGGTTGCTCCGTGGAGTGGTTTTGGTTGGGTGCAGTGATTTGTTAGCCGATTAGCTTGACGGCTTTTTGGGTTTGTCTGCTTTGGTTTCTCGACGGGTTGTTGATGGTCGCCAGCTTCTATTGGCTATATTTATATAGCTTCTCTATTGTTTGAGTGATTGTTTTTTGCTACTAAGGCGAGGTTTGTATGGCTGTGAAGGTTTTAATGTTTCATTTTATCTGTTCTCTTATCGGTATCTTTATATGTGATTGTAACCCTTCTTAATAAAATTTGGATGCTCACATATATTTGCTCCTTAAGATGATACTAAGCTGAGCCTATTCTTTCTTCATTTTTTGTCTTTGATGTTAATCTTTGCTTCTCATTTTTCAGTGCTTATCTTTTATTTAGCATCTTGCAGGTCTTTTACAGATTTTGGGATCTTGCAGATGATTTTAGCTTTCCGCACGTGAGTCTAGTACTGTTGCTGAGTTTAGTCTTTTTTATTTTTTTAATATGTTATTGTATTATTTGGGGGATTTATCACTGTTGGTTTATTATAGCTCTTTGAGCATTAGTTTAGAAATTTTTCCCCTTTAAGGATTTTGTACTTCTTTATAAAGGTAATAAAATTCTTTTCCTTCAGTCAGGAAACAAATCTGTATGTGATTGATATATTTTTGCTAAACTTCTTAATATCTAATGGCATAATACTAAAAGTACTCGCATTTAAATGTATTAATTTTTTGCTATACACATATGTTAACTTGTATATGCTAATACACTTTCTTTGCTTATATCAACATGGCTCAGCAAATATGAACTCAAGGATTTCCAGTGGCTCTAGAGTTATGAACTGCAACTAGTTTACAATATTAGATTACTTCACTGTAGAAGGCAACTATGGACGAAGATTTTACAGATATCCTCGAAATGGAACACTGGATATAAATTCTCTAAAAGACTAGGTCATTTGAATATAAAGCTTGATATTATGTTGGCATTATTAATCGCAAATATTATTTTAATTTTCATATTATTCAGTGTAATGTGATGTGTTAAATTCAAATGTCAAAAACTAGACTTATGACTATGTATGAACTTTCAAAAATTTATTTTTCTTTGATGCTATGTTATGCATATATATGATCAGAAGAGTAGTTCTACAACTTTTTCTGAAAATAGCGGCAGCACAGCACCTGCACAGCTCAATCTTCTAAACAATTAAACTGCTTCATCAGAATCATCTTTCTAAGAATACATTTCCCGACAGCAACTTCACAGTCGCTTCTTCATACATCTGCAGCTGTGTCAAACAAACCCTTAGTATAACAACAAGGCAAAATTTTTTTACTTCATTAGCATCATTTATATAATTATTGTAATAGAGCATCACTCCTTTTAAATATTATGTTACATATGTTTGAATAATACTAAATACCAAAATAGTCTCCCGACTATTAACATGTGGCTATTTTAGTCTCAAAGTATCACATTTTCTTAATTTAGTCCCGCGACTATACAAAATTGATCCAAAATGATCCCAAATATAAAAACTATCACAATTTAGTCCCATGATTATACAAAATTGATCTCAATTTAATTCTTGAGGGAACATTTTAGATGTTTTTTTATAATTAAGGGATTAAATTTGAAAATATGATACTTCATAACTAATTCATGATAAAAGAATAATCAGAAGACAATTTTGGAATTTAACCTTGATCGTGCAATGAGAAGAATGCAATAACAATGAAGGTAAAGACAGATAGTATTGATCTAGAAATTATTCAATTTGATAAGAAGTTTTGAATGGTGATTTGCCATTAAGTTAATTATCATAATGTCATTAGTCCCAATGTTCAATTAAAAGTTCAATTAGACATTTGAAAAAAACAATTTTGGAGAAGAACGGGTAGACTATAGCAAAGTGTTTTCTATATGTATAAAGTGATTTGCAAAAGCTATATTTGACAATGGGTTTGTAGAGGTAGACAAGTTTTAAAAGAATTTATAATGTTTATGAAAAATACAGTAGAAATGTGATGAAAAAGTTACAATTGAATGAGTCAAAATATGAGAATATAGTTCTGAACAAATACTTTAGAAATGTGAAAAGAATTCTTAGTTAATGTCCAAAGTGGAGCTACTAAATCCCAAAGATGCAAGTAAATATTTTTAGAAAGATTGAAAAATGATTTTTAAATAAATTTTAACCACATTAAATAAAGTAATAATATAAATTTAGATGCAAAAAATGTGATTGAAAAAACAATTTCTGCAGAATAAAATGGTGAAAATTAGGCTAGATTTAATACAACTATGATGAGGTTGATCTACTGATGTGGTGTATGAAATAAAAACATAATATTCTCATTAAAAATTTTAGGCTGCTTTATACGTTAGTCCATATACTAATGAAGTCATAAAGACGGTGCTTATGCAAAATGGGGATTTCTAAACATATTTCCCATATAACAACAACAATTTATACTAGGTGTTTACATGAATCTGATGTGTCCTATTATGTGTCAAATAAAAGTATAGATCATTTTATACATCTTAACCAAGTCTTTAGGTCTTCTATTCTTAACATAAGACAAATCTAGATCTACTCTCCAAGGGTCATAGACACGCTTATAAACCATCTATTTCCCTAATCTTATCTACCAAGCTAAACTTTTTAACATACTTTTTTTTTTTTTTTTTTGAAAGGTTAAGGGAAAAAAAAGTTGGAGTAAGCAAATCCTTAAAATTAGAGGAGTGCTTAATCCTATAAGAGAACTTTTTGGAACTTTAAAATTTATCTAAACTAGAAGTTAGTTAAAAAGGTTAGTCTCATTAAAAAATTACCGTAAAAATATAAGAAGTCTAGAAATAGATTATACAAAGTGTTGATAGAGAATGAAAATATTATTTAAAAAATGCTACAAGAACAAAATTTATAAGCAAAAATTTCAGAAAGAGTATTTCACACCACCAAAACTATAGCTCTTGATTATTTGTATTGGAATATGGGTAAAGCTAAAATAACTTCATGATAAAGTGAAAAAGAGAATATGCTTTTAAAAAAATTATAAAAGCAAATCCTACAAAGACATGCAATTTAAGGGTATTAACCAAAATTATATAATTATAGCATAAACTTAATAGCAAAATTATATAATTATATAATTATAAAGAGCAAAAAGCAGGTATAATCATAGCAAGAGAAAATATATAGAGTTTGAATATGTAGATATAATAATGGTAAAGATAATGGATTTTAATTAAAGATTCAACAATCAAATAAAATATAAGAATTTATAAAATGAGAGTTAAAAAATAAATTGTTTTAGAATAAGCAAGAACAACAACAACAACAACAAGCCTTTATCCCACTATGTGGGGTTGACTGCATGAATCCTTCTTCTCCATTGTGTCCTATTATGTGTCAAATTCTCATTTAATTCAAGTAGACTAAGGTCATTTTTTATACATCTTAACCAAATCTTTTTAGGTCTACCTCTATCTTTCTTAACATAAGGTAAATCTAATGCATCTACTCTCTCAACTAGGTCATCTGGACGGTGACGCTTTACGCGCCAAATCATCGAGACTCTCAGATCTTATCGCCAATCTTTCCCAACGCTTTTCCAACATACTCATTTAGCATTTTATCTCTAGTAAAGACTCATCCACCGAGCATCCTCATCTCTACAACACTTAACTTCTTATGTTTCTCTTTTATTGGCCAACATTCTACACCATAAATCATTGTAGGTCTTACCACCATCTTATAAAATTTTCCTTAAGTTTAAGCGGTAAAATTATAATTATTATGAAGATTGATTCAAAAAAGAGTTAAATTTACTTTGAAGAGAATAAATAAAGATAAATATTTAAGCCTAAAAAATCTTAGAAAATGTATTTACAACAATGTGGAGAGCTATGGGAGATACTAGCACTAGTGTTGTTAACAAAACTTGTTGTTTGTGAACAACTAAAATACAATTACCTGAGTAACTCATATTTGATGTATTCATTAAATAAAAGAGTCAACCACTAACAATCATTTATGCTCAATTCATTAATTAGGCAAACACAAACAGACCTGTTAGATAGTGTCCAACTTGTTTTGCTCGAAATAATTAAATAATTAATATTAGTTATTATTTTTTATATTTTTATTAAAGTTTTCTCATACACAGAGGACCGAAGGTGCATATTGGCCATTTGGGAGTTAGCAGAATAAAATCCATTGGACTAAACCAAATTGTTCAGGAGGCAAAGCTCTTAAGTTGGAAGCCATAATATCATTATGACTTAAATCAAATTTTTACCCTAGCCATATAATCCTAACTCTTGTCCATTGTTTTACTTTTTGCAGCTTGAGGGTTCTATCTGTCTCTTGGGCTTACATACTTCTCGATCTCACTGTTCTCGCCCAGGAAAAGAAAATGTCTTAATACCCAATTGCCAATTTAAAATTTGCAACCATTAAAAATAAAATAGTTTAAAAAGGTGATTTTGGAATTTACAACACGGCAAAGGATACACTAACAAGATCAATAGATATAATTAATAAAAAAAATAGTGAAGTAAAAGGTGTAGATCTAACATGACTATTTTTTTAAAGGATAGGCATTAGATAGATTGGTCTTATAAAGCATTCAACATGAATAACCAAACAATAAGCTTTAATAAAAGTTGACCCCAAATAATTTAGAGAAGAGTAATAATGATAATAATAATGATGATCCTCTTATAAGCCTTGGAAGAGAAACAGTAATTAAAATAATGTATATTCAACAAGATCAAATGGCAAGCATAGACACCAACCAAAATGCAAAGGCAGTAAGTGATAGCTAGACCAACACATGAACATACATGCAAATAAAGCATACATGAATTGAGTGTCCGATATTTTACGAAAACAGCTGAAACCCAGATGCTCAATAATATTGAAGATATTTGCATAGCACCTTTGAAGAAGTATTTTGAGGCCTAGGACATAGATTTATCATCTTATGCAAAATAATGACTCACTGTGATCAATGACGAAGGCGTCTCAAGAAATCACGGCACAATAAATACAAACCAAATCATAACACAACAATGATAATACAGAATTGTTGACTTCAGTGGCACTGTACCGTATGCAAACCTGTTTTACCACATTTACTTTGTCCGAGACTCAGAGTGATGCTCCTTTCAATGCAGATAACTAATGTCAATTGCTCAACTATGATGATAATGTTGGTTGTTTCATCTACTAAGTTGTATACTAAAAACTTAAAATCAATTGCAAATGGTAGAAGAATAACATTGCCGAAAGGCATATGAGACGCTATGCATAAAATTCAAAGCTTTAGCACCCAATTAACTATATTCATCTAAAACAATTGAAATCAATATGAATATACAAGAATGAGAATACAGCACGACAGGGACAAAGAAACTCAATAATGTTTCGTTCCATTATTATTCTTTCTCATAACAACCAAAGTCATCGGAGATCCATCCAGGGTAAAATTCCTAACCTCGACAATGCTGGACGTTTTGAAGAGCTTCTCAACGTCCTCCACGCCTTCCTTGGCATGCCACCCATCAACTGCCAGGGCCGTCACGCCGCCGCACCGCACTGTTCGTTCGATCTCCTCCACAAACCGCCCGGGAAACAGGGCAGCTCCGAAACCGGTGCTGAAGCCGAGATCGAAAACTCCGTCAAAAAATGGGAGGTTGTGTGGGTCAGCACGCTTGACGAGCGGCGGGAAGTCGATGACCTCCACCCCAGTAACGTCAACAACGCCGGAATCTTGGAGCGCGAAGACCTCGTGGCCAGCGCCGGCGGAAACGCAAAGGACGTGTGATGAGTTGGAGAGGAGACCGAGAGAGCGGAGGGAGAGGAACACGGAGGAGAAGCATTGGACACGGCGTTGAAAGGCACGGGTGGAGCGGAGCTTATTGAAGCGCTTTTCTGGGGGTATAATGTCGCGGGAGGCAGCTTCGCAGGAAGAGCTGGGAAAGGGTGAAAGGGTTAGGGTTAGGGATTGCGAATGGTTTCGGCGGTGGAGGTGCGAGGGAGTGCAGTAGAAGGAGGAGCGCGAGATGAGGTGGAATAGAGAGAGAGTAGCGATGGCAGCGAAGCAGAGGGAGATGCGATTCAGGAGTCGCTCAACGTAATTCTCCATCCCCAGCGAGCGCCGGCGGCGACGATTACACAGGAAGGGGAATAGTGATTGTTCTACCTTTAGCCAGATTCAGTTTTGAATCTTCTTTTTATTACTACAGTAGAACATGTCTAAATTGATATTGGCTAAATCAATAATCTCTAATAATTAATACTAATGGCCCAATCTTAGCTTAGGCCTCATACATTTATTAATAAAACTCTCAAAGTCAATAATTAATACTCGCCCAAAAAATTTTTATATTGATAACTACTAAAAATACTACATATTTGTTACAAAAAATTTGACATTTTCTATTTTAAACTTTCAAATACCGAAAATTGGCTTCTGATAAAGTTTCTCATCTGTCTTTGTCTTGATCTTCTGGGCGACAAGAATGTCTCGTCAACGACATCTTATCGAGATCAAACTGTTTCAAAGGGCCAAGACACCGCAAAGCTAAGCCTTCACAACAGAGGTTCATCTGCCAACTGTTTCATCTTCTGCACTGATTCGGAGAGGTCCCACGATCTCGCTGAATAGGCCATCTCCAACTCCGACGGGAACGATATGTATCCATCGGGTTCCGGTGAATGCTCAAACTATGCCTCTGATCTGACATCAGGATCAACGAGTGCATCCTCATCGATTGGAGCAACGTCGACTGCGGCGAATCCCGAATGCAATGGCAGCTCGATTGTCTCGCTTGACATCGGTCCGGCGAATGCCGGATGGTTTGCGAACATCGATCTTTTCGTGTCTACAACATTGTCCGCGCGCCAATCGGCTGAACCCGCGCGAGTAGCCGAAGTTCCGGATAATTCTAGATCACACCCGGATATTGACGCGTGGTGCGAAGGTAAAAAATAGTCGTGTTGGAGTGTAACAACGAAGAAGTTGCATTAGGGAGGATTAACGCATGTCCATGATCAAAAGTACATGACGCCCGCCATTCGTGCATCAAACCATTTAGAAGATGATATCGCCATCCACGCCGGCGTTGTTTGTACATCCAAAGCTATTTTGACATTTTAAAACAACGAGGATTATACTTATCGATAACGAAGAAGCTTCGAACCGTCAGCTGCAACACACGGCCAGGTGAGCCGCTCTTTGTCTGCTGCCCTTCCACCGCTTTGAGGGGAATGAATTGTTGCGGAAATTGTGTTACGGATATAGACATTTTTTTAGGAAAGTGAATGCCTCATTCCTCACTTACCTGCATACGGTAAACAATCCAGTTTCATGTTGTAGATGTGCAGCTCAAACCTGCAATGTCAAACGGATCTGCGGCAGGTTCAATCACGTCCATGTTGACAGATCCAGACTCTCCAAAATGGCGGTAGGACTTGATGCCATGGCGATTCTTGAATGCTTCCAGCCAGCCGTTTGAGAATTCAAAGGCATCGTGGGCTGAGTACAGCTGATCGAGGAAGAAGATGCCCTTCTCTTTGATGAGGTCAACCGACATGTTAACCTTATCCTGGTAGGTGAACCACGACGGCCGTCCATTAAAAACTTGGCTCCGTTGTTGCTTGATCGCTTCGGTCTTCCTTCCAAGGATGTCTGCTAAGCATTTTAGATTGGGGAAATCGTCTCGAATAGACACCACGTCCCTTTAACCACATGATGAGATTAGTGAGGGAAGATTCTTTTTTTGTGCTCACGAGTCGCGGACCTCGTTGATCATGTTTGTCTTCTTGAAGCCATTATGGTGGTGAGTGTTTGAATCGGGTGAAGTGTTTGGTTTGTGGTGTGCTCGGATGGGGTTTGGGTTGAAGGATGTTGTCGAGATTTGAGTGTCACGGAGAAACTTTTCCTATCGGCCTTAGCCCTTCCTTAATGCTAAGTCACCTAACCTCAATTTGGACTAGAATGCTCAAAACTCTGACAAGAGAGGTTGGAAGTAAAAAGTATTTCACTATGCAAGAGAGCTTTACAATACAAGATTGCTGGGAATCTTGGATCCCTTTGCTTGGTTATTATTGCTTCCTTGCTTAGTTCCAAATGAGGGTGAGATCCCCATTTATATCCTCCATCCCAGGAATAATCCCAGAAAAGAATGTTACAGAATACAATATATGCATGGTTCTAGATCATTCCACACCACTCCTACCATATAAAAGTTTTGAGTATTCCACACTATCTAGAGTTCTCTTGAAGCCTTCCTCCTCCAGACCTTAAATATGTAACCTTACGAGTCCTCAAGGTTTTCCCATTTTTCTATAATTCTCAAGCTTCCTCCTCCGTATGACTAAGAGAGCATGACCGATCTCCCTTTATTTAGCTCTGAATGCGCTAGAATTGTAGAATATCCGCACCTCCCGGCTGAAAAAATCAATTAATTAAATGTCACACTCTTTATTAATATCTTGCCTAAGTTAATACAATGCCCCTGGTCCCGGGAGTATCAATTTAGACAGGTTCTACTGTATTTCAAGTCAAATAATTTTAGGGATGATTAGAGGGTTTGTTCATGAATGTTCAAAATTCTCAAGGAGATAGAGAATTAAGGCCGTCAATTTACCTAAAAAATTAATGTGGCTTGAAAATTGAATTAAAATTTAGATAAAATTTAGATCAAATTGATTGTATCGAGTCAAGTTATCAGTCAAAAATTAGGATCAAACTTTTTTTTTGAGCTGATCTCAAGTCAGACATAGATCTGATCAAACTAGCTTGAGATCGGATTTAATTTATTTATTATTAAAAATATTTAAATTTATATATAATATTTCTAAATTTAGAACAATAAAAATTATTCCTAAAATTAAGTGTATAGAGTTATAAATATTATTTCTTTGAAAATCATTTTTTTTACATTTAATTCAAAATTTCTAATTTTTTAATAATCTTTTTTATTAAATTCAAACTACTCGATCAAAATGAGTCAACTCCATTCGAATTTGAGCTAAAAAAATATGAAAATGTCCAATTCAAGCCAGCATGAAATCAAAACGAGCCAACCCGAAATCGATTAGAAAAGGAGCCAAGCTAGCTCGAAAATATGAGTTAACCATGAGCCACTCGAAAATATTTCGAGTCGATTTCAAGCCAGCCTCGAATTAGCTTGAAATCGGCTAGTTAAAAGCTCTAGTCTCTAAGAGAATAGGACTTAAAAATTGATTATCTATATCAATTTTCATGAGTCCTCAGGTAGAGCTATATTGTCTGAATTTTCATTATATATTGATATACATATATTATGTACATTTTTTTTTTAATTTAAAGAGTATTTTAAATATTTTTAACACTACATAAATATAAATCTATATATTTACATAAAAAAAAATTCATTAACTTTATAAAATAAAATACATTTTTTTCATGCATAAAAAATATTATTTTTATAAATATAAAATTTTAGGTGTAAGATAAATATATGCATAAAAATTATATGCTATATATATAAATTTTTTTTAAAAAAATATCGTTGAGGTATTGCATATCTAAATTCAACACTCCTTAATTTAAAGGCTTTTTTGTATTACTTGATATGCACTTAAAATACTACTAGTCGAAGCACTAATCTTGATGTCAAAAATAAGTTGATCTTAAGTTGAAATTAGCAGAGATCAAGCACTTAAAATATCATTGAAAACTTTGGGATATCAGTTAAATCCCTAAATAACTATTAAACATGGAGTGTTTATAGTCAAATCGAGCGTCTTAACGGGCCGGATCTAACAAGCCCAAGATCTCATAATTCTGACTTCATTTGAGCATTCAAATACTTAAAATACATCAAATGATCAAAAGAATTATTTTGAGCCGTCTGATGGAGTGGAGTGGTTCGGATTTTGCATATATTTACAGAAATATCACTCCTCTAATATATAAATATCACCTCATTCTTCACATGAAGAAAGCTCAAGCAAAAGAGAGGAGAGAGCTCTAAAGCTTGAAAATCCCCAAAACATAATCGGTTACACTTGATTTGCCGCCGACCACCCCTTGTTGAACCATCGCCGCCGGCCACAACCGCCATCGTTGATCTCATCGCTATCAACTCCTCACATCATCGGACTTAATGGCTACCCGCCACTTCATCGCCACCGCGCCACCATATCGCCGGCCATCATTTCTTCATCACACCATTCGCCTAATCATCTACTCACTATAACTATTATAAATCAACGCGACTATATATGTTGTTTTTGATTCTCATTTTGCCATTCTTATATGATTTTGTAATCTGTTATCGGAAACTTTTGTACTCAAAGATACATAGTGGAAGATTTTACTCAGCTCATGATTTTTTTTCTATTTCGAGATTTTTTCACGTAAAAAAGTGCAGTTTTCTTATTAATTCCTCAAATATCTGCTATTCGAATAAAAGTTTGCAAATTTTATTCTACTGCAACTTGTTTTCTAGCACGCAATATTACTTTTATTTTTTATTTTGTATATTTATAATTAGATGCAAAATAAAATATATTTTGAATCTTTAAAATATGCTTATTTTATTTATGCAATGACATAAGTGACATCATGATTACCAATTTTTAGTGTTAGCGAACTATTAGTGGAGGTCACAACGATGGTGATAATTGTAGCCGCCGCTTTTCATTATAGAATAGTTAAATGTGATAATTTTTTTTAAAAATGCCCAAAATAAAATTTTTTAACTATTTTTAATATTTTTAAAATAATTAAATTTATTTAAAATAATTAAAAATAAAATACTTAATAAATAAAATAAACAAAGAAAAATTTTACTTTATATGCCTTATAATAATTATAATTAGTCAAAATATGTTCACTTGTTTAAAGATCTTAACTTTACAATGATCATTTTTTTAAAATTAATAATGTTATATTTTTATTATTTCAGTTTAAATACATCATTTTTACTCTAAACTCTAACCCATAGTAGGATTAGACGTCAAATATGTTTTAATCTTATTCAAACTTTTGAGCAAGCAATGTGAGATTCAAATATGGTTGGAATAAGATTATAGCATTGTTCAAATAAAGTTAGAATATGATTTGAAAAAGTGTTGAACAAAATTGAGAAAAATTAGAACAATTTTTTAATATGATTGAAATAAGGTATGAGCAATATTCAAATCAAGGTATGATTTTAGAAAAGTTTAAACCTTGGTTGAGTAATGTTGAAAAAAGTTTAAGCATAATTTGAACATGATTCAATCATAATTTAAACTATTCCATCGTGCCCACATTATCTTTTATGAAATTAACTCATTCAAAATTTTTTTTTTATCTTTGAAACATTGTTGCATTAGCGAGAGGAAAATTTTTTTTACTAAGCCACTGTTTGGTTACTTGAAAAAGGAATATAGTATAAAAGGAATGAAGTTATTTGATTATTTTAAACTTGTTTGGTTGAAAACTCTCTAAATACATGAGTTTTTTTTTTTTGATAAAATAAATATAATATAAAGTATTCTTGAAGTTGTGAGCGGTGTCGTAATGATAATGGTGAGGGTGCGTCGTGGCGTATAATACTTTTATCACAAGATATTTGGAATTTGAATGAATTTTAAATACACAAAAAATGACTTTGTAATGTATTCTAAATACATTATATTATCTTAGAAATTCTATTTTGCACTATGCCTAACACAAAAAAGTTAAAACATCTGCATTTACTTAACTTTACATCCAAAATTCAGGCAAGCAAATAGCCCCCTTAAGCAAAACATATATATTTTCTAATAAAGTGGAATAAACTAAATGATTTGTGAGAACTCATTATCTGCATATATAGACCATATCAATATATCACTACTATTGATATTTCTTTCACTCTAGTGCAAGCCTTCTTGGCAACAATGAGTTTCCTTTGCAAGTGCTTCCCTAAACTACACAATATCTCTAGTTTATTTAACAATATGTAGAAATTTTCTTATCAAAATCTCCTTAGAAAGTGGTGGAAGGCTAGCATAAATGAGATTCCCAAACCTATTATAAAATAGGTCTTTTAAAATTCTAATAAGAAAATATGTAATATATATACATATATATATATATATATATATATATATATATATATATATATATATGATGAGTGTACTATATTGCATTTTTCATGGAGATTATTGAGTGTATTCAATAAAATATAAATTTTATCTAATTGAATAGAAAAATCTTTTATAAATTATACTTCATCATACACAAATACAAAGGAAGTCTTTGTGCAGATTTATTTCACAAATTACAACTATAAGTCTATAGGTAGATACCTAAAAAAAATTTAAATTATTTTAGAAACCTCTTTGTTTGTACTCATTTTGTTTTGTAAATGATATGTTTTGAGTTATTTTGCTATGACATGAATATGATATTGCCCCTCATCAATTGTGCGTAAGTCCTTGATTGCACTCTATTATATCATATTATAATATGTTATGCTTTGAATGTAGAATTACAGGTTATTGTGACTATTTTAAAGTAAATCTTGTCGAAATTATGTTCAAACTCTATTCCAATTATTTTTTAAAATTTTTTGAATTATATCCGATCCATATTTGAATGATATTTAATCATGTTGAATTAAGTTCATACAAGGTGTGAACCAAGTTCTAACCACGGTTTGAGCATAAACCAATCTGAACTAAATTTATTCACAAAGGACTTCAAATAAGTAATTTGTATTTAAAAGATGCGTTTTAGACCCTAAACCCCATATTTATTTAAAAATATAAGTAGCAACATATTTTGTCAATTTTAGTCATCATGAGGAATGTAAAGTCAAAAAATTTTAAATTAATATATTTTAAAATAAAATAATAATAAAAAAAGTAATCTCGAGCATGCCTTGTAGCATTTTTGGAGCTGTCTCTCCTCATAGGTATCATATATTTGAAGTTTTACATATCTTTGTGATAAATTTGTAATTAAACTCATCCAAAATTCAATAAAAAAAATTTAATTTCTCATTCTTTAATCATTTCATTTTGGTGTACCATCCATGGCTTGTGGTTCAAGCAAAATAAAGCTGTTTTCTTGGCGTCGGACCACATTTGATAATTAGTGGCCCATTTTTATGTGTTGCCCCCAACAATGAGTTCGTTATTAGCTTATGGTGCTCTTCATCAATTATATGGATTTTTTTTTTTTTTTTTTTGGGAAGCTTGATTTATATTAATTATTAAAGCTTATAAAATGTTTAAAATATTTTATTCATTTCAAACAAATAAAGGAGAAAGGCCAGTACAGAGCCAAGGAAATAAGGGCTGCATAAAAAAACACCAGAGCGGCTTAGTATGTCTCTTCTGTCTTTTCTTTTACTTGGAATAGGAGCTCTATGGTTGCCTCTCTCTCTCTCTCTCTCTCTCTCTCTCTCTCTCTCTCTCTCTATATATATATATATATGATATTAGTGAAATTCAATCATAGAATCTTGATAATAATTTTAAAGATACTACAAACTATAATTACTTTAGGAAGATTTACATACATACCACACAATTTTTATGCATTTACATACATAACACATAAAGTTAGATATTTAATTATCTAACATTTTTTATGCTTAAAAAGGTACATCTCACTTTTAAAAAATGAGTGATGAAGATATTTTTGATGTGACATTGAATATTAGAGTATTATTTATGTAAAAATTGATGTTTAGGTATTAGAAATATAAATACATAAGAATTGTATGATATGCATGTAAATCCTCCCATCAATTTATTATGTGTAGGTTAAGATACCTACAATGTATAATTAAAGTGTTTATATTGACTAAAATATTTATACTATTTCTATAATTAATTTTTTTAAAAAATAATTTTTTAGTTGAATCAAGTGAAATTTGCTAGAGATGTATTTTTTGAAAAAAAAAAAAAATCATCTATATTAGAAAGATAAACCACTAAATGCATAATCTTAGATGTCATTTTCTAGCTTTAAAGATAGAAATTTTATTTGGTTTGAATTATACACTGTCTCTTAGCTCGGTACATGGTAGGAACCTCCGGACGCTCGATTCCTCTCCAAGCGCTTCCTTCGGGGATATCAAGAGTCTGCTACACGTGGATTTAATGCGATCAGCGGATTAGTCAATGACATCCCCACCCATAAGATGAGAGATGTTGGATGAATACCCTTCAAATGAAAAAAAAAATAATAATAATACACAGATCTATATTAATATTTCGTGCGTACGTGCATGCTTTTTATCTGCACACCATCTATATGGCTCCTTATCTTAAAGACTCCTCGATCATATTACATATTCTTTGAAGACTCTTCGTTCTTTTCTTCTATCTATATAGCTCGACTCACCTTCGTGTTTTAGAGCAAATTCAAATAGAAACTTTTTTAAATTAAGCTCATTTCCTTCGCATATTTGCAAAAATAACCTTGAATGAAGTGAATAATATTTAAACTTTCATATGATCCTGGAGGCAAAGAAGATATCAAGATTATGCTACAGTCAACTGATCAGTTTTTGGATAATTTTATGTAAGTAAATGTCTTGTTAAAATAATGTTGAATAACCTCTACTGCTATCTTAAAATATTATACAAAAGATAATATGGAGTCAAGTGGCTCCCCATAGACATATTATTTTAATCTTGAATCGTACTTATCTTCATCACCGTTTAGAGCAGAGACAAAAGCTATGTGGCTCCTTTAAGAACCTATGATTGGAGTTTTGGTGCACTTGCATTATTTTAAAGGGCAGTCCTTGTAAGCAAATAGTAGGCTTGCCAGTATCCTATGACCAATCTACAAGATTCTTTATGACATAGTTTGATTTTGTTAATATTTTACTATTCTTTTACTAAAATAAAGTTTATAAAAATAAACAAATTTGCTTAATATTATATAATGGATCAACTTCATGTATTTTAACATCATTTTATATATTATCAACAATATGATAAGGGATAGTTTTCATTAGTTTATCATAATTTTTTTAGTTTATCATAATTTTTTTTTGTTTTTTTTGGAGGGTGAGCGCGTGAGAGTAAATAACGCACACACGCATGCGCTCGAACGCAGGTCACGACATTAGGAACGAGGCTTCCAACCAACGGACACCGCTGTGTAGCAGTTTATCATGATTTCATTTAATCTTGTTGATTCTCATATATTTTGAATGTCCAATAACTTATTTTACAGGCAATTGCATAATTTTTTTTCCAAACTCTCATACTTCTATACTAATTTTTTTTCTATTATGATAAATATAATAGATTTTTATTATGATTTTCTTTATTTTCAGAGTAGAATATAAGCTATAATAAATTTTATATTCAAGATAAGAAGACAAAAAATTTGAAAATATCAAAAAATATAGTTGTGGTGAAGATAATCTAGTGTTGTATTTGTCTTCGAATAGCTATGATTTTTGGAAACTTGTTAGGCCATAGGATGGTAATGTTATAGATGCATAAGCTTGGATTCTGAGTTTTTCAAAGCATCAAATTCTCTCTTCTATCAATCTTTAGTGAGCTATTTTTTAATTGATCTTTTTTCTAGCAAAAAATTGGTATTTTGTGTTTTCTCACACCTTACACATTGTGGGAATTAAAGAGTGTTGCTACTAATAATCAATAGTGAATATAGTTTTTTGCCTTTTAATGATTGGAGGGGGTTGTTCACTTTGTTTGGTGTAGGAAAGGATATCAAAAATTTTCTTTGTTGATTGAAGGAAAAAAACGCTCAAGCAAGGCCTTTTGGCCATATATTTTAAGAGATATGTGTTTCACATGTGGATATAAAAGATTAGTTTCAAACTAATATAAAAGGTCTTTTTGACTCTCTTTTTTTTAACTTTACAATTCATGCTTTAAATTATTTTATGTATTATTATGATTGAGTATATTATTTATGATATTATATCTGCATGAGATAACCTTACTTCTAAAGTTGATCTAATGTATCATGTTTGTTATATCCCATTTTGATTATTGCAATCTCTTGTTAGTGTGCATTGGTTATTATTATTATTATTATTATTACTATTATATATTTGAGTTGAGAATCTTATTTAGTTGACAATTTTTTTTTTATTTTGTTTGTATAGACCACAAATCACTTCAATACTTCTAATTAGGAATCACATACTTGAAGCTAATAACATATTGTCAGTAATTTAATTTGAGCTTCTTATATAAGAAAGGAGTCTAGAATAAAATGATTATTACATTTTTATGACTTTCACTCACTCTACTAATGTAAAGCAAATGTAACTTTTGTATTACGAGAAGTACACTAACATGCATATGAAGATTTTCAAGAGATTTTGCAGATATATTAATAGAATTAACTCTGCATTCTTAAATATGGTAATTAGGTGAAGTGGAGTGGAGAAACTTACATATCAAAGATGACTGGATATCTTTTAGTAACAAAAATACCTTAGAATTTGAATAATAATAATATATTATTTGAGAGTACATCTTAATGCACCTAAAAGCCTTTGAACATGAAGTAAGAATTATTTATACCTCCATTTGTGTTAGCTAGACTATAAAAGAGTATCTCCATGGACTTCCTAGAAGAATTTCTTAGGTGCATTTTGATTTATTGAGCTCAATCATCACAAACATATACTATTTATCTAATATCCCTTAAAAATCATCGTGGACTATAATAGATATTGTTATAAAGAGGAGGACAATCTTTTATCCATAAATTGATTCCTAGAGTAAGGTCATAAATAAGATTAGTATACACTTACTAAGAAGATGTTTTGACTAGGAGTTATTGATAGAGTAAATAACCACCCCAATCAAACAAGATGAAGATTTAAGGAAAGCCCATAAATTTCATGAAAGAATAAAAAAAAATCTACTCAAAAGTATAACATAATTTGCAAAGTCACAACAATGTTATAACTATCAATATGATTGATATTGAGCAAATAAGTAGTTTGAAGAATGAGATCCTATATGACATATTAATTAATAAGGATATATTGAAGGTATAATCTTAAAAATCACTTATTAGTCTAAGGCAATATTAAACTTACGCATATATTCAACATTAATTATTGTGCTCTTTATAAGTTATTTAACTTTCATCATGTCTTTTTATAAAGGGTCTATTGAGCACGTTCCTAAGTGCTCTTGTTAGAAAAACCACTTCAAAGCTATTTAAGGGCATTTATCTCTTGTGATTGGAAATGATTAATCTTGTAAATTAGAGAACTTTAAAAGGAACATCTTCTACTAATGCATTTTACGTCTCCCAAAAAGAGCATTATCAAAGGAAATTTAATCAATGATATAAAATTTTATTTCAATCTTTAGATCGACAAATTATAATGGTAGTTTGATCAAGCTAGGTGCTTTTTGTCCCTAGTTATTGAATTTTCTAAGCATGAGTTTATTTAAACTTTGTGTACTCATATCAAATAATATATAAAATAGTATCCTAAAAATCATAATATTTACCAAAGCCCCATGACCTATTGTTGACCTCACTTTTGGAGTGAGCTCTCAACTTCTCCATCTTTGACATAGGACTCCTCTAGACACTAAGAGTTCCTTAGTCTTGAGATACTTATAGTGATTAGGTGAACACTTAACCTAACCCTAGAGACTTAGAAAGGTTTATGATAAGATTAGGCTATGCATTAGGGATCTAAGGCAACCACTTACCCTATAGCTCAAATCTAGCCCATGTACACTCTTTCAAACCAATCCAAATCAAATCTCAAATCAATTCCAACTCAATTGATTTTTCTCAAATCTCAAATCAATCCTAACTCAATTGAGTTTCTCAAATCCAAAATCAACTTCAAATTCAATTCCAATCCTAAATGATTCAAATCCAAAATCAATTCCAAATCCAACTCCAATTCCAGATGATTGAAATCCATAATCAATTTCAAATCCAAAACCTTCCTAAGCCTTACGAATCACATCCATTAGCTTAGCCAAACCCTTCAAATCAACCCAAAGCCAAGTGATTTCTTTATAAATCACTTACTCAAATCATCCAAATCAAATGAATATAAATCAAACTAAATCAAAACCCCTTTTTCAAACTTTTTGACCTACCTTAGCCAAATTCACAATCAAATCACTCCTAATTCACATAATTCTCTAATGGATCATTTATATTCTCATTTATGTTCACAAATATAGATGAAATATAAATTCAAATGGCCAAAATCAAATATAGAGGGTCGTTTGGTTGGTTGATATAATGCTCTATAATTAAAACCTCTCTTGATTGCTGTCCAAACCTAGTAATGAAATATACAATTGTTTTTAGTTTCTACATTTTGATTTATTTAGCCTATGATTTTTTTACTATTTTATTAGAGATTATAATGTAAAAGATGCATAAGCTTGGATTCTGAGTTTTTCAAGGCATCAAATTCTCTCTTCTATCAATCTTTAGTGAGCTATTTTTTAATTGATCTTTTTTCTAGCAAAAAATTGGTATTTTGAGTTTTCTCACACCTTACACATTGTGGGAACTAAAGAGTGTTGCTACTAATAATCAATAGTGAATATAGTTTTATCCTTTTAGTGATTGGAGGGGGTTGTTCACTTTGTTTGGTGTAGGAAAGGATATCAATATTTTTTTTGTTGATTGAAGGAAAAAAATGCTCAAGCAAGGCCATTTGGCCATATATTTTAAGAGAGATGTGTTTCACATGTGGATATAAAAGATTAGTTTCAAACTAATATAAAAGTTCTTTTTTTGACTTTTTTTTTTAACTTTACAATTCACGCTTTAAATTATTTTATGTATTATTATGATTGAGTATATTATTTATGATATTATATCTGCATGAGATAACTTTACTTCTAAAGTTGATCTAGTGTATCATGTTTTTTATATCCCATTTTTATTATTGCAATCTCTTGTTAGTGTGCATTGGTTATTATTATATATATATATATATATATATATATATATATATATATATATATATATATATATATATATATATATATATATATATATATATATATATATATATATATATATATATTTGAGTTGAGGATTAAGGTATTTCATAACACTTGATGATGTTATGCAATTCATCAGGTATCGAAGCATTGAAATCTTATTTAGTTGAGAAATTATTATTTTTTGTTTATATAGACCACAAATCACTTCAATACTTCTAAATAGGAAGCACATACTTGATGCTAATGACATATTGCTAGTAATTTAATTTGATCTTCTTATATAAGAAATGAGTCTATAATAAAATGATTATTGCATTTTTATGACTTTCACTCACTCTACTAATGTAAAGCATATGTAACTTTTGTATTGCGAGAAGTACACTAACATGCATATGAAGATTTTTAAGAGATTTTGCAGAGAGAATAATAGAATTAACTCTGCATTCTTAAAGATGATAATTAGGTGAAGTGGAGTGGAGAAGCTTACATATCAAAGATGGCTGGATATCTTTTAGAAACAAAAATACCTTAGAATTTGAATATTAATATATTGGTTGAGAGTACATCTTAATGCACCTAAAAGCCTTTGAACATGAAGTGAGAAGTATTTACACCTCCATTTGTGTTAGCTAGACTATAAAGGAGTATCTCCATGGACTTCCTAGAAGAATTTCTTAGGTGCATTTTGATTTATTGAGCTCAATCATCACAAACATATACTATTTCTCTAATATCTCTTAAAAATCATCGAGGACTATAATAGATATTTTTATAAAGAGAGGACAATCTTTTATAAATTGAAATCTCTTTGAAGCATTTGAGATGTTTGCATCAAATTCGACTATGAGTTATTGGTAGAGTAAATAACAACCCCAATAAAACAAGATGAAGATTTATGGAAAGCCCATAAATTTTATGAAAGAATAAAAAAAATCTTACTCTAAAGTAAAATATAATTTGCAAAGTCACAATAATGTTATAACTTTCAATATGATTGATATCAAACATATAAGAAGTTTAAAGAATGAGATCATATACGATTCATATTAATTAATAAGGATATATTGAAGGTATAATCTTAAAAATCACTTATTAGTCTAAGGCAACTTAATCCCACACATATTTCAACATTAATTATTGTGTTCTTTATAAGTTATTTAACCTTCATCATGTCTTTTATAAAAGGTCTCTTGAGCATGTTCCTAAGCGCTCTTGTTAGAAAAATCACTTCAAGCTATTTAAGGGCATTTATCTCTTGAGATGGGAAATGATTAATCTTGTAAATTAGAGAACTTTAAAAGGAGCATCTTATACTAATGCATTTTTTGTCTCCCAAAAAGAGCATTATCAAAGGCAATTTAATCAATGATATAAATTTTGATTTCAATCTTTAGAATGATAGATTATAATGGTAGTATGATCAAGTTAGGTGCTTTATGTCTCTAAGCATGAGTTTATTTAAACTTTGTGTACTCATATCAAATAATATATAAGATAGTGTCCTAAAAATCATAATATTTACCAAAGCCCCATGACCTATCAAAATACACCATAATGTATAGTCATTAATAGATTTTGGTTGATTGAAAAGATAGTTGTGATCAATCATGCCAATTGTGAAATCTTTACTATATAATGTTAATGAAGAAATCCCTTTGAGGTAAGATGCCTCTTGTAAGTCCTTTGTGAAGTATGCTAAAAAGACTTTTTTGTTTAGGTAATATTTTGACTGAGCCATGTCTTGGTTTGGGAGCATTCTAAAGGCATTATATAAACTTTTAAAAGGGAAAGCTTTTTCAAATTTAAAATAGTATTACACTCAAATCTGTGAAATTACTTGGCATTCTTCTTTCTTAGGGAATCAAGAATGATATTGTGGTGTTTATTTTTAGATCTGTGGTAGACACCACGCAGATCGTAGGGGATACTTATTGAAGTAATCGAGTACGACATTAAGGTATGATGTACTATCTTAAAAGATAAAAATATCATCATACAATGAACCTAATCACATAATAAGGACTTATAAGGCATGATGAATCTTCGAATATACCAGAGATCTTTCCCGTACTTTATATGAAAGAGTAAAGTAGGGTTTATTTTAAGTCGGGTTCTTAAGTTCCCTATGGAGGCAAGCCTCCATAGTTAGTTACATCATAAGAAATGAAATTCTCTAAGAAAACTCTCAATTAAAGTAGGAAACTAGTGTCTCCAAAGATTTCAAGGCTAGACTATCAATGAATTGGTTATTTTAAAAAATCAATTGGGAATGTTCAATTGGAAGACTTATTTTTGAAATCCAAAGAAAAATGAGTAGGAATTGCTCACGATACTAGGAAGCCTATTGAGCATTCCAACCTATCCTATGGTGATTCTTTATATATTTGAAAGTGAGAGGATTTACTTGTTTGAGTTAAATTTTTATTAGATTGTTAGGGCTTATAACCCATCAACACAAGATTATGAAAGAGAATTTATGTAGCCAAGAAAATTAGCCCTTAGATCTTAATATAGGGAGCTGCAAAGCACCCTAAGCGAAGGGGACATAATGGTTTACTTCCATAAGAGAGAATAAGCCATCCAACTCTTCTGGACTCACAACTGCCTAAAGTGGTAGCCAGCTAACACCTCCTACGATTCAAAATTATGTAGGTCGGTCTTATATAATTGCAAGATAGTTAGACTTGTTATATAATTTGAAAATAAACTAAAGTCCTAAATTCACTCCTTAAGAGACTAGAACATGAGTGGTTGAGCATATAACTTAGTCTACAAATACAAAACTTTTCAATTTTTATTTTATTCTAACACAACATTTTGGATAAAGGCTTTGGGATTTTTATGCCTAAATGCATGAAGAAAATTGATTATTGGCCAAATCAAGAGAGAAAGAGGGTGAAGCTCCATCATGATAGGTTGCTCTCATAGGTCAAGTGGTCCCTAAGGTGCAAGAATGGAGACCCTTGTTTAGCAAGAGTGGTTCAAGATGGTATGTGTGATGTTAGAGATACAACATACATCTATAGGGTTGCTTATATTATTTAAATCCTAGGCTTTATGATGAGGCTATGAATTATTTTGAAACTTAGTTATGAGTTATTAATTGGGTAGAAAAATTAATTTTATCCTAAGAGCCTACCACATCCAGGCCACATATTAAAACATCAATCATAAAAAAACTATGAAAAGAATGCAATCCTAATGCGCAATCTAAACATAACATCAATCAATTTTATAGATTACTGTAAAAGAATAAAAGGCTGGTGTGATCAAGTACCGCCGTACACCCCGAAAAAGAAAAAAGATGGGTAGCTGACCTCTACCCTTATACAACCTAGAATTACAATATAATATTACAATTTAGAATTGAATACATGCTATGGGGGTCTTCATTCTTCATTTTTTTTATTTGATTGTGCCCCAAAGGCATCACAGGGCACCCCATGACTAAGCTTTCTAGCCACTGCTCTTCCTAATCCCTCATAGCACTAATCTTAATCCTTATTATAAAATTATATTTATAGGAGAAGTAATCTAAGTACACTTGTAAAATAGAGGTTAGCTAAATATACATTCAATCTCAAGCAGTTATATTTTATAATTTGGAGCTAGCATCCTACACATGAGTAACCAAGTTCACATGTCCTAATTTAGATTATGCTTAGGGGTAAAAGAAACCTGCAAAGAGAACATTTATATTTATTTTTAGCAACCTTAAGCACAATTTCTAGTAGAAAATATGATTAGGTTAATAACGACCTAAATTCAATCTACAAAACATGCACCATAACATCTAGTCTAAAATATTACATCACAAAATAAAATATGCATCACACATACACCGTCCTAACTTAGGACTAGAAGTGGTGGCTTAGTTCTAATGTGTGTGTTTGGGCTTTGTGTAATATGTCTTATTAAGCATTAGAGTTATGATTTTCTAAATTAGGAATTATTTGATTTAACATGATGGTTGGTTTCACTTTAAGTTATTTAGATGACTTGTCAATTTTAATTTACGTTTTATTTTGATTCATTTGATTTACACTTAATATCTAAATGTTATAAAGAGAAGAAAAAGTCTTACCCTCTTTCATCCCTACCTTAAGCCACTTTTTAAAGCACATTAATTTCATTTAGTTCTCTTTTAGTGAATGGCTTATTAAATATTTTATTAATCCTAAGTTTAGGCTAACTCCAAATAATCCTATCCAATATGAAATACATCTTAAGTTTAATGTAGTTGGATTACTACTACATAGCACATGTTAAACCATTCCTTCCCATCACTTATTAACATGCATATGATTTAATTCTTAACATACCTATACATACAATATATGTTTTGCACATTTAAATGATGGATGAATGCATACATTTGGAATTTATATTTTTGTTTGATTGAATTATTTATACATGTAAATTAAAGCTCTATCTAAATTATAATACAAAAATACATATGAATGAAATCAAATAAGTATGTGTCTTTGTTAACTAGGGAAGTGAGATAATCAAATGACATCCTTGGGGCTACTTAAAGCCTCGTATTCTTGAGATATCCATACTATATACTTATCTTCATTCAAACACATGTAAATTTATATAAGAATCATAAAAAAAGAGCACTAACTTACTTGTACTATATTTTAATGACTTAGATGATTGTGGATGTCTACATTTTTAATAGAAAAGGGGATTTTCATTCTTTGAATAAGCACACATACCCATGTATAAAAGATGTAAGCAAGTACATGTCATTATTTAAACAAGGGAAGTGAAATAATCAAATGACCTCCTTGGGACTACTTAAAGCCTCATATTCCAGGGATGTCCAAAATTTAGACTTGTTATCTTAAATATATATATATATATATATATATATATATATATATATATATATATATATATATATATATATATATATATATATATATATGAACATACATAATTAGAAGAATGAAAATCATGCAAAAGATTGCATTTTATTTAATTGAATCATTTATGCATATGAGTTAAAGCTCTATCCAAATTTTAATACCAAAATACATATGAATAAAATTGAATAAGTATGTGCCTTTGGTAACCAGGGAAGTGAGGCAATCAAATGACCTCCATGGGGCTACTTAAAGCCTTATATTCTCGGGATGTCTAGACTATATACCCATTACCATTCAAACCTATGTAAATCTATACATGAATCATAAGAAAGAGAGCTTCACTTCACATACTTAAGCTATAAGCACATGCAACTCCTATATATATATCTATAACTATTATCATTCCAAATATTATTATTAATTTAGAAACTTTAAAAAATAAATTTGGATATAATGATAATAGCCACACATATAATAAGTTAAGTCAACATATGAAAGCTAACATAAATAAATTCCATTTGATTTATTTAAACTTGAAAAGATGAATGCATGAAACCACATGACATACAACATTTAAAGTAATTAGAAAGAAATAGTCAAACATAAACAACAATCACATCAAATAAAATTACTTAAAGAAAACTAAAGTTTCTTATTAATTTGGTTTTTTTTATTTGGATTAGATTGAAGAAGAGTGATTATCATTTGTTGTTTTAATCTCATTCCCATGTTGGTGATCTTGATTTGTTTAAGGAAGGATAATTAGATAAATTTTACGAATTGATTAAGTTGAGTCATTAATTAAATAACTTAATTATCCTTTCTTATGCTTCTTTAGTTTAATTAATCATTTAATCATGAGCCATAAATGATATGAACATATGAGAAAATGAAATTGCAATATTTTTGAAAGACCTAATGCATTTGGCTCATAATTAAAGATTAACTAAGTTAAAGAATCTAATTAAGTACTTTATAAATTTCCCATACTCATGGGCTAATCATAATTTTCTTAAGAGTCTTTAAGACGTTCAATACGTAAAGAGGAACCCTTAATCTCATTATTAATTATCTGAAGTAATTATAATTTTAATTTGATTTGCTTTAGCTATTTAATTGATTAATTAAGCACTTAATCAATTCCCTCATTAATTAATTCTCTTAATGAAATGAATTTGGGAAAAATGATTAGGAAAGATGTCCTAATCACTCTTTCATCATCTCATTATTAATTAGTGATTAATGAGCTTTAATTAATTAATATTACTATTTATAATATTAATTAATCATTAATTTAATCAAGGGATTAATTAAGAGTTAAATTATCAATTCTCCTAATCCCCTTGGCAATAAATTCTAATAAAATCATGGGAGGCAGAGGTCATCCCATTAAACTAACACACCAAGTTTAGAACTAATTTTCTAGGTAATTAGGGCTTAATTAAACTAATTATGTGCACATTCAAATCCTAATTAATCTTTAATTACTATTCAAAACTAAATGAAAATAATTTTAATAAATCTCCTCTCTTTTACCTTTCTAATGAATATTTATTTGTATTTTTTAAAATTTTTCTACAATTAGTTATGATTTTTCAAAGTTTCAGCCATTAAAATGGATAATTAACCCTTAATTAAGTCTAATCCTATCGGCGCCATGCGGATCGCAGACGTGATAGCACTTTCCATATGGCATTGTGGTATTGGTTATTTAAATCGTCTGATGCGATGCTGATGTGGCAGCGGCAGATGTGCTTTCGTCCCCACCATCCGATCTAAGATTGGACGGTATGGATTAATCTTGCAGTCCTTAAGGTAATTAAATTGGATTAAATCTAATTGAATAATTATGGTCATTCATTTTGATCATGCGGAATGGACAATGGATGATGATCCATTATCCGAGTCGCTGACACCGCTGCTCGTAATGCCATCCCACATGTTGACAAGGGCAATCCCAGGGGATCTAACAGTTAATTCTACATGACATTGATATTTTCTTCAAAAGGGCCTAAAAAAATTAAGAAAAACTCAGTTTGCCAAAATTTACCAGCTGACGTGGCTAACACGGGTAGCTTTTCCTTGAAGAGGATGGACCTTGATTTCTATGGGTCAACCGTCACTAAAACTCAGGTTAAGCTAGGAGGGGCTTATTTGGCGCCGAGGAGGATTCACCACAGTTTGGTGAAGCGTTTGTGGTTAAGATTTAGTGGATGGATGGAGAGTTGACAGGGTGGTATTTTCGTGATCGAAGCTCATGAAAATGACGCCTTGTCTCAAGTTGTTAGGACTCGAAGAATGTTTAGTGTGTCATATTGGATCGAATTGAGAGGGGTATACCGCCTCTTCCCTCAAGATGATTGGACAGGATTGCCTTTGTAATTTGCAGCCATATGGCTGTCGACAGTGGCCAGAGGTGGCAGGAATGAGCTCAGGTGGCTCAATTTGGTTGACCAAGTGAGTGAGGTGGCTGCCTTGAGGTGTCTCCATCTCCTTTGGGTGAACCAATGAGAAGAGGTAGGCTAACTCACCTCCCTTTGACCAAGGGTTGACCTAACCCCTTTGGTTCAGGTTAGCCACATAGCCAGAGGTCTATTTTGAGCTTTCGGTGGCTGCCAAGTGCAAATGAGGGTTATTGACCACATAATTTTGGATTTTATCATATATGGGAGGCTTTACCCATCGGGTAATGGGTCAATTTGGGTCTAAAGTGAGTTAAGTTTGATTTGGCTGAACTAAGGTGACCCAAGGATGGGTCATGCCAAATTTCAATGAGTTTGGGCTTGGTTTGGATGGGTTTACTTCAATTTGACTCATGTAGATCAAATTGACCTATTGGGTCAAGTCGACCAATTGGTTAAATTAGGTCAAACTAAGGGTTGGGTCAAGTTCAAATGAGTATTTGGAATATTTTGGTTCAATTGGTTTAGTTTAATTTGGCTTGGATTTGGTTTGACCCATTTGAGTTCATATGGGTAAAATAGGTCAAGTTGATCAATTTGGCCAAATTGGCTTAGGTTTAGCATTGATTTATATTCAATTGATCATTTGAAGATGATTGTAGGCTTTGATTTCAATCAATTTAGATTTAGGAATGATTTAGACCAAATTGACCATTTAGGTCAATTTGGGTAAATTAAGTAAATTGGATTCAATCAAGGCTTGGATAATGTTCAATAATCAATTTGAAATGGATTTGAGTCATTTATTGCAATCAATTTGGGTTAGATTTTGATTTGACCAAATTTGGCCCTTTAGGTCAAATTGGGTCAACTTGGATCAGGAGGGCCAATTGGGTTTGGTTTGGCTCAATTGATGGTTAAGTCATGCTCAAGGATTGATTTTAGGTTGATGTGAATTATTGGTTTCAATTAATTTGGTTTAGGATGCAATTTAATTCATTTAGCTCATGTAAGTTAAGTGGATTGATTTGGTCAAATGACTAAATAGACTTGGTTTGGCCCAGTTGATGGAAATTGATCAATCAAGGATGATCAACAATTATCATATGTGGTTTTGATTAGTTTGATTCAATCCAATTTGGGTTGGATTGAGATTTGGCTCAAATGAGTCCTTTAAGTCATTTTAGGTCAAGTGAACCTAAATGGGTCAATTGGCTTGATTGAATTGAACTGATTATAATTAGGCTATCCAAGATGATCAACAATCATCATGAAGAAGGTTTGAAGGGTTGGTTCAATCCAATTTAGGTTGGATTAGAGTTTGATTCTATTTGGTCAAACTGATCACTTTGGGTTAAGTTGACCAATTGGGCTATTGAATTGAATTTTGGGTTGAATTGAGTTGAGTTGAGTTTAGTTATTGATTTGGTATTGGTTTATGGCTTTGGTTGCAATTGATTTGGGTTTAATTGGATTTTAGCTAATTTAAATATTTTAGGTAAAATGGGTTAGGTTAGGTTGATTGAATTGATTTTGGGTTTGATTATTTTGCTTGTATATTTTGGTATGGTTTGGAATGATAATTGAAGGGCTGAATTGATTTTGGGAAAATCAATTGAACTTGGATTGGATTGAAGGAATTTTGGCTAAGTCCATAGGGTTGAATCATGGGTTTAGATTTAGATCATTTGGATTTGGTTTGGGTTTTGGAGTTTGGATTTGAGTTGGGATTCAACTGATATTGGCTATATTGATTTGAGGTTGAATTTTGGCTAAGGAGATATACATGAGTCATGGTTTGGCTAAAAGCTAGGTAGGTTTCACTAGGTCCTAAGGTATAGCATAATTCTATGGCTAAACCTTCTAAGTCTCTAGGTTTAGGTTAAGTGTTCACTTAGCCACTAGAAGTGTTATATGACTAAGGAGCTCATCGTGCCTAAAAGATTCTTAGATCTATGATGGAAGAGTTGAATCCTCACTTTAAAAGTGAGGTCAACATACATTAATTATTATACTATTTTCTTTGTTTATGATAGAAAGCGTAAAAAAATATAAGAGAAAAAAGCTTTTCGCTCAATAATTTCACCTCTTCAATATCATCATAACTGATTGTAATTATTTTGATTATTAGGAGATTATCTTTTTGAGCTGGTTATCTCTCTCCCAATTATATATTTTCAATGTAATTATATAATAGATATATCATTATCATCATATGAATAGAAGAAGAAATCTCTTATATATTATTTTGCAATAATAATATAAATCTAGGATATCACATCTAAATCTCATTAATCTTTATAATTTTGTGTTATAAGTCACAAAGATTAAATCTAAGAGATGGGAACTCTAGAATTTTCTTTTCATACTAGATAACCTTTAAAAAAAAAATTCTTTCTTCATATTTGTTGTCTGTCATCTTTAATTCATCTATTAGAGGCTTGCCATCCACTATAATAATCAAAAGAATCTTAAGAGTTAATTTTCTATTAGCTGCTTTGCATAATAAACACCTTCTTAGGTATTAACACTTTAGGTGCTATAAGCTAACATTGCTTGATCTTCATTTTTGACTTATAAGAAAAAAATAATTACAATTCCCTTTTATTCAATGAGGATGTCTGCGGTGTTTATTTTTGAGATGTGGGACACCAAACAGATCTTAGGAGATACTTATTGAAGTGATCAGGTATGCCATTAAGGAATGATGTACTATCTCGAAAGATAGAAATCACCACCCTATAATGGACCTAATCACCTAATAAAGATCCTGGGCGCATGATGGGTCTCTCAATATACCGTAGATCTTTCCCCTACTTTACATGAAAAGTAAAGTATTTATTTTAAGTCGTTCCCTATGGAGGCAAGCCCCATAGTTAATTACATCCTAAGAATGGGAATTCTTAAGAATACTCGATTAAAGTAGACAATTAGGGTCTCCAAAGATTTCAAGGTTAAGACTATCAAAGGATCTATTTTAGAAAATCAAATGGGATAGATCAAGGAGAAGACTTATTTTGGAATCCAAAGAGAAGTAGGAAATGCTCATGATACTAGAAGCCTAGTGAGCATTCCAATACTCTATAATTGGGCTTTATATTTTGAAATTGAAGAGAGTTAATTATTTGAGTTGATATTTTAGATGTTGGCTTATAATTCCACAACATAAGATTGTGGAAATGCCTAAGAGGTGAGGATTTATGCTTGTAGCCCAAGGAAAAACAATACCTCGATCCTAAACTAGGGAGCTTTGAGGCCAAACACAATCTAAATCTAAGGCAAAATGGGTATATGGTTTACCTCAAGAGAGAGAATAAACCACGATTGGACTTATTACCACTGAGTGGCCTAACTCCTCACGCTTTAAATCCATGTAGGAAAGTCTTATGCTTTGCAAGATGGCTAGCTATTATTTATTTAGAAAGGAGACTAAGTCCTTAAACTCACCCCCTAAGAGACTAGAGTGGTATGAAAATTCATGACTTAATCTAATGCAAATTTTATCAAATTTATTTGATTCTTTTGACTCTTTATTTTGACATGACTATGAGATTTTGTATGCCTAAATGCATGAGAACTTGATCCAAATCAAAGGGGTGTTCTTCCATCAAAGGCTTAAGCCTTCATTCTCAAAGATGGAAGCCCCTCTTAACAAGAGTGGAATATATGACATGCATGATATTATACATTCATTCATCCATCTAAGGGGTTGCTAAAAATTTTATTATCTTGATTTAATTCTAGGCTTTTATGTGAGGTTATGAGTTATAAAATTTTAGTTATGAGTTGTTAATTGGGGTAGAAAATTAATTTTATCCTAAGAGCCTACATCCAGCCACACATTCAAGCATCAATCATAAAGAAACTATGAAAAGCATGTATTCTAATGCACAATCTAAACACAACATCAAATAATTTTATAGACTACCATAAAAGAATAAAAGGCGCGGTTCACAGACACCCGAAAAGAGAAAAAAAGATGGGTAGTCAAGCTCTACCCTTATACAACCCGGATTACAAAAAAGTAATACATGCTATGGGGGTCTTCTTTTCTTCAGTTCTTCATTCTTTCTTTTGATTTGATTTGCTCCAAAGGCATCATGTGGCACCCAAGTGACTAAGCCTTCCAGCCATCCTAATCCCCCATAACACTAATCCTAATGCAAAATTACATTAAAAATGAAAAGTAAATCTAGCTACACCAAAATAAATGTTAGCTAAACACACCATACAACCCAAGCAAGTTATGAATAATTTGGACTTAGCACCCACACATGGGTAACCAAGCCCACCATCCTAACATGAGTTATGCTTAGGCTAAGAACTGCACATAAAAACACATTTATATTTTATTACACCCTTAAGCACAACCCCCTAAAAAATATGATTAGGCTAATATGGCCTAACATCCATACAAACATACCCTAACATCTAAAATATTACATCATAAAACAAAACACAACATCATACATACAACACCTAACTTAGCACTAGAAGTGGTGACTTAGTATTCTAATGTGTGCTTAAGGTGGAAAGACTTTACTAGCTTCTTTAGTTTAAGTTTCAATTTGAGTTTGAATTTGTTTAAATTTTACCTTTGGGTGATTTCAATTTAAATGATTTAATGATTTATTTTTTATTTTATTTCACTTTATTTGGTTAAAATGATGTTTAGGTTTTCAAGAATGAAGAGTAGAATGAATTCCATTTGTAGTAACTCAATTTCTACATCCTAACTAAAGAATCTAACCAATATCCTTAAGTATCTTAATTAGCCCATTTGAATTTGTGTAATTCATTTGATTTGATTTGATTTGGTTTATAGAATTTAATTTTATTTAAGTATTTGATTGATTGATTTTTTGATTTAGATGTTTGGTTTAATTAAATCTTGATAATTCAATATCCTTAATATCTAATGAAGTTTAAGTTTTTAAATTCATGTTTTTGATTAATTTTAGATTAGATGTTTTTAAATCTTGATAATTCAATATCCTTTAAATTAATGTTTAATTCTTTTCTTTGATTATGGTTATGTGACTTAATTTTATGTTATATTTGATTGTGGTTCATTTATTTGTAGTTTGATTGGATTAGATTAATTGAGATTTTATTTTGATTTGAATTGAGTTTGATTTTTTGTAATTAGGATTTAATTTTTTTTAATCTCATCCATTTTTCATGTTTATCAAAGTTTGGTTCATATTTTGATTTCATACATTGGATAGTTAATTAGTTTATCTTATTTAAGTAGGTTGAATGAGATTTAATTTGATTACATATTAAATTGACGAGAGTCTTTCTAATTAATTTAATTTGATTTAATTTGAATTAGCTTTTAGTCTATGGGTTTGCTTAGTTCAATATATGATTAGTTTAATTAAGTGTATTTATGTTAATTATAAAGATTTGTTTAATTTTCAATTTGATTTCATATATTTGTTAATATGTAATTAATCAATTTTAATAATTTAGGTTTAATTTTAGGTTTTGATTAGTATTTATTATTTTGAATTAAATTTGTTTAATAAGATTAATGATTAATTTGACTTAATTATTTTAATTTAAGTTGTGATCAAATTAATTAAATAGATTAATTAAGTTTGATTAATTTAATTAATTGATTTATAAAGTTATTTATTAAGATGGATTAATTTATTAAGTTTGCATTAATTAGGTGTTTATTCAATTGGATTGCTTAAGGGTAATTATAATTAAGGTGTTAAGTTAATTATTAAATTAAATTGATTTATTTAATTTTAATGATGTATTAATGTTAATGATTTAGGTTTAATTTAGTTTGATTAGTATTTAATACATTTTGATTACATTTATTTATGTTTGATTAAGCTTAGTTTAATATGATTAATTTGATTAACTTAATTAATTTACTTAAGATGTGATTAAATTAATTAGTATTTAATTAATTTGATTAATTAATTTTAATGTATTATAAATTAATTTGGTTTAATTAAGATGATGGATTAATTCATTAAGTTTGCATTAATTATTTTTATTAATTAAGTTTGATGGGTATAAAAATTTTAAATCATTAGATTAATTAAGGTTTTAATTTAGATTAATGACTTAATTTCATGTGAGTGATTTGATTTAGTTAAGTGTTTTACTTAAGTTTGATTTGATTAAAGATTATTATTACCATCATTATTATTAAGTGAATTAATTGTTTATTTCATTTCAATTAAGTTTGATTATTTATGATTAGATTTTATTTGATTTGATTCATTTATGTTTGTTTTGATTTCATTAAATGTTTGATTTAGTTATAATATTTAATGGTTAATTAATTATCTTATTCCAAATGGATGTGATTTAATCATATGTTAATTAAGTTTACTTTAACTTTATTTGGTTTAATTTGATTAGTATTAAATGATTATGTTGAATTGGTTTATTAATCAATTTGATTTTTTTTAGTTTATTTAATGATTAATTAGTTTCAGTTTATTTATACTCATTAAGGAGTTTCATATGATTAAGATTCCATGCTTAGTGTTTAGTTATACTAGTTTGACCCATGTTAAAGTTTCTAGATTTGTTTAATTTTAAGTTTGATTTAAGATTTAATCATTTAATTGAGTTTTATTAACTTAAATAGTTTAATCATATTTAATTTAATCTCTAAGGATGATATTTTTGATTTGAGGTTTGATTAATGATTGTTATTTCATTTCTGATTTTGATTTGATATTTAAATTATTTTTAGATATTTTAATTAACTTTAATTGATTAAATTTTAATCTTAAGTGTTTGTTTGGGTTCATTAGATTAAAATCACATTATTTTCTTTAAGAGTCCTAGATGTCAATTGAAGTGATTTAAGCCAAAGATTTTATAAATTAATTTTATTTGATTTATTTTATTAAAATGGATAATGAACTTCAAAATTTAATTTCTCCAATCAAAGTCTTTTCACTTGATTTTATAGGTGTGTTTTAACTTTAATTTCACCCTAAAATTTCAACTTAATCTACATATATTTTTTGGTTTAATTAATGAAATTTGATTTTCAAAAAATTAAGCTCAAAATACTAGTAAAATTTGGAATTTTGAGTTTGTTGGATTTCTCAAAGATGAATCCAACGAGCCTTGTTTGTAATTTTTAAGTATTTTATTTTATAAATTTTGAAGTTTTATGATTTAAATTAATTTTTAAAAAAAATTGTGGGACGCGCCATCAAGGACTGTCAACGGTCGAGATGGTGAGCGATCACGACATAAATCGAGATCGCATCGCGGATCCAGCGAGCGATGACGCCGGACATGGCCATCGATAAGCGATCGCGACGACGGATGGTCCGTGCATATTTGACCGCGTCTGATCAGGATCCACGCGTGATCCGAGCCATCCGATCCCGCTGATCGGATCGGATGATACGCGCAGCTGTGAACAATAGTTTTTGCTTTTAAAAAAAAAAAGGTTTCTAAAAAACTTATCCAAATGGACTCATTTTCACGCCACCAAAAAAATTCTATTTTCTAATTGGGATGATTTAAAGTAAAATGCAAGATTATCTGAAAATTCTAAAATCACAAGAAAATTAACAAAATGCAAATCCCTAAAGTTTGGCAAATTTACCTCACCGGGATGTTTTGTGGCTGAAGATCCTGAACTCTAGTATAGGAAGCTTTGGAATGATCTAACCCTTGCCTCCTTCTGAACATCATCTTCCGATGTTTACCGTCGCCTCAAATAACTATTTGTATTTTGAGCTCAAAATGGCTCAAAGAGGTGGGGATGGGTTTTTTTTTTGGGAGCTTTTGGGGCTGAATGGGTGGAAAGAGAGAAGTCTCATTTCTCCTCCTTTATAATGGCCAAAAAATCCATTTTTTTTTGAATTTTTGGCTCCAAATTGATCCATCTTGTTGGGTTTGATGGATGATGATTGATTGAGACTTTGATTTTGCTCCAAAGTCCTCTCGCCATATGATCGCCTCAATTCAATGCAAATGTTGGGAGAGTTAAGTGCATGTGATGGGGAGAATTAAATGAGGTTGGTGGAATCTAGGGATTTAAGGAGGATTTAAATGGGTTGTTAATTTTGGCTGATCCCAAATGGGTTTTGGGTCATTTGATCACCAATGGGTCATGGCTTGGTTTCAAGGGATTTGGCCCAATTTGGGTCATATGGGTCCAAATTGACCAATTTGACCAAAATTGGCCAAATTAGTTATGGGTTGATTCATGTTCAATTGGCTAATTGAAGATGAATGTCTTGGTTTGAATTAATTTGATTTAATTTGATTTAGGCCAAATTGACCCTTTAGCCAATTTGGGTTTTAATGGCTAATTGGGTCGATTGATCAAATTGGGTTTAATTATGGCTTTTTGGTCAAGTTCAATAATCAATTTGGAATGAACTTGAGCCATTGGTTGCAATCAATTTGGGTTAGATCATGATTTGACCCAATTTGTCTTTAGGCCAATTTGGGTCAACTGGATCAAAATGGCCAATTGGGCCCATGATTGCAAATTGGGTGATCAATAATCAATCATGGTGGAAGGTTTTGGTGAGCTTGGTTCAATCCAATTTGGTTGGACGGAAGTCAAATGGTCCTTTGGTCACTTTGTCAAAATGGGTCAATAATTTGGTTTTGGTTGATTCAATTTTAGTGAACTTATATATGAGCCCTGAATATAAAATCAATCAATTGGAGTCTGATTTTGGCTCATTTGAAATTTTCAAGTCAAAAGGGCTAAGGTTTGACTTGGGTTGACTTGATTTGATTTGATGATTGTAGGTTTCATTTATATTTAGGTAGATAATTGAATGTATGATTGATTCAAGAGAAAATTCATTAATTTTGACTTTATTTGGTTAGAATTTGGTTAAGTCCAAAGAATTAGCTTAAAGGGCTTAGATTGAGTTTGGATTTTCTTTTCGATATAGTTTTGGTCATTTGAATTTGGATTTTAATTATATTTATGAATATAAATGAAGGAATAATTGATTTATAAAGAGATCAATTGAGTTTGATTTGATCTAAAGAGAGTTTTGGCTAAGCTTATGAATGTGGTTCATATGGCAAGGGTCTTAGATTTGAATTTGATTTTGGGTTTCAATCATTTGGAGTCAAATTTGAAATTAGATTTGGAATTTGAATTTGAATTTGAGATTTGAGAATTGAATTTGGGTTTGATTTGAGAAAGTGTATCTATTGGGTTTAGCATGGATAGGTAATTTCCTTAAGCCCCAAGGCATAACCCAATCTTATGATTAACACTTCTAAGTCTCTAGGCTTAGGTTAAGTGTTCACCTAATCATTAGAAGTGTCTTATGACTAAGTAGTTTTTAGTGTCTAGAAGAGTCCTAAGTCTAAGGAAAGAGGTTAAGAGCTCACTCCAAAAGTGAGGTCAATAAAAGGACCCCAAGGTGTGGTAAGACAAGGCACACCACGATTGGCTGACCAAAATGATCAACAACATCAAGAAGATTGCAACAAACATGAAGTGATCTATACCTAGACCCAAAAGGTAGATAGAATCATCTTAGAATGCTCTCTTTTATGGGCATAAGAAAAGAAAGAATCTGGGATTGAGTACATGAACCTTCTGGGAAACAGTTCAAGTTAAGGATATGAGAAGTTTGATTAAGGTATGATTTTTTGGGTGTATTAGATAAGAACCTTCCTTGGGATAAGTTCAAGTATCTCAGGATAAGAATTTTATTGATTTTATTTATTTATAGGAGGTTGGAATTTATTATCCGAGAAGGGTTCTATTGAGGCATTACTAATCTTAATTATTGATTTGAATATCCACTGGGGAGAAATTTATTTATTGATTTAATGACTCAGATTGATTTTATACATGGACTAGGGATGGACCAGAAGGTATTTAATCTAGATTTATGTAAAGGGTAGTCTAGCCATGGTAGGACTATCCACTGGGTTGCTTTCTGAAATGATTGTACTAGAAGAAGCATTTAGACTTACATCTTTAAGTAGATCTGTGGTGATCTGATTTGTACTTGGTGAGTGGTCTTACCTCATTTCAAGAGTTAATGATTAAGATTTATATTAATTTGTTTAATTGATTTAATTTAATTTTATTATGGACCGTGGTGCGGATGGACCCACCAAGAGCTATGTGGCCTTGACCTATCTTAGATTTACATAAGTCCAAAGGGTAGTCTACTACCACAAGGACTATCCCAAGGGTTGCCTTTTCGTGCAATGATTGTACTGGGAAGAAAGCTGACTTACATCTTCCAAAGTATCAACCGGTGATCTATCGATGGCACAAAGCATCAACCCACCTATGACTACGAGTGAGCATTAGGGTCTTACCTCAACTCAAGAGATGATGATTAATTTGATTTATATGATTTGATAATTTAATTTAATTGTGTGTGGACCTTGCGGATGGACCAATCGAGAAGGAGCTATTGACCTGACTTGTCTCGATTTACAAGTCCAAAGGGTAGTCTACCAGCCAGGACTATCCAAGGGTTGCCTTTCGTGTGATGACTAAAGAAGAAAGCATAAGACTTACATCTTCCAAAGTAGGATCCGTCGGGTGATGTCGATGCACAATGATCAATCCACCTAGTGACTATTTGAGAATGCCGTGGACTCATATCGACTCAAGAATAGTCAATTAATTTAATTTTAGATGGACCCGCGATGGATCTACTAAGAAGGAGCTAATATCGCCTAGACCTATCTTAGTTTACAAATCCAAAGGATAGTCTACCACCGTTAGTAGAACTAACCAACCTAAGGGTGCCTTTCGATTTGCAATGGTCAAGTTAGAAGAAAGGGGACTCACATCTTCCTAAATAAAGGAACCATCTATTGCGCATGCAAATCGACCGAGGGGTTGCCCACATCGGTTTGCAAATCGTGGAAAGAATGCATGTAATAGACTTATATCTTTCAAAGAAAAGATGACCGCTGATGTAACTCGTTGGTGGCACAACAAGTTGAACCCAACCTAAGATGACCAGAGAGTTCCACCGGGACTTATCTCAACTCAAAGTAGCAATTCCTATAGTTTTCTAACACCCTAAAGATAGATGCTTGGGAAAGGGGCCACTGGCTTGAATTCTAATCCACAAGCAAAATTTTATTTGTTTGTTTATTTATTTTAATGGACCATGTTGGTTTGCGAGGGATCAAAGAGGAGCTTATATCGCCTCTAGACTATCTCAGATTTATCAACTGGAGAAGAGAATCATGAACAAATTCTCCAACCACGTGGGTGGCTAGGAAAGGGGAGGCCCAATCCAAAAGTAACTCGGTAGTGTCTAAATGGGTCAAAGGACATGATCCAAATAGAATGCCCGCAGGGATTAAAGGCTTAATCCAACACCGGAGAAGATGACATGGCTAGTCATATATCAAATAGTATTCTGGCCAACTCAAGGAGAAAGCATGGGACTCACATATGCCAAGAGTGGTGTATCCACCGTGAGTCACTATCGATAGAACATCAACCAACCTAAGGTGCCGCTTACAATAATCACCTGGAAGAAAGACTCACATCCTCTAAAGCAACCGAATTGATAGATAGTCATCTTCTTGATAGTGCCATCTGGGTGACCACCGAAAGTGAATGCCACTAGAGACTTACATCGCTTCGAATGTAGTCAAGGAAAGGAGCCTCTTGGGGACTTTACCCTAAACCTATATACTCAACCTAGTTGGTGCATGATGGCTAGTTCAAGAAGAAAGCATGGGACTCACATCTCCTTAAGCAAAGTCAACATGAGGGTAGCTCAGGCGGTGAAATCTACCATACTAACAAGGCTCATTGGTTTGCAATGGTCAAGTTAGGAAGAAAGCATGTGGACTCACATCCTCCAAGTGACCAGGGTGACATACTTGGAGGTAGCATATGCGACTGAGCGACTAATGAGTGAGTTCCCCAAGGGGCTTGCTCCCACATCAAAGTAGCCTGAGACAAAAGATATATGTTTATTTGTGTTGTGAAAGAGGGAATAGGATGCCACTTGGGTTCTCTTACACCTATCCTAAACACATCAAAGAATGGATGAAATGGTGTCGTAGGGGCAATTATGACTCCACCAAGAAAGGATGTCACTCAGGTTCTCTAACACTTAACTTAGCATACTAGTCAAAATAGGATGCCTCTTGGGTTCTCTTTCACCTATCTTAATATCACTGGAGGATCATTTTGTAGTTTGTGTTTGTGTTGTGGAGGGATAGGATGCCTCTTTGGTTATCTTATACCTACCTTAAATATATCATGTGGTCAAGCAAAAGATATTTCTAACATGAAATGAAATTTGAGATGAAAAAAGTTTTATTGATAATTATTTTCAAAAAAGATTTATGAATAGTATTTCCTTAAGTAGAGCCCATTGATTGGAAGCATCAGGTGCTCTCCCTTACAATTTATGAGTTGATAAGACCCTCCTTGGTAGGCCTTCTCTATGGTATAAGGGCCTTCCCAAGTGGGTTCAAACTTATCTTCTATATTTCAACGGGCAATAATTGACCTCCTTAGAACTAAAATAAGCTCTCCTACTTGAAAAGCTCTAGGACGGACTCAACTTGTTATGAACCTGAATCATCTTGGCTTTGTATAACTCAAGGTTCTGGCATGCCCATAGGCATCTCTCCTCAAACCTTGAGCTCTTCCAACCACTTGGCATTCTGTTATTGATTTTACTACATTATCCTTAGTGATGGGAGTTGGACTTCTAATGGTAGAAGGCTTTGAATACACACTAAGGAGAAAGGGTAGATTGAGTTGGAGTTCTATATGTGGTAGGCCCATAGCAACTAACTATTCATGTCATCATTATTTATTGTCATCTAGTGTCTTCTTGATTTGAATGAGGGTTTTTTGTGAAGGCTTAACCCATTTTCCTTGGGTAGTAGATGGTAGAATATCTCCAATCTATGCGTTGTGTCTCTGAGCAAAGCTATTGATTTTAGTGCTCTTGAATGCAGTACCATTATCGGATATAATTCATCGAGGCACCCCGAACCTATATACGATATGGTTCTTAAAAAATTGGAGCACATGTTGAGCTGTGACCTCTCTAAGTGGGATTGCCTCCACCCCCTTGGAAAAGTAATCAGTAGCAGCTAGAATGAATCGATGACCTTTGAAGAAGAAGGAAGATCGATGGACCCACAATGTCGATCAACACTCAAATGGCCATGAGGCCAATGTAGGATGTAGAATGTTGGGTGGTTGATGTAGGACCACACCGTGCACCTGACATTGGTGGCATCTCCTAGCTACGTCCATGTGCGTGATCATCGAAGGTAGTATCCAGTCTCTTGATCTTGGCTTTCATCTTGATGATTGGTGCTCCACATAAACGAGTGTACCTCGGTCACGATCCCACGAGCTTATTTGTCCGACAATGTAACCATATATGATCGGCCGTACAAGGTGCCATCCACGAGAGCATAGGAAAGGGCTCTCTCTTCACTTGTAGTGATTTCTCTTGAGGTAGTTTGCCTATTTAAATAATCAATGAATGGTTGCCTCCAATCGACTCCCCATCTTTTTTTTGGCAAGAACCTCCCCTTCAAGAGAGAATCTCTCGATGAGTTCAGCATCAATAAGGGATAATACTTGTCTATTTTGGACCCTTATTGGAATGGACTCATCTTTTGGACATGCCAACTCTTTAGCAAGCTTGGCTAATGCATATTCTACTGCATTTTCTCCTTGAGGAATCTTGTAGATGGTAATCTCTAAGATTTGGGCCAATAACTCCATAGTGTACTTGTGGAATGGTGGAGTTTAGGTTTTAGAACTTTGTAGGACCCAACGATTTGGTTGATGACTAACTGAGAATCCCCAAAGATGTTGATGTTCTGGATGCATAGTATAATGACTAACAATCGAGCCTCATATTTGGCTTCATTGTTGGTGCATGGATTGGAGAGATGATATGAGAATCTCATCACATGATGAGTTAGGAGAACTATTCTACCCCACGCCTTCCAGGATAGTAAATTATGGTTCTTCTTCTTTGAGAGGAAGCGCACCATCAAAGTACATCTCTGTGAGCACTAGTACCCCTAAGTTCATGATTTGTTCATCGGAGATCATCATTAAGCGGAGAATTGGATGATGCTGAAATCCACAAGTGCTTGTCCTTTACATGCGGAGGAATGAATGTTATGTCAAAGCGAGACAAATCATGGATGAATCAACCATCCAGATAAAATCGGTGTGTGAGATATTGCAATGGATTGACTCTAGATCAAGTTCACCTTATGAAAGCATGTAGTGTCATAGCTTTTGGGATGCAAAGATTAAAGCTAGGCGATTCTTTTCAATAGGTGGATAGTTTTCCTGGATTAGACGATGGATAATAGAGAGCATTTTCTTTCCCTTCGTCATTGGCTTGGGCCAACAAAGCATCAAGGGAGTAATCTAATGTAGCAGTATATAATATGAGCGGCTTGTCTGAGATAACGGCTGCTAGAACTGGCAGCGTCATCAGATATTGCTTGATGTCTTCAAAAGCATGTTGATAGTTGTCATCCCACTTGAACTTGGCATCTTTTTTGATAAGTGCTGAGAATGGTTGGCATCTTCCTGATAGGTTGGATATGAAGTATCTTAGATATACACCTTGGAATGATTTGAGTTATGTTAGGCTTTAGGGGTGGCATTTCTAATATCGCTTTGATCTTTCCATTGATTTCAATTCCCGATGTGGACAACAAACCCAAGAAATTTTCTTAAAGCTACTATGAATGCACACTTCAGGAGGTTCATTTTGAGGTTGTATTATCTTAACCGTTCAAAAACTACTCTCAAGTCAAAGAGATGGTCTTCCTTTTCTTTGCTTTTGATAATGAGATCATCGAGGTAGCATTCAACTTGATGATGAATGGGATCATCGAAGATTCGAGTCATGCCCAGGTATGTGGCGCATATTTTTTAAGGCGGCATGACCTTATAATAATTGGTCGAGGTTTAAAAGTGTTTCTTTCATCCTCACATCTTAATTTGGTAGCGATGACCCATCCATAAAGGAGAATACTACATGAGATGAGGCAATGTCCAACATTAATTCTAGTATAGGAAGTGAAAATTCATCCTTAGGACATGCCTTATTTAGATCCCCAAAATTGACGCATATGAGAATTTGGTCATTCTTTTTCTTAACTTGGATGACAGCACCATGTAGGATATTTTTCTTCCCAATAAAGCGACATCGATTTCTTGATTTGAAGTGACGTTGTTCAATGTCTAATCGCATGTGTCTAGAGCTTATTTATAGGGTTAGCATTAGGTTATATTAGTTTATGGGCTGTTATATGAGATAGAGCGGGCATCTCTTCATAACTCCATGAATCCTTAAACTTCGGTAATAGCTTCACTAATCATTGTTTCTTTTCATTCAATAGAACGATGTATGTGGGGCGTGGATCTTCTTGGTTCTAAGTTGATTTCTTTGAGCTCGTCATTGGTTGATCGATCTCTCTTCAAACTTCTGGCGTGCATCTCTAACTTCAAGTCATTTGGATCATCGAAGTTTCTAAACACCTCCTCATAAGAGTTAGCATGATTTTGAAAAGAACCTATCGGAAATGATTTATGATGACTACGTAGTTGTCATCATCATTTGGACCTTGTGTTGAATCTACTTGCTTTGGTTTCCCATACCTTTCAAAGTAATTCCTATGTTTAGACCAAGTATGTAGGATTAATCCCTTCTTTCCTAAATAAAGAACACGGGGCGAGTACCAATCAAAAGGTAATTCTATTAAATCTTTATATGAATCATCCTTAAGTTCTACATCGGCTTCTTGACTTGAGGATGATGCTCAAAAAAATCTCTTTGGTTTGACATCATGGATGACTTAGGGGCTCTTAACTACAAACCTTCAACTTTTAGGGAAGAAGTGAGGTTAGAGCTAAAGTTCCCAATCTGCTATTTTATATAATAATGACTTGATACACTTATGCTTTGCTTGGAGCTGGTCTTCATCCTTTATCGGCTCAATGTCACCTTTAAAGGGACCCATTGAGTTGGTTGGTGTACTAACCATGTGAGACTCATCCTCACTAGACTCTAAGTCTATGTGGATAGGGGGGTATTCCTGAGTTGGACATAACTCCTGGTTGGCCAATAGGTCTTCCACCTAGTCTCTGATTTTCTTCCTCTACATGGTGGGGTTCGAGTCATCCTACCCATGTCTTCATATGGAGGATCAAACTGTGGGTAGAATGTAACATCTGACTCTATCTCTTCCTTGGTGTTTAATTCTCACTCACTTGTATTTTTATTTTGTCTTCTTTTTTCTTTTCATTTTCTTTTTCTTTTTATTCTTTTCGTTTGTTTCTTTTTCTTTTATTTTTGAACATTCACAAGAGAATAAACTTGTTGATTTTGAGAGGAGATAGTAGGCATCCTTCATATATCTCGACCTCTTAGAATGGCTTAAGTCTCCTTTGACACAATACTTAATTTTACCTCTTCTTTGATGCAGTGCAAAGAGATGGAACCATGTTGTTTCATGTATCCAAACTCAAGCAAAGTAGTTGAAAGATGTATAGTCTATATGTAGAACTTGGCTCTATCTTCAATCATACTCATGGCAAACTTAAGCCTTCTCTTTGTTCATTGAATCCTCTCAATCATCATCTCTGAAAGTTTAGATGTCGATCCTCAAGTAGAGGTTTTAGACTCATAATGTTCCGATGCACCTTGATAAACTAATACCTGAGAGCCTAAATCACTATGTTTACTATATGTAGAGGACTTGTGCTCTTGTCCCCAAAGGTCTTCATTTGTGAATGTAACTCCACGAGTGTCTCTTGAACTATGCCTTCCTGATAGCGGTCGGTAAGCATATTTGGATCAAGAAGAGCTTGATTGATCGACTCCCTCATCTCTTTGGATAAGATAAGGGCATCATATATGCTTAAATTTAGGCTTTCTTGTGGTGAGGATATTGTAGTCAACTTGATCCTCCACAAGCATATCCATGGGTGGAGCATCTTGTGGAGGGTTTCTTGATCACTAGAACCAATGACTTGTTTTGCCTTATCACGAGGTGCCACCCTAGGAGGTAGAACTTTTCCACTTGAGGTTAACTTCAATGACTTGAGATGATTTAGTGAAAGTTCTACGCTCATCAGTTCACCTACGACTTCTCCTATGGGATCATCGAGTCGATGACTCCAAATCAATCTCAAATGGGTGAACCGAATGATTAGAATGGAAAATCCATTTCTAAATCAAAAAAGAATGATTGAACTAGAGTTATCATTATTATTCTGTAGACTTAGAGAGATTTCAAGAGGAATAAAATCTAGAGTATCAGTAGTGGACAAGATGTAAGTGAAAGCTTTCTTCATTGATTTCTTCTTAGATGGAGGTACATGATAGAAATCTAATAAAGTAAGTGGGGTAAGGGGTTTAGTGCCCTTGTCCATTGATACAACACTCCTACTGGCAGTAGAGGAGCTAGTGGAAGAAGAAGTAGTAGTAGCGTGGATGGAGTCTTTGACTCGGTGTTGTGTTATATGCTATCCCAAGTAAGGTGACTACTCGCTTCGTTGATCTACCTTCCAAGTTATCTTAGCAACTTGCAAACCTTCCTTGGTTGGAGGTTTGAGTTACTTTAGGCACCAAGAAACTTCTCTTAGAGATGATTTTCTTAGAGGTTCATAGAGATATCCCAACCTTCTTTATCTTAAGAGATCACTTGTATCCCAAGATTACTTAAAAAAATTGGAGGTTGTTCTAGTAAATATTCTTAGGGATCAATACACGACTTATATGCTATAAAGCTAGTCCTTAAAGGTAAAGAAATCTTCAAGACATGACTAGCATGTGGTGGTAGGGCAAAGTTTGGATCATGACTCTTGCCCACATCTTCCCCTCTTGGGCTCAGTAACTAAAATCGCTTCTTTAAGAGATTCTTAAAGATCTTCCTAACTACCTCCCTCTTGAATGAATATGGCTTATTCAATTTATCGACAAGAAGGTAAATGATAGTACGGTGGTGGATATAGTCTTACTATGATGTGGATACTATATGATGGAGGATACTGTGGCGGTGGGGAGGCCAGTGGTGTGGCTAATATGATGGCTGAGGTGGTGGCAGAGGAGGTGGTAGAGGATCTTTGTTATGAGGTCTCTCATGAACCTTGGCTACTTTGCTTTCCCTTGTCGACCCTCTACCACGGCTTTCTCAAATGCGCTTTTTGGGCTTGGGATCTTGGAAAGGTAAACTGACCTCTCCTTGTAGACTAGCCACCTTGTTGATTAATTTTCAAATGTCTTAATGGTAAACCCTTTAAGCATGAAGCGGCGGGCCATGAATATTCTTGAGTAGAATTTATGGCATGATGTTTATATTGGTTCATTTTACTTAAATTTCCATCTAAGAATATAATCAATAAGGGGACTCAGGTGTTGTTGAGCTACAAGAGGTCCATATTACCCTTTTGAGCTCAACAAATTTCTTAATGAGCTCCAACTCAATAAAGTCTTCTGAACCATTGGGTAGTTAGCTCCAATCAAATCGATGCTATCAAACTATTGATGAAGATGGAATAAAGTGCATATACCACCGACATTGCATCTTGCCCTAAAATGCTATGTGCTTCGAGGTTCCCGCCATCAAAATTTTGAAGAAGGAGGCAAAACCCTTAGGATATTGGACACCATCAAATTCCTCGGGTAGGGTCTACCTTTGGAATAGATGAGCCACCTCGGGCTTCCAATGCATCCTTCACTTGTTGCTCACTAACTACTTGATATCTTTTCTTGCATGGAGTGTTGTCCACCTTCTTATGCACAAGCTACCTCTGTCTACTAGATGTGCTTTTGGTGATCTAAGATTACGCAACCAGATGATCTATCTCTAGTGGTATATATCTTTGGATCTTGAGGCTTGTTTTGAAGTGCATGGAGGGTTGCTAACAAGTCTTCATCTCTTCTCCATCCATTGATCGATCATCCTTTTATTTGCTGATGGAGGTGTTGGGTTGAATGGATGGTGTCTTCTTCCTCAACACAACACCTCACTATGATCTCATAAAGGGAGCTCTAGTATCAACCATGTGGACCTGAGTCCTCAAGAGATCATCTCATCGGATCAAATGACCCTTCCCTCCTCTTCGATTGATCACTCTCTAGAAGCTCTCTTCTCATAAAGTGATTGATCTCTTGTGGAAAAATCTATCATGTATAAATATGTGTCGGTGAAGGGGGCTCAGATACCACTTACCCATCACTGTCTAGCTCAGGAGGTCATTCTTCTAGAAGACATGCTCGTGGATGCTCATGGGTGGAGTAATGTCTAGGAGATCCACTACCATGGGGACATGACTGTCTCACCCCTACATCCTTGTGTCACTACTCGATAATGATAGTTGTGGTGGTGCGACCACGACATTGTGCCTCCTTCTTCTCTGAAATAGGAGGTCGGTAGAGAACTCACCTCTCGATTAGTAGATGAAGTGGGATCCTTTGGCCATAGCTGGATCACTAATGGGGCTTTCTTCTCCCCAAATGTTGTCTTTTGTGCCTTTGGTGTGGATGGCGGACCAATAGGTGATGGTGAGGAGTGGATCTGTGGTGGAGGCAACCGACTTTCTAGGTAGGAGCTCCTCTATGGTGGGTAGTATCGTCGGTAGAATCTATGATTGATGTCGGTGAAGGTATCGGTCGAGAGAAAGTCCAAGTGAGGCCATTGATTGTCACGGCATACCCTCTCTCCTTTACTTGTAATGCGATACTGAGCCTCGCTCTCTCCGATGTGTACTTTACTTGAGGGATGATAGAACATAAATCAAATTGCAGGACTCGATATTCGCTCAAGAACGGCGTAGAAGCGTCAAGATCATCGACCTTCTCACTCCGATAGGAGCCTAAAATGAACTGGTGAGGTGGGGCGATCCTCCTAATGTCTTCCTCTCCATGCGAGGAGTGTGAAACTTCTTTGTGAGAGGAGACACTATCTAGGTAACTCTCTCTCTGAGAAGGCCCTCTCTCATGGCTATGTCGTCATGATGCCACTTGATCTTGCGGCGGTTGTGGCGCTGAGTCCTACTAGGAGGGGCAACACGAGAACTAGACCCAACTTCGTAGGTGGGGGAGACTATCCTTGAAGATAGGGTAGCTTTCCCCTTGGAAGGAGCCAACGAGTGGGTGCTAGCTCATAGTGGGGCATAAAGGGAACCAGGCACGGCATTTGACACTCTGTATGGGAACGGGCCTTCCTCTTAGTGAGGAAACTTTGATGGCATCAGTCAACACGATGCGGGTTGTGAGGGTCCCTCAAGTGATCCTAGCCCCCCTCAAAACCTCAAAAATGAATGAGGTGGCAAAGTCACAGGGAGGCGGCGGGATGGCCAAATCATCCAATAAAAAATAAATACATTATACTGCATGTGTGTGAAAACTAAAAGCACTATCGATGAATGTATATGCATTTGTGGAAATATAACTTGTAAAATTTTTTTTGATATTTGTTCCAAAAATGAGTTTGGAGTTTTGAACCCACACTCAATGATTCAAATGTTAAGTGGGGTTCATTAGAGATTTGGATATTGAGGGAGTCTTTGCCATTTGATTTTGATTTTGAACCCATACTCAAATTTAGGTAGGTTGGTGGGGTTCTAAAATTTAAGAGATTTTCTTGGAGATATTTGTGTTTTGTGCATCTTGTTTGAAAATATTGATAGTTTGAAAGACCTCTACTTAGCAAATTTGGGTATGCTAAGAAGAGGTTGTGATTGTGTTTGAAATATTTTTTCTTGTGAAGATTTGATTGTGTGATATTTTGATTTGAAAATGGGGCTTCTTACTTAACAAATTTGGTATGTTAAGTAGATACATGTGTTTGATTTGTGCATGAGACTTTCACTTAATAAATTTGGTATGATAAGTGATAGTCAAATGTGATTGTGAGATATATTTGCTTTACTTTGAAGATGGGAGTCTCACTTAACAAATTCAGTATGTTAAGTAAGGCCCTAAATTTGTTTGAGATATATTTATTTTTCTTTGAGAATGAGACTCTCACTTAACAAATTTGGTATGTTAAGTGAAAGCTCAAGTGTGGTTTGACATGAAAAATTGGATCCTTATTTAACAAATTTGGGATGTTAAAATAGGGATCAAATGTGTGTTGAAAAAGACCCTCTTAACAAATTTGGTATGTTAAGTGAAAGTCAAATGTGTTTATGATTTTGAAAATGAAACTCTCACTTAACAAATTTGGTATGTTAAGTGAAAGTCAAATGTGTTTATGATTTTGAAAATGAAAACTCACTTAAATTTATGTTAAGTGAAAGTCAAATGTGTTTATTTTTTGAAATTGAAACTTTCACTTAACAAATTTGGTATGTTAAGCGAAAGTCAAATGTGCTTATGATTTTTAAAAATGAAACTCTCACTTAACAAATATGGTATGTTAAGAGAAAGTCAAATATGTTTATGATTTTGAAAAATGATACTCTCACTTAACAAATTTGGTATGTTAAGTGAAAGTCAAAGTGTTTATGATTTTTGAAAATGAAACTCTCACTTAACAAATTTGGTATGTTAAGTGAAAGTCGAGTGTATTTATGATTTTGAAAATGAAACTCTCACTTAACAAATTTGGTATGTTAAGTGAAAGTCAAAATGTGTTTATGATTTTGAAAATAAAACTCTCACTTAATAAATTTGGTATGTTAAGTGAAAGTCAAAATGTGTTTATGATTTTGAAAATGAAACTCTCACTTAACAAATTTGGTATGTTAAGTGAAAGTCAAATGTGTTTATGATTTTTGAAAATGAAACTCTCACTTAACAAATTTGGTATGTTAAGTGAAAGTCAAGTGTGTTTATGATTTTTGAAAATAAAACTCTCACTTAACAAATTTGGAATGTTAAGTGAAAGTCAAATGTGTTTATGATTTTTTGAAAATGAAACTTCTCACTTAACAAATTTAATATGTTAAGTGAAAGTCAAATGTGTTTATCATTTTGAAGACTTATTTAACAAACTTAGGTATGCTAAATGGAGTTCAATTTGTTCTTATGATTTTCAAAAAGGGGTTCTCATTTGATATACTTGGACACGTCAAATGAACACCTAATGTATTTTGAAGTCCAAGACTTTGGCAAGGATTTTTATCAGACAAATGCAAATAAAATTCAAATTGCTCTACCTTTTCCAAGGGAAGGGGAACTCCCATTTGACAAATTTGAGTATGTCAAATGGGGGTTCAAATATATCTTGACTTCTCTTTTATGTGTGTATGGTTTATTGCTTTTCAAAAAGAGGGGAAAACATCAACTCTAGTAGATGTAAAATATGCTAAGTGGAGTTTCAATTTTATATTATAATATAATTTAAAAATAAAATCTCCATCCAACAAATTTGAGTGTGTGGGATGGGGATAGCTATTTCCAAAGAAAATGTGCTTTTGAAAAAGACATTTAAAATGGTTGATTTTGATTTTGATTTTGAAAAGAACCTCCATGTGACAATCATAGGATTTATTAAATGAGGTTTGGTTATATATGTTCTGTGCCTTTTTTTGAAAATTTCTTACAAATTTTTGGGTAAAGATCTCTTATTATGTGGATTTTGAAAAAGTGCCTTTGGAAAGACATGTTATCTTGTAGAAGGGTTTTATTTTCTTATTGTTCAGGGGATAACACTTACCTTACCATCATAATGGTGAAGAGGTTCTTAATTTTGGTCATCTCCTTTATTTGACTAGTTTTAATTTTCATCTATTAGGGGAACCCAATAGGGATTTCAAGTCCTACATGGAGTGAGGTCCTAAAACCTAAAGCATGTTGGCAAGCTTTGCTTAAGGATGAAATAAGATAAGTGCCAAGGGAAAGAATGATAGTCTCAGGCCTATATAAAATATAAGTCCACTATCGATACTTGGAGATAATAATTGTCTACTAAAGATGGAGAGAAATCTTCTGTGAGTCGCAAAATCTATGGTATTTATTTTTTGAGATGTGGGACATGCAGATCTTAGTACTTATTGAAGTGATGGGGCATGACATTAAGGAATGATACTATCTCAAAATAGAAATCACCACCATAATGGACCTAATCACTAATAAGGACTCCAGGCATGATGGGTCTTATATACCGAGATCTTTTCTACTTTACATGAAAAGTAAAGTAATATTTATTTTAAGTTATTAAGTTCCTATGGAGGCAAGCCCCATAGTTAATCACATCTAAGGAATGAGAATTCTTAAGAATACTCTGATTAAAGTAGACAATTAGGGTCTCCAAAGATTTTAAGGTTAAGACTATCAAAGGATTGCTATTTTAGAAAATCAAATGGGATAGATCAAGAGAAGACTTATTTTTGGAATCAAAGGAGAGTAGAATACTCATGATACTAGGAAGCCTAGTGAGCATTCTAATCTACTATAATTGGGCTTTATATTTTGAAATTGAAGAGAGTTAATTATTTGAGTTGACATTTTATTAGATTTTAGGGGCTTATAATTCCAACATAAGATGAAAATGCCTAAGAGGTGAGAATTTATGCTTGTAGCAGAAAAAACAACCTCATATCCTAAACTAGGGAGCTTTGAAAGCACATGTTTAAGCAAAATGGGTATATGGTTTACCTCCATAGAGAATAAATCACTGACTATTGAACTTTTTTATGGGTATTAGCCACTCTCCTATGCTTTAAATCCATGTAGGCAAGTCTTATGCTTTGCAAGATGGCTAGTTGTTTATTTAGAAGGAGACTAAGTCCTTAAACTCACTCCCTAAGAGACTAGAGCATGAGTGGTATGAAACCATGACTTAATCTAATGCAAATTTTATCAAATTTATTTGATTCTTTTGGACTCTTTATTTTGACATATGAAATTTTGTTTATATGCCTAAATGCATGAGAACTTGATTATGGGCCAAATCAAAGAGAAAGTGGTGTTCTTCCATCAAAGGCTCTCAGGTTAAGCCTTCATTCTCAGATGGAAGCCCCTCTTAAGAGTGGAAGAATATGACATGCATGATATTATACATTCATTCATCCATAAGGGGATGCTAAAAATTTTATTATCTTGATTTAATTCTAGGCTTTTATGTGAAGTTATGAGTTGTTTTAAAATTTTAGTTATGAGTTGTTAATTGGGGTAGAAAAATTAATTTTATCCTAAGAGCTACCCGCATCCACTACATTCAAGCATCAATCATAAAGAAACTATGAAAAATGTTGTTCTATGCAATCTAAACACAACATCAAACAATTTTATAGACTACCATAAAAGAATAAAAGGCCAATTGGGTTCATATACACCTCGAAAAGAGAAAAAATATGGGTAGTCAACTCTACCCTTATCAATGGATTATAAAAATAATACATGCTATGGGGTCTTCTTTTCTTCCTTCTTTCTTTTGATTTGATTTGCTCCAAAGGCATCACGGGGACTACTAAGCCTTACGGCCATTACTCATCCTAATCTCCCATAACACTAATCCTAATTCTAATGCAAAATTACATTAAAAAAATAAGAAAAGTAAATCTAGCTACACACAAAATAAATGTTAACTAAACACACCATACAACCGCGGTTATATGAATAATTTGGACTTAGCTCCACCATATGGGTAAAAGCCCTGTCTAACATGAGTTATGCTTAGGGGCTAAGCAACATAATAAACATTTATATTTTTATTACACCCTTAAGCACAACCCTACAAAAAAATATGATTATGCTTAACATCCATCACTCTGAAACACACTAACATCCAGTCTAAAATATTACATCATAAAATAAAACATAACATATACATAACTTAGCACTAGAAGTGGTGACTTAGTATTTTAATGTGTGTGCTTAAGGCTTGTATGTCAAGACTTTACTAGGCTTCTTTAGTTTAAGTTTCAATTTAGAGTTTGAATTTATTTAAATTTTACCTTTGGGTGATTTTAATTTAAATGATTTAATGATTTACTTTTCATTTTTATTTCACTTTTATTTGGTTAAAGTGATGCTTAATTTTTCAAGAATGAAGAGTAGAATGAATTCCATTTGTAGACAAAACTCTTATTCATCTTAACTCCAAGAGTCTAACTAAGGTCATCTTAATTAGCCCATTTGAATTTGTGTACTTGATTTGATTTGATTTAGTTTAGAATTTAGAATTTGATTTTGTTTAAGTATTTGATTGATTGATTTTGATTTTGATGTTTTGGTTTAATTACATCTTGATAATTCAATATACTTAATATCTAATGAAGTTTAAGTTTGTTTAAATTCATGTTCTTTTGATTGATTAATTTCAGATTAGATGTTTTCGTTCAATTAAGTCTTGATAATTCAATATCCTTTTAAATTAATGTTTAATTCTTTTCTTTGATTATGGTTATGTGACTTAATTTTATGCTTATTTGATTTGATTGTGGTTCATTTATTTGTAGTTCGATCAGATTAGATTAATTGATTTTATTTTGATTTTTAATTAAGTTTGATTCTTTACAATTAGAATTTTATTTTTAATCTCATCCATTTGTCATGTTGATCAAAGTTTGATTTGTACTTTGATTTCAAACATTGGGTAGTTAATTAGTTTATCTTATTTAAGTGGGTTAAGTGAGATTTGATTTGATTACATATTAAATAGATGAAAGTCTTTCTTAATTTAATTTGATTTAATTTGATTTGATTAGCTTTATTAGTCTGTGGGTTTGCTTAGGTTCATTATGATTATGTAATTAGTTTAATTAAAAAGTGTATTTATGCTAATTATAAAGATTTGTTTAATTTTCAATTTGATTTCATATTTGTTTAGGTTAATGATGTAATTAATGACTTAATAATTTAGGTTTAATTTAGATTTTGATTAGTATTTAATTGCATTTTGATTATGTTCAAATTTATGTTTAATTAAGCTTAAGTTTAATATGATTAATTTGATTAACTTAATTAGTTTACTTAAGATGTCTGATCAAATTAATTAGTAGATTAATTAAGCATTTGATTTGAATTAATTCTAATTTGATTTATTAAGTTACTTCAGTTTATTAAGATGTTGGATTAATTTATTAAGTTTGCATTAATTAGGTGTTTATTCAATTGGATTATCTTAAGGGTAATTAGTTTAATTAAGGAGTTTGTTTAAGTTAATTATTAAATTAAATAAAGATTTATTTAATTCTTAAAGATTTAATTAATGATTTAATGATTTAGGTTTAAGTTAGGTTTTGATTAGTATTTAATTGTATTTTGTTATGTTTAAATTTATGTTTAATTAAGCATATGTTTAGTATGATTAATTTGATTAACTTAATTAGTTTACTTAAGATGTTTGATCAAATTAATTAGTAGATTAATTAAGCGTTTGATTTGAATTAATTTTAATTTGATTTATAAAGTTAATTTGGTTTATTAAGATGGTGGATTATTTTATTAAGTTCACATTAATTAGATGTTTGATTAAGAGTAATTAAAATTTTAAATCATTAGATTAATTAAGGGTTTGTTTAATTAGAGATTAATGACTTAATTTTCTATATATGAATGATTTAATTTACTTAAGTGTTTTCCTTAAGTTTGATTTTATTAAAGGATTATTATTATTACCATCATTGTTATTAAGTGAATTAATTATTTATATCATTTCAATTAGGTTTGATTATTTATGATTAGAGTTTTATTTGATTTGATTCATTTATTATATTTTGTTTGATTTCATTAACATGTTTGATTTAGTTATTTGGTCAAAATATTTAATGGCTAATCAATTATCTTATTCCAAATGGATGTGATTTAATTATATGTTAATTAAGTTTACTTTATCTTTATTTGGCTTAATTCGATAAGTATTAAATGATTATATCGAATTGGTTTATTAATCAATTTGATTTTTTTTAGTTTATTTAATAATTAATTAGTTTCAATTTATTTATACTCATTAAAGGGATTTTATATGATTAAGATTCTATGTTTAGTGTAGGTTTAGTTATACTAGTTTGACCCATATTAAAGCTTCCTAGATTTGTTTAATTTTAAGTTTGATTTAAGATTTAATCATTTAATTGAGTTTTATTAATAGGTTTAATCATATTTAATTTAATTTCCTCTAAGGATGATATTTTTTGATTTGAGGTTTGGTTAATGATTGTTAAGTGTTATTTCATTTTATTTGATTTGATATCTAAATTATTTTTAGATTATGATTTAATTAACTCCATAATTGATTTAACTTTAATCTTAAGTGTTTGTTGGGGGTTCATTAGGATTCAGAAAATCACATTATTTTTAAGAGTCCTAGATATCAATTGAAGTGTTTTAAGTCATTTTGAATATTTTTGTAAATTTCTGAATTTTTATTTAATTTATTTTATTAAAATGGACAATCTGAATTTCAAAATTTAATTTCATCCAATCCAAATGCTTTTTTCACTTGAAATTTTTATGGTAGGTGTATTCTAAGTTTAATTTCAATCCCTAAAAATTTTAGATTAATCTAACATATATTTTTTGTTTAATTAATGAAATTTTATTTTAACTAGAACTCATATTAAGCTCAAAATACTCATTGAAATTTAAGGATTTTTGATTTGTTAGATTTACCTCAAAAAGATGAATCCAACGAGTTTTTATTTTTAATTTTTGGTTAAGTATTTTATTTTCTATGAATTTTTAAAATTTTAGGTGATTTAAATTAATTTTTTAAATATAAAAACTATGCGGCGGCGTTAGCCGCAAGGAAGACCGGTCAATGGTCGGAAGTGTCTACATGTGGACCGTCGATCGGTCGGAGATGATCAAATCAGCGATCGAGCCATGATCGCGATCGAGAATCGATCGAGCCGTCCGTCACGGCGATCGGCGATCCATCGCATCAAACGATCCGAAGGCTCAGATCACGTGATTCACATGCGATCCGAAGCTCAGATCACGCGATTCACATGCGATCCGAGCTGTCCGATCCCATGAACTGTGGGATCAGACAGAGGCTATAGCCCCGCTAGTGATGAACAGTATTTTTAGGCTTTTTTAAAGGGAAAAATGGGATTTCTAAGTGAAAACTTATCCGAATGGACCCACTTTCACATCGATTTACACCAAAAAATTTTATTTTACTAATTAGAATGATTTAAAGTAAAAATGTAAGATTATCTAGGGGAAATTCCTAAAATAGCAAGAAAATTAACACAAAATGCGATAAATTCTAAGGTCGGTTAAAGTTTGGCAAAATTTATCTTGCCGGGGATGGTTTCTGGGGGTGGTGAAGATCCGAGCGAACTCTTAGGTATGTGAGAAAGCTTTAGAATGATCTTTAACCCTTGCCACCCTTCAGAACATCATCTTCTCTGATGTTTACAGTTGCATCGCTGGAAAAGTAACTATTTGTATTTTTGAGCTCAACAATGGCTCAAAGAGGTGGGGGATGGGTTCCTTTTTTACTTTGGGAAGCTTTTGGGGGTTGAATGGTGGTGGGAGGAAGAGGGTGAAGTCTCATTTTCCCCTCCTTTTATAATGGCCGAAAATCCATTCCTTTTGAATTTTTTTAGCTCCAAATTAATTGTCATCTTGCTTGGGGTGGTTGAGATGGATGATGGATTGATTGAGGACTTTAGATTTTTACTCCAAAGTCTCTCTTACTGCCATGTGATCAACTCAATTCAATGCAAATATTGGGGAGGAGTCAAGTGCATGTGATGGGGGAGAATTAAATGAGGTTGGGTGGAATCTATGGGGAGGATCATGATTTATGGGTTAGGTTAATTTTGGGCTGATCCTAAATAGGTTTGGGTTGGGTTTGATCAGCCCCCAATGGGACATAGCTTGGTTTCAAGAGGTTTGGCCCAATTTGGGTCATATGGGTCATATTGGGTCAAATTAAATAATTTGACCAAAATTGGCCAAACTAGCTTGGGTCATGGGTTGATTCATGTTAAATTGTCTAATTGAAGATGAATGTAGTCATTGGTTTGAATTAATTTTGGTTTAATTTAGATTTAGGCCAAATTGACCCTTTAGGCCTATTTGGGCTTAATGGCTCAATTGGACTTGATTGATCAAATTGGGTTTAATTAGGGCTTTGGTCAAGTTCGATAATCAATTTGGAATGAACTTGAGCTATTGATTGCAATCAATTTTGGTTAGATCACGATTTGACCCAATTTGGTCCTTTAGGCCAATTTGGGTCAACTTGATAAAATGGCCAATTGGGCTTGGTTTGGCCCAAATGATTGCAGTTGATTATCATAGTGTGATCAATAATTATGGATGAAGATTTTGGTGAGCTTGGTTCAATCCAATTTGGGTTGGATTAGAAGTTGGCTCAAATGGGTCCTTTAGGTCACTTTGGGTCAAGTGGACCTAAGTGGGTCAATTGGTTTGGTTTTGGTTTGATTCGAGTTTAGTTGAGCTTATATAAGAGCCCTAGATTGAAATATAAATTCAACGACAATCAATTTGGAGTCTAAGGGATTTCAACTCATTTAAAATTTTCAAGTCAAAAGGGCTAGGTTGGGTTTGACTTGGGTTGGCTTCTATTTGATTTGATGATTGTAGTTTTCATTTATATTGGGGTAGATGATTGAATGTATAATTGATTCAAGAGAAAATTCATTAATTTTGACTTGATTTGGATAGAATTTGATTAAGTCCAAATAATTGGCTTAAATGGCTTAAATTGAGTTTGGATTTTTTTTCGATATAGTTTTGGTCAATTTGGATTTCAATTATATTTGTGAATATAAATGAAGGAATAATTGATTAATAAAGAGATTAATTGGGTTTTATTTGATCTAAAGGGAGTTTTAGTTAAGCTTATGAATGTGGTTCATATGGCTTAGGAAGGGTCTTAGGATTTGAATTTGATTTTGGGTTTCAATCATTTGGAGTTAAATTTGAAATTAGATTTCAAATTTGAATTTAAATTTGATTTGAGATTTGGTTTGGGAATTGAATCTGGGTTTGATTTCAGAAAATGTATCTAGATTAGGTTTAGGCTATGGGATAAGTAATTTCCTTAAGCTCTAAGGCATAACCTAATCTTATGATTAATACTTCTAAGTCTCTAGGCATATGTTAAGGGTTCATCTAATCACTAGAAGTGTCTTATGACTAAGGAGTTCTTAGTGTTTAGAAGTGCCCTAAGTCTAAGGAGAGGAGATTAAGAGCTCACTCCAAAAGTGAGGTCAATAATGTCTCAAGTGATCCAAAAAAAAAAAAAACTATGTATCATTATTGTTAAAATTACATTTACTTGCTCCTTTCTTTATCGAATATTTGTTTTGGTGATAAATATCATTGATCTTCAATTGAATTTTAAGTATATCTTCAAAGGAAAAATAAACATTGGTGCAATGACCCAACTTATTGTGATAACTATAATATCCTGGATGGCTAACTTTATCAAGCCCATCTAATTTCTTTGGATTAGATAGAGTTATGTTACTTTTGATCATTACCTTAAGGCCCTTAACAACCTTAACTCTTTTGAATGAGTTTGGCTTGATGATTTTATTTTGTAAGGTTTACTTAATTTCTTTCTTCATTATGAGGCCAATATTTAAAATTTTTCATTAATTTAAATTCTTGATGTATTTTCTAAACATCAATACTTTTACATTGAATTCCATTCAGAGAATCCGCCTTGCAAAACTTGTTATAAAGTATTAGCTCTTTGGATTTGGAAAATATTATCACTACTTTTTGAAGTCTTACATTTAAAAGAGTTTGAAAGGTGTTCATCTTAAATCCCTCAAGATTATTGACCTAATAGGTACATGTGTCATTGAGCAACTGCTAATGTCAAGTGATAACTGGCAACATATGTCATTATCAATCAATGGGAGACCATAGATGTTGGATAGAGCTTAAAAACTATTGGCTAAAAAGTTTCTTTTATTTATGAAAATATAGATTCTATTGATAGTTTTATGTAGGGGAATTTTAGTTATTTTACTAAAAATTTGGGATGCTCCTTCAAATGGTTCAAATAGTTACTATTATTCTTTTCACATTTTAATTCAAATATTTTTAGTGATATAATAAACTTAAAACCATGTAATCTAGATTCATTAGATTCTACTTGTCAAGACACACTCACTTTTCTCCTTTAGTATGAGAATAACATTATTTGCCTATTTATAATGAGATATTATGGTCTTCAAATGCAAATTTTGACCATCAATTCTCTTTAATATCATTAAAAATAAGGACATGTATGATTTTAATAATTTTGAACAATATTTAGTCATCAGTTGAATGCATATAAATTTTGCAAATGATAAACAAGATTACTTAAGAACTAATTTTGAATTCATAGTATAAAGAATTTTGAATGACTTGTAATTAAATATATTGCATTTATGATGTTCTTTATGTATTATAAATTTAATTGTTGAAATATATGAATAAAACTAGAGCTGTAAAAGGGCTTTTATGTGATGTTCAATCATTCTTGATTTTTTTCACATATTGGATGAATAGTTATACTATGATTTAAATTAATGAAACTTGATCCACATATATGTTTTTAAGTTATCCATCATAATTAATGTTAACATCTTTTTTTAAAGTAAAGATGGGGATGATATCAAGTCCAGTTTGAACTAGTTTATTGAACTTGAACTCAAAAATAAATGTTAGGCTCAAAATTAACTATAATTTGAAATAATTTTAAGTTGAGTCAACTTCATTAAAAATATGGATATAAGTGAATATAAATATTATGTTATTCATTATATATATATATATATATATATATATATATATATATAGGTAGATAGATTGATTGATTGATAATTTAATGAAACCAAATTTGGAGTTGACTCATACTATTTTTGAGTCAGTTGAAACAAATTTATAGTTGAGTGTTCTAATGGAAGCATCCAAAAATATAAGGCACACAATAATGAATGTTTACAAACTATATCTACTTGATATAGAAATAGCTTTGCTTAATGGACTACTTGAAGAAGAAGCTTATGTCAAACAATAAATTAATTTAAAAAAAAAGGGAATTACAAAGGTAAAGTGTATAGATTGAAGATTCATTGATGATTATTTAATGAGAAAAAGCTATATCAAAGTTATATGAACCAATCATATATGGAAAAAAAGATTAAAAATCAAAATATTGTATAAAATTTTATAAAAATAAAATAAATTCAACCTTTAAGATCATTGAAAATGATGATTTTTATTTGAGTTTATAAACAATTTTTTATTTACTGATATATCAGCCATATCTTTTTAATGATTTATGTATCATCATATTCTATTAATGTTTGTTGCATGATTGTATATTCATGCAGTAGAAGAGGAAATTTTCAACTTAGTATTGCGGAAAAATTATTGAAAAGTTGAGAACAACACACATGACACACAAGAAATTTTTTTTTTTTTTTTGTATATGAAAATCATGAAAGGCAAAAAATTATGGATCATGGCAAATTGAAATAATTCTTTTAATATGAAGCAATATGCAAAGGGCATCATTCATTATAATTCAATAAAGATGTTAATAGAATGCGATATACATGAATAGTATATTCATGTAGTAGAAGAAGAATTTGTTGCATGAAAGTATATTCATGTAGTAGAAGAAAAATTTATTGCATGATAGTATATTCATGTAGTAGAAAAGAATTTTTCAACTTAGCATTGGATAATAAATAATGAAAAGTTGAGAACAACACACATGACAAACAAGATTTTTATTATTTTTATGAAAATCATGAAAAGGAAAAAAATTTATGGATCATGGCTAACTGAAATAATTCTTTTAATATGAATCAATATGCAAAGGGCATCATTCATTATAATTCAAGAAAAGATGTTAATAGAATACAATATACAAGAATTTTGTTGCATGATAGTATATTCATTTATTAGAAGAAGAATTTGTTAACTTAGTATTGGACAAAAATAATGAAATGTTGAGAGCAATAGGCATGTCAAACAAGATTTCCTTTTTTAATGGAAATCATGAAAAGACAAAATTTATGGATCATGGCTAATTGAAATGATTCTTTTAATATGAAACAATATGCAAAGGGCATCATTAATTATAATGCAAGAAAAGATGTTAATAAAATACAATATACATGAACAATAAAAGACATCTATTGTGGTGATAATAAGAGAAGTTTTAATGTTTGAAAGTTATCATCACGTGATGATGGGCAATTGAAATAATCTTGTTTTAAATAGAAGGGAAGACTAGACAACTAGAAAGGCAATATTAGATATCAAGGGCTAACTAAGATCAATTATTGATCATTAGTAGATTTTAGCATTATGTAATGGAGAATACTAAAAGTAGGGTGAAGGTAGGAAGTTTGATTATTCTTCTAATAAGATATGATACTATATGAATAAAAAAATAGATATTATGGTGTAACATAAGTACAAGGAGGTCTAATTATAAGAGTGCAAGAAAGATAATTAAAGCTTAAACATGATGGTCTCACTACAAGAGGTATGAAGGCCATTGGAGAGATTGATGCTTAAAGAAATGATGATTTGAAAATACTTTAGCTTTATTTTATTTTTAGTTTTGAATATTTTGTATAATGTGTGTGAAACCTATGTATTAAATGTCTTGTATGGTGATTTGGTGTCATTTAATGATGTCTAAATGTAATTATAACTAATTGTCCAAAGGAGGAGGCTGACTGCTTGGCCTTGGTTTTGGAAGCAGAAGTTACCTTATTTGAAATGGCCGACCCCTACTCTTCTCATTTTCTCCAAGTGCAATTTGAACTTGTTGAAATTATATAAAACTTTTGTTTTTACTAGAATGAAAGTTTTTAGCACTATGAACTAAAATTAGGAAGAGTTGTTTTGTGGTATTAAGGCTTGATAGGTGATCGACTTAGAAAGGATTTGGTGATCCCTATTATCAAGGCTACTTTTGGTGAGTGGTCTTAATTTATGCATTATTTTTTCTATAAATTTTTATTGTGGTGTTTTTGAAGCCTAACATCTAAAAAAAATTATTCTTCTTAAAACCTTTATTTTGAGTCTTGTTATGGTCGACCAAATTTAGGGATAAATTGGCCTAATTTGGTTATTGTTATTTTCATTTATGTAAAACCCATAAATTACAATGAAATGCTCTAAAATTTCCATAAGAAATTCTTAGTTTTCATATCCAAATATTAATTTGTGTTTAATTACATTGTTTCTCTATGCTTTATCAACTCCAAATTTCACTCTAGCTAGTGGCCAAAAATATTTTCTGATAACAAATCATAGGTGAAATTCACAAAACATGATGATACATAATGAAAATTTCTAGATCATAGATAGATATCCTTACATTTTTTTCTTTGATTTCATGTGATTTGGAGTTGTGTAAAGGGAGTTCTAGTTATTTGAAGTTAAATATCCATATTTTATTCTATTCTTTATTTTGGGTTGGCCGACCACTCCAAATTAACCCTTAGCAATCCTTTCTAACACTCTTGGGCATCTTAGGAAGGCTCACATCCACTAATTTGTCCACTCAAAGTGACCATCCACTAGCCACATCATATTAGATGTTAATGATTGACAAACATGAATTATTAGTATGTATATGTGGTGTTTTAATTTGGAGTCATAGGGACACCACCTAGATCTTAGGAGGGTACTTATTGAAGTGATCAAGTATAACATCTATAGAATAATGTACTATCTTGAAAGATAGAAACACCATCCTCAATCACCTAATTAGGACTCTTAAGACAGTCTATATATATAACAGAGATCTTTCCCTTACATTGCATGGTTAGGTAAAGTAGGGCTTATTTTATGTCGGGTTCTTTAGTTCCTAATGGAAGCAAGCTTTCATAGTTAATTACATCCTAGGAAATGGGACCTTCTTAAGAACACTCTTGATTAAAGTAGCCAACTAATATCTCTAAAGATTACAAAGCTAGACTATCAAGAGATTGACTATTATTGGAAATCAAATGGGATTGTTCAAATAGAAAGATTTATTCACGATTCCAAAGGAGAATAAGTGGGAAGCATTCAAGATACTAGGAAGTCTAGTGGATGCTTCAGTCTACCCTATGGTGAAACTTTACATTTTTGAAATAGAGAATTTATTTTTCATTTGAGATAAAATTTTATTAGAAAGCTAGGACTCGCATTCTAATAACACAAGATTTATGGAAATGCCTAAGAGGTGAAGACTTATACTCATATAAAGAGAGAAACAAGCTCCCTCATAATCTATATCTAGAGTGCTCTGTCACAAATTAAGAGCTCAACTTAATTCTACTTGGGGAATGGGATATATTGATTCACTTCTACTAGAGAGAGAAGATTGATCTTGAGTCTTCTAGACTTACAACTGCCTAGAGTGGCTGCTAGATAATACCTCCTATGATTTAAAATCATGTGGGCTAATCATATGTAAATGCAAGATACTAGGTCATAGTAAATTAAGAAATATTCCAAAATCCAAAACTCACTCTTTTAAAGACTAGATCATGATTTGTGTGTAAATTATGACCTAAGATAATGAAATAAAATTTACATATTTTTATTTCATTTTGGACTAAGGCTTGGGAAGATTTATGCCTAAATGCATGATGAAAATCAATTATGGGCTAAATCAGATTGAAGGAGTGTTCTCCACTACAAGGGATTGCCTTCACAAGTCAGGCTTACTCCCTATCATACAAGAATGAAGGTCTTCTATCTTCAAGAGTGAGACAATATGCATAAGTATGATGTTAGAACATACAACATACAGTTAAGGGAATGCTAAATCTTCTATTATTTTGATTAAAAGTTTAGGCTTTAAGATAAGGTTATGAATTAATTAAAATTTAGTTAAAGTTATTAACGAGTCTAGAAAATTTAATTTTATCCTAAGAGGTCTAACATATCTAGGCCACACATCAAACATATACACTTTAAGAAACCTATGAAAAGCATGCCATTTCTATCGCACATTGTAAACACAATAATCAAATATTTGAATTTCATAAGAGAATAAAAGACTGGTGCAGCTGGGTACCATTGTACACCTTGGAAAAGAAAAAAAAAATTGGGTTTTGAGCTCTACCTTTATATAACCTCGATTATAATAAGAATTATAATAAAATAAAAAGTTATGGGACCCTTCAATTCTTCTTCATCTTCAATTCTTAGATTTGAATACTCCAAGCTTCACAAGGCCTCCCAAGTCTTTGCCTTCTAGTCACTACAAACAAAAGACATTTTTATATTTTATTATAATAGCAATCTCTTAAACATAATCCCCTGCATAAAACATCATTAGGCTAGTGATGACCAAATATTTAGTCAATGCACAAGCAATCCTAACATACAATCTAAAATATTACATCAGAAAATAAAATATATCACTATAACAATCACGAGCCTAACCTAGTACTATGATTGGTGACTTAGTATTTTAATGTGTGTGCTATAGCTAGAGTGTGGTATTCCCACTTAGGCATTAAGATTATGATTTTCTAGTATTTGAATGTTTAAACATTTTATTAAAGGTGGTTGCACTTCACTTATTTTAAAGGTGGTTTGCACTTTACTTTTTATTTATAATTTCTCATTATAAAGGGAAGAAAGAGAGTTGAACCCCTTCAATCCTTACCTTAAGTTGATTCTAAGAGATGAATTTTATGATTTTTAAAATTTCTTAATGAATCATGAATTTCAATCAATCCTATATTTGGATTTGACTTGATGAATTTTATTTAAACATGAAAGACATCTTAAGATTAATGAAGCTAAGTCACGGTCAAATGTATAATGTCTTATTATTTTAGTCTCAATATAAATAATATTACAATCTCATTTCATTTTAATTCACTTTAATTTAAAACATCTACATACATCTTACACATATTTTGGCATACTCAAACATGGATATGCATAAATTTTGTAACAAAATAATCTCATTTTATACAAATAATTATGTAAGAAAGCTATGCAAATACATACTTTAATTAAACTAGGGAAGTGATCTTATCTAAGACCTCATTGGGCTACTTAAAGTCTCATGTTCCTGGAATGTCCAGACTATATACTTACAATTTCAAATACTCATGTACTCTACATATTCATTTTGACACACTTAAACACAAATATACATGAATTTTGTATCAAAGGTATATATATTCATATGTATACAAGGGAAATTGCATTTTGGAAGGTTATCTAAGACCTTGGGAAACTTAAAGCCTCATGTTCCTGGGATGTCTAGACTATATACTTGCAAGTTTAAATACGCATGCATGCATATGTGGATACAGAATGAAATCATGAAAAGTTATAGGTTATTATCTTTTAACAAATGAATTTTTTTTGGGTTTTATTACCTACAATAAGACTTGCATATATAAAGATTTGCTTTCTAATTATTTAATTAATAATTAGCACCTAATTCTTACAAAAAGGAGAAAAACAAATTGAGATTTATATAGTGATAATAGCCACACCATATAGTTTATTTCTCTCATCATGCAATTAAATGCAACCTTTTTCTTTTTAAATTTAAAACATGAATGTATGGAACACATGGCATGCAAACTTATGATAATTAAATATCATCAAAATATACTTAGCTTCATTAGAACCTAAGGATAATCATATTAAATAAACAAACCTTAAGTCTAATCAAAATTTCTTTTTGATTTAGATTTTGTGTTTTGACTTATTTAATCCTAAAGAGGAGAAGCAAGATCAATTTATTTAACCCATACTCATGTTGGTTAGCTAAGGAATTCGAAGAGAAATTAAGTAACTTTTATGAATTAATTTGATTTAGATCATTAGCAAGTCAATTAGTCACCCTCCCAAAGAGTCCCTTAACTTAATTAATCATTAAGCAACGGCCTATAAAATATGATGATGCAATTGAAAATAAAATTAATAATATCCTAAAGATTCTAATGCAATTAGGCCCATGCTTAAATAATTAATTGAATTAAGAGGATTAAGCTAATTATTTTCATGATTTTCCAAACATATGGAAAATCATAATTTTATTAAAACCCTTATTTTAACTAAGCACATAAGGAGGATTAATTAAATCAATCTTGCTGATTGCACTAATTATGATGGTGTAATTTTTATTTATTTATTTGAAGTTTCTTTCTCTCTCTCTCTCTCTCTCTCTCTATTTAATTATTTAATCATTTAATTAAAGAATTTAAGGATGATTTTAAGAAAATAATTAGGAGGGGAGACCCTAATTATTTCACTTGATCATCTTTACTATTATGATGATTAAATAACCTTCCCTTATTAATTTCGTAATTTTCTCAATTTTAATAATTATCAAATCACTCAATAGGAGTAATTAGAGCTTAAAATTATGATTTTTTTAATCTACTTAGCAAATTAATCTAAAAAACTTATGGGAGGCAGAGATCATCCCATGCACCCAACATGCCAATTTTCAAGTTAATTAATCAAGTGATTAATTCTTAATTAAGAAATTAGTTGAAATTTTAAACCCTAATTAGTCATTGCTCATTAGATGAAACTTGGGGATTTTATTTTACTTGGATTCTACTCTATCTAATCTTTCCATAGAGAATTTATTTGTATTTTTTTTTATTTTTTTACAATTAGTTATGAATTTTTTATGTTCAAGCTAATTATCACATTTTAAATCATAATTAAACAATTTACACAGTTAGCGTCATGCGGACGTTGACGTGACAACACTTTCCATGTGGCGCCACGTGATTGACTATTTAAAACTAACGTGGTAGCGGACATAGTTTCATCTCAATTGTTCGATGTGAGATCGAATGGTTGAGATTATTCACATGATTCTAAAGAAAATAAATAAAAAATATAACATGATTAATCACGATCGTCCATTCTAATCACGTGGAATGGATAATTGATGAACCACCATCCCACTAGCACTGGAAGACGAACACCGTCCTCCCTCCATTGCTCGATTCAAGCTCACCAGAGCTCGTTCGATTGTGAAAATGATCAAGGATGAAATCTAAGAAGAACCTATAGTGGGATTTGCACGAAATCATGATTTCTTTCACAAAAGAACAACAATCATAGGGATTTCTATCATTTACCAGATCCTACCTTGCTAGAGCTCAAGACCAGTAGTCCATTGATTGAGGTAGCTTCATCTTGAAGAGATGAAGCCTTGTTGAGTAGCTCGCAAGTTGCCTCCCCGTCGGTTCCAAATGCAGCCATAAAACTCACCGAAGTTGGTCTTGAGATGGTTTCCTGTGCTCAAATTGATTGGGAATTTATTTTGGCTCTTCAAGGCTAGAAGAAGGTGTGGGAAGACTTAATTTGGGTTTGGTGGAGGTTTGGTGACTTCGGACAGAGAGGAGGCTCAGGTTCAGATAAAGCTTGGTCCTGTCGATGACCGAAGGAACGAGGGAGTTTAGGAATGTTTGGGGATTTCTCGAGAGGCTATGTGAAGTGTGTGTGTTAAGTTTGAATCGAAGAGGAGGGGTATACTTCCTTCCCCATGTGAACCAATCCATGGGGTTGGTTTAGCTTTTGGTAGTTGTCCAGTTGACATGGGTGGCAAGAAGTGGCGGGGGACTGGTGATGTGGAGGTTCTTGAGTGGCTGAGGGAGCTTAGTGGCCTACCATGGAGTGTACACTTCTTTTGAGGTGGACCAATGGTCGACCAAGGGGAGGAGGTCCTCCTCTTTGTCAAAGACTAAACCCAACAGCCTTGGATTAGGTTGGGTCAGTGGGCCTATGTCCAAAGAGGGCTAAAGTTGGCTGCCAAGGTGTAGGGAGGTGGGTAGGCATTTCAAATGAGGGTTTTATCCAACTTGAAACTCTTGGTTCACTTGGATTGAGTTGTACGAGTTCACCATGGGTTGGATCCACTTGGTTAGGTCAACGGGGACCTAATGATGAGTTATGTCAAGTTTGGTTGAGTTTGGACTTGGTTTGATTAGGTTTGGCTCAATTTAATCATATAGGTCAATTTTAGTTTAAATAGGTTAGATTGACCAATTGAGCAAATTGGGTTAAGAGGACACTTGGGTTATGTTCACTTGGTCATTTGGAATACATTGGTGCACTTAGTTTGACTCAATTTGAAGTGGATTTGAGTTTGGCTCATTTGAGTTCATTTAGGTTAAATAGGTTAAGTTGACCAATTTGATCAAACTGGTCAAATTGGTTGGAGTGGAGGGTTGGTTCATGTTTGAATGATCATTTGAGATTGATTGTAAGTATTGATTTGAATTTATTTAAGTTAATATGAGATTTGATTCAATTTGACCCTTAGACCAAATTGGGTCAACTTAATCAATTTGGCTTATTTGACCAAATTAGATTTAATTAATGATTGGATTATGTTCAATACTCAATTTATGACTGATTGATTTCATTGGTTGCAATCACTTTGAATTAGCATGGGATTTGGTTCAGTTTGACCCTTTAGGTCAAATAGGTCAAGTGACCAAATTCGATTGGCTAAGCCTAATTGGATGTAATTAAATGATCATTAGTGATCAACAATCATTTTTTAGGAGATTGGGTGAGTTGGTTTGGTTCAATTGAGGTTTAATTGAAGCCTAACTCAATTGGGTTATTTAGGTCAATTTGGGTTGGATGGATAACTTGGGTTAGTTGGGTCTAATTGAGACTATATGAAAGTTGGGATATATTCAATGATGGATTTGGAATTAATTGGAGGCTTTGATTGCAATTGATTTGAGCTAAGTTAAATTTTGGCCCATTTGAATCCTTTAGGTCAAATGTGACAACTTGTATCAATGGAGTTGGTTGGCTTGATTGAGTGGATTAAGATAGGTCCTGATGTTTGGTAAGATGCTTGGAACAATCAAGGATTTTAGATTGGGTTGGATTGGTTTGATTCAAATTGAATTGAGTTTTAATCTTAAGAAATTTAAATGGGCAAACTTAGGTTAAGACCTAAGTTGACTCAGTTTGATTCAATTGGATTACGATCAAGATTTAATCATGTTGAATTGGAGTCCAAAGGAGTTTGGATAGGTTGAGTTTCAATCAAGTCAGTTTGATTTTGAAGAATTCAAATAAGTTAGGTTAGGTTGAGTCAACTTAGCCCGTTTAGCCAAGTTGACCCTAAATCAATTTGGCATTTAGCTTGGAGGTTTGACTATATCCATTTAATTTGGATTTAGTTAATTGATTGAACATGGACTTTGGTTGAGTCCTAAGGTAGGTTAGACTTCACTTCTCCTAAGGAAAGCTCTAGTCCTAAGGTTGTACCCTAAAGGTCTCTAGGCTTGAGGTTGATGTTTCCTTAATTACTATAAGTGTTTTAGCACTAGGGAACTCTTAGTATCTAAAAGAGTCATGAATCTAGGGTTAAGGTAATCAACCTCACTCCACAAGTGAATCACCAATGTTTAGTAATGATGATGTGAAATATAAAAAATTAGGTGACAATAAGTAGTTAGCTTGATCGTCCACTTATTATAAAGGTAAATTAGGTGAAAACAAAAATTGGTTTAGGCATCAATGAATGATGGGCATCAGTGGTTAACATATGCTAAATACCAATTATTAACATGTGTCAAATGATTGTTGATGGCGAGAATCACAAGTCAAGTGAAGATGAATAATTGGCTTAGTCTTTATTTTGATGGGATGTGTATAGAAAATCATACGATGGAGAAGACGGCGTCAAAAGACCATGTCTACTTAACATCAAGCATTAGTTGTTGGTCGACATTGAATGAAGGACTACAAGAAATATTTGAAATTAGAATACAATATGCAGTTGACTTGATCATTCACCTGATAAGGTAGAATAAATGATCTAAAAGATTGTTGTTGAACATCATTTGCTAATGGACAACTAATTCTACCTGAGATGGTGGGTGTTACTATTGGTCAATAACTAACACCGAGCGGCAACAATGATGATCATATATGCCGATGTTGGTCATCACTTAATGACATAATGTGATGATGACAAGCATCGATATGTTGACTGATAGTTGGAGTCAAATGACTTACACTACTATTGAATTCTTTATAAATCTATAATTTCTTTCTATTCAAAAACATCTTCTAAATATGTAGAAGGTATATTTATATATTTAAGAAAAAGACATTTATGCCATCTCTTTTGTATTTATGAACAACCTGGAGTTCAAATATATCTTCTTTAATTATTTTATATTATTTTATATCATAGTGACAGACCAAATTTGATATTGAACGGTCATAAATTCATCAAATTGTATAGTTGAGATGCTTGTTTTAATTAAGAGAACACAAAGTTTTTATGTAATTTAATTTTCCAAATGGTGTTTAGAAATTATTTTATTATGCTTTTGAGCATTTGTTTTAAATATATTTGAGCTCATATATTAATGTTGTTGATATCATTTAGCTTATCTCATCAAATTTCATTATATAGATTTTAAACTTTTTGAAATAGATATTTAAAATTTCTATCTCAAATATTTGGGTGTCTTATATCTAATAAAATTAATTTTGCAAACCATATCAAAGTTCATATTTATATAAAATAATTACAAAATGATAATTTAATAAAATAAAATGATATAGCTATAACTATAAAGTTACATATATAACATTCAAAACTTATATATTTAACCCATATTATTTTTATGAATACCGAGCTAATGTGCTTACACAGCCTATGATTAGATTATTGAGAATTTGATATATATATATATATATATATATATATATATAATCTCAATAAAAAATAATATATTAACAAATGTAAACCAATAGATAGCTAAAAATCTTTAGCCGAGCTCACATGATGGGAATTGTTAAAATAAACAATGTACTCGCTTGCATATTCACGCAACCCAAAGCTCTTAAACAAACACCTCACATCGCGGGGCCATTTCCGTAAATTACTCCGCTTTCGCTGCCCAACTGCTAACCTTTCTCCTTCCACACCACTGCACTCCACTCCACTCCACTCCACTCCTTCCTCTAAAGCTAAAAACAACTCCTTTTCTCCCTTCCCCTCTTTCCTCCCTTCAATTCTCTAAACCCAAAACCCCAACGTTTAATGGCAAATCTCTCCCTCCGCCTATTTCTTGTAACAGCCACCTCTCTTCTCGTAACCATCACCTCCAAAACAACCAGCTCTATCCACCACCTTCTCCTCGAACACGGTCTTCCGGCCGGCCTTCTCCCAAAGGCGATCGAGTCCTACAAACTTGACCGCACCACCGGTCTTCTCGAGGTCTATCTCGACCGTCCCTGCTACGCCAAATACGATGGTTTGGCGTTCTTCGACCAAGTGATTCGAGGAAATCTCAGCTACGGAGCTCTCGGCGGTGTGGTCGGACTTAAGCAGGAAGAGCTCTTCCTATGGCTCCCAGTTCGTGGAATTCAGGTCGATAATCTTCTCTCAGGTGTCATACTCTTCGATATCGGCGTCGCTCGTAAGCAGCTTTCTCTTTCACTGTTCGAGGTTCCGGAATGTAGGCCGGCGAGCTCTAAGCTGCCGGCAGCGAACGGAATTCTGGGTGTTTCTAAGGGTGAAGAAGGTAGAAAATTGATAACTTGGCTGTGGGTTTCTCGTGGGTCTTCTATTCCCTTATGCCATTTTCTCTTGCATTTATTGCCTTCTATTGAGTCATTGTTGTGGGGTTTTCTTTCTGTTTGGTTTATTTATTTCATTCTTGTTTGATTCTTCTCTGCATTTGAATTCGGTCTTTATCTTACTATTATTTACTTTCTGATTTCTGTGCTTTTTTCCTTAGTTTCTGATCGTTAGTTTACTTCAACTTAATTGATGTTCAACGTTCTAATTCAGAGAAAGAACGTTTTTATTTTCTACTGAGAGTTTTAAGGGTGGAGAAAATTATTATTTTCTGTTTAATTAGGAGTTAAAACTGATATTATTAATTTGGCTCAGGTACTAGAAATGCTAGAATTGTGGGGAAGGAATTAAATTTTGTTCTTCTATTAGAAGATGATATTATTGCATGGTTTTATTGAGGATAGGTTTTTATATTGGATCACTGATTGTAATGCTCCACCAATTTAATTTATCTCGTCTTTGCTTTCAGTGACGATTTTTCTTTAATATTTTGCAGTTTTTATCGCGCATGTAAGTACAGGATTTCGATATATATATATATATATATATATATAGAGAGAGAGAGAGAGAGAGAGAGAGAGAGAGAGAGAGAGTAGATTCCAAAATGTGATGGTCTCCTCTAGAGAGAGAGAGAGAGAGAGAGTAGATTCCAAAATGTGATGGTCTCCTCGTACGCTTATAACTATGTATATGCGCTTATCGCATTCATAAAGTAATTTAATGCTTAGAATTTTGCAATTCTTAGAATTTCATCAGGTTATTTCACTATAGTTATTTAGAATTCCGATGCATTTCAAATACAAACTAAATAATTATAGTGTATTTGAAAATCAAGGGATCATCTTTTTATTTTTTTCTAGAGCTTATAAAAAATAATCGAAAAAAAAAAAAAACTACCTAGGTTGTGATAAAGATGTAGGTCATCATTTTCATCATCATTGTTGTTGTGAGGTGCTAGGGTGAAGGTCATGATGTCTTACATTATTGTCATTATTTACTCTTATATTTGTGGTGAGACAGAGAGATTGTAGGTTTTTTTTTTATGAGGGAGGTTATGATATCATGTATTTACTTGTCATTTGCATAATGGGGATTTTGCATGTGGGAGGGAGTTGGTCAAAATGTCGCTGATCCCCATTGTTTGAGAGTGGTCATGACACCATGGTCATCTCCATTTGTGAGGGAGAGTGTTAGGGTGGAGGGGGGTCATGATATTTTTCACCTTCATAAGAGGAATATCTCAATGCCATAATTTTCCTTTATGAGAGAGTTCATGGCACTATCATCATTGTTTTCATAGTGGAACGGGTTAATAGATGGGGTGGGGAAGGTTGTGACATCATTGTTTGCCTTCGCATGAAGGAATGACACGTTGTTGTCATCTAGGGGTGTGAGTAGAGCAGGTATGAGCTCGACTGATTTATAAGCTCATGAGCTCAGTTTATCTAGCCATGAGCTCAAGCTTGAGCTCAGATTATAGCTCATTAGATAATTGAGCTTTAGCTTGAGTTTCACCCAGTTTGGCTAGAGTGTTCTTCAAGCTAATTGAATAACAAACTCATGAACCCACTCGTTTCATGTGATCCTCATCATCTTCATATTTTTGAACAACCAAATGCTTAATTCAAAAACCTATGTGAGGCTAAGGTGCTCAAATTTGCTCTTAAGAAACCTTAATCAAACGTAGCTCTTCATTTATTGCCTCACGGGTTCACCTTTGTTGTTACGTCCTCAAATCTGCTCCACAGCTCCGCTTCTCAGCTCCCAGCAAAGGGCAAGTCCTCTCTCTTTTTCTTATAAGAGTTTTGTTCTAGCAGGATTTAACCTAAATCATGCCTAACAATAAAAAAATGGCAATTGTAAATCTCTTTTTTCCTCCATTTTACCTTAAATTCTAGATTTAGTAAATCCCATTTTTTTATTTTTATAAATCCTAGATTTAATGAATTCAGGCAGGAGCGAAACGAAAATGGGAGAAACACTATGTTTTCAAATGCCAAATATTATCAATGCCTTCACTAACGAGCTGAACTAATGAATGAGCTCGAACTTAATGTTTCAAACGAACGGAGCTCGAGCTAGAAGCTTGGTGATCGAGTTGAGCTTGATTTCGGTGTGACTTGACTCATTTACACTCTTATTGTCATCATTGTTCACATAGGGGTGAGAGTTTGCATGTGTGAGGATTGTGCAGTGGCAAAGTCGCATGAGTTATTTCAAATTCATTTAATTTTAGAAAAAGTCAAAATGCATTGAAAATGAATGAAATAGTGTATTCCTAACTCCTTAATAACATTAACATTTTTAAAACTCTTGCATTAGTTTAATTTACTCTACATGCCTAATATAGAATGTGAATAAGAGATGACTCTTATCAATGATAATATAGTTAGAAGAAACACTTTTAGAAGCCAAGTTGGAGTGATTAGAGTGTAGCTGACGATATAGTGAGCCCATGGCTTTCCATGGGTAGGTGGGCAAGACTTTTGAGAGTGAGGTAGTAGGGAGTGGAACTCAAAGGTAGTTTGAAAAGCAACCAACTGACAAGTGGAGCATTACTTGATTATGTGATCCTGAATGTTGCATGCTTAATAATAGCCAAGATAATAATGAGGGGTCAAGTGATCATAAAAATGAGAGAGCATGAGGGTAACAATGGTAGCACTCACTACTACTTTTTGTGGGAGGCTGTTAGGTTGGCCATAAAAGATATTGATAGTGAATTATGATATTTACAAAGGAAAATAGTTTTGTAGTTGTGCAATTTTGTTATGTGGGTCCACGAGTATTAATTTCATTAATAATATGATAATAATCATCATTCTCTCTATGAAAAGTGATGTCTTCTTCATCCATGAGCCTACCAAGAATAACAAGTTGATCAACATGAGTTCATATACAACGCATAAATTTGGGAATGGTTTGAGAACCCTAAGTAATCTTCTTAAGTTTATTTTTGATCTACTAGATAACCCTAAGTGGGTTTGTCATATGTATTAGTTATAATATTCTAGAAATCCCGAGATGTGTTGGAATAGATGAAAAGATAAATGTGATGAGTAGAGAGAGAACTAAAAATTGTGATAAATATGTGTTTGTCTTGATGAATCCTTATATTGTAAGAAAGATTGATATAGTCATGTTATGAGTGGAAGAGAGGGCATCAAACAAGTTTATTTTGGAGCACATATCAAGTTGGTTACAAATGAGGCTGTGCACGTCTAAAGAGAAGAGAGGGCATCAAACAAGATTACATGCACTAGAGAAAAAAAAAGAATGACAATTAGATCACAAAGAAAGGAAGGAATCTATTTGTTTAATATCATATCAAATTTTATATAATGCCTTGCCAATTTCCTCAATAAATTAAAAGGTGTATGATAAGACATTGGATTCAATTCAGAATTATCCAGACATAAATCAATTTAAGCCAATTAAGTACACATCAATATATGTAAAGAGTACATAAATAAAATATAAAACTAAACAAGTTTATTTTTACAATATAGAACTATGACCAAAGCTTCCTTTTGAAGTTAATCTTAAGCTTTGTTTTGTCTGATGTGATGTTAATGTTTTATATCATCGAATCTGCTTTGGGAAAGATCTTTCGCTGCTTTAAAAAAATCTATTCAACACATACTATTTCTGGTTGCGTGTGACTAACAGAACTGCTTCTTTGTATTATTGTAGGGCTTCTTGGCAGAAAACAAGGATTCCAGGATCAGAGATAAATAACAAATCTTAAGAAAAATGTATCTCTCTCTCTCTCTCTCTCTCTCTCTCTCTCTACGTCTTCCTCTCTAATATTAACCAATCAACCCCCTCTTCTTGTGTGAAATTTGAAATGCTGCTGTAAATTGAAATTCTGCAACTTGAATTTCCTTTTCTCGCTGTTGTCTTTCCAGCTCAGTTCAAATCTCTCTCCATGTCCTTCGTTCTTGGTGCTTCAGGTGGTGAATAAATAGACCGAAGATAAACAAAAATCTTTTAGAATTTGAAAATAATTCATTCAGAACAAAATGCTTAAATTATTATTTCTAAATGATAAAAAAAATTTTAAATTATTTTAAAAATCAGAAACTAGACTGCTTAATTAAAGCTCTTTGATGATAAAAATTAAGTTAACAATGTATTGATCAAGTTTTTGGTCAGGTTAAATTTTATATCCATTAAAATTTGCATGCATATAATATAAATTTTAATTAAGCAGATAATATGAACAATAGTTATGTATCAAAAATTATATAAAGAGTTAGAGAGAATATTTAGTTTAAAAAAAAGGCACGCAGTCGACGATCAAATGTGTGGCCTCATGCACTCACAGTAAAAAAAAAACACCAATCCCACTGAAGCCCGAGATTAGGGTTGTAATAAATCACGCAGAGCCAATCACATCATAAATTAGACTTGGCTAAGTCATCCAAAAAAATTATCATATTCGACTTGAGCAAAAATGTGCTTTTATATGTATGATTATATGCACTTAGTTTGTTTATTTTTTAATAATTGAACTTAATTATCTTATACTTGTTTTGGCTTAAATTAATCGAACAAGTATTTAAATGAGGTAATAAATAAGCTAAAATTTAAATTAGTATTTGTTTTCCCATTTTAACAAATAATTTTACAAATCAAAGTAATTCAACAAATTTTAAATTAGTATTTAATTATTTGACATGAGAAAATTTTAAAAAGAGATATATGTTTAAAATTAATGAGTAAAATGAGCAAGATTATAAAATAAATTTCAAAAGAGCAAAAACACCTTCTCAAGGACATTTTAGATGAAAATGCTCTCTAAGGATACATTTAGGTCAGTTTTTTGACTGCTTTGATTTTCAGAAAGAAGCCAGAAAGCAAAGTAATTTCATTTGGGTTTTTTTCTAAAATTTTGTGATGAAAAAGCTATTTTGAGAATTTAAGCTGTTAGAGTATGGTGACTGTCAGAAAATAATTTTTTGAATTTTTCAAAAAAAAAATATTTATAATACATGCAACATCTTTTTCAAAAGCTGCTAATGTCATAGCAGTTTTATAACTAATTTTTTAAAAAGCTATAACTAACTGCTCGAAAGAGTTTTTTGCGTGCATGTCACTTAAGTAGAAACCGCTCTCTAAGAGGGCCATTTTCATCCAATGTGACATAACACGTAGATGCAATATATATATATAATTTGAATGTTTTATAATACATAAGTAATTAACTAAAAAATATATTATTATATTCCACCTAAAAGAAAGTCTAACGGTCAACTTTTTTCTCTTCAAGTCAAACTTGATTTACTTATTGAAAAGAAATTAATATATTAATTAATGTTGTTAGAGTTTAATATATATTATTTCTATTGGAAATACAATTTAGTCTCACCAAGTATTTAATTATATTGGTGTTAAGTAATTATTTCCTGTGTAGAAAAACATCTAAAAATATAATTTTATATCTCTTTTTAAAGACGATATATATAAATTATATTTCCAAAACAAAAAATTTTGAGCCAAGCAATCCTTAAATATCTCTCATTTGAAGTAAAGTTGGTAGAGAATATATTCGGATTATATTAAATTCTGAGCAAAATAAATATAAAATATTATAAATTAATTATTTATGCACAATAATATAATTTTAAAACATTCAAATTAAATTATAAAATTTGTTTCATCCTAAGTAGCATATCATGTAGGACGAAAATGCTCTCTTAGGGACGTTTTTTTTATTACATAAGAGATGGAATTGAAAAGTGATTTAAGCTAATAAATATAATATATTTTCATTTAACTAGCAATTAAATAATTGATATTTAATTAAATTTTAATTAAATAATATATAAAGTACCAGTGAGTTTAATATAAGTCATTATCAAATTAAATTGAGCTATTCATGGAATGCATTGATTCTCTCATAATCCTACCCAAGATTTTGCTAGTTCTTTTTCAACTTTAATCAAATAATACTATATTATTATTATTATTATTATTATTATTATTATTATTATTATTATTAAATAATAAATATATAATAATGTTAAATATTATTTTTCTACTAAATTATAAATAATAAAATGATTCAAATGATCACTCTATATATTCGAGTCATGTATGGAATATCTTGGACATCTTATCATATTTTTATTTGATTATTGCTATTTTTAAAATTTTTGTGATAAAAGATTGATTTTTATAAGAAAAATGTACAAATTAACCACCTAATATATGTGTATTTATAATTTAATCACCTTTCTTATTTTTTTTTTGAATTAAGAGACTCATATATTTGCATATGTCACGATCAAATTATTAAAAATTTTAGAAAAATGGAAAATATGAGTTAGACTTTTGTTATACATTTTAATATTTTAAAGTTAATTTGAAAAATTAAAATTGAAGATGATTAATTTATAAATATAGAAGAATATGATTACTGTGTATATAGAAGTCTCTTTTTTATAATTAAATTTATTAAATAAAACTTTAAAAAATTCACACTTTTAAAAATGTTTATTTTGGAGTAATAAATAAAATTTAAATTAATTTATTAAATAATATTGAATATCTTCTATTTTCAAAATTTTAGGACTTTTTTATATGTAATCTTTTAAAATAATTATCAATTATAAGACATTTAAAAAAAATTCTATATTAAAATATTATTTTGTCTCTCTTCACTCCCTCTCTCTCTCTCCCTCCTTTCTCTCTCTCTCTCATCATCTTGTAACTAGGGATGCAAATGAACCCAACTTTCAACAAGCTACTCGTGACTGCTTGATTAGAGCTTGTTAATGATTATTTTTTTGACTAATCAAATAAGCTTGAAAATTGTTGTAAATACTCGATTGCTAAATGAACAAACTTGAAAAACTTGATGTTCGTTAATTATGTTCATGGATATTATCATTTAAAACTCGTGAATAAGCTCGTTGAGGAAGGACTATGGCTCTATTAAGGCTTGCTTGTGAAAAGCATTGTTTAAATTATTATTATTTAGGCTTAATAAGCTTTAATTGATAAAACACATGTATATTTCTCAACAAGTTGCTCGCGAACAATCATGATTAAGACTTTATTAAAGCTCATTTATTTCATTGAATGAGTTACTCATTAACAAGCTCGATAATCCAATTTCAACTGAGTCGTAAACAAATTTGAATCGTACTCGAGCTCGATAATGATAAACAAGCCCAAGCTAGAACATCATTCTAAAAAGCTCAAATTGAGCTCGAGCTCAATAATGTTAGACATATTTATGCTTGGACAAGCATATATTCAGTTCGACTCAATTCAACTGAAAAAAATCTCTCTCTCTCTCCCGCTCCTCGCCCTCTCCCCCTTCCCCCTCTGCCGCTGTCCTGGCCCCTTCTGTGAACCGAAAGTTGTCACAATATCTATTTTGCAAATTTTTTTCAATGATATTATTATGCTAATAAATTTTTTTAACGTAACGATTTTTGAAATTTCATCAGTTTATTAGAATTTTGTAGTTAAAATAATATCCATTATATATAATATTCATAATAAATTTTAAATCTTTTTCATAATAATTATATTATTACACAGCTGTTCTAAATTGACTCTCGGTCTAATTCTAAGTTGACAGCAGCCCTATTTTGAATGGTGATTTGTTGACTTGAGCAGGAAACCAGAAGCCTGAAGAGTAACATCTTCCGCTTAAAGTTCATTTATTAATTAAACCACAACTTGACAACATGAAATATATTTATTTGTCTCGGCATCTGAAACGATGATTTGACCATTTGGTTTGGTCGTCGTCTTCCTCCATTTCTTCTGCAACAGCTGGCAGTTCCATAGACTGTAATAATCTCACGCATGGCCGGATTTTTTTTTTAATTTTTTTGTTTTTGGAAAACATGGCCAGATTTTGTTCACATGTGGAATTTTGTTCACGAATCAAATTGGAATTATTGGAGAATCTCATTACCCCCATCTTTCTATTATTATGTGGACTTGTTGAACTACGGGCGTCCTACGACGGCGGCGGCTGGCCGGTGGAGGTTATCGGTGACGGGGGTCCAACGGCGGTGGGTGGCTGGTGGAGACCTCTATTTATTATTTTGACTATATTATAATTTTATTTATTATTAATGTATTAATCTGCATATTATTTATCCTAAATGTATAATTCATTTTGTGAAATTTCATTCGATCCTATGGGATCAAATATATCTTTGACATTTTTTATTGGAAACTTTTGTATGTATCAATATCATATAATTCTCATGTATTTATATAACTAATATTTAAATTTTAATATTCATATTATAAATATTTTGTTTGTGCATGAAAATATGTATTGATTTTTAAATAATAATAATAATAATAATATTTTTAATGTGATATTAAAATTTTGAATGTTATAAGTGAAAATATCAAAAATTATATGTTAGATATGTAAATTTATGAGAATTATGTGGCATGTATGTAAATGCTCATTTTTTATTTGGTATGACATATGCTTAAGATTTTATTTTATGAATTATATATATATATATATATATATATATATATATATATATATATATATATATATATATATATATATAATTTTATCTAATTTTTAAATGTTATTCATTTTATGTGCATATTTTGTCTAAATTAGGATTATCGAATATTTGAATGAATATATGTCACATAAGAAAAATTATATATTGGACACAATTTTTAGGTAATTAACATGTCATATCTTGTAAGTTTATTTAAAGAAGATTTACATATATAATATATTAATTTTTAATGCATTTAATATATATAATACTTAAAATTTATTATTTATAAATATAATAGTTTTTTATGTATTAAAAGTTATATATATTTTTTAGAAAGTTACTGATAGTGATAATTTTAAAATAATATTAAAAAATCAAGAAATATTTATATAAATATGAAAATTTAAGTATTATCAATAATATAAATATATAAAAATTATGTGATCGATATGTAAATGCTTCTTAAATAAAAAGTAAGACATATTTTTACTTTTTATATTTTTCTTCATATTATAATTATTTAATATTCGAAAAAAATCATATAAAAATATGACACCTATAATATGTCATAAGCTAGATGAGACATGCAGTTCAGTTGTGAATTTTTAAACGTGTAACTTTTATATATTCCTACACTTCAATAAAAATATTTGAAGATAACCCAAAATGAAAATACTACAACAACAACAAAAAAATCAGAATGATAGACTTTTTTCGTGATTCACAATCAGAGTGTTAATAATTGATTTTTTGGGACATTTGACCAAATTTAATCTCAAATATACACAACGTATATATCAAAAATTTGAACTCAAGACCTCTTGATTAAGGGGCTATTTGGTTGCGTGCATTTGGAGTACACTGCATTCCAAATGCACGCATTTAAATTTTTTAGGTGTTTGGTTGCGTCTGGTAAAATTTAAATGTAATGTATTAGAAAGACTATTTTTGATTATTATTTGGAATTCGACTGGGAGAATTCCAAATACACCTGATGTAAAGTGATCTGGCTGTGCCGCCCAGCGCTTCGCTTCAGCGGTACCACCCGCTTCAGCAGATCCGCCGTCGCCCACGCCGACCGCATGACACCGCCACCCGCCGTCGATCTCTGCCATCGCCGTCGGCCATCCGCCTGTCGCCGTCAGCCGTGTCCCCATGCTTGCATGTCCCGCCAGCCGGCGTAGCTCGCCGCCTGCCGTTGCGCTGCCGCCCGCCGCCCGCGTACCCTCGAGGTCATCGTTGCCACATTCCGATCGGCCACTCTTAGTTCTTTGTCGTAGGACGTCAAAACCTTGATTTTTACATTATATTTTTCAACCAACGAAAAAAAAAAGTCATGAATTGTAAAACTCTCAATCAAACAACTCTAAAGTAATCCTTATTTATTTTATTTTTCAAATTCAAACCAAATTACTCATAAAGTCAAAGTCTCAACTACTTAAAATTTAAATTGTCTTAATAATTGATCTGATATGACTTCAATTAAGAAAAATAAATAAATTTAGCTTGACCTGATCAACTTTGAGTTAATTTCGAGATTAAAATATAATCGTTTAATTTTTTGGGCTCGAATTCATAAATCTAAAATTGACTTGAAACTAAAATTGATCTAATTTTTTTCTCATGAACTTGAGAGTAACCCAAATTTCAAATAATTTGACTCACAAATTCAAGATTGATATGAATTTAAAATGAAATAACATATATCCAATAGGGCACTATAATTATATTCCGTTTAGTCAGATTGAAAGCTAATAAGATTCAAGTTAATTTTTTTTTTTTGACTTGCTTAATAAACTCGTTTGATTTGAATCATATTTATTTAAGTCAAATTCAATTTATATTCAAATCCATCCTATTAACCTAAGTTGACACTCTTATTTCAAAGATTTATATGGGAGGACATGCATGATAATATGCCTAAAGTTCAAGAAAATTTGTAAAATATGTTTCCATGATTTTTTTTTCTCATCACATAAGAAAATTTAATGAGGATAAATTTTACTGCCACCAATTTATTTTTGCCTAAGTATAATATTCATTTTAATTAATAAATATTATTTTTATTAGGAGATTTATACATATCATATAATTCTTATATATTTACATATCTAATACTTAAAGTAGATATTTGCTTATCTAATACATTTTTGTGCTTAAAAATGTGCATTTCACTTTTAAAAAGTGAATGATGATGATATTTTTGATTTGACATTGATGATTAGGGTGTTATATATATATAAAAATTAAAGTTTAGGTATTAGATATGTAAATACATAAGAATTGTGTGATATATATGTAAATCCCCTTTTTTATTTTAAGGGCTTTTACATATACTATCACCCTATTCTTACATATTTATAAATTAAAGACCTTTTAACATCAAAATTTCAAATTGACATTCAAATATTGAAATTCATAACAAAAGCTTAGCCCATATTTTTCATTTTCGTAAAATTCATAACGATTTGATCGTGGCATAAAAATCATTGAATCTCATAGTTCAAAAAAATAATAAAGATGATAAAATTATAAATATATATATTTTAAATAATTGATTTGTAAATATCTCTTTATTTTATTTAACTTTAAATCTTAAATCAAACTCTATTGGTGCCTACGAAGGCAATATAGCTGCATAAAAGCCATAGCCTACCGACCAAGATAAGTGTTCTCCAAAGCATAATAAAATTAATTTCAGGTAATCAACAGCGATCCAATCTTATCTTTTCGATTAACCTATTCTCTCTGTCTGAGCATATTTTATTTAATTTTTTGTATTATTCTCTACAAATTCTCTATTTTATCTTTGAGTCTCTTGACATTTTGCTTATTTACATACATAGCATATAATTTTTATATATTTATATATCTAATATCCAAATATAAATATTTACATATATAACATCTAAATTTTATTATTACAATAAAAATAACTCTTTTCTTAATTTTTTGAAGTAAAATTTATCCTTTGAAGCCTAGGAAGGTGCTATATTTATAAATATCAAACTTTAGGTGTTAGATATATAAATGTATAAGAATTGTGTGCTATGTATATAAATTTTCATTATTTATAGTGAATATTATATCTAAATATATGGGGTTATAATAGCATACCGTAACCCACGTAATTCATATGATAAAACAAATTTCATCAAGTTGCATTGAAACAAAGAAAAAATTATTTTTTTTATGATTTTCATTTTGTAAATATTTTTTTTTTATTGCAAATAGAACATTTCGTAATGAACCATGTTAAAGCAAATAGAACATACAATAGAAACATTTAAGTTGTATTAAAGGAAGTTATAAGGTTGCTACTTGAAAAGGATTATACATCATAATCTATTTTGTTTGATCAACATCTTAGATTTATAAAATTTACATAAATAATTATAACATTTTTTCACCTCTTGCACTAGAATGAGCCTTAGCTATTTTATTTGAACTTTTTTTACTTAAATTTTTTTAATCTACATGATGTGCTACATCGTTTATATTTGTCTTAATATAGAATAATTTAAGCTTAGTTTAGTTCTCAACTAATGGGAATTTGATTCACTTAAAGCCACAAAAAATAAGTTTGAGAGATTTGAAGTACAATATTGAACAAAAGTAACAAAAACATAAAATTATAAAGAGTAAAGTGACTTAGCTTCAAAACCGTTGGAAGTGTCGGAGATCGCTGAGTTTATTTCGAAAAAAAAAAGCCCGCTTACTTCCACCCAAAGAACCGACGTGACTTATTTAGCCTTTCCTTTGTAGAACAGTTAAGCCAGTTCCTGAGTTTCACTTACCTTAAACCAACTCTTTGATTCCATAATCTTAGCCTCGGCTCGGCTAAGTGATTCCCTTACCAGCTAAGGATTTCCCACTCCTAAGATTCAACATAGAAGAAACCTGAGAACAAAAAATTCAAAGGTTTTATAATTAGTTGCATAAATACTCATGTGACTAAACTTGTTACATAAATGCTCATAACAATTATAATTAGTTTAATATGAAAAGATATTCATCATCAAAATATAACTTCACATAAGAGTTGAAGTTATAGGACAAAATCTTTTAAAACACGATGTAGATTAAAATTCATGCTCTCTTTTTTTGTCATGCATTAATCAACTAAAAAAAAAAAAATCCAGCTTTGATAGTGGTCGATTTGACGATTTGTAGCTGTTTTAACCCCTACTAAAATCATAGCAACGGTTTCAAAACAGCTATATTTTCGCCGCAATTGCTTTTTGCCACAAAGACCTTTTACAACTATTTTAGAACTAACATAGAAAATTTTTTAGGACTGATTTTTTGTGGTGGTTTAGACCTTTGCGAATATACACAAATGTTGGGGTTTAAATTGCTATAATTTGCGGTTTAAATAGACACAATTTTTGTAGCTTTGTGGTAGTTTAAACTAACACATTTTTTATAGCTTTATAGCAGTTTAAACCGCCACAAAGTTCCCAATTTTTTTTTTTTTTTTTAAAGTTTACCTTCAAACTAGACATCAAGCAATAGAATCAGAATTCACCAATGCTTATTGAAGTTGCATGAAAGATCCTAAATAGATTTTGCTAAGCGAAATAGCTAATGATAAATGTAAGCAAGCTCTCAAAAATTTGGATCAAACATCAACAATTCGACAAAGAGAAAATTAGAGTGATCAATTTGATTTTGTTTCACATAAGGCACTCATTCAATATTCATTTAAAGTCAAATAAGATCTCTAACTCGAAATGACAAAAATAAATCAAATGGTCATACGATATTAGAATACTCCAAATAAATAGTCATTCCCTGTGCAGTTACACAACTTGTTACGTGCTAGAAAATCAATTGCGATAGAATAAAACTCACGTTTTAGCCTCGTTGAGAAATCCAGCATGCACGTAGATAGTTGAAAAGATAATAGGAAGCTCCAGGATTTTACATGAAAAAATCCCAGAAATAGAATAAAACTCATGCTTTAGCCTCGTTGAGAAATCCAACATGCACGTAGATAGTTGAAAAGATAATAGAAAGCTCCAGGATTTTACATGAAAAAATTCCCAAAAATAGCAAGAAAAAATCACGGGGTCTAGCCCAATAAAATGCTCCACTGTGTAAGAGTTTAAATCTTCCCGACAACAAACTTACATGATTGTATGCAAATCGATAATGAGAATTGAATCAGTTACATGTAGCGATGGCTCTTTGTTGGTGACAATCAACGATAATAAACATTGGTGAACGGTGGTGATAATTTGAACTTTTAGCTCTCTCTTAGCTTTCTCCTAAGTTCACTTCTAGCCCCTTCTTTCTTTCATGACAAGAATGGAGTCTTATTTATAGGATTCTGAGAGAGATATTTGGATCATTGTAGCCAAAATCCCAAAACACTTTATCAGACAGTTCATATCGATCTATTTGACTATAGATAGTTTTTTTAGTGATTTGATCATTCAAACAATCTTTGATTTGAGTGATCTTAGGCTCGTTGGATTCATCTCATCGAGACGCTCGATTCGACTATAAGCAACTTAAATTTAAAAATCATTTGATCATCCAGTCAGTATTTTAAAGTTTTAATATGTAACTTTTGGGCTTGATTTAAGCTCATTTGGACTCGATTAATTTAATTGACTCTCATTTAGTCGTTTAATTTGATTGTATACATGCTTTAACTTGAGATTCGTGCTTCATTTTTGAATTTTAAAGGGATATATCATTTGCTTTTATTTTTGGATGAAAAAACTTATTTCAATTAAAAATATATAAAATCACTTTAGGTAAAAACTATTAGGATTTATAATTATATGTACTTTGTGTATCAAATTTATTTATTTATTTACTAATTATTTATTAATATTTATTTAATTTAATTTATTATATATATATATATATATGCTTTTTAAAAAGAGGGGTCGTGGGTCCCCCAACTTTTTTTTTTTTTTATGGGTTGGTGGCATTTGGCTTGAATGAGAGGGGGTTGTGGGCCCCACAAGAATATGAAGAGTTTTATTTTTATTTTTTAAAGAATTTGAAGAGTCATTTTTTTTAGTATAAATACCCCCCAAGAGGTAATGAAAAATTCTCACCTTACTTTGTTTACTTTTTTTTTCTGGTATATTTGACTATATAATGTCGACCCCATTGTAGGCTCAGTTTTTTGATCTGGTTATGATTTGGCATCAATTCAGTCTGTATGCTTTCGCTTTCTTCTCTTTGGTAGCCTCCACTATATAAGGTCAACCCTCTCTAGCTCCAATTCTCCCCAACTGGTTTCAAGGACTGGTTAGGCGGCGTGCATCAAGTCAGTGTCTTTCATTTTCTTCTCTTTGGTAGCCTCCACTAACATATAATGGTGTACCCTCCCAGGACTCAGTTCTCCTCGATCTCGGAGTTTCCAGCTGGTTTGGCCAGTGACCTCACTTTTGGGAGTGAGCTCTGAACTTCCTCATTATAGATCTAAGACTCTCAAATACACTAAGAGTTTCTTAGTCTTAAGACACTTCTAGATATTAGGTGAACACTTAACCTAGGCCTAGAGACTTATAAGAGTTAGCTATAAGAATAGGTTATGCCTTAGGGATTTAGAAAGATTTGCCTACCCTATAGCCTTAAACCCATTCCTTGCTTCCTTCTTCCAAACCAAACCTCAAAATCAAATCCAACCATAAACCATAAATCAAATCCAACCCCAAATCAAATGATTGAAACCCATGATTGAATTCAAACTCCAAAATCCCTTCCTAAGCCATATGAATTACCTTCATATGCTTAGCCAAAACCTCCTTCAAACCAAATCAAATTTAGTTGATTTCTCTATAAATCAATCGTTCCTTCATTTATATTCACAAATATAAATGAAATCTAAATTCAAACCATTCAAATCAAATCAAACTAAATCAAACCAAATCATTTCTCAACTTAAGCCCTTTTGACCTACTTCCCTCAATTTGATCAAATTTTCTTCCAAATCACTCTAAACTCAAGTGATTTTCTCATAAACTATTTATATCTTCATTTATATTCACAAATATAAATGAAGTATAAGTCCAAATGGTCAAAACCAAACCCAAATCAAATCAAATTTCCAATTTTAGCCTTTTTAGCCAAATTATTGAATTTGGCTAAATGATATCCAAATCAACTCAAAGCCCATGAATTTCTTCATGATTTCTCATCTCCTTGTCATTGTCCCAAATATAAACCCAAACTTATCAACCAAATCAACCCAAGTCACATGTTGACCCTTTTGACTTGAAATTATCATATGAATCAAAATCCATTTGACTCTAAACCATTTTTAATTTGATTTATATTTCTATGAGTTCAATTAAACTTGAATCAAGCTATGATCAAGCCAATTGACCCATTTAAGTTCACTTGACCCAAAGTGACCTAAATGACCTTCTTGAGCTAAGTTCCAATTCAACCCAAATTGGATTGAATTAAGCCCATCCAAACCCCATATCATGATCAACAATCATCCTAGGTTAATCAATTATCTTGACTTGGGTCAAACCAAGTCAACCTAGCCCTTTGACCAAGTCAACACTTAACCAAATGAAACCTAAACTAGCCAAAATCCACCATGTACCAAATTGATTGAAACCATTAACTCAAACCCACTCATAATCAATGATTGAACTAGCCATTGAGCCAAACCAAGTCTAATTGGCCATTTGACCTAAGTTGACCCAAATTGGTCTAAAAAGTTAAAATGAGTCAAATCATGATTTGATCCAAATTGATTGCAACCAATGGCTCAAATTCATTCCAAATCAATTATTGAACTTGACCAAAGTCATGATTAAACCCAATTCACCCAATTGGTCAACTCGACCCAGCCTAGCCCAAATTGACTTGAAGGGTCAAATTGGCTAAAATTCAAATTTAATCCAAATTAAAACAAATTAAAGCCTACAATTACTTTCAATCGACCAATTGAACTTGAGTCAATACCTAACCCAACCCAATTTGATCAACTTGATCCATTTGACCCTTTTGAATCCAAATGAGTCAAATTCAAACCTAAACTAAATTAATTAAAACCAATTGAACCAAAATATCCCAAATCATCATATGAACCTAACTCAAGTCTTAGTTTGACCCAATTTGACCAATTGGTCAACCCAACCCAACCTAACTCAAATGAGACTATTTTGACCATATGAAGCCAAATCACCCAAAATCACTTTTGGAACATTGGTGGCTAACCTAACCCGACCCAAATGAACCATAGGTCAGTCCAAATCCATGTGGGACCCATCCCAAGGCAATTAACCAATGGACACCCTCTCTTTGCATTGGATTCTTGCCATAAGTGGCAAAGTCCACTTTGCGTCCCACATGGAAGCCCTCCACTTGCCAAATGAGGCAAGCCTAAGCTTCTTAGTCCAACCTAAGCCATCAGCATGCCATGGACTAAGGTGAGCCATTCCCTCTCATGGTAACCCAATGGATCAAGGAAGATCAATCCCACTTTCCCCATATTAAACCTTGAGACTCTACCCTTAGTCCACTTGGCATGCCTAGATGGTGACCCTTTGATGATTCGACGATAACCAATCAACGAATTTTGTGGGATCAATCTCATTCGTTCATCATTGAAAATTGAGGGGTATACCCCCTCAATTCGAGCAGGATTCGATATGAATCGCTTTATGAAACTTTCTAAGGCAATTTCAAAATCCCTTAGAGCTTCCTAGAATATCCAATGCATTCCACGATTGACATTCACGCTCCACAAGCAAAATAGGACCACTCTTTTGCAATACTCCCCCTAAATCAAACTTCAATTCCACACCCATTTCACCTTCTGAAGCCAACTGAACCATCTCCAAGCCTTCCCGAGCACCGAAGATTGGAGTTTGATCAGAGCCGAGGCCTTCATGCACATGAATTGGTCGATTGAGCACTCTACCCCAAATCAAGCTCAAAGCTTCTCATGGGGCCTCTTCTATGAAGCCTCATCAACTCCGACATTAGTTCTAGTGAGGTAATTTTATAAATCGAGCCTTGTATGAAAAAATTTCTTGGTCTTTTGTGAAGTAAATTTACACGTCATATATTTTTAGTCGTTGGATGTGCGCTCCTCCCCTCTCTGAAGGTGTGGGATGAATTTGGAAGCAATCCGAGCTCGGATATAATGGGAAAGATTACATCCATCTTTATTGTTCACAATAGGTTGTCATGAGCGTTAGTTCCACATGATTGGAAATCATTTAGATCACGTCATCATTGATTCTCTTTTAAACAATCTCATGATCGTCCGATCTTAGATTGGATGATTGTTGACCTCACTTTTAGATTGAGCTTTCAACTTCTCCATCTTAGACATAGGACTCCTCTAAACACTAAGAGTTCCTTAGTCTTAAAACACTTCTAGTGATTAGGTGAATACGTAACCTAACCCTAGAGACTTTGAAGAGTTAGCCATAGGAATAGGTTATGCCTTAGGAGTGTTAAGAAGATTTTCCTACCCTATAGCTTGAACCAAATCCTTGCTTCCTTCTTTCAAGTCAAACTTTAAATTCAAATCAAACCTTAAATCAATTCCAACTCAATTTATTTTCTCAAATCATGAATCAATTCAAATCAAAACTTAAATCAATTCTAACTCAATTGATTTTCTCAAATCATGAATCAATTCAAATCAAAAATTAAATCAATTCCAACTCAATTGATTTTCTCAAATCATGAATCAATTCAAATCAAAAGTTAAAGTAATTCCAACTCAATTGATTTTCTCAAAACTTAAATGAATTTCAAAATTCAAATCATCAATCAAATCCAAATCAAATGATTGAAACCCATGATTGAATTCAAATCACAAAATATTTCTAAACCTTTGATTTCATCTTATGGACTTAGCCCAAAATTCTAGATCCAAATCACTCCAAAGTCAAAAGATTTTCTCATAACCTATTTATATTCTCATTTATATTCATAAATATAAATGAAATATAAATTCAAATAACCAAAATCAATTCAAAACTAAAATCCAAATCTAACCAAAATCCAATTAACACCATTCCAAGTCAAATTCTTGAACTTAGCCAAATCATTCTCAAATCAATCCAAACCCTTGGATTTTCTCTTCAAACAATCATTCTTTCAATCACATGCCCAAACATAAACATAAACTACAATCACCAAACCAAAATCAAACTAACCCAAGTCAAACACATGTTCACCATTTTGGCTTGAAATTGTCAATTGAACCAAAACCCATTTGACTCCAAACCACTTGCAATTGGATTTATATTTCAATCATAAGTTCATATGTGAGTTCAACCAAACTTGAATCAAGCCTTGAGCAAGTCAATTGACCCATTTAGGCTCATTTGACCCAAAGTGACCTAAAGCACCTTTTGAGCCAAATTCTAATCCAACCCAAATTGGATTGAACTAAGCCCATCTAAGGCTCACATTGTGAGCAACAATCATCCTAGGATGATCAATCCCTCAAATCGGGTCAAACTAAGTGAAACGTAGCCTAAACAAGCCAAAATTTACTATAAGATAAATTGATTGAAATCATTGATCTAAACAAATCCAAAATCAATGATTGAACATGATCAAGCCATCTATTGAACCAAACCAAGACTAATTGATCACTTGGCCTAAGTTAACCCAAATTGATCTAAAAAAGTCAAAATGGGTCAAATCTTGATCTAAGCCAAATTAATTACAACCAATGGGTCAAATTCATTCCAAATCACTTATTGAACTTGACCAAAGCTTTAATTGACCAATTGGACCCAACATAGCCCAATTGACCATGAACAACTTGACCTAAAGGTCAAATCAACTTGAAATCAAACCAAAATTGAACCAAACTTGCAATATATTTCAAATGATCAACCAAGCCTAAACCGACTCATGAACTAACCCAATTTAATGAGTCAAATTGGTCAACTTGACCCATTTGACCTAAATGAACTCAAATGAACCAAATCTAAACCAAATTGAACCAAACCAATGATACCCATAAGCTCCAAATGATCATTTGAACTTAACCTAACCCATGGTTTGATCCAATTTGACCAATTAGTCAGCCTAACCCAAATTGATCTAACTTGACCTAAATGGGTCAAATTGAACCAATTCAAACCAAATGAACTCCAAATCACATGAAATTTGGCCCAACCTAATTTTGAATCATTTCAAATTTTCCCAAATCAAATCAAGGCCAAATGATCATTCCACCCTTAGGTCAAAGGGTATCCTATGGCCAAATTCACTTGGAATTTGGCCAATTCTTTCTCAAGGCCACTTGGCATCCTCCTAATGGTCCACATGGACACGAAGGATGGTGGTGAAAATGACATAATGAGCTTGGGTCGGCCATGACCCAACCCAAGGCCAAAACCCCTCCAATGGGAATTGAGCACTTGGATCACCCAATGCACTCACCTAGCACATGGGCACTCACTCTCCTCCCCTCCTATGTCAAAAATGACTCACATGAGATGCTAAATAGCCCAAATCGATCAACCAATCTCAACATTTGAGCTAAAATGGTAACTCAGCTCTCAGCCACTCAAACAATAAGCACTCAATTTTATTGAGGTATAGGAATCGAAACCAAGTATCTCTAAGCTTCCCAAAGTCAATTCCAAGCTCCTTTGGTTTCTCTTCTCGATTTTACCCAAGCTGAAATAGGGGAGGTTGATCCAAAGCCAAACTCATCCAATTCTCCATCAAAACCAAATTAACCTCACAAGCACCATCAAGGGACTTCATTGAGCTCAATCAAGTTATTTCTCAGGTCACCAAGCCACGGGAAGGAAGACTTTGATCAAAGCCTATATCCATTGAAGGGATCTTCGTCAACCAAGCCATTCACTTCAAATCAAGACTTGATACCTTCAATAAGGCTTCATCTCTACTAGACGAAGCTACTTCCACCATTAGAAGCATCAGTGATAGCCTTCGGTGAGGTATTGCTCAAAATCGTAGCCATAGGAAAAATAACTTGGTCCTTTTTGAAGAAAATTGTAATCCCTTGAGATCTTGATCATTGGATATGCATTACCCCTCCTTCCAAAGGTGTGGGATCATTTTGATCCCAATCCGAGCTCGGGTGAGCTCAAATTGAATGGGGAGAGATGAACGGTGTTCGCCTCTCATCGTTCACGTAAGAGAAGGATCACCCACCTTCCGTTTTGCGTGATTGGAATGGACAACTGTGATTAGATCACGTGATAGCCCCTCTGATTTAAGTCTAAATTGAGGGATTAATCCAAGCCATCCGATCTTAGATTGAACGTCCGGGGAGAAACTGTACATCGGCCAGATGTGATAACTTAAATAACCTATCCCATCACGCCATGTGAAAAGCATGCCACGTCAGCGCACCATGTCAGCAGCTATATAGCCCAATGGGATTAAGGGGTTAATTAGACTTAATTAATCCATTTTAATGCTAAAACTTTAAAATTCATAACTATTTGTAGAAAAATCCAAAAATATAAACTCAGTTTCATTTTAAAGATAATTAGAGAAATAATAGAAAATTAAAATTAATTAATTTTGAATAGTGATTTTAACCTAATTTGGGTTTTATTAGAAATATAATTATACTAATTATTCCTTAATTACTTTAACAATTAATTTCAAACTTCCTAAGGTTGATTAGTGGGATGATCTCTGTCTCCCATGATTTTTTTGGAATTCATTATTGGATTAATTAGGGGAATTGTTTAATTAAACCCTAATCACTTTCTTAATTAGTTAAATGATTAATTAACCTATCAAATAGTGATAAATTAATTAATTAAGCTTGCTAATCATCATGAAATAATGAATGTACTTAGGGAATGAGATTAGGACTTCTTTTCCAATCTTTTCCCCTAAGTTTATTTCATTTGAAAAACATTTAATCAAGTTATAATTAATTAATGGCTTAATCACTACATTAATTAATCCAATTAATCAAACTCAAAATCAAATCATTCCAAAACTTAATCATTTAAGTCTTGGGTAGATTCTTATGTTCAATAACCTAAGATACTTTAAAGAAAATTATAATCAAACTACATGTGTAGGATGGTTATGAAAGTACTTAATTAAACCTTTTAGCTTAATTAATCAATAATTGTGAGCCAATTAGGCCTTTATTTCTTAGGTGCATTTGCTGATTTAAATTCCATGTGGTTGCATATTATATTTTGGCTCATAATTACTTCAATAATTATGTTAAAGTGGTATAGGTAAGGGGTAATTAATGGATTTAATTCATACTTTAACCTAAACAATACATAAAATCTAATTGTTCTAAAATTAAACTAAATCAATTCACAGATTGGGGAATGGGTTAGGACCAGAAAACTCTTTCTCACATTTCCTAAGTCAAATGAAATCCAAAAATAAAAATCTCTTTAAAGAATTTTGATTCATTTTAAATAATCCCATTTTATATGATTGTTCTTAGGAAAGTAATTAGGGTGAATGAAGTCATGTGCTTATATCCCTTTATTTCTTTCCAAGCATATTAAATTTTGTTTGCCATATGAAATCATGCATTCATTTCTTTTAAATAATTAATTAAATAAAATATTTTTTTATGTCAAATTGCATGTTTTGGCTAAAGTTAAGAATATGAATGGCTATTATTACTATTAAACCAAAAAATTTATTTTCCAAAACCTATAAATCAAATATTATGAATGAAGTGATGCTACTTATAAGTACTTATAAGCTTGCATGTGATTATAACATAAGATATAATTTATGTTAATTTCTTCTCTTCTCTTAACATGGATTTGAATAGGATTTACAAAGTGTATAGTTCAATTGAAAAAAAATACAACACTTGCTTAAATCTATTCCTATTCATTTATATGTTATGACTTAAAAAGGATCCTCACATTTACACATGTAAATTATACAATCAAATCTAGCATAATCTTTTGCATGATTCTTCATCCATTTATTCCTTTTGTACATTTCCATATATATAAGAAAAGTGGTATATTAGTCTGGACATCCGAGGGTTGCGAGACTTTAAGTATCCCTAAGTAGGTCTTGTACCTTACGCCTTGATGTAAAAAATAATAGCACCATACTCACTTATGTCTTTTATACATATGGATGTGCATTTAGCTAATGGATAAAAGTGTCCCTCTTTTCTATATAATAAAAACATGCATTCATGGTTCAAATTGTCAAACCATATATCTTAGCATCATCATCAAGCTGTGCTAAAATGTGCATTTTCATGTATAGATATGCTTAAGATTATTCATATGCATGGTGTACATGGTGGAAAAAAAATAAATGGGTGTGTGTTATGTGATAGTAGTTTACCCTAATTAATCCTAAGAGGCCCTTTTTATTGAATAGGATTATTTAGAAAGAATCTAAACTTAGGATGAATAAAAGTACATAATAAAACATTCACAAAAGGAAATCCATTAATGAATCTACCTTAGAAATACTTTAAGGTAGGGATGAAAGAGAGTTCTCCTCTCTTTCTTCTCTTTACAACATTTAGTAACTAAGTGTATGTTCATTTAAACTAAATCAAATCATCAACTAAAATTGACAAATCAACTAAATCATTTAAACCAAAACCACTCTCTAAATTGAATCTTTCACACCTAGAAAATTTTAACCTTAAAGCCTAGCTAAGACATGCCATAAGCCTTAAATGTCACACACATTAGGCTAAGTCACCATTTCCAGCTTTATATTACGATGATGCATGATTTGATGCTTGATTTTATTTTATGATATATTATTTTTAGACTGGATATTAGGATGTATGTGCGTAGACTGAATGATAGGGCAATCTTAGCTCTTATGTCTTATGTAGGGGATTGTGCTTAAGGGGTGCTGTAATAAAGATATAAATGCTTTTGCTGTGCAGGTTGCTTATACCCCTAAGCATAATCCAAACTAGGATAGGTGAACTTGGTTACCTATGTGTGGGGTGCTAAGTCTAACTTATTCATGTAACTACTTGGGTTGTTGGTATGTTTAGCTAATTTCTATTTTGTAGGTTTAATTAGATTTAGCTTTCCCATTTTGATGTAAATTTTATAATTAAGATTTGGAATGAATGTTATGGGAGATTATGATGAACATTGGCCATAAGACCAAGTCTTATGTACCATGTGAATCCTTGGAGCAAGTACATCCCAAGTCAAGCCAAGAGAAAGAAAAAAAATGAAGAAAGAAAGAAATGAAGGAAGAAGAGAAGCTAATCAAAAAGAGCATATAAAAAAATGAAGAAATGAAGAATGAAGACATCCATAACATAAATTCCTTCTAAATTATAATTATTCATTTGTAATCTGGGTTGTATAAAGGTAGAGCTCGACTACCTATTTTTCTTTTCGGGTTTGCGTGGTGGAGCCCGACCACATCGACCTTTATTCTTTTGTGCCAATTTTATAAATTAATTGAAGTTTTGTTTGTGTAATTAGGATGGCATGATCTTCCTAGTTTCTTCATTGTTTGATGAATGGCCTGGAGGTGATTAGGCTCTTAGAGAAAAATAAATTTTTTATCCAATTAATTAACTCAAAATTAAACTAAATAACTCATAACCTCACCTAAAGCCTGGGATATAAATTCAAGATAATAAAAGATTTAGCAACCTCTTAGCTGGATGTTGTATGTCTCACATCATGGATAAAATTATATTGTTTCACTCTTGCTAATGGAGAGTTTCCACTTTTGCCAGAGAAAATGACTTGACCTTTGAGAGCCATGGTGGAAACACACATCCTTCTTTCTGATTTTAGCCTATAACTAATCTTCTCATGCATTAGACATATGAAATCCCATAGCCTGTGTCAAATAAAGATGTCCAAAAATCAAAATAAAACTTAACAAAATTTGCATTAGATTAGGTCATTATTCATGCCCTTCATGATCTAGTATCTTAGGGAGTGTGTTTAAGGACTTAGTCTCCTTTCTAAATAAACAATGGACTAGTTATCATGCAAAGCATAAGCTTGCCTACATGTATTTAAAATCATAGCTAGAGTTAGTTGGCGACCACCCCAGTGGTTGTAAGTTCAACAGTTGGGTGATTTATTCTCTCTAGTGGAGGTAAACCATATACCCATTTTTGCCTTAGATTTAGGTCATTTTTTGGCTATCACCAAAGCTCACCAGATTTATGATCTGAGGTCACTATTTCCTTTATGAGCTACAAGCATAAATCCTCACCTCTTAGGCACTTCAACAATCTTGTATTGTGGTTGTAAGCCTAGATTTCTAATAAAAATTCAACTCAAATATATAATTCCCCTCAAATTCAAAAATATAAAGCCCAACCACAGAATAGCTTGGGAAGCTCTCTAGGTTTCCTAATATCATGAACATCCCTACTTATCTCCCTTTGGTTTTGATAATAACTCTTTCCTTTTGTTCAAATCTCACTTGATTTTCTAAAAATAACCAATTGATTGATAGTCTTATCTTTAAAATCTTTGGAGATAATGATCATTTACCTTAATCGAGAGTATTCCTAAGGGATCTCATTCCTTAAGATGTAATTAACTATGGATGCTTGCCTCCATAGGGAACTTAACGAACCTAGTTTAAAGTAAACCCTGCTTTACTTTTCTATGTAAAGTAGGGGAAAAATCTCTGGTACATTCGAAGATTCATTTGTCCTTAGGAGTCCTTATTAGGTGATTAGGTCCATTGTAGGATAGTAACTTCTATCTCTCGATATAGTACATCATTCCTCAATGTCATACCCGATCACCCTAATGAGTACATCTATGGATCTACGTGGTGTCCCACCTTCCTCAAATAAAAATATGATGACAACGGTCCACAGAGTTAGCGCATCCGTCGCCATCCGAGTTAGCCTTTAGATGTGATAACTTAAATAGCCAATCCCATTACGCCATATCGAAAGCGCACTGCATCCGCTGCCATGTGGCTCGATGTGATTAAGGCTTTAATTAAGACTAATTAATTCATTATCTAAGCCTGAAACTTCATAAAACCATAACCATTCATAGAAAAATCCAAAAAAAAAAAAATGAACTTAGGCTCATTTTGAAGATATTTTAGAGTAGAATCTAGGAAAATGATTATTAATTGATTTTGAATAGTGATTTTAGCTTAATCAAGTTTAATTAAAATCTAATTAGCTTAATTAGTCCTTAATTAATCACCCAATTAATCTCAATTTTTTTGTGGATATTTAGGGGGATGACCTCTGCCACCCATATTTTTCTAGGATTTTATCGATTGCTTAAATAGGAAAATCCATTGATTAAGCCTTAATCACTTTCTTAGTTTAATTAATTAGTGAATGAATAGTGGATTAATTAATCATTTAAGCTGAATAGTAAGGGAGCTTAGGGAATGTGATTAGGATATTTTCATAATTCATTTCTAAGTTTTCCTTCTTCTTTTTTTTGAATTTTGATTAATTCTTAATGAGGTAATTAATTACTTAATTATTTAATTAATCCTTAACATAAAATCAGAGCCTAAATAATCAAATATGGACTTGGATTGAGATTAAGGCCTCTTTCTTGATCTCTTTTCTTAAGTTAATTTTATTAATTTAAAATGTTTATTGCTTAACCAATTGGGTTAATGAGCTTAATTAACTCAATCTAAAATCCACTTCACATCTAATTACCTTTAATCATCTTGGGTAGCTCTTTGGGTGTTCAATAACCTAAAGAGAGAGCCAATAAAAGTATGGTTAACTCACATGTGTGAGAAAAGCATAAAAGTAGTTAAGTGAGATCCCTAAGCTTAATTAACTATTAACCATGAGCCAATTGCATTAGGCCCTTTTCATTTCTTAGGAGCATTGCAAATTTACTTTTCATGTGGTTGCATATCATATTGGCTCATTATTAATTAGTTAATTAACTTATGATGATGTAGGTAAGGGTTAATTAATTGACTTAATTCATACTCTAACTTAATTAACACATAAAATCAACCTAATTATTCTTCATTATATCAAATTAACTCACACATGGAGAATGGGATTAGGATTAACAAACCTCCTTCACTTTCTTAAGTCAAATCAAACATGAAAATGAAATGACATTAAAGAACCTTAATTTATTTTAAATAATGTTATTTAGTTTGATTGTCCTTAGGACATAGTTGGATTGAATGAAATCACATGCTTGTGTTATTTTATTTCTTCCCAATCATATTAAATGTTATATTACATATGATTCATGCATCCATCTCTTTTAAAAATTAATTAAATAAAATGATTTCCTTTATGTCAAATTGCATGTGTTGATTTAAATTAAAAATATGTGTGGCTAGTATCACTATTAAATCATAAATATATTTACAAAAGTTTATAAACAAATGAATATACATATATGTTATAAATTTAGTTATATATACATAGGAAATACAAGTGAATATAAATCTAGTGTATGAAACCAAGTCTCTTCCTTACATTCATTTGTTGGTTTGCATAAGTAAGAATGTTAGTGGTATATTAGCATGGACATCCCAGGGATGCACAACTTTAAGTAGCCCCAAGGAGGTTCCTACCTCATTCCTTGGGTGTAGAACAATGGTGACGTGCCTGCTTGATTTCATTCTTATGCATTTGGACATTAGAATTTAGATAGAGCTTTAATTCATTTTAAAAAAATAAATAAATCAAATCAAATTATAATTTTTATGTGATTTTCTATTCTTGTAGTTGTTTATACATCCATATGTATCTAAGAATAGTGGTATATTAGTCTGGACATTCCAGGGACGCACAGCTTTAAGTAGCCCAAAGGAGGTTCCTACCTCATTCTCTTGGTGCAGAACAATGGCGACGTACTCACTTAAAACTTTTATACATGTAGGCGTGTACTTAGCTAATGATTGAAAACTCTCTTTTATATTAAAAAGGCATGCATTCACACTTTGTTTATTTGGTTGAGTTGAGTAGTCATGTGATTTAAGGTTCTTTTCTAATGCTTTTGCATAAGAATTTAGATAGAGTTTTAAATTAGTATGACAAAATCATTCAACCAAATGAGATGTCAATTCCAAACACATCTACTCACATTCATCATTTAAGTGTGCTAAGATACAAATTACATGTATAGCTATGCTTAGGCTCTAATCATATGCATGATATACATAATGGAAAGAAATGAATAAACATGTGTTATGCGATAGTAATGCATTCCAACTAACCTAAGATGCCTTTCTTATTGAATGTGTTTATTTAAAGTGAACCTAAAATTAGGATTAATTAAAACATGTTATAAGCCATTGACTAAAAGGAATTGATTAATTAATTTACTTTAGATGTGACTTAAGGTAGGGATAAAAGGGAGTGATCCTCTCTTCTTTCTCTTCACAACACTTAGTTGTTTTATATAGGTCAAATGAAACAAAAGAAAATATTAAGTAAAATTTACAAATCAATTAAACCACTTAAAGTGAAACCACCCTTTATGATTAAATGTCTTTCATACTTAGGAAATCTTAACTCTAAAGCCTAGCTAGGACATACCACACAAGCCTTAACACACACATTAGATGAAGTCACCACTTCTAGCTTTATGTTAGGGAGGTGTATGGTTTGATGTATATTTTATTTTGTGATGTAATGTTGTAAACTGTATATTAGGGTGTATGTGTGTAAACTTAATATTATGCCGTGATTAGCCTAATCATATTTTCTGCAGGAGATTATGCTTAAGGGGCGCTTAAAATAAATATAAATATTTTGTTGTGCAGGTTGCTTAACTCCTAAGCATATTCTATATTAGGACAGGTGGACTTGGTTGCATGTGCGTGCTAAGTCCAAATTATTCATATAATAGTTTGGGTTGTATGGCGTGTTTAACTAATACTTATTTTGCAGGTGTAGTTAGATTTACCTTTTCCTATTTTTAATGTAATTTTGCATAAGGAATTAGGATTTGTGTTATGGGGGCTTAGGATAAATGTTGGTTACAAGACCAAGTCTTATGTACCATGTGCTCTTATGGAGCTTAAAAAATGGAAGGAAATGAAGGAAAGAAAGAGCTTTGAAGATTTGAAGATCCCCCATAGCTCCCATTCATTTGTTGTAATTAAATTATAATTATTCTTTCATGATACCGGGATGTATAAGGGTAGCGCTAGAATACCCATTTCTTTTTCTGCTTCTATGATGGTACACAACCACAATGACCTCTTACTCTTTTATGATGGATATATAAATTATTTGATGATTTGTTTAGCTTGTGTATTAGAAAAACCATGTCTCTTTATAGTTAATTTGTGACTTGTTATTATTGTATGGCCTGCATGTGATTAGGCTCTTAGGATAAAAATAAATTTTCAATCCTAATTAACAACTCATAACTAAACTTTTAAAATAACTCATAACCTCATATAAAGCCTGGGCATTAAATCAAGATAATAAAAATATTTAGCAACCCCTTAGCTGGATGTTGTATGCTTAACATCACGCATATCATTTTGTTCCACTCTTTCTAAAAGAAGGTTTCCATCTTTGCCAGATAGAAATGGGCTTAACCTATAAGAGTCTATGATGAAAAAACACCTCTTTCTCTTTTGATTTAGCTCATAATCAACTTCACCATGCATTTAGGCGTATAAAAAAAAAATCCTATAGCCTGTGTCAAAATAAAGAGTAAAAAAAATCAAATAAAACTTAATATGATTTGCATTAGACTAAGTCATTATTCATACCAGTCATGCTCTAGTCTCCTAGGGAGTGGGTTTAAGGACTTTAGCTTCTTCTTTAACTAATAACAACTTAGCCATCTTGCAAAATCATAAGACTTGCCACATGGTTTTAAAATAGGAGGAGTTAGCTGGATGCTACTCCAGGCTATTATAAGTCCACCAGTTGTATGATTTATTCTCTCTTGTGGTGGTAAACAATATACCTATTTTTACCTTAGATATAAGTCATGCTTTGGCCCTCACCGAAGCTCCCTAGATTTAGGATCTAAGGTTGTATTTTCCTTTGGGGCTACAAGCATAAATCCTCACCTCTTAGGTATTTCTACATTCTTGTATTACAAAATTATAAGTCTTAGATTTTTAATAAAATTTCAACTCAAACATTTAATTCTCCTCAATTTTAAATATATAAAGCCTAACTATAGGATAGTCTGGGATGCTCACTAGGTTTTCTAGTATCATGAGCATCCCCTACTTATCTCCTCTTGGTTTTGATAATAAGTCTTTCATTTCGATCTATCCCATTTGATCTTCTAAATATAGCCAATTTATTGATAGTCCTATCTTTAAATTCTTTAGGCATAATAATTGCCTGCTTTAATCAAGAGTATTCCTAAAGAATTCACCTTTCTTAGGATGTAATTAACTATGGGGGGTTGTCCCTATAGAAAACTTTAGATCCCAATTTAAACAAACCATGCTTTATTCATCCATGTGAAGTAGGGGAAAATTTTTTGGTACATTTGAAGACCCATCATGCCTTAGGAGTCCTTATTAGATGATTAGGTCTATCATAGGGTAGTGATTTCTATCTTTCAAGATAGTGTACTATTCTTTGATGTCGTACCTGATCACCTCAATAAGTACATCATCTGCATGGTGTCCCCCATATACACACACATGCACATTAACCAAAAATAGACACCAAAGATTTTTTTGGTGACTCCGCTAGGGATGGTTCCTCTCTCCATCTATAGTTGATAATTATTGTCTCCAAACATTGATAGTGGACTTGTATTTCATATGAGTCCAAGATTATCTTTCCTTTCTTGGCACTTAGCTTATTTCATTCTTAAGCAAGGCTAGCCAACATCCTCTGGGTTTTAGGACCTCAGTCCTTGTAGGTCCTAGAACCCCTATTGAGTTTCCCCAATAGGTGAAAAATAAAATTAACTATGAAAGGAAATGGCAAAAATTTGAAAACTCCTTACCACTAGCTTGGTGAGGCAAGGTTCATCTTAATGATTAAGAAAATAAATTCTTTTGCAAAATGTTACTTTCTAGAAGCACCTTTCAAAATTCATATAACCAAACCCCATTTAACAATCCCTATGATTATTACATGGAGGTTCTCTTCAAAATCATGATTAAAATCATCTTTTCAAAAGCACATTTTTGAAAATGACCCTATTCATTCAACATTCCCAAAATTGTTGAGTGAGGAGACTATCTTCAAATAATATCATAGCATAAAATTGAAGCTCCACTTAACATATTTCATATATGCTAAAGTTGGAGTTTCCATCTTTTCAAAAACACATTTTTGAAAATGACCATACTCATTCAACATACTCAAAATTATTGAATGAGGAATCTATTTTTCAAATAAAATCACATAAAATTGAAACTTCACTTAACATATTTCACATAAGTTATAATTGAAGCTTCCCTCTTCTCAAGAGCAAATCATGCCATATTTGATTCCCACTTAACATACCCCATTTGTTAAGTGAGAGTCTCATTTTTAACATTCAAATTTGGCTTTTAACTTAACATACTCCATTTGTTAAGTGAGAGTCTCATTTTCAACATACAAATTTTGTTTTTACTTAACATACTCCATTTGTTAAGTGAGAGTCTCATTTTCAACATACAAATTTGGATTTCACTTAACATACTCCATTTGTTAAGTGAGAGTCTCATTTTCAACATACAAATTTGGCTTTTACTTAACATACTTCATTTGTTAAGTGAGAGTCTCATCTTCAACATACAAATTTGGCTTTCACTTAACATACTCCATTTGTTAAGTGAGAGTCTCATTTTTAACATACAAATTTGGCTTTCACTTAACAGACTCTATTTGTTAAGTGAGAGTCTCATTTTCAAAACATGCATTTGACTTTCACTTAACATACTACATTTGTTAAGTGAGAGTCCCATTTTCAAATATATATATCACATCATATTTAGTTCTCACTTAACATACCATATTTGTTAGTGGAAAACCTCATTTTCAAATCAAATAAACACATGATCAATCACCACAAGCAAGGATTTTTCACAAAATTTCCAAAGCATACGTTCACAACCTTTCCTTAGGATACCTAAATTTGCTAAGTTTTTCAATATCAAATATTTTCAAACAAGATAACAACATAAATATATTCAAATATCTAAACCCCACCCAACCTACCTAAATTAGTTAAGTATGGGTTCTAAATCAAAATCAAATGGCAAAGACTCTCCTCATCATACCAAAATCTCTCCACTCAACCCCATTTAACATATTTGAATTGTTGAGTGTGGGTTCAGGACTCCAAATCTTTATTTCTCTCTTGGGATAAGAATTAAAGTAGAAACCTGAGTCAAGTTATATTTCAACACATGCAGAGATACATCTGACCATTGTGCTTTTTTGCAGTACACATGTCCTCCGAAGTTCATCTTCACCTTTTCATTGGATGGATTTGGCCTTGATGACCCTCCCTCGGCCTCCCATTTTATTTTCTTTGGTTGAGGTTTTAAGGGAGCCCGCATTACCTGTGAGGGGGCGACCCTCACCACTATCACCGGAGGTGGTGGGGTGGAAGCGTCATTCGACCTACCTTGATACTAAGTATCCTTCTTGAAGAGGAAGGGTTGAGGTGCCAGTCATTCGACTCTATAGTGCATCCTAGGACCTCATCATTGGTCCCCTCTAAGGGTAATACTATCTTGCCTTTAGAGATAGTCTCCCTTACCTTTGAGGTAGGATCTAGTTCTCATATTGTCTTACTCATATGCACACACACATAGGACAAGATCAAGCAACGAGCATCGCCCAGAGATAGATGCATCCCACATTCGGAGGGTTCACTCTGGGATGTCTCTTCATTACTCAATGGAAACAAGTTTTATCCCCTCAAAGATCGGATGGAGAGAAGACTACGGGAGGATATGCATCACCTCACATACATCCGTGAGGTTTCAGCTAGGGACATGAGGTCCTATGCTAGTCTATGGATGGTACTTCACTAGGTTGGTAGAGCACATAGATGCTCAGAGTCTGGCACATTATTTGACTTGAGTTTGATCATCCCCAAGAGTTTTATTACAATGATAGGGCATCGAGGCCGAGTAGCTTCTTAGGGGTAAGGTGTGATGAAGGTTTGTGGTCGGACCTCCTCTTTAGTTGATTTCCCTAGTCCGAGGAAGGGACAACATAGTGTTACGGTACCAGTCGGGGGGAAAGCCTCAATGTGGGTGGGGCCAGTGTCATCTCAACCACACCGATCCACTCCTCGCCTTCCATCACCAGTTCAGGTCCTACCATCCACCATTCCCACAAAGGCACAAAAGACATCATCTGGGGAGAAGAAAGCCCCTTTGGTAATCTAGCTATGGCCAAAGGATCCCACTTCATCTACTCCACTAACCGAGGTGAGGGCGAGTTCCGACCTCTACTTCAATCTTGGTGAAGAAGTGTAACCCAACGGCGTGGTCGCACCACCACCACCACCATCGAGCCGGTGATAGCGGCGGTGAGGGAGAGGAGTTCTATAGTTCCCATGGCTATGGACCCCTCTAGAGATAGCACTCCACCGATAGTAGGCAATCATGATCATATATCTTCTAGCGAGCATAGTCCTCCCAGAGATAACACTCTAGTGGCAGGTAGTGTTAGATGTATTTTTGTCAATGAGCATAGTCGTACTATCGATCAACCGAGTATTTGTACCGACATGGTTAGATCATTCCTTGAAAGAGATTGTAGCTGCTTACTTTGTTAAGAAAGAGAGAACTCTTAGGTAGTGATTCCACATATTCTGAGGATGAGAGGTAGCATTTGATCCTGATGAAGATGACCTTCTTGAGGATTCAACCGAGGTGCACATGGTCGATACTAGAGGCTCCCTCCATAGAGATCAGCAGAGCCAGGAAGGTATTGTAGTTGAAGAGGATGATATCGTCCATTCAACTGAACACCTCTTCTACTAGCTTAGGCAGAATTATGATCATATTGATAAAATGGGGAAGAAGATTGAGGAGTTGATGGCAGTAGTGTCAGCATTGCAGAATTTAACACTAATTTTGCAGCCTTCTCCCATAGTAGCTAATAGGGCAAAGTTGACACATACCTTAGATCATCTTAGATGCATGCCTGCAGAGGAAGATAGTGGTAGCTTGCATAAGAAGGTGGTGGATAGCACCTCCATGCATGAGAAGGATATCAAGTAGTTGGTGGAGTAGCAGACAAGGGATGCGTTGGCACAAGCTTGAGGTGTCTCATATATTCCAAAGGGTAGACCATACCCGGAGGAATTTGATGCTATCCATATCCTAAGGGCTTTGTACCTCATTCCTTCAAGATTTTTTATGGTAGTGGGAACCCTAGCCAACACATTGCACATTCTAGGGCCAGCTGTTGCAACGCCAGAGATAGTGACACCCTTCTTTTTAGATTATTTATCAGTAGTCTAGTGGGTGTTACATTTGACTGGTATGCTGAACCTCCCAACTATTCGATAAAGGCATTTGTTGAGTTGGAGCACCTCTTTATCAAGAGATTTTCTAGAGCTCATCAAAGGGTTACTATAGGTGATCTTATTGTAGTGATGCAAGTCCTCAATGAGTCCCTTATTGATTACTTTCTCAGGTGATGAAACCTGCGTATGAAATGTGAACTGCAGCTGTCCGAACAACACACCATAGAGATTCTCTTGAAAAACATCCTTGGCCTAGTTGCTTTCATGCTCAAGATTTTACAATCAAAACCTTCGAGAAATTAACTGTAAGGTAGCTAGTCTACAAGAAGAGGCCAAACAGTTGCCTTTCCATGACAAGTCAGGGAAGCCCAGACCTCAGAAGGCATTTGAGAAGAAACCAGTAGTCACATAGTGGTTGATAAGGGGCCAACTAGGGTTCAATCGATAGGCCTCGAGCTCATGGTCTCCTGCCACCCCCTCACCACCACCTCGTCATCATAGCCACCTCATGCCATGCGGCCATGGACTACCTCCTCATCATCATCAGCGGTGGTATTCTATCGCGTTAGGTATTACTTACCTACTCTTGTCAACAGATTGAATAAACCTTATTCATTTAAGAGGGAGGTAGTCAAGAAGATCTTTAAGAATCTCTTAAAGAAGTCTGATTTCTAGTTATCGGAGCCTAGGAGGCTGGAGAAAATGGGCAAGAGTCATGATCCAAACTATTTCCCCTATCACTGCATGCTAGGCCATGTCTTAGAAGATTGCATTACATTTAAGGACTAGCTTGAGCATAACTTCAAGTCGGGTGCCATTGACATCCCCAAGGAATATCTATTGGAACAACCTTCTAGTTATGTTAGGGTAATCCTTGGGATACATGTGATCCTCTTAAGATAAAGGAAGGTTGGGATATCACCCTATCCTGAACCTCCAAGAAAATTATTTTTAAGATAAAAAAATTACCCTTGCAGTTGCCTGAAGCAGCTCAAACCTCCAACTCTAAAGAAGGTTTACAAGTTGCTAAGGACAACTTGAGGGAGGCAGGAGCCTAGCAGTAGTAGTGAAAACCTCCACTTGTCCGGAATAGCATAGTAGCGACCACCGACCGATTCCAACACTCCTTCCACAGTTGACTCTACAATTTCTCCAGCTAGCTCTTCTTCTAGCATTCATTCTGTATTAGTGGAGGGGGTGTCAAATCCCTCACCCCGCTTACTTTACTTGATTTTTGCTTTGCACCTCCATCCAAATCTAAGAAATTAATGAAGAAAGCTGATTCCACTTACATCTTCTCTACTTTTGATGGTCTTGATGATTTTATCCCTATAGAAAGCTCTATAAGTATTAATAACTATAACAATTATAATCAACTCTTTTCTAATTTATAAATGAATTTCCCATTTATGAAACATTCGGGTTCATCCATTGAGATTGATTTAGAGTCATTTGACTCTGATGATTCTATAGGAGAAGATGAAGGTGATCTTGATGAGCAGGTAGAACTTTCCATTAAACCATCTCATGAAGTCACTGAAGTTAACCTCCATAGTGGCAAAGTTCTACCTCCTAGGGTAGCACCTCAGGATAAGGGTAAATAAGTCATTATTTCTAGTGATCAAGAAGCCCTTCCACAAGATGCTCCACCTATGGATATGCTTGTAGAGAAGACTAGCCCAGAGTTGAGTACAATGTCCTTGCCCACCTGATAAAGTTGCCAGCTAATCTAAGCATATATGACACCCTTGTCTTATCTAAAGAGATGAGAAAATCATTGATCTAAAGCCTTCTTGATCCAAAAATATGTTTAGCTCAGCTGACCACTATTCAAAAGGAGGCATGTTATTCAATAGAAGCCCATGGAGTTACATTCATCATTAAAGACATTCTTTTGGGGACAACCGAGCACAACCGTCCTCTCTACATTACAGTGAAGATGGGTAGACTCAGACTCTCCAGGGTGTTAGTTGATCCAAGTGCATCAGTGAATATTATGAGTCTAAAGACTCTTGCCTACTGAAGGATTGATAGCTCTGAACTCTAAGGAGATTGAATGATGTTAAGAGGATTCAATGAGCAAGGCGAGAGGGTTTTAGGTTCCATAGTGTTGCCTTTAGAGATAGATGACTACAATATAGAAGCCAAGTTCTACATCATTGATTAAGATACATCTTTCACTGCTTTTCTCACCTTGGATACATGGAAATAATATGGTTCCATCCTCTTTACATCTATGCATCAAATTTCGAAGAGGTGGAATTGAGTATTGTGTCAAAGGAGGCTTGAAGCTATTTTTAGTTATGAGGTTGAGATCTATGAGGATGCAGCCTATTACATTCCTCAAAATCAAAAGGTCTATTCTCATGAACTTGGTGAAAGTTTAAAAATAAAAAAAAAGAAATAAAAGTAAAAGAAAAAGAAGAAAAAGTAAAGGAAAATAAAAAAGAAAAAGAAAATGAAAATATAAGTGAGCGAGAATCAGACACTGAGGAAGATGTAGAGCCTGAAATTAGATTCCACCCATAGTTTATTCCTCCATGTGAACAAATGGGTAGGATGACTCGACCCCAACCAGGTAGAGAGGCGGATCTGAGATCAAAGGTAGTTCAGGTGAAAGACCTCCTTTTGGTCTGGTAGGAGCTTTATTCCACATGGACATATCTATATAGACTTAGTCCGTTGAGGATGAGTCTCATGTGGTTAGCATGCAATCAATCCCTCTCAGGTCCCTTTGGAGGTGACATTCGATAGAGTGAAGACTAGGCCTCCAAGCAAAATATGAATGTATCTGAATCATCATTATGTAGAACAGTCAAACAATAATGGGAACTTTAGCTCTAACTTTACTCTATTCCCAGAGAGTTGAAGGTTTGGTAATTAAGGAGGCCCCCAAGTCATCCACAGATGTTAAGCCAAATATATTTTTATTAGGAACATCATCCTCAAGTCAAGAAGCCAATGTAGAACTTGAGGATAATTCATATAAAGATTTAATATAATTACCTTTTGATTGGTATTCGCCTTGTGTTATTAACTTAGCGAAGAAAGGATTAATCCCACATACTTGGTCTAAACATAGGTCAGATTATTTTGAAAGATTATGGGACATCCAAAGCAGACATTCTCAATCAAGACCAAAATTAGGATTTTGTATAGTGGCATAGTTGACAATGACAACCATTGCCTAGTCATCACCAATCATTTGGAGTCTAATAGGTTCTTTTCAAATCGCTAACTCTTATGAGGAGGTGTGTTTAGAAACTTCAGATGACTTAAATAATCTTGAAGTCAAAGATGCACCACAAGAGTTTGAAAAATAAATCAGATCAACCATCGATGAACTCAAAGAAATTAACTTAGAACAAAGAAGATCCATGTCTGACATACATCAATTCTTTGTTGAATGAAGAAGAAACCAATGATTTAGTTAGGCTATTAGCTGAGTTTAGGGACTACTTTTCATGGAGTTATAAAGAAATGCTCGATTTATTTCCTGACATAGCAGTTCACAAACTAGCAATAGATCCTAATGCTAACTCTATCAAGAAGGCTCCTAGACGCATGCAATTAAAAATTGAGCAACAGGTCATTTGAAATTAAAAAATTAATCAATGTTGGCTTTATTAGGGAAGAAAAATATCTCACTTGGTTGTCTAGTGTCATCCCAGTTAAGAAAAAGAATGGCCAAATTCGCATATGCATTGATTTTAGGGATCTAAATAAGGCATGTCCTAAAGATAAATTCTCACTTTCTATACCAGAATTGATGGTGGACATTGCCTCATCTCATGAAGTATTCTCCTTTATGGATGTGTCATCTAGCTACAACCAAGTCAAGATGACCCCCGAGGATGAAAGAAACACTACTCTTCGAACCCCAATTAGAATTTATTGTTATAAGGTCATGCCTTTCGGCCTAAAAAATATTGGTGCCACATACAAGTGGGCCATTACTTGAATCTTTGATGAACTCATTCATCATCAAGTTGAATGCTACATAGATGATCTTATTGTCAAAAGCAAAAGGAAGACCATCTTTTGACTTGAGTAGTTTTCAAATGGTTAAGATAATATAACTTCAAAATGAATCCCCAAAGTGTGCATTAGTAGAAGAGAAAATTTCTTGGGTTTGTTGGACATGGAATTAAAATCAACTCGGAGAAGATCAAGGCAATGTTAGAAATGCCACCCCCTAAAAGTCTAACTCAACTCAGATCATTCCAAGGGTAGTTCACATACCTAAGACATTTCATATTCAACCTATCAGGAAGATGCCAACCATTATTAGCACTTGTCAAAAAGGATGCCAAGTTCAAGTGGGATGACAAGTGTCAGCATGCTTTTGAAGACATCAAGCACTACCTGATGATGCCTAGTTCTAGTAGCCCTTATCGGGAAAGCCATTAATATTATATACCACTGCATTAGATGACTCCCTTATCACTTTGTTGGCTCAAACCAATGATGAAGGAAAGAGAATGCACTCTACTATCTCATTATCTAATTCTCTACCGAGGCAAATTACCCACCTATTGAAAAGCACTTCCTGCTTTAATCTTTGCATCTCAAAAGCTACGACATTACATGCTTTCTCATAAGATGAATCTGATATGTATAATCAATCAACTATAATATCTCATGACATGACCAATGCTATCTGGACGGTTGGCACGTTGGTCTATGATTTTTTTACAGTTTGATATCACATTTGTACCCCTCCTTACAGTGAAAGGATAAGCAATAGTGAATTTCTTAGCAGTGCACCCACTTCCTGCTGATTCTCACTTAGTGATGACCTCCCTGATGAACAAATTATGAAGTTAGGGGACACTAGCATTCACCATTGGGAGATGTATTTTGATGGTGCAACTTTCTTTCAAGGAGAAGAACCATGATCTACTCTTCCAGGACAAGCAGGGGTAGGAATAGTCCTTCTAACTCTGGACCGTGATGTGATGAGATTCTCATATCATCTGTCCAATCCATGCACCAACAATGAAGCTGAGTATAAGGCTCTGATTTTCAATCTAGAGTTAGCTATTATATTATGCATCTAGAGCATCAACATCTTCGGGGATTCTCAATTAGTTATCAACCAAATTATTGAGTCCTACAAAGTTTTGAAGGCTAACCTCCACCATTTCCACAAGTATACCATGGAGTTGTTGGCTCAAATCTTAGAGGTTACCATCTACAAGATTCCTCGAGGAGAAAATGCAATAGCAGATGCATTAACCAAGCTTGCCAAGGAGTTGGCATGTCTGAAAGATGAGTCCATACTAATAAGGGTCCAAAATAGACAAATCTTATCCCTTGTTGATGCTGAACTCATCGAGAGACTTTCTCTTGAAGGGGAGGTTGCCAAGGATGATAGAGATTGGGAACCATTCATGGATTATCTACATACAGGAAAACTACCTCAAGAGAAGTCACTAGCACATCAGGTGAAGTAGAGAGCTCTCTCATACACTCTCGTGGATGGCACCTTGTACCGGCGATCCTTGATCATATGTGGTTATGTTGTTTAGAAAAACATAAAGATCATAAAATCATGATTGAGGTAAACTCAAGTTTATGTGGAGCTCATCAGTCCGGTCCAAAGATGAAAGCCTAAATCAAGATACTAGGATACTACTAGGCTTCGATGATCACAAAGCATGGATATAACTAAGATATGCCACCAATATCAAGTGCAGTGTGGTCCTACACCAACCACCCAACATTCTACATCCTTCATTGGCCTCATGGCCATTTGAGTGTTGGGGTACTAACTTAGTGGGCTTGATAGATCCTCTTTCTTCCAAGGGTCACTGGTTCATTCTAGCTTCCACCAACTACTTTTCCAAGTGGGTGAGGCGATCCCACTTAGAAAGGTCACAGCTCAGCATATGCTCTAGTTTTTCAAGAACTATATCGTATATAGTTTCAGGGTGCCTCGATGAAGTATAGTCGATAATGGTACTGCGTTCAAGAGCACTAAAATCAATAGCTTTTCTCGGAGACAGAACATAGATTGGAGTTATTCAACCATCTATTACCTGAGGGAAAATTGCTTAGAAAAAGCTTTCATCAAAACTCTCATCCAGATATTAAATAAGACACTCGATGATAATAAGTGGCAGTGGCATGAGCAGTTAGTTGAAGCCTTGTTGGCTTACCACCACATATAGAACTCCAACTCAATCTACCCCAATCTTCTTAGTGTATGAGTCTGAAGCAGTTCTACTGTTACAAGTCCAACTCCCATCATTAAGGATAGCTGTGGGTGGTAAAATCACAATGGAGAAGAATGCCAAGTTATTGTTAGAAGAGCTGAAGGTTTGGTGGAGAGACGCCTCTGGGCATGCCAAAACCTCAAGTTGTATAATGCTAAAATGATTCAAGCTCATAACAACTTGGTCCGCCCTAGAGCTTTTCAAGTAGGAGAGTTTATTTTAGTTCTAAGGAGACCAATTGTTGCCCATCGAAAGATGGGAGACAAGTTTAAACCACTTGGGAGGCCCTTTGCCATAGAAAAGGCCTACAAAGAAGGATCCTATCAACTTATAAATTATAAGGGAGAGTGCTCTATGCTTCCAATCAACGGGCTCTGCCTAAAGAAATATCATCCATAAATCCTATTTGAAGATAATTATCAATAAAATTTCTTTCATTTCAAATTTCATCTCTTCATAGCTTAGAAATATCTTTACTTACGAATCTACCATGATGTGTTTAGGGTAGGTGTAAGAGAACCCAAGTGGCATCCTATTCCTTCTTTCACAACACAAACACACATGCATGTTTTCTGTCTTAGGCTACTTTAATGTGGGAGCAAGCCCCTGTGACACTCACTCATTAGCTACTCTAAGTCAGGCTGATGTACTTCCCAGCTAGTACAATACCCTAGTGCCATTTAGGAAGATGTAAGTCTACTACGCTTTCTTCCCTGACTAGATCGATGCACACCGATGAGCGCCTTATTAGTTTGGTAGGCCTTACTGTGCAGTCAGTAAGCTACCCTCATGTTGGTTGTGGTTAAAAGAATGTAACTATACTACGCCTTCTTCTTAAACTAGCCATTGTGAACTGACTTGGTCGAGTATATTTGAGGATTAGGGTAAGTCCCCCAACGGCTCCTTTCTTCCTGACTACTTCAAGTTTAGGTTTAGTCCTTTCACAGGACTCCCCATTTGGTAGTCGCCCTAGGTTAGATAGTCGAGCCAAGATAAACTATCTGTCGGTTCCTCTTTAGAGATGTAAGTCTACATCTTTCTAAGCGATTCTTTGCTTCATGCCGCACCTTAGGTTGGATAGTTTATCATGTCGATGACCCACCAGGTGGATACACTGCTCTTGGAAGATGTAAGATTGCTATGCTTTGTCCTTGAGTTGGCCATCAAATACCTATAGACTTTCTTTTACAGGGTTCTAGATAACGCCCCTAACAGTACCTCTCCTGTGGGCATTCTATTTGGATCACATCCTTAGTGACCCCATTTAGGCAATACCTCAATTACTCTTGGATTGGACAATTCCCCTTTCTTAGTAGCCACTCCTGTGGTTGGAGAATTTATCTCGTGGATATACAGATTCTCCTTGGTCCATTAAGTTTGAGATAGGACTAGGCTAGTATGAGCTCCTTCTTAGTGTGGTCCCTCACATACCAATAGGGTCCACGCAAACATAAATAACAAAACACACACACACACACACACACACACACACACACACACACACACACACACATATATATATATATATATATATATATATATATATTTATGGATTAGGTGAAAACCCTCGGTGGTACCTTTTCCCAAGCAGGCATCCTATCTTTAGGCTAGTGTTAGCAAAACTCCCTATAGGAATAGCCTGACTACTTTTGAGTTGAGATAAGTCCCCAGGTTGGCATCCTCTCAGTAGTCACCCTTAGGTCAGGTTTGACTTATTGTGCCATCAATGAGTCACCTCGATAGTCATCATTGCTTTGAAAGATATAAGTCTATTACGCATTCTTTCCAGCATGACCGTCGCACACCAATGGGCAACCTTAGGTCAGGTTCAATTTATTGTGTTATAAATCGATAACCCTAGTGGTTCCTTATTCAAGAAGTTGTAAGTCTACAAGCTTTATTCCTAACTTGACCATTGTACACCGAAAGGCATCCTTTAGGTTGGTTAGCTCTACCTCGGCCAGTAGACAATCCCTTTAGATTTGTAAATCTAAGATAGGACTAAGCTGATATTATCCCCTTCTTAGTGGATCCATTGCACACCGACAGGATCCATCTTAAAATTTAAATTAAATTGATTCTGACTATTGTTGAGTCGATGTGAGTCCACAACAGCATTTGTTCAAATAGTCACCTTAGGTCGGGTTTGATTTGTTGTGCTATCAGCTGATCACCCATGTGGTTCTTTGTTCAGGAAGTTATAAGTCTACAAGCTTTCTTCCTAACTTGACCATTGCACATCGAAAGACATCCCTTAGGTTAGATAGCTCTATTTGATGGCCGGTAGACTATCTCTTTGAATTTGTAAATCTAAGATAGGACTGGACTGATATTAGCCCTTTCTTAGTGGATCCATCGCACACTGACATGGTCCATTTCATCGATTCACCTTCCTCCCTCTCGGGGAGTCCAAATTTAAATCACATTATCCCTAGTTGATCCGAGCTCATATCTCTAGCATATGTGCCCTCAAAATCGATCATATCCTCTCCCGAGTGGATCATCAAACCATTATTCATCACAAATCAAATTAAATTCTCATCCCCAGTGGATGCCCCACCAGTCAAATTAAAAGAACTTTCTCCCAAGCGAGACGCGAAACATATCCTCCCCCTAGTGGGGCTCTTATAAAATCAAACCTAGTCAAATCCTTATCCTTAGTGGATGATTCGAACCTGATTCCCTAGTGGAAGGTTCATGACATCCCTAGCAGATCTTTTCTTCCCGAAACATTATCAAACTCAACTTTTATCCTCTATGGATAACCTGAACCTACTTCCCTAGTGGAAGGTTCACATGCTTGATCCTTCAGTGGATCCTTCCTTCCTCTCTTATGCCCTTGGCATGAGTTGATTTGCATTGCACTAAGATCTTGATTCTATCTACATCTCAAGTTTATAGGTTGATCATTTCTGTTAGTGGTTGTAATCCTTTGACTTGTTGATCATCAACCAATATGTCTTGATTACCCGTCGGTACACCACACTTATTGGTGCCCTTTGTTGACCTCACTTTTGGGAGTGAGCTCTCAACTTCTCATTATAGATCTAAGACTCTCAGACACTAAGATTTTCTTAGTCTTAAGACACTTCTAATGATTAGGTGAACACTTAACCAAGTCCTAGAGACTTAGAAGAGTTAGCCATAGGAATATGTTATGCCTTAGGAATTTCGAAAGACTTGCCTACCCTATAGCCTTAAATCCATTCCTTGCTTCCTTCTTCCAAACAAAATCTCAAATTCAAATCCAACCATAAATCAAATATAACCCAAATCAAATGATTGAAACCCATGATTGAATTCAAACTCCAAAATCCCTTCCTAAGCTATATCAACCACCTTCATATGCTTAGCAAACCTCCTTCAAACCAAATCAAATTTGGTTGATTTCTCTATAAATCAATCATTCCTTCATTTATATTCACAAATATAAATGAAATCTAAATTCAAACCATTCAAATCAAATCAAATTAAATTAAACCAAATCATTTCTCAACTTAAGCCTTTTGACATACATCCCTCAATTTGGTCAAATTTGCTTTTAAATCACTCCAAACTCAAGTGATTTTCTCATAAACTATTTATATCTTCATTTATATTCACAAATATAAATGAAATATAAGTCCAAATGGCCAAACCCAAATCACATCAAATTCCTAATTTTAGCCTTTTTATCCAAATTCTTGAACTTGGCTAAATGATATCCAAATCAACTCAAAGCCCTTGAATTTCTTTAAGATTCAATCACTCCTTTAATCATTGTTCGAAATATAAACACAAACTACAATTATCAATCCAAACCCAAGTCAACCCAAGTCAAGCTTATGTTGACACCTTTTGACTTGAAATTATCATATAAACCAAATTCCATTTGACTCCAAACCACTTGCAACTAGATTTATATGTCCATCCGAAGTCCATATGTGAGTTCAATTAAACTTAAATCAAGCCATGATCAATCTACTTGACCCATTTAGGTCCACTTGACCCAAAGTGATCTAAAGGACCTTCTTGAGCTAAGTTTCAATTCAACCCAAATTGGAATGAATTAAGCCCATCCAAACTCCATATCATGATCAACAATCATCCTAGGTTAATCAATTATCTTGAATTAGGTCAAACCAAGTCAACCAAGCCCTTTGACCAAGTCAACACTTAACTCAAATGAAACCCAAACTAGCCAAAATCCACCATGTATCAAATTGATTAAAACCATTGACTCAAACCCACTCATAATCAATGATTGAACATGACCAAGCTATCAATAGACCCAAACTAAGTCCAATTGGCCATTTGACTTAAGTTGACCCAAATTGGCCTAAAAAGCTAAAATGTGTCAAATCATGTTTTGATCCAAATTGATAACAATCAATGGCTCAAGTTCTTTCCAAATCACTTATTGAACTTGACCAAAGCCATGAACCAATTTGACCAATTGGTCCTTGATCAACTAGCCCAAATTGACCTAAAGGGTCAAATTGGCCAAAATCAAATTAAATCCAAATTAAACCAAACAAAGCCTACAATTACTTTCAATCAACAATTAAACTTGACTCAACAACAACCCAATTGGATCAAATTGGTCAAATTGGTCAACTTGATTTGACTCTTTTGAATCCAAATGAGTCAAATTCAAACCTAAGCCAAATTAATCAAAACCAATTGAACCAAAACATCCCAAATCATTATATGAATATAACCCAAGTCTTAGTTTGACCCAATTTGACTAATTGGTCAACCCAACCCAACCTAACCCAAATGAGCCTATTTTGACCATATGAAACCAAATCACCCAAAACCACTTTTTGGAACCTTGGTGGCTAACCTAACCCAACCCAAATGAACCCTAGGTCAGCCCTAAGCTAGCCTAAATCCATGTGGGACCCATCCCAAAAGGATTGACCAATGGGCACCCTCTCTTTGCATTGGATTCTTGCCATAAGTGTCAAAGTCCACTTTGCCTTCCCCATGATAGCCCTCCACTTGCCAAATGAGGCAAGCCCAAGCTTCCTAGCCCAACCTAAGCCATCCTAGTATCTACCATGGACCAATGGAAATAAGCCAAGCCATTCCCCCTTATGGCCAAACTCAATGGATGCAAGGAAGATCAATCCTACACAATCTCCCCATATCAAGCCTTGAGACACCTGCCACCACTTTGTCCACTCATGGTGTGCCACGTGGAGTTGATGGTGACCCCAACGATTGACAATGGCCAATCGACAGATTTTGTGGGGTCAATCTCGTCCATCCATCATGGGCAATTGAGGGTATACCCTCAATTCAGTTTGATCATCACTTTGTGAGACTTCTAAGCATTTCAAAATCCCTCAGAGCTTCCTAGAACATCCCAAGCCTTCCTCAATCAGCATTCCTCCTCCCTGAGCAAAGCCAAAATAGGACACCACTCTTTCGAGCAATACCCCCCCTCCACTAAATCAAACTTCAATTCCTTTTATTCTTACTTCATCGAAGCCAACTGAACCATCTCCAAGCCTTCTCGAGCATCGAAGATTGGAGTTTAATTGGAGTCGAGGCCTTCACTCATGTGGATTGGTCGACCGAGCACTCTACCCTAAATCAAGCTCAAAGCTTCTCAACAGGGCCTCACCTCAACTAGGTGAAGCTACCTCCGTCGACCCACCGCTAGACATTAGCTCCTGTGAGGTAATTTTACAAACTGAGCATTGTATTCAAAAATCATTTGCACGTCAAGTGTTTTTAGCCGTTGGATGTGTGCTCCTCCCCTCCCTGAAGGTGTGGGATGAATTTTGAGGCAAAACAAGCTCAGGTGAGCTCGGATCGAACGGGGAAAGATGGACGACATCATCTTTCACCGCTAACAAACATAATAGATCATGAGCCATCCATTCCATATGATTGGAATGAATGACTCTAATTAGATCCCATGTAAATCCCTTCATTCTCTTCCTAAACCACAGATCTGATCATGATCGTCCGATCTTAGATTGGACGGTCTATAAGAATCACATCATAAGTCGTTTGGATGTGATAACTTAAATAACCAATCTCATCGCGCCACGTGGAAGCATGCCGTTTCAGCCACTATGTGGCCTAATGGGATTAAGGCTTAAATTAGGCCCAAATAATCAATTTTTTAAGCCTAAAAATTCCTAAAATCATAACTAATCCTAGAAAAATCCAAAAAAATATAAATAAACTAATGCTCATTTTGAAGATATTTGAGAGTAGAATCTAGGAAAATTATTATTAATTGATTTTGAATAGTGATTTTGGCTTAATTAATATTTAATTAGAATTATAAATAGCTTAATTACTCTTTAATTTATAACTCGATTAATCTCAAATTTTTGTGAATGTTTAGGGATGACCTCCACCTCTCTATTTTTTTGGGATTTTATTGGTTGCTTAATTAATAAAATCCATTGAGTAAGCCTTAATCACTTTTTTAATTTAATTTGTGATAATTAGTGAATGAACAGTGGCTTAATTAAGTATTTAAGCCTAATTTCTTCTGCTGAACAGTAAGGGAGCTTAGGGAATGTAATTGAGATATTTTTCCTAATTCATTTCCTAAGTTTTCCTTCTTTTTTAAATTTTGATTAATTAATGATTAATGAGGTATTAATTGCTTAATTAATTAATTAATCATCAAGATAAAATTAGAGCCTAAATAATCAAATATGGGACTTAGGGATTGAGATTAAGGCCTCTTTCTTGATCTCTTTTCTTAAGTTAATTTCATTAATTAAACTATTTAATGCTTAACCAAATGGGTTAATGAGCTTAATTAACGCAATCTAAAATCTATTTCACATCTAATTACTTTAATCCATCTTGGATAGCTCTTTTGTTCAATAACCTAAAGAAAGAACCAATGAAATTATGGTTAACTCACATGTGTGAGAAAATCATAAAAGTAGTTAAGTAGAGATCCCTTAAGATTAATTAACAATTAATCAAGAGCCAATAATTGCAGCCTCTTTCATTTCTTAGAGTATTGCAAATTTACTTTTCTTGTGGTTCCATATCATATTTTCTCATTATTAATTAGTTAATTAACTTAAGGTGATGTAGGTAAGGGTCAATTAATTGACTTAATTCATACCCTAACCTAATTAAGATATAAAATCAACCTAATTATTCTTCATTAAACCAAATTAACTCACACATGGGGAATGAGATTAGGATTAGCAAACCTCCTTTAGTTTTCTTAAAGTAAATCAAACATAAAAATGAAATGATATTAAAGAACTTTAGTTTATTTTAAATAATCTTATTTAGTTTGATTGTCCTTAGGACTTAGTTGGATTGAATGAAATCACATGCTTGTGTTATTTTATTTCCTCCTAATCATGTTAATTGTTATATGACATATGATTCATGCATCCATCTCTTCTAAAAATTATTTAAATAAAATGATTTCCTTTATGTCAAATTGCATGTGTTAATTTAAATTAAAAATTTGTGTGGCTAGTATCACTATTAAATCCCAAATATATTTTAAAAGTTTATAAATGAATGAATATACATATATGTTATAAATTTAGTTATATATACATAAGAAATACAAGTGAATATATATCTAGTGTATTAAATAGAGTCTCTTCTTACATTCATTTGTTGATTTGCGTAAGTATGAATGTTAGCGGTATATTAGTCTGGACATCTCAGGCATGCATGACTTTAAGTAGCCCTAAGGAGGTTTCTACCTCATTCCCTTGGTGTAGAACAATGGTGATGTACCTATTTGATTTCATTCTTATGCATTTGAACATTACAATTTAGATAGAGCTTTAATTCATTTACACAAAATAAATCAATCAAATTAAAATACAATTTTTGCATAGTTTTCTATTCTTGAAGTTATTTATACATCCATATGTATCTAAGAATAGCGGTATATTAGTCTGGACATTCTAGGGATGCACAACTTTAAGTAGCCCCAAGGAGGTTCTGCCTCGTTCCCTTGGTGCAGAATAATGGCGACTTACTCGCTAAAAACTTTTATGCATGTGGATGTGTACTTAGATAATGAATAAAATCCCTCTTTTTCTATTAAAAAGGAATGCATTCACACTTTGCTTACTTGGATTAGTTGAGTAGTCATGTGATTTAAGGTTCTTTCCTTATGCTTTTGCATATGAATTTAAATAGCGCTTTAAATTTATATGACAAAATCATTCAACCAAATGAGATGTCAATTCTAAACACATCTACTCACATTCATCAATTAAGTGTGCTAAGATACAAATTGCATGTATAGCTATGTTTAGGCTCTAATGATATGCATGATATACATGATATACATGATGGAAAGAAATGAATAAACATGTGTTATGTGATAGTAATTTATTCCAACTACCCTTAAGATGCCTTTCTTATTGAATGAGTTTATTTAAAGTGAACTTAAACTTAGGATTAATTAAAACATGTAATAAGTCATTCAATAAAGGGAATTGATTAATTAATTTACTTTAGATGTGACTTAAGGTAGGGATAAAAGGGGGGTGCTCCTCTCTCTCTTTCTCTTCATAACACTTAGTTGTTTTGTGTAGGTCAAATGAAACAAAAGAAAACATTAAGTAAAATTTACAAATCAATTAAACCACTTAAAGTAAAACCACCCTTTATGATTAAATGTCTTTCATACTTAGGAAATCTTAACTCTAAAGCCTAGCTAGGACATACCACACAAGCCTTAACACACACATTAGATGAAGTCACCACTTCTAGCTTTATGTTAGGGCGGTGTGTGGTTTGATGTATGTTTTGTTTTATGATGTAATATTGTAGACTGGATGTTAGGGTGTATGTGTGTAGATTGAATGTTTGGCCATGATTAGCCTAATCATATTTTTGTGGGAGATTATGCTTAAAGAGCGCTTAAAATAAATATAAATATTTTGCTGTGCAGGCTACTTAATCCCTAAGCATAATCTACATTAGGACATGTGGACTTGGTTTCCCATGTGCAAGGTGCTAAGTCCAAATTGTTCATATAACTTCTTGGGTTGTATGGTGTGTTTAGCTAATACTTATTTTGCAGGTGTAGTTAGATTTATCTTTTCTTATTTTTAATATAATTTTACATTAAGAATTATGATTAGTGCTTTGGGGGATTAAGATAGACGTTGGTCACAAGACCAAGTCTTATGTACCATGTGATCCTATGGAGCTCAACCAATTGGAAGAAGGAAATGAAGGAAAGAAGGAGCTTTAAAGATTTGAAGATCCCCATAGCTCCCATTCATTTATTGTAATTAAATTGTAATTATTCTTATCATTATAGGATGTATAAGGGTAGAGCTCAATTTCTTTTTTTTTGGGTTATGGTTGTCCCAGCAATGGCCTCTTATTTTTTATGATAGATATATAAATTATTTGATGATTTTTTTATCTTGTGCATTAAAAAAAGTATGTCTCTTCATAGCTTATTTATGATTGGTGATTGTTGTATGGCTGGATGCCATTAGGCTCTCAAAATAAAAATAAATTTCTTACCCCATTAACAACTCATAACTAAACATTTAAAGCAACTCATAACCTCATATAAAGCCTAGGTATTAAATCAATATAATAAAAATATTTAGTAACCCCTTTGCTGGATGTTGTATGCTTAACTTCACGCATATCATTTTGTTCCACTCTTATTAAGAGTGGGTTTCCATCTTTACCAGATAGAAATGGGCTTAAGCTTTAAGAGCTTATGATGGAAAAAGATATCTTTCTCTTTTGATTTTTCCCATAATCAACTTCACCATGCATTTAAGCAAATAAAAAATTTTTTATAGCCTATGTCAAAATAAAGAGTAAAAAAAATCAAATAAAACTTGATAAGATTTGCATTAGACTAAGTGATTATTCATACCACTCATGCTCTAGTCTCTTAGAGAGTGGGTTTAAGGACTTTAGCTTAAAACATAAGACTTGAAAAATCATAAGACTTGCCTACATGGTTTTAAAATGTAGGAGGAGTTAGCTAGCTACCACTTCTGGCGGTTATAAGTGCAGTAGTCGGGTGATTTACTCTCTCTTGTGGAGGTAAATAATATACCCATTTTCATCTTAGATTTAGGTCATTCTTTGGTCCTCGTTGAAACTCCCTAGATTTAGGATCTTAGGTTGTTGTTTCCCTTCAGAGCTACAAGCATAAATCTCACCTCTTATGCATTTCCATATTCTTGTATTGCGGAATTATAAGTCCTTAATTTCTAATAAAATTTTACTCAAACATATAATTCTCCTCAATTTCAAATATATAAAGCCTAACTATAGGATAGTCTGGGATGCTCACTAGGTTTCTTAGTATCATGAGCATCCCTTACTTATCTCCTCTTAGTTTTGATAATAAGTCTTTCCTTTTGATCTATTCCATTTGATCTTCCAAATAAAATCAATTTATTGACAGTCCTATCTTTGAATTCTTTGGAGATAATAATTGCCTACTCTAATCAAGAGTATCCTAAAAAATTCACCTTTCTTAGGATGTAATTAACTATGGGGGCTTGCCCATAAGAAACTTTTGAACTTGGTTTAAATAAATCCTGCTTTATTCATCCATGTGAAGTAGGTGAAAAATCTCTAGTACATTCGAAGACCCATCATACCTTAGGAGTCCTTATTAGGTGATTAAGTCCATCATAGGATAGTGATTTCTATCTTTCGAGATTATGCAAAATAAGTACTTCTTCATATCTATATGGTGTATCCCCCTCATATACACACACATGTACATGAACAAAAAATAAACACCATAGTGGTATGCATCCCAAATTCAGGCTCCAGTGTGCTTTCACTTTTTTCTCTTCGGTAGCCTCCACTAACCTGTATAACGGTGCCGACTCCTCTCATAGACTTTAGCTCTCCCCAATCTCAGGGTTTCCAGCTGACTAGTTAGGCAGCGCACATCCCGAAATTAGGCTCAATGTTCTTAAAACTTAAAAAATAGAGAGTATCTTCATGGGTGAGCATCTTTCAACAAATATCCCAATATATAAGATACAAGATGATGGGTTGTGGAAGATTAGGGGATGACGAGATCCGATGATGTAACGCCAACTATCAGTAGTGATACTTTGATAATATTTAGGAAGAAGTTTTATTTTTGAAATGATTTGGTGATTATTCTTCCTAAATTATCGTAATAAGCTTATTCTCCTTCGTTGGGATACCTGTATCTTCTGAGGCTTTTGTCTTCTGATATTTTCGATATACATGTACCTTCTGAGGTTTTTGCCTTCTAAGATTTTTGATTTACCTATACCTTCTGAGGCTTTTGTCTTCTGAGATTTTTGATGTACCTATACCTTTTGAGTGTTTCACCTACTGAGGTTTTTGATGTACCTGTACCTTCTGAGGCTTTTTTCTATTGAGGTTTTTGGTGTAGCTATACCTTCTGAGGCTTTTTCTCTTCGGAGCTTTTTGATGTACTTATACCTTTTGATGCTTTTACCTCCTAAGATTTTTGATATAACTGTACCTTCTAAGGCTTTTTTCTTTGGATATTTTTGATATACTTGTACCTTCTGAGGCTCGCCTACTAAGGTTTTTGATGTACCTGTACCTTCTAAGGCTTTCGCATACAGTGGTTTTTGATATACTTGTACCTTCTCAGGCTTTTGCCTTCTGAGATTTTTGAAATACTTATACCTTCTGAGGATTTAGCCTTTTGAGGTTTTTGATGAACCTTACCGAGATTTTGATGAACTGTAGGTATTTACCTTCTAAGATTTTTGGTGTACCTGTATCTCCTAAGGCTTTTTTCCTTCTGAGACTTTTGATGAACCTGTACTTTTGAGGCTTTTACCTTTTGAGATTTTTGATGTACCTATACCTTTGAAGAATTTACCTTCTAAGATTTTTGATATACTTGTATCTTATGAGACTTTTCCTTTAAAGTTTTTGATGAGTGGAGACCCTGTTAGCTCTCTTAGGGTCTTTCTAGTGAAGACTTTGTTTACCACTAGCTTCCAAGGCTTCCTCGGCCTAGTGAGGAATATAAAGATTTTGATTCGGGTTGTTTGTCAGAGGTCTACTCGGTGACATTTAACCTATGTGGAAGAAGTCAATAATTGTAACTCTCATCCAAGGTTATTTTGTCAAAGTATGATGTTAACCTATGTAGAAGAGAATACACATTTTGATTCTTTTGAGATTATTTGTCAGAGTATTACATTATAACATTAACCTGTGTGGAGTAAGTACAAAGTTATGACATATCCGAGGTTGTTTGTCAGAGTGTCACTCGATGACGTTAACCTGTGTGGAATAGGTGCAAAGTTTTGACCTATCCGAGGTTGTTTGTTAGAGTTTTTGCTCGATGATATTAACCTGTGTGGAAGAGGTCAAATCAAAACATCCATTTGAGGACATTGGTTTGAGGCAGTATCCAAAGTTGCTCCTTTACCTTTGTCTTATTTTTCATGAGTATGATTGAAGAATCACAATTTGCAAAGCTATCTCTTTTTTTTTAATGTTGAAATTACTCCATATCATTTACTTACTTCTTGAACTGATAATCAATTAGATATCCAAAATATTGATTTGGATGATCTTTTGAAATCAAGGGTTTCCCCAAGAATAATAATTGAAGGATCAACATTTGATGTTTCTTTATTCTTCATATGTGTTACTCCCAAGTAGGATTTTTTTATCATATAGATGGTGCTGCTCTTAACTTGAAGTCAGATTGTCAACCATTGTTAAGATTTAAAGGGAATGTTTTCCACAGAAGACGTCAAACTATTGCGTCTAGAAAACTAGTTGAGGTAAAATAAAACTCATGAATTTGCATTGTTGGAAAATCCTGCACGCACACAGATAATATAAAAGATAATAGGATGCTCCAAAATTTTTATGTGGAAAAATCCATAAATAGGGAGAAAAAACCATGGGGTCTAGCCCAGTAAAAATGCTCCACTATGTATCTGCTTTAGAGTACAGAATTTAAATCTTCTCGATAACAGATTACAAGATTGTATGTATGAAATCATGATAATGGGAATTCCATAATTGTGTTATAGCAGCTATGTAGTAGTAGTTGGGTTGTAACGGTTGTTGGTGGCAATCAATGATAATAATAGGTCGTGGCAATGGTGGTGATGATGAACTTCTCACTTCTAGCTCTCTCCTTTCTCAAGTTCACTTCTAGCTCCTCCTTTATTTCATGACAAGAATGGGGTCCTATTTATAGGAATATGATAGGGGTATTTTGGTCATTATAGACAAAATCCTAAAACACTCCATCGGATGGTTCATATCGATCCATTTGATCATAGATTGTTTTTTGGTGATTTAACCATTCAAATAATCTTCGATTTGAGAGATCTTAGACTCATTGGATTCATCTCATTGAGCTGCTCGATTTGACTATAAGTCAGATTTGGAAGTTATTTGATCATCCAGTCAGTGTTTTGAAGTTTTAATATGTAGCTTTTGGCTTGATTTGAGCTCATTTGGACTCGATTTGACCTTATTCTAGTGTCATTGAACTTGTCTCATTGAGTCATTTAATTTGATTGTATACATGCTTTAACTTGAGATCCATGCATCATTTATAAATTATAGAGTGATATATCACAACTACTTACAAGTTTGCAAACAACACATCAAAGTACATTAGAAATCATAAAAATAATACTTTGTCTGCATCACCTATGAATGGTATTTATCTAAATCACCATCAAGTTTGGCTACAAAAATTAGTTCACCATAGTCATCGCCTCGACGACCACCCCAACCCTTCTGATAAGTGAAAACTTTTAATGAAATTAGTATGTGAATTTATGTCAAAATAATGTTATTTAATGATTTATATTTTATAATTTTAAGTGTTTATAATAAAAATCTTTTATTAGAAAAAAAGGAAGAAAATACAAAAATTTAATGCAGTGTTGAAGTATTATATTTTCAACTTTTAGGCGCTAGTATCAAAAGAGAAAAAGTTGTGTAGAAATAGAGAAGACAACATCATAGTGCTAGACACAATATCGAGGCACCAAACTAGAGATTTGAAGCCAAAAATTAGATAGCACAGTGTTGTGGTGCGACAGACCAAGCACCATGGCTCTATAATTCAACAAATTTAGTTTTCAAGTAATTTTAAAGTTGGTTTAAGAAATTTTAAGTGTAGTTTGTGGAGTTATTTTGATGGGTCATGTGAATAATTTAAAAGGGTACTATTATAAGATTTTATCTCTCTTTTGGCAAATGTGAGTATCACATAAAGTATTAGCATTTTTCTATGTGTGATTATTAGTGTGTAAGAAATTGAAGAAAGTGAAGATCCATTAGAAGAAGATGCTTCTAGAGATACAAGGAATAGAACCAAGTTAAACATATTTTGATTCTTTCTTTCCATACACTTGATTTATTTTGTATTAATTAGCAATACTCTGCATTTATTATTCTCACTTCTTAATGCGTGTTTAAGTATGTAATACTCTGAATTTGTGGAGATGTGTATTGTTTAATATAAATAATGTATTGTAAAGTTTAAAGAAAATGTTGTGTGCTTTGATTTGTTATGTTGTTCAATTTTTTCTTGCCTACACCATTTTGCTTGATCACCCTACCTTAATCATTGTTTCCACCACCAAATTCATATTGTGATAGTTTGTCTGGAACACTTATGTACACCACTACTACATATAGAAATTAATCCATGTAAACATTAAAAAAAAAACTTAACAAAATATTCCTCTTTACATATTTCAATACTCAATGTCTAATGTAACTCAATATTTTTTTATAGCTATAGAAGATAAAATAAGAAACATCATGAATAATTATGAATAACTTCATTCAACTCATGCACATAATTATGAAATTCATGATGCCTAAATTAAACATTTAGTTCAACAAAATTCATGAGTTTTCTAGGTTGATGATATGTGACAACCCCGAATAGACTAATGCATGTAGACATTACGAAAGATGAATTAAATGCTAATCAAATTATTCATAAACTTTGATCCAACCATCATACATGTTCTTTAATCAAACATCATACTAGTTCACCTTGTTAAGAGATGACAAAATATCTGTAATATAATATCCAATAGAATACATAATATCAATAACATGACAAAAATAACAAACTACACATGCTTAAGTAAATCTTCTTCTAACATCAAATTCATAAGATGGATTGTTGCATCCCAATCAATAAAAAATTACTTATCAATAATAGTGTCATAATAATTATAATTATGATAGAAGTTTTTAACATCAAAAGTTATATATAATTTATAAACCTCTTGATGATGGAAAGTACATATGAAATTATTATATAAATTATCTCATCTCATTGTACAATGAGCTCAGCTCTCTTAACTTAGACCCGATCAACTATGTCTCATCTTTGAGTCTAGCTACGTGAGCAAAGCTATTGCCTCTATTGCTCTTACTTTTAGTGGTGGTATTGTGGAAAAAGTATCAAGTTGAAGTATCCAAATTCTTATCTTTGTAATCTTCCAGGATGTTTACCCATGATCATCATGAATAGCCTCTTATTTGCTTTTGTAGTTCTATATTTAGGTGTTAATCCTTATGAGAAGTTCATAAGCATGCTCCTAATTTAACATGAAAAATATTATTACTCATAAATGAAGTAATTGGGATTATCAATTGAATTATTTAAATTAATATTACCCATCTATGTCTAGCATCTTTGGAATTATGTTGATTCTTCATTATTGAAGCTATCTTAAATCACCTATATAAATATAAACAATAAAGTTAATGAATAACTACAAGAAAATGAAGAACATAGTATAATCTCATATGTATCCTTTTGCTTGTGGACTAAGCTCACCCAACATTATATGAGGAAATGATTTTTTTTTTAAAATTTTTTTATTTGCATTTTCACAAATCTTTATCACCCTCTCTTATTTAAATCTATGTTTTTAGATAGGTAAACTTAAGCATAAGCACTACACTGACTTGGAATTTAGGTTGTGACTACTACATCACCAGTTGATACCACTATGCTACATCATTCCCTAGAGGAACAACTTCCTTGACTTCCTCAACATGTCTTTTATCACAATGCTCAACTTCCAGACTAGTGTGTGGGATCCAAAAATTCACCACCGACCTCTCACAAATGAAGAGAGTATGATTTAAGTGTGTCGGTGTAACTTTTAAAAGGTAGATGGAATAGTAGATAAGACACTACCCAGAGATTTCATCCTCATTTTATGAGAACTTTAGATCTGGTTCTGGGTTTCCTCTAGGCACAAGCACCTATAGTTAATTACCCCTCTCAACTCTGAGAGAGAACTTTGATTAAGGCTAGTCATTAGATCATTGAATGCATAGTGTATAGTAGCGGCATGTGGAGTTTTAAAATTTAGAATTTATGAAATTCATCATTTTAACTTAAAGAGGATGGTTGGGGGAATGTTGATGTGCCCGATCTAGATCCCATGGTTTCGTCATCCTAGGTTATCACGATCCCTAATCTACTTAGTTAGAGGAGGTAGTTGACCCAACCTGATCGAAGGATTTATATCAGCAATAGATGGGTTATGACAACCAAGAAATCCATGTAAACTTAGTGTGGTGTTTGTCTAAGGAGATAGGCTTAAGTATACCTTAGCAGATAGAGGACTATTTTTCCCTATCAGGTGTACCCTTTGATTCACAACTCAAAGGGTGGAGCCATTGTGGAGCATAAGGACTTCAGTCGTGATCATAATATAATAGAGCTTACTGGCCAAACCACCCGATCGGAGGACTCTGAACGTAACTACACCATTTGTGGAGCCTACGACCAAGCCATGCAGTAAGAGGACACGAGCCATGTCCTTATTGGCATGAGATTGATTGATAGTGAGCATAATAGAACATTGATTTGACATTAACTCCTTTGTGAGCTAGAGTTTTTTAATTTGTCACCTTCAATAAAGTATTGTGGAAGGTGGATAGATTGAGATTTGCTTTAAGCTTTTAGTAATTAAATTTCATTTAAGCAGTCTTTAGATTGATACTTGATTTAAGTTAATTTGATTTAAAATTAGAATCACATTTTGATGGAAGTATCCCCTAGTTGAAATCACCATTTAACACGGCCATTATCAGGGTAGTTAATTGATTGAATCGAATATATTTGAGAACTTTAGATCCTGTCAACTCTGTTTAGTTCCTAACAAAGGATTAGCTCTAGTATCACATAATAGAATTAGCTTCTTAGATATTTTAATAAGTTAAAATTATTATAATAATTAGATTTTTTAGGTTTTGTTAATTCGGGCTTGGTCTTAAGACCAAATCGAAGGAACGATCCTCGCACTAGGTTTAAGCATTCAAAGATAGTATTATGCGAATTTTTTTTTATAATACTTGCATAATTTTAAAAATTGAATTTAAGCTTTAATACTACTTTATAATATATGTAAGGGTTCAATTGAAGCCTTAATTAGCGCCTTCTGTTCACTTGTATGATGTGTTGCAAATCCATGGTGTTGAAGGCATTCTAAATTATTCTAGTAGTTTACTAGATCCCTTGGAAATAATATTTGATTGTTTCTTTTTATTCTAAGTTGATTAGTCTTTGAACATTTAATAGACTCTCGCTTATGACAATTCTCAAATTCATCACCAACTATACTCAATTTCTCCATGATCTAATTCGAGTATTTAGTAAGGCGATGAATATACTTCAAATATTTTTCAAGGATTCATTGCTTATGTTTATTAGCAATCATTCATTCTCATGGAAAATATCTGATGAATTCTTTGATTTTCTTCACTTTATTTGGATATAATTGAAGAGTTTGTCTTCATTCTAAGAGGCTCTCTTATGCTTTGATTTAATGTCCAATTGAGATTCTTACTTCATTTGATATCAAGCCTAATTTTCAATTATTCAATTATTTTTATGATTACTTATTTTGAATTTAATACTTTGAGTATTCAATAAGAACCTCTATTCACATAAATAAGAATCAACACTAATATCCCTAACTCTACATCAGGTATCATATTTAGTGAATGACTGGACTTCAAGTTTTATAATTCCTTTATGAATTGAATATTTAACTCCCCATGTCAGTTAAAACTTGTTTAGTTCTCCCTCCTTTTTGGTTTGAGGAATTTGCGAGAACACAAAATCACTTTATTAAGGAGTTACTTAATTTTTTTTATAAGAATGGGTCCTTCCTCATTCCCTCCAATCTCTATAAATAAGGCTAAGAGGGGGTCTTTCATTTCATTCCACTTGTTTGAGAAGTTGTGTTGCCTTGGAGTCTGAGAGGGGAGAAAATCTAATTCCATTTCGAGTAAGTGTTTTATTTCTTTCAAACCTTCTTTAAGTATTCCTTGCTTATTTTTATTTAATGCTTATCATTGTATTTATGATGCATTTCTTATTTAATTTTAAGTTTAGATGGTTTCCATTTTAATTTGCTTGTCCAGAATTTCAGTTAAAATTTCACATTTCGACATAGGGGAGCGACATCTAACAATTTGTTTGGCTTACTCGGTACACCCTATTGAGCATAGCGAGTGGTGTCTTGCGACACCACAGCCATCTTCACACCTACACCCTATTGAGCATTAGTGGGGCCTTGGAACCTGCAAAAAGTGACAAGCCCAAATATACAATATTCCACACACTTCTTTACATTTGCAATCAACAACGATGGTAAATCTGCATATCCACACGATTGATTTGCATTTGAATGATAATAACATCTCATTTGGATCCAATTTTTTTATTAGCTTAAGGAAAAAAGATAGAAGAGTAAAATCAGAGGAAGGGAGATGGAATTGCGGATCTGAAACCAATGCAATTGGGTAATGTGAATAGAACTATAGTTGCTGCCGAGAGGAGATGAAGAGGAGGGAGGATTCAGTCAATTGCTAAAGTAATCGAATTTGGCATGGGATGCTACAACTTATAGAGGAGATTTCAGTTAGGGAACTTTGGCTAGGAGATTTTAGTCAGAAGTGATTTTAGCCAAAAGTAATTTCGGCTAGAAGATGATTTTGGTTGAGCTGCTAGCAATTGAGGGAAGAGTGGAAGAAAAGGGAAAAGAAAGAAGAGGGTAGAGGAAGAAGAGGGAAGGGGAAGAACAGGGAAGGGGAAGAACCTTACGGCTTGTGTACAACTTGGATGAGAGGAAAAACTAAGAGAAAAAAAACCAAAGCCTCCATCTTGGTTATGGATTTTTGAAGGGAAAGGGAAGGAAGAGGCTGGAGTGGTTCGTGCGGTTGAAGAGGGAGATGAACGGAGCAGGAACGAGTGAAGAGGAGGGATCGTGCTTGGAGCATGCGGTTAAAGGGGGAGATCAAATGAAGAGGAGGCTTTCATTTTGTGTGGAGCACACGTGAAGAGAGGGACAAAGCCAAACAGAGGTCGGGCAAGTGGGATAGAGGGGAGCTCAGGTCGGTTTGAGTTATTAGGTCATAAATAGGTTTATTTAATTTTTTTAGGCATTTAATCGCTCTTAAAATGAATTTTATGCCGATAAAATTACATAGTTAATATCTATATTAATTTTAAGCTATTCTGATATTCTAGACACAATGACATAGTCCGTTTCACGATTGAAGGCCATTTAATTCAAGTTGGCACCAAATTAGTATAATTTCAGCTCAAAATGCGCGTTATCACTTCCGACCACTCAATTTTTGCACGAACTTGTCTGAATTGAGTGTGAATAACTTACTTAATATATTTTGATGTTTAAAAACTAACGACACAATTAATTTCATGAACAAAGATCATTTGGGCATCATCATAGCCTCTTGACTCTGATATGTGTATTGACACATTGACATCTTGATCGCTTGATAGGTTGATCGTTAGGTTTTGCAATATTTATATTCTGATCACTTTTAAAATTCTGAACAAAAAGGTGAAGTCTGTTTATCGATCAGAGATCGTTTGGACTAATTTTAGCGATGTTGAGTGTATTTCAACTTTGATTTGCTCTATGAAGCACCCGACGTCAATCAAATTCTTCTTATAAGCTTCGATTCGGGTCATATATGAAGGTCAACAAATGCCCCCCAACAAATATGATTCACGCATGAAGTGAGTCACATTTGTTGAAAATTAGTTAACCTTATTGATTTTCTTCTCTCTTTTTTTTTGTTCCCCTTCCATTTACTGCTTTTTAGTATAACTCCTTTTTTTTGTTTTACGCTTTGTTATGTTGTCGCTTAGATTCTTATGTGTTGTTTCTCTAATCACTTGACAGGAGAATGTTCAACTGGAGAAGATCTAATGATCTGTCATCTACTAAGCCTAGCGAGGCGACTGTTTGGACAAAGATTCACAGACAGGATCCTCATGGAGATGTTGATATTAGGGATAGGATTGAGCAGCACACTAATATGTTGAAAGGATGTGATTTTTACCAAGGTTTCTTTGCGTGCTCATCCATGCTTCTTGACCGTTTGCTCTGTTGCGAGGATCCCATAGATTGTGGTACACTAAGCGAAATCATGAGGACTACAATCCTCTAGATAATACTAGTGATATTGTGATATTTTATTTTCTAACAAATCGAGGATGAGGCGAGAACCTCTAAGCCACTATTAGTTACAGTCGAGCTCATCAGACTTGCTTTGAGATTCATTTGTTGGCAAGATTCTTAGTCTTCCACATGGATACCACATGGGCTACATCTTACAGGTTCACAAAGACACTTTACAGACAATTGGCATTTATGTGGCAGTATATGTATCTTCATTTGATTTTGGTGATATGCCTTCTTCTTGGGATCGTGGAGTAGTGGAGTTCTGGGATGGTTATAGTAACACTTGTTAGATTGGCCCGGAGGAGTTGATAGTTACACTTACGTGTGAGCCTTCTAATGTTTGGTTACCGCTACGAGGAGTGTGTTCCACCTGATGAGGAGTTATTTCGTAAGCATCCTTCTATTGATAATGATCGACGGGCATATTACCCATGTCATTTATTTATATTGATCTTTTGAATGATTGCCACTTGGCTTTTCGGGCATTTGGATGCTCGTTCACAGGCTACATTACTTGTGAGTGCATTGATTCAAAGCTTCTTATAGGATTATGCTCTATCTGAGGAGATTGTAGTACTATGTTATCCTTTTCGATTGGGCATTGTTGACCTCATTTTTATAATAAGCTCTCAACCTCTCCATCTTAGACATAGGATTCCTCTTAGACACTAAGATTTCCTTAGTCTTAAGACACTTTTAGTGATTAGGTGAACACTTAACCTAACCCTAGAGACTTAAAAGAGTTAGCCATAAGAATAAGTCAAGCCTTAGGGGTGTTAGGAAAACTTGCCTACGCTATAGCTTAAGCTAAAATCCTTACTTCCTTCTTTCAAGTCAAACTTCAAACTCAAAACAACTTCAAATCCAAATCAACCTCAAATCCAAATCAACTTCAATTCCAAATCAAACCTTAAATCAATTCCAATGGATTTTCTCAAATCATTTAAATTAATTCCAAAAATCCAAATCAACTCAAATTGAAAAGATTTTCTTATAACCCATTTATATTCTCATTTATATTCATAATATAAATGAAAAATAAATTCAAATAACCAAAACAAAATTTAAAACTCAAATCTAAATCTAACCAAAATCCAACCTAAACTCTTTTAAGTAAAATTCTTGAACATAGCTAAATCAAACTCAAATCAATCCAAACCCTAGAATTTTCTTCATAATTCAATCAATCCTACAATCACAAACCAAATATAAACACAAACTTCAATCATCAAACCAAATCAAACCCATGTTCATCCTTTGAACTTGAAATTTTCAAATGAGTCAAAATCTATTTGACTTCAAATCACTTGCAAATGGATTTATATTTCAATCATAAGTCCATATGTGAGTTCAACCAAACTTGAACCAAGCCTTGATTAAGCCAAATTGACTCACTTAGGCTCACTTGACCCAAAGTTTCCTAAAGCACCTTTTTCAGCAAAATTCTAAACCTACCCAAATTGGATTGAACTAAGCCCAACTGAGCCTCACATTATGAGCAACAAACATCATAAGATGATCAATCACTCAAATTGGGTCAAACCAAGTCAAACCTAGCCTTTGACCATGTCAACACTTAACCCAAATTAAACCCAAACTAGCCAAAATTCACCATAGGCCAAATGAATTTAAACCATTGATCTAAACTGGTTTATGATCAATGATTCAACATGACCAAGTCATCATTTGAGTCAAACCTAACCCAATTGGCCACTTGACCCAAGTTAATCCAAGTTGACCTAAAAAGTCAAAATATGTCAAATCTTGATCTAAGCCAAATTGATTGCGACCAATGGATCAAATTCATTCTAAATCACTTGTTGAACTTGACCAAAGCCTTAATTGGCCAACAAACCTAGCAATCAATTTGAACCTAACTTGACCTAAAAGGTTAAATCAAGCCAAAATCAAATCAAACCAAAATTGATTGAAACCAAAGTCAAAAAAACATTTTAAATGACCAAGCAAGCCTAAACCAACCCATTATTTAACCCAATTGGGTCAAATGGGTCAAATTGGTCAACTTGACCCATTTGACCTAAATGAATTCAAATGAACCAAAACTAAATGTAAATCAAATTGAACCAAAATAATGATACCAACCACTCCAAATGGTCATATGAACTTGACCCAACCCTTGATTTGACCCAATTTGACCAATTGATCAACTTGACCCAAGTTGACCCATTTTGACCTAAATGGGTCAACATGAGCCAAATGATATCAAATAAACTCCAAATTCATTGAAAATTAGCACAACCCATTTTTTGATTATTCCAAATCTGTCTAAATCAAAATCGAAGCCAAACGATCATTTTACCCATAGGTCAATGGGTAACCTATGATCAAATTCACTTAGAATTTGATCATATTTCAACTCAAGATCACTTGGCATCCTCTTAGTCGTCCATTTGGACACTAAGGGATATGGTGCACATGACCCAATGGCTTTAAGTCAGCCAAACCCAACCCAAAGCCAAGATTGACTACCCAAAGGAAAATGAGCACATGGAATCACTCCATACTCTCATTTAACACATGGGAAACTCCTCTGCCAAAATCGAATCACATGGCACCCCTAACAACCTAAAAAACCCATTCCATGAGATCAATTTGATCAAAATGTCAAGGTGGCTGATGGCCATCCGATTCAAGTAGGGGGAGATATATTCCCCCTCATTCCATTCTAATTCAGCACACTTACATTTGATTGAACCTTAGGAACCTAGAGGAAGCATTTCCAAGCTCTCTCAAGCATTCCCAAGCTCAAATTCCATTCTCTGATTTTGCCTGCCAAATGGGGAGGTGAGTGAGAATTCCACTTTGCTTAACACTTCACCAAAGTACAGTTCCTCTCGCAAGCACCATCAGGGAGGCAAGTCGAGCTCACCCAAGGTGTTTTCCAAGCAACCAAGTCACATGAAGGGAGAGTCAGACCAAAGTTGAAAGCCATTGAAGGGGAGCTTGGCCAATTGGAAGATCCACTTCATATGAAGTCTTCAAACTTTCAGCTTTGTCTCCACTAGAAGAAGCTACCTCAATGGTTGGAAGCACCAATAATAGCCTCCAGTGAAGTATGAACCAAAACCGAGCTTAAGTAGGAAATTCTTTGGTCCTTTATGAAGGAAAGTGTAATCCCAATTGAATTCTACTATTGGATGTGTCTATTATTGCTCATGGATGGTGTGGGTTGAATCCTAGCTCAATTTGGGCTCAAGTGAGCTTGGATCAAGCCATGGAGGACGGACTGTCTCCATCTCCCACAGGTGAGGGCAGGGATGAATCATGGACTGTCCATCCCACATGTTTTGGATGGACCATACTAATTAATCAGATTAGATCCACTAATTTGTCCCTTCAAACCATTGATTTGATCGATCTTTGATCGACGTGGAAAGCATAGACCGCTACGATGCAGATTTGATTTGATTACTTAAATAACCAATCCTTCCGCGCCACATGAAAAGTGCATGCCACATCAGCGATCTACGTGGCACCGATGTGATTAGTTATATAATTAGGTTATTTAATGACCAATTAATCACAAAAACTTTAAAAATTCATAACTAAATGTAGAAAAATCTAAAAAATGCAAACTCAACTTCTTTTTAAAGATAATTCAAAGGAGAATAATATAAAATTAAGTTCAATTGATTTTGAATAGTGACATTTACTCAATTTGAGTTTTATTATAGATATAATTATGTTAATTACTCCTTAATTATTTCAATAATTATTTCCAAACACCCTAAGGTTAATTAGTGGGATGACCTCTACCTCCCTTAATTTTCTTGTAATTTATTATTGGATTAATTTAGGTAATTGCTTATTTTATCTTTAATCACTAATTAAATGATTAAATTAAATGGTGATTTAATTAATTAAAATAAAGAATCTTAGGGAATGAGATTAGGATGCCTTTTCTAAATCTTTTCCCCTAAGTCTATTTCATTTGAATGAAAACTTAATTAATTTACAAATTGATTAATGATTTAATCATTTCATTAAATAGTTTAATTAACCAAACTCAAAATCAAAAATTAATACAAAAACTTAATCACTTAATCAATCCCATTCTTGGGTAGATACTTAGGTGTCCAATAACCTAAGTGCCTTTTAAGAAAATCATATCCGACCCACATGTGAGGGAAGGTTATGAAAGTATTCAATTAAACCCTTTAGCTTAATTAATCAATAATATTGAGCCAATTGCATTAGGCCCCTTTTCTTAGGTGCATTACAATGATTTATGTATATATCATATGTTGACTCATAATTGTTATAATTATATTAAAGTGGTGTAGGTGTAATTAATGGACTTAATTCACCTTAACCTAAACAAAACATAAAATCAATCTAATGTTTCTAAAATTAAACTAAATTGATTCACATATGGGAAATGGGTTAGGACCAGCAAACTTTTTCACATTTCCTAAAATCAAACTCAAAATTAAAACAAAAAATCTTTAAAGAAATTTTGATTCACTTTAAATGATCTTATTTCCATAAGATTGTCTTTAGAATTAATTAGGTGAATGAAGTCATATGCTTACATCACTTTATTTCTCCAAGCATGTTAAATGTATTTATCATATGAAATCATGCATTCATATCTTTTGAAAAATCAAATTAAAATGAAATATTTTCCTTTATGTCAAATTGCATGTTGGCTAAAGTAAGAATATGAGTGGCTATTATCACTACTAAAATCAAAATTATTTTCAAAACTTATAAATCAAAGACTATAAATGAAGTATGCTACTTATAAGTATTTATAAGCTTGCATGTGAATATAGCTTAAAATGTTATGTGTTTTCTTCTTTTTCTTAACATGGTTTGTATAGGATTTGCAAAGTGTATAGTTCATTTGAAAAGAACATAACACTTGCTTAAATCCATTCCTATGCATTCCATGTTATCATTAAGAAGGATCTTCACATTTACATATGTAAATTATAAACCAAATCAAACAAACAAATCTTTTGCATGATTCTTTTTTTCCATTCATTTTTTTGTACATGCACATGTATTTAAGAAAAGTGGTATATTACCGACATCCTGGGTTATGAGGCTTTAAGTAGCCCTAAGAAGGTCTTGTACCTTATACCTTGGTGTAGAAAATAATGGTGCACTCACTTATGTCTTTCATACATGTTAATGTACATATGAATAATGGATAAAAGAATACCTCTCTTTTCTACTTAACAAAATCATGCATCATCTTGCATCCAAATTTATTTAAGAAACATTTCTTAGCATTCATCATTACGGTGTGCTAATATTTACATTTGCATGTATAGATATCCTTAGGATCATTTCATGTGCATGATAAACATGTTGGAAAGAAATAAATTGTTGTGTGTTTTGTGATAGTAATTCACTTTAGTTAATCCTAAAATGCCTTTCTTATTTGAATAGGTTTAAGAAAATCTAAACTTAGGATTAATTAAAACACATAATAAAACATTCACTAAAGAAAAATCATTAATGAATCTACCTTAGAAATTACTTAAGGTAGGGAGGAAAGAGAAGTTCTCTTCTCTTTTCCTCTTTTTACAACACTTAGTAATTTAGGTTCATTCAAACCAAATCAAATCATCAAATAAAATTAACAAATCAACTAAATCACTTAAATGAAACCACCCTCTAAGTTGAATCCTTCACACTTAGAAAATTCACCTTAAAGCTAGCTAAGACATACCACACAAGCCTTAAATACACACACATTAGTCTACAATTTCTATATGTTAGTGCATGATTTGATGCTTTGATTTTGTTTTGTGATGATGTTTTATCTGGATGTTAGGTGTATTTACATAAATTATGATAGGATGATCTAACCATTATTTTTCATGGATTATGTGGGTTATGACAAAAAATAAACATGTCAGAATAAGTGGATGTAGGCCAAAATGGTCTGTTTTCATGATGTTGGAAGGGAAGCAAGTCTTTGAAGAAGAAGAAAGAAGAAGAAGAAGAAAGATGAAGAAGAATGAAGAATGAATATTCTTGACTACCCAATTTCTTTTGAGTTTGTGCGTGGAGCCCAACCACAAAATGCCTTTTATTCTTTGCTAGCTTTATAAATTATTTGATGTTTGTTTAGCTTGTGCATTAAGATGCATATTTTTCCTAGTTTCTTTCTTTGATGAATGAATGGATGAATTCTTAGAAAAATAAATTTTATATCCAATTAATCAACTCAAAATTAAAATTAACAACTCATAACCTCACCTAAAGCCTAGGTTATAAATCAAGATAAAAGATTTAGCAACCCTTTGGATGTATGTTTCATATCATGCATAAAAAAGCATCTTGCTTCACTCTTGCATATGGAGGGCTTCCACCTTTGCCAGGGAACTTGGCTTGAACTTTGAGAGCCATGGTGGAAATACACCTCATTCTTGCTGATTTTGGCCCATAATCAAATTTCAAGCATATGAATCCCATAGCCTGTGTCAAATAAGTTGTCCACAAATGAAAATAAAACATAACAATAAAAATTTGCATTAGATTTAAGTCATTAATCATGCCCTACATGATCTAGTATCTTAGGGAGTGTGTTTAAGGACTTAGTCTCTTTCTAAATAAATAATAGCTAGCTATCTTGCAAAAGCATATGACTTGCCTACATGTATTTAAAATAGGAGGAGTTAGTTGCCACCTATTGTAAGTCCAACAAGTTGGTTTATCCTCTTGTGGAGGTAAACATATACCCATTTTCCTTAGATTTAGGTGCTCTTGCCTCGCCAAAGCTCCCTAGATTTAGGTTCTATTTCTATTTTCCTTGTGGGCTAAGCATAAATCCTCACCTCTTAGGCATTTCCATGATCTTGTGTTGGAATTGTAAGTCTAGATTTCTAATAAAAATTCAACTCAAATAAATAATTCTCTTCAAATTTCAAAAATATAAAGCCTAACCATATAATAGTTTGGGATGCCTAGCTAACATCAGCATCCTACTTATCTCCTTTTGGTTTGATAATAACCCCTCCTCTTGATCAATCCCACTTGATCTTCCAAAAAATAAACCAATTGATTGATAGTCTATCTTTGAAATCTTTAGACAATGATCATTTACCTTAATGAGAGTATTCTATCTCATTCCTTAAGATGTAATTAACTATGGGGCTTGCCTCCATAGGGAACTTAATAAACCCGCTTTAAAATAAACCTCCTTTACTTTTTTTCATGTAAAGTAGGGAAGAATCTATAGTACAAAGACCCATAGTCCTTAGGAGTCTTAAGGTGATTAGGTCCATTAGATGGATGTGACTCTCTCGAGATAGTACATCATTCCTCAATGTACATGATCACTAATAAGAACATATGGGATCTACATGGTGTCCAACACAAAGTGTTATTTTTGTTCTTCATTTATTTTTCTGATAGATGAAGATGAAATAAAAAAATTCATTTTTTTTGGTGACTCTGGGATGGTTCCTCTCCATCTTTGGTAAATGATCATTGTCTCCAAGTATCGATAGTGATTTTATATTTGTATAAGTCTATCTTTTTATGTTGGCACTTAGTTTATTTCATCCTGCTAAGCTAGCCAACATCCTTTAGGTTTTAGGACCTCACTCCATGTAGGTCTTAAAACCCCTATTGGTTCCCCAATAGGTGAAAATAAAATTTAATAAAAGAAATAACTAAAGACTTCCTCCTTACCATTTTTATGGTAAGAAAAGGTTCATTCAAAATAAAAAAAAAATAATCCTTTATAAAAACATCAATTTCCAAAAGCACTTTTTCAAAATGCACATATCATAAATGTTGCAAAAAAATTTTCATAAATCAACCTCATCTAACAATCTTCATGATTATTATATATAGGATCTTTCAAAATAAAATCAAAATAATATTTTCAAAAGCACAATGAACATCCTCATTCAATTTATTGAATGAAGATTTCATTTCAAAAAAAATCAAATAATCATCTTTTTCAAAATAAAATCAACAATCATCTTTTCAAAAATAATAATCATCTTTTCAAAAATAAAATCAACAATCATTTTCAAAAAATAAAATCAACAATCATATTTTCAAAAGCACAAATGAACATCTTCATCAATTTATTGAATGAAGATTTCATTTTCAAAACAAAATCAAATCATATTTTCAAATGAACATCTCATTCAATTTATTGAATGAAGATTTCAAAATAAACAACAATAATCATCTTTTAAAAAAATAAAATCAAAATCATTTTTCAAATACAAATGAACATCATTCAATTTATTGAATGATGATTTCATTTTCAAAACAAAATCAACAATCATTTTTTCAAAAATAAAATCCAAAATCATTCTTTCAAAAAGCACCAATGAACATCCTCATTCAATTTATTGAATGAAAATTTCATTTTCAAAATAAAATCAACAATCATATTTTCAAAAATAAAATCAATAATCATCTTTTAAAAATAAAATCAACAATCATCTTTCAAAATAAATCAAAACAAAATAAAATCACAATCATCATCAAAATCAAATCATCTTTTCAAAATCAAAAAAACATTTTTCATTTAGCATATCATTTAAAAATGAAGATCATTTTCAAAAAAATCAAACAATATTTGATCTTTCATTTAACATACAAATTTGCTAAGTGAAGATCCTCTTTCAAAAAATCAAAATTGAAAACACATTTGATCTTTCTTCATAGCATACCCAAATTTGCTAAGTGAAGATCTTTAAAAAAATCAAAAATCAAACAACATTTGGATTCTTCATTTAGCATACCCAAATTTTTAAGTGAATGATCTTTTCAAAATCAAAATCAAAATCAAAACATCAAACATGAAACACATTTGATCTTCATTTAGCATACCCAAATTTGCTAAGTGAAGATCCTCTTTCAAAATCAAAATATCAAAATTAAAAAAATACATTAACTTATTTAGCATACAAATTTGCTAAGTAGTTTCCTCTTTCAAAATCAAAATCAAAAATAACATTTGATCTTTATTTAGCATACCTAAATTTATTTAAAGAATCTCTTTTCAAAATCATCAAAATAAACACATTTGGATTTCTTTAGCATACCAAATTTGCTAAATCTCTTCAAAATCATCAAAATAAAACACATTTGGATCTTTATTTAGCATACCTAAATTTGCTAAGTAAAGAATCTTTTAAAAATAATCAAAAATAAAACATTTGGATCCTTTATTTAGCATACCTAAATTTGCTAAGTAAACAATCCTCTTTCAAAATCAAAATAAAACACATTTGGATTTCTTTATAGCATAAATTTGCTAAAATCCTCTTTCAAAATCATCAAAACAAAAACACATGGATCCTTTATTTAGCATACCTAAATTTGCTAAGTAAAGAATCCTCTCAAAAAAAATCAAAATACATTTGGATCTTTATTTAGCATACCTAAATTTGCTAAGTAAAGAATCCTCTTTTCAAAAAAAATCAAAACAAAACACATTTGGATTTATTTAGCATACCTAAATTTAAGTAAAGAATTCTCTTTCAAAATCAAAAAAAATAAAACACATTTGATCCTTTATTTAGCATACCCAAATTTGCTAAGTAAGATCCTCTTTTCAAAAAAAAACAAAACATTTGGATTCTTCATTTAGCATACCCAAATTTGCTAAGTAAAGATTCCATTTCAAATTCACACATAACTCAGAAACAAGCAAACAAAAGAAAAAATTATTTTCAAACACCTCAGCATACCCAAATTTGCTAAGTAAATTCCAAAATCACAAATCAAAATCAATTGACCCTTTACTTTAACATACTCAAATTTGTTAAATGAAGGGTCCCAAATAATCAAAAAAAAATCAAATTCAAATATGAACCAATGGAAGCATCAATCTTTCAAAATATTTGAACCCATTTTCAACATACACAAATTTGTTGAAAATGGATTCTAAATTCAAAAATCTTTTCCAATCAATTCAAAATCTCTCTAAAATTCAAAGAGCCCCACTTAACATATCCAAATTGTTTTGTGGGTTCAAATTCTAAAATAAATTAAAGCAAAAAATTTGATTTGGGTTTGTTTTCAACATTGCAACTTCAATCGCCAGCTTTAGTTCTTTAGTTCTAATGCCTGAAGTATGTGTTTACTTTTTCCTTTGGGATGGATTTGGCCTTGATCAGCCCCACGACCGACTTCACCCACCTCATTCATTTTGGTCAGGTTTTGAGGGGGGATCACTTATGAGGGGACCACCCTCACACATAGGAGTGTGGTGACGGGCTCTGATCATCAGTTGAGATGTCATCTAAGAGTTTCCCTCATCAAGAGGAAGGTATGGTAGCTTGTGCATTAGTGCTGTGGTTTAATTTGTTCCTTCGCTAATGGGCTAGCACCCACTCTTTGGCTCCTTCCAAGGGGAAGGCTACCCTATCTTCATGGATAGTCTCCCCCCACCTATGAGAGGTTGGGTCTAGTTCTCACCTCCCAGTACCAAATCAGCGTCAAGATCAAGCGACATCAATAGCCAAGGAGCTAGAGGCGCCAGATGTAGAGGAGTTACCAGGATAGGTTTATAAAGAAAATAAGTTCCACCTCTTTGAGAGAGGAAGACATTGGAGGATCTCGCCACCTCCACCGCATTTTGAGGCTCTATCGATGAGAAGGTCATGCCCTTAGATCGCTCTGCCAAGTTGGCGAGATGATCTGGGCTCAATTTGATTTATGTTTAGTCATCCCCAGCAAACATTAGATAGGAGAGGGCTGGAGGCCTGTATCAGTGACAAGAGTGGTAGACAGCCTCACCCTCATGGACAATGTGCTACCTCGCCATCATAGCATTTTACCGATGTACTACCCACCATAGAGAGGAGCTCTCACTAGAGAGAGAGAGTCGGTGCCTCCCACACCGCCTACTCATGCCCACCATCTCCGCATGTTCCATCATCCACTATTCCAAAAGCCATGAAGGCCGATCAGAAAGAGCCCCATTGGTGATCCCAGCCAAGAGATCCCATTCCATCTACATCGAAGGTGAGCTCTCCGCTTGATCTCCTACCCCTACATGGTGAAGAGGAATGTGACCAGCATTAGTTATGCCATCACCACCACCACCACCACAAGGTGAGAGAAGTAGCGAGGGAGGAGGAGAGACAGCCTCCATGACCATAGATCCTCGAGTACCACTCACCCAGATCGTGAGACATCCTCTAGGTAGTCCTCACAAGATCCTCTCTAGTAGGGAGGTTAGATGTCTCTTTCATGATAGTGATCCCACCACAGTCGCCTCGATCTTTTGTACCTTTAGTTGAATCCCTTCAATGATATTGTAGCGATCTAGTTGAGAAGAAGGAAATTCTAGGATATGCTGTTAGAGGATGAGAAGGTCAATTTTGATCCCAAATGAAGATGATAGAGGATTCAACAGAGTGCACATGGTAGACACTTCCCTCCTTCATGACCTAGGGTTTGGAAGGTTATCAAGTGGATGACATAGATACCTGACCCAACACCTCACAATAAAATATGAAACAAGATAGATGGGGAAGAGGCTTGAAGATTTGCTAGCAAGTTTTGGCACTTCAACCAAGCCCTACAAAGGCATCCTACTATTTATGTCACTGAGTTGTTGCATGTCTTGGATCAAGCCAAGACTTCACCTAGTAGAGAGCAAAGACTTTGTATAGAAGGTAGTGGATAGTACCTCCATACAAGAAAAGACATTAAACTCATGGTGAGCAATAGTGAGAGAAGCATTGGCAAGCCCGAGGAGGATCATCCCCAAAGGGTAGACCCTACCAGGAATTTGATGCCATATCAGTATCCTAAGGGTTTTGCCACCTTCTTTCAAGAGCTTGATGGCGGAACCCTGAAGACATAGCACTTCGTGAGCTATTGCAATCCGGTGGCAAGATGCATTACTATTCCATCTTTTGTTAGTGCATAGCCTCAATTGGTATACTAAACTTCCCAAAGTGAAGACTTTGCTAAGTTGAGTTTCATTAAGAGTGCAGGTGACATAGCGATCTGTGGCTAAACAACACCTTGGTGAGTCCCTCATTGATTATATTCTTAGATGGCATAATTTGAGTTTGAAATATGAACCACAACTATCTAAACATCACACCATAGAAATTCTATTATAGAATATTCATGGCCAGGTTGCCTTCATGCTCAAAAGTTTTACCATCAAGATATTTGAGAAATTAATCAACAAGATGATTAGCTTATAAGGAGAAGCCACACAGTTACCTTTTCTGGATCAATCAACAAAGCCAAAGCCATAAAAAGCTTATGAAAAGAAGCCAGGGGCAGTGATAGCAGTAGAGAAGGGTAAGCAGCTGGCCAGAGAGTAGTATGAGAGACCTCGAGCTTCACAGCCATCACTTCCACCTCCTCTACCACCACCTATCCCATCTACCACCACAAGAGCCTCCATGGCCTTGCACCTCCTCCTCACCATATCAAGTAGGGTATACATAACTATAAGTAGCTACCATCCACCTACTCTTTGGATAAACTAAATAAACCTTATTCATTTAAGAGGGAGGTAATCGGAAAATCTTTAAGAATCTCTTAAAGAAACTTGATTTTCACCGAGCCTAGAAGGCGGGAGGAAGTGGGGCAAATGATCCTAACTTTTTCCCCTACCACCGCATGCTAGGCCATGTTTTGGAGGATTGCTTTACATTCAAGGACTGGCTTGAGCATAGCTACAAGACAGTTCCATAGTTATCCCAAAGGAATACCTTGTGGAACAACCATCTAGTTTCATTAGGTAATCCTTGGGGATACATGATCCTCTCAAAATTAAAGAAGGTTGGGATATCTCCTTATCCCAACCTAAAAAGATTGTTCAAAATCAAGAAACTTTCTCAGGGTGTGCTCAACCTCCAACATCAAGGAAGGTTTGCAAGTTGCCAAAGACAACTTGGGGAAGGTAAGAGCTCAGTAGCAACCTAGCCACCTAGATAGCCAAGTGCAACCACCATGAGCCCATCCTCCACCAGTCACTACTACCGAGCACTTCTACTTCAACTAGCTCTTCTTCTAGTAGACATCTTGTATCAGTGGATGAGGGCATCAAATCCCTCACCCCACTTACTTTACTATATTTCTACTATGTACCTCCTTCACAATCTAAGAAATCAATAAATAAAGCTAGTTTGAATTACATCTATGTTACTTCTCATGAGTTGCCTAATTCTACTCTTATTAGTTTAAACAATAATTATAACAACTCCGATCTTCCTTTTTCTGATTCAGAGTTAGACTTTCCTTCTTCTAAATACTAGTTCACCTCTTGAGATAGACTTGGAATCATCTAATTTTAAGGGTCTATAGGAGAAGTAGGTGAGCTGATGCGTGTAGAATCTTCCACTAACCTGCCACAAGAGATCACCGAAGTCAACCTCCGTAGTGGCAAGGTTCTACCTCCTAGGGCAGCACCTCAAGATAGGGGGAAACAAGTTATTAGTCTAGATGATCGAGAAACCCCTCCGCAGGATGCTCCACCCTTGGATATACTTATGGAGGATCATCCCGGAGTTGATTACAATGTTGTCTCTCACTTAAGAAAGTTGTCATTTACATTAAGCATATATGATGCCCTTATCTTATCCAAAGAGAGGGAATCCTTAATCAAGGCTCTTCTTGATCCAGAGATATGCTTAGCTCAACTAACCGCTATTGGAGAGGAGGCACATTATTCAAGAGAAGCCAAGGAGTCACTTCACGATGAAGACCTTCTTCTGGGGACATGGAGCACAACCGTCCCTCTACACATGGACATATGATTCTGACTTGGTTTTGTTGATCCAGTGCATCATGAACAATATGAGTCTAAAGACCCTTGCCTATTTGAGGATCGACATCTCCACACTCTGAGGAGATTGGATGATGTTGAGAGGATTCAATGAAGAAGGCGAGAGGGCTTTAGGTTTCATAGTGTTACCTTTAGAAATAGGTGACTAGAAGACAAAAGCCAAGTTCTATATCATTAATTTAAATACTTTATTCACTGCTTTTGCTGGTAGGCCTTGGATACATCGATAAGATGATTCCATCTCCTTCATCATGCATCAAGTTCAAAAGGGATGGAATTGAATACTGTCAAAGGAGATGAAAAGCCATTTTAGTAGAGGTTGAGATATATGAAGATGACCTACTATCTTCTCAAAATACCTTTTCATGAACTTGGTCAAAATTCAAATGCAAAAGAAAAGGAAAAAGAAGAAAAAAGAAAAAGAAAAGAAAAAGAAAGAAAAAAAAAAAAAATAAGTGAATGAAAAGGATCATTAGAGCCACATGTCACATTCCACCCACAGTTCATTCCATCATATGGACATATGGGTAGGATGACTCGACCTCCACCAGGCAGAGGTAGAGGCAGACATAGAGGCAATTCTAGAGGTGGAAGACCCCCTGGTTGGCCACCAACCAACAGGGGTTATGTTTTAGTTCACACCCCTACTATTCACATAGACTTGGAATCTAGCTCAGAGGAAGAGTCTAATGCGATTAGCATACCAACCCTCTGAAGTTTCATTGAGGTGACACTGATGGAACAATGAAGACCAGCCTCCAAAAGCAAGAATATATTCAAATCAAATTTATGTAAAACTATCAGGCAGCAATTAGGAACCTTAGCTCTAACCTCACTTTCCTCTCAAAAGTTGAAGGTTTAGTAGTTAAGGAAGCCCCTCATCTTCCGGGATGTCGTCAAAGAGATTCTTATTGGGATCATCATCCTCAAGTCCAAAATTGATGTAGACTTGAGGATAATTCATATAAAGAATTAATGGAATTACCTTTTGATTGGTTTGTGTTCTTAATCTTGCAAAGATTTGATTCCTTATACATGGTCTGGTGCATAAATCGAGTACTTTGAGAAGCTATGGAACAATAGAGGGGATGCACAATCAAGATCGACTAAGATTGCATGGGTCTAATGATGATGATGATTACTTAGTTGTCACCAATCATTTGAATCTGATAGTTCTTCAACCACACTAACTCTTATGAGGATGTGTGTTTAGAAACTAGATGATCTCCAAATCAAAGATGCACCATAAAATTTGAAGAGATCCATTCAATAATTAACAGCTTAAAGAAATCAACCTTGGGATAGAAGAAAATCCACCGACATACATCGTTTAATGAAGAAGAAGAAATCAATGACTTAGTTAGGCTATTGATTGAGTTTATGGACTACTTTGCATGGAGCTATGAAGAGATGCTTGGATTATATCCTGACGTAGCAGTCCATAAACTAGAAATAGACCTTGATGCTAACTCTATCAAGCAAGCTCCTAGACACATGCGATTAGAAATTGAACAACAAGTCATTTCTAAAGTTAAAAAAGTGATTGATGCTGGTTTCATCAGGGAAGAAAAATACCCTACCTGGTTAGCCAGTGCCATTCTAGTTAAGAAAAGGAATGGCTAAATTCACATATGCATCGACTTCTGTGACTTAAATAAGGCATACCCTAAGGATGAGTTTCCTTTTCCTATATTAGAATTAATGGTGGACATCGCCTCATCTCATGCAGTTTTCTCCTTCATGGATGGGTCATCTAGCTACAACCAAATCAAGATGGCCCCGAGGATGAAAGAAACACTACTTTTCAAACCCCGATCAGAATCTATTGTTATAAGGTCATGCCCCTTAAAATGCTAGGTGCTACATACCAACGGCCATGACTCAAATCTTCAATGAACTTCATCATCAAGTTGAATGCTATGTTGATGATCTAGTAGTCAAGATCAAAGAAAAGGAAGACCATCTCTTTACTTGAGAGTAGTTTTGAATGGTTAAGATAATATAACCTCAAAATGAACCTCAAGTGTGCATTCAAGTAGCTTCGTGGAAGTTCCTTGTTTTTGTCCGACACGGGAATAGAAATAGATCCAAAAGATCAAAGCTATCTTAGAAATGCCACCTCCTAAAAGTTTAACTCAACTGATCTTTCCAAGGGTGGTTGTATATCTAAGATGCTTTATCTCCAACCTATCGAAGATGCACCATTTTAGCACTTGTCAAAAGGATGCCAAGTTCTGGGGATGAGTGCCATATGCCTTTGAAGATTCAAGCAAGATTTGGTGAAGCCTCCAATTCTAGCAGCCTATCGGCAAAGCCACTCATCCTCTATACACGCATTGGATGACTCTCGACGCTTTGTTGGCCCAAGCCAATGAAGAAGGAGAGTGCTCTCTATACATTACCATCATCCGATCCCGAAGTGAACTACCCACCTATTGAAACATTGCCTAGCTTTAATCTTTGCATCCCAAAAGCTACACTATATGCTTTCATAAGGTGAACTTGATTTCAAGAAACAATCCACTACTATCTCATGATACACCACTATCCGATGTTTGGCATTGGTCCATGATTCTCTCAGATATCACATTTGTACCCTCCTAGTGAAAGGACAAGCACTAACATATTTCTTAGCAGCACACCCACTACCTGCTGATTCCCCGCTTAGTGATGATCTCCCTGACAAACAAATCATGAACTTAGGGGAGGTTGACAACCATCATTGGGAGATATATTTTGATAGTGTGGCTTCCTTTCATAAAGTAAAAGAACCACAATTTACTCTTCTAAGAAAGATAGGGGTAGAAATAGTTCTCTTAACTCCAAACTGTGATGTGATGAGATTCTCACACTATCTCAATCCATGCACCAACAATGAAGTCGAGTATGAGGCTTTGATTGTATGAGTTAGCATTACAAAGGTGTCAAGAGCATCAACATCTTGGATTCTGGTCATCAACCGACATGGGTCCTACAAGGTTCTAAAACCTAAGCTTCACTATCATGAGTATACCATGAAGTTGGCCAAATCTGAGGTCACCATCTACAAGGTCCCTCAAGGAGAACATGAAGATATGCTTTGGCCAAACTTGCCAAAGAATTGGCATGTCTGAAGATGAGTCCATTCCAATAAGGGTCCAAAATAGACAAGTCATATCCCTTATTGATGAACAGAGACTTTCTCTTGAAGGGGAGGTTATCATTTCCACAAAGATGAGGAGTCGGATTGGAGGCAACCATTCATAGATTACTTGAACACGAAAAACTACCTCAAGAGAAATCACAAGCCCATCGATGAAAAGAGAGCTCTCCTATGCTCTCGTGGATGGCACCTTATACCAACGATTCTTTAATCAAATGTGGTTATGTTGTTTAGAGAAAAATGAAGCCTGTAGAATTATGATCGAGTTACACTTTGGTCTATGCAGAGCACACCAATCCAGTCTGAAGATGAAAGCAAAGATTAAGAGACTAGATATACTGGTTCGGCGATTAGAGAATGGATGTATCTATAGATGCCATCAAGCGTGTAATGTGGTCCTACATCAACCACCCAACATTCTACATCCTACATTGGCCTCATGGCCATTTGAGTGTTGGGTACCACATTGTGGTCCATCGATCCTCCTTCTTCCAAGGGTCATCGGTTCATCTTAGTGCCACCGACTATTTTTTTCCAAGGTGAGGCAATCCCACTCAGAGGTCACAACTTAGCATGTGCTCAATTTTCGTGAACCATATCGTATAGGTTTGGGTGCCTTGAATTATATTCAATAATGGTACTACATTCAAGAGCACCAAGATCAATAATTTTTAGACATAAGATAGAGAGATACTCCACCATCTACTACCCTAGAAAATGGCCTAGTAAGCATTCAACAAAACTCTCATCCATACTAAAGAAGACACTCAACGATGACAAAAATGTAATATGAGCAGAGCATTGGGAGCATCACATACAAAAACTTAAACTCAATCACTCCCCGCATTCCTTAGTGTATGGGTCTCGCTCTTTAGAAGTTCAACTCCATCACTAAGGATAGCATTGGTAGAAAAAATCACTGAGCGTAATGCCAAGTTATGGTTAGAAGAGCTCAAAGGTTTGAGGAGAGACGCTATTACGCCAAAAACCTCGAGTTATACAAGCCAAAATGATTCAAGCTCACAACAAGTCACCCTAACTTTTCAAGTAGGAGAGCTTATTAGTTCTAAGGAGACCAATTGTTGCCTAAAGATGGGAGGCAAGTTTGAACCCACTTGATTTTCATGTAGAAAAAGGCCTACCAAGGAGGATCATCTTATTGATTGTAAAGGAGAACACCCGATGCTTCCAATTAATGGGCTCTATTTGAAGAAATATTACCCATAAAAATATTTTTGAAAATAATTATCATCAAAAGAACAAAATTTCATTCCAATTCATCAAAATCTTCTTTTCTATCGAAGTGTTGTTTGCTTGTTTTATGAATCCACCATGACGTGTTTAGGATAGGTGTAAGAGAACCCAAGAGGCATCCTATCCCTCTTTCACAACATGAACACAATCAAACATAATTCTCGCTACTAGAATAGGTGTGAGAGAACCCAAGAGGCATCCTATTTTGATTAGCACAACTAAGTTAGGTGTAAGAGAACCCAAGCGACATCCTTTCTTGTGGGAATCTGTCATTCATGGCACCATTTCATCAATTCCCAAGATGTTTTAGGATAGAGAGAACCCAGAGGCATCCTATTCCTTCTAACACAACAAAAAATAAACACATATCTTTATCTCTGCTATTATTTGGGGAGCAAGCCCTCGTGGCACTCACTCATTAGCCGCTCTAGGTCGACACTACCTAGTATGTCACCCTGGTCACTTGTCTCGGATGTGAGTCCATGCTTTCTTGACCATTGCAAACCAATGAGTGCCTTTTTAGTTTGGTAGACTTCACCGCCTAGAGCTACCTCATGTTGATTTTGTTTAAGAAGATGTGAGTCCCCATGCTTTCTTCTTGAACTAATCATCATCTAACTAGGTCGAGTATTTGAGGTTTAGGATAAGTCCCCAAGAGGCTCCTTTCCTCTGACTACTTTGAGTTGATATAAGTCCCCAGTGGCATTCACTCAGAGTCGCCTAAGTTGGATTACACTTATCCAAGATAGACTATCCCAACAATCGCATAGAGGAGATGTGAGTCCCCGATGCTTTCTTCCTATGCAAATCGATGGGCACCTTAGGTTGATGTTCGCTATGCCGACAAATCACCCGGGGATACACTCTTGGATGTGAGTCCCCATGCTTTCTCCTTGAGTTGGCCACCCAATACCTAGATATTATCTTCTCGGGTTTTGGATAAAGCCCCTCTCTCTATGGGGCACTCTACTTGGATCACGCCCTACCATTTACAAATTACTCTTTGGATTGGACCCCCTTCCTAGCCACCCCGGATTTGAGAATTTATTGGATGCACAAATTATCCCTTGTAAATGAGATGGATATAAGCTCCTTCTCAGATGATCTCAAAACTAACATGGTCCATGATAAATAAACAATAAACAAATAAATATTCGGATTAAGAATTATCCCTTTCCAAGCGCATCCTATATTTAAGACAAGCAGAACTATAAATTACCCGCTATGCTTGAGTTAGATAAGTCCTCAAGACTCTCAAGTCTCCCAGGGAATCTATTTTATCACAAGTGTGAACTCATTTCAAAGATGTCTTTGCATTAGCATGACAAGTACTACTCTTTGATTGTTAGAATGCCCCCTAGTGGTCTTTGAGAAAGATGTGAGTCCGAAGCTTTCTTCTAAATTAACAATTGCAAACTAAAAGGCACGGTTGATAGTCTCCCTCTCGAGAAACTACCCATTTGATTGGTAAATCAAGTGTGTCAATACTTAGTATTCTATTGCAAACCGGATTCATAGAAAATAATTAAAATGAAATTAATCTGATTATCTTGCATTTAAGTCCCCAACTATTCACTCAATAGTCTAGGTCGTTTGATTTGTTGCACAAGCAACCGATCACCCTAGTAGTTCCTTGTTTTGGAAGATGTAAGAACCCATACTTTCTTCTTAAACTTGATCGCTACAAACTGAATGGCACCCCTTTGGTTGGATAGCTCTCCCCTCATGAAACTACTCCCTTTGATTGGTAAATCAAGAACAAGGCCTACATACCTGTAGTCCATCATAAACATGATCCATAAAAAATAATTAAAATGAAATTAATCTTGACTATCTTTTGACGATTTAAGTCCCCACCGCATTCACTCAATAGTCAGGTCGGTGGTTGCACAAGCAACTGATCACCCCACTAGTTTCTTATTTTGGAAGATGTGAGTCCTCGCACTTTCTTCTAAACTTGATTATTACAAATAGAAAGGCAATCCCTTTGGTTGGATAGTCCTACTATGTGATTGGTAGACTACCCCTTTGGATTGGTAAATCTAAGCTAGCCCATGGCCTACATGGCCCCTACTCAGTGCAGTTCATCACAAACTGATGGGATCCATAAAAAATAACTAAAAAAATGAAATTAACTTTGACTATCTTTGAGCTGATTTAAGTCCCTAGTGACATTCACTCAATAGCCTAAGGTTGGGTTCAATCCATTTCCTCGCCAATGGATCAACACCCTACTAAGGATGTAAGTCTACACGCTTTCTTCTAGTATATTGCACATAAAGAAACCCTTTGGTTGGATACTCTACCATGTGGTTAGACTCCCCTTTGATTGGTAACTGAAGTTAGCCTACATGGCCCTACTCAATCCATCAAACCAACAAGGTCCATCCTAAAATCTAAAAATCAAAAAATTTGAAACAAATTCAACCCTCCTCCCTCAGTGGAGTCTAACTAAACAAACAAAATAAATCTAATCAAACCAATCAAACAATCAAATCAATTGAATCACTCTACTTCTCCTCAGTGAGATGCAAGTCTTTCTGGTTCCCTAGCAGATCTCAAATTCTAATCCCCTAGTGGATTTCACAACCTCTTCTCCAATGGATGACTTGAACTTGCTCAAGGAGGTTCATTTTTTCATCCCAAGGAGCACCAAATCTTAAATCAACAAATCAAATCAAATTCTCAATGAGACTCAAATCAAATCAAACTTCATCCCCAGTGGATGACTTAAACTCTTCCCTGGAAGGTTCACATACCCATCCTAGTGGATTCCTCCTTCACTCTTATGTTATGTTATGAGAAGAGTAACATTGCACCACTTCTTGATTCCTTCTACACCTTGGTTGGGAGTAGATCACTTTTGTCAGTGCTTGATATTTGTTGATCATCTTCCAATAACCACAGCGTATGCCTCACACACACACCTATTGGCACCTTTATTGATCTCATTTTTAGAATGAGCTCTCAACCTATCCATCTTAGACATAGGATTCCTCTTAAACACAAAGATTTTTTTAGTCTTAAGACACTTCTAGTGATTAGGTGAACACCCCAACTTAGAGAAAGAGTTAGCCATGAATAAATGCCTTTTGTTAGAAAACTTGCTACCCTATAGCTTAAATTGACATCCTTACTTCCTTCTTCAAGTCAAACTCAAACTCAACCAACTCAAATCAAATCAAACTCAAATCCAAATCAACTTCAATTCCAAATCAAACCTTAAATCAATTCCAATAGATTTTCTCAAATCATTTAAATCAATTCCAAAAACCCAAATCAATTCAAACTCAAAAGATTTTCTCATAACCCATTTATATTCTCATTTATATTCACAAATATAAATGAAATATAAATTTGAATAAACAAAACCAAATTCAAAACTCATATCCAAATCTAGCCAAAATCCAACCGAAACTCTTTCAAGTAAAATTCTTGAACTTAGCCAAATCAAACTCAAATCAATCCAAACCCTGGGATTTTCTTCATGATTCAATCAATTCTAGGATGACAAACCAAATATAAACAAAAACTTCAATCATCAAACCAAAATCAAAATAACCCAAATCAAACCCATGTTCATCCTTTGAACTTGAAATTTTCAAATGAATCAAAATCCATTTGACTCTAAATCGCTTGTAAATGGATTTATATTTCAATCATAAGTCCATATGTGAGTTCAACCAAACTTGAATCAAGCCTTGATCAAGCTAATTGACTCACTTAGGCTCACTTGACCCAAAGTGACCTAAAGCACCTTTTTGAGCCAAATTCTAATCCTACCCAAATTGGATTGAACTAAGCCCATCTAAGCCTCACATTGTGAGCAACAATCATCATAAGATGATCAATCACTCAAATTGGGTCAAACCAAGTCAAACCTAGCCTTTGACCATGTCAACACTTAACCCAAACCCAAACTAGCCAAAATCCACCATAGGCCAAATTATTGAAACCATTGATCTAAACTAATTTATGATCAATGATAATGACCAAGTCATCATTGATAAAACCTAGCCCAATTGGCCACTGACCTAAGTTGACCCAAGTTGACCTAAAAGTCAAAATATCAAATCTTGATCTAAGCCAAATTGATTACATGGGTCAAATTCATTCTAAATCACTTGTTGAACTTGACCAAAGCCTCAATTGGCCAACTAGACCCAACCAAGCCCAATTGACCATGAACTCAACTTGACCTAAAAGGTCAAATCAAACCAAAAATTTATTGAAACCATAATTGGCAAAATATTTCAAATGACTAAGAAAGCCTAAACTAACCCATGACATAACCCTATTGGGTCAAATGGGTCAAATTGGTCAACTTGGCCCATTTGACCTAAATGAATTCAAATGAACCAAAATTAAATATAAATCAAATTGAACCAAAATAATGATGCCAAACCACTCCAAATGGTCATATGAACTTGGCCCAACCCTTGATTTGACACAATTTGACCAATTGGTCAACTTGACCCAAGTTGACCCATTTTGACCTAAATGGGTCAACATGAGCCAAATGATATCAAATAAATTCCAAATTCATTGAAAATTAACACAACCCATTTTTCAATTATACCAAATTAGTCTAAATCAAAATTAAAGTCAAATGACCATTTTACCCATAGGTCAAAGGATAACCTATGATAAAATTCACTTGGAATTTGATCATATTCCAACTCAAGACCACTTGGCATCCTCTTAGTTGTCCATTTAGACACCAAGGGATATGGTGCACATGACCCAATGGGTTTGGGTCAGCCAAAACCAACCCAATGGAAAATGAGCACATGGAATCACATCATTTAACACATGGGCAACTCTCCACTACACTCCGCCAAAATAATCACATGGCACCCCTAACAACCTAAACAACCCATTCCATAAGATCAATTTGATCATAATGTCAAGGAGGCTCACGAACATACAATTCAAGTCGGGGGAGATATATTCCCCCTTGTTCCATTCTAATTCATCACACTTGCATTCGATTGAACCCTAGGAACCTAGAGGAAGCATTTCCAAGCTCTCCCAAGCATTCCCAAGCGCAATTGAATTTCTCATTCTTGATTTTGCCTAACATAAAAATAGGGGAGGTGAGTGAGAATTCCACTTTGCTCAACACTTCACCAAAGTATAATTCCTCTTGCAAGCACCATCAGGGAGGCAAGTCGAGTTCACCCAAGGTATTTTCCAAGCAACAAAGTCACATGAAGGGAGAGTTAGACCAAAGCCGCAAGCCATTGATGGGGAGCTTGGCCAATTGGAAGATCCACTTCAAGTCTCAAACTTCAAGGCTTTGTCTCCACAAGAAGCTCCTCAACATTGGAAGCATAAGGATAGCTCCAAAGGATGCGAACCTTGAATCAGTGTCTCCATTGCTCCTTGATGGTGTGTTGAATGCTCAATCCGAGCTCATGTGATCAAGCCATGGAGGATGGTCTCCATCTCCCATAGAGGAGGGGATGAATCATGGACCGCCCATCCATGTTTTGGATGGACAAATCTGATTAGATCACATTTATCCCTTCAAAACCGCTTTGATCATTCGATCTTGATCCATCCCAAGGAAAAGAATGGCCACCGAATGACATTCAATTTGACTACTTAAATAACCAATCTTGCCATGTCACATGGAAAGTTAGCACCACGTCAATGGCCCATGTGGCGCCGATGGGATTAGTTATATAATTAGGTTATTTAATGACCAATTAATCAAAAAAACTTCAAAAATTCATAACTAAATATAGAAAAATCCAAAAAAATATAAACTCAACTTCATTTTAAAGATAATTTAAAGGGGAATAATATAAAATTAAATAATAAATTGAAAAAGGACATTTACTCAATTTGAGTTTTATTATAGATGTAATTATATTAATTACTCCTTAATTATTTTAATAATTAATTCTAAGTTCCCTTAGATTAATTAGTGGGATGAACTCTACCTCCCATGATTTTCTTGGAATTTATTATTGGATTAATTTAGGTAATTATTTTTTTATAATCACTCCTCAATTAAATGATTAATTAACCTATTAAATGGTGATGAATTCATTAATTAATTGTATTTTAATAGTATAGACTTGGGGAATGAGATTAGATGCCTTTTCTAAATCTTTTCCCTAAGTCTATTTCATTTGAATGAAAACTTAATTAATTACAAATTAATTAATGATTTAATCATTTTAAATAAATTAACCAAACTCAAAATCAAAAATTAATCAAACTTAATCAATCACTTTCTTGTATAGATATTTTTCCAAAGTGCCTTTTAAGGAAATCATATCCAATCATGTGAAGGTTATGAAAGTACTTAATTAAACTTTTAGCTTAATTAATCAATGTGAGCCACCTCCCTTTCTTTCTATAGTTTGATTCAATTTATATGTGGTTGCATATCATATGTTGGCTCATAATTGTTAGATTAATTATGTTAAAGTGGTGTAGATAAGGGATAATTAATAGACTTAATCTTCACCTTAACCTAAACAAAACATAAAATCAATCTAATGTTTCTAAAATTAAACTAAATTAATTCAAATGTATGGGAGGTGGGTTAGGACCAGCAAATCTTTTCACATTCCCTAAAATCAAATCAAACTCAAAATTAAAACAAAAATCTTTTAAAATAATTTTGATTCACTTTAAATGATCTTATTCCATAAGATTGTCTTTAGGAATTGATTAGGGTGAATGAATTCATATGCTTACATCACTTTATTTCTTTCCAAGCATGTTAAATGTGATTTCATATGAAATCGTGCATTCATACCTTTTGAAAAATCAAATTAAAAATGAAATGTTTCATTTATGTCAAATTGCATGTTTTGGCTAAAGTAAGAATATGAATGGCTATTATCACTGCTAAATCAAAAATTATTTTCAAAACTTATAAATCAAAGACTATAAATGAATGTATGTTACTTATAAGTATTTATAAACATGCATGTGAATATAACATAAAATTTGTAATGTGATTTTTTTCTCTTTTCTTAACATGGTTTGTATAGGATTTGCAAAGTGTATAGTTCATTTGAAAAGAACATAACACTTGCTTAAATCCGTTCCTATGTTATCAATTAAGAAGGACCTTCACATTTACACATGTAAATTGCATAACCAAATCAAATACAAAAATCTTTTGCATGATTCTTTTTCCATTCATTTGCTTTTGTACATGCACATGTATTTAAGAAAAGTGGTATATTAGTCTGGACATCCCAGGGTTACGAGGCTTTAAGTAGCCCTAAGGTCTTGTACCTTATACCCCTGGTGTAGAAAATAATGGCACCGTACTCACTTATGTCTTTCATACATGTAAATGTGCATTTGATTAATAGATAAAAGAATCCCTCTCTTTTCTACTTAACGAAATCATGCATTCATACAAATACTAAAATTTTCTTAAGCAACATTCCTTAGCATTCATCATTAAGGTGTGCTAAATATTTACATTTGCATGTATAGATATGCTTAGGATCATTTCATGATACATGTTGGAAAAGAAATAAATGGTTGTATTTTGTGATAGTAATTTTAATTAATCTAAAATGCCTTTCTTATTTGAATAGGTTTATTTAGAAAAAAATCTAAACTTAAGATTAATTAAAATACATAATAAAATATTCACTAAAGAAAATCATTAATGAATCTACCTTAGAAATTACTTATATAGGAAAGAGAAGTTCTCTTCTTTTCCTCTCTTTATAATACTCAATAATTAATTGTAGGTTCATTCAAACTAAATCAAATCATCAAATAAAATTAACAAAATTAAATCACTTAAATGAAACCACCCTCTAAGTTGAATCCTTCATACATAGAAAATTCTAACCTTAAAGCCTAGCTAATATACCACACAAGCCTTAAATGGCACACATTAAGTCACCATTTCTAGCTCTATGTTAGGGTGGTGCATGATTTGGCTTGATTTTATTTTGTGATGTGATATTTTAGTCTGGATGTTAGGGTGTATGTGCATAAATTGGATGATAGGATGATCTTAGTCTAATCATTATCTTTTGCAGGGGATTGTGCTTAAGGGGCGCTATAATAAAAAATATAAATGCTTTGATGTGCAGGTGGACTTAGTTACCCATGCATGGGGTGCTAAGTCAAATTTATTCATATACATGCTTGGGATGTGTGGTGTGTTTAGCTAATCTTTATTTTGTAGATTTTTGTTAGATTTACTTTTATCATTTTCATGTAATTTTGCAATTGAGATTTGGAATGAATGTTGTGAGGGATTAGGATGAACATTGATCAAAAGACTATGTCCTATGTACCATGTGAAGCCTTTGGAGCAACCATATTCCAACCAATCGAAAGAAGAAAGAAGAAAGAAGAAAGAAAAGAGGAAATGAAGAATGATGGGTAGAGCTCGGCTACCCAATTTCTTTTTGAGTTTGTCAATGGAGCCCGACCATAAATATCTTTTATTCTTTTGCGCTAGCTTTATAAATTATTTGATGTTTGTTTAGCCTGTGCATTAAGATGGCATATTTTTCCTAATTTCTTCTTTATTTTGATGAATGGAATGGAAGCGATTAGGCTCTTAGGAAAAATTAAATTTTATATCCAATTAATCAACTCAAAATTAAAAATTAACAACTCATAACCTCACCTAAAGCCTAGGTTGTAAATCAAGATAAAAGATTTAGCAACCCCTTAGCTGGATGTTGTATGTTTCAAATCATGCATAAAAAAGCATCTTGCTTCACTCTTGCTTATGGAGGGTTGCCACATTAGCCAGGGAACTTGGTTTGAACTTTGAGTGCTATGGTAGAAATACACCTCCTTCTTGTTGATTTTGGCCCATAGTCAAATTTCAGGCATATGAATCCCATAGTGTGTGTCAAATAAATTGTCCATAAATGAAAATAAAATATAATAAAAATTAGCATTAGATTTAAGTCATTAATCATATCCTACATGATCTAATCTCTTAGGGAGTGTGTTTAAGGACTTAGTCTCTTTCTAAATAAATAACAACCTAGCTATCTTGCAAAAGCATATGACTTGCCTACATGTATTTAAAATCGTAGAAGGAGTTAGTTGGAGATCACCCCCAAGAGGTTGTATGTCCAACAGTTGGATGGTTTATCCTCTCTTTTGGAGGTAAACCATATACCCATTTTCACCTTAGATTTAGGTTGTGCCTTGGTTCTCACCAAAGCTCCCAAGATTTAGGTTCAGAGGTTGTTATTTTTCTTTGCGGGCTACAAGTATAGATCCTCACCTGTATTTTCATGATCTTTATGGAATTATAAGCCTTAGATTTCAAATAAAAATTCAACTCAAATAAATAATTCTCTTCAAATTTCAAAAATATAAAGCCTAATCATAGGATAGTTTGGGATGCTCGTTAGGTCTCCTAGCATTGTGAGAAACTCTACTTATCTCCCTTTGGTTTCTATAATAACTCCCACCTCTTAATCAATTCCACTTGATCTTCTAAAAATAAACCAATTGATTGATAGTCCTATCTTTGAAATCTTTCGAGACAATGATCATTTACCTTAATTGAGAGTATTCTTAAGGGATCTCATTCCATAAGATGTAATTAACTATGGGGGCTTGCCTCCATAGGGAACTTAACAAACCCAATTTAAAATAAACCCCACTTTAATTTTCCATGTAAATTAGAGGAAGAATCTCTAGTACATATGAAGACCCATAGTCCTTAGGAGTCCTTATTAAGGTGATTATGTCCATTGTAGGATGCTTACTTCTGTCTCTTGAGATAGTACATCATTTCTCAATGTCGTTTCCCATCACCCTAATAAGAACATCTATGGATCTATGTAGTGTTTAGCACAAGAGGTGTTATTTTTGTTCTTCATTTACTTTTTCTCAAAAAGATAGATGAAGAATGAAAATAAAAAATTCACCATAAATTTTCTGGTGACTCTGTTGGGGATGGTTTCTCTCTCCATCTTTATTAAATGATCATTGTCTCTAAGTATCGATAGTAGATTTATACTTTGTATAAGTCTGAGACTATCTTTCTTTTCCGTTGGCACTTAATTTATTTCATCCTTAAGCTAAGCTAGCCAACATCCTTTAGGTTTTAGGACTTCACTCCATGTAAGTCTTAAAACCCCTATTGGGTTTCCCAATAGGTGAAAATAAAAAATTATAATAAAAAGAAATAACTAAAGACTTCCCCTTACCATTTTTATGGTAAGAAAAGGTTCATCCCAAAAATAAAGAAAAATATATCCTTTATAAAAACATCAATTTCCAAAAAGAACTTTTTCAAAATGCACATGAAAAAATGTTTGCACAAAAATTTTCATAAAATAACCTCATCTAACAATCTTCATGATTGTTATATGTAGGATCTTCTCAAAAATAAAATCCAAAATCATAATTTTAAAAATCACAAATGAACATCGTCATTCAATTTATTGAATGAAGATTTCATTTCAAAAACAAAATCAATAATCATCTTTCAAAAATAAAATCAACAATCATCTTTTTAAAAATAAAATCAACAATCATCTTTTCAAAAATAAAATCAACAATCATCTTTTCAAAAATAAAATCAACAATCATCTTTTCAAAAACAAAATCAATAATCATCTTTTCAAAAATAAAATCAACAATCATCTTTTCAAAAAAATCAAAATCAACAATCATATTTTCAAAAAGCACAAATGAACATCTTCACTCAATTTATTTTGATGAAGATTTTATTTTCAAAACAAAATCCACAATCATATTTTCCAAAAGCACAAGTGAACATCCTCATTCAATTTATTGAATGAAGATTCCGTTTTAAAATAAAATGAACAATCATCTTTTCAAAAATAAAATTCAAAATCATATTTTCAAAAAGCACAAATGAACATCCTCATTCAATTTATTGAATGATCATTTCATTTTTAAAACAAAATCAACAATCATCTTTTCAAAAGTAAAATCCAAAATCATACTTTCAAAAAGTACAAATGAACGTCCTCATTTAATTTATTGAATGAAAATTTTAATTTCAAAACAAAATCAATAATCATCTTTTCAAAAATAAAATCGACAAAATCATCTTTTCAAAATAAAATCAACAATCATCTTTTCAAAAATAAAATCAATAATCTTTGTTTCAAAATTTACAATCATCTTTTCAAAAATCAAAACAAATTTGGACCACTTATTTAGCATAGCCAGATTTGCTAAATGAAGATCCTCTTTTCGAAATAAAAAAATCAAACAACATTTGGATCTTTCATTTAGCATACCCAAATTTGCTAAGTGAAGATCCTCTTTTCAAAAAATAAACAAAATTGAAACACATTTGGATCTTTCATTTAGCATACCCAAATTTGTTAAGTGAAGATCCTCTTTTCAAAATCAAAATCACAAAAATCAAACACACTTGGATTCTTCACTTAGCATACACAAATTTGCTAAGTGAATATCCTCTTTTCAAAAATCAAAACATCAAAATCAAAACATCCAAACATGAAACACATTTAGATTCTTCATTTAGCATACCCAAATTTCTTAAGTGAAGATCCTTCTTTCAAAAACAAAACATCAAAATCAAAAATGCATTTGAACCTTAATTAGCATACACAAATTTGCTAAGTAAAGTTTTCATTTTCAAAAGTTAAAAATAAAAAATCAAAACACATTTGAATTTCTTTTATTTAGCATACCTAAATTTATTAAGTAAAGAATCCTCTTTTAAAAATCATCAAAATAAAACACATTTAGATTTCTTTAGCATAGCTAAATTTGTTAAGAATCCTCTTTTCAAAAATCATCAAAACGAAATATATTTGGATTTCTTTTATTTAGCATACCTAAATTTTCTAAGTAAGAATCCTCTTTTCAAAAATCATCAAAAACAAAACACACTTGGATCCTTTATTTAGAATGCCTAAATTTGCTAAGTAAAGAATCCTCTTTTCAAAAATCGAAACAAATCACATTTGGATTTCTTTAACATACCTAAATTTGCTAATAATCCTCTTTTCAAATTCATCAAAACAAAACAACACATGGATCCTTTATTTAATATACCTAAATTTGCTAAGTAAAGAATCCTCTTTTCAAAATCAAAAATTAATACACATATAGGTCTTTTATTTAGTAAAGAATCCTCTTTTTAAAAAAAGCAAAACAAAACACATTTAGATTTCTTTTATTTAACATATCTAAATTTGCTAAGTAAAGAATTATCTTTTCAAAAAATATCAAAAACAAAACACATTTGGATCCTTCATTTAGTATACACAAATTTGCTAAGTGAAGATCCTCCTTTTCAAAAACAACAAAACACTTGGATTCTTCATTTAGCATGCCCAAATTTGCTAAGTAAAGATTCCATTTTCAAATTCACACATAACTCAAGAACAAGCAAACAAAAGAAGAAAATTATTTTCAAACACCTCACTTAGCATACCCAAATTTGCTAAGTAAATTCCAAAATCACAAATCAAAATAAAATCAATTGACCCTTTACTTTAACATACTCAAATTTGTTAAATGAAGGGTCCCAAAACAATCAAAAATCAAATTTAAATATGAACCAATGGAAGCATCAATCTTTTCAAAAATATTTTTGAACCCATTTTCAACATACACAAATTTGTTGAAAATGGATTCTAAACTCAAAAATATCCTTTCCAATCAATTCAAAAATCTCTCCTAAAATCCAAAGAGCCCCACTTAACATATCCAAATTATTGAGTGTTGGTTCAAAATTCTAAATATAAATTAAAGCATAAATCTGATTTGGGTTTGTTTTCCAACATTGCAGACTTTTAGTCTATTTGAGTCAATTTCTTTCAGTTCAGTTCAGTTTAATGGTAGCCCAGAAGTACGTGTTTGCTTTTCCTTTTAGGATGGATTTGGCCTTGGTTTAGGCCGGCCTCCCACAGACTAACTTCGCCCACCTCATTTATTTTGGTCGAGGTTTTGAGCGGGTTAGGATCACTTATGACGGGACCACCCTCACACCCGTCAGCAGGAGTGTGGTGACCGGGAAAAAGCTGGTCATCTAGGTTGAGATGTCGTCTAACTCAGAGTTTCCCTCACTGAAGAGGAAGGTTATGGTAGATCTCACATCAGTAGTAGTTCCAGTGCCAGTGCGCTCAATTGTTCCCCTTTCTGCCCCAATACAGGCTAGTACGCACTCACTGGCTCCTTCCAAAATGAAGGCTACCCTATCTTCAGGGATAGTCTCCCCCACCTATGAGGTTGGGTCTAGCTCGTCTACTCCCTCTAGAATTATCATAGCAGGTGGCCCGATCAATCAACATCATGACCGCATAGCCAAGGAGCTAGAGGTAGTTTCTCAAGCTGCAGTATAGGAGTTACCTAGGATGGTTTCTCCTTTGATCACAGAAAATAAGTTCCATCCTCTCTCTCTCTCTGAATCTGATGAAGAGGAAGACATTAGGAAGATCTCAGTTTCACCTCTGCCTGCAATACAACATGAGGCTTTTATCAGTGATAGGAGAAGGCCGTATGCCGGCCTTAGATCAGTTATGCGTTGAGTTGGTGGAGCTTGCAGATGATCAGAGTCCATGGCTCAATTTGATTTACGTTCAGTCATCCCCCGCAATGTGGGCAGAAACATCAAATAGGAGAGAGCCAGGGAGGCCTAGGCATCAGTACAGGTGACTAATAAAGAGAGACAAAGGTATGCTGGACAGTCAGCTGCCTCCGCCCTCGTAGACTTTATCGATTGGTGTACTAACCGTGCCGGTCATACTGAATGCATTCTACTGATGGGTACTACCCACCATAGGAGAGAAGCTCCTATATAGAGAGAGCCGGTGGTGCCTTTGTCACACCGCTCTACTCCACACTCACCCTCTCCAGTACAAGTTCCATCATCCACTGTTGTAGCAAAAGCCATGAAGGCTGCATCCGGAGAGAAGAGAGCCCCACTGGTGATCTATGGCCAAGAGATCCCATTCCATCTACATCGATGACTGACATGAGGTCGTGCTCTCCTGTTCAACCTCTTACCTCGATTGTGGTGAAGAGGGAATGGCAACCTCGAAGCATTATAGTTGTGCCATCACCACCACCACCACAGCAGGTCTTCGAGATAGCAACAATTGAGGGAGGAGGAGACAGTTCAGTTGCCCCCATGGCCATAAATCCTCCTAGGTGTACCACTCCACCTAGGTCTAGTGACAGTCAAGAGCATCTATCCTCTAGTGAGCGTAGTCCTCACAAGATCAACTCCCCAACAACATGGGAGGTTAGATGTTTCTCTGTTCATGATAGTGATCCTACTACCGATCAGCCTTGATCTTTTGTACCTATTCAGTTGGACCGTTCTCTCGATGATATTGAAGCTCAATATCTAGTTGAGAAGAAGAAATTTCTAGGATATGCCTGGTCTGACCTAGAGGATGAAAAGGTCAGTTTTGATTATTCTATCTCTAATTATTCCCTTAATTAATTAAATGATTAATTAACCTATTAAATGATGATGAATTCATTAATTAAGCTACTTAATCATTTTAGAACAGTGGATAGACTTAGGGAATGAGATTAGGATGCCTTTTCCAAATCTTTTATGCTAAGTCTATTTCATTTGAATGAAAACTTAATTAATTTACAAATTGAATAATGATTTAATCATTTCATTAAATAGCTTAATTAACCAAACTCAAAATAAAAAATTAATCCATAAACTTAAACACTTAATCAATCCCATTATTGGGTAGATACTTAGGTGTTCAATAGCTTAAGTGCCTTTTAAGGAAATCATATCCAACCCACATGTGTGGGAAGGCAATGAAAGTATTTAATTAATCCCTTTATCTTAATTAATCAATAATTGTGAGGCAATTGTATTATGCCCCTTTCTTTCTTAAGTGCATTGATGATTCAATTTATATGTGGTTGCATATCATATGTTGGCTCATAATTGTTAGATTAATTATGTTAAAGTGGTGTAAGTAAGGGGTAATTAATGGACTTAATCTACACCTTAACCTAAACAAAATATAAAATCAATCTAATGATTCTAAAATTAAACTAAATTGATTCACGTATGTGGGATGTGGGTTAGGACCAGCAAACCTTTTCACATTCCCTAAAATCAAATCAAACTCAAAATTAAAACAAAAATCTCTTTAAATAATTTTGATTCACTTTAAATGATTTTATTCCATAAGATTATCTTTAGGAATTGATTAGGGTGAATGAAGTCATATGCTTATATCACTTTATTTCTTTCCAAGCATATTAAATGTGGTTTATCATATGAAATAATGCATTCATACCTTTTTGAAAAATCATATTAAAATGAAATGTTTCCTTTATGTCAAGTTACATGCTTTGGCTAACGTAAGAATATGAGTGGCTATTATCACTACTAAATCAAAAATTATTTTCAAAACTTATAAATCGGAGACTATAAATGAATGTATGCTACTTACAAGTATATATAAGCTTGCATGATATAGCTTAAAATGTGTTATGTGATTTTCTTCTCTTTTCTTAACATGGCTTAACATGTTTGTATAGGATTTGCAAAGTGTATAGTTCATTTGAAAAGAACATAACACTTGCTTAAATCCATTCATATCCATTCCTATGTTATCAATTAAAAAGGACTTTCACATTTACATATGTAAATTGCATAACCAAATCAAATACAAAAATCTTTCGCATGATTCTTTTTCCATTCATTTGCTTTTGTACATGCACACGTATTTAAGAAAAGTGATATATTAGTCTGGACATCCCAAGATTGCGAGGCTTTAAGTAGCCCTAAGAAGGTCTTGTACCTTATACCGTTGGTGTAGGAAATAATGGCGTCATACTCATTTATGTATTTTATACATGTAAATGTTCATTAGATTAATGGATAAAAGAATCCCTCTCTTTCTACTTAATAAAATCATGCATTCATAAAAATACTCAAAAAATTTTAAGCAACATCCCTTAGCATTCATCATTAAGGTGTGCTAAATAGTTACATTTGTATGTATAGATATGCTTAGGATCATTTCATGTGCATGATATACATGTTGGAAAGAAATAAAGGGTTGTGTGTTTTGTGATAGTAATTCACTTTAATTAATCCTAAAATGCCTTTCTTATTTGAATAGGTTTATTTAGAGCAAATCTAAACTTAGGATTAATTAAAATGTAATAAAATATTTACTAATGAAAAATCATTAATGAATCTACCTTAGAAATTAGTTAACGTAGGGAGGAAAGAGAAGTCCTCTTATCTTTTTCTCTCTTTACAATACTCATTAATTAAGTGTAGGTTCATTCAAACCAAATCAAATCATCAAATAAAATTAGTAAATCAATTAAATCACTTAAATGAAACCATCCCCTAAGTTTAATCCTTCACATTTAGAAAATTCTAACCTTAAAGCCTAGCTAAGTCATACCACACAAGCCTTAAATGGCACAAAAATTAGGCTAAGTCACCATTTATAGCTCTATGTTATGGTGATGCATGGTTTGATGCTTGATTTTGTTTTATGATGTGATATTTTAGTCTGGATGTTAGGGTGTATATGTGTAGACTAAATGATAGGATGATTTTAGTCTAATCATTATCATCTGCAGGGATTGTTCTTAAGAGGTGATGTAATAAAAAAATATAAATGCTTTTGCTGTGCAGGTTGCTTATACCCCTAAGCATAATCCAAAAATAGTCCAGGTGGACTTGGTTACCTATGTGTAGGGTTCCAAGTCTAATTTATTCATATACATGCTTGCGATGTGTGGTGTGTTTAGCTAATCTCTATTTTAAAGGTTTTAGTTAGATTTACTTTTCTATTTTTCATGTAATTTTATAATTAAGATTTGGAATGAATGTTATGGGGGATTAGGATGAACATTGGTCAAAATACTATATCTTATGCACCATGTGAAGCCTTTGGAGCAACCACATTCCAACCAACCAAAAGAAGAAAAAAGAAAGAAGAAATAAGAAAGAAAAGAAAATGAAGAATGTTCAGTTACGTGTGCTTCCTTTTTTTGATTTTAATTAATTCATTTGTAATCCAGGTTGTATAAGAGTAAAGCTTTACTACCCAATTTATTTTTAAGTTTGTGCGGCAGAGCCTGACCACAAATGCCTTTTATTCTTTTGCACTAGCTTTATAAATTATTTGATGTTTGTTTAGCTTGTGCATTAAGATGGCATATTTTTCCTAGCTTCTTTTTTCTTTGATGAATGGCATGGATGAAATTAGGCTCTTAGGAAAAATAAATTTTATATCCAATTAATCAACTCAAAATTAAAAATTAACAACTCATAACCTCACCTAAATCTTAGGTTGTAAATCAAGATAAAAGATTTAGCAACCCCTAAAATGAATGTTGTATGTTTCACATCATGCATAAAAAATCATCTTGCTTCACTCTTGCTTATGGAGGGATTCCACCTTTGCCAGGGAACTTGGTTTGAATTTTGAGAACCATGGTGGAAATACACCTCCTTCTTGCTAATTTTGGTCCATAATCAAATTTCCCATGCATTAAGCATATGAATCCCATAGCTTGTGTTAAATAAATTGTCCAAAAATGAATATAAAACATAACAAAAATTTGCATTAGATTTAAGTCATTAATCATGCCCTACATGATCTAGTCTTATAGGGAGTGTATTTAAGGACTTAGTCTCTTTCTAAATAAACAACAGTCTAGCTATCTTGCAAAAACATATGACTTTCCTACATGTATTTAAAATTGTAAGAGGAGTTTGTTGGCGGCCACCCCTAAATAGTTGTAAGTCCAAACATTCAGGTGGTTTATCCTCTCTTATGGAGGTAAATCATATACCCATTTCACCTTAGATTTAGGTCGTGCCTTGGCTCTCGCCAATCCTCCCTATATTTAGGATCAGAGGTTGTTATTTTCCTTTACAGGCTACAAGCATAAATCCTCACCTCTTAGGCATTTTCATGATATTGTGTTATGGAATTGTAAGCCTTGAATTTCTAATAAAAATTCAACTCAAACAAATAATTCTATTCAAATATCAAAAATATAAAGCCCAACCATAAGATAGTTTGGGATGCTCACTAGGTCTCCCAGCATCATGAGCATCCCCTACTTATTTCCTTTTAGTTTCGATAATAACTCCATCCCCTACTTAATCAATCCCACTTGATCTTCTAAAAATAAACCAATTGATTGAAAGTCCTCTCTTTGAAATCTTTGGAGGCAATGATCAGTTATCTTAATCGAGAGTATTCTTAAGAGATCTCATTCCTTAAGATGTAATTAACTATGGGGGCTTGTCTCCATAAAAAACTTAACGATCCTGGTTTAAAATAAACCCTGCGTTACTTTTCCATATAAAGTAGGGGAAGAATATCTTGTACATATGAAGATCTATAGTCCTTAGGAGTCCTTATTAAGGTGATTAGATCCATTGTAGGATGGTGACTTCTTTTTCTCGAGATAGTATATCATTCCTCAATGTCATACCCGATCACCCTAATAAGAACATCTACAGATCTACATGGTGTCCGACACAAGAAAGTGTTATTTTTGTTCTTCATTTATTTTTCTCAAAAAGATAGATGAAGAATGAAAATAAAAATCACCACAAGCGTGTTAGATGGAAGTTACTTATCAAAGGAGACTGCGGAGCCTACTTTATTAGTATGAGAGACTTCTCTACCAACAGGGATTGAGTGAGGATTTGTTCTTAGAAGGATTTATGGTGACATGGCTTTGCATTTTTGTGCATCCTATTATAGAGGGATCAGTTCATCCAAGTGCTTTGTTAGCAGCTAGTAGGATTTCTCAAGGTGAGCATATTTCTCTAGCCTCAGCAGTGTTAGCCAGGATTTACAACATATTGGGGGTGATTTTTGAGGATGGTTCTTTAGAGTTATGAGATGTGACTCGACCTTGGTAGTACTTGTACGCTTGGGTTCACCTCCACATACATGGTGCCTTTGCTTATTTCGAGTATCCATCATTCTTTTCAAGGTGAGGATAACCTACAATTTTCAATTATACCGAGCATCATCTACTTTGGAGATTGAGCGAAATCAAATATTCTTCTTTGCTCCTCATTTGGTTAGAGATCAATTTTTATTAGTTTACCAGCCAGACATATTTTATTTACCATATAACTTCTTAGAGGCAGATCTTATTGATAGTCTTGATGAGAATGACAATTATTCATTGCTTCATGGTGATAGACATTGAGAGTAGCTGAGTACTTTTTCAATATAAGTCCAAGATGGTTATGTTATCGATTTGGCTGTCAGTTGTTATAGAGGGCTACCAGCCCAACCGAGTTACACGGTAGTTTGGTTTCTTCCAGTTGACTGCTCATGATGGTGTAGGGGACATTAGGAAGATCAGGATGATTCCCCTTGAGACATGTTACTTTACTGCTTCAGCTGTTTGGCTACATTTGCTGAGGCTTGGTACTAGTGCTCACTTTCGGATAGCTCCTCTATAGAGTCACACAGGGGTTAGTTGTACCTACCTTACCTGGGTACGGCTATCATTTGGTCCTTTCTTGGAGCGAGGTGCCAGGATATATGAGCAGAGGGTGAGGTTTTTGGGAGTTCCTCAGGGTTAGAGGCCTCGACATTGGTCACCACCAACAGGACATAGCAGAGGTATAATTACTATATTCTTCTTTTTCAATACTTATATTATCTTCTTTATTGTATCATAAAAATATATTCAATGTATCTAATATTTTAATTTGATTCATGGCAAATGGAGCAGTTGATGAACAGGTTAGAGATGAGGACACCACTCCTCATAGCAAAGTTAAAGCTAAGGATTTTTTGTCCAGATTATATTGAGGCTCCTTCCCCAGCTCATAGACATAGGTGTAGCTAGCCTACAGAGTTTATGTGGGCTTCAGTTGATTATTCCATGAGTTTGTCTCCATAATGATTGGTGATTCTTGATGAGGTGTCATAGGTGTCAGCTAGTATTGGATATGCTACTGAGGACTCTAGAGTTAGGCCGTCAAGCGTGCCTGCCTTTGATACTACTACCTCAGATTTTACTACTCATACGTGACTTTTTCCCGGTCTCACTCGCCCATTATCTTGAGGAGACTTGAAGTGAGATCTTATACTAGAGTTTTTTTGAGCGACATAGCCATGGAGCTTATTAGATAGTAAGGGTCTTTGAGGATTATGTTGCTTATGATACACCAGTTCAACCGTATTCACCATGTTCAGGTATTTTACTTTCTTCCTTTATTCTTTAGTTGCACTTTTTTAAATTTATTGCTTTATCTCATACTAATTATTTTCATTCATTTCTTGCAGTGCCTGGTGTAGATTATGAGTCCAAGATCTACCATTGATATCCATGTACACCAGATCCATGTGATAGAGGCATGCGGGATTACGGCTTGGTGTTCTTGAGGGATGTGGTTTCTAGACTTACTCTAGACTCACCAGAGTCACTAGACAACTTCACTTCATCTGCGAACACCATTATGGATCTTCTAGCTCGCACTGGCTTGGTGGAGTAGGTTCTCAGGTACTTGGAGACTCTCTGTAGAGACATAAAGTTTTTGATCCACCAGATCAGATCACTCAATATTGTTCGATCTGGCACTTCACTAGCAGAGCTTCAAGAGCATGTTAGACTTCATAGGGAGGTGGCTAACCTAGCACAAGATGAGTCTGAGGATAGTGTTGAGGCTCTACGACACGATTGTCAAAGCTCGATAGATGCTGCTTTTGAATTAGACTAACTGACTACCACGATCAGAGAGTTACAGGCTGAGCAGGATAGAAGAACTCAGGACATAGAGCAGGAGTATCACCATTACTAGATACGTCACTGAGTCATGGTGGATACTTAGGCTTCTTTGACCAGGGCTACGGAGGCTTTACAATTGGTTGAGAGTGAGCATCAGTCTTTAGCAGTTTATTTAGCCCAGCTTCAAGAGCTATAGTCTAGGCTACCATGATGTACTTTTTCTTTTTTTATTTCTCTTTCCATCAATTATGTATTATCTTGTTGTATTAGTGAAATCAGCATTCATCTGTTACTCTTGTGCTTTTTGTCTTGGTGGATTTGATGAGAAAGTTAGCTTTGATAGGTGTTTTGAGCCTAATTACACCATCAAAATTGGATTATGACATCACCTTGCAGGCAATATATAGACCGATTTGAGGCAGCCCTGAATTAAGAACTTTTTTAGATTATCTTGGTCTATCGATCAAGTAGAAAGATCTTTTGTATTCTGATTGCTTGTAGTCACTAAGCTGGATCTGGTTTGAGATTGAACAACTATCATCATTGAACTGGCGAGCAGTGGCTCTCTCACTGTGACCTTTTCTTATGGCTTGTTGAGTGAGGAGAGTATCCACAACTCGACCATTTATACGCTTGTTGAGTTCGACCTTTAGAATCTACTAGAGTCTTCGACTTAAGCTGTGATGTGTTGGTGATTTGCTCGTCGGACTAACAAATGGAGGCTCTTTCACTGCGGCCTCTTCTTGTGGCTTATTGAGTAAGGAGAGCATCAGTAACTTGGTCATTTGTGAGCTTGTTGAGTTCAACCTTTAGAACCCATCTGTGTCCTAGACTTTAGGATATAGATGTTGAATTTTTTTTTCAGCTCAGTTGATTGAAGTTTCCAAATTTGGGAGTTCTTCTAACTTGATCTTTGGAATTTGGTGAATTTGGGAGATAAACTTTTGATATTTATGGGTATCTTTTCATGTGTAGAAATAGATTCTTTTTATTCCTGCAAGAACTTGCAAGTTAACAATAATAATTATGGATATATTCAAGGATTTTGGCATAAAGCTCAATGTTAACTTGAATTTATATATAATAAGGTCTCATGTTTCACAGGAAAGGATTGAACAACTTTGTTTTAAAACCTAAATAAATTCCCCCTTTGTAATCAGGGAATTTTCATGAAATTTTTTTTTATCTTGAGTGGGTATATTTATTTAGGGATCTCGCATGAAGTACGATATCAACCTAAATAGATATACTTAAAAATGTCCCTGTCTTGCAAGGGAATTTCTATTATACCTCAAGAATGTATTTATCATATATAATACATTTCAGGTATCGACCATTAATTGGCGACATCAATTTTTCACCCTTTAGGTCAATGAGTTGGTATGCCCCTCCTTTATACACTTTCTCAATGATAAAAGGCCCTCCCAATTAGGCTCAAATTTGTTACCAGGTTTTCGATTAGGAATAATTGGTCTTTTCAGCACCAAGATCAATTCCCCTTTTTGGAATGTTCGAGGCTGCACCGTATAGTCAAAAACCCTAGACATCTTTGTTCGATAAACTTCCAAATTTTGACGAGCTTGCAATTTAACTTCATCAAGCATGTCAAGTTCCTCTATTCTCAAATGAGCATTTTGATCTTCAGTTAGGTTATATTGGATGGCTACTCAAAGTGATGGCAACTCAACTTCAAGCAGAAGAACTACTTCAATTCCAAATATAAATGAAAAAGGAGTGGCTTTAGGCGGCATCTTATAGGTAGTTTGATATGCCCATAATGCCTCTATCAGCTTGGTATGCCATTCTCTCTTATTTTAAGTGAGGATCTTCTTGAGCAATTTGACCAATATCTTGTTGAAAGCTTCTGCCAAACCATTTGCCCTTGGATTATATATTGAAGCATATCGCCAATTGATTTTGTGTCAATCGAAGAATCTATAAATCTTTATATTTTTGAAAGCTATGACATTATCAAAAATTGTTCGTTATGACACTCCAAATCTATAGACCACATTATGCGTAAAGAAGTTGATCACTCGATCAGTAGTAACTTCTTTAAATGGGTAGCTTCAACCACTTAGAGAAATAACTAGTTGCCGCTAGGATGAAGCAGTGTCCATGATGATGGCGGATCAATAGGTCCAATTACATCTGTACCCCAATATTCAAATGGCTAAGATGTTATTGTTGGGTGTAGCGGATTTGGAGGTTGATGGATTATATTCCTATGTACTTGACATTCATGGCACCTCTTAGCATGATGATGTAGTCTCTCACCATAGATGGCCAATAATACATCCTTTTGATTTTTAGTGCCATCTTGGGATTTGACTTATGTGTCGTAGAAAGTCCTTCATGAACTTGAACCATGACTTTGTTAGCTTCATCTACATCTAGGCATCATATCCATATTTGTTCAAAGGATCTACGATATAAAGTGTTGTTGATGAAAGCATAGCGCAATATTCTCTTCTCAATTTAAGCTGCAAGTGAATTATTATTTGGTAATTTGCCTTCTTTAAAGTAGTTGATGAAGGGTTACCTCTAATCATGTGGCTCTTCTACAATAAAAGCTTCACACTGCATTTCTAAGGTAATATCATTCTTAGCTCTTCTTGGTATAACTCCTTGTTAATTTTGGGAAGTATGAGGAGCAACTTGAGCTGCATCTTGCTGAGTCAAATTTGATAACCCCTCTACCTATGGAGATTGGTACTTTGTTGGCTCTAGAATTTATCGAGTAAATATCTCGATCAGGACATAATCACCATTCATACATGTTATTTCTTTATCTAATTCTGCTAAGCAATCTACTTTGTAAATCTCGGATCGAGAGACTCGAGTTAATGTGATATTTGATATTTACTTCATAAGCTTGAGAACTTGCTTGTGATAGAAAGCTAATTCAAGCTTGTTGATTTTATAGATGCCATGTACTTGATATATAATAAGCTGAGAATCGCCAAAAATATGCAAATTTTGAATACCTATGAAAATAGCTTCTTTCACTTTGCTTCATATTGACTTCATTATTAATTCTTAGCTTGGTCAACTCATATGATCGTCTCATGATCCCTCCTTATGGTGGTATGAAGATGATGTTGATTCCTGCTCTGGCCTTGGAAAATCTAAAGGTTGGACTTGTTTGATCGATGAGGCTCCATCAAAGTACATTTCCTAAATTTGTGATTTTTCTCTTTCATGAATGAGCATAATTTACTCATCAAATCGTCATTAAGAGAAGAGTCCACAGGGATTAGATGTATAGCAAGAAAATCTGCTAAGACTTGTCCCTTCACTACTTTCTACGGAACATATATGATATCAAATTATAAAAGTAATACTATCTTGCCGCGACAATCTTATCATCAAGTACTTTAGTGGATCAATCATTTAGATGAGGGTAATCTTATGAGATAATATATAGTGACAGAGCTTTTGGACTATAAAGATAAATGTCAAACAATGATTCTCTCGAGTATCTCATTTACCTCTATTAATCTTTTGATATAATAAGAGCATTCTCTTTACTTTGTTGTGTTATGCTAATAATGCTCAAGACTCTTATGTAGTATAGAATGAGGGGCTTCCTACAAATAAATACTGCAAGGATTGGTGGATTTAACATGTAGCTTTTAATACTATTGAAGGCTTCTTGGCACTCATTATTTCACTTGAATAGAGCATCCTTCTTCATCAACATTACAAATGGTTGATAGCATCCTAATAAATTTGATATAAATCATCGGATGAATGCAAATTGTTCTTGAAAGAATAGGGTTCACGTAAACTCTTTGGTGGAGGCATCTCCATAATTACTTTGATTTTAGCAGGATCTATTTCAATTCCTCTATGACGTACAATATACCTAAGGAATTTTCTGGAGGAAACCCCGAATGCACATTTTAGAGGATTCATCTTGAGATCATATTTTTTGATTCTCTTCAATACCATTCTCATGTCTTCAAAGTGATTTTCATGATTTAAGCTCATTACCACCAAATCATCAACATAATATTCCACATTCTGGTGAATCAACTCATCAAAAATACATGTCATGGCTCTTTGGTATGTAGCTCCAATGTTCTTCAATCCAAAGGGTATGACTGTGTAGTAGTATATATCAATCAGCATCCTAAATGATGTGTGATTCTCATCTTCAGGAGCCATCTTGATTTGATTGTATCCTGATGATCTGTTCATGAATGAGAACATGTTGTAGTTAGAAGTATTGTCCACTAGAAGTTCTGATATTGGAAGTAAAAAGTCATCTTTTAGGCACGCCTTATTTAGGTCCCTGTCAATCGCATGAATTTGGCATTCTTCTTCTAACTAGGATAATGTTGACTATCCAATCATAATTCTCCTCTGATGAAATTCACTTCGCTTCTTAGTTTCTGTAATTACCTATTCTTCAATCTCCAATCTTATTTGCCTAAGAGCTTTCTTAACAAGCATTGCATCTAGTTTAATGGCAAGTTTATGAACTGCTACATCAGGGGATAAGCCTAAAATTTTAGAATATGTCCACGCAAAGCAATCCCTGAATTCACAAAGTAGCATTTCAGCTCTTCAACTTTCTCATCAGGTAGAAGGGCACTGACGAAAGTTGGACAAAGATCATCTTCAGCTCCTAGATTGATTTCTTTGAGTTCATCCATAGTAGCTATTTGTCTACCATCTTTGAGTTCTTCAGGTGTAGGCTTGGCTTCTACTTCTTCATTATTTATAAGAAAAATTTCATGGAGATCATCTTCTTCATCACAATTAGTTTCGATCTCAGCTTCTATTATATTATAACAAGCTTCATTTTGATTAGATTTGTGGATGAACCCAAGACCTTTAGCAATAAACTTATCACTTCTTTGTGATGCTTGAGGACTTCTTTGGCTCCACATCTTGTTGAAGATTTGAGTTCAATGCTTTGTAGTTCCAATATGAATTCTAAGCTTATGCATCATTCTTCATAATTTCTGTGGATAGTATATTGATATTCTTGTTGGTACTATCTGATTAGAATTTTTATGTTGATCAGGATGATCAAAATTATGAGGTAGAGACTCTTAAGATTTGTAAAATAGAGTTCCTATTCTGCCACTCTCACTCAATGGTGGCACATAGAATATTATCAATTCTTCAATATTATAAGCCTCTAGTAGAGTGATTTCTTTTAAGTAATGCTGAGGGATGGGTATAATTTTGAAGGGGTCTTCTAACACTACCAAATGAGCTATTCTTCTTGATGCAACCATCTGAACTCTATTTCTATAAGTAGATTCAAAGATATAGTTTGAATCAGAATCACTTATTTCATACTTTACCTTTCTCGAAAGCTTATAAGTTCCCTTAGGTTTGACAGAAATATTTTATTCTTCTTGTGTGTCACATCCCAAATGAGGAATTGATCTTCTTGATTTAGGTGTAAAGTCAAGTGCTTTAGGGAAAGTCAGCATGGTCTTCTTTCTTCCTCTTTTCTTCTGCTTTTTTACCTTATGAAATTGCTTTTTAGTTCTTGAAGTGGATACTACCGCTTCAAGAGGCTCTATTGGCTTAGGCTCTTTATGGATGAAATGTTTTGCATCTTCATAGATCTTTGCTTCATGGACATAGAATGGTTATAAGTTACAAGGAATTCTGAACTCTTCCCCCTCTTTTAAGTACTTCATACACAGATGCATAGTTGATGGGACCATGTCATGGATGACCCAATAGAGCTCTAAATGATGTATTGTCATCGATTACATGAAATTTGGCTTCTATATATAAATCCTAAAACTTGAGTGGGAGAATAAAAGAACCCTGGATTTTCTACCCTTTCTCATTGAAACCATGAACCATCAACTTATCTCTCCTAAGATGTTGGATATCAAGTGATAATCCTCTTTATGCTTTTAGGCTCATAAGATTGATAGAAGAACTGGATCAATCAATATTTGGTTGATTAAGATGTCATCACTCTCTACGGTAACATATAGAGGATGATTGTGATCCACTGTTCCCAACATAAGATCTTCTTCATAAAATATGATTACTAGGAGGTCTTGAGTTTGCAATGATTTATTCATGCATCTTTTGGCAAAGTAAGCTTCATAATTTTCAGATCTTTGAGAGCTTGTATCAAAGTTTCTTGGAGGTCATTAGACATCAAGAGAGCCTCTTACACACTCAGTTGTGCAAGGATCTTTCTCAGATGTGATAGAATATTATAATCTATATTTTTGATTGATTTAAGCTTTATTCTAAGATTTTTGGGAATGATATCTTCATTGACTTTAATTTGTTTACCTTTGTCTTTATTTGAATTTTCCTTCTTTGATGAAGGTGGTAAGACTTTCCCACTTCTCAACTGAACTTAAATCACATTATCTTGCTCAAATTCTTCTGAAGAGGTAGTTTCCTCAAATTAACTTCTTATTAGGATAATTGACCAAAAGGGCTAGACTCACTTTTCAACTTCATACATTTCATATGTGATGATATCGATGAGTCTGACTCTTCTCCATTGGAAAAATATAAATCATCATCTGAACTGTTATCTTCTTATTGAGTCATTAAATAAAATTCAGATGTTAACTCTTCAGGCTCTTCTTGCTTTCCAGATAAGAATTCTGATGGGTTGGTCGAGTCTGTCTTACTACCCTTGTCATTTGAGTAAGCGATCTTTGAAGAACATCGATATCACATAAATGATTGGCATGTCTCTCTTGACAAGATTCACCATTATCTTCTTCATTTGATTCAACAATACGAAGTTTAGGCATAAAGTCTGCAAGCCTAAATGATTGTCTTGCCAACTGGTGATACTCCTCTAAATTGTTCATAATCTTTTAAGTTGTAGTTCTCTTATTGATCTTCTTTTTCTTAGCGGGCTTCTTTGATTTATGAGGCCTGCATTTAGTAGACTGCTCCTCATTCTGTGATGAAGTAGCCTTATCAAAATCGGTGCAAATACTTGATTTAGGTATCTCTTTAAGTCCAATATAGATTCACTTCCACTAGGACACCTTTTAGCTGCTTCAATATTTTTACGGTCTCCATAGAGATTACTATTTCCCATTCTTTAATCTGAATTGATTATTCTTTTTTTTTATCTTTAATGAATGATATAGAAGAGGATGTAATCATCTTTATAGACTCTCTTTTAGGTTGACTAGAATGCTATCGGATAACGTGAATTCCCCTCACTGATACTTCCTTTCTAGCTAATCTTTGAAGACATAACAATCTTCAATAGGATGACTGATCATTCGATGATAGGGACCGTAATTTAGATTATTGACTTGATCAACTTCTTTAGGCCTTTTAATTTATGATAATTATAGACCAGCTTTAATTGCTTATCAAAATAATTTAGCCACACTATCCCTTCTAAAGGAATATTCTTTGTTCATCTTTTCCTTAAGAGATATCCGTATTCGCTCATCATCTCTTGTTATTTATTTTGGATGCTCTCCACCACTTGAAAAAGTCTAAGATTTATCATTGCCTGCTAATAATAATTTTGGCTATGGATTAAAATGGGCAAGCTTATTTCCCTTATCATCATTGTACATTGGTTGTTTTCCTTTATCCATATTATAGATTAATCATTTTTACCACTTGAACTATAGGAAGTGACATGAGTTTCGTTTCTTCTCGAGTCTATGAAGGTTTATTTCTATTTTCCTTATCTGTATAGGTTTTAGACTTAGGGATTTAGCTTTTCAAATTTGGCCACCCTATCGAGCAAGTCTTAGAATATTGTAATTGATTTCATACATAATAATGGTGTCATTTTATCATCCATAATGCCCATTAGCAATTGGATCACATGTTCTTCTTCTATTTTTTGCTCACATTTCATACTTAGGTTACGCCAACGACTTATGAATTTTATCACTGAATCATCTTTTCTCCTTTTCAGCAAGGCAATGTCAGCAATTGTTATTTTCTCGGTTGGACTTGCAAACCTCTTCACGAATATTATCTCTAACTTAGTAAAGATTTTAACTTAATCATTCGATAATTCTCAGCAACCGGTCTATTTGTGCAATGCATCATTTCATCCTATGTTACCATAAGTAGCCTTAAATTAGGCTAGATATTTCTTTGGGTTACCAAGCCCACTGAAAGTATTAAATTTTGGTACTGAGTAACCTTTCAGGTATGGCACTTGATCATATTCAGCTAGGTAAGGGTGACCCTTACTCACCAACTTTTTAACCTACTCTGAAGCTATAATTGTCTTTATTTTTTTTCATTAATTATTATTTCTAGCTAAGTAGTTGTTACCATTCTAGGTGTGCTAGCCATTTTTTGAATTTTTGACTAAAGAGATGGTTGGTTAACTTCATTCCTCGCTTCATGTGTAGCATGTACTATAGGAGCTTGAGGTACTAGAGTGACCGGTGGTATAGAAGTTTTATTATTAGCTACCTATTGATTAATAGATAAAACAAGTGCTACATTTGATGTGATATTCTTTTACAATATTTTCATCATGATATTCATTTGTACCATCATATCATTCATCTTGGTACCAAGCTGTGCAATTCCTTATTTTTGACTTCCATTTGATGCTACATTTGTCTTTGCTCTTTAGCTAGTGCCAAGACGTCAACAAGTACAGGTTCTTTTTCTTCCTCTATTTCTTGTTGTTGTTCTGCTCCTTGCTCATCTTCAGGGGAAGAACTTGACTATCCTTCTTCTTGTGCATTTATAGGGACAATCATTGTTTAGGCTGAACGATGATGTTGATTATAAAAGCATGTACTAGGCTGATCATTTTCTTGTTCAACCATATAAACAGCTTCAACACCCATGATCTCTTTCTCATTTTGATCATCTTCTTTTTCCTCTTCAGCAGAGATTGAAGATTCATCTTCTACTTGCTTCTATGAAGACTCTTCTTCATAAACGTCGAATTCAGGTTCAGGTTCCTTGGATCCATATTGCTGCTGATGGTGTTGAGCGAAAAGTTCATCTATATCTCTGACCATATAGACGACTTCCACTTCCATAGTGTCATCTTCATCGCCTTCTTTTTTCACATGAATTTCGATGGCGTTTTAGTGGATCTCTAGTTGTATGCGAAAACACTTCTTCCATTAAAGGACGATCAAAGTCAACCTTCTCTTGTATGTGAATCGTCGATGATGGGATCTCCAGAGGATTCTCCAAGGTGTACCATCATGTCTTTCATATGATATCTTTTCTTTTGGGTATCCACTTACGATGAGTTATTTTGAGGTGGATTTTGAATATATGTATGAGATGTCACACTCTTTCTTGATTTCATTACACCGGCCTCCATACTTATCCTTTCACCGGGACCTTTTAGCAGCGGATTCTTGGATATGCGATCCGAGTGTCACGCTCTGATGCTTATCGCGCAAAGCATACTTGTCTCGATGACTGGTTACCATAAGAGATGACAACCTCCTTGGTGGAGCTTTAGCATTTTCAATCACCACAGGCCTTTAAAATTTTCTTTTCATTAAGTCTCTATCCTCGGTTACTTTAAGAACATTATCTTTTCTGGCAAACAATGTTTCAGGTTGTCTCATCTGCAGTGGTGGAGCTTATTATGGGTAGGAATACTCGCTTGTAGCGGCAATATTGTTTGTTCACTGGGTCATTTAAGTAAGATCAGTTGAGCCCTCAGCTCAGCAATTTTTCTTCTTCTCTACCTTCTGGTTAATTTGCTTCCTGATGAGAAAGCTTCATGATCATGCTTTCCAAGTACGGAAGGTTCAATTGATGAAGCAATTGTACCATGAGGCATTAAAGGCATAGTTTGCTCACTGATAATTCTTTTTATCATATGAGCTTTAGATTGACCCAATCTTTCAAAAACTGAAGTTCTCTATCAGAGAACTCCTTGCAGTTGGTTGTTGAAATTTGGTTGTGTGCATGATGAGTACAAACTTAAATGCGAGGCCTTCAACATTATTTCAGAGATAAGTATACGGTGGGTACCCGGAGTTGTATAATAGGCGAAATCAAGCTACCAAATTGAATGGTAGCTCCAACATTTCCTTTGTTGATGACGATGTTAGCTAAGCAGATGTTCGCACCATGCCCCAGCTGGATAGTGAAAGGAGTGCTCTGTAAATCTATTCTATGTAAGTCAAAGATGGAGATTAGTAATTAGTAATTATTATTTCACCCCATTCTACAGAAAAAAATAATAGTGTAATAAAAATATACTCTACTGAATAATTCATTCGATATAGAGCCTCATACATTAGTAATTTAAATTTATTACACATTTAAATCACTATTTTTTTAAGTTTTAAATATTTTGTTGCTACTATAGCATATATATGACTAGCTAAAGATGGAAAGACAATCTGTCCCACAGTAGTAAAAAATTTGTGGGCTCCAAATATTTTTTGACCTCATGAAATGAAGAGAGTATCATTTAAGTGTGTCGATGTAATTTTTAGAAGACATATGAAATAGTAGATAAGACACTGCACAAAGATTTCACCATCATTTTGTAAGGACTTGAGATCTGGTTCTAGGTTTCCTATAGGTGCAAGCACATATAGTTAATTACCCCTCTCAATACTGAGAGAGAACTTTCGATTAAGGCTAGTCATTAGATCGCTAAATGTGTAGCGTATAGTAGCAGCATGTGGAGTTTTGAAATTTAGGATTTATGAAATTCATCATTTTAACTTAAAGCGGATAGTTGGGGGAATGATAATGTGTCCGATCTAGATCTCATGGTTCATCCATTGATCCCTGTCAGTCGAGGAGGTAGTACAGACCGAAAGGATCCTTATCGGCCACATGTTGTCCAAAAAAATCCTTGTAGACTGGGGTGGTGTTTGTCTAAGGCAGAGAATTGCTTGTGATGGCTTTTTTGCCCAATTAGATGTACCCACATGATTCACAACTCAAAGGGTAGAGCCATTGGGGAACATCACTACGGTCGTGATCGTAATATAATGGAGCATCTTGGCTAAACCACCCGTCAGGACTGGTGCGTGGCGCATCATCTTGACTAAATTGCGGAGGACATGGACCACGTCTTCTTTAGAGATTGATTGAGAGTGAACATAGTAGAACACTTGATTTGACATTGACTCCTTTGTGAGCTAGAATTTTCTTAATTTGTCACCTTCAACAAACTGTCGCTAAAGGTGGATAGATTGAGTTTTGTTTTTAAGCTTTTAATGATTGAATTTCATTTAAGCAGTCTTTAGATTGATACTTGATTTAAGTTAATTTGATTTGAAATTAGAATCACATTTTGATGTAAGTATCTCGGTTGAAATCACCTTTCAATATGGCCATCATTGGGGTAGTTAATTGATTGAATCAAATATATTTAAAAACTTTAGATCTTGTCAACTCTGTTTAGCTCCTAACAGAGGATCATATCTACTATCACATAATATAATTAGCTTCTCAAATATTACAATCAGTTAAAATTCTTATAATTATTAGATTTTTAGGTTTTGTTAACCCAAACCCGGTCTACCAAGATGGGAAACTTGACATCCTCAAACAGGTTTAAGCATTTAGTGTTGGGGCCATCAGTTTTTTAGAATACTTGCATAATTTTAAAACATTGAATTTGAGCTTTAATCCTACTTCATAATATATGCAATGGTTCAATTGAAGCCTTAATTAATGCATTATGTTTGCTTGTATGATGTGTTGCGAATCGGGTGGCGTTGAAGGCGTTTTAAATTATTCTAGTAGTTTACTAGATCTCTTGGAAATAATATTTGATTGTTTCTTTTTATTCCAAGTTGATTAGTCTTTGAACATTCAATATACTCTCGTTTATTAGATCTAATTCGAGTATTTAATAAACTATACTTCAAACATTTTCCAAGGATTCATTGCTTATGCTTAGCAATCATTCAATCTCATGAAAAATCTCTGATGAATTCTTTGATTTTATTCACTTTATTTGAATATATTTGAGGAGTGTATCTTCATTCTAAGAGGCTCTATTATACTTTGATTTAATGTCAAATTGAGATTCTTACTTCATTTGATATCAGGCCTAATTTTCAATTATTCAATTATTTTTATGATTACTTGTTTGTGAATTTAATACTTTGAGTATTCAACTATGCACATAAACAAATATTAACTCAATATAACTTCACATCAGTCCCAAACAGGTCTAAGACCAAGCGGGGAATGCGCAACATCCTTAAACAGGTTTAAGCATTCAGCGAGCCGGGGCATCGAGTTTTTTAGAATACTTGCATAATTTTAAAACATTGAATTTGAGCTTTAATCCTACTTCATAATATATGCAATGGTTCAATTGAAGCCGTAATGCATTTCTTGTATGATGTTGAATCGGGTGGCGTTGAAGGTGTTTTAAATTATTCTAGTAGTTTACTAGATCTCTTGGAAATAATATTTGATTGTTTCTTTTTATTCCAAGTTGATTAGTCTTTGAACATTCAATATACTCTCGTTTACTGGATCTAATTCGAGTATTTAATAAGGCAATGACTATACTTCAAACATTTTCCAAGAATTCATTGCTTATGCTTATTAGCAATTATTCAATCTCATGAAAAATCTCTGATGAATTCTTTGATTTTATTCACTTTATTTGAATATATTTGAAGAGTGTATCTTCATTCTAAGAGGCTCTCTTATACTTTGATTTAATGTCAAATTGAGATTCTTACTTCATTTGATATCAGGCCTAATTTTCAATTATTCAATTATTTTTATGATTACTTGTTTGTGAATTTAATACTTTGAGTATTCAATAATAAGCTCTATTCACATAAACAAATATTAATATATTTCACATGGGTCCCCAGTTCTCCCTCCCTTTTTTTTGTTTGAGGAATTTGCGAGGACATGGACTCACTTTATTAAGGAGTTACTAAATTTTTTGTATAAGAATGGGTCCTTCATCACTCCCTCCAATCTCTATAAATAAGGCTAAGAGGGGGTCTTTCATTTCGTTCCACTTGTTTGAGAAGTTGTGTTGCCATGGAGTTTGAGAGGAGAGAAAATCTAATTCTATTTAGAGTAAATATTTTATTTATTTCAAACCTTCTTTAAGTTTTCCCCATCTATTGTTTTATTTAAGGCTTATCATTGTATTTACTATGCATTTCTCATTTAATTTTAAGTTTAGATGGTTTCCATTTTAATTTGCGTAAGTCCAAAATTTCAGTTAAAATTTTGCCAGCATTTCGGCATAGGATAGTGACATCTAACAATTTGTTTGGTTTTTCTCGATCTAGTAGCGTGGTGTCTCTGACAGTCATGTCTTGTTGCCCTATTGGGCATTAGCAGGTCTTGGAACCTACAAAATGACACACAAGCACAAATATACAATATTCCACACTTCTTTACATTTATAATCAGCAACAATGGTAAATCTGCATATCCACACGATTGATTTGCATTTGAATGATAATAACATCTCATTTGGATTCAATTTTTTTGTTAGCCTAAGGAAAAAGGATAGAAGAGTAAAATTAAAGGAAGGGAGATGGAATTGCAGATCTGAAACCAATGCAATTGGGTAATGTGAACAGAACTATAGTTGCTACCGAGAGGAGATGAAGAGGTGGGAGGATTCGGTCAGTTGCTAGAGTAATCGAATTTGGCATGGGATGCTGCGGCTTATAGAGGAGGTTTCGGTTTGGGAACTTTGGCTAGAAGATTTCAGTCAGAAGTGATTTTGGCCAAAAGTAATTTCGGCTAGGGGATGATTTTGGTTGAGCTGCTAGCAATTGAGGGAAGAGTGGAAGAAGAGGGAAGACGAAGAAGAGGAAAGGGGAAGAACCTTACAGCTTGCGTGCGGCTTGGACGAGAGGAAAAACCAAGAGAAAAAAAAAAACAAAGCCTCCGTCTTGGTTAGGGCTTTTTGAATGGAAAGGGAAGGAAGAGGCGGCAGTGGTTCGTGCGGTTGAGGGAGACGGACGGAGCGGGAACGGGTGAAGAGGAGGGATCGTGCGATTGAAGGGGGAGATCGAACGAAGAGGAGGCTTTTCACGTTTCGAGAGGACGAAGAATGGAGGTGACTGAGATAGAGGGGAGCTTAGGTCGGTTAGAGTTATTAGGTCATAAATAGGTTTATTTAAAATTTTTTTAAAGAACTTAATCGTTCTTAAAATGAATTTTACACTAACAAAATCACATAATTATATATATATATATATATATATATATATATATATATATATATATATATATATATATATATATATATATATATATCAAGTTGATCTGGCATGATCGTTTTATGGAATTTGATTGAGCGGCGTCAATGGGTGATTAAATCAATGTATCACTTACTCGATTTTCTCCATTGAGTGTGAGCGAACTGCGATAGATTTCGGCGTTTGAACTAACGCGAAATCAATTTAAATGAGCAGTGGTTTGAGCGTCGTCGCGGTCTTGACTCGATATATCGTTGACATTGACGACGATAAACGTTGATTTGATAATATTTATATTTTATTTTGATCAATTTCGAAAATTGATGCGAAGTCGTTTGTCGTCGAGGAGATCGTTTGGGATTTTAGTGGCGTTGAGTGTATTTCAATCGATTTATCTATGAAGCAAAGATCAATTCATTTTAAACTCGATTCTTATGTGGTATATATATGAAGGTCAACATAGTGTTATGATTTTGCCATTTAACTCAAGAACTAAGGTCAAATTTGTTGGGAAAATTCAACTTTCGATTACAAGTGAAATATATAAAATTCTACATTTTAAGTACATTATAAATTGGAATTACAAGTTAATAAATTGTACAAATTGTCTCAACTTTATCTAATATTTTGTTTTGCTTGAATGGATTTATAACCTTATTATGCCAATAGGAGAAAGATATTAGTGCCAACACTAGGTCTCTTGTAATATTTCCACTAGGGTGACTATGCTAGTAAAGAGATGGTTTATGATAGTGATTTAAATCATTACTTATTAGAGTGGTTTAAATCACTAGAATTGGTGGCAGTTTACATCACTGCTATAACCAAGAATATGCAGTGGTTTCCAAACCTCTACAAAATTATGCTACTTTTAAATTGCATAGTAGTGATCATATAAGTAACTAATAATATTATCATTAATTTATTAAAAAAACATTATTTGTTATTAATTAAAAGTAATATTAAATTAAACTTAATAAATTATAATTAAAAATCTTATCAAATTTTCTATATTTAGATTTAGTGACTGTTTCTTAGTATTTCTGGCATTACTTTATCTTTTCTTATCAAGATTGTAAATTTTTTGAATTGTTTGGAGAGCTAATTCAATTTCCATAACTACCATGTTAATCACTTAGCATAATTCTTATTATAAACGCTTAAAAATATAAAAGAGTGGGAGCAATATTTTTTAGGGGCATTTACATACATAGCACACAATTCTTATATATTTATATATCTAACATCCAAATATAAATATATACATATATAACACCTAAATCTCTATTATTACAACCAAAATAGCATTTTTTTTTTTAATATAATTTTCGATTGAAGTATATCACTACACGAAAAAAGAATCTATTATATGATTATTTGATGCTATTGCAACGATTAATACTGCTACAAAAATGCTTTTAGTGGTTCTGAAATCATTGTAAGAGACCGATGTGATTGAAATCTACTACAAAGGCTTTTAGTATCAGTTCTTTTAACTGCTGGGGAAGCCTTTTTAGCAACTGTTCTTTATTTTAAATTGCTGCACTTCTACATGTTCTAGCAATTTATATGTTGCAATTTTGTAGCACTTGCAACGAGTTTAATCAACGGTACTAAAAAAATGCTAGAATTCTTATGATTTCCGGTGGATAAAACCACTGTAATGTCTTTAGATTTTTTTTTTCCTTCTAATTTTATATAGATCAATAGATTTCATATTTTTTTAACAAATTGTCAAAGGAGTGACCAGTGTTATTCCTCTCACTCTCTCTCTCTCTCTCTCTCTCTCTCTCTCTCTCTCTCTCTCTCTATCTCTCTCTATCTTCTTTCTCCTTCTTCAGTTTCTTTTTCTCAACATGTTAATTGTCAAAGGAGTGACCAGTGCTATCCTCCTCTTCACTTAACTATAAAATTTTACATACCATGTGTGAACTTAGTAGATGTGGATGATGTAACTAAGATTATTGTATGAATTCAATCATCTCAAATCTTAGTGAATTCACCTACCTCTTTTTAGATCATTATTGGTTAAGCTTATGCTCACTTGAATTGATTACTTCGAACTATTTAGATAATAGGGTAAAACTACATCCATATTACTTAATTTAAGTCATATTATTTATGCTCTATGAATTCACATTAGAATGACAAGCAAAACAAATAAAAAAAAAAGAAATTAAGGGTTCTTATATTTTCTTGGTATAATGTTATTATAAATATATGCACCTTGCTTTATTAAGAATGCTAGGGATTGAATGGATAAAGATGATTTATAATGTAGGCTAAGGCTAACGATGATAATGATTAGCAATGTTAGGAATGAATCTTCAAATTTTGGTTTTTTAAGCTTTCATTGAAAGTATTAGGTATCATTCATATTGAATCACCTTTATAAAGTTTTGTATAAGTGCTACCTTATTGGATATCTTGGCTACCATCTATAAGCATTACGATATAATATTTAATAAAATAAATTTTTTAATCAACTTTGATTATGAAAAAAATAATTCAGTCTTCTAAGGTGTAATTAGTAGTGATACATCCTCAGAAAATTAATCTGATCAAGCACGAATCTCAAGGCATTTTAAATGCTTCGATCTAATCACGATTTGAGCTTACAATAATGACCGCTCGATGAGACAACATAGCAACATAAGCATAGTCCGATCCGAAGCTCAATCGACTGATCAAGCTATCTGAGCATGAAAATGGATCGATCCGCCAAATGGTCACCAAATCGACATATTTATACGATCGAAGTGCCGATTTAATCCAACGAATCCAAGATCACCCAATTCACATCATTAAGGCACCTGATCATCAAAATATACCGTCGATCGTAGGATCGGACGGGGCCATCCGATGGGAGTGGTTGAGTTTTCACGCAATTTACAAGGCTCCGCCACTCCCAAAAAATCTATAAATAGAGCTTCATTCTCACCTTGAGGGGACCGAATTTGATTTGAAGATCGAGAGCTCGAGAACCACCAACTCGACGCCGACGCATCTATCACCACCGCTGCCACCACCAAGCTGAAGATCGTGAGCTCTGGAGATCGCCTCGGACTAGAAAGACCCGCCGCCTTTCTCCTCAAGATCAAGAGGTTGCTAAGATCCTCGCTTTTGGGAAACTTCTCCTTGGGTTGGAGTTGACCGATATTGTATTTTCTACACTCTAATATTGTTTCCTCAGAAACACCTTCTTCTCCTCAACTAATGAGAAGCAAGGACCAGATCTTTGAACACATAGTGAAAGTTCTATCCGGCAAGGCCCCGCGTGGTTTTTTCCTTAACGGGTTTTCCAATGATAACCCTGTTCATATCCCCGCCAGGTGTGTTGGATAATTTTGGCTAATTTAAGATCTCGTGATCTACCGAATAAAATTCTCAAGACGCAAAATGCCGCCTGCGGGAAAAATAGTTCCCCATTGCTATATCTCCAATATGGTTGGTAAACGGGTTTGCGCCCAACGCCTCCTCATTCTCGGATCAAGGACGCCAAGTCTCCAACACTTCTCTACATAACACTTCTCCCCGAGGGTCCGGTCCCCTCTTTGGAAGATCGCTCAAAGGATGGAGGATTCCCGAACGAAATTCTTCGACTCGCGAGAGGACCCAAAACGCTCCAACACGCCTGAAGAGCCACGTTTCCGCGACCTCAAAGATAATCCAGATTTTCTTCCCGAGAATGATTACCCGGAATGCCGGATCAACAAGTAGAGAACCCTCGGCACCACATCCATGTGAACTTCGATACCGCCAGCTTTCACCCCACACGAATGGCTCAGACGGTGAAACTCCACGCCACCTTATACGCGATGAACTACGATCGGTGTGAAGAGTTCCCGAACAATCAATGATCCATTCTCCGCCTCTTCCAAAACTCGCCCCCGCCACGAGATCATCTCGCAATACCGATTCGAGATTCAAGCTTCCCAAAGATGGACCCTTACGATACACAACCGATCCAGAAGCATATCGATCACTTTCAACGATCATGCACATTCGCGTAAATGACTCTCTTGTGTCGTATTCCTCTCAAAGGACGTGCTCAGATTGGTTCTATTCGCCGCTATGGGTCCGTCCGATCATTTGGAGAGCTCGCCATATTTTGTAGAATGCTTCTGGCGAACAAGAGAATCATCGTGATTCATCACATCTCCTGAATCCGTAACGATGGAGAGTCCTCAAAGAATACTTCTGAGAGGTTCTCCTCAAGCTCTACGATACCGTGAGTAGATCCGTAACTTTGAGGGCGGCTTTCTGAGGACTCGCCAGATACTATTCATCATTAATGCGGGAGGCAGTCCATTCCTATTTGGTCCACGAATAGAGGCACAAATCTCCGGCGGCGAAGCTATCGGTGCTCATCGACCTTGATTTGAACCACCGAGCAAAGAAGAAGGTTCCCAAAGGTGATGTTCAAACATCTCAGAAAAAGAAGAGAGGCAGCAACCTCCCCCCAAAAACCTCCTCGGCGACCTCGGATGACTCAGGAGAGGAAATATCTGACTCAACCGTCATGCTTGAACATCCTCACTATTGGGGAAGAGGATGGCGTCAGTGGCGCGACCTTTAAAGCACGGAATTGGAAATCAAGAGAAATTGCCACTTTCACGCGTAGGCACACCGAAGAGTGCCACCAAGCGAAGGAGGAGATTGAAAGACTAATATGTCGGGTATCTAGGCCATTTTATACAACCAGCTCGTCAGCAAATCTTTGGGGCAACCCTGAAGGAACATGGCGGTGAGAGAAATTGCGGGAGGGCGGTGTTAGCAAATATTCATTGCCCCTTCAAGAGCAGCGAAGAAGTCTCGGGTTGACCATTCTATCACCTTTGATGATTTAGATCTAGAGGGCTTCGCATCCCACATCAAGATCCCCTTGTCATCGGTCGGTCGGTGATCCATGCTTCAATATTAAAGGATATTGATCGACAATGGGAGTTGGTTGATGTTCTTTTACTCCACTTTCTTAGCATGGGTATAGAAGAGAGAAGCTTCAACCCGGCGGTCCCTTTGTATGGATTTGATAATCGGCCGGTATTAGTGGAAGGGACAATCGTCTTCCGTAACTCTTGGAGAATTTCCCGACCGCATAACCCACTTGATACAATTTATTGTAGTCAAGTGTCGCGTACAATGCAATATTTGGGGAACCTCTCATATATTCGGCCTTGTACCTCACCTCAGATGAAATTCCCGGTGGCATCGGTGTAAGTGGGAATCAGCGAATAACAAGCGTGCTATATCAAACAAGCCCAGCCATTTACGTCAGTAACCCTCAACATCGAGAACTTGACCTACGAGATGAGGATGCCTCGAAGGGCTTCTCCGGTTGAAGATGTAATTTGTCTTCCTATCTCGAAGTTGATCCATCGCGAAGGTGAAGGTGGGATCGTTCTTTGTCTCGATAAATCAGTCACGTAGATTTTACGCGTAAAATCAAGATATCTTTGCACGGGCGCGCTCGATATTACGGGCATTGACCGGAAGTCATTACGCACTCCCTCAAAGTTGACTCAACCTACAAGCGGTGATCTGAAGAAAAGAACGCTTACGAGCGATTGCGGGTCATAGAACAAGAAATCACCAAACTTACGGAAGTCAAGTTCATTCGAGAAGTCTACTACCCCACGGTTGGCTAACGTAGTGTTAGTCAAGAAGGCCAGCAGTTCTGGAGAATGTGCATCGACTACTGACCTTAATGTGCCCAAAAGCTTCCCCTTCCTCGTATCAACTAGTTGATGCGACATCGAGACATCGGATCTTTGAGCTTCATGGATGCCTATTACGGCTACAATCAAATCGGGATGAACAAAAGCAGATGAGGAAGCAACATCCTTCCAAGCAGATAAGGGACTATCTTTGTATCAGGTCATGCCATTGGACTAAAATCTTTGGAGCAACATATCAGCTTATGAATAAGATCTTCAAGGATCTTATAGGGCAATATGGAGGTGTATGTTGATGATATCTTTGGAAAACTTGGAAATATCACATATTTACGATGCGCATGCTTTGACATTCTTGACACTACAAGATGCGGCTCAACGCAAGTGCATTTTGGAGTTTCCTCGGGAAATTCCTAGGCTTCATGGTCACTCGGTAGCGGGATAGAGGCCAACCCAGAAGATAAAAGCACTCAAGGACATGTCACCTCAAGAGCGATCAAGGAAGTCCAACGTTTGGTGGAAGGATTGCGACTTTATCACGATTCTTGGCCTTCGGGAGATAAGTATCTACCATTCTTCAAAATCTTAAGGGGTGCAGCAGGAAATGGATTCCGATGAGATGAATGTCAACTTTTGAGCAACTTGAGTCTATTTAGCTTCCCCCTCTATTATCAAAGCCTATCAAGGAGAAGGCGTACATCTATCTTCTTTGTTTCTTCTCATGTAGTAAGCTCGTCGCGTCTGAGGAGAATTCATTAGCGACCCATTTACTATGTCGATCCTTTCGACGTCTGCGCTATCCACTAGCGAGATAAGGCGGCGTTGGCCTAGTGCATTACGCACGAAAATTACGGTGTACTTTCACACCATCAAGCGTCTACACTCATCTTCCATTAAGAACTATTACGCAAAGCGATGTATCGGAAGGTTGATGAAGGTGGTCGAGCTTGGAGAGTTTGACATCCATTTTCTTCCGTCGATATAAAGTCACAAGTGCTCGTGACTTGTTGTAGAATGTACCATCCCATCACCACGACAGATCATTCATCACTCCATGACAAATCAATGGACATTATATGTTGATGGAGCTTGTACTTCAGGTCGGGAGCGAATTTTGCTTATCTCCCAAGTAAAATAACTTTAGAGTGCAGGCTTGACTAAAGTTCCGACCACCAATAATGTCGTGAGTACGAGGCCCTCATTAGCGGGACTAAGGCTTCATTGGCTGAGGTCGAACTTAGCCATCTACAGACTCACGACTTGTGGCCTCAGTTGAAGGAGACTTGATACCGTCATCCATGACTTGCTGATGCAGTCTTTTGGCAAAGTCACTTCTTGATCGAGACCCATCGGATAACTCATATTCTAAGGGAGAGCGGATGCCCTCTCCAAGTTAGCCACAACACGGCGGAGATCTTTTCAAGAGAAAATACATAGAGGACATCCACTTTCCCGGTATTGAGGCCCTTGGGTGATACAATCTGGAGGACCCAAAAGAATCTTCATGGATTGACCGATCATGTCCTTTCTTCAAAGCGGGCCTTGCCAGACCGATCTATCCGTCTCCGTAGAGCGAACTTCACCATAATCGGTGACGAACTCTGGCGGTCCTTCTTGGGGCCTACTTAAAGTGTCTACCACCTTGAGGCTAACTATGCTGAGAGGTTCATTCAGAATTTGTGGTGAACATTTGGGAGGAAAAGCCCTCGCCCTCAAAATCATGAGGCAAGGTTTTCTTGGCCTACAATGAAGAAGGGCGCGTTGAGTTTGTAAAGAAGTGTAACAAGTGTCGTTACATTCCAATCTCACTCATACACCATCGTAGAACTCACCACAATCAGGCGTGGCCCTTTGCTCAATGGGGATCGATATAATGGGACCCTTTCCCATTGCCCTGGGCAAGCGAAAATTCATAATCTTGGCGTTGATTACTTCGAAGTGGGTGGAAGCGAACCGTGGCCAAAATCACCGAAACAAATGCCAAACAATTTATCTGGAAAAATATTATTTGTCGTTTCGGCATTCCAGCAAAATCATCACCGATAATGGGGCCGTTCCGCGGGAAAGACATTCACATCTTTTACGCGGGAGGCATATCCGGTTAATCCACGTATCCCATCCCAAATGGGGCGAAGTCACCAATAGGACAATACTAAAAGGGCTAAAGACCGCGAACCACAGGGGCAATGGGTAGAACTATCGATATTTCTTTGGGCTTACCTTTTATCAGGACCCCTGGAGAAAGCGCCATTACAATCGTGTTTTGGGCGAGGATTATTCCGGTCGACATGAGTCCCGAGCCTAGAACCCATAACTTTGATCCGGCAGGCGATAAGCGATTCCATCGGATCTCTGCAGAGACGCGACATGTCGCACTCAGAATGGCTTCTATCGACAAAGGATTGCTCGAGGTTTCAAGAAGGGTAAAACCCGACCAATATCTGTTGGGGACCTAGTCCTCGAAGTCTCGACTTCGGCGGAAAAGGCCCACAGAACAAACTCTCACCGGTTTGGGAAGGCAGGTATGTGGTGGTGTCTAAAATCAAGCACACGCGTTCAAGCTTAAGGATAGTATGGGAAGACTCTCCCGCGTGCACGGAATGCTACAAACCTCGAAACTACCGGTGATGTATCGACTTTTTTTTATTCGTGAATGCGGAAAACATTATCATCGTGTATGTTTGTATTGCAATGTTTATCGAATTAAACATTTATCGATACTCGTTTGTTGCATTTTATTGTCCAACCTTGGCATCAAGGTGTTTGGATTTATGTTTCTATCTATGTTAAAGTTCTCATACTTATTGTGACTTTTTCTTGCTTATGCTTGCATTTTAAAACACCGACTCAAGAGATCATATTGTTGTATCTCATTCGAGGTAAGATCGATCCCAGGGAATTGATCGATCTTCTATCTGAGTTAACATCGTCGAGTAGCATCGATAAACAACCTTGGATAAGTTGGCAATCCTCTATAGGCGCCTACAACTTTCTCCATAACGAGGTTAACATCATCGGTAAGCGCTCCGATACACAACCTAGGATAGATCGAGGTTACGAGAGAACCTCTATAAATATATTCCGTGCAAGTTTGTCATCAATAGCAGCTCGGTAATGATCTTAGAATAGATCGAATTATCCTAAGGGATTCAGATGATCTCTTCTGAATCTTTATCATCAGTACACTTTGACACACAACTCGGAAATATTCACAAACAATTTTGTGGATTGTTAATATTTCATGAGAACATACAATCAATCAACGGAAATATATACAACCGAGCATTTGCAACATAAAGGAACTACAACTACGGTCTTGATGGTCTCATCGGTAGATGATGAAGAACTATCTAAGTCATCCCTCGTCATCGCTAGAAGGGTGGGAAGCTCAGGCGTTTGCAGCTCAAAGCCTTCACCTCTACATCATATCGTGGTCTCGGCCTCACGAGCGTGATCATGATACTCTTGAAGGCTCGAGTTCTTGAAGTCCTCCACGACTGTGATCCGGCTCCTCTTCATAAAGGCGACCTCTTTCTCACGCGTAACTCTCGGTTCTTTGCCTCAGACACGAAACCTTCTCAAAAGATCTTGATCCTTTGCGGCAACCAACCTCTGTTCTAGCCTCCACTAATTCATCCAGTCCGCTCAACTTCACGGCGAAAAGAAGAGAAGTCGGCAGTGCAACTTCGGTCTGCACTCATCAAGTTGATTCTCCAACACGGACATCTCTTTTACTTTCTCCACATCGCTTCTTATATTCACCATGGAGAAACTTGACCTTCGAACTCGAATTCGGTCATTCAACGATGTTCATTTTGAAGTCAAGTTCTTGCTTCTTGATATCGAAATAAGAAAAATTACGTTAAGCACAAGGAAATGGGAAATAAAAGATGATGAACATAAGAAGGATTGTTACCAGTTCTTCGGCATGCCGACGACCTACGCAGGAATGATTCAACATGTCCTCAGGAATGAAGATCCTTGGGGGGCGACTACTCGAAGGGCGACTCTTTTTGGTGTCGATATCACCATCACCTCTTAGCTCCTTTTCCTCTTCTCTCATTGGAGGCGGGTCCTTCTGGCGGGAAGAAGCGGAGGCGCTTGGGAGATGTGAAACCTCTTTGTTGGGCTTTCTCAGCATAGCGCATAAGACCGGGATGAATAGAAAGCCCCGCCTCGAACAAAGATTCCTCCGCACAAATCTGTTGATATATCGAATCTCAAATCGAAGATCTTCAATATTCTGGAATTTCAGGGTCCGCAGGATATCTTCATCACCAACCTGTAAGGGAATGGGTAAATCTCGACTTTCCCCATTTCTCGAGAAGACCAGTCATTCTTCACAAAAGAATCGCTTGCCCAACTCTTGGGAGGATCCTTCGTCCAGGTCAAGTAGCCGACTGCGGTGTCGACCATGTGCACCATGAGTAAACTTGCACATCCGTCGCGAGTAATCGATAGTCAAAGGTGCGCCATCCGAAAAGACTATAAGTCCCATCACGATCGTCATTGCCACCTTTCGGCGGGAAATGCAAACCTGCATCTTGACAAAATGGCGATCATCTCGGGGATGGGGAAACCAATCCCGAAACTCATCTCGTAAGTGGTGAAATACCGGCGAGTGGGCTCTATCGGACTTCTTCGGACACTTAAGAACCAAATCATTCGGAAAATAATATTTTTTCCGAAGCACGATCAATGTGTCTCCCATGATCGACGACTCCCAGAATCTTGATCCTCCCATTTTTAGAAGGTTCCCTTCGTTACAAGGGTGTCTCTTTCAAAGATTCTCACCCATCAAACAGAGCTTTGCATCGAGATGAAAATTATTCAGGAGGTGCCCAAACTCCCACCGGGGAGGCTATGCACTCTGGCTTGGTGGAGATGAGGAGGTAGAGGTTGGATCAAAAGAGTGCCCAAACTCCCACGGGGAGGTATGCACTCTAGAGGAGAGGAGATGAGAAAAGTGCCTTTCCTCTCTCTTACAGGGGTTTTATAGACCCAAGAAAAAAGCGTGCCCAAAGCGCCCTCGCTCAAAAGTCAAAAAGCGTTGGATGATCCGTGGACAGTAGGGCCGTAGCCATCAGCGCCCGCCAGCGCAGTGGCCCAGCATCAAGCGCCAGATGCAGCGTGCGCCAGCGCCTTCGCCATAGCCAGGGCATGACCTGGCCCGTGACGATGGTCGCATTGTCCAGCTGCGCCGGTCCGCGGCCGACCCTCCGGTCAGTCAAACCGATCCGCGGCCCTATCGGTCCGCGTCGCCTCCCGCGCCCGCCGGTCAGCGGCATGACCGCGAACTATCGGCCCGCGTTCAACCATGGAGGAGCCATGGCCGATTCCGCGACTCGGCGAAGCCGCTCCGCGATGCGACGCGGACCGTCGGCCCGCTCCCCGACGCCATGAGCCGTCGGCCAGCTCCGACCATGCCAGCCCGAGCGCAGCCCATCGACCAGCTGCCGACCGGCCGAGATCCGCATCCGCGCTTCATGACGCGGACCATGGCGCGCCCGCGGCAGCCGTCGCGTCGTAGCCATGCAGCGAGCCTTGGCGCAAGCGCCCGTGGCGCCAGTGAACCCGTTGCACCGGGATCGATCCATAACCTCAAAATATCGCCGCACATACATCGCATTTGCGACGCATGACTTCCACGGTTATAATATTATCTTTGTTATGAAGATGTTCTCTCAAAATCGGTTGATGGACTCTCAAATTTCATTGAAGAATTTGCTATTTTCAAGTATTTGACATATATTTTGGATGGCGAGATAATGTCACCCAAAATAGGCAACGATACATCCTCGGAAAATTAATCGATCAAGCGAATCTCAAGGCATTTTGAAATGCTTGATCTAATCACCGATTTGACAAACTTATAGTCAAACGAGTCTCGATGAGGCGAACATAGACATCAAGCATAGTCGAAGAGCTCTTCGGATCAATATCGAGCATGAAAATGGATCGATCCGCCAAATGGTCACCAAAGCGACATATTTATAGTCGGTCGGCGGCTCGTCAAGGCGAATCCAACGAATCAAGATCACCCAATTCCGACATCATTAAGGCACCCGGATCATCAAAATACCGTCGATCGGGGATCGCCGTCAGATGGGAGTGGTTGGAGTTTTCCGCATTTACAAGGCACTCCCAAAATCTATAAATGAGCTTCATTCTCACCTTAGGGGGAATCGATTTGAAGATCGAGAGCTCGAGAACCGGTCGACCTTGACGTGGCGATCATCAGGTCACCACCATAGGTGGTGCACGAAGATCGGGGGCTTCGCCCAGAGATGCAGGAGGACTAGAAAAGACCGGTTCGCTCCTTTCTCCACGAAGATCAAGGGTTGCTGAAGAGTTCTGCGCTTTTGGGAAACTTCTCCCTTGGGTTGGAGTTGGAGATGTGTATTTTACACTCGGAATATTGTTTCGCCCATGTAAACACCTTCTTCTCGAACTAACGAAAGGACACGTATCTTTTGAACACATAGTGAAAGTTCTGAGGCTGGGCAAGGCCAGGTGGTTTTCCTTAACGGGTTTTCCATTATAACCCACAGTGTTCATATCTCCGTGTGTTGGATAATTTTTGGGCTATGACGAAGATCTAGCATCTAGGAATAAAATTCTCTAAGCGCAACAAATATGTTATTTTTTTTTTTTTTTTTGGAAACATGCACTTACATGTGAAAAGAATAATATGCATATTATTGAATTACTTACAAGATAAAAAAATATATAAATACATTATTTTTAAAAATTATTATATGACTATTTATGAATGTATTAAAATGATATCAGTATATTTTGAGTTGTTATAATGTTTTAAGCTTTCACATGTATTAACTATATAGAATTTTGTAAAATTTATGATAATATGCCATCACCTTGGTTAGGCCTCACCTAGCATCAAAGCTTTCATTTGCTTAGAGTAGCTATTTGGGGCGTGTTTAGGGCAGCTGCAGTTGTCTGAAAAAATAGGGGTGGAGCTACTGCAGAAGTAGCAGTTGTATGAAGAAGAAGTTGTGGATATATAATTTTTTCTTTTTTAAATCAAACTATAGGTTTATGATTGTCATCATAGGTAGCCAGATCAGTTTAGAAAACTCAACTTTCTCACTACATATTCCTCAAAACACAGTCATAACGCGGTTACTAAATGGGGTAGCAGTGCGGTGTGAAAACACACTACTATCATGCCGCTCCACAAAACACATCCTTAAACTTGCTAATTACGGTGGATTGTTTTCTCTCTAAATGCAAATTCTATCATCAAGTGAAGAGTTTGAATTCTAAGATAAGACTTTTAACATTTAATATTTAGGATTTTAGCATGATACTTGATTTATATAATTTAAATAAATCTATAATTTGTCAAATAAATTGTGAAATTATTGATTAAGAAAGTAGCTGAGTAAAAAAGTATTAAATGATTGAATAACATAATTATCATTAATTAAATAATTAGATAGAAGAATTTTGGCATATGTTAGTATAGAATATTGAATTCCTTAAATGCAATTTTTAATGATGAGTAAGAAAATTTAGATTTTTATGAATATTCATGAGTACTTTGTTACAACTTTTATGAGCATTTTCCAAACAATGAATATGAAGAATTTTTAAATTTTCATGATTATAATTGAGCATCTAGTTTCAAAATAAATAAAAAAACTCTTAGTTGCTAAAATTAAAATATAAATCAACAACTTTCATTGTGAAATAATCACACATCAGAGAAAAAAAAATGTTTGCAACAGAAGCTTACTTTAGAGATAGAGGTGGCAAAAACAGTCAGAGACAAACCTAGTAAATATCGCAATAGAGAATGCTCAACTAATGTGTCAGCAATGTTGATGACTAAAACTCAATGATGGAGGAGCATGATTAGTTGACCTAGGCATCAACACATCATACTGGCAACCAAAGCATGGATGTGACACAAGTAGCTAGAGCTAAGGCATGATAAATCTCTGACAGAAAGGGACTAGCTAGGGAATCTAAGAAAGTGGATCAACAATGAAAGACTTTGATCTAATAGTGGCAGACTAATATGGATAATTAGTGGTTAAAGCTGATTCTAATTTTCACAACAATTTAAATCACTGTTATATGTCATCTTTATCACCAGTTTAAAAAATCAGTGCAATTAAATGCTTTCTAAAATGAAGAATTTGATAGTGAATGCATATAAATTATAATGAAATAAAGTTTCCTAGTCATCTCATATGACCCTTAGAAACAATCCAAAACATCATGCATTATTGCAAACAAAATAAGGCAGTAGTATGATCAAACATTAAAAGGTTGTTTCAAGAGATATCGTCAAAAGGTTGTATACTAAGTGTTTCAAAGGTCCGGCTTATTGAATAATTTGACCTAAATTTTGAGTTTAATTAACAAAATCATATTTAAGGTTGAAATTGGCAATTAGATAAGATCTAAATGATAACCAAAGATAAAAAACCTTAACTATTATTTATTATTTAAAGTGATATCATTGAGAGTTGGGAGAGTACATCAGAATTTATATTGCCTGTATATAAGCTCCACAATAGTGACAAAGCGAAAAAAATTTTGCACCTTTCCTTCATGTTTTGTTTATAGCAGTTCTAAGTGAATGTTCAAAGTAAATGTTCATTTAAATAACACAATTTTGAACAATATTTCGAAACAATTTTTAATATTACAAACAATTATTTTGAATTTTATATTTATTATGATAATATAATTGAAATAAAATCCTAATAATTGAAGCGGGGTTATCGAATTACTATAGCTACGCGAGGCTATATTTTATATAATCTTTCATGCAATTAATCTTTTATTTTCATGCCTAACAATTTATATGCCATTATTCTACCTACATAACTAGCCGATGTAATGCAAGTCATCTTAATCTCATGGTTGAGAGCTTAAATTTCAACTAAAAGATTACTAGTTTTAGGTTCTACACATACGTTATTAGTGTGAGTTTACCATTAAATTCGTTTAAATGTCCCAAAAAAAAAAACTAATAAATGTATAGTACTCTCCATGACAGTTGTCATTACAATGCTAATTAAATTGTAATAATCTTCCTTTATTGTATAATAACATGTTCAATATTTTTGGCTTGTAGAAATAGGAGATATTAATGATTACTATTCTTTTAGGTATAAATAAATCTAAATAACTCATATATTATTTTAAAAAAAATTCAAACTTTCATTATGAGTGATTCTATTTAGTGAGTGACTAAACACAAGCTTTCATGTGTTTGAAAAATGTCAAACTTTTATAGGAGAATTATATATGTAGACCATGAATGGCATGAGAGTTCACATGTGTGTTTAACTTTTCTTGATAATGGAGATGAGAGTTTCTCCAACTTCAATAATAGAGTTAAGTTCAACTTTATTTTATAAATCATTTGTTTGTGCTAAGAATTGATATTATTGAATTGGGCCCATAGACTATGGAATCATCAAATATTTTTTTTAAAAAAATTATAATTGAATAATATCATATCTTTAAAGTTGTGAAATCTTAATTTTTTTTTAATTAAAAAACAATATTTATATACATAGCACACCATTTTTATATACTTATCTAACATTTATAGATTGATATTTACAAATATAACTTTTTTCTTATGCCTAAAAATATACATTTCATATTAAAAAGTTAATGATGCTTATATTTTTTAGTATAATATTAAAGATTTGGGTGTTATTTTATGTAAATATTAAAATTTACATATTAAATATATAATATATAAGACTTATATGTTATACATATAAATACTCTTAAGAAAATATTATACAAATTTAATCTAGACTTATTATTGCTTGCCGAGTTCAACATTCAAGATGCTAAACCAATAGACCATAAGTACTTCTTTAGGAAGTCCTTTTAGATATCAAATGAATAATCATCTTTGATAGATAAGAAATGAGTAGATATGAAAAATGTTCATATCCTTATGTCATTGGCTGTCTTATATAGGTTTTGATGTGCATCATACTTTACATTACCCACACTACCAAAACTAGCATTAAATGTGATTTTGAAGGCTTTCCTAGTGATATTAACTGCAAAACTACAACTAGTTTCCATGAATTTTGTTATTTTTTAGAAGATAATTTTTTATTCTAAGCAACAAAATGAATTCTTAGAGACATTTCTACAAAGAGCCCTATATCAATAGTATGCTAATATTCCCATATATTGAATTTTATATGCTTGTAAAACAAATGTTCATTGGTAGTCAAATTTATTTTGAGTTAAAATCTTTTGTATTGAGGAAAAGTCTCTATCACCAATTAAAAAAATCTTTTTTTTTCCTTTAGATCATGAGAACTATTTGTTAAGAGAATTATTCATAAAACTAAATGTTTTTATCAAGTATTCAAATATGTCATCATTCTTATTTTTAGTAGTGCCAAGCAATGAGATTTATTAAGCAATGTTTTTAAAACTGAACTGGACATTAAACTGAAAGGAGGAAAGGTTCACGACCCAATAGTTTAATCAAGATTAAACTAGGGCTTGAATTGGACTGTGTGATAAATATAAAAAATATTTTAAAATAATTTAAATGATATAATAATGATATTTTTATAATTTAAAATATAATATTCTAATTTAGAACACTTCATTTAAATATTTTGAATATATTTCTAAATTAAAATTTTAGAGCATACTATTTTAATTATTTTAAATTTAATTTTGTATTTTTAACCATTCAATTAAGGAAAAAGTTAAATTTTGATTAATTTTAAAATTGGCTAATTCTTTGATGCCAATCTAGTTCACCTGTTCAATCCCGATTCTAGCCGGTTCTGTGTAGAAATAATTTTGAAGTTAAACCAAATTTAGAAGAGGGCCAATTCATGGTTGAAAGTACATAAGAAATAATATTGAGAATTAAAAAATTGATTCTTAGGTGTATGGTAGGTATTAAAGATTATGCTCTATGTTTTAGGAAACCTAACATGAAATTACACATATAAATTGATACTAACATGAATAGAGATACTTTTGATAGGTAAAAACTATCAAATATGTTTATGGTAATTAGTTGAGTTTCAAAGCTATAAAAGAAATTTTCACTTTATCCTACTAAGGGAGAGTATATTATCATGATTGAAGCAAGCAATAAGATGATTTTGTTGCATTTAAATCAAAAGTATGAGAAGAAAGTGCTACAATGTAATAGTCAAAGTATTGTTTATTTAGCAAATAATCCAATTTATCATGCTTGTGTGGACCTTGATTTTGGTTAGACCTTGATAATCCAATGCATTTTAAAAATTCAATCCTTTATCTTAAGGTAACTAGGCCAACTCATATTTGACCCTAAGCCGATGATTATTTTAATATGTAATGAAAATAAATTAAAATTAGCTAAAATATTTTAAATGATTATTTTAATTTTGATCTTGTGTGAGTAATTAATTGGTAAAGTTTAAACCTCAATATAAACAAGTTTAAAAGAATTAATTTAAATATATTGTATTATTCTATAAAAAACATATATAAATAAATTTGATAATTTAAATATTTGTAAATTATAAAAATCATATAATAAAATAAAATTAAGCCATCACTATATGAGCATTTTATTATATTTTTATGAAGCTATTTCTCAAACAATAAATGATCATATTCTTTAACATAAGTGAGCAAGCAAGTCAATGCTCAAATTTATTTATTTATTCATACAATTTATCATTTGTGTAAAGATATAAATATCAATAAACTTTATTTAAACCAAAATTTTTAATTATTTATGTTATCATTATTACTCAAATATCTCAAAAAAAATGATAATATTTTAAAATTTTATTCAAGGAAGTGATAAATAGATGAAAATAAATAGATTAATAAATAAGTTTGTTTTAAATAGTTTGTTATAATCTTATAAAAGAAATAACTAATTTAAGAAATAATAAATAAGAAAATAATTAAATAATACAATATGAAATAATTATACATAGATTAAAAAAAAACTATTAAAAATTAAAAAGAATTAATAAATAATTTTAAGAATAAAGATAAAGAAATAAATAAAATTTAAAAAAATCATAAAACGATTCTTTTCAATTATGATCTTGTGCTGATCCTTTCCTTATTAAAGTAGCATTTAACACGCAAAACATGTCTACGAAATCCTGCATCATCAAAGCTCACTACGTATACAGCTATCATTCAGCCGTTCTTTAGTTAGAATAATGAGTAAATGATCCAGCAATGAAGATTTACTTAACTTTTCTTAGCTCAGAGAAGATGGTCGCATAAACACGGGTTTCGCCTGTGTTGATCGCAGAAGAGGGGTCGCATAAATGTATAAACATTATGCGGTGGTGTCAGGACGGGTCAACGGAAAGCATTGCATTGCTTTAATGGGACCCACCACCGGTCGGCGTCGTCCTCTTCTCGCTCGGCAACCGCAGGGAGAAAGGCTGCACAGTCAACGAATCCCGTCTCTTGGGCAATATCCGTTGATCCACGTGTCAGTCATCGGAATGATCTTGTTGCGAGCCAACGGCTATCTCGGGACGCGGGAAGACCACGTCCTTCGTTCTGGAGCCCTGCTGTTTCTGCCGGATTACCGAACCATAAAGCTGTAAAAGCAAAAAAGAAAAAGTGATGCTACAAGACTTTTTTTTTCTTTTTTTGGAAAACTACAAGACTTTTAAAAATATTAATAATTTATTTAAATTTGAATTAATCAAATTTAGTAGAGTATTATAATTTTTAATATATATCCCAAACAAATTTTTTTTTACCTTATCAAATATTTATTTGACATTATGTTTATAATATTTTTCAAAAGTAGGACTAATTTAAGAAAATATGAATTATTACATTTATTTTTTAAAATTTGTATTAAGGACAGTCTATATATATTCCTCTTTAGTTAAAATCAAATAAAATCTTGATAATTATGGAATGAATTTATAAATTTTTTTTATCTTTAATCAAAAGTCAGGATTATTTTCAAGTGATTTTCATATTTTAGGAATTAGATAAGATGACAAAGTTTCCTCCTTAATTCACACCTTTATTTACATTAAAATCTTATCAACATATTAATCAACTATAATTTTTTACATTCTATTAACACAAATATTAACACAAATCGAAAATCTCACATAAAATAATCATTTGATTTTATCTTGACTTATTTCAATCTCAAATTAATTGACATAAATTTGATCATATAATTGAAATTATAATAGCACAAATTTAAAAGTCGTAGGCATACATTCGACCACATCATCACTAGTAAATCAATAATTAGATGTGCATTTTCATAAGCAACGAAGGAAGAATATATTACATTAAAATATTATTATATTATAAAGTAAACATCTCATGTGATTAATATTTATAATTTATATAATATGTATGTACATATATATTAATTAGTATCTTAGCATATTTATTTATAATATATCCTTTAAATAAATATTAATTTTTTTTATTTAATAGTTTTATGCACTTCCACTTCCTATATAATAATAAAAAAAGAGAATACCACTCGCCACTGGGGGCAATCGAGTGACGTTTTCGGGCACTTAAGAAGTGGGGAGGCGTGGCTTTCTTTAACTTAGGGAAAACTAGATAATTCTATTTATGCATGTGAAAAGCATGCGATGAGGAAACCTCAAAGTGAAGATAGTGAACAAATCAAGGGGCTCATTTGGTTGATTATATTTAAAATATAAAATAAATGAATGTAATATAAAAAAAATGTAGTATATTTAAATTATTTTAATTTATTTAGTTGAAAATTCTATAAATACATAAATTTCTTTTTTTTTTTGATAAAATAAATATAATGTAAAGTATTTTTAAGATTATGGATACGATCCAACAAATGCATACCGACTGTAGGGGATCGATCAGTTAGCGGGCGACCAATGGGGCGAACGGAGGCGGTGATAGAAGACGAATGGTGGCCACATATGGCGAACGACGGCAGTTAAAATACTTTACACTGACCGGTGTATTTGGATTTCGCCTAAATCGGATAAATTTTAAATATACTCAAAATAATCATTCTAATGCATTTCAAATATACTATAAATGTATACCAAATACTCAAAAAGTTAGATTCTTGCATTTGATTTATTTTATACTCTAAATACCGGCAACCAAATAACCCCTAAATGAATATCAAATGAAGTCATTTTGAGTTAATTAAACAAATGATTTATTTGAATAGAACTTTTAATCTAATTCAAGCAAATCTATCATTTAAAATGATTAAATTATGTGTAGATTAAATGAATTAAAATCTCAATCAAAGTCAATAATGAAACCTTAAGGCCTTCATTAAAGCAGTAAGTTGTATCTCAAGGATGAAGTTAATTTTAGCACTTAGATTAATTGAAAGGCTAAAATGGGCACATCAAAAGCTCGCTTTGATCTAGCATCAATCATGATTTGATGTAACTACTTGGTACATATGATTGAGAGAGAGAGAGAGAGAGAGAGAGAGAGAGAGAGAGAGAGAAAAGACCTATATTGCAATAAAATGAGCTAATTTTTATTTAAAATTTATATTTTTATTAGATTTCTAATGAAAATTAGGGCATGTATGGAATCAGTTTTATTTAATATTGTTGTTTTTATGTTATTTTTGAAAATATTTGTTTAATATATATTTAGATATTTTTATTTATATTATAAAAATAAATAATATTATTTTTAAAACATTCAAAATTTCTTTTGAGTATTTTAAAAAATAACTATCATCATCAAATTTATTTTATTTTAAATCATTTTATAAATAAAATAAAATAAAAAAATATAAGTGATCTCAAATAATCCTTAAACTTTAAGCCCTAAAATTACAATAAAACAAGTAAGAAAAAGTAAAATAATCCTTAAGCCCAAAAAATCTAAATAAAATAAATTTGAATAAAAACTTTATAAAAAAATATATAAATCTAAAATGAAACAAGAATACAATTGAAAGATTTTTGGAGGTAGAATAATATTTATTTATAAATAATATCACCAAGAATAATAAAATAAAGAATGTTTCACCATGCATTTGGGAGAGTTATAATTGTTTGAAAAAGTAATGTTAGAGCTGTTACAGAAGAAGTAGCTGTACGAAGAAGCTGCAGTGCGTATATAAAAATTTTTATATTTTATAAAAGTTAAATCGTAAATTTTTGGTCACCATCACAGGTAACCAGGTTAATAAACACAACTTTTTCGCGAAGATTCTTCAAAATATAGCTAAAATGCATCCAAACGCATCTATTAAACCAGGCAGTGGTGTGGATCAAAAACACATCGCTGCCGCACCTCTCCCTCAAACACCCTCCAATCTACACAAGAAATAAAGTTTGGAAATAAATATTTAATAAGAGGTTTGGAGGAATTGGAGAGCACGAGAGACGACTAGGGATCCCCAAAGGACTAAACTGAGAGAAAAATGGGGGAAAGACGTGTTGGGAAATTTATTCAAGTCTTTATTAAACAAAATTTTATTTGTAGTTTTCATTCGTCGGTGCCAACAAGCCCACCAAAATTGAAAAATAGAAGCGGACAATTCACCGAAATTGCATGCTGATAATTTTTTAAAAATAAATTTAAGAATTTACAAAACATTTGATAAAAATTTGTGATAAATTAATAGACAAACCAAAAGGCTCTATTTTTGGTTCAATTTCATTTTTTTTTTCTTGGTTCAAATTTTATTTTGATTTTCACTTTTAATATTCGATTTAATTTAATTTGATTTCAAATTATGTGCACGAAGTTAGTTCCTACCGGTAACAACATCCTACATAAGCTCTAGTCATAAATACCATCTTTTTACACGTGACTAAGGTGTAACCGAATTAAGCTAGCTCGAGCTCAGCTAGATAAATGGCTTATGAGCTGAGCTCAATGCGCTAATAAGCCAAGCTCAAACCAATGTCAACTCGACTTGACTTATTTAATAAATATTAATATAAAGTATACTTAAAATATATTAAAATTTAATATTTTAATTATACAATTGTTAAAAATATTTAAAAAATATATCTGATTCTCTTATATCAAATAATTTCTTAAATTTTTAATCATTTTTATTTTAATAATTATTTAAATCACTACTATTTTATGTCTTTCATGCCGCTCTAACTCATAAAATAAAGTTAGAGCACTAACTTGAACTCGATTAATTAATCAAGCTCAAGCTCAGGTCAAAGATGGCTCGAATTCGGCTCAACTTATTTACACCTATATATCTCACAACAAAATTATTAATCCTACTTTTTAATTTAAATATGAATTGCAAACTCAATAGTTAGCGTCTAGAACTCAAATTAGAACAATCTGAGAAGTACTTAATCAGCGTGTCACAAAAATGTAAATAAAACAAGAAAAAAATTGAATTTATTGGGCTACTTTACTCTATGTGCGTGATGATGGACTAAGGTGGATAAGGCACATCGCAGCAAGCTAATTGGGCTGTTCAGTCTATGATATATTTATTATTTATCCAATGAAATGAATATGCTGCACTATTTACTGCTTATTTTTCTACTATAAAAATAAATTATATATATATATATATTATTTATTCACACCTGATTATATTGTTGATAAGAATACAATATACTTGAATTACTTTAATCGCATGATGGGGCATAGCGTAAGACAAGATCATAACACTTTTTCATAGATTAAATTCCCAAATCGGACGAATTTCAAATACACAATAAACGATGTTTGTAATATATTTTAAATATATTATATTATCTTGAACTTTGCACTATGTTGAACACCAGAAAAATTAAAACTCCTATATTTATTTTATTTTATACCTAAAATTGAGACAATCAAACAGCCCCTAAAGTAACCTGATGCACTAGTAAAAAAAAAACTCTTAAAAATAAATAAATATAAATATATAAGAAAATCTCATAAAGTTTGGTAGCAAAAATGAATGCGACACTTTCTGGTCATCAGATATAATAAATCTGAATCATTAAGTTTAGATTATCTGATTTTTATTGCGTGTGAGTTCTGCATAATAAAATGTTCGCATGAATTAATCTGATTAATCTCAACAAACGTCAAAAAAGTTTTTTATTTTTATTTTTTGATTTCTTTCAATGTTTCTCACCTAATTCGATCTGCTAATTCTTAGATCTATTTAAGATAAAATTGTTTTGTTAATTCTTAGATTTATTTAACATAAAATAAGCTTCATTAATTATACATTTTAAAATTATATGAAGGGGCTTAGGAGATTCTTAAACTGTTAAGAAGCTAATTAGGATGCAATTAAGTAATTTCGTTGTTTTTTAAATGCAACTTCTTCGGTTGTTTGCTTCTTGCTTACAGCTTTCACTAATTATTCTATATTTATAATTCATTGAAATATTATTTTTATTCTATATTTATATTATGGTAGAACTATTGAATACTCTAAAGTGTGAGAAAATTTGTTCTGCGTCCGGTCTTCGCCTTCACACCTCCCAAGCTCCAAGATTCCAACCTCACGGCTTCCATGGCAATGGTCTAATTCTAGGGTTTCCCCCTGCCGAATCTGAGGTTGGTTCCCACCGCTTCTATCCTATCTCCCTTATTTTTCTCCTCAGCAATCGATTTCTTGCAGCCTTTTCTTGGTATAAGATTGTCTGGATTCCCTTATCTGCCCGTTTTCTGTAGTGGGATTTTGAAGATCTCGCTCCTGAGATTGATTTAGGGCTTTTGATGAAGTGATTATCGTTCTAGGAATCGATTATGGCTTTGCTTTTCTTGATTGACTCGAATGAAAGGATTCTCTTCTACTTCTGCTGCTGAAAATTTGGGGGTTTAGTCGGGAATTTGATGGAGGAGGTGGAGGCGGCTAATAGGGCTGCCGTGGAAAGCGGCCACAGGCTCCTTAGCTTGCTTGCATCGAAGGCGGAAGATGAGGTCCAGCATAGAAGAAACGTCGTGGCGGAGACTGGGGAAGCTGTTTCCAGATTTAGAAAGTTAGCCGCTTTGCTTGGGAATGGTGTGGGACACGCGAGAGTGAGGAGGGCGAAACTATCTCCGCAACAAACTCCATTTAGTCATCAAAAGCTCGTCTTAGATTCGGCATTAGCGGCAAAGGCTAGTCCCAGCGCCAATTTGTTACCACGAACGGGAGATTTGGACCGAAGAATCTTTCTCGAGAACAAACCAGTGGCACAAATCCATTCCGCTCCTCCGAATCCCGTCCAGCTTGCCGCACAGTTCCAATATATTCATCAGCAACAGCAACAACAGCAACAACAGCAAAATCATGCTTTCCAGCTTCAGCAACACATCAAGTTCCAGGCTGAAATGCTAAGAAGAGGAAATAGTGGCGGCATAAACCTTAAGTTTGACACTCCTAGCTGCTCGCAGACCATGTCATCGACAACACGATCTTTTCTATCATCTCTGAGCATGGATGCGAGTGGGAGTGTGTCTGGGTTAGATGGCAAGTCATTTAACTTGATTGGTGGACCGCAGTCTTCGGAGCCATCCAATCTGCACACAAATCCACGGAGGAGGTGCACTGGAAGAGGAGAGGATGGGAGTGGAAAATGCTCTAGCAGTGGAAGATGCCACTGCTCGAAGAAAAGGTTCATATTCTGTAGTTATTTATATAGATTCACGCTTAAGACTATGATAATCAGTATTTCATTGATGGCTGACTAATTTGTTCTTTGCTTGTCATATTTGTAGGAAGTTGAGAGTGAAGAGATCCATTAAGGTTCCTGCCATTAGTAATAAGCTTGCTGATATACCTCCTGATGAGTATTCTTGGAGGAAGTATGGGCAGAAGCCAATCAAGGGTTCTCCTCATCCTAGGTACAACAAATATACACTCGCTGCTTGCTATATTCTTACCTGAATTGCTAATTTGGATTTATTAGGCATCATGCTCATTGTTCAATTGCTTTGGCGGGTAAGATTGAGATGTAGAAATAGTTTAATTTATGTGACAATTTGTTATATGCTGCAGTATACTTTCATTTTATTTTAAAATGTTATCTTACTCGAATGGTGTGGTATGAGAACCATATATCTTTCTGTAAACATCTGTTATGTAAGAAAAATGGAAGCTGTGTGCTTCAGGTTAAATTTGTTCTTTTTTTGTTTGTGAACTAATGGCATACAAATAAATCCATGGTTTACTATTAATCAGGTGAAATGGGGAACACCATGGATGCCCAAAGACCTTTCTATGTTCTATTTCAGTGAATTAAGTGAAATATTGTAATTACTTTTTAATGGCTTCAATGCTTTATTATGCAGATGTTTTGAGTTGAAAATTTTCTCTTTAACAAATTGTATGGTCGGTCTTGTTGCTTAAAGGCCCCTTCTTGAACAAGTTAACCATCAAGCATTTGGTCTATAGCAGCACTGCACATGAATGAAACATCAGAACATCATATCTTAGCTTTTTATTAAAATATTACATTTTATTCATGATTCCTAGTCTTCATTCGTGATTCCTAGTCTTCATTCAAGGTATTAAATATCTATTTAAATCTTCAGGGGATACTATAAGTGTAGCAGCATGAGAGGCTGTCCTGCAAGAAAGCATGTGGAGAGGTGCTTGGAAGACCCTTCCATGCTTATTGTTACTTATGAAGGTGAGCACAATCACACCAGGTTAATGACTCAGTCCGCTCAGACCTGAAGAAGGCATTGGAGTTCAATTGCAACCATTTTCAACACCCTATCTTCAATTTCCAGCCATTTGAGCAGGCCTTGAGAGATGAGCTCGGTCCTAAAGAAGCCATCTTTGATGCAGTATTCAACAGTGTATCTGTTGATTTTGTGAGGTATTTCGAAGTCTGAGAAAACTATTCCCATACACCCTGGTTCTCTCTTTCAGAGATTAACAGAGAAGTTGCAGGAAACTCTTTGAATGATGAATCTTTCTTTTTCCACATAGTCTAATCTTAACCTGTTTCCAATGAACTGCATGGTCATCTTCTTTGAAATTGTTAATGATGACCTGACCAAACAATACAAATAGATATCTGAGGCTGTGACTTATACTTTGAAGTTAATGGTTGCTTTTAGTGTTCATCGATCTGTTATATTGGTTTTCTTTCTTTCTTTCCTTTTTTTTTTTTTTTGAATGTGCAACTTATATTTGATTGCCTACCAATCCATAATGGAATTGTATTAGGATTATGCAACTGCTGAGAAACTTCACACCATCCATTTTTCCATTGATTATGAAGCTATTATTTAAGTTTTTGCAACTCATTTATTTTTTTCGAGTAAAAAAATAAGCCATTTGAATAATAGCTACGAGATAATCATTTCTGTATCAAGAAAAAGAATAACTATTTTATTTTATATAATGACATTCATGTTCATTTTTTTTATTTTTATCAAATGTTTATTTCTTCTTGCTATTTGTCTTATACTCCCAACACAAACATACATTAGGCGCTCTGACAATCTTTTTAATTAGAGTTTGATCATCATTATTACTGTACTATATGTTTGTATGTCGTTGGATTACCCTTTCAAATATTTGTTTTTGAAGAGATTCCACGTGGTTTTGTACTTTCAGGAGTATTTCAGGAAGACTTTGCTTCTTTCATAATTACCAAAGTGGAATTTTATAATACACTCGGCCTAAAAATACTAAAGAGTTTATTGCATTTTTTTTTATTTGAGCAAATTTAATCATAAATTCACACGCATAATATATGTGTAAAGATTTGAACTTAAAATCTTGGTTGACTCACTACAATATAATTTAAGATACATATTATATATATATTTGTATAGTATAAAATAAAATTATATATATATATATATATAATTAGGGAGATTTATATATATATCACATAATTTTTATGTATTTGCATATCTAACATCTAAACTTAGATATTTATTTATTTAATATTTTTTTATGCTTAAAAGGTGCATTTCACTTTTAAAAAGAAAATAAAGTGATATTTTTGATGTGATATTGAAGATTAAGATGTTATATATATATAAATTGAAGTTTAACTGTTAGATATGTAAATATATAAGAATTATGTGGTATATATGGAAATTCTTCATATAATTAATGTTGAATTTAGAGTTCCTTCAGCTCATTGATGGTTGATTGTAATTTGGTGATATTTTGAAAATGATGAAAGTTGATAGATTTATCAATTAATTGGATGTATTTAGAAATATTTGATTTGAAATTATATTAAGTTTAGGGTTATTTTTTTTAAACAATTAATGATTTTACTTCTATTTTAAGGCTGATGAAAATTAAATTTTTAGTACATATTATTTTTATTTAAAATCTAATTGGTCATAGGATGAGGACAACCGATGCATTTATTTATATCTTCGGGACTATAATTAATAAGAGCCTCAAAAGTAGAAATATTCGTCTCGAAAAAGAGAAGGCACCTAATTTCAAGATGCTGGATTGACTTCAGTCCTTCACAGTGATTAAGGCCAATGAAATTTAATCATTTTTCTCAATTTTTTTATGTATTATTATTATTTTAGATATTTGTGTGGATTTAATCGTAAATTTATATGCCCAAATACATTCGCAAAGCGTTTAAACTTTCAAGTATTTTAGATAAAATAAATGAGTAGAATGAAATATAATTACTGTTATCAGTGTAATAATAGATGATTTTTATATCACATTATTTTATTGGAGGGATAAAATGTCATAATATCATGATATAATTTGTCTTGGATAAGTCATAAAATAAGTTAAATAGATTTTAATTTCGTTTTAACATAAATTTGTATCATAATATTTTCATATAATTTATCTTTTCTTTTCTTAGATTTGCCTTTGTTTAATTCAGTTTTTTAATTTAATCCAAACTATCACAAAGCTGAAACACAAGTAATTATCTCATTGTTCCAATAATAATAATAATATTATTATTATTAAAATAAAATAAGTTGCTCTAGTTTTATTCTTGGTACGCTTAATGGAATAATATTCAGTAAGGTGTTCCATGTGAACTACTATGGAAGGATTATTTCAAAATATATATTTAAAGATTTTTTATTGACAAAATTGATGTAAATTTCTATGTTTTTTGATGAGCGTGATCAGCATAAAAATGTTAATTAATTTTTTTGTGTTTGTGTTCAAATATTTAATTTGTGTCCAATTATTTTTAATTTATTTTTGGTTTTTTTAAGGAAATTCCTAACTTAATTGGAAAAAAAAATGTTAAATTTCAAGATCAACACATGGTGCTACTGATGGGCAAAATGGGTCGTTGAGAAAGAGAAAATAGTGCCTTGACACTAAAACATCAACACCACGACACTAAGGGGGGTTTTTGACCACAAGATAGAGCATAGTGACTAGGCATTGTGGTGTTTAAAAGAGACCCAAAAAGCTTTTATTTTAACTAAAGATAGAGAATATAGCTCGTAGACATTGGGAAGCCAGCACCGCAACGCTACATTCCTTTGGAAATTTAATCTAGAGATCAAGAGCACAGCGCATCAACATTAGAAAGGTTAGCACTACGATGTTGGAAGGTTGGCATTGAGACACTAGAGACTTACAAAAATTTCAAGATTATAGAACCCAAGATAACGAAATGAGCACCTTAGCGCTGAAGAAGTGGCACCGCATGGTCAAAATGCCTCACATTAAAGTGCAAGATAGAGATGAGAGTGCCTTGGTACTAAAGAATCAGTGTCGTAATGTGATGTTTAATTCTTGTAGTTTCAACACAAGGCTAGAGGGCTTTAGGGCACTTTAGAGGAGTTGCTTGGTAGGATGTGGGGACAACTAGTAAAGGAGACTTAGGGCTATAAAAAGGAGAAAATTGCAACAACAAAAAAAAAGTGTGCGAAGTCCAAGTGCTGTGAGTGTGAGAGTCGGACACTTGGAGAGTGAGATTCTAAGTGATGTGTGCAATCCAGTGTTTATGTTCATTATGTTCGTGTGTTGCTCATGTTGAAGATTGAAGAAGGATAATATCATTACTAAGGGGCAAAAGAACTAGGATGAAAGATAAACTTAGAAGACCCTACTCGGTTTACTCTTTTCTTTCTTTTGATATTTCTCAAAATGATCCCGTACGTTTGTGGATGTCAATGTTCTTTTCCATTTGTATAATGAGCAAATAAAATATTACTACTTTGAATTTATATTGATATTGTGTTAATTGTTGTGTACTATTATTGATATAAGTAGTGTATATAAAAATTATTTGTGATTCAATGTTTGATTATTTTGTTTTTCTCTATGTTTCATTTTCTTGTGATATGACTAATTAGAATGCTAAAATTAAATATGATCTAGAGATATTGGAAGAATCTTAATAGAGCAATTAGAAAAAAAAAATAGATTGATTGTCTGAATATACATAGACAAATAAAGTTAGAATCCACAATCATATAAAAGGAACTCTAATGTAATCACTTAATTTACTTAGATTATATGAATTCAAATAATTAATTATATTAATTCGATATATTGATATAGACATAAATGATATGATAATTAAGCTCTTGATCGATAACTATAATTTTAAACTCAAATTAATTTAGATAACTAAGATTTTCATAAATTCATATCACATTTTCTAAAAAAATTTAAAAAACAAAAACCTATTTTCTAAATTTTTTATAATTTTAAAATCTTTTTAAATTTCTACATATTTGTCTCTATTAGATAAAAATTTAGTTAGTAAGAGATTAGTATTTAATTTTATTGAAAAAATTATGTAAGATTATCGTAGGAAAGATATTCTATTTATTAATTTATTATTTTAAAAATACTAGTACTTGCCTATATCATTTTTAATTAGTTATTTTTAAATCAAAATAAACTTATTTATTCTTGAGCTTTGACATTAGAATAGGAAGATATGTTAAGTTTTATAGACAATATTAATCAAGATTCTTTTGACTTGCTGCATATAGAATTCAGTGTAAATAGTAATCACAAAAAAAAACGATTATCTGTACTTTATTTAAATTAAAGTGATTATTTTACCTTATAATGACAGTCTTTGTGTGATTAGCATTATAATTTGAAAGATATTTTATTTAGGTCGCTTTTTTATACGGTTGTGCGAAGGTGCTTTTTTTGTGAACCGAAGTTATACGGTTCTCCTGCGTTTAACGAGCCCAGAAAAATGCGTTCCCGTAATCTATTTATATATTAAATTTTAGGATGCGTGTCTCCTTAGCCTTAATAATTGAGAGCATAAGTTTTTTTCTTAAAGATCAAAGGTTCAGGATTTTATATATATATTATATATTAAATTTAAGATTAAATTTATTCGAATATTTAAAAAATAATAGGCAAGTACTAGAGAGAGAGACGTTTATATATATAACACTTCATTCTTTAATATCATTTTAAAAATAAAACTATTATTAATTTATAAAGTGAAATATATTTTTTCATATATAGAAAAATATTATATATATATGACTTTAATAGTTGAGAGCTTAAAATTTCAATTAAAAAATATAGGTTCAAATTTTTACAGATGTATTATGTGTGTGAATATGTGATTAAATTTATTTAAATATTAATAAAATAATTTTAGAGACATTTACATATATATATATAACACTTCATTCTTTTATATTATATGAAATGTATTATTATTATTATTATTTTAAAGTGAAATACATATTTTCATGTTTAAAATAATTATGTATGCAAATATAAAATTTTAAATATTGGATGTATAAATGCATAAGAATTGTGAGGCTTGTATATAAATTTTTCTAAATTTTAATTTATAAGAAGAAATTTAATATACCATTTAAAAAATTTTAAATTAATAAAAGAGAAGAGATTTCATTTCAAATTGGACTTCCTTAATATTTTTGAAAATTTTAATTCTTCTTTTGGAAGGAGAAAATTTTTTTAATTTAAAAATGTCATTAAAAGAGGATGAAGTTATCTCTATTAAAATTAGCTATTATTTAACATATTATACACATCGCCTAAACTTTTGTAATCATTACGTTCTGTTCAAAATAGTAAAATGAATTAATTTGATCATAATTTTGTCTTTCATGACTTTTAAAATTTTAATTTTAATTTAAATATTTTGAGGGAAAACGATACCTTTCATCTTTAGAGTTTAACTTAAACCAAAAAATTAGTTTAAAACAAGGCTCTTATGTTATGTTGCTTTTTTATTATTCATTTAATTAAATTGTCTTATTTCATAATTTATTTTCATTAGATTTTTGTATTTTATAAATGAGACCTTTAATGTTTCATATAAAATAAAAATTCTATTTTTAATATTATATTCTATTCTTAACTAAATATTCCAAAATTTTAAAATTTATGATATTATTAAAATGTTATAATAATTAATAAATTATACCACTTTAAAATAGGTCAATATAATTAATAAAGGATTATTTTTAAAAATATTTAAATAATAGGATTTAAGTCTCTCAAGCTTTATATACGATTATTTTTTTATGTTGAAGTTGACATGCAAGGAGAGAGAAAGTGTTAGAAATATTTCACAGAAGGCCTCATTAATTCATGACATCTTGTCTTTTTCAAATATATATATATATATACCATATTCCATATCAAATCTTGAGAAGCTGGGATCGCTCGACTAAAGATAGACACTTTAAAACATCAAAGATGAGATTAATGCATTTAGGATAGCTGTAGCTGAACAGCTAATTGAGAAAATAATGATAAAAATAATGTCTAAAATATTGTGAAGAATATAACAATTTTTTAATCTTCAAAAATTCAAATTACATCTTTACGTAGATACCGCACTTTGTTATGTCAAGTTTAAAAACATAATTTTTCGTGCATTTTTATACTTCATTGTCACTGCTACTCCAATGCATCTTAAAGTGTGTTTGGAGTAGTGGTAGCTGGTTTAAAGCTATTATGACAAAGTAATTTTGTGAAAAATTATTATAGTATTATAAATATTTTTTTTAAAAATTTAAATAATAATTTTTTGATAATCATCATATTCTAATAATTCTGATTCTCAAAATAATTTTTTACTATAATTTTTTTAAAAAATATTTAAAAATTTAATAATCAAATATTATTATAATTATTTCTTTAAAAATAAAAAAACAAGAGAATTATCCAAAATATACTCTTAATTTTATCTATCGAAGGTTAGAAGTTAGCCAAAAGGGGCCAATGATTTGAAACAAGCAATGCTTGGTAAGTCAAAAGAGGGTCAAAGAGTAACTACGAACATCATTTAAATACGTGGATGGGATTTGGAGTACTCTTAAAAGAAACATACAAGGCTTTGGGTTGGGATTAACTAAGAAGTTTTTGGAGATCAATTTTATTTTTTTAATTTCTAATTTTGTATATATATTTTAATTGAAAATAAAATATATTTGATAGTGATAATTATTTTAAAAATATTTAAAAGTATTTTTATGTAAAAAAATTGAAGAACACTAATATTTTTATGTGAAAAATCAAAAAAAAAAAAAATTATAGGATCTAATTCAGTTGAAATAATTCTACTATATTAATATTTATTATAATTATTATCCAGTGTTCAAAATTGAATAATATGATTGCGAGGAATGCCTAACAAATCTAAAATATAATTTGATTTGATATATAAATTTGTTTAAGGTATAAAATAATATGATTATCATTATTAATTTAAATCTTATTGATGACAAATGTATACACTTGAAACTACTAATTATTTATCTCATGTGTTTATTGATAAAAATGAAAATAATTGCTAAATTTTTTTATATATTTATTTGCATCAATTTTTTTATTTCTTGAAATTATCTTTTTTTGGATAATTTGACTACTTGCATTGATTTAAGTTTTATCCATTACATCTCAAAGTGAGTTTAGTTTATTTTCCACTTCATTAATTAGATTTATACTTAGATTAATTTTTATATATTTATTTTTGAATGTGAATTTAATTATTTATTGAATTAACTAAATTATCATTTTTCTCTCTCCAAATTTTTAATGATTTTGGTATGAGAAATTTAATGTGACTTATTCAATTTATTTCCATATTATTTTTCACCATTTAATGATTTTCAAAATACAAATTTATTTGAATTTCAAATTGAATATTACCTTGAATTGTTTCTAAATTTGGTTTATTTATGTTAAACATGTTTTAATTAATTAGATTTGATTTAATTTAGATTAATTCAAATGGATTTAGAATGAACACACTTTCTATTTTTATATTCTTATTTTTGGTAATATTTGGCCTCCCCCTTTATCTCTTTTTATTTAAATAAAAATTATATTTAAATTTTAAATTTCCTCTTAAGTAATATCTCTTGGTTGTTAATTAATTGAATATCAGTAATTGGAGATTGGTTTATTTAAGAAAACCTTTGACCAACCCATATAATAAAAAATATTTGATTTATTTTATTAAATTAATTTTAAATTTCTTCTTTAATTGATTTCTTAATTAATTTCAGTTTATTTAATTATGTTATGTGCATTTAAAACCTCGTCCCTCCTTGCCTGGACATCCCACACTTACTTAAATCGATTAAATTCAAATTCAAATTTATTTATTTGAATTTTGAATTTCAAAATTAAATCCCTTCCATATTTACTTTCCCTTTTATTTTTTTCACTTATTTTTTCTTGCCTTAGCCGACCAATAGCTTGATTTTTTTTTTTTTTCTATTTAATGAGTTGATTTAGTGAATGAAGCTCTCCTGAAATAAACTATCATGGACGAACCTTATTACAAAATTATTCAAGTGTTCAAGGCTACCTGTACTCTCATGCTCTCATCTTCAACCTTTCTCAAGAAGATATCTTTATATCACCATCAAGCTTTCAATTTGCTTTGAAGAACCCTACTTCAAATCTTGTGTTCATACTTTCATTCATCCAAGAGACTTGAGTAAGATTTTGTCAAAGTGCTTTTATCAATTGTGTTCATAATTTTAATGTATTGTGTTGATTGAAAATGATTTATTTTAACATTGGTAAAAATTTTAAAGTCCTATTTAATTCATCTTTCAAGAGATTTAAATATTACATATTGTTACGCACTTATATTTTGATTTTTATGATTTTTACAACTTAGTATTCTTAATATTTTTCTTTTTTTTTTTAAGTTGAATAAGAAAGCTTTGAATTGAGTTTTTCAAATTATTATAATATATTCTTATTCTTTTTTTTTTTTTGAAGTGTTTAAATAACTACAAGTTGTCATAGCTTTATGATAAATTTTATTTGGCTTGATTTTCAAAGGATACATCTTTCAAGTTGTTTTAATCAATTATGTTCTTGATTTTTATGATTTAGTTTTAATGAAAATTTGCTATTCAAATTGTTAAAGATTTTTTAAAATTTATTTTCATTTATATTTCAAGTGATTTAAATAGTTCAACTTGTTATTGATTGTATTTTATTTTGTGAAATCATTCTCTTAAGGTTTTGAAATTAATGTTTTTCATATAAAATGTAGAAAAAGTCAAATCACTTGGGAAAGGCTTACTATTTGAAAAGAACATCTACAACCTAATATGTGCATCTATTTGGCTTTCTTGAAAGAGTAAATTGCCCTTCTTGGATGGAGCTTTTACTTTCAAATGGCACGCACGATTGAGATGTCTCGTAGGTAGGTCAGGTCAAGCATTTTTCCTTTGAATACATTTTTATCAAAAATAGCTCAAACTTGGATTGGGGGATCTAATTAGGAGCTTCTTTCTTTCATAGATATGAAGATTCCTTGAACAAACCCAAGGTTGTATTCGAGGTTGTTTGTCAGGGTGTTACCCGATGACGTTAACCTGTATGGAAGAGGTTGAATTGAATCGAGGATTTTGACTCATCCGAGATTGTTTGTCAGTGTTGCATGGCGTTAATGGAAGAGGTCAATTGAATCCGTTGAGGATTTTGACCTATCCGGGTTGTTTTGTTACCCGATGGCGTTAACTGTGGAAAGGGTAGGAAGTCCACCAAGGACCTTTTGACCTATCCTAGGTTGTTTGTCAGAGTCTTTGCTCGATGACGTTAACTCTGTGGAAGAGGTCGTAGAAGTCCACCAAGGACCTTTTGACCATCCTAGGTTGTTTGTCGAGTCTTTTTATGATACGTTAACTTGTATAGAAGAGGTCGATTGAAACATTTGTTTGAGCTATAGCCAAAGTTTTTTCTTAACCTTGGTCTTGTTTTTCCATAAGTATAATTGGAAAAAATCCTCCAACTTTGACTTGTTTCTTGGGATGGTAATCGATTAGATGCTCACCATATTAACATGGGCAATATTACGAGATTAGAGTCGCCTGTTGACAATCACGAAGGAACAAAGTTTGATGAATCTTCATTCTTAAAACTCTTTAAAAGCTTGAAATGCTCCACCTCGATGGTGGTTTTGATCTTGTTGGAAATTTGGTGGATACAAGATGAAATAATGGGAATCGAATCCACACGGCGCAAAGCATTGCGTGCTAGAAAACCGATTCGGTAGAGTAAAAGTTTCGCCTTTGGAGAGTCAACACACATAGTATTTAAAAGCGAACAAGAAAACTCAATTTTACTGGAAAACCTCCCAAAAGGGGAAAAAATGGCTAGAGAAAAAGCTTCCACTATGTATCATTTGAGTACAAGATCTTCCGTCACGGATTACTGAGTGTATATGAGAAATGGAAGCGATTCTTGTAGCAGAATGATGTTGGCGGCGATGTTGGCAATGTTGGCGGCGATGTTGTGATGATGTCAACGATAGTGGTCGATGATGATGGCAACAATAATTGATGTGGCGAGGATCAATGGCGGTGGCGAGCGGCCGGTGGTTGACAACCGTCAGTGGTGGCACGATTGTCTTGGAGGATCTTTAGAGCTCTCTCTCTCTCTTGGCCTCCTTCTCCTTCCCTTCATCTCCCGAGGAATGAGGGGCTATTTAGATTGGAGGAGTGGCGTCTCAGAATACATACAAAACAAAACCCTCCACCATCCGGACGACTCAAAATGATCCCCTTGATCATATGATGTATTTCGTGCATTTGAATGCTCAAATGATGTAATTATGATATCTTGGGCTTGTTAGATTATTTCGTCGACGCCGATTTGAGTATAAACACTCCATGTTTAAGAGTCGATTGATAATAAACGCCGATCTCTAGTCTTGATTTCGATTGCTTTCGGTCAAGATTCGTTTCGGTAGAGGAATTTTCAGGGTCATATCAATTATTATTATTAAAATCAAATAAGTTGCTCTAGTTTTATTCTTGGTACGCTTAATGGAATAATATTCAATAAGGTGTTCCATGTGAACTACTAAATATGGAAGGATTATTTCAAAATATATATTTAAAGATTTTTTATTGACAAAATTGATGTAAATTTCTATGTTTTTTGATGAGCATGATCAGCATAAAAATGTTAATGAATTTTTTTGTGTTTGTGTTCAAATATTTAATTTGTGTCCAAATTACATTACAATGTGTTATTTTTAATTTATTTTTGTTGTTTTTTAAGGAAATTCCTAACTTAATTGAAAAAAAATGTTAAATTTCAAGATCAACAAATGGTACTACTGATGGGCAAAATGGGTCGTTGAGAAAGAGAAAATAGTGCCTTGACTCTAAAACATCAACACCACGACACTAAGGAGGATTTTTGACCACAAGATAGAGCATAGTGACTAGGCATTGTGGTGTTTAAAAGAGACCCAAAAAGCTTTTATTTTAACTAAAGATAGAGAATATAGCTCCTATACATTGGGAAGTCACCACCTCAATGCTACATTCCTTTGGAAATTTAATCTAGAGATCAAGAGCATAGCGCATCAACATTGCAAAGGTTAGCACCACGATGTTGGAAGGTTGGCATTGAGACACTAGAGACTTATGGTAGAACCCAAGATAACGAAATGAGCACCTTAGCGCTGAAGAAGTGGCACCGCAGGGTCAAAATGCCTCACATTAAAGTGCAAGATAGAGATGAGAGTGCCTTGGTATTAAAGAATCAGTGCCGCAATGTGATGTTTAATTCTTGTAGTTTCAACACGAGGCTAGTAGAGGAGTTGCTTGGTAGGACGTGGGGACAACTAGTAGAGGAGACTTAGGGCTATAAAAGGGGAAAATTGCAAAAAAAAAAAAAAAAAAAAGTGTGTGAAGTCCAAGTGCTGTGAGTGTGAGAGTGGGACACTTGGAGTGAGATTCTAAGTGATGTGTGCAATCCAGTGTTCATGTTCATTATGTTCGTGTGCTGCTCATGTTGAAGATTGAAGAAGGATAATATCATTACTAAGGGGCAAAAGAACTAGGTTGAAAGATAAACTTAGAAGACCCTATTCGGTTTACTCTTTTCTTTCTTTTGATATTTCACAAAATGATCCCATATATTTATGGATGTCAATGTTCTTTTCCATTTGTATAATGAGCAAATGAAATATTACTACTTTGAATTTATATTGATATTGTGTTGATTGTTGTGTACTATTATTGATGTAAATAGTGTATATAAAAATTATTTGTGGTTCAATGTTTGATTACTTTGTTTTTCTCTATGTTTCATTTTCTTGTGATATGACTAATTAGAATGCTAAAATTAAATATGATCTAGAGATATTAGAAGAGTCTTAATAGAGCAATTAGAAAAAAAAAAAAAAGCAGATTGATTGTCTGAATATACATAGACAAATAAAGTTAGAATCCACAATCATATAAAAAGAACTCTAATGTAATCACTTAATTTACTTAGATTATATGAATTCAACTAATTAATTATATTAATTTGGTTATATTGATTTAGACATAAATGATATAATAATTAAGCTCCTGATCGATAACTATAATTTTTAAACTCAAATTAATTTAGATAACTAAGATTTTCATAAATTCACATCACATTTTCTAAAAAATTTAAAAAACAAAAACCTATTTTCTAATTTTTTTTTATAATTTTAAAATCTTTTTAAATTTATACATATTTGTCTCTATTAGATAAAAATTTAGTTAGTAAGAGATTAGTATTTAATTTTATTGAAAAAATTATGTAAGATTCTCGTAGGAAAGATATTCTATTTATTAATTTATTATTTTAAAAATACTAGTACTTGCCTATATCATTTTTAATTAATTTAAATCAAAATAAACTAATTTATTCTTGAGCTTTGACATTAGAATAGGAAGATATGTTAAGTTTTATAGACAATATTAATCAAGATTCTTTTGACTTGCTGCATATAGAATTCAGTGTAAATAGTAATCACAAAAAAAAAAGTTTATCTGTACTTTATTTAAATTAAAGTGATTATTTTACCTTATAATGACAGTCTTTGAGTGATTAGCATTATAATTTGAAAGATATTTTATTTTGAAAGATTTTTTATTTAGGTCGCTTTTTTATACGGTTGTGCAAAGGTGCTTTTTTTGTGAACCGAAGTTATACGGTTCTCCTGCGTTTAACGAGCCCAGAAAAATGCGTTCCCGTAATCTATTTATATATTAAATTTTAGGATGCGTGTCTCCTTAGCCTTAATAATTGAGAGCATAAGTTTTTTTCTTAAAGATCAAAGGTTCAGGATTATATATATATATATATATATATATATATTATATTAAATTTAAGATTAAATTTATTCGAATATTTAAAAAATAATAGGCAAGTACTAGAGAGAGAGAGACGTTTATATATATAACACTTCATTCTTTAATATCATTTTAAAAATAAAACTATTATTAATTTATAAAATGAAATATATTTTTCATCATATAGAAAAATATTATATATATATATATATATATATATATATATATATATATATATATATATATATATATATATATATATATATATGACTTTAACAGTTGAGAGCTTAAACTTTCAATTAAAAAATATAGGTTCAAATTTTTACAGATATATTATGTGTGTGAATATGTGATTAAATTTGTTTAAATATTAATAAAATAGTTTTAAAGACATTTACATATATAACATTTCATTCTTTTATATTATATGAAATATATTATTATTATTATTATTTTAGAATGAAATACATATTTTCATATTTAAAATAATTATGTATGCAAATATAAAATTTTAAATATTGGATGTATAAATGCATAAGAATTGTGAGGCTTGTATGTAAATTTTTCTAAATTTTAATTTATAAGAAGAAATATAATATACCATTTAAAAATTTTAAATTAATAAAAGAGTAGAGATTTCTTTTCAAATTGGACTTCCTTAATATTTTTGAAATTTTTAATTCTTCTTTTGAAAGGAGAAATTTTTTTTTAATTTAAAAATGTCATTAAAAGAGGATAAAGTTATCTCTATTAAAAATAGCTAATATTTAACATATTATACACATCGCCTAAACTTTTGTAATCATTACGTTCTGTTCAAAATAGTAAAATGAATTAATTTGATCATAATTTTGTCTTTCATGACTTTTAAAATTTTAATTTTAATTTAAATATTTTGAGGGAAAACGATACCTTTCATCTTCAGAGTTTAACTTAAACCAAAAAAATTAGTTTAAAACAAGGCTCTTATGTATAATTAATATGTTATGTTGCTTTTTTTTATTCATTTAATTAAATTGTCTTATTTCATAATTTATTTTCATTAGATTTTTGTATTTTATAAATGAGACCTTTAATGTTTGAAATAAAATAAAAATTCTATTTTTAACATTATATTCTATTCTTAACTAAATATTCCAAAATTTTAAAATTTATGATATTATTAAAATGTTATAATAATTAATAAATTATACCACTTTAAAATAGGTCAATATAATTAATAAAGGATTATTTTTAAAAATATTTAAATAATAGGATTTAAGTCTCTCATGCTTTATATAGGATTATTTTTTTATGTTGAAGTTGACATCTAAGTAGAGAGAAAGTGTTAGAAATATTTCACAGAAGGCCTCATTAATTCATGACATCTTGTCTTTTTCAAATATATATATATATATATATATATTGTTAATAAAAAGAAAAGAAACGAAAGTTAAGGGGTACAAAAATTCAGAGGGATTAAAAAAGTCCCAATACCATCTGTTTCTATAGGCATATAGGTGCGGTCTCAGGAAACCATATGGAGCTTTGTTGCATCGGTGCTGCCATAGAAGAGAAATCTGGAGCAACGGTAGTTCAAGAATATTATGATACTGCCTTCAAGAAACCCTTATAGTAAAGCCTTAAAGATTCGAAAAAAAAAAAAAAAGGAATAATATAAGAGTGGTGATTGATGGCTCGGCTAGAAATATTAATAAATTTTGACCTTTGAAAAATGAAATAATTAATAATAAATAATAAAATATTAGATATGCATGCTTTGATCCAAGAGGCAAAAATAAAATCTTTTGCTTATTAGGTCATGGCTAAAACATTAGATATGCCAAAAACTTTCTTAATGTAAAATAAATAAATAAATTCAAAATAAAAAAATAATGCAATATCAAGCAATGGTTGATGGGGCGGTGGAATGAGTTTGCGAGGAATGCTTAACAAATCTAAAATATAATTTGATTTGATATATAAATTTGTTTAAGGTATAAAATAATATGATTATCATTATTAATTTAAATCTTATTGATGACAAATGTATATACTTGAAACTACTAATTATTTATCTCATGTGTTTATTGATAAATATGAAAATAATTGCTAAATTTTTTTTATATATTTATTTGCATCAAGTTTTTTATTTCTTAAAATTATCTTTTTTGGATAATTTGACTACTTACATTAATTTAAGTTTTATCCATTACATCTCGAAGTGAGTTAGTTTATTTTCCACTTCATTAATTAGTTTTTATACTTAGATTAATTTGTATATATTTATTTTTGAATGTGAATTTAATTATTTATTGAATTAACTAAATTATCATTTTTCTCTCTCCAAATTTTTAATGATTTTGGTATGAGAAATTTAATGTGACTTATTCAATTTATTTCCATATTATTTTTCACCATTTAATGATTTTCAAAATACAAATTTATTTGAATTTCAAATTGAATATTACTTTGAATTGTTTCTAAATTTGGTTTATTTATGTTAAACATGTTTCAATTAATTAGATTTGATTTAATTTAGATTAATTCAAATGGATTTAGAATGAACACACTTTCTATTTTTATATTCTTATTTTTGGTAATATTTGGCCTCCCCCTTTATCTCTTTTTATTTAAATAAAAATTATATTTAAATTTTAAATTTCCTCTTAAGTAATATCTTTGTTAATTAATTGAATATCAGTAATTGGAGATTGGTTTATTTAAGAAAACCTTTGACCAACCCATATAATAAAAAACATTTGATTTATTTTATTAAATTAATTTTAAATTTCTTCTTTAATTGATTTCTTAATTTCAGTTTATTTAATTATGTTATGTGCATTTAAAACCTCGTCCCTCCTTGCCTGGACATCCCACACTTACTTAAATCGATTAAATTCAAATTCAAATTCAAATTTATTTATTTGAATTTTGAATTTCAAAATTAAATCCCTTTCATATTTACTTTCCCTTTTATTTTTTTCACTTATTTTTTCTTGCCTCAGCCGGCCAATAGCTTGATTTTTTTTTCTGTTTAATGAGTTGATTTAGTGGATGAAGCTCTCCTGAAATAAACTATCATGGACGAACCTTATTACAAAATTATTCAAGTGTTAAGGCTACTTGTACTCTCATGCTCTCATCTTCAACCTTTCTCAAGAAAATATCTGATATGACACTGAAAATTTTACTTGTAAGAATCTCTTGATGTCAAAAGCAGTTGATCCTGTTGAAATTAGTAGATCAGTAGATATCGTTGTTGAAAACTTTGATATCATTAAATCTCTAAATAGCTCTCAAACATGAGTCTTTAACCAATTACAATATCTAACAAAGCAAGATCTCATTTGACTTATTTTTCAAATGAAAATACATCAAATGATTAAAGGAATCATTTTGAGCCGTCCGATGGAGATAGTTTTCCATTTATTTTGAGAGCTTAATCTATATAATCCCTTCATTCTCATATAGAGGAGGCCAAGCAAGAGAGGAGAGCCAAAGCTTGAAGATTCTCAGCAAATTATACCACTCATTAACCAATCCATAGCTTTTATTATCTCTTTCCATCATAATGAACCAATATGTCAATTTATCATCTTTATTTAGCAAGATACCACTTGAACGCTTATATATGTTGTTATTGATCGATTCTCATTGTTAGCCCTTCTCATGTACAATTTTGTAATCATGTTATCGAGAAAACTTGTACTCCAAAACAAATATATAGTGAAAGTTTTTTTTTCTCTATTTTTCTCTTTCTTTCAGTAAAATTATGGAGTTTTCTTTCTTTAAATACATGTGTGTGTCTTTGATTTCATAAGACGTGAACTTTCACTCTACCTCTGATTTTTTTAGCATAAATATCTTTACATCACCATCAAGCTTTCAATTTGCTTTGAAGAACCCTACTTCAAATCTTGTGTTCATACTTTCATTCATCCAAGAGACTTGAGTAAGATTTTTGTCAAAGTGCTTTTATCAATTGTGTTCATAATTTTAATGTATTGTGTTGATTGAAAATGATTTATTTTAACATTGGTAAAAATTTTAAAGTCCTATTTAATTCATCTTTCAAGAGATTTAAATATTACATATTCTTATGCACTTATATTTTGATTTTTATGATTTTTACAACTTAGTATTCTTAATATTTTTCTTTTTTTTAAGTTGAATAAGAAAGCTTTGAATTGAGTTTTTCAAATTATTATAATATATTCTAATTCTTTTTTTTTTTTGAAGTGTTTAAAAAACTACAAGTTGTCATAGCTTTATGATAAATTTTATTTGGCTTGATTTTCAAAGGATACATCTTTCAAGTTGTTTTAATCAATTATGTTCTTGATTTTAATGATTTAGTTTTAATGAAAATTTGCTAATAAAATTGTTAAAGATTTTTTAAAAGTTATTTTCATTTATATTTCAAGTGATTTAAATAGTTCAACTTGTTATTGATTGTATTTTATTTTGTGAAATCATTCTCTTAAGGTTTTGAAATTAATGTTTTCATATAAAATGTAGAAAAAGTCATATCACTTGGGAAAGGCTTACTATTTGAAAAGAACATCTACAACCTAATATGTGCATCTATTTGGCTTTCTTGAAAGAGTAAATTTCCCTTCTTGGATGGAGCTTTTACTTTCAAATGGCACGCACGATTGAGATGTCTCGTAGGTAGGTCAGGTCAAGCATTTCTCCTTTGAATATATTTTTATCAAAAATAGCTCAAACTCGGATTGGGGGATCTAATTAGGAGTTTCTTTCTTTAATAGATATGAAGATTCCTTGAACGAACCCAAGCGAAATCACAAAAATAGTTCTATGTACTCATTTTCAAGATTTTTTTTATACTTTGAGCAAGTCTTTTAAAAGTTAATTTTGTTCTTGCACTTTGTTTCAATTTTGATTTAAGTTAAGATTATTTTCAAAAGGCTTTCACAATTGTTTGTTGATTCAAAATTTACATTTTATAGATATTTGATTTTTATTTTGTGCAAGTTATCTTAAAAGTCAAATTATTTTAAGCACTTTGTAATGAATTATTTTCAAGTTTATATTTTAAAATTACCATTTCACTTTGTGCAAATATTTTTTTAAAGAAAAATTATTTCAAGCACTTTAGATTTAAGTTGATAGCATTACATGCTTTATCATAAAAATAAATAAATATACTCTGAGCTCTTTTTTATCTGTCCTATTATTATTTAGTGGGCTTGAGTGCAAAATATTTTAAAATTGACAGATAGATATTTAAAAATTATACATTTTCGATTTCTTCTCTTTTTAAACTTATTTGAGGTTGTACTTGTCAGTATGAATTACATTATTTATTTAGAATTGTACTAACTCAATGTAGAAAAGTATATTGTTAGAATTGTACTTGCTTAGTATAAAAATATATTGTTGGAGTTGTACTCACCTGGTGTAGGAGAGTACAAAAGATTCTTTGTAATTTTATTTTGATTAGTGAAGTCTTAGTTAGGATGACTAGGTATCGACATAGGTCAATTTTCGGGTTTGGCTGAACCACTAGAAAATCTTAGCGCCTCTTATCTTTTTACTTTTGTTGCCTTTACTATTTTGTACTTTATTTTATATTTTATTGTGACTCATTTAATATTTGAATTAACTTTTCTACAAGATTTTGACAATTGAGTTCGTGATATGAGATCATAGGAGATGAAATGAAGTGTAATTGTAATATCAAATTATGATTGAAAACATACATATATGATAATATATACTTATGACAAATAATGCATTAAAAAGATATACTTTTTATATGGTAATGGAGATTGAGAATTGTGGACCTCATAAGCACATATAACACATGCATGTCTTGCCATTAATTTGATGATTAAAACTTTTGTGTCATGTCATATGATGATTTGCTAATTATACTTTCTATAACTTCAATTATTTTCATAGAAACCAAATAATGATGATGCTTTAACTAAATAGCTTTATGGATGATCAAAGTAGCCTTGTAACCTGCTTAGGTGGTTGCTTGATGAGCATGTTCTTAATTAATTTAACTAAGCTCTTGTTAAAAGGAATAAGATTTTGGATGGCTAAGGTGGAGGAATGCATCTGGTTCATCATGCGATAGAAAATCAATGCTTTGACTTAAGAGAAAATCTTATAAGATGATGGTGAGACTTGCTGCCACAATCTAATCTGATGCAAACTCTCATATCGAGACAAGTCATATTGTCTCGATGTTATAAGAGTTGATTAAATTACCCTTATCTATTGTGAAGGAATTCTTCTACTTCAATTTTAATAACACATAGTCATTCTATATCATCAATATATAATAAATAAAAACACCAACTCAATTTTCTTCATCTCACTAAATTATACAATAGTAGAAAGCATATATAACAATCACAGTATAATTTCTTTATAAACAAAATAGGCATAACACTATGATTGCCAAGAATAAATCTAAAGTAATAATATAGTTGAAGTTAGACTCTTAATATTAATTAATAGTCTTTACTCAACCCAAGCTTTATCTTTTATGAAAATAACACAAGTGAATAAAATAATGATGAACAACCATAGCTCACACGAAACAATAGATTTTTTACAGCAAAATCCATCGAAAATCACCCATTTTCTATCAGAAACACGTGTTTCCGGCGAATATTCGATGGATTTATGCTCATCAATAAAACCTTGGTTGAAAATACATTCCAACTAGCCAAAAAACCATCGAAAATCATTTTTTGATGGAAATTTTTTTAGGAACTTGATTTGGATGAATCGACGGACCTAGCAATAAGAAAATCTGATTGGGGAGAATTTTTACTGGAAATTACTCTGACACATTTTTCAGTGAATTTTTGATAGAATTTTCATCAAAAATTTCTAGATTTGTCCACAGAAAAGCCAACAAAAAAAAAAAAAAACCAACTATTGAAAATCTCTCTAGTTGGTATTTCACCTGATGGTTGATATCGAGCATAATGATAGAAATTTTGTGAGAAATCTATACAAATTTTAAAATTAAAGTAAAAAGAGCTTCACATATATTTCAATTTTTACATCTACAATAATACTAACTAATAACTATACAATTGAATCACAATTCTAATATAATGGCAACAACTTCACAAGAAGTTTGTATGATTTTCTTATTTGAAATATCACGGATCTTGGGGCTTCTTATTTAGGTAATCAAATATTTTATTAAAAAAATAAAGAAAATAAATATATTATATTAAAAGACAAATATATTACCCTATAATAGATTTGATCACTTAATAAGAACTCCTAAAGCTGATGAGTCTGATGCATCCGAGATTTTTCTCCTGAACTATATGGAGAGGTAGATCATAGTTAATTTTAATACATGCCCTATAAGAGCAAGCTTCTGTAGTCAATTACATCTTAGAAGAAAGAATATTTCTTCTAAGAATACTTTTGGTTAAAGAAATTGACTTTCATCTCTATGGATTTTAAAGCTTGCATTAAAAAGATAGCTAATTTGGAAATGCAAAAGGGAATGTTTAAAAAAGGAAGAGTTCTTTTTAGAAATCAAAAGAGAATAACTAGAAATATACTTTTATATGCTAGGAAGTCTAGTATTTATTTCAATTATCCTATTGTTGGATTTTGTATTGTTGAAACTAAAATTATTGACATTCTAAGTTGATATTTTATTAGAAATATAAGACTTAGATTCTGACAACAAAAAATTATAGAGACACCTAGGAGTTGAATACTTATTCTAATATGATGCTGGAAATGCTAATTCTAAAAGCATTTCTGATATAAGTCAGAGGCTCGACATAATCTAGTTACATGAATTTGTGAATTATCAATTCTTTGTTTTATTTGAGAAAATAAACCTATCCTTAACTCTTCTCGACTTACTTCCTATCTGGAAAGGTTGTCACTTAACACCACCTAAGCGATTTTAAATATATGAGTTTAGTCTTATGTTATGCAAGATGACTAAATTATTGCATCTAGGGAAAGAAGCTAAGAGACTAAACTCACTCTCTAACCTTAAGATAATGACCGGTATATTATGCACTTAGCTAATGCAATAATTTTCAATTTTCTTATGTATTTTGACTCACAATTTTATTTAAGACTTTATGTATGCAAGTCATGGATAAGATGAGATACAGTTAGAAAAAATTATGAGCCAAATTAATAAAAGAAGGCACACTTCTCCAAAAAGGGTGGTCTTCCTCACAAGTCAGATGTCCCCTTATATGTAATAGATAAAGCATCCAATTCAAGAAATACAAAATAATATGCTAGTATAGTTCATAAAGTATAATTATTTATATGTGCTTTTAGTTGTTTATGCCTAGGGCTTTATTTTGTGAGGTTATGAGTTGTTTATTTATGTTTGAGTTCAATTAATTTAATGGTGTAGAAAAATTAATTTTTATAAGAGCCTAACGTATCTAAGCTTCATCACAGAACACAATAATCACAAAATAAAAAAAAAAAAAAAAACTATGAAATGCATACAGTTCTATTACACACCGAAAATAAATCAAGCTAATTGAATTAAATAAAACAGGCCAATGCGGCCAAGTATCATTATACACCCCAAAAGAAAAAAAAAAATGGACAGTTAAGCTCTGGTCTTATATAGCTTGATCTAGAACTACAAGTTCAACCTATGAGGTCTTCATTCAAAACCATCACCTTCTTAAAGGACCTCCTCAAGCTTCATAGGAGACCATAAAATGGCTATAGTCACATCCTACTAATTCTAAAATTCCATAGATAATAATCTAATTCTAGACTTAAATTATATTTTAAATTTCTAAATAAAATCTTAAACCCTATAAAATAGATGTTAGAATAAAAATATACAATACACTAATAGCTATAATGCAAAGATATGGCATAACACTAATAGCTACTAAGCCTACTTGCCTTATTGGGCTATGCTTAGGGATTTAAGCAGCACTTACAAGCAAATAATATTTATTATATTTATTACGACAGTCCCTTTTAAGTAACCTCTTGCAAAAAATAGTATTAGCTTAAAAAGATACGTCCTAATATACATACGAATGAACAAATAATACCTAGCCATCAAATCTATAATAATATATCATAAAATAAGAAAAATATCACATTACATCATAAATCATCATAAATCATTGGCATAACCTAAATCTAGGATCAATGACATAATAATTTAATGTGACAAGGAAATGGCTTGTGTGATATGATTGTACTATGCCTTTTCTTAGGCTCAAGTTTTAATTTCAATTTAGAATGTGTTCAATTTTACCATTGAATGATTTCAATTTAAGTGAATTTAATTGATTTTGAATTTTATTTTAAATTTAGGCTTACTTTTGTGTTTAGGTTGAATTTAGGTTTTAAAGAATAATGAATTAAATAAATTCTGCTTAAAGCAGAACTCATTCTATTCAACATTCTAATTCTAGTATAATAGAATCTTCATCTTAAAATAAAAATCCACTCAAGGGGTCAAACTAAGAACCTACATATTTTAATTAACTCTTTTGAATTTATTTGAATGTTTTAATTGAATTGAGTTTAATTCGATTATCAAGATTTTTTACTCCATGTGTTTTGATTGTTGATATTGATTATAGATTTATTGGATTTTAGTTTGGTTTAATTCAATTTTGATAATTTAGTTAATGTTCAAATTTTTTTCTTTAAGTTTTATTTTAAAGATTTTATTAAAATTTTATGTCATTTAAATAATTTTAATTGTCATTTAAATTTTATGATCTTATATTTTTTATTTTAGGTTTGATTTGAATTGGTTAATATGTTTTAATTTATTTAACTTATGATTTGATTAGAATTTAAAGTTTTGTTTAAATTTCAATTAAGAGTTTGATTATTTAATTTATTAAATTTAGTTATTTGATTTATATGTTAATAATTTTAACTTAATGATTATTTTATTTAATTTGATCTTTTAATTTAGCTAATTTGAATTTAAATCATATATGTATGAGCTACAATTTTGAAAGGTATATAGTCTAGATATTTAAGGTCACATGACTACTGGTCCGAAGGTGACATTGACATCTCATACTTGGTATAATAATGACACGTATTTTGAGATTTGTAGTAAAATACATAATAAGGTTAAATTATTATTTTTTACTTGTATACAAAAGCATCTTAAAATCTTTGTGATTTTATTATTAATATATATATATATATATATATATATATATATATATATATATATATGTATATTAATTAACAAGTATAGTTTAGACATCACAGGAGTACAATTCTTTAAAAAATCCCAAGGGAGTCTCTGATTATCTCACTTCTGTAATTCAATAATGACACATACTTGTATAAATATAATATAATAATATGTATACATTATATGGAATAACCAAATTATCTTTTTTATAAAATTCATAGATTATAAATCATATAATGCATTAAATTTTAACAAATAAGATGTACTAACCAATTCATACATTAAAGTGTGAAATATTCAAATGATACATGCATGTATTCATTAAATTTAACTATTTTATTAAATATATTATTTAATTAAATAAATATTAAAGGATGATGAAGTAAGGTTAAGAAGATATCATCAAATTAGCCATGATTTGGATTTATGAATCTTAAGATATTTTTTATATTTAGATAAGATTACTTAAGTCAAATCCAAACACATAGCTTAATAAGAAAACTTATAACACTTGATTAAGATGATTAAAAGTCATAAAATTCATCTTTAGAATCAACATAAGGCTAAGGATTAAGGTGGATCCCACTCACCCTCTCTCTCTCTCTCTCTCTCTCTCTCTCTCTTTAAGACTCTAAATTCAAATGAAATCAAATCCTAAATTTAAAATTCATCTCAAATTATTAATCACTTAAAATGTAACCATCCTTTAATAAAAAACTTAAAATTTCATCCTTAGATAATTTCAAAACATTAAAGCCTAACATTAACACACCAACCAAGCTATATCACATGCATCAGAATGATAAGTCATCAATCCTAGCCTTAGATTAGGCCGGTGTTCTATTGTGATGTATTAAATTTTTTTATTTTATGGTACAATATCTTAGACTAGACATTAAGATTGTATGTGTGTAGTATGAATGTTAGATATTAGACTAATAATATTTTCTACAAGGAATTGTGTTTAAGAGATCGTAATAATAATTATAAATGTTTCTTACTTGTAGGTGTTGATTAAGTCTCTAAGGATAATCCATAAGGACAAGTGGGTTTGGCAACCCAAGGTAGGGTTGTAAGCCCAAATGTATCAAATATAACTACTTGATGTCAATATATGTTAAGCTAATTTCTATCTTGCAAGCATAGTTAGATTTTTTATTTCAGAAAAATGTAATTTTTACAATATGATTAGGATCAGAGCTATAGGGGTTACGATGAGCGGCTACTAGGCTTAAACCTAGGAGACCCTATGATGCCTAGAGTACTCAAATCCAAAAAATGGAGACGTAGATGAAGAATTGAAGGCCCCCATGCTTTATTTTTATTTATAAATTAATTATAATCTAGGTTGTATAAGAGTAGAGCTCGGTTACCCATATATTTTTATTTTTTGGGGTGTATGGTGGTACTTGGTTGCACCAGTATTCTATTCTTTCAACCAGATAATATTTTGTTTTATTTCTTTATATTTATAGTGCAATAGAAATGATATAATTATCATAGGTTTCTTAAAGCTCGATTGTTTGTTATGTATCCAGGATGCAGTAGCATCCTTAGAAAAATTAAATTTTCAACTCCAACTAAATAATTTTAGCTAAAATTTAAAACCTCATTCTAAAGTCTAAAATTTTAATCAAAGAAATAAAAGATTTAACAACTCTTTAGCTATATGATTGTATGTTCTAACATTATGCATTCAAATTATTTCTTCATTGCATATAGGGGGTCTCTACTTTTACATGATAAAGAACAAGACTTGACTTGTGAGAGCAATTTCTTATAGTGGAGAGCACTCATTCTCATTAATTTAGCCCATAATTAAGTTTCATTATGCATGTAGGCATAAGCTTTTCTAACTTAAGTCTAAAATGTTGAATCAAAATGAAATAAAATTTATAAAATTTTATTGCATTAGTCTAAGATATAAATTGTGCATCAATCATGATCTAGTCTCTTAGAGAGTGAGTTTAGGACTATAGAATCTTTCCTAATAAATAATAACTAATTATCTTACATTTACATATAACTGACCCACATGATTTTGAATCGTATAATGTGTTAACTAATTATCACTCCAAATGATTGTAAGTCTAGAAAAGTTAGATTAGTTCACTCTCTCAAGTGGAAGTGAATCAACATATCCCACTTTCCCCGAGTAGAATTAGGTCGGTCTCTTAGCTTGTGTTAGAGCACTTTAGATATAAGTTTAGGGGCTGCTCGTTTCTCTATTACTATAAGCATAAGTTCTCACCTCTTAGGTATTTACAAAATCTTATATTATTGAAATCTACATTGTAACATTCTAATAAAATATCAACTCAAATAAATATAATTTTTACCCTCAAAAATATAAAAGTCTCACTATAAGATAGATTGAAGTACTCAGTAGGCTTCTTAGTATCATAAGTGATTCTTACTTATCCTCATTTGAAATATTTTAAGAACTCTTCCTATCTCGAGCCTTCCCATTTGGCCTTCAATAGTTATCAATTCTTTGATAATTAATCTTTGAAATCTTTGAAGACATTAGTTAATTACTTTAATCGAGATTATTCTTAAAAATCTCTATTTTATAAGATATAATTAACAATAAACCTAAGATAAAATAAATTCTACTTTATTTCATCCATATAAAGTAGGAAAAATCTTTAGTATATGTATACCCTTACCTTTACGGGTACTCATTAGATGATTAAGTCCATTATAAGGTGATATTTATTTCTTTCGAGATTTATATCATTTCTTAAATGTCATACTTGATCATTTAATAAATATCTCCTAAGTGTGTGGTGTCCCTATGACTCTAAATGCAAACACCACAATCCCATATAGACATCAAAAACTTTTCTTCTAAAATATATATTGGAAGTTGAGATGTCACGTGCACAAAATGCTCAATATCTGTGGTGTTTATTTTTGGCTTGATGTGTATGTGTGTGTGTATATGGGGACACCATGTAGATCGAGGGTATACTTATTAAGGTGATCGGGTATGATATCAAGGAATAGTGTACTATCTCGAAGATAGAAATCACTACTCTACGATGAACCTAATCACCTAATAAGGACTCTTAAGGCATGATGAGTCTTCGAATGTACCAGAGATTTTTTCCTTACTTTACATAGATGAATAAAGTAGGATTTATTTAAATTGGGTTCTAAAGTTTCCTATGAGGGCAAGCCCCCATAGTTAATTACATCATAAGGAAGTTGAATTCCTTAAGAATACTCATGATTAAAGTAGGCAATTATTATTTTCAAAGAATTTAAAGATAGAACTATCAATAAATTGATTATATTTGGAAGATCAAATGGGATATATCGAAAGGAAAGACTTATTATCGAATTCAAAGGATATGAGTAGGAGATACTCATGATACTAAGAAACCTAGTGAGCATCCCAAAATATCCTATGGTTGGACTTTATATATTTGAAATTAAGAAAAATTATATATTTGAGTTGAAATTTTATTAGAAATATAAGACTTATAATTCCACAATACAATATTATGAAAATACCTAAGAGGTGAGGATTTATGCTTATATCCCCAAAGGAAAACAACAATCTTGGATCCTAAATATAGGGAGCTTTGGCGAGGGCCAAAGCACAACCTAAATCTAAGATAAAAGTGGGTATATTGTTTACCTCCATAAGAGAGAGTAAACCACCTGACTATTGGACTTATAAATGCCTGGAGTGGCAGCCAGCTAACTCCTCCTATGATTTAAAATCATGTGGTCAAGTCATATGTTTTTGTAAGATGGTTAGAATATTATTATTTAAAAAAGAAACTAAAGTCCTTACACCCACTCCTTAAGAGACTGGAGCATGAGTGGTACGAATGATGACTTAGTCTAATGCAAACCTTATCAGATTTTATTTGATTTTTGACTCTTTATTTTGACACAGGCTATAGGATTTTATATGCCTAAATGTATGATGAAGTTGATTATGGGATAAATCAAAAGAGATTATAGGCTAAATCAAAAGAGAAAGAGGTATTTTTCCATCATAGGCTCTCAAAGGTCAAGCCTTTTTCTATCTGGCAAAAATGAAAATCTTATCTTAGCAAGAGTGAAACAAAATGACATGCATGATATTAAGCATACAACATCTAACTAAGGGGTTGCTAAAATATTTTATTATCTTGATTTAATGCCTAGGCTTTATGTAGGGTTATGAGTTATTTTAGAAAATTTAGTTTTGAGTTTTTATTAGGGTAGGAAATTTATTTTTTTCTAAGAGCCTAATCGCATCTAGGCCACACAATAATCATTAATGATAAATAAACTATGAAAAGACATGCTATTTCTATTGCACAATGTAAACACAATATCAATCAATTTTATAAAACTAGCGCCAAAGAATAAAAGGAGGTGCTGTCGGGTACCGCCGTACAACCTGAAAAAGAAATAAGTAGCCGAGCTCTACCCTTATTCATCCTAATATATGAAAGAATAATTACAAATTACAAAATGATAAGTGTTATGGGAGATTTCAAATCTTCTTGCTCCCTCCATCTCTTCATTTGATTTGGTAGGCTTCTAGACATCACATGCCACCTCAGAATTAAACCTTCTAGCTAATATTCATCCTTAACCCCCATAACACTTAACCAAATTCTAATACATAATTACATTAAAAGAATGGAAAAAGTAAATCTAACAACTCCTGCAAGGTAAGTGTTAGCTAAACACACTATACAACCCAAGCAATTATATGAATAATTTGGACTTAGCGCATGGGTAACCAAGTCCACTTAATGTAGATTATGCTTAGGGGTTAAGCAACCTACACATCAAAATATTTATATTTTTATTACATTGGCCTTTAAGCATAATCTTAAAATATGATTAAAGCGCTAACATCCAATCTCACACCACCACAACATCTATCTACAATATTATATCACAAAACATACATCAAACCATACTAACATAAAGCTAGAAGTGGTAACTTAATCTAATGTGTCTGTTAAGGCTTGTGTGGTATGTCCTAGCTAGGCTTTAGAGTTAAGATTTTCTAAGTATGAAAGACATTAATTATCAAGAGTGGTTTCACTTAAAATGGTTTAATTAATTTACAAATTTTACTTAATATTTTCTTTTGTTTCATTTGATCTACACAAAATAACTAAGTGTTATGAAGAGAAAGAAAGAGAGGATCACTCTCTTTTAACCCAACCTTAAGTCACATCTAAAGCAATTAATTAATCAATTTCCTTTGAATGACTTATTGCATGTTTTAATTAATCCTAAGTTTAGGTTCACCTTAAATAAACTCATTCAATAAGAAAGACATCTTAAGGTTAGTTGGAATGAATTATCATCACATGACACATGTTTATTCATTTCTTTTTATCATGTATATCATGCATATGATTAAATCCTAAGCATAACTATACATGCAATTTGTATCTTAGCAAACTTAAATGTTGAATGTGAGTAAATGTATTTGGAATTAATATTTCATTTTTTTGAATGATTTTATCATATTAATATAAAGCTCTATCTAAATTCTTATACAAAAGCATAAGGAAAAAATCTTAAATCACATGACTAATCAACTCAAAAAAAAGTAAATAAAGTATGAATGCATATCTTTTTATTAAAAAAGAGGGGTTTTCATTCATTAGCTAAGTACACATTCACATGTATAAAAGTTTTAAGCGAGTACGTCATCATTGTTCTGCACCAAGAGAACAAGGTAGGAACCTTCTTGGGGCTTCTTAAAGCCCTGCATCCTTGGAATGTCCAGACTATATATCGATATCCTTAGATACATGTAGATGTTTAAACAACTATAAGAATAGAAAGCCATGCAAAAATTATGTTTTGATTTGATTGATTTATTTCGTGTAAATGAATTAAAATTCTATCTAAATTCTAATGTCTAATTGCATAAGAATGAAATCAAGCAGGTACGTCGCCATTGTTCTGCATCAAGGGAATGAGGTAGGAACCTCCTTGGGGCTACTTAAAGCTGTGTGTCCCTAGAATGTCCAGAATAATATACCGCTAACATTCTTACTTATGCAAATCAACACATGAATGTAAAGAAGAGACTTTATTTCATACATTAAATTTATATTCACTTGCATTCCCTATGTGTGTATATATATATATATATATATATATATATATATATATAACGTGCTAGAGAATTTTATTAGGTAGATCGAGATCTTAAATAGCCAAAATTATCAACACACAAGCATATGAACACATTATCGTGGAAAAGTTAAGAAAAAACCACCTCCTTCATTAGAACTTTCACTATGTGTTCAAAGATCATCCTTTCCTTAGTTAGAAGAAGGTGTTTCTCAATATTAAGTGTAGAAAATACAATATCGGTCAACTCCAAAGAAGTTTCCCAAAAGCGGAATCTTAAAGCAACCTCTTGAGGAGAAAGAGCCAATGGTCTTTTCTAGTCCTACGATCTCCTAGAGCTCATCTTGATTCTTGGTAGTATAGATAAGATAAATCAATTGGTTCTCTCGAGCTCTTTGGTCTTCAAATCGAATTAAATCCCCTCAGGTGAGAATGAAGCTCATTTATAAATTTTGGGAGTGGCGGCCTTGTAAATTGAAAACTCCAACTCCCATCGATCGATCCCTAAATCATTGTATTATGATTGCCTTAATGATGTCAATGATTCGTTGGATTCGTCTTCGAAGCCGATCTATAAATATGTTTGGTGACCATTTGATCATGATCCATTTCATGCTCCATAGCTTGATCACGAGTTTCTCAATCTTTCTTGATATCATTCTTTATGTTCGTCTCATCGAAGTATTTATTTGTAAGTTTCGGTGATTAGATCACATTTCAAAATGCCTTGAGATTCGTGCTTGATCATTAATTTTCGAGGATGTATCGGATTTTATTTTTTGGGTGACATTATCTCATCATTAAAAATATATGTCAAATACTTGAAAATAGCAAATTCTTGAAATTTGAGAGTATCAATCTGCGCATTTTGAGAGAAACATCTTCATAAGCCGATTATGACTTCAACATTGCGGGCAAATCGTTAGGTATCTTGGTCGCTAGATTCAATCCTCAATTGAGCAGAGCTTGGCGCCTTCCTATATGACATCACCTGTAGCATGCTGAATTATTGATGATAACAGATTTGAGATGCTGATGACCTCTGTCAATGGAATGGGCCTCTGAAACGGGCGAATCTCGATCAGATTCTGACCATAATAATCAGGCAAATCAATCTGCTGAGCAGCAATAAACAATCCACGTCACGGTCAGCCTTGAGCGAATCTGGCAGCATGAAGCGAAATATGGCCATCAAAGATTGAACCATGAAGATTGGCCTTTTGGCCCGGCAGTTACGGCCACATTTCTGCCATGATCAGTTTCACCATGGCATACCCATGGACCCATTTTTTGAGCCATCGGCCATTATCAGTAATGCCTGGACCTTGATCATGAAACTTGTAGCTATCGATAAGCGCCATTGAATAGCCAAAAGCCTTGGATTATAATGATTTTGATTTAGATTTAACTGCTTAGTTTTTTACCTGCTAGAAAGGGTCTATAAAAAAAGGTAAGAGCACACTTTTCTCATCTCCTCTTCTCCTCTTAGAGTGCATAGCTCCCACTGGAGTTTGGGCACTCTTGGATCCACCCCATGAGCCACTCCCCACATGGGAGTTTGGGCACTCTTCTTGGATCAACCTCTACCTCCTCATCTCCAAGCAGTGCATAGCCCTCCCCGGTGGGAGTTTGGGCACTCTTCTTGGATCAACCTCTTCCACCATCTCCACCAGCTGAGTGCATAGCCCTCCCACGATGGGAGTTTGGGCACTCTTCTTGGATCAACCTACCACATCATCTCCACCTGAGTGCATGCCTTGAGTTTGAACTCTTCTTGGAATAATTTTTATCTCGATCGAGTTCTTGGGTGATGGTTAGCCAAACGATGGTAGTCCCATGGTGGCCCGGCGGCAACACCTAGTCGATTGGCGACTTGATAATGAGGCCGATGGTGGTGGCGAAGATTAGGCGGTGACGATTTGCGGTAAACGGGGTGTCACTTGATACAACGATGATAATTAGGTGGATGACCATTGTGACGGTAACCGAAATGATATCAGTGGTACCAGCGGCAATGGTTGGGATGAATCAACAACTCGGCTATAGCAATGCTTATTTAATCAGGGGGATAACAAGATTGCCTATAATCAACAGCGGTAATAACCAATGATCACAGCGGTAACAAGATAAGCGGTAATAATAATGATAGAGCGTTAAGCAACGTTATGCTTAGCCAGGGGAGTGATGTGCGGTCTTACTAGCCAAGTGGCAATACTTAAACAGTGGCATATTAGTAGTCAGCGGATCCGGCAACGATGGATAACGGCAAGGAGGTTGGCAGCCATGCATAATAATGATCGATATTAACTGCTTGTCAGCAGCAGATTAAATCAGTGTAGCGGAATCGATGGCATACTAATAATGGATGTACCGCGTTGGCGGCTACCAAAGTAGTCAACCAGCATAATTAAGCGGCAATCATGAGGCTCTGTCATGTCGAGATAACCGGCATGATAATTAATAGCGATGCCGATAACCGGCGGATTTATGGTTAGCTACGGGTTAATTAATCAATAAGACAGTAGTCACATGGCGCCGTCAGTAATCAGCGAGATAACCGCAGCGTTAGTGGTACCGAGATCCGGCGATAATTATCGATTAAACAAGTATCAGAGCGTAATAATCTGATGGTTATCGGCAGGGTTAATTGCGGCACAATGAAAATTCAGCAATACTGCGTAGTAATCAACGGGATGGCCGGCAGTTAATAATAACCGAGATTGCCGGCGATGTTTGTAGACTATAGTATCAGCTTGACCACTTCTGATGGTTAGCGGCGAAAGGTTATCATTTTCAATAAGAGATCTTTACTATCCATTGTTTGTCGAGTGACTTGATGGCGTTATCTATGTGAAAGAGGTTGCATTATCCCAGATTTTGATCCATCAGGTTGTTTGTAGTGTTACTGATGGCGTTAACATTAGTAGGTACAAAGTTTTGACCATCAAGGTTGTTTGTCGAGTGTATTTCGATGGCGATGCTATGTAAGAGGTTATTGAATTTAGGATTTTGGCCCATCAATTGTTTATAGTGTTTCTTCGATGGCGTTAACTTGTGGAGTAGGTACAAAGTTTTGACTATCATCATTGTTTGTCGAGTGTTAGATAATAACCATGTGGAAGAGGTTGAATTGAATCCAGGATTTTAATCGGTTGTTTATGTGACTCGATGGCGTTAACTATGTGGAAGAGGTTGAATTGAATAAATGAGATTTTGGCCCATCAAGGTTGTTTATCGAGTGTTTGCTCAATGGCGTTAACCATAAGTAGGTACAAAGTTTTGACCTATCCAAGGTTGTTTGTCGATGTTACTTTGTATTAAGAAGAGGTTGAATTGAATCCGGCGAGATTTTTGGCCCATCAAGGTTGTTTGTCGAGTGTAACTTCGATGGCGTTAACAAGTACAAAGTTTTGACCTATCCAAGTTGTTTGTCGAAGTGACTCGATGACGTTAACTGTGGAAAAGGTTGAATTATCGAGATTTTGGCCCATCCAGGTTGTTTGTCGAGTGTGACTTCGATGGCGTTAACGTGAGTAGGTACAAAGTTTTGACCTATCCAAGGTTGTTTGTATGTTATGGCGCTAACTGTGTGGAAGAGGTTGAATTGAATCCGCTGAGGATTTTGGCCCATCCAAGGTTGTTTGTCAGAGTGTGACTCGATGACGTTAACCTGTGTGGAGTAGGTACAAAGTTTTGACCTATCCAAGGTTGTTTGTCAGAGTGTGACTTCGATGGCTAACTGGAAGAGGTTAATTGAATCCGTGAGATTTTGGCCCATCCAAGGTTGTTTGTCAGTGTGACTCGATGGCGTTAACGTGTGGGTAGGTACAAAGTTTTGACCTATCTTGTTTGTCGTGAGTGTTCGATGGCTACGTGGAAGAGGTTGCATTAAATGGATTTTGAATCCGATTGTCGAGTGTTGCAGGACCTTAACTGTGGAAGAGGTTATGAATCACAGATTTTGGCCCATCAGGTTGTTTGTCGAGTGTGACTTCGATGTTAACACTATGTGGAGTAGGTACAAAGTTTTGACCTATCAGGTTGTTTGTCAAAGTGACTCGATGGCGTTAACTATGTGGAAGAGGTTGAATTGATTTTGACCCATCAGGTTGTTTGTAGTCGATGACATTAACTGTAGAATTAGTAGAAGTCCACCAAGGGCGTTTGACCTTTCTGGGTTGTTTGTAGCTTTGCTCGATGGCGTTAACTTTGTGTGGAAGAGAGGTAAGTAGAATCCACTAAGGACCTTTTGACCCATCTAGGTTGTTTTGTCGGTGTTGCAGATGACATTTTTATGTGAGTGGGTATAAAGTTTTGACCTTTCACAGGTTGTGAGAATATTATTTCGGCTAATTATGGAAGAGGCCAAGTCCAAGGACCTTTTGACCTTTCCGGGTTGTTTGTCGAGTTTTGCTCGATGACATTAATTGGAAGAGGTGGAAGTCCCTCGTTTTGACCTATCTGGGTTGTTTCAAAGTTTTTGCTCGATGACATTAACCCGTATGGAAGAATCGAAGTCCACCAAAGGCTTGACTGTCAAGGTTGTTGGTGAATATTATTCGGCGCGTTTAACCGATGAAAGAGGTCGAATTATCGAGAATTTTGACCATCCAGGGTTGTTTGTAGTCTTTGCTTATGATAACTGTAGAGGTGTAGAAGTCCACCACGTTTGACCTTTCTGGGTTGTTTGTGAGCTTTGCTCGATGACATTAACTATGGAAGAGATCGCAAGTCCACCACTTTGTTTCTTCGGGTTGTTTGTCAGCTTTTGCTTGATGACATTAATATGGAATAGTGGGGAAGTCCAGACCTTTTGACCCTATTGTTTGTCGAGCTTTGCTGATGGCGTTAACTTATGGAAGGTTGAATTGAATCCCAGATTTTGACTCAAGGTTGTTTGGAAGTCTTTTCGATGGCGTTAACCTATAGAAGAGGTCATTCCGTTGAGGATTTTTTGACCTATCAGGTTGTTTGTCGGTGTTAGATGGCGTTAACTATATGGAAGAGGTCGATTAAAACATCCATTTGGTTGTAGCAAAGTTGCTCCTTAACCACCTTGTTTTCCATGAGTATGATTGGAAAATCATAGTTTGCAAAGCTATATCTCTTCAATGTTGAAATATCCTCCAACTTTAACTTGTTTCTTGGGATGATAATCAATTAGATGCTTAACATGGCGATCTTGAGATTAAGAATTGCCCCTTTAGGAAAGTCCAAGGAACGAAGTTTGATGAATCTTCATTCTTCTCTTGCGCTCCTTAAAAGCTTGAAATGCTACATCTCGATGGTGGTTTTGATCTTGTTGAAAAACTTGGTCGTCATACAAGATGAAATAATGGGAATCACTTACAGGCGTAAGATTTGCGTCTAGAATTTTATTAGGTGGTGATCTTGAGATCTTCAAAAATTATCAACAGCAGGATATGAACAGGGGTTATACATGGAAAACCCGTTAAAAAATCAGCCTTGCCCTGAACTTTCACTATGTGTTCAAAAGATCTGGTCCTTGCTTCTCGTTATGAGAAGAAGGTGTTCTGAGGCCTTATATGTAGAAAAATACAATATCTGAACTCCAACCAGAGAAGTTTCCAGCGGCGATCTTCAGGGAGCAATCTTAGAAAGAGCGGGTCTTTTCTAGTCCTCACAAGGCGATCTCTAAGGCGACTCGATTTTCCTTGTGGTAGCTTGGTGGTGATAGATGGTCGGTCAAAGGGGTGGTTCTCGAGCTCTCGGTCTTCAAATAAGATTCGGTCCTCCCAGGTGAGAATGAAGCTATTTATAGATTTTGGGAGTGGCAGCCTGTAAATTATTGGAAAACTCCAACCACTCATGGACGGCCCTAGATCGACTATCATGATCGGGTGCCCATGATATGATGGGTGATCTTGGATTCGTTGATTCGTCTTTCGAGCCGATCTATAAATATGTCGTTTTGACCATTTTAATGTCGGATCAGATCCATTTTCATGCTGATAGCTTGATGAGTCGATTGACTTCGGATCGGCTTGATCTGATGTTCATCTCGCCGACGGTCTTTATGGTTTCTGAAATCGTGATTAGATCAAAACATTTAAATGCCTTGAGATTAGGCTTGATCGATTAATTTTAGAGGATGTATCATATATATATATATATATATATATATATATAACTAAATTTATAATAAATATGTATATTCAATCATTAGTAAACTTTTAAAAATATATTTGAGATTTAATAATGATACTAGCCACACATATTTTTAATTTAAATGAACACATGCAATTTGACATAAAGGAAATCATTTTTTTAATTAATTTGAAAGACATGAATGCATGAGTACAAGTGGCATATAATATTTAACATGATTAAAAAAATGAAACAACACAAGCATGTGATTTCATTCAAATCAATTAACTCCCAAGGATAATCAAACTAATTAAGATTATTTAAAACAAACCAAAGTTCTTTAATGTCATTTCATTTTCATGTTTGATTTGATTTAAGAAAATATGAAAGAAGTTTGTTAATCCTAATCCCATTCCCCATGTGTGAATTAATTTAGTTTAATGAAGGATAATTAGGTTGATTTTATGTCTTGATTAGGTTAGGGTATGAATTAAGTCAATTAATTAACTTTACCTACACCACTTTAAGTTGATTAACTAATTAATAATGAGCCAATATGATATGCAACCACATGAAAAGTAAATTTATAATGCTCTTAAGAAATAAAAGGGGTCTAATGCAATCGGCTCATGATTAATAGTTAATTAGGCTTAACGAATCTTACTTAACTACTTTTATGGTTTTCTCACGCATGTGAGCTAGCCATAATTTCATTAACTCTCCCTTTAGGTTATTGAACACCCAAAGAGCTACTCAAGATTGATTAAAGGTGATTAGATGTGAATGAATGGATTTTAAATTAAGTTTCATTTTTAATCAAGTCATTAATTGATTAATTAAATCTTTTGATTATATCTCTTAAATAGGATGGTGAAATTAACTTAGGGAAAGGGATCAAGAGATGGATCTCAATCCCAATCACTAAGTCATTCCAAATAACAAAGCTCACGAAATAGCATCTTAAGTTAATTAATCAAAAGTTTGATCACTTAATCTTTAATTAATTGAAATGGATAAAGAGGCTTAATGAAATGGTCATAAAGAATAAACCTAAATCATTTCTCTAAGACTCTTCACTGTTAACAGAGAGCCATGAACTTAATTTATAGATTAAGTTATTATTCATTCACTAATTATCACTAATTAAATTAAGAAAGTGATTAAGGCTCAATCAATTGATTTCCCTAATTAAGCAATCAATAAAATCCCTTAAAAATAAGGGAGGCGGAGGTCATCCCCCTAAATATTCACAAAAAATTGAGATTAATTGAGTGACTAATTAAAGAGTAATTAAGTTAATTAGATTTTAAGTTAAACCTTAATTAATCAAAATTACTATTTAAAATCAATTAATAATAATCTTAATGGATTTTACTCTATAATATCTTCAAAATGAGCTCTCATTTATATTTTTTGGATTTTTTAAGGATTAGTTATGATTTTTAGAAGTTTCAGCCTTAAAAATAGATTATTTAAGCTTAATTAAAGCCTTAATCCCGTTGGGCCATGGCGTGATGTGCGCGCTTTCCGTGTGACGGGATTATTTAAGTTTTGTCACATGGCTTGGATTGCGGCGCTAACTCGTGGGATCGATCTAAGATCAGACGACCACGATCAGATCCACAGTTTAGAATAGAAATCAAGAGATCTAAGGTGGCATTAGATCATGATCGTCCATTTCGATCATGTAGAATGGATGGTCCGTGATCCATCCCGTTCGCGAGCGACGAAAGATGGATGTCATCTGTCTTTCCCTGTTTGATCCAAGCTCACCCGAGCTCAGATTACCTCTAAATTGATCCCACACCTTCGGGGAGGGGAGGCACACACATCCAATTGCTAAAATCTAATGGAATTTGAATTTGTTTCACCAAAGACCAAATGATTTTCCATACAAGGCTCAGTTTTCCAAAATTATCTCACCAGAGCTAATGTGGGATGAGTAAGCTCGCTGGTGAGGCGAGGCTCTGTTGAGAAGCTTGAGTCTCAATTTGATGTAGAGCTCTCGGTAGACCAATTCACATGTGTAAATGCTTCAGTTTTGATCAAACTTCAATTTTCGGTGCTCGGGAAGGCTTGGAGATGATTCGGTTGGCTTCGACGAAGTAAGAGGATGGTGTGGGTGTAAGAAATTTGTATTTGATCAAGTAGAGGAGGAGTACTTCTCGGAAGGATGGTGTCCTGTTTCGGCTTTGCTTGGGGAAGAGGAATGCCGATGGAGGGAGCTCGGGGAGTGCTCTAGGAAGCTCTAAGGGGTTTCAAAATCACTTAGGAAACTCACACAAAGCAATTGGTGTAGTTTGTCGCTTGAATTGAGGGATATACCCCTCAATTGCACTTGATGGATGAACGAGATTGATCCCTGAAAATCCATCGATTGGCCGCCATTGAGTCGTCGAAGGGGTTACCGTCAGTTCCACGTGGCATGCCAAGATTGGAGGAAGTGGTGGCAGGAGTCTCAAGGCTTGATATGGTTGGATTATGTGTTGTTGGTTCTTTTCCCCTACCCATGGGGTTCGGCCATGAGAGGTGGTTGCTTGGCTTGCTTCCCCTGGTCTATGGCAAGTTTTAGGATGGCTTAGGGTGGGCTAAGGTGGCTTAGGAGTTCCTCATTAGAAAGTTTGATGGCTGCCATGGATATGAGAGAGTGGACTTTACCTCTTAAGGCAAGAATCCAATGCAAAGAGGGGTGTCTATTGGTTAATCCCCTTGGGTTGAGTCCCACATAGACTTGGGCTAGCTTGGGGCTGACCTAGGGTTAATTTGGGTTGGGTTAGGTCAGCCACCAAGGTTTCATTAGGTGGTTTTGGGTGATTTGGCTTCATATGATCAAAATAGGCTCATTTGGATTAGGTTGGGTTGGGTTGACCAATTGGTCAAATTGAGTCAAACCAAGACTTGGGTTAGGTTCATATGATGTTTTGGTTCAATTAGTTTTGATTAATTTGGCTTAGGTTTGAATTTGACTCATTTGAATTCAAAAGGGTCAAATGGGTCAAGTTGACTAATTTGATCAATTTGACCAAATTTAGTTGGGTTAAGTGTTGAGTCAAGTTCAATTGGTTAATTAAAAATGATTGTAGGCTTTAGTTTAGTTTAATTTGGGATTAATTTGGATTTTGGCCAATTTAACCCTTTAGATCAATTTGGGCTAGGTTGGGTCAAGTTGACCAATTTATCAAATTGGGCTCAATCATGGCTTTGGTCAAGTTCAATAAGTGATTTGGAATGAACTTGAGCCATTGGTTGCAATCAATTTGGATCAAATCATGATTTGACCCATTTTGACTTTTTAGGCCAATTTGGGTCAACTTAGGTCAAATGGCCAATTGGACTTGGTTTGGCTCAATTGAGGGTTTGGTCATGTTCAATCATTGATTATGAGTGGGTTTGAGTCAATGGTTTCAATCAATTTGGTATATTATGGGTTTTGGCTAGTTTGAGTTTCATTTGGGCTAAAGGTTGACTTAGTCAAAGGATAAAATTGACTTGGTTTGACCCAATTTAAGACAATTGATTAACCTAGGATGATTGTTGATCATGAAATGGGGTTTGGATGAGCTTAGTCCAATCCAATTTGGGTTGAATTTGAACTTAGCTCAAAAAGATCTTTTCAGTCACTTTGGGTCAAGTGGACTTAAATGGGTTAATTGGCTTTATCATGGCTTGATTCAAGTTTAATTGAACTCACATATGGACTTAGGATGGAAATATAAATCCAATTGTAAGTGGTTTGAAGCCTAATGGGTTTTGGTTCATATTATAATTTCAAGTCAAAAGGGGTCAACATGGGCTTGACTTGGGTTGACTTGGAATTTAGATTGATAATTATAGTTTGTGTTTATATTTGGAATAATGATTGAAGGAGTCATTGAATCATGAAGAAATTCATGAGTTTTGAGTTGATTTGAATATCATTTAGCCAAGTTCAAGGAATTGGCTAAAATGGATAAAATTGAGAATTTGATTTGATTTGGGTTTGATTTTGGCTATTTGGATTTATATTTTATTTATATTTGTGAATATAAATGAAGATATAAATGATTCATGAGAAAATCACTTGAGTTTGGAGTGATTTGAAAGCAAATTTGACCAAGTTGAGAGATGTAGGTCAAAAGGGCTTAAGTAGAGAATTGATTTAGTTTGGTTTAGTTTGATTTGATTTGAATGGTTTGAATTAGATTTCATTTATATTTGTGAATATAAATAAAGGAATGATTGATTTATAAAGAAATCAACTAAATGTGATTTGGTTTGAAGGAGGTTTTGGCTAAGCATATGAAGATGGTTCATAGGGCTTAGAAAGGGGTTTTGGAGTTTGAATTCAATCATGGGTTTCAATCATTTGGAGTTGGATTTGATTTATGATTTGGGTTGAGATTTGATTTGAGATTGGATTTAATATTTGAGAAAATCAATTGAATTGGGGTTAGTTTGAATTTGGTTAAGGCTAAGTCCATAAGATAAAATCAAATGACTTAGGAAAGGATTTGAAATTTGAATTTAATCATGGGTTTCAATTATTTGATTTGAGATTGAATTTATGATCTTGGATTTAAATTTGAGATTTTGTTTGGAAGAAGGAAGCAAGGATTAGGTTTTAAGACTATAGGGTAGCAGTCTTTCTAAATCAGCAAGGCATAACTTCTTCTGACTAACTCTTCTAAGTCTACAAGGCAGGTTAAGTGTTTACCTAATCACTGAAGTGTCTTAAAACTAGGAACTCTTGGTATACAGAGTCTAGATCTATGATGAGAAAGTTGAGAGTTCACTCCCAAAAGTGAGGTCAACAATACCATTCAAGAATTCATTAGTTAATCTTTTTATCTCCTGATGCAACCTATTATATATCAATGATTATTCGTTGTGAATATCCATATGTTGTATAAATTAAGAAGTGTGAGAAGTAAATTCATATTTTATATAAACTATTGAATCAATAATGACTACATAATGAAAGTCCATTATGATAGAAGTGCCTCGTGTCTAATTTTGTAGGTTAAAAATATTCGATATAATGTACTAGGATTACAAGTAGCTCCTATGCAAGGAGTATCCTACCCTAAGGCCATAAGTGCCAGGCAACTTAAATGTCCCTTACCTCTTAAACTAAAGATTTTAGTGTGCGTCAATTTCTTGGATTGAGATATTATGATTAATTTTTATTATCCATTTAAAAACACATCAATTTTAACATATTCAAATAATGTAAATTATAAAAATTATATTTAAAAATTACATCACCCAATTACTCTTGAGTTCGATTGAAGATTTGAATGATCTTAATTAGGATAGAGTTTTGAATCATTTGGATTATTCAATGAAATGAAACTTGACTTAAGTTAAATTTAGTGATTCATATGATTATTAAGGTGATAGTTCCCTATAATGTAAATGTTAGTTTAGTAAGACATTGATTGCATTAATTAGTTTATTACACCTTGTAGCTCTCAATTTAGCTTGTTTGGATGTATTTAGTTTAATCCAAGAATTGAATGATGAGCTCATTAAGTTCAATCAATCTCAATTTAAATGACTAATTGAAGTTATTAAAATGTGTTAAATGCATTTGATTGTGATGTTACTTGAGTCTTTTATAAAAAATTTTAACCAATTTTAATAGCTATTGTGTTTATTTAATCCGTTCTTGGAATAAATTTAATGAGTCAGAATAACTTGTAAATTCATTGAATTTAAGTGGTTATATTTAATTTAGTTTTGATTTAATTCAAGATCATTAATGATGCTGATATCACTTTAACCATGATTAAAATTTTAGTTTAATTAAAGTCATTTCAATAAAACTCTTATGAGTTAATGATTTATTAAAGCTTGATCTAGATTTAATTATAACTATAATGATTTATTCATTATAGCTATAACTCAACATGTATTTTCCATTTCATTCCAACAACACTCAAATTGATCTCATATAAAAAATTACATCTCAAATTTTTATTACTCCACTAAAAATTACAAAAAAAAATAATAATAATGAAAATTTTAACATATAAAAATAATTACAAAATACATCACCCAGAAATCCTAAATTAAGATTTCATTAAAAAATATAAAACTCTAAGCTAATTAATACTAACTCTAAACTCCAAACAAGAAATATATGATTAGATTCATGAATTCTAAGAAAATTTCAATAAGTTTTAAGTTATAAATTTAAAATATTCTTAAAAACTCAAAATTTATATTCCACCAAAATGAACAATGAAATAACAAATAAATTATTGTAGAAATTAGAGGAAATGATTTATCTTCGATTTTACAAAGAAATCGATGAAAATCAGCTCATTTTGGGGTCGATCTCACATGCCCTACTGTCACTTTGGTCGCCGCCTGAGAGAAGTCGAGGAAGAAAGGAATGGAATGGGAGAGCCGATGTTTTCCGCTGGACATAAGGTTCAGGCCGATGTTTTCTCCACCGAAGAACTTTTTCTGACCGAAAATCCACCAGTAAATTTCCTATTGTATCAGTTAGCTATTCAAAATCTATTATAGTTTTTAATTCATAATAGAAAAAAAAAATCTAAAATGCCGTCTTATAAATAATAAAATGTATTTTAAAATAATATCTCCATTAGTCACATGCTATGTATGTCAAGTATAAGAGCTTGTGTAAATAGAAGGTATATGTTAGAAATAATAATGTATTTCTTTACTTAGAATATTTTATAGTTTTGTCTTAGCTTCTTACACTTTTACTTATATCTTTACTTCTTCATATTTTTCATTTATCTCTTATATCCACTTTCACTTATACATCTATTTATTCAAATCTATTTAAGGGCCCGTTTGAGACGGCTGCCTTTACGCGGCGCGGTTTACGCCGCACTGCCCATTGGGTTTCGCTTTAGAAGGATAAAATTCAAGATTATGAGCCGAAGTTGCCTCGAAGCTGTGACTCAATCCTTCATTCCACAGCCCACAGTCATAGAATTTTTTTTCTAAATTATCCCTCGCATTTTAACATTCAGAGCCATCCCTTGTCGAAGGACTATTTTCCCCAAGCCCTAGAAACATCTTTTGCCCAAGAAAACTTAAGGATTTTTCCTGCGAAATACGCTCTCCGCTGCCAATTCAAGATTTTTAAGGGTAAATTTCATTTCACCGCCTCGATCACTCATCAGCCTCTTGTTCACAATTGCGCAAGTATTAAGCTTAAGCGATTGTATAGTTCCTTATTGTCAGGCTTGTGGATTATTTTTAGCAATCCTTTCCGCTATATTTTGTTTCTCGACTTTTTTCTCCTTCTCTGAAAGCTTGCTGTGATCTAGCTTTCCAACTTGCACGCCCGACGAGTACCTTTTTTTCAGCTTAAATCCGTAACTCTCTTCTAAATAAATATTTTAATTTATCTGTAGGTTTAAAATTAATCAGACTTGTGATTGTTTTATTTGGACTAGTTATGAGTTTCTGAACAATGGCTCTATAACATATTTGGCATGTTATATATACTTTGGAATTCTGGATTGACGAAGTTTGAACTGAGCGTGCCAAAAGAGTCATCAACAAAGCTATTTTGTCTAAAAAAATCTTTTTAGAGTACTTTTGATTCCCAACGCAGTCATGCCTAGTGGGTGTTTTTTTGCATGATATGATATTTTCTTTTTATAAAATTCATGTCTTGCTATATCTTTTAGTTATTGTTTGATTGGGGAGGGTTCCAAGACATCGATCTTGGTTTTTTTTTACAAGTACAATTTTTTGGTACTCTGATCCAATTATTCTTGAAGAAGACACCTGAATAAGTTTTTTTTATATTTATTTAAGGTTATATCACATATTTCAGTTATAAGTAATCCATATGTATATATATCGTGCAAGGTTTCCCTTCAAGTCTCGCATATGAAGTCCTTTTATCATGAAGATACTCTTGATTTAGTGCTTAAGTTTGAGTGCTTTATCTGTAAGGGAGTAAACCTATGGATTATGTGGAAGATTTGAATATTTTTTGGGCAAAATTATCTCTTTTTGTAGGCGTGAGGTTTGATTATTTTGATTTTGTGATTTTTTTTTAAAATTTATGGATCATTTGAAATTAACCTATGTATCATCTGAGTTTCTATGTTCGTGTGATAATTAACAGCTTCTAATGAGAAACTCAAGAGAAGGTGGAGCAGGTGCTATATGGGAGAGAGAGGTGAAAATAATATTTTTTGATCTTTGTCTCAAGGAGATAGACATAAGCAATAGATTAACAACCTATTTTAATAAAGAAGGTTGAGAGAATTTAACAAAAAATTTTAAGGAGAGAACTGAAAGGGAGTATAACATGACATAACTTAAAAATAAATGAGATCAATTGAAGAAGTATTGTAAATTGTGGAAGGAGTTGAAACGATGATCAACTGGTTTGGGATGTGATCTAAGAAAGCGATTGGTGGTGAGAGAAGATACATGTGAAGTTCTTATACACACTTGTACCTTCTAATATGATCATAATATGTTACTCCACAAAGAATTCATATGATCATAATATGTGACCATTATGTTAAATTGCAGATATTACCAAATGCGAAGAAATTTAGATATTGCAGCATAGACCCTGAAATTGAAGATAAATTAGTTCTCATTTTAGTTGTGTGGATGCTATAGGAGTTCATTCATGGACACAAAATCAAGAAGTTACAATGTGCAAGCACATAGTAACTCTAAGCAAAGCTCTAATTCAAATGATTCAATCCGTAAATTATTACATGCCACATATTCCCACACCGAATCCAGTCATGCTAGGCGTCCACCAGCTTTAGGACCTAGAGGTCAGAAAAAAATGAAAGGAGGTGTTGGATTCCTCCGAAATCAGATATCACAGTTAATTATTACATGCACCAGTATGACTTCTAGAGTGAATAAAGCGATTGCAGCACCGTCACTATCTGAGGCGATCAATATTTTAGATCAAATCACTGAAATTTTTGAAGATATTTTACTTTATCTGCACTCAACGAGGTTGCTTGAAGGTGTTAATAAGCAAGAGATCTTTATGACAATGACACTTGAACGAAGAGTTCATTTGCTTCACTACTATTTTTGAAAAACACAATGTTTAGCTAGATTGCCTTTGATATATGATGTTTAAGTATATGTTATGTCTTCAACTTCTTTAGGAACTGGTAGTAGCTAGTTTTCCTTTCCTATATGATGTATTTCTATCTGTTATATCCTAAACTTCTTTAGAAATTGATAGCAGCTTGGTTGCCTTTGATATATGATATTTTGCTATGTGAATTCTGATTAGTAGCTAAAGCTGTAATGGCTAACACATTTCCAATGATGTATTGTTGCATAAATTTTCATGAAAGATTATAGTGAAGATTTTATTTTTTTCATTGGTTGCAGTTATGGAAAGTGATGATAAAGATCAATTTGTGACTGCTATTGTTATTGTTGTACTTAGTAAATGAATATTATGATTCTTATATTTGTAAAGCTTGTGTATGACTTCAAAATTTATTGGAGAAAAATGGATTAATGAGTTACTCACAGGGTACCTAGGGAGGTTTCATAATATGTTTTGTATGTCACAAACAAATTTTTTTCCTTTTTCTATTGTTGTGAACCCGAAAGAGAGAGAGAGAGAGAGAGAGAGAGAGAGAGAGACGAGGGAGAACAAAGGGATTTTTTTCTTTTCTTTTATTGCGATGAACCCGAAAGAGAGAGAAAGAGAGAGAGAGAGAGAGAGAGAGAGAGTGAGAGAGAGAGAGAGAGAGAGAGAGAGAGAGAGAGAGAGAGAGAGGGAGAGAGTGATCAGGAGAACCAAGGGGAAGGACAAGGGAAGGGAGGATGGAGGAGATGAAGGCTTATGAGTGGGAAACCTGGTACCTATGGGATGGGGCGAACGAAGGAGGGAGAAGATTTTTTTTTTGTTCGGTTCCTTGCGTTTTAGGGAGAAAAGAGGGGATCGCGAGTGGGAGTAATTTTTTTGCTTGCAGTTGAGGAAACTAGAGGGAATGGAACCGCTTGCGGTTGAGGAAGAACTGAGCAAATGCAGGGGTTCGACTTTTCTGGAAGGTAAATCGAGGTCAACAAATGCCCCCCAATAAATGTGATTCACGCATGAAGTCAGTCATATTTGTTGAAAACTTCAGTTTCAACAGGTTTGCTGAAGGGCTTTTTCTTTTGTATCTTTATGGATTTGAATTTCTTTCGAACCTAACTTCATGCTAGGCTGGGTTGGATGGAGGAATTGGTTTGTTTATTTTGAGTCATGAAATTCCTTTTGTCCTAGCTTTACGGTTGAGGGACTTGATGAAGGATTGACTTGATTTGTCTATATTGACTTGTCAAGAAGTGCATGTATGTCTACAGCCCTATGCTTACTGCTTTGACTGTCTTGTTGAAGGGTTTATACAAATGACCTACTCTCCCGGCTCATATTAGGTCTATAATGTCGAGTTATCAACCTAGCAATGTGTGCTTTAATAGACTGAATAACTACAAAATTTCTTTAGTTCGGCCATCGGCTTTGTATGAACTATGGAATTGCTTCTTAGGTCCCATGCTTTCTGCTTTGACGGACTTGATGAGGAGATTGGCTTTGATCTGTACTTTGTGCTTGATCATATCATTTGAATATAGATTGAGACATCACCTTGTAGGCAATATTAGAGATTGATTTGAGGCTACTCTAAATTGAGAGTTATTTCCTCAGATTGTCTTGGTCTATCGATCAAGTAGAAAGATATCTTGGATTCTGGTTGCTTGTAGTCATTAAGCTGGATCTGATTGAGATTGAACAACTATCGTCATTGGACTAATGAGCAGGGGCTCTTTGATTGCGGCATTTTCTTATTGCTTATTGAGTGAGGAGAGCATCATCAACTCGGCCATTTATAGGTTTGTTGAGTTTCACCTTTAGAACCTACTTGAGTCTTCGACTTAAGCTGTGATGGGTTGGTGATTTAGTCATCGAACTAACGAACGAGGGTTATTTCACTATGACATTTTCTCACGGCTTGTTGAGTGAGGAGAGCATTAACAACTCGACCATTTATGGGCTTATTGAGTTCGACCTTTAGAACCCATCTGCGTCCTAAACTTCAGGATGTAGAGGTTGATGTTTTTCCAATTCAGTTGATTGAAGCTTCCAAAATTGGGAGTTCTTCTGACTTGATCTTCAAAATTTGACAAATTTGGGAGATAAACTTTTGACATTTAGGACTGTCTTTTCAAGCGTAGAAATAGATTCTTTTTAATCCTTTCAAGAGCCTGCAACTTTAATAATAATAATTATAGAAATATTTAGGGATCTTGACATAAAGCTTGATATCAACCTAAATATATATACAGGAAGCTCCCCTATTTCATGGAGGGGATTGGACAACCTTGATCACAAAAAGGGGCTTCTGTCTAACAGGAGGATTGCAGATTCGCTCAGAAACGTATCACAGAGTTTGAACTTCTTAATATAAATAAACGTAGCTCATTCTGATCAACATGTATATTTATTTGAGGATCTTGACTTGAAGCACGATGTCGACTTCGATAAATATATAAAATGCCCCATGTCTAATGGGGCTTTGTAGTAATTCGAGAGAATTTGGCATGTCTTTAGTTCTATGCTTTATGCTTTCGGACTTATTGAAGGCTCCCTCTTGATAGTTTGAAATTTATATTTTTCTCGTGTCTTGGCTTTGTGCCTTAGTAGACTTAACAGAGTTGATGACTTGCTTGTGAGATGAGAACATATTCGGTCATATGTATGGTGCTTTGACAAACTTATTGAAGACTTCATCTCAGAGATTTGTATCTTGTATTTCTTTCTATCCTGGCTTCGTGCCTTGACGGATTTGATGGAGGAAAGTCCTAAATCGTCTTGAAGACTTGTCAGGTGATACAAAATTACCTCCAACTTTGATTTATTTATATAGATACACAATTACCAGCCACCGTGAGCTTGTGTTGGGTCAATGGCGAAGAATCATCACTCTATGTTTACGCATGTTGACATATATTGATGACATGATTTTGGCACCTTTGGATTTGTATGAACATTGAGATGACTTCTTTGGTCCTTTGTTTTCTACTTTAAGAGACTTGTTGAAGGAGTTGACACTTCTCATTTGATATTGATACCAAACTCAGCTTAGTGCCTTCTCGAGTGAGGATTTTTTTGTTGGATTTTAAAAAATGACCTTACGACCATTAGGGATGATCTCCCAGTCTGGGCCACTTAAACTCACTAAGTTAGAGGAATTTGGAGATTTGGATGCTCTCATCTTTGAACTAACGTGGTAGAATGATCCCTTACTATGACCTTTGTGTCATATTAAGTAAGCAAACCTGTCAGCGACTCGACCATATTTAAACATGTTGAGTCCAACATTATGCACCAACTTGAGTCTTGGACTTGAGCAATTGTTAGAGGATTTCATCATCGGGCTAATGAGATTGGAGATTTCTTACTACGACCTTTGTGGCGTATTGAGTAAGCAGATCTGTCAGCGACTCGGCTGTATTTGGGCATGTTGAGTCTGACCTTATGCACCCACTGAAGCCCTATATTTGATGTATGGATGGAAGATGTGTTTCCAACTTGATTTGATGATGTTTATAGACTTGAAAATTTCTCTTTTTGGTCAGTAAGACTTTGAAACTTGTGAATTTGAATACATAATTTGAACATGTATATGGAGATTTCAACCTTAGAAGCGATGTCAACCCAAATACAAAAGGAGGGCCCTTGTCTTATAAGGGAAAGCCTAATATTTTACTACAAAATTTTAAAAAATACTCTTGTCTGACAGGGGGATGTTTTCTTTATTTTAGAAATGCATTCTTGTGTTACGAGAGAATTTCCAATCAAAACTTATACATGTAATGACAGATAGGAATAATTGGTATTCTCAGCACTAGGACCAATTCTACTTCTTGAAAGGTTCGAGGATGCACCATATGATTGAATGCTTTGAACATCATTGCTCAGTAAACTTCTAAATTTTGCTGAGCTTGGAGCTTGACCTCGTCAAACGCATCAAGCCCTTCCATCCGTAGATAGACATTCTCATCTTAGGTAAGCTCGTATTGAATGCCTACTCGGAGTGAATGTAGTTAAACTTCAAGTGGCTAGACTGCTTCACCTCCAAATACTAGTGTATAAGGAGTGGATTTTATGGGAGTACAGTCCAAATGTTATGTTGTTGTCTTTCTTTAAGGTAGTTTCTCTTTGAGACTTTGGTCTCCATATTTATTTATCTTTTTACCGGGACCTTTTGACGACGGATTCCTAGACATGCGATCCAAGTGTCACGCCCCAATGTTCACCGTGCGAGACTTGAATTGGTTAACATCTTATTAGGGTTATAGGAGGAGGTCTCCTTCGAGGAGCAACTCTGGCCTACCTGATGGTAGGACCTTCATATTTTCTTTTTATCAGCCATTTCTACTTAGCAAAATTGAGGACCCGATGCACTCTTGCATACCTAACATTGTCAAGTCTGGAAGGACTGTTTGATTTGACCAGTAGAGCTGTTCCGCTTTACCATCTTAGGTTATCAAATATGTTATGGGTTGGAACACTCGTTTCTAATTCCACAGCTCATTGTATAATTTTCTGTTTGAATAATAGTTATTGAGCAAACAGTTCAACATTTCTCTTTCTCCATTGTCTCTGGGTTAGCTTACTTCCAGATGAAGAAGCTTTTGCATTGTTACTTCTTCTCGAAGCTTTGTAGTAATTGCTGAGAGAATTTGGCATGTCTTTAGTTCTATGCTTTATGCTTTCGGACTTATTGAAGGCTCCCTCTTGATAGTTTGAAATTTATATTTTTCTCGTGTCTTGGCTTTGTGCCTTAGTGGACTTAACGGAGTTGATGACTTGCTTGTGAGATGAGAACATCTTCGGTCATATGTATGGTGCTTTGACAAACTTATTGAAGACTTCATCTCAGGAATTTGTATCTTGTATTTCTTTCTATCGGCTTTTGATGGATTTGATGATGGGAAAGTCAAATGCCTTGAAGACTTGTCGTGATACAAAATTACCTCCCCCCAACTCTATTTGGTGGCTTATAGGATACACCGAATTACCCAGCCTCGAGCTTGTGTTGGGTCAATGAAGAATCATCGCCTATGTTTTATGCAAGACATATTGATGACATGACTCCCTTAGTTCAGCCTTTGGATTTATATGAACATTGAGATGACTTCTTCGGTCCTTTGTTTTCTACTTTAAGAGACTTGTTGAAGGAGTTGACACTTCTCATTTGATATTGATACCAAACTCGCCTTAGTGCCTTCGGTGAGGATTTTTTGTTGGATTTTAAAAATGACCTTACCATTAGGGATGATCTCCGGGGCCACTTAAACTCACTAAGTTAGAGGAATTTAGAGATTTTTGGATGCTCTCATCTTTGAACTAGCGTGGTAGAATGATCCCTTCTTGACGCAATTAAGTCAAACAAACTGACTTTTGGCCGGCTTCGACATATTTAAACATGTTGAGTCCAACATTATGCCAACTTAGAGTCTTGGACGAAGCAATTGTTAGAGGATTTCATCCTTCGGCTGTGAGATTGGAGATTTCTTACTCACCTTTGTGGCGTGTTAGTAAGCAGAATCGTAAAGCACTTCAATTTTATGAGCATGTTGAGTCACTTATGTCACCCTGAAGCCATATTTGATGTATGGATGGAAGATGTGTTTCCAACTTGATTTGATGGTGAAATTTATCGACTTGAAAATTTCTTTTGTTCATTGACTTTGAAACTTGTGAAATTTGAATACATTGAACATGCTATGGAATTTCAACATGAGAAGCGATGTCAGCTTAAATACAAGGAGGGCCTTGTGTATAAGGGAAAACCCATATTTTACTACAAAATTTTAAAAATACTCTTGTCTGCGACAGGGGATGTTTTCTTTATTTTAGAAATGCATTCTTGTACGAGAGAATTTCAATCAAAACTTATACATGTAATGAGATAGAGATAGTGGTATTCTCGACCTTGGGACCAATTCTACACTTCTTGAAAGGTTCGAGGATGCACCATATATGATACTGAATGGAACATCATTGCTGTTCAGCAACTTCTATTTTGAGACTTTGACTTGGAGCTCCTGACCTAAACGTCAGCCCTTCCATCCATTGATGACATTCTCATCTTAGGTAAGCTTCGTGGAATGCCTACTTCCGGGTGAATGTAGTTAAACTTCAGTGGCTAGGCGCTTCACCTCCAAATACTAGTGTATAAGGAGTGGATTTTATGGAATGCGATCCAAATGTTATGTTGTTGTCTTTCTTTAAAGGTGGTTTCTCTTTGAGACTTTGGTCTCCATATTTATTTATCTTTTGCAGGCAGACCTGGAGATTCGACATGCGATCCAAGTGTCGATGTTCATTCTGCAAGACTTGAATTGGTTTAACATCTTATTAGGGTTATATAGGAGGTCTCCTTAGGAGCAACTCGGACACACGTGGTAGGACCTTCATATCTTTTCTTTTATCATTTTCTACTTAGCAAAATTGAGGACCCGATGCACTCTTTTTACATACCAATTGTCAGTCAGGTTGTTTGATTTGACCAGATTAACTTTACCATCTTAGGTTATCAAATATGTTATGGGTTTGGAACACTTTCGTTTATTCCGACTCATTGTATAATTTTGTTTGAATAATAGTTATTGAGACAAGCATTCAACATTTCTCTTCTCCATTGTCTCAGGTTAGCTTACTTCCAGATGAAGAAGCTTTTGCATTGTTACTTCTTCTCGAGGCTTCAACCTCCATATTTATTTTTAATTTTTACTTGGGACCTTTGGGTCATGCCACATACATGGAATGTCTGTTCACCCCTGGGAATTTCTTGAGACGATCTTTTAACATTTTCTATTGGTAGTAGCCTTTTTTATTGAAGCTTTCTTATTTTTTAGATGTCAATTGATACTTTTTCTTCATAAGACCAGCCTTCTTCTTAATAACATGGAAGCGCACTCCTGTGGGCAGAGGCTCAGGATGCCTTCTTAGTGGGGTTATAGCTTAGTGTGGTTGCCACAGAATGATTGTTTGATATCACGGTAAATTTGTTTCCTTTCCACCTTGAGATTTTCAAAACTTGTTGTGAATGGGAACACTGGCTTTTGGTATTAAGGTCACGGTAGCATGATTAGTGATTCAGCGACGGTGTTGAGCTCAGGTTGACCATTTTTTTCTTTGCTTTGTCTTCTACCTGGTTTTCCTCCCAAGAGGAGGCTTGAGCTATTATACCTATTAATCTGAAAGGTTCAATTTGGCAGTGGTGAATTAGCATTCCATGAGGCATGATTGAAACTTTGCAAGTGGCTATTTTCATGTTGGCTTCAGAATGACTAATCCATCAGTCTGGAGGAGCTTTCGTGAGGAAACTAATGACTAGAGCTGTTCTCCCGTTTCCTTATGCATGGTTGGTGTGTCTGATATGCATGTGCTTGAGTAAGGGATTATTTCTACGGTACACAATCAAGTGGATGGTAGCTTCGTCATCTCGATTGATTACTGGCCATTACTTAAGTGGATATTAGCTCAGGACTGGCAAGATGAATAATGTATTCTGAAGATCCATCGATATAGAGAACAAGTATATTAGTCATAATGAGATGATTGATTTAACTTTAATTTCACTGATAATTAATTTCAATTTTTAATTTTTATCATGCTCCACTTGCTTTCTATAGCTCCAAATTCGACTAACTAAGATGGAGGAAGAAGAGAAACATATCCCCAGTAGATGTCGCCAAAAAACTGTGGCTCACAGAAAAATTAGGTCACCAACCTCTGACATTGATGAGAGTGATTTGAATGTCAGTGAAATATTCAAAAGGCAGATGGAATAGTAAATAAGACATTACCTTGAGATTTCACCCTCATTTTACGGGGCTTTAGATGCAGTTCTAGGTTTTCTATGAGCAAGCACTTATAATTAAGTACCCTCTCAATGTTGAGAGAGAACTTTCGATTAAAGAATTTAAACGTTGGGGTCAACTAAATATTGGCGTATAGTATGGCATGTGAAATTTGATTTTTAAATTTATGAAATTCCATTCGATATTAGCTTAAAGTGGATGGTTTGGGGCAATGATGATGTTACGATCTGATCGCATGGTTCCATCATCCCAGAACATGCGGTTAAGTGGTTACATTTAATTATGGAGGTAAATGGGCCGACGACAAGGATCAGCCTATCACACGCATGGATTCGACGAAATCACTTATAGATGCGAATTGATTTTATCTGGGAGATATGTTTAAGTCTATCACGACAAATGGATTTATGCCTATCAGAGTGTCTCATGATTGACATCTCGACAGGGGTAGAGCCATTAGAGAACACACTGAGCCCCTGATCAGTCATTATAATATATGAAGGTGCTTTATTTCACCAGAGGACTGCAGACTCCTGTCGCATATTTGGAGTGTCTTGCGAAGCCGGCTTCATGCAGAGGACCACAGGCCATATCCTGCTTACAGGCATGAGATTCAACAATGTAAAACATAAAACTCTGACTTGGCTCCTTTGTGAGCTAGAGTTTCTTAATTTATCACACTCCCAAATAAATTGGTAGGAGTTATATTTTATTTTAAATTCTTTTTTTTTTGAATTTTTAAGCATTTAATGACATATTCGAATGATTTTGTATTTGGATTGACATTTGATTTTGATTAATTCAATTTGAGCTTGTAAGCTTTTGATGGAAAAAAGCAGGCTCGGTCATTACGAGCCCTCGACCCATTGGGATAGATGTGTTATTTGGAATCCTGTCATTTCCATCGGTTTAATAATAGAGGATCAAATCTACTATTATGACAGAATTAACATCTCAATTATTTTTATAAGTTAAAATTCTTATAATAATTGAATTTTTAGATTTTGTTAACGGGACCACAATCTTAAGACCAAATCTGGGCAGAGCGAGACCCATGGCACAAGCACCCTCATAAAGTTTAAGCATTGAATCTAGCTCATCACAGGTATTTAGTAATTTAGGTAATTTACGTAATTTTTTATTTACAATTAGGGATTTCATTTTTTCATTTAATTTACTTTACCAGCGAGACATTCGGATAAGCATTTTTTAAATATTTAATCAGTGGAGCGTGTAGATATTTATAGCTTAGATAATTTCATCTAATTAATGAAATCATTGAATTTGAAAATCATAATTAGAATGAAATTCTTTAATTTTTGGATTGAAAAGAAACTAATTTCATGGAGAATTTAATTTTAAGTATTTGCCTTCTACCGTTTGTATGCAGAAGAATTGCGGATCCGATTGGCATATGATTTACCATTCTAATTTTATTTAATCATATAAGAAATATGTTTCTCATTTATACTTCATGATTGTTAAAATCTTATCCTTCTATGATAATTGACCCATTCATATTAATGCACTTTTTTGGCTCATCTAATCTAATTTAAATTATATGTGTTATTTGATTTACTCGATATACATAGTGCAAGCTTGAATGCTTATTGACGAAAGGGTTTTGTATATACTCATTGACAAGCTAAGTTAATTATATTGTAAATCCTTTATAAATTTTATTTGAATACCACCTAATTTTGGAGATAAAGCACTTAGATATGTCATAAAATCATGTACTTCAAATCTAACAATTCTCAAATGATCCTTTTAAAGGCCAGTATTCATGAGTATTCATGAAATTACTTAAAACAATGCTTGTAATAAAACTACCAAAATTTATACTTTCCTCAATTTACAATAGACCATTAGATTTGTCATTAATCATTTGTTATTTTATATTTAATTGAGGATTCCTTTGTTGACATGTATATGTTTTCATACGACATTTCAAAATCCAAAGATTTATAAACTCCACATCAAGCTTCACATCTATTTAATGCTAGACTTCAAATTTATTATAAAGCCTTTTGCAAATTTGGTATTAGCATAAGTTTCAATTCAAAACTTATTTAATTTTGAGAGTTGGAAAGAAAGAGAACTCACTTTCATGGAAAATATTTATTTTTTTTCAATTTAAGCCAGCGGAAAAGGATTCGTTAAAGTTTGTGAGTTTAGCATTATCCATCAAATCCTGTCATTGTATTTAATTATTACGTCTAAATTAGGATAAGTCCCATATTGACTCTTTTCATCTCTATAAATGAAGCTAAAGGGAGGATTTTTTTTTATTTTTATTTTTTGTTTTATTCCATTTGCTGGAGTAAATGTTTAGAGATCTTTAAGGAGAGGAAGAAGAATTCTAGCCCAAAGCTTGGGTGGACTTTCAACTTGCTTAAACTTTTTGTAAACACTCTTCATTTTCTTCTTTTTTTGGTTTAGTGTTTATTTTTACATTTTTCATGTATCTTTTTATTTAATTTGAGTTTAGATGATTTTCATTTAAATTTCTTTAAGTCTCAAAAATTTGATAAAATTTTGTGATTCTAATGTCATCCCATGAGCTATTAGAACTATTTTAACTACAAAACCCTAATGAGCTGACATTTGGTGTTTACATCATTGTTGGCCAATTCCCGTCATAATTTATCTTTAACGAATATGAGTTTTCAAATGCATAAAAGCAAATATATATATAAATATTCTTCTCCTTTTTTAAAAAAATCCAAATTTTAATCAAAATTTAGAGTATTTCGAGTGTCACATCTAGCTGACTTACTCAGACGCCTATTGAGCATAATGAAAGGTCTGTCTTATGACACCACAATCGCCTCAGACCCACTACACCCTATTGGGCATTAGCGGAGTCTTGAAACCTGCAAAAAAAAAAAAAAAAATACAAGCATGTATACAGATTTTTTTTCACATATTTTCAAATATTAAATATTTTTATCGACAATGTCTTATAACACTGCCTTTATCAGTCCCAAGTCTGGATGTGAAAAGTGAAGGGTTGCGATATGTAGTCAAACCAGCGTAAAACTTGTCGAAATTATCATGACATGAATCCTTTAAATCATCAGGAATGCTGCCGGAAGAGACATGTATGGTTGAATATAATGAAAATGTACAAGGGACGCCGATTGGCATGGTGCGATGTTAAATAAGCAAGGGTTCCCACATTATGGACAGATGCGGGAAAAAAAGTTAGTCCATGAAACTAGAATTAGGTTAGAATCTTGGAATATAGGTACTCTTCGAGGTAAATTAATGGAATTAATATATATTATGATTCATAAAAAGATAAATATTTTATGTGTTCAAGAAATTAAATGGGTTGGGGAGAAGGCCAAGGAGATTGATAGTTTAGGTTTTAAACTTTAGTATTCAGGTAGAAGTCAAACTAGAAATAGTGTAGTGTGATTATAGATAAAAGTTTAAAGGATAATGTTATAAATATTAATAGATGTGGAGATAGAATTATATTTTAAAGATTATCATTGATACTAATATTATCAATGTTATAAGTGTTTATGCTCCTCAAGTAGTTTGGATGTAAGCTCAAAAAAAAAATTTTAGAATGAATTAGAGGATTAATACAAAAGATACCTCTTGAAGAAAAGTATTTATTGGGAGATTTAAATGGACATGTTGGTAGAGTGATAAAAGATTTTAAAAGTTCATTGGTTATGGATTTAACTAATGAAGAATGTATGACTATATTAGATTTTACTTTAATTTATGATTTTGTAGTTGCTAATACTTTATTTAAGAAAAGAGATGAACATATTATTACTTATAAAATGGATCAAGTAAAACACGATTGATTATTTTCCGATAAGAAAAATATATCGCTTAGATTATAAAGATTAGGTCATTCCAAGAGAAAGTTTAAGTACCCAACATCGATTGTTAGTTTTAAATTTTAAGATGAAAGATTGTAAGAGGAAAAATAAATAAAATTATTGTCCTAGGATTAGATGGGGACACTTAAAGAATATAAATAAAAATATTTTTAAGAGCAAGCTACACGAGCTTAGAATTTGGAGATGTAAAAATGTTATATAAAAGAAAAGTAAATAAAGCTAAAAATATATGGAGAATCAAAAGGAAAAGTTTTTTTTAATAAAAATAGTTGGTGGTGGAGTTAGAGTGTACAAGAAAAGATAAGAAATAAGAAGCATTATTATATAACTTGGTTTAGATGTAAAAACTTGGAGAATTGGGAAAGAAATAAAGTGGCCTATAGAGATTCTAAGAAAGCAATATATGATACAAAAAAAATCTAACTTTTAGTTATTTATACAATAGATTAGATACCAAAGAAGGTGAAAGATGTATGTATAAGTTAGCCAACCAAAGAGATAGGATAAATAAATACTTAGTTCAAGTGAGGTGTATTAAGGATGAAAATAATAAAGTACTTTTCTTGGAAAATGATATTAAAAGTAGGTGGATGAGGTATTTTAATAAACTTTTCAATGAAGGATCTGAAAGTATGATTGATTTTAGCAACCTTAATACCCCAAACAAAAATAAAGAATTTCATTTTTATCATCGCATTAGTAAATCTGAAGTTAGAGAAGTTTTAAAGAAAGTAAAATGTAAAAAAATAGTACGACCTGATGATATTCCAATAGAAGTGTGGAAATGTTTAGGAGATCAAGAAATTTCTTGGATTACAAATCTTTTTAATATTATTTTAAAGACTAAAAAGATGTCAGATGAGTGGAGAAAGAGTTTATTGGTTCTTATATTTAAGAATAAAGGTGATGCACAAGAGTGTGCAAATTATAGAGGAATTAAGTTAATGTGTCATACATTAAAATTATGGGAGAGAGTAATTGAGTATATGTTATGATGTGATATAAAAATTTCTCACAATCAGTTTGGTTCCATGCTAGGTAGATCTACTATGGATGTTATTTGTTAAGAGGTTTGATGGAGAAATATAGAGAAGTAAGGAGGATCTACATATGATATTTATTGATTTGAGAAAGCTTATGATAAAGTTTCAAGAGATGTTCTTTGGAGAGTTCTAGAATAGAAATGAGTTAATATTGATTATATTCAAGTCATTAAGGATATGTATACTAGAGGTATTACTTGTGTCCAAACACAAGGAGGATTGACAAAATATTTTCCTATTTTAGTTGGATTACATCAAGGATCTTTTAAGCCCTTATCTTTTTTTTGCTTTAATTATGGATGTTCTTAGTAGGCATTTAGAAGATGTATGTATGCTTTTGATGACATTCTTCTTGTTGATAAGACTAGAGAGGGAGTCCAAGAGAAACTTGAATTATTGAGGTCAACATTAGAGTTTAAAGGTTTTGTTTAAGTAGATCTAAAGCGAATATATGTGTAATTTTAGTTGTAGAAGTCTAGTTGTAGATTGTGATATTAGGTGAACAAGTCATTAATAAGAGTGAGCGATTTAGATATTTAAGCTCTATTGTTCAAAATGATGACGAAATAAATGGAGATGTTTTTAGTAGAATTCAAGTTGGATGGTTGAAGTGGAGGAATGCATCTAACCTATTGTGTGATAGAAAAGTTACACTTAAACTTAAGAGAAAATTTTATAAGAAGGTGGTAAGACCTGCAATGACTTATGGTGCAAAATGTTGGCCAATAAAAGAGAAGCATAAGACTAAGTTAAGTGTTACATAGATGAGGAAGCTCAGGTGAATGAGTGGCTTTACTCTTAGAGATAAAATGCGAAATGAGTATGTTCGAGAAAAAGTTGGAGTAGCAATGGATAAGGTTAGAGAGAGTCGCCTTAGATGGTTTGACCACATAATCGTCGGCCTCGGATGATCCGAGAGTAGAGATTAGATTTGCTTTTTATGTTAAGAAAGGTATAGTAGACTAAAAGACTTTAAGACAAAAAAATGACCTTAATATACTTGAATTAAATGAGAATTTGACACATAATAGAACACAATGGAGATGAAGGATTCATGTAGGCGACCCCACTTAGTGGGATAAAGGCTTGTTGCTGTTATTGTTGTTGTTGTAATGCCATGATGTAATATATTTCACCATTTTCTTTTTCTTCTCCTTTTTTGATATTTTTTCATCTTTTCTTTTTTTTTTGGTCTTGTGAACCCAAGAGAGAGAGAGAGAGAGAGAGAGAGAGGCGTGAAGGATTTTTTGCTTTTTTTGTTGCTGTGAACTCGAAAGAGAGAGAAAAGAGAGAGAGAGAGAGAGGATGCGAGGGATTTTTTTCTTTTTCTTTTGTTGTTGGGAACCCAAGAGAGAGAGAGAGAGAGAGAGACGAGGGAGAACGAAGGGATTTTTTCTCCTTTTTTGTTGCTGTGAGAGATGAGGGAGAGTGGCTTGTCGTTCGATCCGAGATGGGGAGACCAAAGGGGAAGGCTGAGGCTGAGGGAAGGAGAGGACGAAGGAGACGAAGGCTTGAGGCGTCTGTGTGGGGAAACCTTGCGGTTCCTTGCGAGATGAGGTGAACGAACGAGAGAGAAGGGTTTTTTTTGTTCGATGCCCTATGGTTTTAGGGAGAAAAGGAGGGATTGCGAGCGGGAGCAGTTTTTTGGCTTGCGGTTAAGGAATTTGGAGGGAACGGTTGCTCGGGGTTGAGGAAGAGCCGAGCGAATGCGGGAGTTCAGCTTTTCTAGAAGGCAAACCAAGGTCAACAATAGACAACTAATAACATATTCAAATTTAGAGCCGAGACACTAACATGTCTAAGGTGAACATGTCTAAGGTGAAAGAGTCTCAGTGAATTAAATCTATGGTAGCTTGGTTCTACCCCAAAGGTGAGAGTGTGGTCTAAATCTAAACCTCAAGCTACTGCCGACTACAGGGGTTAAAAAATTTCACATTAAGGAAAAAATGTGAATATTGTAAGTTAGACTCTTCAAGGTTTCTCTAATACACATAAACCAGACAATCACAAGTTGAGCTGAAAATTCATGTATAGAGTCAAACTAATTGGAAGGCAGAAAAGGCCGACTATTTGGAATATAGTTTCAGGTGTGATGATTTCAAACTTCCTGGTGCTGAGTTTGCAGTGAACAGGACAATCATCAAAGGAAATGCAAAGAGTGCCAAGGTGTTTCCTCGAAGATTCTCCTCATTTGCAACGAGTTGGAGATGCAACAACCGCTCCACTTGCACTTCCTAGATGGGAGAGATCATTACCAACAACTCTTGCGAGAAAGTTCTTCATGAACAATTCAGAAACAAAAACATTCAATACGAAGTCTATAATTGGGAATTAGCCTCTTTGCATGCCTTTGGAGGTCAACCATCTAGTTATACTTGGATGTATGGATGCAGGCCAGGAGGCAGAAACGGGATTGGCGGGAAACCTAGATTTGAGCAGGATTTAGGCCAACTTTAACTTAAGCCAAACGTTATCTTCCAAAGCCCATTTAACATGGTTAAATACGGATTTACACCAGTAGGCAGATTCACAGGATTTAGACAAGTTGAGGCAGACGGGAGTGGTAGAGGGGGATTTACCTGGTATGTGTTCGGGCTTTGGACGGCTTGATCCGAGGAATCGGGAATTGAGGCCGGCGGAGTTGGGCCAACTAACAGAGACAGCTAAAGCAGAGAAATTCGCCGAGGGAAATTGGCGGCAGGGTTCTGCTGATTTGTGCTCATGTGCGACAGGGGAAATGAAAGATGAAAAATAGGAGATCTCGGCTGCTCGGAGAAGAAAAAGGAATCCAGGATTAATGCCTTAATTGTTGACTAATTAGCTTCCATATATGTTTAGGCGGGATTTAAAAAAAAAAAAAGAATGATATTGAGGTTATTTTGGAAACAATTTTACACCAAATTTTATTTCAAATTAATTCTAAAATAATTATGACATTAAAAATTAGACCAATATCAAAATAAACATCTTAATATTTTTTCTTGGGCTAATTTATGCAATAATGCATTGAAATTCGTGTGAATTTTGCTTAAATTAAATCAACATAATATGAATGTCATTTCTAAACAAATTTGATGCTCTAAACTCAATAGCACAGTCCATTTTGTGATTGAGAGTCATTTGAGTGACGTCGAAGTTGATCGAGATAAATTCGAGCTCAATTCATACGTTGTTGCCTTCCAATTTTCGCCATTCTCTTTATGCTAGACTGAATTGATCATGGGAGGTCTCGTTTAATAGGTTGCTTCATTTCGACGATAATGATGCAGTCTGTTATATAAAATGAGCTCATTTAAAGAATGTTGAGGCTTCCCAACTCGGATATACACAAAGCTACCTTTACAATTTATTTTTCATTATCAATGATAACTAAATATTGCGAGAGATTAATTTATTCAATTTTGATATTCGAGGCATTGACGTAGTTGCTTTTAAGATCAGAGGACATCTCGATCGATTTCAACTGTGGTCAAGACGTTTCAACTCTAATATGCTTGACGTTGCGCTTAATTTTTTTATCAATTTCAATTTATTTGCATAACTATGCTTATGAAATTTATTTATAGTCGACATATATGCGATTAAAATTATAGGTGGCAAGTTATTACAAGTTTATGTTACAATAATAAAATACACTTCCAGAAGATGAGGTGTCAAGTGTCTCATTCAAACAATTCTAAAGATGAATACATCTTGAAATCTCTCATGACATTTTTCAAAACTTCTATAAACTTCTCTAGTTCATTTTATTTATTTAGAGGGTATAATTCTTCTCAATTGGTCATGCATTTCTTAGTTGTAAACATGCTTCAGCTCATTTTCCTCCTAAGTTATTATGTAAGGATCTTGTTGGTAGAACTCTTGCCATTTCATCTATCTCAACCAAAAGCCCTTCATTTTTATAATTAAACATATGATTATGTACTTTAAGGAATAAATTGAATCTATGACTAATTCATTTTAACATTCTCAAATGAAGAAATTCTTGTTTGGGAGATGCAAGATGGGGTTGTATGATTAGCTCTTTGGGTACTAAGGATTATTAACAGCTTATAATGTTGGCTTTCTTGATTCTAAATTCGTAGGCTCTGACATGCATGATTGATTACTCAAATAATTTCTCTAGTTGTTATTATAGAAATGTCATTGTAATGAGACTTCTAAAATTGGCTACTTTCATTAATATTTAGGAATCTCTATTACATTTATTTGGAACTCTTTTTCACAGTCTGTGAGTGCATTTAATGAATAATAATACTCTACACTTTGACTTCTTAATTTTATGATTAGTTTGATCACTATATCTTGAACTAAATATTTAATTACTTGAGTCTTTGTTGAAATGGACATATACTACAAGAAAAATCACTTTTAGCAGCGATATTTATGACCTATAATGACAGTTAAAACCATCATAAAAGAAATTGCATGGTTTTAGAACCGGCACAAAATTACTTTTTTGCTTTCCGCCACAAAGCCATTTCACAACTGTTCTATAATCGGTCGGGAAAATTACTGGCAGCGGTATTTATGACATTTTTAATTGCCACTATTATTATTCTAGTAGCAGATAAAATCGCCGCAGATCTCCTAGAATTGTGGCAGTAATAACCGCCACAAATTGTCTAGATTTTAAAAAAAAATTTCAAACAATATTTTTCTTTATATCCATTCGTGCCATTCAACTTAACAATTACACAAATAAGCATATAATTTAGATAACAATATATATATATATATATATATATATACCACACAACTTTTAAAGTTATATTTGTGTATTAATGAATGCGAACACTATTACTTGATATTAAAAAATTATTCCTCCATCAATCATATAATATAAGTAAGCTTGCTCGACTAATGAGATAAGGAATTATGCTTCATACATAGATATCATCCCAAATATGTCAACCAAATAAATAGATAATACTCCATACATAAAATATCATCCAAACTAATGATTGTTTGCTACTGATACAAATGATAAGATAAACAACTATAACAAATACATAATCAGAGAATAGTTCAACACATATAACAACTAACAGAAACATAAAACATCAAATAAAAAACAATAGCTGCATCATAGTTCTTTTGCATGATCAGTCTTCATCGGATGGTTTAATGCCTCATTGTTAATATAAAGTTAAATTATATTAATGATAATTCCTAAAAAAAACAATAAATTGAGAATTTAAGTACCATATGCGAACTACTAGGAGGAGGATTGTACATCTGAAATTGTTGCATAAACTGTCTTATCTCATCTCCCAAAGAACTGAAATTTTTTAATTATGATTTTATTGGCCTCATCTCCTCTTCCAGCCTAGCAAACCGAGCAATGCTGCTACCTCCAATGTTCTCTCCTTTGGTGATAGTGCCATGAGGAAAGTACCAAGTTAAGGTGACATTAAATCCCTGTGTTCATACTCTTGCAGGATGTTCTGGACCCATAATCATCATAAATATTCTTTCATTAGCCTCGATATTCCCATCCTCTGGTGTCAACCCTTCTTGTGCAAGAAGTTCACAGGATTGCACCTAGGTTAAGAAAATAAATGTAATTAGTTTTAATTCAAATAATTATACACAAGAAAATTTTAGTTAATAATTTTAATACTAAGTCTAGCATTCTCTGAAGGCTGAGAGTCATCCTTATGCATTCTACTAACTCTCCATAACTAATGTCTATCTTGAATAGCATGTATAAGTATAAAAAAATAATAAAAGTTACAAACTATTTGTAATAAATAATGGAGTAGCCTCTCATACAGTCTCATTTTGTCTGCAAATAGAGCTCTCACATGACCCATTGTGTGAGGACATGTCTGTTTTTTTAGCATTCTCACTATTCTTGGATGCCCTCTCCTATAATAAATGCATGTCAGTTATTTAGATATAAACAATCTTAAATATAAGTAAACCACTTACTTGATCTTCTGGTTGTGAGCATTATGTCACTAGCTGACACAATTGTATTGCATCGACTCTTGGAGGGACAAATTCCATAATATCTTCAACTGGATGACTATCCCAGTACTCCGCCTTTAGACTAGTCTTGTGATTTTTCCATTTAACTCCAGGTGATTGAAGAATCCATGGCCTAATGTGTCCAGAAAATTCAAATTTAGACTGAAATAAAATTTTATTAGCAAACTAAAATTTAAAATTACAAGTTAATGATGTATTGAATATACCTCCACTTCTACCAACATCTTTTTTTTAAAGGTCTCCATACCCTTATTGCACCAATCTTGAAAAGATATGGGTGCCAATATTGGATCTTGTGCAATAACACCCAAATAGAAGCCCAACAGTATCAATTCTGGAATATTGCAAGCACACCATTTTCATTTACTTCAATGTGGACCCTTGTGCCAGGTGATAAATTTTGAATATCTACATAAGTTATACTACCTCTATGCTTCAACAGAGCTCCCTGGTTATCTGAAAATAAAATTATATAAGAAAGTGTGCATGAAACTGAATTGTATTAAACGGAACTATATTAGAAAAGAATGTTAATTTTTTTTGAAAACCTGCATACCAATAATCCAAATCCCATCATATTGATGTGTTACCTGCTATCCTTGACCATGGAATGAATGTCGGGGCGGTTCTTGGTTGCCACTGCACTCATCCTCCTATGAATCTAAGTGAACTGGAGTAGATGGAGAATTTGTAGTTCTACTAGATGCTCTACTTGTAGAACCACCTTTAGAGACAACCTTTTTAGTCCGCCTTAACAAGCTACCTCCTGTCATTCCTATTAAAAACAAAAAAAAGAAATATTAGGTATGAAAATATATGAATCACTAAGGTGCAGTAATAGAAATTAAAAATAGTACTAAATTGAAAGCTTATGTTTACCTTTGATATAAGAGTATTAAATTAGACCATTTTCTCTCTAGTAGAAGTAATACTTTGAGTCAAATACATCCCTAAGTTTGGCTTTCACAACATTCTAGTTTACTGATTTGGGATCTTTAATGTAGAAAACAGGCTCCACTTGTGAGGAAAAAATAAACGGATCATATTCCAATTTTCACTAGTATGTATTAAACATGAAAAGTTCACTAAGGTACAACCAAATTGATCACGCTTCATCACCATAGCATTTGTATTCACCCAATCATATTTGAATAACACAACCCTAAATAAATTAGAGTAACTGATATCAATAATATCATTCACTCTACCATAGTAATTAAAATTTTCAACTTTTGTAATGTTTACTACACCATGATTTTGAGTTTTCTTATTTTCATCATAATCTTTAATTTGAAATTTATATCCATTAATATAAAACCCTTTATATCTTTATGCAATTCGATTAGGTCCATATGCTAGAACTTTTACTTCTTCCACTAACAGATCATTTGCATTCATAACATGCATAAAGAAATTACCTCTTATTCTACGTATGTTGATTACTAATATTATAAAAGTTAAAAACTCACATATTGTCTAAACCATTGATGAAAATTTTCATTCAGAAGCTTCTCAATGTTAGAAGAGGTAAAATGTGTATGGCACGTCTTTTTCTTTCTCACATTCTATAAAAACTTCTTTATTTGAAGAAATATTATCACAGTGGCGAAGAACATATCTATGAGCATGTACCAATGTTTTCTCATCTAAGACACATAGGGTCACCTTGCCTAAAGGAATTCCTCCACTTGAGAAGTGATAAACTAGTTTCTCTTCATTTGACAAACACTTGGTACTTGTGGTGTTGTGTGATAACTCAATTTGTTCTAAATATTTAGAACAAAAATTATGTCCTTCTTCAGCAATATAACCCTCTGCTATTGAACCCTCAGGTTGTGCCTTGTTTCCAACGTAGTCCTTGAGAATTGAGAAGAACCTATGCATTAAAAAAATCAATTACTTGATATGTATAAAAAAAAATGAGAAAGACTAAAATTGTAATATTACTTCTCAAATGGATAGATCCATTGATAATGTATAAGGTCACCGAGTTTGATTTTTTCAACCAAATGGACAACGAAATGTATCATTATAGTGAAAAATGATGGGAGAAAGTATTTTTTCCATTTGACATAAAGTTATTGCAATATTACTCTGGAGCACATCTAGTTCATTTGGAATGATGATCTTGTTGCATATTGATTTCAACATCATGAAACATCGACAACAATGCTTAGAACTTCATCTGATGGAGCACAAGACTTAAGTGCAATGGGTGAGATCTCTTCTATAAGAATATGACACTCATGACTTTTTAAGCCTGTGATTTTACAATCAGTGATATAAATAGACCAGGAGATATTTGATGCATAACTTTTAGGCAATTTCATTTTTTTTAGCACTTCACATATCATCAACTTCTCTTTCTTAGACATTGTTAAATAAGCAGGTGGTAAAACACAACTTCCATTATCTTGAAGTTGAGGATGCAGATCATTCTTCACTCCAATTTGTACTAAATCTTGTCGTGCTTGTGAATTATCTTTTGATTTTTCACAAGAAAAATAATCAAAAATGGTCTCAAACATTCTTCTCTATATGCAAGACATCTAGATTATATCTTAATAAATTATACTCTCAGTAAGGAAGATCAAAGAAGATACTTTTTTTTTCTTCCAAATTAATGATTCACTAGATTGTTCAGTCATCAAATCATCATGCTTTCTTTTATAACTCTTATGTTTATTTTTATTTGATTTACAAAAATCAAATCGGAACCTTCCAAATTAATGATTCACTTGATTGTTCAGTATTTGAATTCCACTAAGCGTTTGTGGTGCGAATCTAATCTCCTCGTATTATCAAAGAAATGTTATTGTCGACGGAGAATGTGAGTGGCTGGCAGCCAACATCGATGACCCATAAAACAAAACTTTTACTATTATATAGCCACAATGATTATGTATTGTCAGCACAGCATGGACAAACAAATCTATCTTGTAGTCCACCTAGATAGCATGCCATATGCTAGAAAATCATTGATGGTCCATATTAGTGCTACACATAAATTAAAATTTTGTTCAGTCACAACATTATAACATTGTACTCCTTGCCATAGATCATGTGGCTCTTGGGTAAGAGGTTGTATGCAAACATCGATATCATTTCCTAGGATCTTCTCCCTCGATATAATTATCGATAATATGAATGAATTTTGTTTCATTCAAATCCAAGGAGGCAAATTATATGGTACCAAAATCACAGGCCAGATATTGTATGTGCTACTCATAGTTTCGAAAGAATTACATCCATCAGCAACTAGACCAAGACAAACATTGCATTGATTTAAAGCAAAATCAGGATGTCGTGAAATGATTTCTACATAACCCCATCAGCAGGGTGTCTTATCAAGCCATCTTTGTTTCTGTGTTTATCATGCCAAATCATCTCTTCAGCAATTTTTGTTGTTTTAAATAGTCGCTGTAATCTAGGAGTGAGTGGAAAATATCGTACAATCTTAGCCACCTTTAAATGTGTTTTTTTTCTTATATCAACTTTCTTCTTTTGATTAGTATCCCATCGAGATGAGCCATAAATATGACATATTTCTGCATGAGATTTATCTTTCTAGAAGTGCATATAATCATTTGGGCGAGCATGTATTTTTTGGTATCCCAAATCGAATGCTTTCATTAATTTTTTTACCTCATAGGTATTTTTAGGTAGTGAAACCCCTTTAGGAAATGCATCAGACAATAGCTCAAGTAACATATCAAAGGATCGTGCCATCCAAGAGTTTAGACACTTGATGCGAAACAAATGTAGTATAAATGATAATTTTGAGAATGACTTGCAACCATGATATAACTCTACCCCTGCATCCTCCATTAACTTTGAAATTTTCAGATTGGCATTTGATGGATCTATATTCTGATTTACACAATCATCTCCTCAAGTAATATTCTCTTGTTATAAACCGAACATATCTTTTAATAATCCTTCTATATCACTTGTGTTTGACTGGTCCACTTGTATGGGTAATTGCTCAGTAGTTGATGTGGTACATTGTGCTTTTTTTTTTCTATTCCTTTAGCATCAGATGTATGATCCTCTCCATGTCGATTCCAAATAATATATCCAGAAAAAAAAAAAAACATTCGATATCAAATGACTCTTGACATCTTTTGTGGTATGAAAATACCTATTAATATAAACCTTGCATGGACATAATATTTTTTTTGATATATTTCACCTCTGACTTGCAAATTCTAGAAAACTATCAATTCCTTTTTTATAATCAGGACATCATTTAGGTTTGGTTATCCAACTCTTGTCCATTTCAAATGAAAGTAGAACTCTGAAATGACTATTGAGAAGTGAAAGTTTTAGTTAATATGATTACGATAATGTAAAGAAGAGATTATTGAGATTAATGAATGCATAAAGCTATATTGTGATGCAATTGAATATTCCTAAATGATGAAGATTTATAGGCCGATCAGATCACTAGTTATTTTACACCAATATAAGGAGAATCGTCCTGTGTAGGTTCATATGATTTCATATTATAATTTTAATCAACACACTCTAACGCAAGTAAGAACGATAGTTTGTAATCTTAGTTTTAGTGATAATAGTAAGCCCCAGTTCAACTAATTGTGATAAAATCAAAGCTTAAGAGAAAAATCATGTATATTTCATGCTTGAATTGTGTTGTCAATGCTCAACTAATTGTGATAAAATCAAAGCTTAAGAGAAAAATCATGTATATTTCATGCTTGAATTGTGTTGTCAATCAACTTCAACAAATTGAAAACTACTATTTTAAATACTATACTTTTAGTGGGTGTAGAAATTACTAATTAAAGACTCAAAGAAGAATCACAAAACAAATGAAATAAAATTCAATCTCAACTTTTTACCAAATACATTGATGATCAAATTAATTTTTAATCCAAAAACTTAATCCTATCAATATACGAGTGCAACAACTTGTTATTTTTACATCAATAGATATTTTAATTAATAATAAAAAATTCAATATATAATTTTTTTTTATATGATGGCAATGTATTTTGCTCGTGTGTATGTATTTATCATAATAAAAAATAAAAAAAATTATTAAATATGTGTGATATAAAGGTTTTACTCTAAAGAGATATTTAAGTCTCCAAGATAACGAAGTTAATTATGCCACATATAACTCAAATATATTATTTTGCACAAGTAATTAAAGTAATAACAATTTAATTTTAATCTTAATACTTTACAATTGTTCAAAAATATCCAACTATATTATTCTAAGATAAATTATAAAATACGATAAAACTTCTCATAATTTTTGCTCCCATTCCCTCTCCTAATGAATGATCAAAATTGAATGTTTCAACTAAATATTAAGTTAATAAGAAGACAAAATACAAGTAAATTGATTCAAGAAACATATGTATAATGCATCAAAAGAAAAGAAAAAAAAACAATGTAAGATCGGTAATTATAAAAAACAACAAACTATAATGACTACCTAGGAGTATAATCAAGACTCCTAAAAATATCTAAAGCAAAACATATAAATCTTAAGCTAAACTTATTGGAATAACAAATCAATTTAAAGAAGAACATATAAATCCATAGAAATTAAATGTTATCAAGAAAAATCAACAATGCATACTCAAAACCGACCAACAAAGTATAGAATTCCAATAATCGACTGGCCTTTGATTAAAATAGTATATATGAATAGATAGAACAATAATCTTGCTTAAAAATATGAAAAAAAATAAAAAAATTAAAAAAAATTGAAAACGAAGAGGGAGCAGTCGACGCCGAGAGCTTCGCCCGAGATCCTCATTTCTGAATTAGAGATTTAGGGTCCAGTAGGGGCCATGTTATAATCAAAGGTTTAGGTATTAGTTATGTCAACAATTTTATCCTCTATTAATTATGGCGGTTTAAACTGTCGTTTATTATGGCAGTTTAAACTGCCATTTATTATGGCGGTTTAAACTATCATTTATAGTGGCAATTTTTACTGCTGTTGTATCTAAAAAAAGATGGCAGTTTATTAACTGTTGGTATATGCTGCAGCCTTTGTATAATAGTTTTAGTACTCATAAAATTATTTGGTTTGGCTCTTGAGGACATGGTTATAGAAAATAGAGTCAAACAATAACAAATACTTTTGCATCTATTATTAGATCCAATGTCATCTCTTTCTCGGTGCTTCAATTATTTGCACTTAAATTTATAGAATACTATGAAGAAACTTGATATTAATGTTGATACACGTATACTTGATAAAAATCTAAATGAACTCGTTATTGATAGAGCAGTTAATTCCTTCAAGGAGTTGAATTATGTGAAGTTGCATGATTTAATAATCATCACTGAAAATTCTACTAGTTGAAACATGAATCTTGGTGTTGAAAGTAAACTAATCCGAAATTGGCCCTTAAAAATTTAAACTTTGAGATATCTGTTAAATCCCTAAATAGTCATCAAACATGGAGTGTTTATAGTCAAATCGAGCGTCTCGACGAGCTGGATCTAACAAGCCCAAGATCTCTCAATTCCAACTTCATTTGAGCATTCAAATACTTAAAATACATCAAATGATCAAAGGAATCATTTTGAGCCGTCCGATGAAGGTGGTTTTTGCATTTATAGAGCTTCACTCCTCCATATAAATAGCCTCATTCCTCATGAGGACGAAGAGAGAGGAGAGAGCTCTAAAGCTTAAAGATCCTCCAAGCACAATCGTGCCACCACTTGACGGTCGTCAACCACTGCCATCGGCCGCCACCGTCAGCCGTTGCCGTTGATCCTCGCCGTCATCAATCTCTGTCGGTCTCCATCATGACGACCTTCTTCGTCAGTCGACGCCCCTCGCTGTTCACCATTATCTGCTACCACTAGCAATTGTTACCACTTGAACATGACTATATAGTTGTTGTTCCCTTCTCATATATAATTATGTAATCCCGTTTTAGAGAAAATTTTGTACTCTGAAATAGATACATAGTGGAAGATTTTTGCTGGGCTAGGCTTCGTGATTTTTTCCTTGTAAAAATTTCTGGAGTTTTCTTGTTCACTCTTTAAATGCTTGCGTGTGTTCTGGATTTTACAACAAGGCTAAGGCGTAAATTTTCACTCTACTGCAACTGGTTTTCTAGCACGCTACAATGATCACATAAAATTTGATAGTGGAGAATGACTTCATAAATGGCTTTGTTACTACAAAAATAGAAGGGTTTGCATCCCTTTCTCACATAGAATGCCCCCAACACTTGGTTAAAAATTTATATAATCTCCCCAAATTCAAAAATTAAAACAAAATCAAGACTTATCAATTGTAATTGTACCAAGTATTTATTTAGTAAGGAAAAATTGGTGTATCCTTTTAATCACTTTATTAGCTTATTTTGTCATTATTTTTGTAAGTGATGTATATATTTATTATTACACGTATTGATAATTATAAAATTAAAAAAAAATAGTATTAATAGATGCTAGCCAACACACATTGATAATCTATGTTAAAATTGAGTTCATTTAGAATAATAAAAATAACATAGAATGAATTGCTTGCTAGTCTTCACACACAAATTTTTTACATTAATTGGTTGGAATATGTAAGGCTTAATTATATAATGATAGAGAGCTATATATATATATATATATATATATATATATATATATATATATATATATATTCATATCTTAAATCAAATAGTATGTTAATATTAAATTTATGGATATAGTTTTACAATTATCTGTTCACTATATTAATAGACCTACACTATTGTCATTGGATTCATATAGGATATGTAGCTCCATACAACATGCAACTTTCCTTCCAAATTTTTTCTTAAACTTAAATATTTCATGAATGACCACCATCTAATGCATATATGACTTTTATGCTAAGTTCAATTGAGTAGGCATTAACTTTAGAGACTTATCATGATCTTATTGAGGTAATATATAATACAATGAATTATATGCCTAATGATGATTCTAATAATAAAAATAATGATCATGACATGAATAGGGTAGATGACGATAAAAATATTAAATTTCTATGATATGAATAATTATGACAACAAACATTTAAACATATATGATCAAATTATTTCTGACAATGTCTTTGTTCATGCCTATTAAACACTCAGCAGTGGATTGTAGATGTAGTTTATATTGACTCATCTATTAACAAATTTTTTAAACATTACATTATATTGACTCATCTATTAAACACTCAGCAGTGAATTTTGATTACGGTGTTTTATAACTCAATATAGGTTAGTTGAATTGAATTTGCTAAGAAGACATTCATATATACAACAACAACAACAACAACAACAACAAGCTTTAATCTCACTAGGTGGGGTCGGCTAAAATTAAAGGATTCATATCATGATTATTTCGACAAGTTTTACGTTGGCTGTCGACTACCTAACGCAACCCTTGACTTTTCACATTCATATATAATCTTTGATAAATATGTTAGCATTATTTGAGCTTGTCACAAAATTATTTTGAAGATAGTACATCATCACTATTTAAGAAAATTGTGAAAGAACTTCATGAAGGCATTAAAGAGTATGCAGTATCATATTTAGAAACTTTAATTAGAATATGTATTAGGATGGCAATATTGATAAAGTCAAAATGTTCAACTAATGAAAAACAAATATTAAAAAGTTAAAAAAAGAAACACAAAATTGACTTTTTCAAATAAAAAAAAACATAATTAGTAGTATCATATGATAGTGATTCTAAATATAAAGAAGGACCGTTAGAACACACCATTCATTAGTGTCATCATCATGATACTGCAGTGTTTTAATTTGGAGTCATGTGGATACCACACAGATCTTAAGGGATACTATTGAAGTGATCAGGTACGATATTAATGTATGATGCACCATTTTAAAAGATGAAAACATCACTCTATAATGGACCTAATCACCTAATAAGGACTTCTAAGGAAAATAAGTCTTCGTATATACCAGAGATCTTTCCCTTGCTTTATAAGGGAAAGTAAAGTAGGGTTTATTTCATGTTGGGTTCTTTAGTTCCCTATGGAAGCAAGCTTCCATAGTTAATTACATCTTTGGAAATGAGGATTTCTTAAGAATACTCTCGATTTAAAGAAGTCAATCAAAATCTCCAAAGATTTCAAAGCTAGACTATCAAAGGATTATGTATTTTAGAAATCAAGTGGAAGGGTTCAATTTGGAAGACTTATTTTTAGAATCCAAAGGAAGATAAGTAGGGAGAAGTCATAATACTAAGAAGCCTAGTGAGCACTCCAATCTATCTTATAGTGAGGCTTTATATTTTTGAAAGAGAGAACTCATTTTGTTTGAGTTGAAGTTATATTAGAGTGTTAGGGCTTATAGTTCATCAACATAAGATTGTGAAAATGCTTAAGAGGTGAGGACTTATACTCATTACCCAAAGAAAATAAGTAACCTATATCCTAAATCTAGGATACTTTAGCACAAGCTATGAGTACGACCTAAGTCTAATCAAAAAATGGGATATAGTGGTTTGCCTTCACAAGAGAGGACAAACTCATTCCGTCTCTTTTGGACTTAAAACCTCCTGGAATAGCTGCCAACTAACACCTCCTATGCTTCAAATCCATGTAGGCCGGTCTAATGTAAGTGCAAGATAACTAGTGTGTTATTTAATTAGGAAGAGACTAGAGTCCTAAACTCACTCGTTAAGAGACTAGATCATGACTGACATGAATATATGACTTAGACTAAATACAAAATTTTACAATTTTTTATATCATTTTGACACATTTATTTGGATAAAGGCTTGGGATAATTATGCCTAAATGTATGAAAAAATATGATTATTGGCTAGATTGAGAAGAGATGTTCTCCACCACAAGGGATGCCCTCACAGGTCAAGCATTCCCCTATCATGTGAGAGTGGAGATCTTCCCTATTCGAGAATGAAATAAGATGATATGCATGATATTAGAACATACATCATTTAACTAAAAGGTTGCTAAATCTTTTAATTATCTTGATTATAACCTAAGCTTTAAAGTAAGGTTATAAGTTATTTTAAAATTTAGTTATGATTTATTAGTGGGGGTAGAAAAATTAATTTTATCTTAAAGAGCTTATCGCATTTAGACCACACATTCAATCATTAAACTTAAGAAACCAATAAAAATCATGCAATTTCTATTTCATAATTTAAACAAAACAATCAAATATGTATAAATTTTTGTAAAAGAATAAAAGGTCGGTGCAGCCAGGTACTGTCGTACACCCCAAAAAATAAAAGAAGTTGGGTAGTCGAGCTCTATTCTTATACAACATAGATTACAAAAGAATATTATAATTACAATTGAATGAATGCTATGGGGTCTTCATTCTTTGATCTTCTTCCTTCCTTCAGTTTAATTTTGCTTCAAGGCAGGGCCTCCCAAGACTTTAACTTCTAGCCACTGCTCACCTTAAACCTCATAGCACTAAGCCTAATTCATATTGCAAAATAACATATTTATGGAAAGTAAAATCTAAGTACACCTACAAAATAGATGTCAGCCAAATCAACCATGCAAACCCAAGCAATTATATTCCATAATTTGGACTTAGCACCCTACACATGGGCAACCAAGCCCACCTATCCTAATATGGATTATGTAAAAGCGCATAAGCAACCTGCAAGTAGAAGCATTTATATTTATTATTACAATGGCCCCTTTAGCACAATCCCCTGCACAAAATAATATTAGACTAATAATGGCCTAACATCCGATCTACGCACAACAATCCTAACATCCAGTCTAAAATATTACATTATAAAATAAAATATAACATCATAGCATACATCGTCCTAACTTAGAGATAAAAGTGGTGACTTGGTATTCTAATGTGTATGCTTAGGCTTAGTGTGGTATGTCTTCGCTAAACTTTAGAATTATAATTATCTAAGGTTTGGAATTGTTTAAGTTAAACATTTGGGGAGGTTTTCTTTAAGTTATTAAAATGATTAGTGGGTTTTATTTTGTATTTAATTTTGTTTCATTTGATATTTATTTAACATCTAATTATTATAAAGAGAAGAAAGAGGTTTGACCCTCTTCATCCATATCCTAAGTTATTTTCTAAAAGCATGTAATTATAATATTTGGTTTCTTTTAGTGAATGATTTATTAAATATATTATTAATCCTAAGTTTAGGTTAATCTTAAAGAGTCTTATTCAAGCATGAAAGCCATCTTAAGATTAATGTGATTGAATCACTATCACATGGGTGATGTTCATTATTCCTTTTCATCATTAATAGCATGCATATGATTTTGAACTTAACTTACCTATACATGAAATATAATTTTGAATAAATGATTATTAATGCATTATTTGAACCAGGGAAGAGAGATAATCTAAGACCTCCTTGGGGATACTTAAAGTCTTGTATTCTTGGGATATCTAGACTATATACTTGCTATCTCCAATACATATAAATTTATTTATAAACATAAGGATGAAAACCATGCAAAAGATTGTGAGTTAATAAATTTATTTATTCATTTAAAGTAAAGCTCTATCCAAATTCTTGCATAAGTACACATATGAATGAAATTAAGCAAGTAAGTTTCATTATTTGAATCAAGAAGTGAGGTAATCTAAGACCTCCTTGGGGCTACTTAAGCCTCATATTTTCAAGATTTCTAGACTATATACTTAACATTCAAACACATGTACACATACACATAAATCATGAAAGTATAACGATACTTTGACATGTTTAAGGTATAAGTAAGTAGTTGACCTTACTTTTGGAGTGAGGATTCAATCTCCTCTTCTTAAATTTAGGAGTCTTCTAGATACTAAGAGTTTATTAGTCATAAGAAACTTCTAGCAATTAGGTGAATACTTAACCTAAGCCTAGAAACTTAGAAGGGTCAATCATAGGATTAGGTCATGCCTTGTGATTTAGGGAGATTTACTTACCCTATAGCTTAAACCCAATCTATGCCTACCACTTTGGCCTAAACTAAACCCCAAATTTAATTCATCCAAATCCAAATCCAGATTCAAATTCTAAATCAAATGATTGAAACATATAATCAAATCAAATCAACCCTTCTTAAGCCCTATGATATTATTCTATGGACTTAGCCTTAATAAAATCCAAACTCATATAAATTCAATTGATTTTCTCAAAGTAAATTTAACTCTCCAATCAACCCATACCAAATCTACAATCAAATTTACAATTATAGAAATCTGAATATCAAATTAAATCAAACCCAAGCCTAATCCATATGACTCAGTTCCAGGAGTTAAGCCACAAATCCATTCAACTCAAACCAAAATTAATTGATTTTCTCATGAATCAATTGTTCCTTCAATCATCACCCCAAAAATAAATCAAATCTACAATCATCAAGCCAAACCAAAATCAATCCAAATCAAACCCAACTTAGCCCATTTGATTTGAAATATCCAAATGAACCAAAACCCATTTGAACCCAAATCAATTACAATCAAAGCTATAAATCAATCCTAAATCCATATATAAACTCAACTAAATATACAACAATCCAAAATTGACTCAACTAAACCCAACAGGCTCACTTGACCCAAGATGACCTAAAGGACCTATTTGAACCAAATTCCAATCCTACCCAAATTGGATTGAACCAAGCTTACCAAAACCTCCTATGATGATTGTTAATCACCCTTGGTTGATCAATTGTCACCAATTGGGTCAAACCAAGTCAACTTGATCATTTGATTAAGTCAACACTCTTAACTTACATAAACCAAACTAGCCAAATCTCAACCCAAACCAAATTAATTAAAGCCATTGATTCCAATCCTACCCAAATTGGATTGAACAAAGCTTACCAAAATCTCCTATGATGATTGTTAATCACCCTTGGTTGATCAATTGTCACCAATTAGGTCAAACCAAGTCAACTTGATCATTTAACTAAGTCAACACTCTTAACTTACATAAACCAAAGTAGCCAAATCTCAACCCAAACCACATTAATTGAAGCCATTGATTCACACTAACTTATGATCAATGATTGAACATGACTTGACCATCAATTGAGCCAAACCTAACCCAATTGGCGCCTTAACCCAAGTTGACCCAATTTGATCTAAAAGACCAAATTTGGTCAAATCATGATATAACATAAATTGATTGCAACCAAGGCTCAAGTTCATTCCAAATTGATTGTTGAACTTGGCCAAAGCCATAATTGAAACCAATTGACCCATTTAGCTCAAATTGACCTAAATGATCAAATTGGCCTAAATCCAAATCAAATTCAAATTAATTCAAAAAAAAAAGCCTACAATTATCTTCAACTAACCAATTGAACATGAATCAACCTGTAACCCAAGCCAATTTGGCCAATTTGGTCAAATTAGTCAACTTGACCCATTTGACCTACATGAATCTAAATGAACCAATATCAAACCTAAGCCAAATTGACTCAAACCAATTGAACCAAAATACTTCAAATCATCATTTGAACTTGACGCAAGTCTTGATTGGCCTAATTTGACCAATTGGTCAACCTAACCCAACCTAGACCAATTTGATCTATAAGGGTCAAATTGAGCCAAACCCACTTGAACCAAGCCAAAATCCAATGGGACCTAATCTAACTCATTCTAAACCCACTAGGGTCAGCCCAAAACTAACCCAATACAGATTGGGTCCAATCCAAGGCAATATCCAATGGCTAAACCTCCCCACATGGGATTTTTCCCAAATGGGAAAGTCCACTCTCGTCCTCCCCATGTAGTAGCCATCCAAGACCCAAATGAGGGCCTGACCTAGCTGCCTAGCTTGACCCAAGTGGGCTAGGTCGGCCTTGGACCAAAGGGAGGTGAGTTAACTCACCTCCCCATCATTGTTGAAACAAATGGATTCGTGGGAGGGGGCTACCACCTTGAGCCACCAAGCAAGTTGAGCCACAAGGGGGGAGGGGGAGATAATACCAACCTCATTTTATTCCAAATAAAAAGACACAGACACTCAGCAAAATAAAAGACACACACACTCAGCAAACTTCCAAAGACCCTTTCGAATCCTACAGGCCTCCCCAAAGCTTCTCGAGCTTCCCCATTGGAAAATTTCCTCAAACTGAAATAGGGCATCCATCCACTCATTCCAACCCTTTTAATCCTCCACAAAACTCAAATTAAATTCACCCACACCTTCCCCACACTCCATCGAGCAAGAACAAATCATTTTCGAGCTCTATGACCATTGGAGGTGCCACTTCAATCAACACACAAATTGATGGTTATTGGCCTTCCAAGCAAATGGCGAGGAATCAATGCAAGTACTGCTCAACAGGGCTTTGTCTCCACTAGACGAAGCTTTCTCAATTTCATTTAGTCTTGAAACATCGTGTAATTCCTTTAAACTTTATTTGGAGTTTTTTAAAGAAAAGTTGCATGTTGCACAAATCCAACAAGTAGATCCCTTTGGATATATCTCGTGAAGGTGTGGGTTGATTTTTGAATCGATCCGAGCTCAAGTGAGCTCGAATCAAGCGACGGAAGGTGGACGGTGTCCATCTCTCATCGTTCGAAAGATGACGGATCATGCACCATCCGTTTCGCATGATCGGAAAGGATGGTTGTGATTAATCCATTAGATTATTCCAATTTTATTACTTAATGGACATCAGGTTTGATCCCGGCCGTCCAATCTTAGATCGGATGGCGGATAAGAAAGCATGTCTGCTGCCAGCCATATAGGTGCTAAGTTAGACGACTTTAAGTGACCAATATCATGGCGCCACGTGGAAAGCAAACCACATCAGTAGTCCGCATGGGGCCAATGTGATTAGACTTAATTAAAGCCTAATTAATGGATTTAATTTCTGAAATTTCAAAAATTCATAACAAATTATAAAAAATCAGAAAAATACAAATAAATACTTATTTTGAAGGTATTTTAGAGGAGATTATTTAAAATTAATTCCAATTGATTTTAAATAGTGATTAAGGCTTAATTATGGTTTAATTATAATTTAATTAGCTTAATTATTCCTTAATTACTTGAGTAATCAATCCCAGATTTTATGGGTTAATTTGATGAGATGACTTATGCCTCCTATAATTATTTTTGGATTTATTGCTCAGTTAATTAGGGTAATTGACTATTTAAGCCCTAAACACTCTCTTAATTAGTTTAATTAATTAATTAACTTTATAAGTAGTAAAAATTAATTAATTAAGTACATTAATCACAGTTGAATAGTGAATGGATAAGGGGATTGGGGTTAAGACGCCCTTCCTAGCCTCTTTTCCTAAGTTCATTTCTCTTTAAGGGAAAATTAATTAAAATGGGATTAATTAAAAGTCTAATTAATTAATTAAGTGGCTTAATTAATCAAATTAAAAGCATAACCACATCAGATAATTAATAATGAAATTAAGGGTTCCTCTTTATGTGTTTGATAATATAAAGACCCTTAAGGAAATTATGATTAACCTATAAGTGTGGGAGAATTATAAAAGTACTTAATAAATTCTTTGATTTAATTAACCCTTAAGCATGAGCCATTAGGTCTTTGTAGGAGCATTGCAATTTTATTTCCTCACATGTTCATATCATTTATGGCTCATAATTAAGAGATTAATCAAATTAAAGAAACATAGGTAAGGGTAATTAATTGATTTAATTAAGGATTCAACTTAATTAATTCATAAAAATCCACTTAATTACTTTTCTTAAATAAAACCAAATTACTAATGTGGGAATGGGATTAAACCAGCAAGTGATAAGTTCTTCTCTTCCAACTTAATCAAAATTGCAAATTATAAATTAATAAAGGAATTTTGGTTTTCTTTAAATGGATTTATTTAATGTGATTGTCCTTAGAAATTAGTTTAATTGAATGAATCATGTGTTGATATTTAATTATTCCTTTCCAAGCACATTAAATGTTGTATGTCATTTGATTCCATGCATTCATGCCTTCAAATTTAAATAAAATCAAATGAATTTCCTTTATGTAAGCTTTCATGTGTTGGCTTAATTAAATATATGTGCCACTATTATCACTATTAAATCCAAATATGTTTTCTAAAAGTTTATAAATGAATAACAATATATGTTGTGATGATAGTTATAAATACATAAGAGGTGCTTGCGCTTATAGCTTAAGTATATGAAGTGAAGTCTTCTCTCTTTTATTCATATGTTGATTTACATAAGTATGAATGGTAGTGAGTATATAGTCCCGTCCAGAATACAGTCTTTAGCTTTGAGGTCATTTGATTACCTCACTTCCCTGGTTAACAAAGGCACATACTTTCTTATGTATTTTGATATTAGAATTTGGATAGAGCTTTAATTCATATATATAAATAATCTAATTTAAGAAAATACAATCTTTGCATGATTTTCATTCTCTTAATTGTGCCTACATTCATATGTATCTAAATAATCAAGTATATAGTCTGGACATCCAGGAATATGAGGCTTTAGCTAGCCACAAGGAGGTCATTTGATTACCTCACTTCCCGGTTAACAATGACATGTACTTGTTTATCTCTTTATACTTGTGTATGTATATGCGTTCAAAGAATGGAAATCCCATTTTCTATTAAAAAATGCATGCATCTATAATTGTTCAAGTGATTGAATTGTTTAATCATGCGATTTGGAGCTTTCTTTCCTATGTTCATATATGCAAATTTTATATGTTTGAATACAAATGGGTATGTAGTCTAGACATCCCAGGAATATGAGGCTTTAACTAGCCTTAAGAAGGTCATTTAATTACCTCACTTCCCTGGTTAACAATGACACATACCTATTTAATTTCATCCCTATGCATTTTTGTATAAGAATTTGAATAAAGCTTTAAATTGACATACATCAAATAATTCAATCAAATAAAATGTAAACTCCAAACATATACATATATTCATCATTCAAGTGTGCTAAAACATGTTGTATGTATATATATGCTAAGTATTAAATCATATGCATGATACATGTGATGGAAGGGAATGATCTAATATATATCATGTGGTAGTAATTCAATTAGATTAAGCTTAAGAAGCATTTCATATTAAATAAGGTATTTAAAGTTAACCTAAACTTAGGATTAATTAAAAATCATATAATAATCCATTCATTAAAAAGAATTAAATCAAATTAATATGCTTTAGAAAGTGGCTTAAGGTAGGGATGGAAGAGGGTAATCCTCTTCCTTCTCTTTATAACACTTAGTTGTTAAGTGTAAATCATATGAAACAAAATAAAATATAAATTAAAATTCATAAATCAATTAAACAACTTCAAGTGAAACCAACCCTTATGTGAAATTAAATAGCTTCCAAACTTAGAAATATATAACTCTAATGCCTAGTTAATACATACCATATAAGACCTTAACACACATTAATATTAAGTCACTACTTCTATCTGTATGTTAGGATGGCATATGATGTGATGTATATTTAGTTTTGTGATGTATTATTTTAGACTGAATGCTAGGGTGTATGCCGTTGGATGTTAGTTCTTAGCCTACTGATTTTCATGAGGATTGTGCTTAAGGCGATGCTTAAAAATAAATATAAATACTTTTTCATAGGTAGTTTAAACCCCTAAGCATAATCCATATTAGAATAGGCGGGCTTGGTTACCCATGTGCAAGGCACTAAGTTTAAATTATATATATAAGTGCTTGAGATTATATGTATGTTTAGCTAACATCTATTGTGCAGGTAGTTAGATTTATTTTCCATATATAAATGTAATTTTATAATAGAAATTATGATGCTATGGGGGGATTATGATGAGCAGTGGCCATAAGGCTTTGTCCTAGGTGCTCTATGATGCCTTTAAGCAAGCACATCCAAATCAAAGAAGGAAGAATAAAGGAAGAGGATGGAAGAGTGAAGAATGAAGAACCCAATAGCATGTATTCATTCAAGTTGTAATTATTCTTTCATATTCCAAGTTGTATAAGAGTAGAGCTCCTACCCATCTTTTCTCTTTTCGAGTTATATGGCACAACCGCACCGACCTCTTCTTCTTTTACGGTAGTTATAAATTGATTGATGATTTGTTTAAATTGCACATTAGAAATGGCATGTCTTTTCATAGTTTCTTATGATTGATGCTTTAATGTGTAGCCTGGATACAGTAGGCTCTTAGAATAAAAATAAACTTTCTACCCAACTAATCACTCATAACTAAATTTTAAACAACTCATAATCTCATCATAAAGCCTATGACATAAATCAAGATAATTAAAAGATTTAGCAACCCCTTAACTGTATGGCTGCATGTCTCACATCATGCATATCATCTTGAGTCACTTTTGCAAAGTGAGAGCATCCATTCTTACATGCATATGGACCGCTTGACCCATGAGAGCAAACCCCTATCGATGGAGCTTCACCCTCTTTCTCTTTTAATTTGGCCAATAATCTACTTCATCATGCATTTATGCATATAAAAATCTCAAATCCTTTGTCTAAATGATGTGTCAAAAATGAAATAAAATTTGAAAAGATTATGCATTTGTAGATTAAGTCATATGCTTATATCACTCATGCTCTAGTCTCTTATGGAGTGGGTTTAGGACTTTAGTCTCTTTCTAATTAAATAACTACCTAGCTATCTTGCAATTCATAAGATCGGACTACATGATTTTAAAATTGTAAGTTAGGTTGTCACTCGGTGTTGTAAGTCCGTAAGCGGTTTATCCTCTCTTGTTGAGGTAAACCCTTATATCCATATGTTGCTTAGATTTAGGTAGTGCTTTAGCTCTTACTAAATCTCCCTAAATTTAGGATCCAGGGTACATGTTTTCCTTGAACAAGCATAAATTCTCACCTCTTAGGCATTTTCATAACCTTATATTGGTGGATCATAAACCCTATCGATCTAATAAAATTCAACTCAATAAATAAGCCTCTTCACTTTCAAATATATAAAGCCCAATTATAGGATAGATTAGAATGCTCACTAGGCTTCCTAGTATCATGAGCATTTCCTACTTCCTCCCTTTCAATTCAAAAATAAGTCTTCTCATTGAACTTTCCCAATTGATTTTTCAAACATAACCAATCCTTTGATAGTCTAACCTTGAAATCTTTGGAGATGATAATTGTCTACTTTAATCTAGAGTATTCTTAGGGAATTTCATTCCCTAAGATGTAATTAAGCCTCCATAGAGAACTTAAGAACCCGATTTAAATAAACATTGTAAACCCTGCTTTATGCATCCATGTAAAGCAGGAGAAAAATCTCTCGTATATTCTAAGACCCATCATGCCTTAGGAGTCCTTATTAAGTGATCAAGTCCATTGAAGGGTAATGACTTTATCTTTTGAGATAATATATTTGAAAATAATTTTGGAATTTATTATTGATAATAGCCACACATATAATAAGATTGATTCAACATATGCAATTTATACATAGAGAATTATATTTATTTGATTCTCTTATTTGAAAGCATGAATGCATGATGTCAAATGGCATATAAGTTTAAGATAACTGAAAAATAATTAAACATTATCATATGATACATTCAATCACATTACTTTGTGTTGACCTCACTTTTAGAGTGAGGATTGACTCATCCTTCTTTGGACTTAGGAATCTTCTAAGCACTAAGCATTCCATTAGTCTTAGGACACTTTTAGTGATTAAGAGAACACTGAACTTAGTCTAGAGACTTAAGAAGGCATACCCCAAGCTTATGCCACACCCTAGGGTAAATAGGTCCAACCTACCTTATGGCCTAAACCAAAACCCATGCTTATCAACCTATCCAAAACCAACCCCAAGCCAATGCAATCAACCTTAATTAGATTTCATTTCATATCCAAGCTCCATGCCAAACTAACTTAACCTTTTTAACTTAAACTAATTCCACCATCATCCTATGGATCCAACCCAAACCCTATTCAATTGAACCAAATCCAAATGAACTTCATAAAAGCACTCCAACTATTCAAATCTCTATTTCAAACCCTTCCAATACCTACAATCAAACCAATTAAGCCCAATCAATTCAATCAATCCAAATTGCCCATTTGATCGAAAGTGTCCAAATAAGTCAAAACCCAATTAAGCCTAAATCAATTGCAATCAAAGTTATCAATCAATCTTAAACCCATCATTGAACTCAATTCAACCCAATTAAACCCAATTCGACTCATTTGACCCATTTGGTTCACTTGACCCAAAGTAACCTAAAAGATCCATTTGATCAAAATTCATTCCAACCCAAATTGGATTGAATTATCCAACCTCTTATACAATGATTGTTGATCATCTTTGATTGACCAATTACAAGAAATTGGATCTAACCAAACCCATTTGATCACTTGATCCAAGTTGACCCAATTAGCCTATATGAACCAAATTGAACCAAACTTCATTCTAAACTTAATTGATTGAAATCAATACCTCCAATAAATCATAAATTGAGTATTGAATATAATTTGGCCACCAATTGGATCAAACCAAGCCCATTTGTCCCCTTGACCCAAGTTAACCCAATTTGACCTAAAGGGCCAAATTGAGTCAAATCTCTTTCCAAACCCAATTGATTAAAATTAATACCTCTAATCAATCACAAATTGATTGTTGAACATGATCCAAAAATCAATTGAATCCAACTTGACCAAACCAACCTAATTGACCCATTTATCCCAATTTGACCTAAAGGGTCAAATTGAACTAAATCATTCTCAAATCCAAATCAATTTAAATCAACACCTACAATCATTCCCAAATCATCATTTGAACACATTCAAACCCTTGGGTTGACCTATTTTGACCAATTGGTCAACCTAACCCAATTGAACCCAATTTGACCCATATGGGTCAAATTAAGCCAAACCAATTCAAACCAAGTCCAAACCCAACTAAATTTGGCATGACCCATCCTTGGGTCACCATGGGTTAGCCCAAAAGAACCCAATCCATGTTTAACCCAATTTAAGCCAAAACTCATTGGGTAAACCCATCCAAATGTGACAAAATATCTATTTGGGTGGTCTTACCTACTCACCAACCACTGGCAGCCACCCTTAGCTCATTTTGGGTACTTGGACCATTGGCTCACCTAACCCAAGATTGGTTGGGTTAAGCCATGGGTCAAGAGAGGGTTAGTTAACCCATGGCTTCCCATTGACATACTTGGGGGAGGAGATACACACCACCTCAGCCCATGCCATGACTTCGGCCACTCAAGACCCTCCACCTCAGCCAATCACTAACACCTTTGGCCGCTTGCATCGGCCGAATGACTGCCAAAAGTTGAATTGATCACAGCCATCAGATCAATTGGGGAGGAGGGTATACGCCTCCCCATCCAATTCAAATGACACGGAGAGCTTCTTTGAGAGTTTCCATGCATCCCCGAACCCTCTCGTGCTCTTTATCGCCGGCGAGAATGAAGTCAAACAAAACTGAGCCCTTTGTCCATCCACCCACTCAAATCTCACCAAACTTCAATTAAGCTTCTCCCACATATTCCACAAGCCCCGAAGAGTCAAAACAAATCAATTCCTGATTGATTTGAGCATCAGAGACCAACTATGGTGACTATTCATGGCGTTTGGTCCACAGAGCTATCGGCGGGGAGACAACTTATGAGCTTCTCAATAGGGCTTCGGCTCTTCTGACAAATTGTAGAAAATCCAATAGGAATTGGTCTTTTGTGAAAGATTTTGTGATCTAACACAATTTCCACTATAAGATCTTTTTAGATCTCCTCCCCGAATATTTTGGAGTCGATCCTGATGCCCTATGAGCTCTCCTGAGCTCGGAATCGAGCGACGGATGATGTCCGTCTTCAAATGCTCAAGGGATGAAGGATCATATGTCATCCATTTCATGTGATTGGAATGGATGGCTGAGATCTAATTTGCTAGTTATTTCAATTTAATTATATCACAGGATTAATCCCTGCCATCACGATCGGATGGGATGAAATAACAAATCACCATTGGGAGGATTGCCTATCTCTGGTGCCATATGCAAAGTGATCCGATGTTGTTAGTGCCAAAGGGTTAGAGGATTAATTAGGGATTAAAATGTCATTAATTGCTCAAAATTTTAAAAAATCATAATTAATTATAGAAAAGCCCTAAAAATATGAGTAAACCTATTTTGGAAAGGGTAAATAGAGGAGATTTTGATAAAAATAAAATGCCTAATGTTTGAACAGTGAACAATGCTTAATTAGGTTTTGAAAATTTTTTGATTACCTTAATTAAGCCTTAATTACATGGCTAATTGATCTCAATTTAAATGTGTTGATTTCATGGGATGTCCTCTACCTCCAATAATTGTCTTGTGATTTATTGGCTAAATAATTAGAAGAATTTTGAATTTTAATCTTAATCACCCTCCCTAATTAATTTAATAATTATTAAATAATAAAATTATGATTATTAATGAAATGATTAGGGTAAATGATCAAGGCCTCTTCTTGGTCATTTGCCCAAGTATCTTTCCATTGGGGGTTAATTTTGATTTAATTAAGAAATGATTAAGATTAATGATGATAAAATTAAACCAAATCAAAATGATAATTACTTCAAATAATCTAAATTGAATTCATGGGTTCCTCTTTATGTGTTCAATAACATAATGACCCTTAAGGAACATATGGTTAACCCATGGGTGTGGGAAAATCATATAAGTACTTAATTAGATCTTTCTTTAATTTAATTAACACTTAATTATGAGCCTCATTGCATTATGTCTTTTAGGAGCATTACAAATTTTAATTTCTCATTTGCATATCATTGGAGGCTCATGGTTAAATGATTAATTAAATTAAAGAGACTTAGGAAAGGAAAATTAAATGAATTGCTTGATGATTCAAACTTAATTAATCCATAAAATTCACTTAATTATGTTTTCCTTAAACACATGAAATCACTCACATGGGATGGGTCAAAATAGAAAATTTTCTTTCTCCTCTTCATGTTTAATAATTCAAATCCAAAATTAATTTTCATAATAATGTGGGTATTTTTTAGATCTTAGAGTGTACTTATTGAGAGTGATCGGTATGACATTAAGGAATGATGTACTATCTCAAAAGATAGAAATCACCATCCTATAATGGACCTAATCACCTAAAAGACTCACGAGGCATGATGGGTCTTCAAATATACCAGATCTTCCCCACTTTACATGAAAAAAGTAAAGTAGGGTTTATTTTAAGCCGGGTTGTTAAGTTCCCTATGGAGGTAAGCCTCCATAGTTAATTACATTCTAAGAAATGAAAATTCTTTAATAATACTCTTGATTAAAGTAGATAATTAGGATCTCTAAAGAATTCAAGGTTAAGACTATCAAATGATTGGCAATTTTAGAAAATCAAATAAGAGTTAAGACTATCAAAGGCTATTTTAAGAAAATCAAATGGGATAGATCAAGGAGAAGACTTATTTTGGAATCCAAAGGAGAAAGTAGGAAATACTCATGATACTAAGGAAAGTGAGCATTCCAATCTATAATTGGGCTTTATATTTTTTGAAATTGAAGAGAGTTAATTATTTGAGTTGACATTTTAATAGATTGTTAGGGCTTATAATTTGACAACATAAGATTGTGGAAATGCACAGAGGTGAGGATTTATGCTTGTAGCCAAGGAAATAACCTCGATTCTAAACTAAGCTTGGGTATAAAATAAAGGCCGACCTAAATCTAAGAAATGGGTATATGATTACCTCCAAGATAAACCAACTATTGGACTTATATTGCTTGGGTGGCCACTACTCCCCCTGCTTTAAATCCATGTAGACAAGTCTTATGCTTTTGAAGATGGCTAGGCTGTTGTTTATTTAGAAAGAGACTAAGTCCTTAAACTCGCTCCTAAGAGACTAGAGCATGAGTGGTATGAATTCATGACTTAATCTAATACAAATTTTATCAAATTTATTTGATTCTTTTGAACTCTTTATTTTGACACATGATTTTTATGCCTAAATGCATGAGAACTTGATTATGTGCCAAATCAAGAGAGAAAGGGGTGTTCTTCCATCAAAGGCTCTCATGGTTAAGCCTTCATTCTCTAGCAAAGATGGAAGCCCCTCTTAGAGTGGAATAATATGACATGCATGATATTATAATACATTCATCCATAAGGGTTGCTAAAAATTTTATTATCTTGATTTAATTCTAGGCTTTTATGTGAGGTTATGAGTTATTTTAAAATTTTAGTTATGAGTTGTTGGTGGGATATTAATTTTATTAAGAACTACATATCAGGCCACACATTCAAACATCAATCAGAAACTATGAAAAACATGTTGTTAATGCAATCTAAACAACATCAAATAATTTTATAGACTACCATAAAAGAATAAAAGGCCGGTCTTGATTCAGTTCATAAAGAAAAAAAGATGGGTGAGTTTTACAACCAGATTATAAAAAAAATAATACATGTGTATGGGGTCTTCTTTTCTTCATTTCTTCCTTCTCTTTCTTTTGATTTGATTTGCTCCAAAGGCATGGGGCACCCAGACTAAGCCTTAACTACTCATCTTAATCCCCATAACACTAATCCTAATTCTAATGCAAAATTACATCAAAATAGAAAGTAAATCTAGCTACCAAAATAAATGTTAGCTAAACACATATAACCAGTTATATGAATAATTTGGACTTAGCACCCATACATGGGTAACCAACTGTCTAACATGAGTTATGCTTAGGGGCTAAGCAACCTACAATACATTTATATTTTTTATTCTGATTTAAGCACAACACATAAATATGATTAGGCTAATAGGACTAACATCTGGTCTACATACACTAACATCCAGTCTAAAATATTACATCACATAAAATAAAAACACAACATCATACATACAATGCCTAACTTAGCACTAGAGTGGTGACTTAGTATTCTAATGTGTGCTTGTGTATTAAGACTTTACTAGGCTTCTTTAAGTTTAAGTTTCAATTTGAGTTTGAATTTGTTTAAATTTTACCTTTGGGTGATTTCAATTTAAATGATTTAATGATTTATTTTTTTTTTTATATCACTTTTATTTGGTTAAAATGATGTTTAGGTTTTCAATGAAGAGTAGAATGAATTCCATTGTAGATGGAACTCACCTATTCTACATCTAACTCTAAAGAATCTAACTAAGGTCCTTAAGTATCTTAATTAGCCCATTTGAATTTATGTAATTTATTTGATTTGATTTTGAATTTAGAATTTGAGTTGTTTAAGTATTTGATTGATTGATTTTGGATTAGATGTTTTGGTTTAATTACATATAATTCAATATCCTTAATCTAATGAAGTTTAAGTTTGTTTAAATTCATGTGTTTTGATTGATTAATTTTTAGATTTGTTTGGTTTAATTAAATCTTGATAATTCAATATCCTTTTTAAATTAATATTTAATTCTTTTCTTTGATTATGGTTGTCTTGATTAATTGAGTTTGATTCATTGTTTTAGTTTGATTTTGCATTTTGATTTGAAACATTGGATGTTAATAGTTTATATTTAAGTAGGTTGAATGAGATTTGATTTGATTACATATTAAATTGATGGTCTTTCTTAATTTAATTTGATTGATTTTGATTTTATATGGGTTTCTTAGGTTGATAGGTTATGTGATTAGTTTAATTAAGAAGTGTATTTATGTTAGTATAAAGATTTAATTTTTAATTTGATTTCATATTTGTTTAGGTTAATGATGTTCTTTAATTTAAGTTTGATTAGTATTTAATTGAATTTATGTTTGATTAAGTTTGTTTAATGTTTAATTTGATTAACTTAATTAGTTTGTTTTAAGAGGTGATCAAATTATTAGATTAATTAAGTGTTTGATTTGATTAATTTAATATAAAAAGTTAATTGGTTTATTAAGATGGTGGATTAATTTATTAAAATTTGCATTATTAGGTGTTTATTCAATTGGATTAGCTTAAGGGTAATTAGTTTAATTAAGAGTGTATTTAAGTTAATTATTAAATTAAATATTGATTTATTTAATTTAATGATGTAATTATGACTTAATGATTTGGGTTTAATTTAGGTTTTGATTGGTATTTAATTGCATTTTTATTATGTTTGATTAAGCTTGGGTTTAATATGATTAATTTGATTACAATTAGTTTACTTGAGGGGTGTGATTATTAAATTTAGTGGGGTTTGATTTAAGCTTAATTTTGTTAGCTTTAATGTAACTTATTTAAAATTAATTAATGATAATGGATTAATTCATTAAGTTTGCATTAATTAGATGTTTGATTAAGGTAATTAAATTTTTAAATCATTAGATTAATTAAGGTTTGTTTAATTAGAGATTAATGAATTAATTTTTTATGGGTGATTTGATTTAGTTAAGTATTTTACTTAAGTTTGATGATTAAAGTTATTGTTATTACCATATTTAAGTGAATTAATTGTTTATTTCATTTCAATTAAGTTTGATTTATGATTAGGGTTTTATTGATTTGATTGTTTTTATGTTTGTTTGATTTCATTAACATGTTTGATTTAGTTATTAGGTTGAAATATTTAATGGTTAATTATCTTATTCCAAATGGATTTAATCATATGTTAATTAAATTACTTTAATTTTTTTTTTGGTTTTAATTGATTTATTAAATGATTATGTTGATTTATTAATCAATTTAATTTTTTTAGTTTATTTAATGATTAATTTGTTTTATTTTATTATATCATTAAGGGGTTTCATATGATTAGATTGCTTGTATAAGTTTAGTTATCTTTGGTTTTATGTTAAAGTTTCTAAATTTGTTTATTTTAAGTTTGATTTAAGATTTAATCATTTAATTGAGTTTATTAACTTAAATCATATTTAATTTAATTTCTCTAAGGATGATATTTTTTTTTTTCTGATTTTAGGTTTGATTAATGATTACTTAAGTGCTTTTGATTTGATTTGATTTATTTAATTTTTATTTTTATATTATTTTTAATTAACTCCTTAATTTAAACTTTAATCTTTAGTGTTTGTTTGGTGTTTAAGATTAAGAAAATCATATTATTTTTTAGTCTAGATGTCAATTGAAATTTAAGCCATTTTGAAGATTTGTAAATTTTTTGAATTTATTTATTTATTTTATTAAAATGGATAACTTCAAAATTTAATTTCTAATGATCAGTCCTTTTACTTGATTTATCTTTGGGTGTGTTTTAACTTTGATTTCAATCTAAATTTTCAATATGACTTAAATTTTTGGTTTAATTAATGAAATTTAATTTTCACTAAAACTCAAATTAAATTCAAAATACTCAGTAAAATTTGGGGATTTTAGGTTTGCTAGATTCCTCTCAGAAAGACAAATCCAACGAGCTTTTGTTTGTAATTTTTGGTTAAGTATTTTTATTTTTTATGAATTTTTGAACTTTCACGTGATTTAAATTATTCTTTTTAAAAGAAAATATAGCGGCGTTGATTGCGGGAAGGAATGACCGATTCATGGGCCGTCGATCCGATAAGCGATCACATCTGATTCAAGGCGGATCGCGATCCGCCGCGATCAAATTATCATGCGAACCAGGTCAATGGTCATTTGATAGAAGGCCGAATTACGTGATCCACGCTCAATGCATGATGCGGTGATCCATGATCAGCGATCAAGCTGGATTGACATATCTGATTTGCCATCAATCCGAGGATCGGATTATTATGGTGAATAGTATTTTGAAAAAAAAAAAGGTTTCTAAGCCAAAACTTATCCAAATGAACTCATTTTTGTGTCGATTCACACTAAAAAAAATTCTATTTTCTAATTGGGGTGATTTAAAGTAAAATCTATTATTGGAAAATTTCTCAAAATTAATACAAAATATGCAAAATCTAAAATATTTGGTTTGAAAATTTACCTCAGATGGTTTTTGGTGAAGATCAGAACTCAGATATGTGAGAAAACTTTGGAATGATCTTTAACTTACGACTTCTCGATGTTTTACCTTCATTTCGAAGAAACAATTATTTATATTTTGCTCAAAATGGCTCAAGAGGTGGGGGGATGGTTTTTTTCTTTGAGCTTTTGGGGTTGAATGGGGTGAGAAGAGATAAAACCTCATCCCCTCTTTTATAATGTGAAAACCCATTATTTTAATTTTTTTGGCTCCAAATTGATTTCCATCTTGCTTGGGGTGGTTGGGGTGATGATGGATTGATTGAGGACTTTGGATTTTTAAAGTCCTCTCTTCATATGATTATTTATTCAATGCAAAATGTTGGGAGGAGTTAAGTGCTTGTGATGGGGGAGAATTAAATGAGGTTGTGTGGAATCCTATGTAGGGGAGGATCCTTGAGGGATTTAAATGAGTTGGGTGGGTTTTGGGCCAATCTCAAATGGGTTTGTGTCGAGTTTGATTAGCCTCAGTGGGTCTTGGCTTGGTTTCAAGGGATCTAGCCCAGTTTGGGTCATATGGGTCATATTGGGTCAAATTGATCCATTTGACCAAAATTGGCCAAATTAGCTTAGGTTATGGATTGATTCATGTTCAATTGGTTAATTGAAGATAAATGCAGTCTTTAGTTTGAATTAATTTGGATTTAATTTGGATTTAGGCTAAATGGACCCTTTTGGCAAATTTGGGCTAGGTTGGGTCAAGTTGACCAATTGGGTTTGATTGATCAAATTGGGTTTAATTATGGCTTTGGTCAAGTTCAATAATCAATTTGGAATGAACTTCAGCCATTGGTTGTGATCAATTTGGGTTAGATCATGATTTGACTCGATTTGGACCTTTAGGCCAACTTGGGTCAATTTGGATCAATTGGCCAATTGGGCTTGGTTCAGCCTAATTGATTGTAATTGATCATCCTATGATGATCAACGATCATGGTGGAAGGTTTTGGTGAGCTTGGTTCAATCCAATTTTGGTTGGATTGGAAGTTGGCTCAAATGAGTCCTTTAGGTCAGTTTGGGTCAAGTAGACCTAAGTGGGTCAATTGATTTGGTTTTGGTTTGATTCGAGTATAGTTGAACTTATATATGAGCTCTAGATTAGAATATAAATTTAACGATAATTGATTTGGATTCTATGGGATTTTGGTGCAATTGAAAGTTTTAAGTTAAAAGGGCTAAGTTAGGCTTGACATGGGCTGACTTGAATTTGGTTTGATAATTATAGATTTTATTAATATTTGGATAAATGATTGAATGAATGATTGATTCGAAGAAAATGCATTAGTTTTGACTTAGTTTGGATAGAATTTGGCTAAGTCCAACGAATTTGCTTAAAGGGCTTAGAATGAGTTTGGATTTGATTTTTGATATAGTTTTGGTCATTTGAATTTGGATTTTATTTATATTTGTGAATATAAATGAAAGAATAATTGATTCATAAAGAGATCAATTGAGTTTGATTTGATTTAAGGAGAGTTTTGGCTAAGATTATGAATGTGGTTCATATGGCTTAGGAAGGGTCTTAGGATTTGAATTTGATTTTGGGTTTCAATCATTTGGAGTCAAATTTGAAATTAGATTTGGAATTTGAAATTAGATTTGGAATTTGAATTTGAATTTGATATTTGGTTTGAGAATTAAATCTGGGTTTGATTTGGGAAAGTATATCTAGATTGGGTTTAGGCTATGGGATAGGTAATTTTCTTTAAGCCCTAAGGTATAGCCTAATTTTATGATTAACACTTCTAAGTCTCTAGGTTTAGGTCAAGTATTCACCTAATCACTAGAAGTGTCTTATGATTAAGGAGTTCTTAGTGTCTAGAAGAGTCTTAAGTCTAAGAAGAGAAGGTTAAGAGCTCACTCCAAAAGTGAGGTCAACAAATAACTTTGGTTAACCTTAAATAATGTTATTCAACTTTATTATCCTTAGAAATTAATGTGATTGATGTATCATTTAGCAATGTTTAATTATTCCTTTTCAATCATTGTGAATTTGTATGTTATTTGATGCCATGCATTCATGTTTTCAAATAAAGGAATCAATTGAATTTAATTATGTGTAAGTTGCATGTGTTGGATTAATCTTATTATATGTGTGGCTATTATCACTAATAAATTTTAAGACTATTTTCGAAGTTATAAATTGATAATGAAGATTTAAATTGATGTTGACCATGAATATTATATATAATTTACATTTGTTTATAGCCTAAACATGTTAAAATATTATTTTATTTTAATGATTCGTGTGTATGTTTCTATGTGTTTGAATGTTAGTAAGTTTATAGTATGGACATCCCAGGAATATGAGACTTTAAGTAGCCCCAATGAGGTCTTAGATTACCTTACTTCTCTGGTTAACAATGACACTTACTTACTTAATTTCATTCACATGTCTACATACATTAGAATTTGGATAAAGCTTTACTTAACATGAATAAATAAATTTGTTAATATACAATCGTTTACATGATTTTTATTCTCATGGTTGTGTATACATTCATATGTATTTAAGATAGCAAGTATATAGTCTAGACATCCCGGGAATATGAGGCTTTAAGTAGCCCCAAGGAGATCTTAGATTACCTCACTTCCCTGGTTTAAATAATGGCACATACTTGGTCAAATCTTTAATACAAGTGTATGTGTACTTAGCCAAGAAATTAATTTCTTCTTTTCTACCAAAAATATATGCATTCACAATCATTTAAGTGTGCTAAAAATACATTGAATGTATAGGTATGTTAAGTCCTAGATCATATGCATGCTATTGATGATGAAAATGAATAATATAACATTATCCATATGATAGTAATTCAATCTCATTAATCTTAAGATGCATTTCATGTTTGAATAGAGTTCTTTAAGATTAACCCAAACTTAGGATTAATAAAATATTTAATAAAATATTTACTAAAAGAAACCAAGTCAAAATTACATACCTTTAGAAAATAACTTAGGTCGGGGATGAAGAGGGTTAAACCTCTTTCTTCTCTTTATAACAATTAGATGTTAAGTAAATGTACAATGAAAAAAAAAGAAAATATAAATTAAAACTCACTAATTCTTTTAATAACTTTAACTTAAACTGAAACCACCCTTCATGTCTAAATTGAATAATTTCAAACTTAGATAATTATAATGCCTAGATAAGATATACCACACTAAGCTTAAGCACACATATTAGAATGCTAAGTAACCACTTCTAGCTCTAAGTTAGGATGGTGTATGTTGTGATGTTGTGTTCTATTTTATGACATATTATTTTAGACTAGATGTTAGGATTATTCATGTGTATACTAGATATTAGGCCATTATTAGCTTAATGTTATTTTTAATAGGGGATTATGTTAAAGGGGTGGTTGTAATCATAAAAATAAATTTCTTGCTTGTAGGTTGCTTATACCCTTGTGGTGTTTAGTTTTGAAGATGTGGGATACCACACAGATCATAGGGGGGATACTTATTGAAGTGATCGGGTACAATATTAATGAATGATGTACTATCTTGAAAGATAGAAATCACCACCCTATAATGGACCTAATCACCTAATAAAGACTCCTAAGGCATAATGGGTCTTCGAATGTACCAGAGATCTTTCCCCTACTTTACATGGAAAGGTAAAGTAAGATTTATTTCAATCCGGGTTCGTTATGTTCTCTATGGAGGCAAGCCCCCATAGTTAATTACATCGTAAGGAATGAAATCCCTTAGAAATACTCTCGATTAAAGTAGGAATTAAAGTCTCCAAAGATTTCAAAGCTAAGACTATCAAAGGATTGCCTATGTTGGGAAATCAAATGGAGTAGATCAAAAGGAGAGACTTATTCTGGAAGTCAAAGGGAGAGAGTAGGGAATGCTCATGATGCTAGGAAGCCTAGTGAGCATTCCAATCTATCATATAATTGGGCTTTATATGTTTGAAATTGAAGAGATTTATTAGTTTGAGTTGAAATTTTATTAGATTGCTAGGGCTTAAAATTTATCAACATAAGATTGTGGAAATGCCTAAGAGGTGAGGATTTATGCTTATAGCCCGCAAAGGGAAACAACAAACTTAGATCCTAAATCTTGGGAGCTTTGGTGAGGGCCAAAGCATGACCTAAATCTAAGGTAAAAATGGTTATATGGTTTACCTCCATAAGAGAGAATAAATCACTCGATTGCTGGACTTATTATCACAATGAGTGGCAGCCAACTAACTCCTCCTACGCTTTAAATTAATATAGAAAAGTCTTATGAAATGCAAGATGGCTAGGGTGTTGTTTATTTAGAGAGGAAACTAAGTCCTTAAACTCATTCCCTAAGAGACTAGAGCATGAGTGGTATGAATTCATGACTTAATCTAATGAAAATTTTATCAAATTTATTTGAATCTTTTGGACTCTTTATTTTGACACAGGCTATGGGATTTTGTATGCCTAAATGCATGAGAACTTGATTATGGGCCAAATCAAGAGAGAAATGGGTGTTCTTCCATCAAAGGCTCTCATAGGTTAAGCTTTTATTCTCTGGCACAAATGAAAGCCCCCTGTTAACAAGAGTGGAAGAATATGTCATGCATGATATTATACAATCATTCATTTAGCTAAGGTCTTTTGCTAAAAATTTTATTATCTTGATTTAATTCATAGGCTTTTATGTGAGGTTATGAGTTGTTTTAAAATTTTACTTATGAGTTGTTAATTGGGGTAGAAAAATTAATTTCATCGTAAGAGTCTATCGCATTCAGGCCACACATTCAAACATCAAACATGAAAAAACTAAGAAAAGCATGCAATTCTAGTACGTAATATAAACACAACATCAAAAAAATTAATTGACTACCGTAAGAGAATAAAAGTCCAGTGCAGTTGGGGTCTTCCATACACCCCAAAAAGAGAAAAAAAAGATAGATAGCCAAGCTCTACCCTTATATAACTTGGATTACAAAAATAATACATGTTATGGAGGTCTTCTATTCTTTATTTCTTCCTTCTCTTCTTTTTGATTTGATTTGCTCCAAAGGCATCACAGGCACCCTGGGGACTTAGCCTTCTTGCCCTAATCCTCATAACACTAATCCTAATTCCTAATGTAAAATTATATTAAAAATAAGAAAAGTAAAGCTAGCTACACCCGTAAAATAAATATTTAGCTAAACACACCATACAACCAAATTAATTATATGAATAATTTGGACTTAGCACCCTACACATGGGTAACCAAGCCCACCTATCCTAATGTGGGTTATGCTTAGGGGCTAAGCAACTTACACAGCAAACATATTTATATTTTTATTACAATGGCCCCTTAAGCACAACCCTCTACAAAAAATATGATTAGGTGCCATCTAATACATAACATCCAGTCTAAAATATTACATCACAAATAAAATACAACATCATACATACATACATCGACTTGCACATTCAGGGTGTGACTAGTATTCTAATGTGTGAAAAGAGGCTTGTGCAAGGCTTCTTTAGTTTAAGTTTCAATTTGAGTTTGAATTTATTTAAATTTTACCTTTGGGTGATTTCAATTTAAATGATTTAATGATTTATTTTTCATTTTTATTTCACTTTATTTGGTTAAAATGATGTTTAAGTTTTCAAGAATGAAGAGTAGAATGAATTCCATTTGTAGATAGAACTCACCCTTATACATCTAACTCTAAAGAGTCTAACTAAGGTCCTTGAGTATCTTAATTAACCCATTTGAATTTGTACAATTCATTTGATTTAATTTATTTGATTTGATTTAGCATTTAGAATTTGAGTTTGTTTAAATATTTAATTGATTGATTTTGGATTGAATGTGTCAATTTAATTAAATCTTGATAATTCAATATCCTTAATCTCTAATGAAGTTTAAGTTTGTTTAAATTCATGTGTTTTTTATTGATTAATTTTAGATTAAATGTGTTGGTTTAATTAAATCTTGATAATCCAATATCCTTAATATCTAATGAAATTTAAGTTTGTTTAAATTCATGTGTTTTTGATTGATTAATTTTAGATTAGATGTTTTGGTTTAATTAAATCTTGATAATTCAATATCCTTAATATAATGAGTTTAATTTGTTTAATTCATGTATTTTGATTAATTAATTTTAGATTAGATGTTTTGGCTTAATTAAATCTTGATGATTCAATATCCTTTTAAATTAATATCTAATTATTTCTTTGATTATGCTGATGTGACTTAATTTTATATTTATTTGATTTGATTATGGTTCATTTATTTGTAATTTTATCGGATTAGATTAATTGAGATTTTATTTTGATTTTAATTGAGTTTGATTCTTTGTAATTAGGATTTTAATTTTAATCTCATCCATTTGTCATGTTTATCAAATTTTGGTTTGCATTTTGATTTGATATATTGGATAGTTAATTAGTTTATCTTATTTAAGTAGGTTGAATGAGATTTGATTTGATTACATATTAAATTGATGAGAGTCTTTCTTAATTTAATTTAATTTGATTTAATTTGATTTGATTAATTTATTGGTCTATGGGTTTGCTTGTTCAATGTGATTGTAATTAGTTTAATTAAGAAGTGTTTTATGTCAATTATAAATATTTGTTTAATTTTTAATTTGATTTCATATTTGTTTAGATTAATGATGTAATTAATGACTTAATAATTTAGGATTTGATTAGTATTTAATTGCATTTATGTTTGATTAAGTTTAAGTTTAATATGATTAATTTGATTGACTTAATTAGCTTATTTAAGATATGTGATCAAATTAATTAGTAGATTAATTAAGTGTTTGATTTGAATTTGATTTAAAAAATTAATTTGGTTCATTAAGATGATGGATTAATTCATTATGTTTGCATTAATTAGATGTTTGATTAATTTGGTTAGCTTAAGGGTAATTAATTTAATTAAGAAGTTTGTTTAAGTTAATTATTAAATTAAATAAATATTTATTTAATTTTTAATTTGGTTTTTTATTTATTTAGATTAATGATGTAATTAATGACTTAATGATTTATGTTTAATTTTGGATTTTATTGGTATTTAATTGCATTTATGTTTGATTAAGCTTTGGTTTAATATGATTAATTTGATTAACTTAATTAGTTTACTTAAGGGGTGTGATTAATTATTAAATTTAATTAGAGGTTTGATTTAACTTAAGTTATTTTGTAATTAATTTATTAATTTTGATTCATTAAGATGATGGATTAATTCATTAAGTTTGCATTAATTTGATGTTTGATTAATTTCGTTTGATTAAAAATAATTAAATTTTGAATTATTGGATTAATCAAAAAATTATTTAATTAATGACTTAATTTCTCACATATGAGTGATTTAATTTAGTTAAGTAGTTTACTTAAGTTTGATTTAATTAAAGGATTATTGTTATTACCACCATTATTATTAAGTGATTTAACTGTTTATTTTATTTCAATTAAGTTTAATTATTTATGATAAGAGTTTTATTTGATTTGATTCATTTATTATGTTTGTTTAATTTCATTAATATGTTTGATTTAGTTATTAGGTTGAAATATTTAATGGTTGAGTAACTTTCTTATTCCAAATGGATGTGATTTAATCATATGTTAATTAAGTTTACTTTAACTTTATTTGGTTTAATTTGATTAATATCGAATGATTATGTTGAATTGATTTATTAATCAATTTGATTTTTAGTTTATTTAATGATTAGTTAATGTTAAATTTATTTTAATTTGTTAAGTAGTTTCATATGATTAAGATTCAATACTTAGTGTTGGTTTAACAAGATTTGTTGATTTTACATTAAAGTTTCTGATTTATTTTATGAGTTTAATTTAAAATTTAATCATTTAATTGAATTTATTAACTAAATTAGGTTAATTATATTTAAATTTAATTTCTTGAGGGATACATGATTTTTTTTGACTTGAGATTTGATTAAATCATTTAGTATTACATCATTTCTAATTTTGATTTGGTATTTAAATTATTTTTAGATTATGTTTTAATTAATTTCTTAATTGATTAAACTTCAATCTTGGGTGTTTGCTTGGGGTTAATTAGGATTCAAAAAATCACATTATTTTCTTAAGAGTCCTAGATATTAAGTGAAGTGTTTTAAGCCATTTTGAAGATTTTTGTAAAATTTTGAATTTTTATTTGATTTATTTTATTTGAAATGGACAACTTGAACTTCAAAATTCAATTTCTCCCAATCCAGAAATCTTTTCATTTGAGATTTTTATGGTAGGTGTATATTAACTCGTCTTTCAATCTCTGAAAATTTCACTTCAATCAAACTTGTATTTTTAGAGTAATTAATAAAAATTTAAGTTTCACTAAAACCTAAATTTAGCTCAAAACATTTAGTGGAATTTGGAAATTTTTGGTTCTTTGGATTCCCCTCAGAAAGACAAATCCAACGAGACCTTATTTGTAATTTTTTGCTAAGTATTTTTTATGAATTTTTAAAGTTTCAAGATATTTAAATAATATTTAAAATCAGAAAATAAGCTTTTCCCATTAAGTCCACGGATCGCAACGGCCATGTGGCCGCCAATTAGGAGATGGTGCCCGTGGCGCGATATGAGATGGAAAACTTGGATTTGGGGAAAATAATATGCGGTTATCGACCATCCGATGGTCGATGGTCATCGATCTGAGTGGATCACGTGTTTTGGGTGTCAGAAGGATGTGATCGGCGTGGTTGCGTTTGATCCACTGCGTGGGCGAATGGCATGCAAATGAAATCATGAAAAAATATAAAGATCTAAATGAGGTAAATTGTTGACTCATTTTCACAAATTTTCACCAGAAAATTCTATTATTAAATAAAATGAAAATTGTGGGGTTTATCTAGAAATTCTAAAATCAGAAAATCATCACAAAATAATCCAAAATTACTAAAGTTTGGCAAAATTTATCTCATCGAGATGGTTTTTGAGGGTGAAGATCGAACAACTCTTAGGTGGAGAAGCTTTGGAATGTTAACCTTGCCTTCAAAATGATGTATTTTATGTTGTAGTTTCTCAGAATCCTATTTTGATATTTTTGGCTCAAGAGAGGTGGGGAAGTGATGATTGGTTGCTTTGAGAAGCTCTTGGTGGCTGAATAGTGGTAAGAGGAAGAGGAATGAAGCCTCATTTTCCCCTCTTTTAATAGTGGCAAAAATCCATATTTTTTTGAATTTTTTTGGCTCCAAAGTGTTGTCATTTTGCTTGGGGTGGTTGGGATGGATGATAGATTGATTGAGGACTTTTTTTGCTCCAAAGTCTCTCTTTCCATATGATTAGCTCCATTGAATGTCATGAATGGGGAGAGTTGAATGCATGTGATGGAAAGAATTAAATGAAGTTAGGTGGAATCCTATGTGAGGGAGGATAAATGTGGGATTTAATCGGGTTAGGTTGATTTTGGGCTGATCCCAAATAGGTTTATGTTGGATTTGATCAGCCCCCAATGGGTCATGGCTTGGTTTCAAGGGATTTGGCTCAATTTGGGTCATATGGGTCACATTAAGTCATATCAAGTTAAGTTGATCAATTAGTTAAATTAGATCAAACCAAGGCTTAGGTTAGGTTCAAATAATAATTTGAAAAGTTTTGGTATGATCAATTTGATTTAATTTGTCTTAGAATTGATTTTGGCTCATTTGGAATCAAATGGGTCACATAAATGGGTCACATGGGTCAAGTTGAACAATTTGACCAAAATTGGCCAAATTGGCTTGGGTTATGAGTTGATTCTTGTTCAATTGGCTAATTGAAGATGAATGTGATCTTTGGTTTGAATCAATTTGGATTTAATTTGAATTTAGGCCAAATTGACCCTTTAGGCCATTTTGGGCTTAATGACTCAATTGAGCTCGATTGATCAAATTAAGTTTAATTATGATTTTGGTCAAGTTCAATAATGAGTTTGGAATGAACTTGAGCCTTTAGTTGCAATAAATTTGGGTTAGATCATGATTTGACCTAATTTGGTTATTTAGGCCAATTTGGGTCTTGATCAAATGGCCAATTGGTTTGGTTTGGCTCGGTGTAGTCAAGTCATATTTAAATATTGATTTTGGGTTGATTCAAATTATTGGTTTCAATCAATTTGATGTAGATGAGTTTTGGCTAGTTTTGGTTCATTTGGCTAAGGGATGACTTGGTCAATGACTAAGTTATCTTAGTTTGATTTACAATTGATCATGGGTGATCAATCATGAAAATGAATTGGTCAATTTGGAAATCATTGTGTAGTAGTTTGGTTTTGGTTTGATTAATTGAACTTATATGAGCCCTTGAAATATAAATTCAGCGATATCAATTTGAGTCTAAGGGATTTTGGCTCATTTAAAATTTTCAAGTCAAAAGGGATAGGAGTTTGACTTGGGGCTTAATTTGATTTGATGATTGTAGGTTTTATTTATATTTGGGTAGATAATTGAATGAATGATTGATTCAAGAGAAAATCCATTGTTTTGACTTGATTTGGATAGAATTTGGCTAAGTCCAAGAAGGGCTTAGCTTGTTTGGATTTAATTTTGGATATAGTTTTGGTCATTTGAATTTGGATTTTATTTATATTTGTGAATAAATGAAGGAAATAATTGATTTATAAGAAATCAATTGAGTTTGATTTGATTTAAAGGGGTTTTGGCTAAACTTATGAATGTTTATGGCTTAGGAAGAGTCTTGAATTTGAATTTGATTTTGGTTTCAATCATTTGGAGTCAAATTTGGGATATGAATTTGAATTTGGATTTGAATTTTTGGTTTGAGATTTGAATATGAGTTTGATTTGAGAAAGTGTATCTAGATTGGGTTTAGGCTATAGGATAGGTGATTTCTTAAGTCTTAAGGCATGATATGATTCACCAGGTTAAGTGTTCACCTAATCACTAGAAGTGTCTTATGACTAAGGAGTTCTTAGTGTCTAGAAGAGTCTAAGTCTAAGAAGATGAGGTTAGAGCTCACTCCAAAAGTGAGGTCAAAAGGACCCCAATAGGTGTGGTGTAACGACAAGGCACACATATTAGTATTGGCGAAATGATCAAAACATTGAAGATTGCAACAACAATGAAAATGATCTATACACAGAGGTAGATAGAATCATGAGCTTAGTGCAATGCGATCTCTTTATGCCAAGGGCATAAGAGCAAGAAAGAATCCGTTGGGATTGAGTACATGAACCTTCCTAGGAAGGTTTGAGTATCCTGGGGATATGGATCGAGTTTGATTATGAGTATGATTTGTTTGGTGTGTATCATGGGATAAGAATCTATAATTTGATGGGGATCAAGATCAAATTGATTTTAATTTGTTTATTTTAATTGATGTGGAGGCATATGTTAGGGATATGTGCTCATCTAGGGATTGGGTATGTGAACCTTCCACAGGAAGCGTTTCTATCAGATAAGAATTTGATTTTTTGATTTTTTTGATTAGACTCACTAGGAGGTTGGTTTAATTTGTTATGGCTCCACGGAGAAGGGTTCTAGATTGAGGGCATATCTGTGGGATGTACACTCGGTTAAATTTATTTGATTTAGATCTAAGCTCCACTAGGAGGCTGATTTTGCTCATTTGGGGAGAAATTTGGTTTTGTGATATGTTTAATTTGACTCCACTTGGGGAGGTTGGTTTTGAATTTATTTTGTTATGGACCTATCGATGTGTGATGGACCACTAGAAGAGCAAGGGCCTTGACTTGTCTTAGATTTATAAGTCCAAAGGGTAGTCTACGCCATAAGGTAGGACTATCCTAAGGGTTGCCTTGTGCAATCACTATACTAGAAAGAAAGTATTTCAGACTTACATCTTTCAAAGTAGGGATTAGCCTTTAGGGTGATCTGTTGGATGGGCAACACATCGAACCCTACCTAAGGTGACTACTGAGTGATCACCGCTGGGGATCTTACCTCAACTCAAGAGTAATCCTGATGATTAATTTGATTTGATTTAATTTAATTTGGTTTGTTATGTTGTGGACCCTATTGGTGTTTGATGGACCTACTAAGAAGGAGGGATATGTCTGACATCTCATTTACAATCCAAAGGGGTAGTCTACCGACCACATGGTAGGACTATCATAAGGGTTTTCTTTTAATGTCGATACTTGGAAGAAAGTGTAAACTTACATCTTCCAAAGTAGGGATTAGCCATTGGGGTGATGTTGATGGCTCAACAAATCAATCCGACCTATGACTATTTAGCGAATGCCATGGACTCATATGACTCAAGAATAGTCAAATTAATTTAAGATGGACCTATCGTTGATGGATATACTAAAAAGCTAATCATCTAGACCTATCTTAGGTTTACAAATCCAAAGGGATAGTCTACGCATTAAGATAACTAACCCAAGGGTGCCTTTCGGTTTGCAATGGTCAAGTTAGGAAGAAAGCATGGGGACTCACATCTTCTAAATAAGGAACCACTAGTGTGATCGGTCACTTGTGCAATAAATGAGACGACTATGGTTGGTTTGATCATCGGAAAGAATGCGTAATAGACTTATATCTTTCAAAGCAAGGATGGTCGCCGGGGTAACCTGTTGGTGGAACAATAAGTTGAACCCAACCTAAGGGTGACTACTGAGAGAGTTCCACCGGGGACTTATCTCAACTCAAAAGTAGTCAGGATTCTATGGGGAGTTTTCTTACCCCTAAATATAGGATGCCGCTTGGGAAAGGCTGGGGCTTGAATTCTAATCCACAAGTGAAGATATATTTTATTTATTTTATATTTGCATATACCTGTTGGTTTGCGGACCACAGAAGCTTATATTGAGTCCTATCTCACTTATTAAACCAAGGGAGAATAATCGTGAACAAATTCTCCAACCATAGGGGTGGCTACTAAGAAAGGGGGAATGTCCAATCCAAAAGTAACCCATTTAGTGTCTAAATGGGGTCGCCAAAGACGTGATCTAAATAGAGTTCCCACAGAGGAGGTGCCGCTAGAGGCTTTATCCAGGACCCTGTAAAAGAAAGCATGTAGGTATTCGGTGGCCGACTCAAGGAGAAAGCACGGGGACTCACATCTGCCAAGTGTGGTGTATCCACTAGGTAGGTCACCATTGGCATGGTGATAACCAACCAACCTACGGTGCCTGTCGGTTTGCGATAATTAGTCTAGATAGAAGGCGTGCAGGCTTACATCTCTAAAGTGGGCCTGTGATAGTCTATTTTTTGGCATAGGGTTTGACCTAGGGGAGACTACTTAGGAGTCTGTGTTTAGACCCAAGCTTAAAAGTCGAGGAAAGAGCCATTGGGGACTTATGTCTAAAATATACTCGACCTAGTCAGTGCATGATGGCTAGTTCAAGAAGAAAGCGTGTAGGCTTACATCTCTTAAACAAAGTCAACATGAGGTAGCTTTACGCGGTAAAACCAATAAGGCTCTCGTTGGTTGTAATGGTCAAGTCGGTGAAAGCGTGGGACTCACATCGCGACAAGTTACCACTAGGGTGACACACGAGCAAGGTAGCATGTCAGGCTGACCTAGAGTAGCTAATGAGTGAGTGCCACAGGGTGCTTTCTCCCACATTAAAATAGCCCGAGATAAAAAAATATGTGTTTGTTTGTTTTATGAAAGAGGAAATATGATGTTGCTTGGGTTCTTTTACACCTACCCTAAACATGTAGAAGAATTGATGAAATGGCATAGGGGCAATTATGACTCAGAAAGGATATCGGGTTCTCTTACTTAGTTACTAGTTGAAATAGGATGCCTCTTGGGTTCTCTTACACTATCCCCAATAGCCTTGGAGGATTGTTTAGTTTGTGTTTGTGTTGTGGATGGATGCCTCTTGGGTTCTATACCTACCCTAAACACATTGGATGAAAGTCATACAATGATTCGAAAGGATATTCTCTTAAACAGTTGAAATAGGATGTGGGAATTAAACACATCATTGGATTAAGATATTTCTAGCACAAAAGAGATGAAATTTGAGATGAAAAGAAATTTTATTGATAATTATTTTCAAACAAGATTTACGGATAGTATTTATTTAAGTAGAGCCCATTGATTGGAAGAATCGGGCACTCTCCCTTACAATTTATGTGTTGATAAGATTTTCCTTGGTAGACCTTCTCTATGGCATAAGGGCCTTCCCAAGTGGGTTCAAACTTGCCTCCCATCTTTTGACGGGTAACAATTGGTCTCCTTAGAACTAAAATAAGCTCTCCTACTTGAAAAGCTCTAGGATGGACCAACTTGTTATGAGCTTGAATCATCTTGGCTTTGTATAACTCGAGGTTCTAGCATGTAGCATCTCTCCTCCAAACCTTGAGCTCTTCCAACAACTTGGCATTACGCTCCTTTGTGATTTTACTACCCATGGCTATCCTTAGTGATGGGAGTTGACTCTAATGGTAGAAGAATGGACCCATACACTCAGAAAGGGGTAGATTGCATTGGAGTTCTATAGGTGGTGTGGTATGCACACAAGGCTTCAACCAACTATTCATGCTATTGTCGTTTGTTATCATCCAACATATTCTTCAGTATTTGAATGAGAGTTTTATTGAAGGCTTCTGCTAACCCATTTGTCCTTGGTTAGTATATGGTAGAGTACCTCCAATCTATGCTATGTCTTCGGGAAAAATTATTGATTTTAGTACTCTTGAATGTAGTACCATTATCGAATATAATTCGTTGAGGCACCCCGAACCTATATACGATATGGTTCGTAAAAAATTGGAGTACGTGCTGAGATGTGACCTCTCTAAGTGGGATTTCTTCTTTCCACTTGGAAAAGTAGTTAGTAGTAGCTAAGATGAATCGATGACTTTGGAAGAAAAAGGATCGATCAAACCCACAATATCAGTACCCCAACACTCAAATGGCCATGGCTAATGGATGTAGAATATTGGTGGTTGATGTAGAACCACATGTACTTGACATTGGTGGCATCACTACATCCATGCGGTAATCATCATAAGCTAGTAGTATCCTAGTCTCTTGATTTTAACTTTCATCTTGGACGATTGATGTGCTCGCATAAACCTTGTACCTCGATCATGATCTCTGAGCTTTGTGTTTGTCCAGACAATGTAACCACATATGATCGAAGGACTGCCGATACAAGGTGCCACCTATGAGAGCATAAGAAAGGGTTCTCTGCTTCACCTGGCAAGCTAGTAATTTCTCTTGTGGTAGTTTTCCTATATTTAAATAATTCATGAATGGTTGCCTCCAATCTAACTCCTCATCCTTTTTGGCAATGGCAACCTCCCCTTCAAGAGAGAATCTATCGATGAGTTTAGTGTCAATAAGAGATACAACTTGTCTATTTTGGACCCTTATTGGAATGGACTCATCTTCCGGACATTCCAACTCTTTAGCAAGCTTGGCTAATACATCTGGTACTATGTTTCTCCTCAAGGAATCTTGTAAATAGTAACCTCTAGGATTTAGGCCAATAACTCTATAGTGTACTTGTGATAATGATGGAGTTTAGCCTTTAGAACTTTGTATGACCCAGCGATTTGGTTGATGACTAACTGAGAATCCCAAAGATGTTGATACTCTAGATGCATAGTGTAATGACTAACTCCAGACCAGCAATCAGAGCCTCATATTTGGCTTCATTGTTGGTGCATGGATTGGATAGATGATATGAGAATCTCATCACATCAGTATGGAGTTAGAGAACTATTCCACTACCTTCCCAGGATAGTAATAAATTATGGTTCTTCTCCTCTTTGAGAGGAAGGCACCATCAAATTATATCTCCCGGTGAGCACTAGTATCCCCTAAGTTCATGATTTGTTCATTGGGAGATCATCATTAAGTGAATCGATGAGTGGATGCCTTTGCTAAGAAATTGCAAGTGCTTGTCCTTTCCAGAGGGTACAATATATGTCAAACTAGAAAAAATCATGGACCAACATGTTAACCATCGGATAAGTTAGTCATGAGATATTGTGGATTGATTCTAAAGATCAGATTCACCTTATGAGAAAGCATGTAGTGTTGCAGCTTTTGGGATGCGAAGATTAAAGCTAGGAAATATTTTTCAATAGGTGAGTAGTTTGTCTTAGCAGCAATTAGATGACAACTGAGATAATAGAGAGCGTTCTCCTTTCCTTTGTAATTGATTTGAGCCAATAAAGTGCCAAGGGAGTCTTCTAATGCAACAGTGTATAATATGAGCGACTTGCGGGATAGAGCTACAGAGCGGCATCATCAGATATTGCTTGATGTCTTTGAAGGCATGCTGACACTTGTCATCCCACTTGAACTTGGCATCCTTTTGACAAGTGCCAAGAATGGTTGGCATCTTCCTGATAAGTTGGAAATGAAGCATCTTAGATATGCGCCCTTAGAATGACGGTTGTGTTAGCTTTTAGGGGTGGAATTTCTAATATCGCTTTGATCTTTTCAGATCATTTCAATTCGGTCTGAACAACAAACCCAAGAAATTTTCGAAGCTACTCGAATGCACACTTGGTTCATTTTGAGTTATTATTTTAACATTTGAAAACTACTCTCAAGTCAAAGAGATGATCTTCTTTTTTTTGCTTTTGAACAATGAGATCATCATAGCATTCAACTTGATGATGAATGAGTTCATTGAAGATTCGAGTCATGGCTCACTGGTATGTGGCATTGGCATTTTTAAGGCTAAAAGGCATGACCTTGTAATAATATATTCTGATTAGGGTTTGAAAAAGCAATGTTTCTTTCATCCTCGGGGGTAATCTTGATTTGGTTGTAGCTGAATGACGCATCCATAAAAGAGAATACTACATGAGATGAGGCAATGCCCACCATTAATTCTGATATAGAAAGTGGGAATTCATCCTTAGGACATGCCTTATTTAGATCCCTAAAATTGCATATAAATTTGGCCATTCTTTTCTTAACGGGATGACCAGCTAACGGTTGGATATTTTTCTCCTATAAAACCATTGTCGGTTCTTGATTCTAGAAGTGACCCGTTGTTTAATGTCTAATCACATGCATCTAGGAGCCTGCTTGATAGGGTTAGCATTAGATTATATTACTAGTTTGTGAATTACTATGTCAGGAGATAGACCGAGCATCTCTTCATAACTCCATGCAAAATAGTCCTTAAACTCAGTCAATAGCTTCACTAAATCATTGGTTTCTTTTCATTCAATAGAACTGTATGTTCGTGGATCTTCTTCACTTCTAGTTGATCTTTGAGCTCATCGATGGTTGATTTGATCTCCTCTTCGAACCTTGGTGGTGCATCCTTGACTTCAAAGTCATTTGGATCATTTGAACTTTGGTGGTGCATGATTTGAAAAGAACTTATCAGACTCTAAATGATTGGTGATGACTAAGCAGTAATCATCATCATCAACTAGACTCTTGTCGAATCTATTCAGGCCTTGATTGTGATATGCGCATTTTATTGTCCCTTTCAAAGTAATTTACGTGTTTAGACAAGCATGTGGAATTAATCCTTCTTTTCTAAATTAAGAACACAAGGCAGTACCAATCAAAGGTAATTCTATTAAATCTTTATATGAATCATCCTCAAGTTCTACATTAGCTTCTTGACTTGAGGATGATACTCCAAAAGAACTTATGCACCTTTACATTTGGGAATAGCTTCTTAACCAAACCTCAACTTTTGTGAGAAAGTGGGTTAGAGCTAAAGTTCCCAGCGCCTCTGTTTCACATATAGACTTGGATACATTTATGCTTTGCTTGGAGCGGTCTTCATCGTTATGCTCAATGTCACTTGCATGGGTATCTGTCTGGAATTCTTGGTAGCTACTTTCATCATATGACTCATCAACTAAATTTTAAGTCTATATAGATAGTTGGTGTACTCTTGGTAGCATGAATATAACTCTTATTGGGTGGCCAATAAGGAGATCTTCCATCCCCAGGCATGTCTCTAGATCTACCTCTTCCTCTGTCTGGTGGAGGTTGAGTCATCTTACCCACATGTTTGAATGGAGTAACGAACTATGGGTGAAATTTAATGTCAAACTCTATTTTTTCCTCCAAGTCTATTTCTCGCTCCCTTTTATTTTCTTTCTCATCTTCTTTTTTCTTTTCTTTTTATCTTCATTTTTCTTTTTCTTTTTCTTTTTTCCTTTTATTTTTCTTTTATCTTTAAACTTTTGCCAAGTTCATGAGAATAAACTTTTGATTTGAGGAGATAGTAGGCATCTCCTTATATTCGACCTCATGACTGAATGGCTTAAGATCTCCTTTGATGCATTATTCAATCCTCCTCCTCATAAACTTCATGCATTGATGTAGAGAGGATGAAACCATGTTGTTCTCATGTATCCACGGTCTTCCAAGCAAAATATTGAAAGATGTATCTGAGTCTATAATATGAAACTTGGTGGTAGTCTTTCGATTATCTACTTCTAATGGCAACACAATAGAGCCTAAGGCCCTCTTGCCTTATTTATTGAATCCTCTCAAAATTATCATCTCTTTTGAAAGTTTGGAGATGTCAATCCTCAAGTAGGCAAGGGTTTTTGACTCATGTTCAAGTACCCCGTCAACAAGAATTCCGGATATCTTGTATCTTCCAATATCCACTGTAATGTAAAGAGGGTGATTGTTCTTGGTCATTCTTAGAAGCAATTCTTCATCACTATATGTAACTTCTAGAGTGTCTTCTGAACTGCGAGCCTCCTCCTTAGTAATGGTCAGCAGGGCTAAGCATATATCTGGATCAAGAAGAGCCTTGATTAGGGATTCTCTCATCATTTTGGATAAGATAAGGGCGCCATAAATGCTTAACTTAGATGACAGCTTTCTAAGATGTGCTAGGACGTTGTAGTCAACCTTGGCTTGATCCTCCACAAGCATATCTATGGGTGGAGCATCATGTGGAGGGGTTATCTACTCTTTAGATCCAATGATTTGCTTACCCTTATCACGAGGTGCCACCCACAGGAGGTAGAACTTTGCCCTTGTGAGGTTCGGTGACTCTTGGATGATGAATTTATGGAAGTTCTACCTTTTGCTTGGGTGTACACTACCACTTCTCCTATGGGATCGAGTTGGATGACTCAAATCAATCTGAGGTGACCCATGATTTAGAAATGGGAAATCCATTTCTAAATAACAGAAGAATGATCAGAACTAGAGTTATCATTATTATTTTGTAGGCTTGGAAAGTTTTTGAGAATAAAATCTAGAGTATCGTGGACAAGATGTAGTGAAAGATTTCTTCATTGATTTCTTCTTAGATGAGGTACATGAGAAATTTAATAAAGTAAGCGGGTAAGGGGTTTAGTGCCCTTGTCCATGATACAACGCTCTCTCAAGAAGAGGAGCTAGTGGAGGAAGAAGTAGTAAGTAGCGCAAAGGTGGAATGGTCTTGACTGACAATGGTTATGCTACTACTATCAGGCAGTAAGTGAACTAGCTGCTATCTGAGGCTACCTCTTCAAGTTGTCCTTAACAACTTGCAAACCTTCAGTTGGAGGTTTGAGCTACTTTAGGCACCTAAGACTTTTGACCTTAGAGATGATTTTCTTGGAGGTTCGGGATAGGGAGATATCCCAACCTTCCTCTATTGTAAGAGCTGCATGGCATCCCTTTCCTTTGATTGCTTCAATATGGAGAGATTTGTAGAATTGGCGAAGGAGCTTTTGCCTTGATGTTGGCTTGAATTATTGATTTTGATTTGTCCATTTGAATTAAAACCCTCATTTAGCAAATTTAAGTATGCTAAATGGGGTTCTATTGGAGATATTTATGATGTGAGGAGAGTCTTTGCCATTTGATTTCAATATAGAACCCATGCTCAACCAATTTAGGTAGGTTGGGTGGGGTTCTAAAATTTGAGGAGAGATTTTCTTAGTGATATTTATGTTTTGTGCATCTTGTTTGAAAATATTGATAGTTTGAAAGACCTCTACTTAGCAAATTTGGGTATGCTAAGAAGAGGTTGTTATTGTGTATTTGAAATATTTTTACTTGTAAAGATTTGATTATGTTATATTTTGATTTGAAAATGGGGCTTCTTACTTAATAAATTTGGTATGTTAAGTAGAGGCCACATGTGTTTGATTTGATTTGTGCTTGAATGAGACTTTCACTTAACAAATTTGGTATGTTAAGTGAAAGTCAAATGTGATTGTGAGATAGATTTACTTTTCTTTGAAGATGAGTCCACTTAACAAATTTGGTATGTTAAGTGAAAAAAATGTGATTATGAGATAGATTTACTTTTCTTGAGATGGGAGTTCCATTTAACAAATTTGGTTATATTGAGTGAAAGCCCCAAATGTGATTGTGAGATAGATTTGCTTTTCTTTGAAGATGGGAGTTCCACTTAACAAATTTGGTTATGTTGAGTGAAATCTCCAAATGTGTTTGAGATATGCTTATTTTTTCTTTGAGAATGAGACTCTCACTTAACAAATTTGACATGAATAATTGGATCCTTATTTAACAAATTTGGTATGTTAAAATAGGGATCAAATGTGTGTTGAAAAGAGACCCTCACTTAACAAATTTGGTATGTTAAGTCAAATGTGTTTATGATTTTGAAAATGAAACTCTCACTTAACAAATTTGGTATGCTAAGTGAAAGTCAAATGTGTTTATGATTTTGAAAGAAAAGAACCTATTTAACAAACTTAGGTATGTTAAATGGAGTTTAATTTGTTCTTATGATTTTCAAAAAGGGGGTTCTCATTTGACATACTTGGACATATCAAATGAGATCCAAATGTGTCTTGAAGTCCAAGACTTTGGCAAGAAGGAGTTCTATCAGAGAAATGCAAATGGTGTCAAATAGAATTCAATTTACTTTACCATCTCCAAGGGAAGGGGAACTCCCATTTAACAAATTTGGGTATGTCAAGTGGGGGGTTCAAACATGTATTGACTTCTCTTTTATATATGTATGATTTATTGCTTTTCAAAAAGGAGGAAAACTTCAACTCTAGCATATGTGGAGTATGATAAGTGAAGTTTCAATTTCTATGTCATGATTTTATTCAAAAATAGAATCTCCATCCAACAAATTTGAGGCTGTGGGATGGGGATAGTTATTTCCAAAATGAGCTTTGAAAAACATTAAAATGATTGATTTTGATTTTGAAAAGAACCTCCATGTAACAATCATAGGATTTGTTAAATGAGGTTTGGTTATATGTGATTTGTACCTTTTTGAAAATTTCTTACAAATTTTTGGGTAAAGATATCTTATTATGTGGATTTTGAAAAAGTGCTTTTGGAAAGACATGTTATTTTGTAGAAGGGTTTTATTTTCTTATTGTTCATGGGATGAACCTTCCCTCACCATGAGGATGGTGAAGGGGCTCTTAATTTTGGTCATCTCCTTTGTTTGATTAATTTTAATTTTCCTTTGGGGGAACCCAAGGATTTTAAGACCTACGGGTGAGGTCCTAAAACTAAAGGATGTTGGCGAGCTTTGCTTAAGGATGAAATAAGCTAAGTACCAATGGAGAATGATAGTCTGCCTATATAAATATAAGTCTACTATCAATGCTTGGAAAATAATTGTCTAAATATGGAGAGGAACCATCCCCATGTGTGAAAAAATCTGGTGTTTATTTTGAGATGTGGGCCTTCCACAGATCTTAGGGGTACTTATTGAATTAATTAAGCACATTAGGAATAATGTACTATCAAAGATATAAATCACCACCCTATAATGGACCTAATCACTAATAAGGACTTAAGGCATGATGGGTCTTGAATATACCATAGATCTTTCCCCACTTTACATAAAAAAAGTAAAGTATGGTTTATTTTAAGCGTTGTTAAGTTTCCTATAAAGGCAAGCCCCCATAGTTAATTACATCCTAAGAAATGAAATCCCTTAGGAATACTCTCAATTAAAATAGGAATTAAAGTCTTGAAAGATTTCAAAGCTAAGACTATCAAAGGATTGACTATGTTGGAAAATTAAATTAGGTAAATCAAAATAAGAGACTTATTCTAGAAGTCAAACGGAGATGAGTAAAGAATACTAATGATACTAGGAAGCCAAGTGAGCATTCTAATCTACCATATAATTGGGCTTTATATATTTGAAATTGAAGAAATTTATTTGTTTGAGTTAAAATTTTATTAGATTCTAGGACTTATAATCCATCAACAAAAGATTGTAGAAATGTGTAATAGGTGAGGATTTATGCTTGTAGCCCTTAAAGGAAAACAACAATCTCAGATCCAAAATCTAGGGAGCTTTGGTGAGGGCCAAAGTATTACCTAAATCTAAGGCAAAAATGGGTATATGGTCAACCTCCATAAGAGAGAATAAATCACCCGACTGGTTGACTTATTATTGCCTGGAGTGGCAGCCAGCTAACTCCTCCTGTGCTTTAAATCTGTGTAGGCAAATCTTATGCATTGCAAGATGGCTAGACTGTTATTTATTTAGAGAGGAAACTAAGTCCTTAAACTCACTCCATAAGAGACTAGAGCATGAGTGGTATGAATTCATGACTTAATATAATGCAAATTTTATCAAATTTATTTGATTCTTTTGGACTCTTTATTTTGACACAGGCTATGGGATTTTGTATGCCTAAATGCATGAGAACTTGATTATGGGCCAAATCAAGAGAAAAGGGGTGTACTTTCATTAAAGGCTCTCACATGTTAAGCCTTTATTCTTTGCCACAGATGGAAGCTCCCTCTTAACAAGAGTGGAAGAATATGGCATGCATGATATTATACATTCATTCATCCAGCTAAGTGGTTGCTAAAAATTTTATTATCTTGATTTAATTTCTAGGCTTTTATGTGAGGTTATCAGTTATTTTAAAATTTTAGTTATGAGTTGTTAATTGGGGTAGAAAAATTAATTTCATCCTAAGAGCTTATCGCATCCAGGCCACTCATTCAAACATCAAACATGAAGAAATTAGGAAAAGCATGCAATTCATCTAAACACAACATCAAATAATTTTATAGACAACCATATGAAAATAAAAGACCGGTGTGGTCAGGTTCCCCCCATACACCCCGAAAAGAGAAAAAAATATGGGTACCGAGCTTTACCCTTATACAACCTGGATTATAAAAATAATACATGCTATGGGGATCTTTTTTTTCTTCGTTTCTTTCTTCTCTTCTTTTTGATTTAATTTGCTGCAAAGGCATCACAAGGCACCCATAAGCCTTTTGGCCACTACACATCCTAATCCCCCACAACACTAATCTTAATTCCTAATGCAAAATTATATTAAAAATAAGAAAAGTAAATCTAGATACGAAAATAAATGTTAGCTAAACACACCATACAACCAAGCAATTATATGAATAATTTGGACTTAGCACCCACACATGGGTAACCAAGCTCACTGTCCTAACATGAGTTATGCTTTGGGGCTAAAAGCAACAAGACAAATGCATTTATATTTTTATTATAGCGGCCCCTTAAGCACAACCCCTACAGAAAATATGATTAGGCTAATCATGACTTACCTTCCAGTCTACAAGGCATACGCCCTAACATTCAGTCTAAAATATTATATCACAAAATAAAACACAACATCATACGTACAATCAATAAATTGACTAGAATTTAGTGGTGACTTAGTATTCTAAGTGTGTGAAAAGAGGCTTATAGACTTTCTTTTGTTTAAGTTTTGAGTTTGAATTTGTTTAAATTTTACCTTTGGGTGATTTCAATTTAAATGATTTAATGATTTATTTTCATTTTTTATTTCACTTTTATTTGGTTAAAATGATGTTTAAGTTTCAAGAATGAAGAGTAGAATGAATTTCATTTATGAGAACTCACCTATTACATCCTAACTCTAAAGAGTCTAACTAAGGTCCTTAAGTATCTTAATTAGCCCATTTAAATTTGTGCAATTCTTTTGATTTGATTTAGCATTTAGAATTTGAGTTTGTTTAAATATTTGATTGATTGATTTTGGATTGAATGTGTTGATGTAATTAAATCTTCATAATTCAATATCCTTAATCTCTAATGAAGTTTAAGTTTGTTTAAATCTATGTGTTTTTTTATTGCTTAATTTTAGATTAAATGTGTTGGTTTAATTAAATCTTGATAATCCAATTTCCTTAATCTCTAATGAAGTTTAAGTTTATTTAAATCATGTGTTTTGATTGATTAATTTTAGATTAGATATTTTGGTTTAATTAAATCTTGATAATTTAATATCCTAATATCTGAAGTTTAAGTTTGTTTAAATCCATGTGTTTTGATTGATTAATTTTAGATTATGTTTTGGTTTAATTAAATCTTGATAATTCAATATCCTTTTAAATTAATATATGATTATTTTCTTTGATTATGGTGATGTGACTTAATTTTATGTTTATTTGCTTTGATTATGGTTCATTTATTTATAGTTTGATCAAATTAGATTAATTGAGATTTTATTTTTATTTTAATTGGGTTTGATTCTTTGTAATTAGGATTTTATTTTTAATCTCATCCATTTGTCATGTTTATCAAAGTTCGGTTTGTATTTTGATTTCATATATTAGATAGTTAATTAGTTTATCTTATTTAAGTATGTTGATTGAGATTTGATTTCACTACATATTAAATTGATGAGAGTCTTTCTTAATTTAATTTAATTTGATTTGATTTGATTTGATTAACTTTATTAGTCTATGGGTTTGCTTAAGTTCAATGTGATTATGAAATTAGTTTAATTAAGAAGTGTATTTATGTTAATTATAAAGATTTGTCTAATTTTTAATTTGATTTTATATTTGTTTTGATTAATGATGTAATTAATGACTTAATAATTTAGGTTTAATTTAAGTTTTAGTATTTAATTGCATTTATGTTTGATTAAGTTTAATTAATATGATTGAATTTGATTGACTTAATTAGTTTATTTAAGATGTGTGATCAAATTAATTAGTAGATTAAATAAGTGTTTGATTTGAATTTGATTTAAAAAGTTAATTTGGTTCATTAATATGATGGATTAATTCATTATGTTTGCATTAATTATTTGTTTGATTAATTTGGTTAGCTTAAGGGTAATTAGTTTAATTAAGAAGTGTGTTTAAGTTAATTATTAGATTAAATAAAGATTTATTTAATTGTTAATTTGGTTTTTCATTTATTTAGATTAATGATATAATTAATGACTTAATGATTTATGTTTAATTTAGGATTTGATTGGTATTTAATTACAATTATGTTCGATTAAGCTTAGGTTTAATATGATTAATTTGATTAACTTAATTAGTTTACTTGAGGGTGTGATTAATTATTAAATTTAATTAGGTTTGATTTAAGCTTAAGAGTTAGCTTTAATGTAATTTATTTAAATTAATTTGATTCATTAAGATGATGGATTAATTCATTAAGTTTGCATTAATTAGATGTTTGATTAACTTGGTTTGATTAAAAATAATTAAATTTTGAATTATTGGATTAATCAAAGATTTATTTAATTAATGACTTAATTTTCCACATGTGAGTGATTTGATTTAATTAAGTGTTTTACTTAAGTTTGATTTGATTAAAGGAATATTATTATTACCACCATTGTTATTAAGTGAATTAACAGTTTATTTTATTTCAATTAAGTTTGATTATTTATGATTAGAGTTTTATTTGATTTGATTCATTTATTATGTTTGTTTAATTTCATTAACATGTTTGATTTAGTTATTAGGTTGAAATATTTAATGGTTGAGTAACTCTCTTATTCCAAATGGATGTGATTTAATCATATGTTAATTAAGTTTACTTTAACTTTATTTGGTTTAATTTGATTAATATCAAATGATTATGTTGAATTGGTTTATTAATCAATTTGATTTTTAGCTTATTTAATGATTAATTAATATTTAATTATTTTGGTTAAGTAGTTTCATATAATTAAGATTCAATACTTGGTGTTAGTTTAACAAGATTAGTTTGATTTTACATTAAAATTTCATTGATTTATTTAATTATGAGTTTAATTTAAAAATATAATCATTTAATTGAATTTAGTTAACTCAATTAGGTTCAATTATATTTAAATTCAATTTCATTTGAGTGATACATGATACTTTTTTGGCTTAAGATTTGATTACCAATCATTTGGGTATTACATCATTTTTGATTTTGATTTGATATTTAAATTATTTTTAGATTATGTTTTAATTAATTTCTTAATTGATTAAATTTTAATCTTAAGTGTTTGTTTGGGGTTAATTAGGATTCAAAAAATCACATTATTTTCTTAAGAGTCCTAGATGTCAACTGAAGTGTTTTAAGCCATTTTGAAGATTTTTGTAAATTTCAAAATTTTTATTTAAAAAGGACAACCTAAACTTCAAAATGTAATTTCTCCCAATCAAGAAGTCCTTTTCACTTGAGATTTTTATGGTATGTATTTTACTCTTATTTTAAACTCTGAAAATTTCACTTCAATTAGGCTTGTATTTTTAGAGTAATTAATGAAATTTGATTTTCACTAAAACATAAATTAAGCTCAAAACATTTAGTGAAATTTGGAAATTTTGGTTCTTTGGATTCCCCTCGGATAAACAAGTCCAATGAGCCTTATTTGTAATTTTTTGCTAAGTATTTTATTTTTTATGAATTTTCAAAGTTTCAAGACACTTAAATAATTTTTAAAATCAAAAATAGGCATTTTCCCATTTAACCAGACGTCATATGCTCTGACATGGTGCCGTGATAGGCGAGTGGTGTCGCGGTGCACTGCCACATGGTTGTGGTGCACGCAGGCGTGAGCAGGAAAATGAGTGATATGGGAAAATGACGCGGTTCAATCATAGTCTATCGTGGAGGTCAGACCTGATCCGGGATCGAGTGGATCGCATGTCGGGTGTTGAAGTACACGGGCCAATTTGGCCGTCGATCCAGAACGCGGGATGGAAGAAGGCTATTGCTCACCAGGCAAAAAATGATAGAAAAATGCAAAAATATGAAATGATGTCACGAATGACCAATTTTCTTTTCTCAAAAAAATTTTACTTCATATTGGGAATAAATAAAATGAAAATTGCGGGGTTTATCGAAGAGAAATTCTTAAAATAGTAAGAAAACTATCACAAAAAGTGAGAAATCTTAAGGCTGGCCAAAGTTTGATGAAATTTACCTCATCGGGGATGGTTTCTGGCAGTGGTGAAGATCCGAGCAAGCTCCTAGGTGCAAAAGAAAGCTTTGGAATGAGTGTAGCCTTCGCCTTCATTTCGAAATAATGTATTTTCTGGCGCTTGCCGTTTACTCATTAGAATCCACCCGATTTTGATATTTTTGGCTCAAGAGAGGTGGGGAAGTAGTGGTTGGTTGCTTTGGGGAGCTCTTGGTGCTAAATAGTGGTAGGAGGAAGAAGAATGAAGCCTCATTTTTCCCTCCTTTAATAGTGGCCAAAAATCCATTTTTTTTAAATTTTTTGGTTCCAAAGTGTTGTCATTTTGCTTGGGGAGGTCTTGTTACCATATGATCAACTCCATTGAATGCCATGAATGGGGAGGAGTTGAATGCATGTGATGAGAAGAATTAAATGTAGTTGGGTGAAATCCTATGGGAGGGAGGATCCATGAGGGATTTAATTGGTTTGGGTTGATTTTGGGCTGATCACAAATGGGTTTGGGTCGGATTTGATCAACCCCCAATGGATCATGGCTTGGTTTCAAGCGATTTAGCTCAATTTGGGTCATATGGGTCACATTGGGTCAAATCAGATTAGGTTGACCAATTGGTTAAATTGGGTCAAACAAAGGTTATGTTAGGTTTAAATGATAATTTGAAGAGTTTTGGTAAGATCAATTTGATTTAATTTGGCTTAGAATTGATTTTGGCTCATTTGGAATCAAATGGGTCATAGGGTCAAGTTGACCAATTTGACCAAAATTGGCCAAATTGGCTTGGGTTATGGGTTGATTCTTGTTCAATTGGCTAATTGAAGATGAATGTGGTCTTTTGTTCTAATCAATTTGGATTTAATTTGGATTTAGGACAAATTGACCCTTTAGGCCAATTTGGGCTTAATGGCTCAATTGGGCTTGATTGATCAAATTAGGTTTAATTATGGCTTTGGTCAAGTTCAATAATTAATTTGGAATGAACTTGAGCCATTGGTTGCAATCAATTTCAGTTAGATCATGATTTGACCCAATTTGGTCCTTTAGGCCAATTTGGGCCAACTTGTATCAAATGGCCAATTGGGCTTTGTTTGCCTGAATTGGTAGTCAAGTCATATTTAAATATTGATTTTAGGTTGATTCAAATCATTGGTTTCAATCAATTTGATGTAGGATGAGTTTTGGATAGTTTTGGTTCATTTAGGCTAAGGGTTAACTTGGTCATATGACTAAGTTGACTTGGTTTGACCTAATTAATTATAATTGATCATCCTAGGGTGATCAACAATCATGGTGGAAGGTTTGGGTGAGCTTAGTTTAGTCTAATTTGGGTTGGATTGGAAGTTGGCTCAAATGGGTCTTTTAGGTCACTTTGGGTCAAGTGGACCTAAGTGGGTCAATTAGCTTGGTTTTGGTTTGATTCAAGTTTAGTTGAACTTATATATGAGCCTTGGATTAAAATATAAATTCAACGACAATCAATTTGGAGTCTAAGGGATTTTGGCTCATTTGAAATTTTTAAGTCAAAAGGGCTAGTTTGGATTTGGCTTGGGTTGGCTTCAATTTAATTTGATAGTTATAAGTTTCATTTATATTTGGGTCGATAATTGAATGAATGATTAATTTAAAAGAAAATTCATTGATTTTCACTTGATCTGGATAGAATTTGGCTAAGTCCAAAGAATTGGCTCAAAGGGCTTAGATTGGGTTTGGATTTAATTTTGGATATAGTTTTGGTCATTTGAATTTGGATTTCATTTATATTTATGAATATAAATGAAGGAATAATTGATTTATAAAGAAATTAATTGAGTTTTTATTTGACCTAAAGGGAGTTTTGGCTAAGCTTATGAATGTGGTTCATATGGCTTAGGAAGGGTCTTAAGATTTGAACTTAATTTTGGGTTTCAATCATTTGGAGTCAAATTTGGGATATGGATTTGGATTTTGGATTTGAATTTGAGGTTTGGTTTAAGATTTGAATCTGGGTTTGATTTGAGAAAGTGTATCTAGATTGGGTTTAGGTTATAGGATAGGTGATTTCCTTAACTCTTAAGGCATGGCCTAATCTTATGATTAACCCTTCTAAGTCTCTAGACTTAGGTTAAGTGTTCATCTAATCACTAGAAGTGTCTTATGACTAAGGAGTTCTTAGTGTCTAGAAGAGTCATAAGTCTAAGAAGAGGAGATTAAGAGCTCACTCCAAAAGTGAGGTCAACAACCCCTTTGCATAATCTATATTAGGACAGGTGGGCTTGGTTACCCATGTGCAGGGTGCTAAGTCTAAATTTATAAAATATAATTGCTTGGATGGAATGGATGTTTAGCTAATATTTATTTGGTGTAGTTAGATTTTATTTTTTCATACATGTAATCTTGTAATAAGAATTAGGATTCTTATGGGGTTTAGGATGAGCAGTGGCTAGAAGGCAAAATCTAAGAGGTCTTTGTGAAGCCTAGAGCAAAATCAAATCAAAAAAAGAAAGAAAATTGAAGAATGAAGACCCCCATATCATCTAATTTAATTGTAATATTATTTTATAATCTAGGTTGTATAAGAGTAGACCTCGACTTCCTAAATTTTCTCTTTTTTGAGGTGTATGGAGGTACCCAGCCGCACCCGCCCCTTATTATTTCATGATAATATAAATATTTTATTATTGTGTTTAAATTTCACAATAAAAATAGCATGATTTTATAAGTTTCTTGAAAGTTTAATGATTTAATGTGTGGCTAAGATGTGGTAGGCTCTTTAGTAAATAATTAATTTTTTTACTCTCACTAATAACTCATAATTAAACTTTAAAATAACTCATAACATCACTTTAAAGCTTAGGTTATAATCAAGATAATTAAAAGATTTAGAAACTCCTTAGCTAAATGTTGAATGTTCTAACATCATGCATAACTTATTATTTCATTCTTGAATAGGGAGGGTCTCCACTCTTACATAATAAGGGAATGCTTGACCTGTGAGGGCATCCCTTGTAGAGGAGAACACATCCTTGATTTAGCCAATAACTATATTTCATTATGCATTTAGGCATAATTGTAAGCCTTTGTCCTAAATTTATGTGTCTAAATGAGATAAAGAATTTGTAAAATTTTGTATTTACTCTAAGTCATGACTTCATACTGGTTACGATCTAGTCTCTTAGGGAGTGAGTTTAGGATTCTAGTCTTCTTTCTAAATTAAAGAACTACATAGCTATCTTGTACATACATGAGACCGATCTACATGGTTTTAAAGCCTAAGAGGTGTTAGCCGGTGGCCATTCCAGGCGGATCTAAGTCTAGAAGAGTCGGGATAGGTTTATTCTCTCTTGTGGAGGTAAACCACTCTATCCCACTTTTTGCTGATTTAGATCGTGATTTTAGCTTAAACATCCTATATTTAGGATCCGAGGTTTCTTGTTTCCTTCGAGCTATGTGCATAAGTCCTCACCTCTTAGGCATTTGCATAATCTTGTGTTAATGGACTATAAGCCTTAGCATTTTAATAAAATTTCAACTCAAACTAAAATAAACACTCTTTTCAAACATATAAAGCCTCACCAGTGGGTAGATTGGAGTGCTTACTAGGCTTCTTAGTATCATCTGTTGCCTACTTATCTTCCTTTGGAATATGTAAATAAGTCTTTCCAAATTAAACATTCCCACTTAATTTTTCAAAATACCCAATCCTTTAATAGTCTAACCTTAAAATATTTGGAGATATTCAATAACTACTGTAATCAAGAGTATTCTTAGAAAATCTCCATTTCCTAGGATGTAATTAACTATGGAAGCTTGCTTCCATAGGGAATTAAAGAACTTGACATAAAATAAACCTTGTTTTACTCTTTCATGTAAAGAAGGAGAAAAATCTCTGGTCTATACGAAGACCCATCATGCCTTAGAGTCCTTATTAGGTGATTAAGTTTATTGTGAGGTGATATTTTTATCTTTGAGATGGTACATCATGCCTTAATTTCATATCCGATCACTTCAATAAGTACCCCCCTAAGATCTGCGTGGTGTTCCATCGACTCCAAATTAAAACACCGCACTTTATAAGGACAATCAAGCTAAATAAAACCATTTAAGATTAACTATAGTTGTTGTTAAGTTTGTTTTTAGATTTGAATTATTAAATATTGAAAAGGAAACATATTAGTTGTTTTTTACCCATCCCATGTGAGTGGATTCAATATGTTTAAGGAATAATAATTTAGTGAATTTCATGGATTGATTAAATTCATTTGATTTCCCATCCCTAAGCATCTTTAATTTAATTAATCATTTTATCATGAGCCTCTAATGATATGCCAATGAGAGATTAAAATTTTAATGCACCTAACAAGACCTAATGTAATTAAGTTCATGATTAAATATTAATTAGATTAAAGAGGAATCTAATTACATACTTATATGGTTTTCCCACACCATGGGCTTACTATAATTTGCTTAAAGGTTTTTATGTTAATAAACACATAAAGAGGAACCCATGAATTCAATTTAAATTATCTGAAGCAATTATCATTTTAATTTAAAATAATTTTATCATTAATTACCTAATTAATCCTTTAGTAAATAATAAGTTAATTAACCCTCCTATGGAAAGATATTTAGGAAAATGACCAAGGAAGAGGCCTTAATCATTTACCCTCATCCTTTCCACTATTAACAGTGAATAATTTTCATTAATAACTAAAATTGTACTATTTAATAATTTTAATAATTATTAAGTTGATTAAGGAGGGTGATCGATTAAATCTTAAATTATCCTAATTACCTAGCAAATAAATCTTAAGAAAATTATGAGAGGTGAGGACATCCCATGAAATTAACCTATCCAATTTGAGTCCCATTGGCCAAGTAATTAAGGCTTAATTAAGGTAATTACTCTAAACTTCAAATATTAACTAATCATTATTCTTTAATTAAACCTTAGGCTTTATTTTTTTTAAAATTTTCTCTATTTACCCTTTCCAAAATGGGTCTACTCATAATTTTAGAATTTTTCTATAGTTAGTTATGAATTTTGGCTAATTAATCACATTTTAAATACCTAATTAACCCCTTAACCCATGGCACCACATGATAGGTTATTTAAAACATCCCTTGTGGCAGTTGAGTCAGCAGTGGGGGATGCGATTTTGTCCCTGCCGTCCAATCTCAGATCGGGCGGCGAAGATTAATCATGTGATCTATTGGGTTGAAATAACTAATGGATTAAATCACAGTAGTCTATCCTAATCACAGAATGGATGACGGATGATCTTTCATCCCCCGAACACCGGAAGACGGGCACCATCCAACTTCTAATGCTCGATCCAAGCTCGATGAAGCTCGTGGAAACATTCGGGAGGAGATCTAAGAGGATCTATGGAGGAAATCACGTGTAATCACAAAACTCTTGACAAAGGACCAACACATAGGGGATTTTCTTCGGTTTACCAGAATTTACCTAGTCGGAGCTCAAGATCGGCGCTCTAATGACTAAGGTATCATCACCTTGAAGATGAAGCTCTATTAAGAAGGTCTTAAGTTGCCTCTCTATCGACACCTCTATCGACCAAATGACATCATAAAAGTCATCGACGTTGGTCTTAGAGTGGTCTCCAGTGATCGAATCGATTAGGAATCGATTCATTTTGACTTGCCAAAGCTTGGGAAAGTTGTGAGAAGAGTTAATTGAAGTTTAGGTAAAGTTGGATGAACATGGCTCTCAGTTTCGAATAGAGCTTGGTCTCTCCGGCGATGGGGTGCACTAGGGAATTGAGAAAGGCTCTAGGACTGCTTAATCACCTATGGAAGCTCTCAATATAGTTTGAATCAATGGGAAGGAGTGTACTCTCATCCCTGAGTGAACCAAGGGTAGAGATTGGCTTAGCCTTTAGTAGTCGTCTGACCGGGGTAGGTTGCTGAAGATGGCAGTGGACTGCTTAGGTGGAGGGTGTTGATAGGCTGAGGGAGATGAAAGGGCTGACAAGGTGTGTACCTCCTGCTCTAAGTGAACCAATAGGGTTCTTTAGGTGAGTTCACCCTCTTATGACACAAGGATTAATGCAAAATCCTTGGGTCAGGTTGGGTTAGTGGTCCAAGTGTCCAAAATGAGCTAAGGTCGTGGGTTGAAGAGTAGGTGAGACCATCCAAATGAGGATTTTGTCCAATTTGGGTGGTTTGGGTGGGTGGGTTGGTTCAAGGGTTTTGACCCAAACTAGGTGCACCATAGGTTGGGCTTATTTGGGCTGACCCATGGTGACCCAAGAATGAGTCATGCCAAGTTTGGTTGGGTTTGGGCTTAGTTTGGATGGGTTTGGCTCAATTTGACCAATATGGGTTAAATTGGGTTCAATTGGGTTAGGTTGATCATCAAATTGGGTCAAATTGATGGTTTGGGTAGGTTCATTTGATCATTTGGAATGTATTGGTGTCATTAGTTTGGTTTAATTTGAAGTGGATTTGATTTTGTTCACTTGGGTTCATTTGGGTCAAATGGGTTAAGTTGACCAATTTGATCAAATTGGCCAAATTGGGTTGGGTGGAGGGTTGTTTTAGGTTCAAATGATGATTTAAAAATGATTGTACATATTGATTTGAATTGATTTAGATTTGAGAATGATTTAGTCTAATTTGACCCTTTAGGTCAATTTGGGCTAAATGAGTTAATTGAGTTAGTTTGATCAAATTGGGTTCAATTGAAGATTGAATCATGTTCAATAATCAATTTATGATTGATTAGAGGCATTGGTTTCAATCTATTGGGTTTAGTATTTGATTTGACTCAATTTGGCCCTTTAGGTCAAATTGGGTCATCTTGGGTCAAGTGGTCAAGTTGGCAGCTTGACCCAAGTTGTAGTCGAGTTATGTCCAATAGTGAATTTATGATTGAGAGGAGTTATTGATTTCAATTTATTGAGGTTGGAATGAGATTTGGTTCATTTTGGTCTAGGAGTTAATTGGGTCAACTTGGATCAATTGATCAAATTAATTTGGTTTGACCTAATTGATTGCAATTGGACAATCAAGGATGATCAACAATCATCATAGAAGAGATTGGAAGGGTTGATTCAATCTAATTTGGGTTGATTGAAGTTTGAGTCAATTTGATCCTTTAGGTCATGTTGGGTCAAGTGGACCAAATGGATTGATTGAGTTCGGTTAGGTTGAATTGGGTTGAATTAAGATTAATGAAGGGTTTAGGATTGATTTATGCCTTTGATTACAATTGATTTGAATTTAATTAGATTTTGGCTCATTTGGACCTTTTGGGTCAAATGGGCTAACTTGGGTTGATTGGATTAGTTTGGTTCAATTGGTTTGATTATGGGACTTGAAAGGGTTTGAAATAGAGATTTGAATGGTTGGAGTGCTTTTGTGAAAATTGATTGGACTCAATTGAATGACCATTGGGTTAAATCCATAGGATGATGATGAAATTGATTTAGGTTAAATTAATTTAGGATATAAAATAAAACCTAATTAAGGTTGATTGGTTGGCTTGGGGTTGATTTAGATAGGTGGGCAAGTATAGGTTTTGGTTTAGGCCATAGATAGGTAGGACCTATTTATCCTAAAGCATAACTTAAGCTCAGCATGCTTTCTTAAGTTACTAAGCTTGGGTTTAGTGTTCCCTTAATAACTAGAAGTGTCCTATGACTAGAGAAACCTAAGTCTTTAGAAGATTCCTAAACCTAGGATAGGAAGGAGGAATCCTCACTCCAAAAGTGAGGTCAACAATGACATTATATAATATATTGAAATCACATTTTCTTTCCACTGATTATATTTCTTCATAGGGACCAACTAGTTGAAGTATTTATGATTTTTGGATAATTGATTTGATAATTGAGATAGATAAACTTATAAGAGGAAGATTAGATTTCACCTATATGTAGAAAGATGATTGTTGACCTCACTTTTGTAGTGAGGATTGATCCCTCCCATCTTACATGTAAGAGTCTTCTAGAAACTTAAACTTCTATTGCTAGGACACTTCTAATGGTTAAGAAATACTAAACCTAAGCCTAGAGACTTATAGGGCATAACCCTAAGCCCAGAGTTTCCTTAGGATAAGTAGGCTTCACTTATCCTAAGACCTAAACCAAGACTCATGCCCATCAACTCATCCAAAATTAAGCTCATGTGATTGGAGCTAAGCCAATTCAAACATATTCAATCAATCTTAATTGAATTTGATTTTTCAATCCAAACTCAAGCCAAATTAACTTGGACCTTAACCCATGTTAACCCACCACAATCCTATAACTCCATTCAAACTCATTCAAGAAAACTAAACTTGGTTTAATATTTTCAATCACTTCAATTATTCAGTAGATCATTTTAAACTACTCCAACACTTGCAATCAACCTAATTGAATCAAGCAATTTTGATCAACCCAAGTTAGCCCATTTAACTTGAAAGGTTCAAATGAACCAAAGCCCAATCAAACCCAAATCAATTACAATTAAAGCCACCAATCAATTTCAAATTCATAATTGAACACATCCCAACCATTGATAACTCCAATTGGTCCAAGTTGACTTGACCAAGCCACTTGACCCAAAGTGTCCTAAGAGGTTTAATTATGGCAAACTCTAATCAAACTCCCCTAGATCAAACCAAGCCATCTAATCTCTTCATTGATGATTATAGGTCATTTAAACACTCTACTATGATCAATTGAACATAATCAAGCCAATTTGGTCTTTGACCCAAGTTCACCTAATTTGACCTAAAGGGTCAAATTGAACCAAATCAAATCTAGGCAAAATTGATTGAAACCAATGCTTCCAATTCACCAATTGAATATTGTACATGATCCAATTGAGTCAACCAACCCAATTAACCTACTTAGCTAATTTGACCTAAAAGGTCATATTGACCAAATTATTCCCTAATCCAAATCAATTCAAATCAACTCTTTCAATCAATCACCAATGATCAATTGAACAAAACTTAACTCATGCTCAAATCAATTTGGCCAATTTGGTCAAATTAGTCAATATGATCCATTTGACCCAAATTGAATCATTTGAACCATATCCAAATCTAACTCAGATTGAATCAAACCAATTGCACTAATTCATTACAAATGGCCACTTAAACTTACCCAATTTGATCAAAATGGTCAACTTAGCCCAAGTTAACTCATTTGACCTACATGGGCCAAATTGAGTCAAACTCAACCAAACTTCCATGACTCATCCTAAGATCACCATGAGCCTCTCCAAGTGGGCCCAACCTATGGTGAAGCCAGTTATTGACCTCACTTTTGGAGTGAGGATTCAATCTCCTCATCTTAGATTTAGGAGTCTTCCATATACTAAGACTTTCTTAGTCATAAGATAATTTTAGCAATTAGGTGAACACTTAACCTAAGCCTAGGGAGATTTACCTACCACATGGCCTAAACCTAATCAATGTCTACTTCTTTGGCCTAAATCAAACCCCAAATTGAACTCATCCAAATTTAAATCTAAATCCAAATCCAAATCAAATGATTAAAACCTACAACCAATTACAAACCATGATCAAACCAAATCAACCATTCTAAGCCATATGATTTTATTCTATGGACTTAGCCTTAATAAAATCCAAATTCAATTCATTTTCTCAAAATCAATTCAACCCCTCATCAATTTATCAAAAATCAAATCAAACTAAATTCCAAATCAAATCAATCTTTCCTAAGCCATATGATTCAATCCTATGGATGTAGTCAAGATAAATTCAAGCCAAACAAAACTCAATTAATTTTCTTAAAATGAATTCAACTCTCCAATTAACCCATACCAAATTTACAATCAAATCAACAAAACCAAAATCCAAAACCAAATTCAAACCCAAGCCTATTCCCTTTGATTCAATCCCATGGGCTTAGCCAAATCTCCTTCAGTTCAAACCAAAATCAATTGATTTTCTCATGAATCAATTATTCCTTCAATCATCATCCCAAATATAAATTAAATCTATAATCATCAAGCCAAAATCAATTCAATCAAATCAAGCCCAACTTAGCCCGTCTGACTTGAAATATCCAAATGAACCAAGATCCATTTGAACCCAAAATCAATTGCAATCAAGGCAATATACCATTCTAAAATCCATATATAAATTTAACTAAACTCAATTCAACCTAAAATCAACTCAACTAAATTGTATAAGCTCACTTGCCCAAAGTGACCTAAAGGATCTATTTGAGCTAAATTCTAATCCAACCTAAATTGAATTGAACCAAGTATACCAAAACCTCCTATGATGATTGTTGATCACCCTAGATTAGTCAATTGCCATCAATTAGGTCAAACTTAGTCAACTTGGACATTTGACCAAGTCAACACTCTTAACCCACATAAGCCAAACAAGCCAAATCCCCAAGCCAAATTAATTGAAACCATTGATTCACACTAGCCTATGATCAATGATTGAACATGACTTGATCATCAATTGAAAGAAATCTAACCTAGTTGGCCCTTTGGCCCAAGTTGACCCAATTTGACCTAAAAGACCAAATTTGGTCAAATCATGACATAACTCAAATTGATTACAACCAATGGCTCAAGTTCATTACAAATTAATTGTTGAACTTGACCAAAGCTATAATTGAATCCAATTTGGCCAATTGAACCAAATTGACCCATTTAGCCCAAATTGACCTAAAGGGTCAAATTGGCCTAAATCCAAATCAAATCTAAATTAATTGAAACCAAAGCCTACAATCATCTTTAATCAACCAATTGAATATGAATCGGCCCATAACCCAAGCCAATTTGGCCAATTTAGTCAAATTTGTCAACTTGACCCATTTGACTTACATGAATCCAAATGAGTCAAAACTAAATCTAAGCCAAATTGACTCAAACCAATTAAACCAAAAATCCCAAATACTCATTTAAATATGACTCAACCGATGGTTTGACCCAATTTGACCAACTGGTCAACCTAACCCTACCTAGCCTAATTTGACCTATAAGGATCAAATTGGGCCAAACCCACTTAAGGCAAGCCAATACCCAATGAAACTTAACCCAACCCATCATAAATTACCTTAGGTCAGCCCCAAACTAGCCCAACCTAAATTGGGTCCCATCCAAAGCTTTACCCATGGTAATTTCCTCCCCACATGAGATCAAACCCAAAAATGGTAAGTCAACTCTCCTTCTCTTTCCTCGGCAGCCTTCCCTTACCCAAATGGAGACTTGACCTACATGCCTAGCCCATCCCAAGTGGGCTAGGTAGGCCATGGACTAAGAGGAGGTGAGTTAACTAACCTCCCCACACCTAGCCAAACCCATTGGATCCAAGAATGGAGGAACTGCCTTTAACCACCCCACAAACCCTCTGGCCAACCAAGTTGAGCCACCTATGACTGACCTTGACAACTCCGACTCAGACGACAACTGACCGGACTGAAATTCAGGCTCCAATCCTGTCCATCCAATCCAAGAGACCAGTCACACTTAGAGAGCTTCTAGGGAATTTTCAAAATCCCCAGAGCTCCCCCTAAGCCTCCCAATCTTTCCCATTTCGAAAAACTCCAAATCAAAATAGGGTAGCCCCATTCTCATTCCAACTCCACTGATACTCAACCAAACTCAAATTAATTTTACCCACACCTTCCCCACTCCATCAAGCAAGAACGAATAGCCTCCCGAGCCCTCCAACCATCGAAAGTTTGTATTTGATCAATGTCAGCTTGCAAAGTGATGGTTTGTGGCCCTCCAAGCAAACGATAAGGAATCCTAGCATGTGCTGATCAGCAGGACTTCGTCTCCACTAGAAGAAGGCTTCCTCAATCGAATTCACCGATGATCCTGAGCTCTGGTGAGGTAATTCCATGAAATTGAGCTTTTGGTGAAAAATGTTTATTTTTGAAGAAAATTGTTATATCACGCAAATCCAACCTATAGATCCCTTCAGATCTACCTCATGAAGGTGTGGGTTGAATCATGACTCGATCCGAGCTCTAGTGAGCTCGAATCGAGTGATGGAAGGCGAACGATGTCCATCCCTCGTCTCTCAAGAGATGATGGATCACACACTGTCCATTTCGTGTGATCATAATGGACAATCATGATTAATCTGTTACATTTATCTATTTTAATCTCTTAAGAATTATAAGTTTGATCTGCGTTGTTCGATCTTAGATCAGATGATAGAGATGAAAGCGCGCATCCACCGTTAGCCACATAGGAGCTAAGTCGGATGGGTTTAAGTAACCAATCATATGGTGCCACATCAGCATCCACGTGGAAATGATAGGATTAGCTTAATTAGCTTAATTAATTAGTTTTAATGGCTGAATCTTTGAAAATTCATAACAAATTGTAGAAAAATAAAAAAATATAAATAAATACTTATTTTAAAGTAAATTAGAGGATAATCATTAAAATTAATCCCAACTAACTTTAAAAAGTAATTAAAGCTTAATTAAGGTTTAATTATAAACTTAATTACTTGAGTTTTTAATCCCAAACTTTATGTGTTAGTTTAATGGGATGACCCACTGCCTCCCATAATTTTCTTAGCATTTATTGCTTGGTTAATTAGGGTAATTGACTATTCAAGTCCTAATCACTCTCTTAATTAATTAATCAATTAATTAACCTCCCAAATAATAAAATTTAATTAATTAAATGCACTAATCACTATTGAATAGTGAATGCAAGGAATGGGGTTAAGACCTCCTTCTCAACCTTTATTCCTAAGTCCATTTCTCTTTAAAGAAAAAATTAATTAAAATGAAGCAATTAAGATGTTAATTAGTTAATTAAGTGACTTAATTAATCAAATTAAAATTATAATCACATCATATAATTAATGAAATTAAAGGTTCCTCTTTATGTGTTTAATAATATAAATACCTTAAGGAAATTATGATTAGGCCATAAATATGAGAAAATCATAACAGTACTTAATTAAGTTCTTTAATTTAATTAACTCTTAATTATGAGCCATTTGTATTTGGTCCTTGTAGGAACATGTGCAGGGTGATAAGTCCAAATTATATATATAACTGCTTGAGATTGTATGTGTGTTTAGCTAACCTGTCTTGTAGGTCTAGTTAGATTTATTTTTTCTATATAAATGTAATTTTGCAATTGGAATTAAGATTAGTGCTATGGGGGATTAGGATAAGCAGTGGCCAGAAAGCTTTATCCTAGGGTGCCCTGTAATGCCTTTGAAGCAAGCACATCCAAATCAAAGAAGGAAGAAAGAAGGAGGAGGATGGAAGAGTGAAGAATGAAGACCCTCATAGCATGTATTCATTCAAATTATAATTATTCTTTCATATAAGGTTGTATAAGGTAGAGCTCGACTACCCATCTTTTCTTTTGGTTATATGGCGGCACCTGACTGCACCGGCCTCTTATTCTTTTGTGCTAATTATAAAATTAATTGATGATTTTTTTAGATTGTGCACTAGAAATATAATGCTTTTTATAGTTTCTTATTATTGATGTTTTAATGTGTGGCCTGGATACGGTAGGCTCTTAGGATAAAATAAATTTTCTATCCAACTAATCACTCATAGTTGAATTTTAAACAACTCATAACCTCATCATAAAAGTCTACGACATAAATAAGATAATTAAAAGATTTAGCCACCCTTTAGTTGTATGGTTGTATGTCTCACATCATGCATATCATCTTGAGTAACTCTTGCAAAAATGAGGGTTTCATCCTTACATGTATATGGATGTTTGACCCATGACAGCAACCCCTATTGATAACTTCACCCTCTCTCTTTTGATTTGGCCAATAATCTACTTTATCATGCATTTAGGCATATAAAAATCTCAAAGCCTTTTCTAAATAATGTGTCAAAAAATAAAATAAAAATTGAAAAGATTTTTTTTGCATTTGTAGATTAAGTCATATGCTCATACTACTCATGCTTTAGTCTCTTAGGGAGTGAGTTTAGGACTTTAGTATCTTTCCAATTAAATAACTACCCTAGATATCTTGCAATTTATATGACTGGACTACATGGTTTTAAATTGTAGGAGGTGTTAGCTAGTGACCACTCTAGACGATTATAAGTCTAGAAGTTGGACGATTTATCCTCTCTTATCGAGGTAAACCCTTATGTCCATCTATCGCTTAGATTTTGGTCATGCTTTAGCTCATACTAAAGCTCCCTATATTAATATCCGAGATAACTATTTTCTTCGGGCTACAAGCATAAATCCTCACCTCTTAGGCATTTTGACAACCTTGTGTTGACGGATTATAAGTCCTAGCAATTTAATAATATTCAAGTCAAATAAATAAATCTCTTCACCATCGAATATATAAATCCAAATCACTGGGCTTCCAAGTATCATGACATTCTCTACTTATTCCCTTTGGATTTCAAAAATAAGTCTTTTCCTTGAACTTTCCAATTGATTTTCTAAATATAATCAATCCTTTGATAGTCTAACCTTGAAATCTTTGGAGATGATAATTATCTACTTTAATCGAGAGTGTTCTTAGGAAATTTTATTTCCTAAGATTTAATTAACTATGGAGGCTTACCTCCATAGGAAACTTGAGAATCTGGTTTAATATAAACCTTGTTTTATTCATCTATGTAAAGCAGCAGAAAAAAATCTTTGGTATAGTTAAAGACCCATCATGTCTTAGGAGTCCTTATTAGGTGATTAGATCCATTGAAAGGTGATGCCTCTATCTTCGAGATTGTACATCATACTTCAATATTGTATCCGATTAGTTCAATAAGTACCCATTTGCATGGTGTCCCCCCACATCCAAAAAAAAAAAAAAACCACAGATTTTTCTAGCGACTCCGCTGGGGAGATTCCTCTCTTTATCTCTAGTAGATAATTATCATCTCCAAGCATCGATAATGAACTTATATTTTGAATAAGCTTGAGACTATCTTTCTTTCTATTGGCCCTTTATTTAATTAATTTATTATTACCTTTTGTTTGATTAATCATGTTAGAATTTTTGATTTAATCCCTTCAAAATCATGAAATTATTCTCAATTGTCCGATCGAGATCGAACGACTGAGATGAAACCGCATCCGGTGCCACCGCTGAGTTAACAGCTGCGTCGGACGATTTAAGTACCCAATACCGTGACTCCACGTGAAAAGTGCTACCTCATGGCGTCGATGGTTTAAAAGAATTAATTAATGTTTAAAATGTGATTAAATAGCAAGAACTTTAAAAAAATTATAACTAATTATAGAAATTTTTAAAAAATACAAATAAAACCATTTTGAAAAGCTTAGACAGAGAAGAATTTAATAAAATAAATAAAATCCCTAATTAACATCTACTGAATAGTGTTTAATTAAGATTTGAAGCTCAAGTTAATTATCATAATTGAAGGCCTAATTACTTGGCTAATTAATTCTAAATTTGATGGGATGATTCTATAGGATGTCATCTGCCTCCCATAATTTTCTTGGAATTATTTACCATATGGTTTGAAGATTTTAAAATTTTAACCCTAATTATCATCTTTAATTAATTAAATAATTATGAAAATTGATAAATAGTATAAATTAAGCAATTAGTGTTAATTAATCAATGCAAATAGTTGGTATGATGAGGGAAATAATTAGGACTCATTTCCTAATTGTTTCTTAAAGTGTACTTCCTTAAGAGGGTTAACTAGTATGTTTAATAATTAAGAAATAATTAAGAAAAATCAAAGATAAAATAAAAATTAAAATTGATTTAGATAACTCAAAGTGCAACCCATTATTCCCTTTATGTGATGAATAGCATAAAGTCATTAAATAAATTATGATTATCTCATTGGTGTGGTGAAATCATAAGAGTATTTAACTTAAATATTTTATTATTTAATTTAATTAACTCTTAAGCATGAACCTAATTGCATTAGACCTCTTTAGGTGCATTACTGGTTTTACTTTTCCAAAGCATATCATTGAAGACTCATGATCAAGTGTTTAATTAAATTAAAGAAGCTTGGGGAAAGGTAATCAAATTGATGTGATTAATGGCTTGAACCTAATTAACTCATAAAACATACTTAATTTTTTTCTTAAATATGTCAAGTAACCAACATGGGATGGGGTGAATCATAAGAATCATTTCTTCTCTTTAGACTTTAATAATTGAAACATTAAAATTAATTCTTACAAAAACTTTGGTTAGTGTTAAGGAATTGTCCTTAGGATTCAATGAAATTGAGTATGTTATGTGGTGACATTTGAATACTTCCTTTCAATTATCATAAATGTGCATGCTATTTGTTTCATGTGTTAATGTTTTCAAAAAGAAAATTAAAAGAATATGATTGCATTCAAATTGTATGAGTTGGATAAATATTATGATATAGTGTGGCTATTAATCACTAATAAATCTCAAATTATTTTAAAATTATAAAGTAATAATGAATCAAAAAGTATGAAATTTAAATCAATGTTTGTTGTAAGTGCTTAATGAAATCTCCACTTAGTTGTAACTTAAGGATAATAAGAGATTATTTTATCTTTATATTTTATGTGTATGTTTACATGTATTTGACTTAGCAAGTATATAATCTGGATATCTCAGGCATACGAGGATTTAAGTAACCCCAAGAAGTCTTAGATAATATCACTTCCCTAATTTAACAATGATACATACTTGCTTAATTTCATTTATGTGTATACATGTAGTAGAATATAGGATAAAACTTTTCTCTTCATGCCATTAGATTCTACATAAATAAAATATTTTATATAACCTTTGCATGGTTTTGTTTCTATGCTTATGTATATGTTTACATGTATTTAAGTTAGCAAGTATAAGTCTAGATATTCCCGAAACACGAAGCTTTAAGTAGCCCCAAGGAGGTCTTAGATAATCTTACTTCCATGGTTTAACAACAACACATGCTTAAATTTGTAATACATGTTTGCATATGCTTAGCTATAAGATGAAATCTTTCTTTTCTATCAAATTTATGCATCAATATTCATTAAGTGTGTAAAAATATGAGTATATTGTATGTATATGTGTTAAATTAAATATTAAGAAGATTAAATATGAAAGAATGTGAATGTTATTGATAATGAAAAGAAGTAGTGGAATGTTGCTCATGTGAAGGTGACTTAATTTCATTAATCTTAAGATGTCTTTAATATTTGAATAAGTTTCCTTAAAACTAATCTAAACTTAGGATTAATAAAAAAATTCATAAGTGGTTCACTAAGAAAACCAAAGCTATAATAACTTGCCTTTAGAAAATAACTTAAGATAGGGGTGAAGTGGGGTTAAGCCTCTTTCTTCCCTTTATAATAATTGGGTGTTAAGTTAGTATTGAATAAAATGATAACATAAAAGTTAAAATCAATCAATCTATTAAAAGACTTGAAGTGAAACCATCCTTAATGATTAATTTAAATAAATTCCAAAAATTTGACAATCATACTTCCAAAGCATAACTAAGGCATACCACACTAAAACTTTACACACACATTAGAATGCCAAGTCACCGTATCTAGTATTAAGGTAGGCCGGTGTATGTTATGGTGATGTATTTTGTTTTATGATATAATATTTTAGATTGAATGTTAGGATTGTTCACGCGTAGACTGGATGTTGGGTCGTTAGTAGCCTAATGATATACAAGGGATTGTGCTAAAGGGGCTGATGTAATGAAAAATGAATATAAATGTTCTTACTTGCAGGTGCTACTTATACTCCCTAACCATAATCTAAATAGGATAAGTGGGCTTGGTTACCCAAGTGTAAGGTCCTAAGTCCAAATATGTGGAATACAACTGCTTAATTTGAATATGTTCATCCTTTCTAGTGGAGGTGAACCACTATATCCCATTTTTTAGTAGACTTAGGTCGAGCTCTGAGCTTACTCTAGAGCACTCTAGAGTTAGGTTCTGAGGTGGTTCATTTCTATTTTTCTATGAGTATAAGTCATCACATCTTAGACATTTTCAAAATCTTGTGTTGTTGGACTATAAGCTTTAGCATTTTAATATGATTTTAACTTAAATAAAATTAAATTCTCCTCTTCAAAAATATAAAGCCTCATCATAGGATAGATTGTAGCACTCACTAGGCTTCTTAGTATTATCGGTGCTTCCTACTTATTCTCCATTAGAACCTCTGAAGAAGTCTCTTTATTTGAACAATCCAATTTAATTTCTAATAATAACCAATTCTTTGATAGTTTAGTCTTAAAATCTTTAAAGAAGCTTATTGACTACTTTAATCGAGAGTATTCTTAGAAAATTCTTATTTCCTAAGATATAATTAACTATGAAAGCTTGCTTCCATAGGGAACTAAAGAACCTGGCATAAAATAAACCCTACTTTACTTAGCCATGTAAAGTAGGGGAAAGATCTATGGTATATACGAAAACCCATCTGCCTTAATCTTTATTAGGTGTTGAGGTCCATTGTAAAATGATATTTTTGTTATCTTTCAAGATGGTACATCATACCTCAATATTGCACAAAATCACTTTAATAAGTACCTCCTAAGATCTGCATGGTGTCTCTACCACTCCAAATTAAAACACCACAAAGATAGATTATGATTTTAAGAAAAATTATGATAACTCATTTTGAATTATTGTAAAAAATTAAATTTGATCATGCTACTTTTATGATGATGGTGGTGTGGAGAGGATCTCTTTTAATTCCATTAAAATAAGTTCCTAATTACTACTTTGTTAAGACTTATAACAATCTAATATGCATTAACACATTTTTTGCCATAAGTAGTAGTTCAGTCATAGCTTTGAGTGGCATCTTAGAAATAGTAAATTTGAAGGAATTTTCAAAGAATTTAAGAATAAACAAATTTAGTAATAGATATGTGAACATTGATTCCTAATAAATTTGAAGAGATAAAATGAATATCATGTGTTGCACCTGATCACTTCAATAAGTATCCCCTAAGATCTGCATGGTGTCCCTACCACTCCAAATTAAAACACCACAATGATAGATGTTAAATTATGTGATTTAATAAAAAAAATTATGATAACTCATTTTGAAACCATTGTAAAAAACTTAATTTGATCATGCTGCTTTTATGATGATGGTGTTGTGGAGAGGAACTCTTTTAATTCCATTAAAAGAAGTTCCTAATTACTACTTTGTTAAGACCTATAGCAATCTACTATGCATTAACACATTTTTTCCATAGGTAGTAGTAGTTCAGTCATAGCTTTGAGAGGAATCTTAGAAATAGTAAATTTGAAGGAATTTTCAAAGAGTTTAAGAATAAACAAATTTAGTAATAGATATGTGGACATTGATTCATAATCATATTTTTTGGTAGAAATTTTATTATTTTCTTAAATCTTTTGAAAATGATCATTTTCATTTCTTGTAGAATTTTTAAAAATAATTATGAGTTGGTAGCAAAAAGTTTCAAAAATTTTCATTATTATGAGTGAATAAAAATCCATTGATAATCCACAAAAAAAATATTTGTTCTAATTTCTTTCCCTCATTTCCTCTTTATTTCTTATTTTTAGGAACTTTAGCCTTCTCTTAGAGCTCTCATGTTCTTTATTTGACTATCTTAATAAATATTCACTCTTTTACATTATTATTTGAACCCTTTCATAGTTTTAATTTTTTTTTCTTAGATGTATTTTCTTTCTATACAAAGCTTCTTTGTCCACCATGATCACTTTTATTATTGTTTCACTTCAAATACTTTTTCTTTATATTTATTTATTTTACTTTTATATTTCTTTTTGTTAGATTTTTAGAGATTTTTTTCAATAATTTTTAACTTTTTATTTTCATCTTATATTTGTGATAATGTTTTCATGTAGATGATTCAAAGGAAATGTTGAGAAAAATACAGATTTTAGTCTTTTTGTTTTTGTTTTGTTTTTTTGAAAAAAAAAAAAAGAAATAGATTCTTCAAATGAACCATTAGTAAATTCAAAATTAATATTTTTCTCAACATTTTGAAAGAAAATCCATCAAAAGTTTTTCTTATAAATTCTACCATAAATTCTTTCCCTAATAAAATTTTAGTTAATGAAGCATTTTTGGTGCAAGTTTTAATCGAATTTTTTTTATCTAAAATTTATAAAAAAAATATAGATTTATAATAGAAAAAGTTTATCTTTAGCATAGTTTTTTATACCAAAAATAAGTTTATTTTGTCGAGAAATATCAACCTATAGACATCTCTAAGGGCTCTCTCTAGTTGAATCTTGGGTAAGGCTAAGATTAACTCTAATATGATGCATACTTTGAAGATTATAAGATAGATGAAGTATTTTATTATCTCATATGATGCTCCTGAATTAACCAACATATTAGCATAGTTTATCCCCCTCCTCTTGTTTGATACAAAAAAATGTCCATTATGTGTTCTTAAGCTCCTAAAACTATAAAACTAAGAAAAGAACATATATGATTGGATGGAAAATGAAAAATTAACAAAAGTGATAAATCATCATACCATCTTTGAACTAAATCATTGAAGGTTTTGGTGAAAAGTCTACATCAAATAGCATTAGAAATGTCTTACATGAAAAATTATATTTTAAAAAGTATTTTAATACTAAGCAAGATCAATGCCACCCTTATGCAAGGCTTGCTCAAGAGTTTTAAATTATAAATGAATACACTCATTCAAGATATCTAATGATATATGAAAGCATGCACAAAGCTCCTAAAGTTGAAGTCATTTGCCATGGGAAGGAGGAGAATTTTCCCCTAGTTTGTTAAATCAAGCTATAAAAGGTAGAGTAGGATTGGCATATCTCTTTGTAATTTGTTTGAATTAATGACAAAGTTTGGCATTGATCTCAACAAAATAAGCATCAACATGCTATAATTGTGTGATTGAAGTCAATGCTTCAATAGTTAAGGGCTAATGATTAGAAAGTTGACATATATAATGTTACAACTAATGTTCTTATTATTAGCATTAAGAAAAAGTTACTGGTAATTTTGTTATTGTTAGTCATGACTTACTTTCTTTCATTTAGAGAAGAAATCCTATATATGACATTAAAATATAAACAAACAAAATTTTTTTACTTGATAAAATAATGTCTAAAATATGAATTTTTGGAAAGTTTTTTTAAAAAAGAAGTCCTTTAATTTGTGATAATTTATAATTAAGAAAAAAAATACAACAAATGAGATTTAAAATGATAAAACAACACACATAATAATAATAGAGTAAGTGGTTTGATCTATAAGTGTGCATCCCATGCATAAGATATGATTCAAAGATACTTTATAACACTTGGATAACTATAATCCACTAGATATGAATATTATACATGATTTTAATGAGACCAAGAAAATAAATTAAAAAAATTATTAAAGATGTTAAGAACATGTTAAATCTATAGAGTTTATAAAAATGTGATTGAAAAGATCTAATGAGCATTCAAAATATAGAATTTATGCATGTATTTGTGCATGTAATGACTAAGAGTAAGTATTGAACACTACAAATGGAAGAGCCAAGTGTCATGAAGAGTCTAGAATATGGTTCTCACATAATGAGAAGTGTCCTATATGCATTTTTTTTAGTATATTTGTAAATATATATATATATATATATTATTATCATTATTTGAGAGAGAGCAAAGATGAGTGGTTGAGTTCACTATAATAAAGCAAAGTTTGTGAGGATAGAATTGAGTAGAATTCAACTAGCCAAGAGGATTGTTGGCTTTAAGAGAAACTAATCTATCCCTATTATAAAAATTGATTTATCCTAAGTAGAATAGTGAAAATATAATTAAAAAAATTCTAAAATTATCCCGCACTTATCTAATTAGCTTACCAAATGGATAGTTCTATTGAAATTGAAAGTATAGCCTAACTTAGATTTCAAATAGAAATCTTGAACTTATTTTGCTTAAAAAGAAATCTGGTTAGACAGTGACTAAGTATTACATGCAAGCGAGCTAACAGGCAAATTTGTGATCTTAAATGAAAATGTGACCTTAATACACTTTGAGAGATTAGTTGTGTAATATTGTGATAGAGCTGCAAATAAAATTAGGGATCTTAAGGATACCCTTTGGTGCCTAGTACAAGGGCAGGCTAGGAAGCTTAATCAATAAGAGATTTGAGAAAAGATTTTGATATGCTAGTATGAAAGTAGATGACCTCCTTCAAAAATGAGGTGGCTTACTGATAAACAAACCATGACCTATCGATCCAGCATTAAGAAGATTATCGTCAAAAATGAAATTAATGAAGGAGATGCCATTATTCATAATTAGATTAAACTAGAGGCAGTTTCTTCAGTTGAGAAAGAGATCTTACTCGTAAAAGATTGATCATAAGAGACAAACAAGTGACATTAAGTTCTTAAAGAAAATTTTAACTTTTGGTTAAGGACTAAGGGACTTGCATGTGCATGAGAAAAAAGAAATGAGGTACGAGGCCCTATGTTTGATTGACCAAAATCCTTTATTTCAGCCAAGAGCAAAGATATTATAGAAGGAATTGATGAGCTAATTAACCAGGGTACATATATATATATATATATATATATATATATATATATATATATATATATATATATATATATATATATATAAAGAGAGAGAGAGGACATCCCAATTTCTATAATTTGATTATAATTTTTTTGTCTGATTTTTTTTAGATATTTGAGTGAATTTAATTATAAATTTAAATATATAATATATTTGTAAAGATTTGAATTCATCATCTTTTGATTGAAAATATAAAATTTTTGCATTTTTTATTTTAATATTTTTTTTATTTCTATCGAGATTTACCTTAAGGCATCATTTAAATAAATCAATAAAAAGCATGGATTTAGTAGCACAGGTACCGAGTTGCCTGACAACACCTACCTCCTGCTATCCTCCTCTGATCGCACTTCTCTGTTCTCGACCAAGTCTAAGGCAAAAACGTCTACCACCCGCATAAACAACGTCTACCACCCGCATAAACAAGCACTCTACAAAACCAAAACACAACATTCTCTTGCCACCATTAATGATCAATCATGCCAACTCTCTCCGCCTCCACCACCATCTTCTCAATCCTACCCCTCCTCCGCTTCCTCCTCCTTCACCTCGTTCTCACGACTCGCTCCCCATCCACCACCGCCGCAGCCGCAGTCACCGCTGTCAACAGCCTCACTCCCACCTCTCCCCTCTCCGACGGCCACACCCTCTTCTCCCCTTCCAAAACCTTCGCCCTCGGCTTCTTCACTCCCACCAACTCCAACTCTCAAAGGCGCTACATCGGCATATGGTACCACAACATCCCAAACCAAACCGTCGTATGGGTCGCCAATCGCCGCAACCCACTGATCAGTCCAAACGGAGCCCTCTCCCTCACCCCAGACGGAACCCTCCTCATCTCCAACGCCAACTCCTCCATCCTCTGGTCATCCAATCCCGGGCGGGCAGCCATTGACCCGGTGGCCCGACTCCTCGACTCCGGCGACTTCGTCGTCGAAGACAAAGACGGGTTCATATGGCAGAGCTTTGATTACCCGACGGACAAGCTTCTTCCTGGGATGAAGCTGGGTTTGGATCTCGCCAATGGGATTAATCGAAATCTCACGTCGTGGGTTAGTCCATATGATCCATCGCCGGGGCCGTATAGTTTGTTCATCGATCCGCGGGGGGACCCGCAGCTTGTTCTTGCGGATGTGGGCGATTGGATTTGGCGGGGTGGGCCGTGGAATGGGATTAGTTTTTCCGGTTGCCCGGGGGAGGCGTCGGCGGGTGCTACGCTGGGATTTCGGATTAGCTTCGTTTGGAATGAGGAGGAGCTGTCGTATACGTTCGAGGAAGCGGATAAGTCTGTGCTCTCATATGTTTACGCAGATAACAGCGGCGTCGCGGCGCGGTATGTGTGGCTGGGGAATGAGACGCACTTTGGTACTGACGTCGGTGCCCAGAGGTAAATTACGTTCTCCCACCGTACATTTTGGTGCGTCTAATTTTCACAATTGTTGGAATCATATATATTCATATTAAAATGTTTTATGAATTTGTCAAAATTATATATATATATATATATATATATATATATATATATATATATATATATATATATATATAAAATATTTAAATATAAATATTTACATAACTTTAAAATCTTTAATATTATATAATAAATAATGTCATTAATTTTTTAGAATGATATGTTCCTTTTTACATAAAAAATATTATATTTATAAATATAAAATTTTTTTATGTTAGATTTATAAATTTATAAGAATTATATGCTAAGTATTACGTTCGATTTGATTATTTAAAATTATTTACAAAAAATATGCTCATATTCTGCTTATTTAAATTTAAATCGAGCAAAATCCACGTAATAGAATTAATATATATATATATATATATATATATATATATATATATATATATATATATATATATATATATATATATAGAGAGAGAGAGAGAGAGAGAGAGTAGAAGTAAAATATTAAGACGCAAAATCAAATGACACTGAATTTGAATTGAATGAAAAAAATCACATTTTTTCCAATTATTTTTAGCTTTAGAATTCACATCTTCCAATTCCATTCTAATTTTAACTAGATGGAACCTCTACTGGGAAGCCCCGCAGGACCCCTGTGACTACACCAGCGTATGCGGTTCCTACAGCGTATGCAAAGCCAACAACATCCCGCTCTGCACGTGCTTGAATGGCTTCACGCCGACGGATCCGGCCGGCTGGGCATTGAGAGACGGATCCAAAGGTTGCAAGAGAATGACGAGCTTGGATTGCACCAACGACACGGATGGATTTCTCGTGGTTCACGGAGCGAAGCTGCCGGACACAGCAGAGGCGACGGTGAACATGAGCAAGGGATTGGATGAGTGCAGAGAATGGTGCCTGATGAATTGTTCCTGCACGGCGTACGCAAGCGCGAGCGTCAGCGCCGGCGGGGGCAGGGGCAAGGACCGGAGCGGAGGCGGGGGCGGGGCTGGGTGCGTCATATGGACCGGGGAGGTCGGGGATCTCAGGGTGTTTGCGGAAGCTGGGCAGAATCTGTTCGTAAGGCTGGCGGCCGCTGATATAGGTAACTTCTTTAAATAAATTTATTCAAGAAAATTTATGTAAAATTTACTTAATTTTACTGTGAGATAGGTAAAAAATAATGATTAATCAATTTTTCATATAAATATTATAGAAAAAAAAATGCCATCCTGATGTTTTCTATCTTCTAACTACAGTTATAACAAAAGACCGTTCTTCAATTAGTAACCTGACGATAATTGAAATAACAATCTGCTGTCTTTCCGTGGCTGTATTGGGTACTGCTGTAGCGCTTTGCGTCTGGAAATATAAGAGCAAAAGGAGAAAAACAGGTATATATATTCATTTATTTTTCTAATATTTATGGATTTATATAATCAAAATTATATATATTCATTTCCCTACAGATAATTTAGATGACAGCATCTACAAGAAAGTTGCAGTTGGAGAAACAGAAATAGCTGAGCTTCCTCTGTTTGATATGGAAATCATCAAGGCTGGAACCAACAATTTCTGCAACACAAACAAGCTTGGAGAGGGTGGATTTGGTCCTGTTTATAAGGTGATTACAGATTTTTTTTAGCTTTTCTGTTTATTTTTATTGTACTTTTGAGTAGAATGGAAGTAAGAGAGGCCAGTTTATGGAGTACGAGCTTGATTAATTGATGAATATATTGTTCATGTAGGGTAAACTTGGTGAAGGGCAGGAAATAGCAGTAAAAAGGCTTGCAAAAGCTTCAAGTCAAGGGATTAACGAGTTTAAGAATGAGGTGACTTTGATTGCCAAGCTTCAGCACAGGAATCTGGTTCGTCTTCTGGGTTGCTGCATTGAAGGAGAGGAAAGGCTAATAGTATATGAGTACATGCCGAATAAAAGCTTGGATAAATTTCTATTTGGTTAGTAGTAAAGCTCTCCTGCTTGGATATCTATGGATGTTTTTTTTTTCCTTTTACTAACAGAATTTGGCACAATAATTTACAACTACCTGAACATTACGGGTGCTAGGGATCACAAGTTTAGGAATTCTCCCATATTTTATAATGAGATTCACACCCTACGCAACAATCTAAAGTGTCCCTCTAGATTCAAGCCTTACCATAAATTTCTCACAAGGCTCAGCCCTCACCTGCTTCCACAACATCATGACCAACATACAAGATTCAAGACAAAGAAACACTACAAGATCAACCTTTTTATTCCCCAAACACAAGTATGCAATCCTTCCTCTAAATACATCACCTATGCACAACCTATAGATTGCTGAAAACCTCAAACAGATGCACATCAATGCATAGCATTGCAAAAAAATACTAGCTTCTCACGCCAAGGTTGCAAAAGTCAGAAAACTTCTCCAAAATTTCTGAAGAGGCGAGCTTCTTGTTTCATCTCTATTGGGTGCCCCCGTAAATAATCTAAGTATGGGACACAACTGTTTTGGCAAGTGCCCATACTTGTTTCCGCTCACTATATTGCACTGTGAGAAAAGAACACTGCTCTGCACAAAGAACATTGCACTGAGCACAAAATTGTGCCATTTGCTGCCACTATACATTTGCCTAGATATAAGCATGATTACTTATGTATAACTGGTCCCATGAGTGGCACTGTGCATGACTAGCCCTAGGCACATCTAATGTGTACATAAATGTCGCACGAAGCAGTACCTTAGCGCAAGATGTTTAGATAATTTTTCCTTTTATCTTAGACTTATTTGTAATAGCTAGGAGTTCTTTCTGTATAAAAGGATGTCATGGGCTTTGGGTATTGATACTTGAATTTGAATTGCATTAAAATTATGCCCCTTCATTTTATCACTGCTCCCCTTTCAAATTTCCCTATTCTTTGTCCTAATTCCCAAACTTAATAGTTAATCTCTTTTGACCCTCTTTTAGTAATTTGAGCCTATCATTCTTAATTCTCATCAGTGAGTTAAAAAGTTTTTCTATGTGATTCAATTTTTCTCAATTCTCATGTTCAAAACTTAAACAAAATCAATCTACATAAAATCTAGATCACTTCAAAAGTGACAATTTAAAACATCTCATCTCACATCAACTGATATTGAGTACTTCCCTTTCTTCAAAATTACTGCAATTGAGTCAATCAAAAATTCTACCAAAAAACCTTCCTCTTTCCTGTCCCATTCTTCCCCAGCCTAACCTCCTCCCCTTACTTCAAACTACTGTAGTAGCTGCAACCGCAAATCCCTTCACAAATCGCTTCAGTTACCAAAGCACAGGCTGCTACTTGCGTTCTGTGATTCATACTGCAATTTCCATAATCCGGTTACTGTAGCCAAACCCGTAGATTGCCTACACGATTTCTGTAGCACAAGCTATCTGCTGTGGGTTTCTTTCTGCAGCTAATTCCATCGGTTGTTGACTGTGTGATGCACTGTGGCTGCCGTCCACTGCTGTGTTCATTGATGTTTGCTTCTGATAAAGAAATATGAAGGACTGCACACAGTCCTGGAACAGAATATAGAGGAAAAAAAAATCAAGCTGTTTGCTATCCTAGCATGAAATCAGTCCCAATGCAGTGATCATGCTGTAAAACGAATGAACAGCACTTTGCTGCTGTCAAGAGAAATCGAAAAATAAAAGGAGTACTTGCTGGAAATGCGAGTACAAAAACCCCAAAAAGAAATTAAAGGTAAGTCATATATAGTAAGAAACAAAACAAAACTGAAGGTACATTTTAATTGATTAATTCATCAATAGGGAACCTCAAAAAAAAATCTTTTAAATCATTTTGAAAATATGTTCTAGTCTCTCATTGTGAACTTGCACAATAATATTGAGAGATTGACTATGAATTTAGTTATGATCATTGATCTTCCACTGCACATCAAAATTACCCATTCAAAATCAGCATCTTTATCAGCAACATTAACAAAGAGGCATGCACAACATTAATAAAAATGAATTGGAGAGCCAGAAAGTTATTTCCGCCACCAAAGGTCAGACAAAAAACAATGTTTCCATTGAGCTTCTATGACATTGGATAGGACTTCTTAATGATACTTATGAGAGTGATTTAGAACCTGCAGCTAAGCATCTCATGTTGTTAGATGATGAGCAAATTAGCTTGAAACTATTGCACTTGAGCTGTGTGAGATTCTTTTTTAGTGATTGCCGTTGGCCTTACCAAAGTTTGCAACATTGTCAATTGCTTATTCCTGTCACAGCTCAGCCTGTTGAAAATTTGAGGTGCTAGGCTGATGAGCATGGCCAGGCCAGGCGCAACAATGCCATATCAAGAAGTCGGTGTTGAGTATTTGAGTACTAAGTACCTAGCAGACACTACCAAAATCCCATCAATAGGGGCATCGCTAGACCATTTAGTCAACACCACTAAGACGTCAGATAAAAATCACTAGAGCCCATCGTGAGGCACGCTATATGGAAAGTATGACAAGTTCAAAGATGAGAAGATAAAATAAGCTAAGGTAAGAACGCATATTGGGAAGGACAAGAAATTTAATCAATCGTTCAAAGTCTCAAATACGATAAATGGGCCAACATGTTGGCACAAATTCAAAATACTATTTTAGACATATCCCAAAGCTCAGCCTCTACCAGGACTAAAAAAAATTCAACTCACTAAGTTTATCATGCCTCTAAAATGTCTCGACTTATCACCACTTATTTTGGTTCACAATCATGTAACTAGAGAGGGATTAGGGGTTGCTCTTGCCCCTAGATTTGGGAAAAACCTTATGTAGTTATGTAAATATGAAAATTTTACCATTAAATTCTCATGCAATTCTTTTGCCCCTTCTCATTGAACTTCTAGTCCATCACAATCAACTCGCCGCCTAAAGAAAAGTCAATGGGCAAAAAGCTTGATGAAAAAAAATTTAACATAATTTAGAAACAACAAGAAATAAGCTAATAATGGATAATAGGCATCAGTCTGGCACCCACTCTCATTGGCTTGAGACAAGGCTTCTATGTTAAGGGTCAGACCCTTGCTTCAGAAACACAAATCCAAACAACTTATCTACAGATGATCAGAGAGTATTTTAAATACTTTAAGGGTTTCATGTTGTTTCCATAAACCCAAATGAGATCACACAGAATGGCATCATTGCAGTCAAGATCATAATTGCATAGATAGTCATCCGTTATTGGCAATCTCATCACCTCATCGATCTAAATAGTGTTGAAGAATATATAGCAGCACTAACTATCATCATTTTTGAAAATCATAATGCCAATATTCTCCTACAAAGCATCCACCATGCCTCTACTTACACTTGAATGACTTAATTCACCTTCATAATAATTCATGCATTCATGGAAAAAAGCAAGGTAAAATTCATTCAAAATAAGATACAGAAGTTGAGATGATCTTCATAGACAACATGCAATAAAAGCTACTAAAGTCGGCTAAGAGGTTATTCACCAAATGATTAGAAGGAAGGGATGGTGAGGTCAGCACTAGCTTGTTGATGTCCCTCCAAAAGTATCCTCTCCTAACACTCAACATTGCTCTTACTCCACTCTCCTCACTTTCTCTAGGCACCAATATTGATGCGCCTCTAGGGTAACCTAATTCTTTAAAAGAAAAAAAGAGGACAAAAGTTTTAGAGGGTAGTGGTAGTTGTCACCGAGATGACAAGGACATCATAAGAAATCTTTTAACAATAAGGGAATATAACAATCTCTTAGAGATCAGTCCCTAATAAGCTTCAATCGATTTTCCAAAGGGTGATAACAAACCCAATTGAGTACTTCAATTGATGCTATAAGTTCATCACCTGCAGGTATCATTAGCTTGGTCCTAACGATATGGTCCTTAGGTTTCCAAATACCTGCCTCTATAATGAAGATCCATAATGACAAAAAAGTGCATATGTTGTTTCTCTCTTTATTGACAATTCTTGAAGTTAATTGTGCTTTTACTTCCATCACATGCATACATAACTTTAAAGAGCTGTAGTTTGCTTCGACTATCTTTGTCAGAGATTGAGTTCGTACTACGAATATTGTAATCATCAAATTTATTATTAGTTCGCATCACCAAAATTAGTTAAATCCATGAAGGAAATGACCAAAATCCAAGATTCTAGATCCACAGTTGCTATTTATTGCACTCCTGGGAAATTTAAAAATTACACAAATGCCAATCCCATCTCCATCTAGGCCCATCCTTAAATTCCTTAGAGAAAAGTTTTATTTTTCAAACTCATATGTGTTGGACTTATAAACCAAGATTAGATACCCAACCAACTTCAAACTCATCTGCATATAGAATTAAATGCAAATTAATATTTATTCTAGATTTAATTTACAATGCTCTGCATTTTATTTGATATTTATCTAGTTAGATTTAAGTTTATCTAGTGGATGATTATATAATTTTCCTTTCAATTTAACTTATTTGTAATTACATGTTTTTTTTCCTCAATAGATGAATGTCATAGGATAAGGAAAAGAATTCTTGAATCAGAGTGACAATGGAATTATTCCCCTCTCCTCCTTTCAATTTTCCTATTCTCTCCCCTAATTCCTAAAAAGCATAATCATGAATCTATCTTTGACAATCTCTCAATAATTTCAACTCATCTTTCACAATTTTAATCAAAAGTAAGTGACTGTTGATTCTGCTTCTTTTATTATTTCCATTTTTTTATAATTTTGGTGTTCAAAGCTTGGCTAATTCGATTGAAATATAGATTCTTATCAAATCTCATGTTATTTGATGCCTATTAGTTTCTTTTATCACCACTACCTTCCATCAAGTAATTCAATTTCTCTAGTTCAGATAAAGTGAGAAGCATTTTGCTGGATTGGCAAACACGTTATCGCATAATCTTAGGCATTGCTCGTGGATTGCTCTATCTCCATGAAGATTCAAGACTTACAATCATACACAGGGATCTTAAGGCTAGCAACATTCTTCTTGATGATGAGATGAATCCAAAAATTTCGGATTTTGGAATGGCAAGAATTTTTGGTGGGCATGAAACAGTAGTGAATACTGCAAAAATAGTTGGTACATAGTAAGTTCATTATCTGTGATCATGGATTTAATTAAATGAAGCATGCAAATATATATATTTAAATTTTTTGACTAATATTTGAATGTAGTGGCTACATGTCTCCGGAGTATGCAATGGATGGCATCTTCTCTATCAAATCAGATGTGTTCAGCTTTGGAGTTTTGATACTAGAAATCATTAGCGGAAGAAAAAACCGAGGGATATATACCATTGAACAACATTCAAATCTTGTTTGTGAGGTATGACAAAGTATAGCCAAGAATACATATTCATTGCCTTCCTACATTTCACTTTATTTTTATCATATATAGTAACCTATGAAACTCAGGCATGGAGCTTATGGAATGAAGAAAAAGAGCTTGAACTTCTTGATGATCCCGTTAGCAATTCAATCTCAATGACAGAAGTTTCCAAATGTATAAAGTTGGCTCTCCTTTGTGTTCAAGAACAACCAGAAGATCGGCCATCAATGTCCTCTGTTGTTCTTTGGTTGTGCAGTGATATTGCTTCACTGCCAAATCCAATACAACCTTGCTTTTTAACACCAAGACATTCGATTGGTGGTGGTGAATCGCAAGCAAGGAGGGACTCAGGGACTTCTAGTGATATCACGAGCAGCATAGAAGGCCGATGAGTAAGAAGTAGAAACACTCCATTTTATTGTTGAATATTGTTTTGTAACATAGGCATATGAAATCTTGATGAATACTCTGTTCTTGCAAAGTTATTAATCAATTCATTTGTTTATATCTTATGTTTCTGAAAGATGAGGTATATAATACAAAAAAAGACGAGAGTTTTGGTTATATCTAGACATTTAAATGGCTAAAAGTGAGAATGAATGTAATGGGTAGTCTCTCTCTCTCTGTCTAAGCCAATAGAATGGATGAAAAGGAGATAGAATAGCTCCCACAAGTACCAACATTATTTTAAGTGCAAAGATGGAGTGTTTTCAAGGTACAACAATCTCTACTCCTGGCTTCAATAATATGTATAATGATATAGCTTATCTCTTCACTCCAATGAAACAAAAGCAGTAACATGACTTTTCAAATGACAAAAAGATCCTCTCCATTCAAACTGAGGAAACCACTGGAATGGTTTTCTCCTACACTTGCTTCCTCTTTGTATTAAGAAGTGATGACGCTATCTTAAGAATGAGTTTAACTCCAATTAGAACTTAAAAGTACATCATAGAAAAAAATAAATAAATAAATAACAGTTCTCAAGCCTTTCTTGGGGCCTCCACAGAGGAAAAGAACGAAATTATATACCTTGTAGCATGTGCCATTAATCAAAGTATAGAAGCTGCTTATTTCATGGAGAAAATGCTTTTAAGAGGAAAATGTAGCTCACAAATGCAAATTTGCACTAAACATTTCAACTCAGTTGCTCTGGTTCCATCATAAAATAAAGATGCTTATAATACATGCATGCGATCAAAGTATTCAAGTGTTGATGTACCTAACAGCGGCTGCATGCAGAACATACTGTTATTAATTAATTAGAGCGAAAGAAAATCATAGCTTCTTTTTAATCTTGACGAATTTGAATGCCAAACCACATGGCAGTTTTTCAGCTGGCAGATGGATTAATAAGAGGAAACATCAAAGAGCATATCAAACTTTTATTAAAGAAATTCAGTAAGCCTGTATTTCCCTCGTTAGAAATTGCCCTCTTTTAATTGGAATAATCATGGGATTTGTACCGTTGACATGAAAGAATATCAGAATAAGATTGAAATGCATGTTGGCGCAAGATGTACAGGTTGTTACTACATAACATATGAATAATTAGCCTTTTCTCATTACAAGCATAACTAGAACTATTCCAAATTCGAGAGAGACAAATTGCATTAACCATTGAAATCTCTTAAAGTAATCATTTTATTAAATAAAAGAATGATTTGCACATGATCAACAGAATAGCAACCTTACTGTTTGCTAGGCTGCTAAAAGCAGTTCAAAATATAAAAAATCTTACAAAGATGCATGTTAAGCTCAAAGCCTCAAGAAACCTCAGAAAGAACTCTCTGTTAGCGGTCAAAGACCCTTTGAAGTAGCCAAAATTTTCCTGCTTCAGGAAAAAGGAGTCTGAATGAATTGAATGCGCTACTAAAAGAACCGATACTGTCAGCAGTATTTACAGCAGCCAAGATTGTGGTTAGCCACTCTATTCTCGATAGCCAGACTGCAAGAAACTTTCAAACTCTGTCCCTTTAAGTGACTGAGAGATGACATCCCAGTTTTCAATCTGATCTGATAATGGTTTCGTATGGATCTTAACATGCCGGCTTTTGAGCTCTCTGTGTGGCACTCTTAGGAAGTCAAGAACATCCATTAATTTCTGTGGGGATTCAAAGATATATGATTAATTCTAGGATGGTAGAAAACATAACATATTGTTAAATGATTTTTTTATGCAATAGATATAGATCAATAAAACATTAATCATCAGTTAAAAAGTAGTCTGCAATTTGAAAATTGTAGTACCATAAAAAAAAACTCAGTATACCGTAACAAACATACCGTTTGATTACGAATGAGATCCTCATAGTATAGGATAATGTGCCGGGTGCCATTAAAGTACTGTAGAGCATCTGCACTCCATTTTCTAGTTTGTCTTATATCTAGAATGAGCTTTCTAACATCAATGAAGGGCTTATATCTTGCAAGAATGTCAGCCTGCATTGCACAACGAAACAGATTTAGGGACATATAGTTATATTACCGAAATTCTCTTAAAGTTTTTGCAGCATCTGCAACCACTATATAGTCAGTGAATTTTTTAATATTTTCAAAAAAATAGCTTTAATAAAGATGCAAGAACACAAAACCTCTTGCCGTGAATGCACATGAGCTTTATGAGTTCCATTCAATTGCTTTGCTTCTCGGTCGTGAGAATTTGCAAGAATTGAGACCCACCGACGAAGAAGATTTCTTCTAAGGAGGAATATAGCAGAAACACCTCTGTTCTGGAAATATTCAACTACACCCTCATGGTTCATCATCAGCCCCTGTAACATTCATACCAAATGGATAAAAGAGAGCAAATAATATACTATATCAAATCTTAAGCATGGGATAAGGCTTAAAGCCAGATAATGTCATTCTATCAACATGTCAGGCACCAACTATACTTCCTTTTACACAAGTGCATCTAAACTTAATCATAACAAAATTCTTGAGGTGGCTCTCAGCTAGTTTTAAAACTTGAAGAACTGATACCTTACCAGTAAAGTTTCTGAAAGTTACTGTTCATTATAACATCACTTCCTGTACAACTTGATGACATTGACAGACTAGCTAAACAAAAGTTGTCCTTAAACAAAGTGAGGATGGACTTTATGCTTCAACTTGAACATGGATTTAAAGAATAGGATACATATGAACAAATGCTGACAGCATTCTGTTATTACATCTTATTGAATAAATGTTATCTTAAAGACAGTGAAAAGGGAATTCTTTGTTTAATCTGATAATAAATTTAAGGGATAGAATGTATATGAACAAATGTTGTAGCATCATGCATCTTATTGAAGAAATAGTCTTAAATCACCTCACACAGAAAATAAGTTTTAATTAAAAAGTTAGTATATGCATAGGCTGGTTTGAAGGAGGAAGGATTGAAAAGTTTAAATCAATGGATGCTGATTCATAATAGGACACAATGGAGACGAAGGATTCATATAGCCGACCCCACTTAGTGGGATAAAGGCTTGTTGTTGTTGTTGTTGATGTTGATATTGATTCAAAAGCAAATAATAAATTATTGGGAATTCACCTCCACTTATCATGGTGAATATGGACTATATCTTAAGAGATAAAACTACCCATATTTCAATTCATTTCATGAAGAGAAAAAAAGAAAACCGTGAAACCTACTATATAGAACAAAGTACACAGTTTTACTAGAGTTTCCTCTTTAAATTCAACGGAAACACATTCTTTCTGCAACTCAGAATCAATCTTGGTTAATAATGCTAACACACCAACGCAAATTGCCCCAATCAGGTAGATCTAATGTCCGCATCTATTGGGTACAATTGGTAGATGAGAGATCTAATGCCCATATCTAGTTGGCATAATGATGGTAATAATGTATATATGAATGATAAGAAACTTAACCTACATATTATGAAAGATAAGTGTAATAAGGAAAATAGAATATTTGAATAATGACTTTGTACAAAGTAAATTTTTTTGAAGCTTAACATTCGGTTGCCTTTCTTGTTCCATATGCAAAATTGTATTGTGGTTTCAAATTTATGGCATGATGCGCTACTTGATCCTCACTTTTGCTTTTGTGCATATAGGCCATTCAGTCCTAAAAAGAAGGTATAAACAGGTTCTCAGCCAAAGGACCAACAAAAAATGAACATAAATCCACTGAATCATCATTAACTCAATAAAACACTAATCATGTGAGTTATTCATGGGCATCAAAAAAGGTGACCAGATAGCACTAGCACCCATTGCCAAGACCCTCGATTGGCCTCCACCATCTTCTTCTGCATCCTAATGGAGATGAAAGATGAACAATAAAGAGAATTTGAAATGTAATGTGGCTTGAATGCATTGTTAATAGAAATGCCCTATCTACACCTGCTCTCTTGAAATCTTAAGAATATAAATGCACAAACACATTAAAATCATATTACCGTGACCAAAGTTTTATTTCATCAAAGAAAAATAAAAGCTGAAAAGAAAACTACATTGTTTAAACAAGTAGAATGAATATCAAAGGTTAATAAATTAAGTTTTGGTTCCAACACCACCTATAATTCCGTTAACTTGTAAAACTAATTAGGAAGCATGCAGATAAGGCTACAGCATATTATCTATATCACTGTCTTTTAAATATGAACAAAGAAAGGGTTCCAAATTAAAACTCTTACAGCTGTCACTGCAACAAAAAAATTTGCGAGAGCTTAATGAAACACTTCATCAAACATTTAGATGATGAACGTCAACTTTAAATGGAAATTTTGATAAACAATGATTTCTTGGCAGTGATTAAATTGTCGTGCCATACTTACATCATAGTGAATAAAAATCAGAATGCTTAAAAAGCAAACACTAATATGTCACATTTAGTGTGTGCACATGTGCATACAAAGAAATTATTACTTTCGAATAAGATGGTGAATTCAAAAGGTAAAAAATTGTTAATTGTGGCAAAGTGGAATTCTTTGATTGAGTCAAACATGATGTAGGATAAGATGGCTAGTTTAATAAGAGGATTGTAGTAGAAGTTTTAGAAGAGTTAAAATATATCACACACTATAAAGAAACTTAGGATCTATTTGGGACAATTACAGCGATATGAAAATGCAGTGGTGAAGCTACTGTAGAAGAAGCTGTTGTTTAAGAAGTTGTGATAAATATTATTATTTTCATTAAAAAAATAACACAACTACTTAATAACAACCACCACACTCTACTAGGTCAGGTTGAAAAACACAACTTTCTCATCGCAAATTCTTCAAAACCTAGCCAGATTGTACTTTTCCAAATGGCACCTACGATGCAATGTGAAAACGCAACATACTGCACCGCCGCCCCAAACACTACCTTAATAGATAAGAAAAAATGAGGCACTTCTAAAAGATGTAAAAAACTTAAACACTACTACTGTTCATAATAATTATAATAATGTTAGAAATATTGCAAAGAGTGTAATGAATAATGTAAAAAGCATAGCTTTTGATGATTTATATAATAAACTAGTACACATGAAGAAGAAAAAGAGATATATAATAACTAAGGAGTAAAGATATAAATGATCTTCAGACTATAATTGAATTAAATGCATGAAAAATGAAGAAAATAATATCTTAGTTAAAGATAAGGAAACTAAAGAAAGATGTAAATATTAATTTTTTAATAATTAAATGGGAAGTTTAAGAAAGAAATTATTTTGGAATAGCATAATGAACAATATAATGAAGTAAATTATAAATTGATCCAAACAAAGTGATGTTAAACTAGCTCTAAAAAATGCATAAAAATAAGACTTTAGGTCAAGAAAAGATATCTATTGAGATTAAGGGGCTGTTTGGTTGCAAGTAAAGTGAATGTATTGCATTCACTTCACGTCGTTAAATTTTACGTTTGGCAGTAAATAAAATCGGTGTATTTGTTTGAGGTATTTGAAATACACCTGATAGGGCAATTTGAGTGTATTTGGAATTACCAAATCAGGTAAATTCTTCTGCGATAATAAAGTGATCGGCCGCCCGACGCCCAACCGACGCCCAGCCGCCTAGCCATGCTTCGCCGCCGCCGCCGCGCCTTCGCCATGCATGCGTGCCGCCGCTTAGCCGCCCTTGCATATAGTCGATCCCGGCCACCACCGGGTCAGCCAAGACAGCGCCTCGCGACGTCACATAATTTTACTTTACATTTTGTCGATAGACAAAAAAGGAAAGTCGTGTATTTGTAAAACTAGACAACTATAAAAGTACTTCTTGAATTAAACTTCTTTGTATTTCATTTCTGTTTCTGTCTAAATCAATGACATTAAGAAAGTTATAGGGGATGTTATAGAGATTTGGTTAACAAATCTTATTAATAGAATTTAAAGACTAAGAAGATTTTAAATGATTAGATATCAATATTTAAAAATAAAAATGATGACTATAGAGAAATCATGTATGAGTCATATAATGAAATTTTGAGAGAATAATGGAACATAGCTTTAGAAAAGTTACATTAATTTTGGAGAACAAAGTTAGTTTATGTCAAGAATATATACCATGGAAACCATTTTTATATTTAGACAAGTTAATGGAGAAGCATACAACAACAACAACAAGTTAATGGAGAAGCATATAAGGCAAAAATAATCTTTGTATAATTTTATTAATTTTGAGGAGGCATATCATCAAGTATTGCGAAAATTGATGTGTGAATCAAGATAGAAAAATGTTATGTATTATGGAGCACTAATTAGTGTTAGTAGTTGTAAAGTGATCTAACAATTTTCAATCATAATAGATTTACTTCAATGATTAACATTGAGTCCATATCTTTCTATAGTTATTATAAAAGTACTTATAAAGCATATTCAAAACAATGTGCCTTGACACATGTTTTTTAAGATGATATAGTTATAATTGGGGAGACGTTCACTAAAATAAGTAAAAAGTAAAATAATGGATGAAATGATTAGAAGAAAAAAAACTTAAACTAATCAAATAAAAATGAAAATGTAATATGTAATTTTAGTAAAAACTTAAATTAATAGAATAAAAAAAGAGTATATAATATGTAATTTTAGTAATGTGATATTAATGCTTTTTATTTAATCTTATTAAAAGTTAAAGTGACATCTATAAGTGATAGATTTAAATATCTTGAATCTACCATACAAAAGAATAGAGATATAAATAAGGATCTAATATCTAGAGTCAAAAATGGATGGTTAAAATGGCGAAGTGTGATAAGAGTTTTGTGTGTGATTAGAAGATAGATATTATGGATATCATAAAACAATAAGTAGGATGACAATTTTGTATGGATCCAAATGTTAAATAATAATAAAAACTCATTGATATCTAAGTTTTGTATAGCATAAATGAAAACTTAATATGAATGTGTGAAAAATCTAAGAAGAATAAATTAAGGAATGATTATATTAGAGGAATGATTTATACTTAGTAAAGATATGGTGATAAAAATTAGACTTAGATGATTTGGGTAGGTATAACAAGACATAGATAAATAGGTAACAATAGTTAAAGAGGTTTAGAAAAACAGAAGAGGTAGATATAAAATTTATATGGATAAAAAAATTTTCAAGCAAAATTTCATAACAAGAAAATGATATGCATACATAAGAGACAATTACCAAAAATTGCTAGAGAAAATGGTATATAAGACAAGATAAAGATAACATTATAGCCTAGGATATAAAATTTTTAGGAACATGTAAACTAAAAAACTCATTTCAATTTGAATCACCTTATTTGAAGCCTACTGAAAAGTAGTGAATGATATATATATATATATATATATATATATATATATATATATATATATATATATATTGATTCATGCATCTTCTAATAAATAAAATATGAAATGTCCTATCCACTAGAAAGCAACACTATCAGTGCTCACATTTGAGTCATAAAACTGTTGAACATCCTGATCATTGTTGTGTTCATATATTGGAAGAAGGTGAGATGTTGTAGTAGTAATAAATGGAGTACAATTAATGGTGATGCTAGTAGGTGTTGAATAATTACCACAGTATGATTAGCAAGTGCAGCCAAAGAGCCCGTAGATTTGAAGAAAAATCTAAAATTAGTTCCAAGTTCTAACTCTAGACCAAATTTAATAAAAGAGAAGCCTTCAAAGTGCTAGGGTTGAATCTAATTATTTGATCTGAAAATTAAATCTCCTCATATTTAGATGAACCTTGAAAGATTCAAAGAAATTATTCATAAAAATTGTGCATAATGAATAATATATTGGGATGCCTTCAAATTCGATTTTGGCCAATATCCACGAGTTGAGGAACCCTCTCTTTTTCTAATAGAAAAATAACATCTAATTCAACTAAAACTCTAGCCACACATGGCTTTAACAGATGAGCAATAGTATTATCCGCTTGCAAAACTTAATAAATATAGAACCATGAGAATATAAAATGGATTGACTGAAAATGTAAACAAAATTGAGAAAATGCAATCCAAACTGGAGTGATGGGTGGCTCCATAGAAGAGTAAAATTAGGGAGACCATTTAAGCATATGCATCAAGAAACCAATGATACAATAGGAATGTCGAGGGGAAGGTCTAGTATAGTCTACTTCTAAAGAGAGACTAATAATAACATGACAAGGCTAATGATCCCAATGAAATAGTCACCAACTAAATGTAATCCACTATATATTTGTAGATAATATCAAGTTTGGGGTGGCCCATCAAAAATTTGTGAACAAAAGAGAAACAAAAAGGACCAACAATTTCTTCTATCTCCTCTTCAGTAAAGATGAAACAAATTTGCCTTGGATGGTTGTAAGAAAGAGATACTGAATTTTGCTGAAAAATCAAAAGGAATTTGATGCGAAGGAAAGAAATCTTCGATCATTTTGCCCACCAATTACATTAGCGCATAAGCGAGAAGGGTGGTGTATAGCTAGAGGAAACAATTCCAAGGAGATAAAGCACAAGGAGGAACCTCTAAGAAGCAAGGTACAACCAAGATATAAGGTGGTGACGTAACCGATGATTCATCCAAAACTCTAAGAGAAGCCAAAGCGTAAGGAAATAGAATCTAATGAAAAATCAGTGATGACGGAGTAGAATCTAAATGCAAAGCTAGAATAGTAGTTGTGGCACCATCCTAAGTCAAACAAGGTGAATAGCATGATGTCAATAGCAATATGAGGAGCAAAAATCGATAGAAGGCGGAGCAATAATAAAGAAGGTAGCATCACAACCATAGGTGCAAGAGAGACTAACATCAAATGCCCTACCTAAGGAAAAATGCATGTACAAGACAATCCAAACACTGATGCCATAAGGTGTTGGCATCAAGGATTTGGAAAGCAAGGTCATACCATGTAACCAAACTACTACATGGATAAATGTTATTCAAAACAATTCACAAAGAATAAGTTTAACCCTTTAAACAACACTCAAAAGGGGCAGATGGAAAATGGATACATAAAATCAACAATCATTTCTAACGGCAATTGGGTGAGTAATGCATTCTCAACAATTCAAGACTTCAAGTCAATAAATCAAAAAGGAAGTTTCCTATGTCAAAAAAATTATATCTATATATATATACATATAAATTGTCACTTGCTTGCATAACTCAAAATAATAGCTCACATGTTTTGCACATGGCAGAGCTCAAAATCTTAAGATAATTCATCAAACCAGGTTTAAATGAACAAGAGCAGTAACTTCATAAATGAGGAAAAACAAAATAAATTTGCATATTCTCACATTTTTGAAGTACACACCTGATTAAGCATCCATTTCAAGCCGACGGCAGCTGTGCATTCATTCTTAGAGGCACTGCTATACCAATCCAAATTGTACACCTTATCTAAGGTAGCTGTGATAGTAGACATATTGCTTCGCCTTTCTTTCACAGAAAAGATCTCACCATTTGAGCTGATATTGATGTGGCTATTTAACAATGTCTCAAACCAACCACTACCAGACCTTTGCATGGATAATATAGCAAAATACCTAACCGGCGTACATGTACACTCATTTCTGCCATTTGAGCAAAAAAAAAAAAAATGTAAACACATGCTTGATTTCAGCATGGTAAATACAAAACAACAGAAGAATATCCTAGTTACCTGTTATAAGTTGTCGGTTCCGGGAAGTGAATGTAAGGAAGTTCAGATGCAGGTATTCTAGGGTTTCTACAAGGTTTAGTCATGATTTCAACCCCCGTCACATTGGGGCTGATCAAAACCCATTTTGCTTTAAACATATTAAGCATATATAGACACTGCTGATCATGACCAATGTTAAAACAATAGTCCTCAACAAAACTGGATACTTCTTGTGAGGCTTTGTCCCAAAAGCATCCTGCAAGTGGGGTTTAAGAAAATCAAGCAAATTAGGTTCAAGCATCTACATTTTTAATTTAGCGATAATCCCCCTCACTGAGTAAACGATGGTTTTTTTTTCCAATTTGGATTTAACAAGAACCATATAGTATAGCTATGAGCTAGGTCTTATCAGGAATAACTCTCAAACAAGTTTGAAAAATCATGAAGAAAATTTGGAGCTAAAGATAACAAGGACGAAGGATACAAAAAATAGCACGTTAAGCTCAAAGAACCCTGGTTAAAAGAGATGAAACAATGAGAAATTGGAGCCATTGAGGAACAGAGAAAGATTCTAGCAAGGTTTCTCCACGGAACACATTTGAAAGAATCTGAAAAAGAAAAGACAACTAAATCCTAAAAATAATAAAAATACATAGAAATCCTTAAGTAAACCAAAATCCCCAAATGTGGAACCAAAAACCACTCAGAAACTAGACGACCATGCCCATCAGCATCAAAACCTAGAAAGACAAAATCGTGAACTTTCTGCTAATTCAAAAATGTAAAACTTGGATTTGTTTTAAAAACAAAAAACAGCCAAAATAAACAGAAAAAAAAAAAAATTCCAAGCAATTAAAAAAAAAAAATGGAACCATCACCTTATGGATCAAAGAGCAATCCTCCACCATCTTGTCTCTCTGTCCTTCCACTTTCTGCCCGATTTGCAGAAGGACATCTGACGATGCTCCTCCTCTCTTCCTTTATATCAAGCTAGCTTTGCGTCCCGTCTTCCTCTCCAACAATCAAACCCTACCGGTGAAATCGGTGTTTATCGCATCAAAAACCCTTCTTTTCTCTTCATTGCTGTTCTTCTACCTCCCCTTTGCCGAAAAGCCGTTCCTTTACCCTCACCCTGTCCTCTCGCTCCTCTTAATCTCCTCGTTTCTTTCCAAAACGACTGCAATTAGCCGTCAATCTTTATCTGATTCTAGGGACGAACACGCGGCCGATGAGCGCAGAGCCTGCAAAAAAGTTGAGGTTTGTTGATACAGAATACTGCTTCTCGTTAATAATATAATCGTTGATACAGTTTTCGTCTGCGTAATCTGTTTTCAAACATTAAACTGTGTAGAAATTTGGTATTGGTGGAGATCATTCTGTGTTTATTAAGGATTCGGATCTTCTCCCATTGAAAATATGATCAAATAAGGCCTTAACCTGTTTTGATATTGAATTGATCATCAAATCGATTGAAATATATATATATATATATATAAAACACATTATCATTTTATCATTGTTAATAAAAAAAATTATACTATTTAAATTTTTTTTATATCATGATGAAACAAATTCATCTCAATTTTTGGAATGTTGATGCTTGTTTATACTATATTTGATGGATGAGGAGATAAACTTTAATAGAAATTACCCATGTCTATATTAACTCCATGAGCTTAAGTTTAAAATAATAATTTTGATAATCATAACTATAAGTTATAAGTGTTAGCAATTTTATTTGAAGTCGGTGTAAAACTGAGTTCAAATTCTTTTTTATGTCGAGTGTAAATTTATAAATCAAGATTAAAATTTAAGTAAAGTATCTTTTTATGATTCAAATGAAGTACTTTGAGGTTCAATTACATTATATGAAATCAACTACTATTGCAAGATCAAGCTCCAAGCTTAAAATATTTTATTTATTTTTGAGTTATAAAATTATTGTATTTTAAGGTATTGGGATGCTAAGATGATTTGTAGACACTTTTTTTTACAAATTTTAAAAATAATTGAATCATGTAATAAGTATTATTGAAAAATATAAAATTAATTGTACTTCATGATATTAGATCATAACTGTACATTCATGTTTAATCTTAAGTCCGAATTTGATTAAATTGCCTAATTTATTAAAATACAATCTAATTCATTAAAATTTGTCTTATGATTATGAGGCATAATATCATATGTTGTATTTTGAAATAAATTAACAAGATTAATATTACAATAATTGAATATTTTAAAATTTAAATTAATCACACTATATAATGTCCATTATACTATACGATCTATCTTCTCTTATAATTTAATTAGTACATTTTTATTAATTCTATTGATCTTATAATTAAAAAATGAACTACTTATATCACATGATTATAATCATACAATACAATCATGATCGCATAGTAAAATCAAATAATAGTTCAAATTGTAACATGCAATAATTGAAAATTTTCCAAATATAGAAAGTGATGAATTTTGCATATGCACGAATATAGCTATCAATTTGAAATTCAATACTTACATTTATCCATAAGAGGGATTTTAAGGAGAATATATTTCTATATCATGCCATCTTCCTCCTAAGAGTGAGATCATTGATCTCAATAAAATTTTAGGATATTTATAAATTAATTATCTAAAATATATGCATTTAAAATTTAGTCATCTCCATTATTTTTTTTGAACTATGTGACCCATGTATTTATGCATGTCAAATAGTTAGTAATTTTACAAAAATGAAAAAAATGGGTTGGGCTTCCATTATGAATTTAAATATTTGAATGTCAATTTGAAATTTTAACATCGAGTATAGTTAATTTGTAAATATATAAGAATAAGGTGACAGTGTATGCAAGGTTGTAAAAAATCGGATGAAATATAGGCTGGTAGAAGAGAGAGGTTCAGGTTAGATGGTTTGTTGAAGTTGAGCGAATACGTAATAAATATTTAAATTATTAAAATAATCTAAATGATGAAATAATATAAGTATATGATAAATATAAAATAAAAGAAATAATATATAAGTAATATTTTTAATAATTATAAATTTTAATTTTATTAAGATATAATTATACATCTATTATATATTTAAATATGTGTATATTAAATATATTTAAAAATTAAGAATTAGTTTTATATAGTTTTATAAATATTAATATAATTTATAATAAAAATATAAATTTTTGAATATAAAAAAAAGTATTTTAAATTTTATAAAATATAAATAATAATATAATATATAATATGTAAAAATTTATAATAAAAGTATAAAGTTAAAAATTAAAATGTTATTTTTTATTTTTAGATTTAAAAGACCATTTAATATTTTAAAATCTAAATTCTTTAATTTAATTCTTTATTCTTATAGTCCAAGTCAAGTTTAAACATGTTTCTAAAACTTTTTGACGGACATCATAAAAGAAGAAACGAGCTTTGGATCCACCTAAGTAGTGTCATGATATATGATAACTTGATATTTATATTAATTTATGTAAAAGCACCAATTTTGTAATTTTTAATAAAAGTTGATTATCCAAAGGTTGCATCAAGTCATTAATTACATGCCTTAAAGTAGATTTTCTTCTCTAAGTAGATTGTACTATAAAGATAGCATGCTTCATGCTTTGAGTACGGGGACTCATTAAAGGTTCTCTACCTTGCATTAGAGAATGAGAAATTAGTGAAAATTAAAAGAAAATGACTCGAAAGTAAACGTAGGCTAATTGTATGGCTAAACAATTACATATAAATTTGCACACTTTGTTTTATTCCTTGCATTCATTTATTAATGTTATTTGCTTAAACTATAAGATATATATTGCTTATGATAACGAACTCAAAAAAGTAAATAAAAAAAAAAACTAAAATCAATTATTTCTTTTGATATTATTTAAGTAACTTCTAAATCTTATATTTAGATCTCAAATTATAATTGTTCAAATATTATATTATTACTTGTATTTTTAAAAGAGAAAAAGAAAAAGAGAGATTAAATATTTCTTGAGTTTATATAATTATTTCATTTAAAGAAAATGCATTTTTGCTCTCTAACTTGGCATAATATATAGTATATAACTTTATAAAAAAAAATTCTATCAATTAAGTGACTTTTAAAATAATTAATTCATATCTTATCTTGATTGTTTCGTAACATATAATTCATATTAAAGTGGGTTTTTTATTTACATATGCAAATACTCGAAGTTGCACCTTATGGCTCACTTGAAAGGTTGTAATAGAAAAGGTATTCTATTAGTAAACCCCACTGTTTGGTGATATACTATTTGATTTTTTTTTGAAGAAGAATGTTTACTTTAGATAGTTTATTGATTCTTAGTAGAGTTGTAAATGAGTCAAATCGAATTTGAGTCACACCAAACTCAAGCTCGACTTGAACACCCAGTTTTTGGCTCGAGCTTGAGCTCAACTCAAGCTCATAAGCTAAACTTGTGCTCGGTTCATTTGAAAAATATTAAGTTCAAGCTTGGTTCATTGGCTTGTCTTTCTTCTCTTTCCACCGCTCCTACCTAAAATCGAAGAGAGAAGTGCGAAGTGAAGGTTATCCTTGTCTTTCCACTCACCGCCTGGTAGTACTTCAGCTTATAAATTCCATAAATTCACTTTCCAATGAAATTTTGGGTTTAAGGAAAAATAAAAAAGAAACAAGAATTAAAATCCTATAGGATTTAAAATTGTCATTTTTGTTGTTTGGTATGATTTAGGTTACGTCCTGCTCAAATTTTGCAACCATATAGCCACTATTGTTTAACATGTTTTCCATACTTTCTTATGGTCAAAAGAGAAAGAGAGAGAGAGAGAGAGAGAGAGAGAGAACTTAATTATCTGTTGGGAGAGTTGAGAGGTGAAGCCATGGAGGTGGAGATGTAGGTGAAGGCAGAGCATTGATTTAGGGGTATTGGATTTAAGTATATTGATGAGTACTCAAGCTAAGTTAGGTGAGACTCAAGTTCAAGCTCAATTATCTAATGAGTTATAAATTGAGCCCTAACTTGAGCTCGTGGCTCAATAAGCCAAGCTCATGCGCTCATAAATGAGTCGGGCTCAAGCTGGCTTGACTCATATATGCCCATATTTCTTAAATATGGAATATCATTGAACTAGGCTATGCTCAAGCCTAACAAATTTGAAGGTGATAGATTTGTAGAGATTATATGTAATAATTGAATATATGAAGAACATGAATTAGCTTAATTAATCCCAAGTCATTAAAATATTTCTTTTTTGTGCACTTAAATATGATGCCTACATGCCCATATCAATGTGTAAAACTTATAAAGAAATTTGAGATAAATTTAACATTATATGTAAGGGTATAAATAAAGGTAAGCAATTTAATATCAATATGTTTGTACATGATTATGAATTCTTTTGCATGAAACCTAATAAAATCATAGCTGAGATGTATATAAAATTCACCAAGATTATTATTATTTCACTTTCATTTAATAGTATACTTCCATAGATTTAGATAAAGAGGCAAATCTATACTTTATGACTAAAGCAAAGATCAATGCTCAAGTATGTGAAAAATGAAATTTATATAAAGAATTAAATCATAGATTTTGAATTTACTTAAAGAGTTATAATTTTTTAATTTAAAATTATTAAAAATAAATAAATTTAGATATGCATTGCAAATATGGAGTACAATAATTTAATAATTAAAAATTTTAATTTGTGAATATGCCTCATTTATTATAAATTTAGAAATATATAATTTTTTATTAAAAGCTAAAATTAAATTATCTTTAAGACATCATTTTTGTATAAAAATAAATATTAATACTTCATATAGAAGATTTAATACTAAAAACATTCTTGTTCTCATGCTCATTATACACATTATCATACTCAACATAATTAGCACTCAATGTCATATGCAAACACCAATTTTGGTGTAACTTTTGTGATAAAGGACTTGTTTATATAAATTATTATATTATATATGCTTAGTTTCATGCATATTCATCTTATGTTTGGGCATCAAAAGGTGCCAAACCTTCACACAACATATATTAGATCATCACAAATTATATTGATAATTTACTTTAAAAGATTGTATTTATTTAAGGCCAATAAAAATATGACACTTAGACAATAGAACTAACATGGTGGTTATGTCATATTGGGTGATAACATTAGAGAAAAGATTATTGGAATGTGATGGTTATATGCTTGGTACACAAATCAGGCATTCATTTAAGAATAAGAATATTTTGAACATTCTTAGACTATTGGAGTTATTTTATATGGACTTATTTAGACCTATTAGCATCAATAAGTTTGACTAAAAAGCATATAAATTCATGATTGTAGATGCTATTCAAGATATTCTTAGTTGATTTTAAGAAAGTTAAAAAATATAAAATATATTGAGAATAATAACATTTGATTTAGAGGATTAAAAAAATCATGGTGAGGAGTTTAAAATTAAATTATTAATAAAATATTATGATAAAAAAACAAATCAAATATAACTTTTTAGTACCTAAGGCAGCTCAATAAGATATAGTTGAAAAAAATAAATATTGAAAAAACTTACTTAATTTAAATTTGATGGACATAGGCTACCAAAATATTTTAGTGCAAAAATAAAATACTATATGTCATGTAATTAATAAGATTAATCTTAATTAGATCTTATGAGGACACCTAACTCTTTAAGATTGATTATCACTTACCTATATTTGGATGTAAGTGTTATATTCTTTATATTGAAGATAAATTATCAAGAAAGTTTTGACAGTAAATCTGATGAAAAATAAATCCTAAACCTTAAAAATATTTTTTTATGTTACTTAAATATTAGAAGAGCTTATTGAGTTCTAAATAGAAGAGAACTACTAGTAAAAGACACACTTCATGTGATCTTTGATGAGAATTTTATTTATCCGAATAGAAATATAAAGAAAATAATATATATATATATATATATATATATATATATATATATATATATATATATATATATATATATATATATATATATATATATATATATAAAACTAATATATCTTTAGAAAAAAAAGACTCTTTATCAAAGAAAAAAAAATTGTAGAAGCTATCGAGTCCAAGTTTTTCTATAGAGAGATGCAAGACCTTTCCACTTAGCAAGACTAAATCATGTGGGACAAAGTAAACAAGAAAGCAAAGTAAAAAAGTGCAAGAAGATGCCAAAAATTCTACAATGTCATAATAAGAGTACAAGTAAGGGGTCAGAGTACAAAAATATCTCTCTATGAAGAAAAGCAAAAGAGCCCAAAGTAGAATGTGAAAAGATCTAAAAGACTCTAGCCTCCTCAAAAATCCCCTCTTTTATAGGACTAAGAATCGACTATATAAAGAAAGTATACACCAACTATAATAATTACATAAGAATGGACTCACCCTCGATTTGGATTGTAGGCAAGTGATATATGCTGAGGGACAAGCTTCCAAGTGCGGGTGTCAGCACCATGTTTGACTGCATAGTTGCCCTTATGTGGGTGATTCTCCATATAGGAGGTGAGTTTCTTGATGCTAGTCGCTTGACTGGGATGGTGAATTAGAGCACCAATGGAACTAATGAGTACTCATAAACAACAACAGATTGAAACAAAGGCAGCTAGCAATGAATGAAAATTTCATGGTCGTCAGCACCATGTTTGATTGCATAATTTCCCTCATGTGGGTGATTCTCGATATATGAGGTGAGTTTCTTGATGGTAGTCATTTGACTAAGATAGTCTCTCCCCATGCTCTTCTATTCAGAGCAAGTCCTCATAAGTGAGTTAATTTTCTAAATTTTACATCTCACTGCTAGATGCCATGTGTGTCAATCTCTTGTTATTTATGAATATTCATTAGTTCCATTGGTGCTCTATGTGTAAACATTTAGCTTCCTGCATTTTTTGCTCCTTATAGAGGCAACTCCAAACAAGAACAAAAGAATAAAAGAATAAAAATAAGATATATTATTATCATTAAAGAAATTTTGATAAAATGTCTTTCTGATTATTATGTCACATCACCTTTGATTATACTTTTTCTTTTAGATATTTCTCCTTGCTTTGGGAAATAAAAGAGATCCCAACTCTAGAGTTGGTTTTCTTTATCACATCTTTTCTTGTCAAGTTCTCTTCTTGATTAAAGTGAGTACAAGCCATGGACTTCAGAAGACCTTGAGGTAATGTAGATCCTATCGAGCTGTGGTCAAGTTTGTAAGGGAAGAAGAAGAACAAGAAGGCAGTTAGTGAAATTGTTGTAGTGCCTTTTGATAAGGTGAGTTCTCTAATGTTGGTGACACCAGTTGGGAGTGAAACTACTCCCTTGACCAAGGACTCGTGAGTGGAGGTGAGTGCTTATAAGAGTGTTACTACAGAGTTGGTGGATCCTCCTGTTATAAAGATAGTGTTGAGCATTTAGGGAGGAGTTGTATAGGAGTCCTTCCTATTCGATGGAGGAAGATCTTGGTGAACTGGTTAATGAGAACTCCATCTCAACAAAGAGTTATAGAAGAATGTCTCGCTCGATAAAAATTTCACCATTTAGGATTGTGGTGTTTATTTTGATGTGTGGGAGGGGGGGCACCACGCAGACTGGGGCACTTGAAGTGATGGGTATAACATTGAGGTGTGAGACATCACCCTTCAATGGACCTAATCACCTAATAAGGACTACTAAGGCATGATGGGTCTTCTAATGTACCAAAAATTTTCCTTGCTTTACATGGATGAATAAAGTTTATATTAAACCGAGTTCTAAAGTTCCTTATGGGGGCAAACCCCCATAGTTAATTATATCCTAAGGAAAGTGAGTTTCTTAGGAATATTCTTGATTAAAGTAAGCAATTATTATCTTCAAATATTTCAAGGATAAGACTATCAATAAATTGGCTATATTGAAAATCAAATGGGAGGATCTAGGAGAAGACTTATTTTTGAAAGCTAAAGGGAATAAGTAGGAAATGCCCATACTACTAGGAAACATAGTGAGCATTCAAATCTATCCTATGGTTAGTCTTTATATGTTTAAAATGAAGAGAATTATGTGTTTGGGTTAAAGTTATATTAGATTATTAGTGCTCATAATCCATCAATACAAGATTGTGGAAATGCCTAAGAGGTGAGGATTTATAGTTGTAGCCCGAAGGAAATAGCTACCTCGAATCCTAAATCTAGGGAGCTTTGGCCAAAGCATGACCTAAATCTAAGTGAAGATGTGTATATTGTTTACCTCTATAAGAAAGAGTAAACCACCGGACTGGTGTACTTATAACCGCCTGGAGTGGAAGCCAGCTAACTCCTCTTACACTTTAAAATCATGTAGACAAGTCCTATGATTTTTAAAGATAGTTGGTTGTTATTATTTAGAAAGAGATTAAAGTCCTTAAATTCACTCTCTAAGAGACTAGAACATGAGTGGTATGAGTAATGACTTAATCTACAAATACAAATCTTTCCAAATTTTAATTAATTTTTGACACTTAATTTTGACCAAGGCCAAAGGATTTTTTTTGTCTAAATGCATGATGAAAATGGATTATGGGCTAAATCAGCGGGAAAGGGTATTTACCATCATAGAGGAGACCCTCAAAGGTCAAGTCTTCCCCTATCATGCAATGATGGAAACCCTCTCTCAGCAAGAGAGAAGCAATATGCATGCATGATGTGAGACATATCACATTTAGCTAAGGGGTTGCTAAATCTTTTAATTATCTTGATTTAATGCCTAGGCTTTATGTGAGATTATGAGTTATTTAAAACTTTAGTTATGAGTTGTAGTTGGGTAAAAGATTCATTTTTTCTTAAGAGCCTAATCATATCTAGGCCATATAACAAACACCAATCATAAAGAAACTATGAAGAGGCATGTAATTTCTAATGCACTAGCTAAACAAAATATCAAATATAAAGAATAGCAGGTCGGTGCGATTGGGTACCACCGTATAACCTAAAAAGTAAAAATGGGCAGCCAAGCTCTACCCTTATACATCCCAAAATATGAAAAAATAATTACAATTTATAAATGAATAAGTATTATGGAGGATCTTTAAGTCATTATGTCTTCATATCTCCTTCAATTTTTCATGTCTTTGCTACCTTTGATTTAGTGGGTTTCGAGGCATCACATGGCACCCCAAGATTAATCATTCTAGCCAATACTCATCCTATTCCCCATAATACTAATCCTAATTCATAATGCAAATTTACATTAAAAATAAGAAAAATAAATCTAACTACACCTATAAAATAAGTGTTAGCTAAACACACATACAATCTCAAGTAGTTATATATATGATTTGAACTTAGCACCCTGCACATGGGTAACCAAGCCTGCCTATCCTAACTTGGATTGTGCTTAGTTTAAGCAATCCTACAAAAGAGAACTTTTATATTTATTTTAAGCCACCCTTTAAGCATAATCTCCAGTAAAAAATATGATTAGGATAATCATGATCTAACATCTAATCTTCGAAGCATACACCCTAATGTCCAGTCTAAAATAATAGATCATAAAACCAAACATACATCATACCATGCACCGTCCTAACATAAAGCTAGAAGTGGTGACTTAGTTCTAATGTGTGTGTATTAAGGCTTGTGTGGTATGTCCTAACTAGGCATTAAGGTTATGATTTTCTAAATATGAAAGACTTTCATTTAATATAGAAGGGTGATTTCACTTTAAGTTATTTAATTGGATTTGAGAATTTTACTTAGTTTTTTTTTTTCATTTGACCTACACTTAGCAACTAAGTGTTATAAAGAGAAGAAAAAGAGAGGATTACTCTCTTTCATCCATACCTTAAGTCATTTTTAAAGCATGTTAATTAACTTAGTTCTCTTTAGTGAATGGCTTATTACACATTTTAAATTAATTCTAAGTTTAGGTCTACTTTAAATAATCCTATTCAGCATGAAAAGCATCTTAAGATTAATTTGATTGAATTAATATCACATGACACATGTTAAATCATTCCTTTTCATAGCATGTAACATACATATGATTAAATCCTAAGTATACCTACACATATAATGTATTTTAGCACATTTGAATGATGGATGTGAGTATGTATATTTAAAGTTTATATTTTTCATTTGATTAAATTATTTCATCATATTAATTTAAAGCTCTATCTAAATTCTTATACAAAATATATAGGGATAAAATTAAATAGGTATGTGTCATTGTTAACCAGGGACGTGAAGTAATCAAATGACCTCCTTGCGGCTAGCTGAAGCCTCATATTCCTGGGATGTCCAGACTATATACCATTTGCATTCAAACCATATGTAAATTTGCATACATGAATCATAAGAAAGAGAGCTTCAAATAACATAATCAATTAATTCAATCACTCAGTCAACTATGGTTGCATGTATCTTTGATAAATGAAAATGGGTTTTAATTTCATAATTAAATACACATACACTTGTATAAGAGACATAAGCTAGTACATACCTTTATTAACCAGGGAAGTGAGGTAATCAAATGACCTCCTTAGGGCTAGCTAAAACCTCGTATTCCGGGATGTCTAGACTAAATATTTGTCTTTTCTTAAATACATATGGATGTATATATAAATAAAGGAAGAAAAATCCATGCAAAGGTTATATTTTTATTTGATTGAAATATTTATGCATATGGAGTAAAGTCTAATCCAAATTCTAGAATTGAAATACATAAGAGTGAAATCAAACGGAGTACGTGCCTTTATTAACCAGGGAAGTGAGGTAATCAAATGACCTCCTTGGGGCTAGCTAAAGTCTCGTATTCCCAAGATGTCCAGACTATATACACATTAACATTCATACTTACACAATCAATATATGAATAAAAGGATAGTAACATCACTTCATACACTTAATCTATAATCACATACATCTCCTATATATTTATAACTAGCATTCATAGCATATGTAATCATTCATTTTTAACCTTTGGAAAAATATATTTGGATTTAATAGTGATAATAGCCACACATATATTAAATTAAATCAACACATGTAAGCTTGACATAAAGGAAACCATTTGATTTAATTAATTTTGCAAAAGATGAATGCATGAATCAAATGACATGCAATAATTAATATGATTTAAGAGGAGTAAATTAACATAAGCATATGATTTCATTCAATCAAATTAATTCCTATGGACAATCATAGCAAATGAAATTAGCAAATTAAAGCAAACTGAAGTTTTTTTAATGTCATTTTTAATTTGATGTTTAATTTGATTTAAGGATAGAGAGAAAGAGATTTGCTAATCCTAATCCCATCCCATATTTGTAGATTAATTTTATTTAATGAGAGGTAATTAGGTTGATTTTATTGATTAATTAAGTTAAGATATGAATTAACTCAATTAGTTAACCCTTACCTATGTTACCTAAAGTAATTATCTAAATAATTATGAGCCAATATGATATGAAAATGAATTGAAAATTAAATTAACAATGGTCCTATGAAAAGAAAGGGGCCTAATGTAATTGACTCACAATTAATTGTTAATTAAGTTTAAGGAACTTAATTATTTTTATGATTTTCTCACACATATGGGTAAATCATAATTTTATTAAATCTCTTTAGTCTATTGAATACCTATAGATCTACCCATGAATATGTTAAGAAAAATCAGATATATTTTAAAATTTAATTAATCTAATTAAGTAATTAATTAATCCATTAATTCTTAATTAATTTCTCTTGAAAAGTGAATAAAACTTAGAGAAAAGATTAGGAGAGAAGCCCTACTCCAATTTTCTAAGCCTCCTCACTATTAAACAATGATAAATGACCCAATTAAATAATCGAGTTACTGTTCATATGGTTAATTAACTCCTAATTAAGTTAGAAAGATAATTAGGGTTTAATCAATCAATTTTTCCAATTAATCAACTAATAAATCCCAAGAAAAATAGGGGAGGTAGAGGTCATCCCCTTAAACAATCCCAAAAAGTTTGAGATTAATTGGTTAATTAATTAGAGAGTAGTTAATGAAATTAATTTTTCAATTACATATTAATTAAGCCCAAATTACTATTCAAAATTAATCAAGAATAATTTTAATGGATTCCTCTCTAAAATACCTTTAAAATAAGCATTTATTTGTATCTTTGGATTTTTTTATGATTTGTTATGAATTATGGAAGTTTCAACCTTAAAAAAGGATTAAATAGCCTTAATTAAGCATAATCCTATCGGTGCCATGTGGCATGCTGACGCAGCATGCTTTTCACATGGCAGGATTGATTATTTAAGTTGTCACATCCAAATGACTAATGGCGATGATTGATCCGGATCTGATCGACGGTGATCAAACCTACAGTTAATAATGGCTTGAGTCAAACAGATCTAGCATGATCTACTCACTATCATCCATTCTGATCAGGCGGAATGTATGATGCATGATCTATCAGCTCGTGAACGACGAACAATGGAGCCCGACCGCCATTGATCATTCGATCTGACCTAACCCGAGCTCAGATTCACTCCAAATCAACCCCACACCTTTGCGTAAGGAATCCACGAAGATCTAATGGCTAAGATTGGCTCACATGCAAATTTTCTTCACAAAGCTCCAACACTACTTTGCCTAAAGCTCAATATTTATGAAATTATCTCATAGGAGCTAAGATCGGCATGCTTGAGGTAGCTTCATCTAGTTGAGATGAAGCTCTGTTAAGCAGCAATTGGATTGGTTCCATGCGGATTACTCGGAAGGCCAAGAATGGTGCTTTGGAGCTTCGACTTTGATTAAACTACTTGCTCAAGCGGGTTTAGAACTTAGGGGAACCTTCAGGTAGCCTCGACGATGTATGAAGATAGTGTAGGAACATGTATTTTAAGTGATTAATAATTTCTTTTAATTTTCAAAGATAAATATAAATTTTATCAACCATGCATATTCCTAAGTGGCAACATTGCCTATATGGTTGAGTCATAAGTCCCATTTAACCAGCTCATAATTGTAAGAGTTGATTGGGTTGGTTGAAAGTTAAATATTCATGTTCTTAAAAATAACTCATTTTAATTTATGTTTATACATAGCCATTAAAGACCCTAATTAAGGAATTCTATATTTGAAGTTACAAAATTTTTTGCTAGATTAATCATGCGACAATAAATTCAAACCATCGATTTGATCCTTGATGATGGTTCACGTTGATTGAAAATTTTAATTGTAGACAGTTTAATCTCAAAAATAAAATTCCTATATTATAGTGTGGATATTCAACTAATTTACACCATGATGATGGTCGTATTGATTTAAAATTTTAATCAAAGAGGTTACTATCATCAAAATTTGAATACTAATAAATTTTGAGTTATTCAAAAGAATTTTAAAATTATAAAATTACTTAAATGAGGTTTACCATTAAAAGACTTAAAGCAAAAAAATCTATCCTCCTTTTATAACCATTTATCTGGGGTGATACATTAAAAAACTTTAGCTCACAAATGAGTCAATGTCAAGTCAAGTGTATCATTATATTTACTCTTAATAAATCTCATGCCAATATGGATGTGGTATATGCCATATATACATATAAATTTTTTCTTTAAATGACACCACATAAAAAATAATTACGATTAAAGCCCTATGGCTGGTGGTGGCTCCTCAATAGCTCCACTAAATTATGGTCATAGTTGTATCCCTTATGTTTTTCAATAGCTTTGCTTCTTGAGCTGTAAAATATAATATGCATTTGATAACACACAAAGCTCTCTATTATCTAAAATGACTTGAAGAAATATATTTTGACAAAATAACTCATGACTGCTCATAGGGATCATTCGAACATGTTGGGTCAACTAACTCTAACTAAGTATAACGGGAACAATAACAATATAGGATGATGGAACTATGGTATTTTGACCAGGAACATCTTCATTTTCTCAACCATATAATTTAAGTTAACAACAATTAATTTCTTAAATTTCAATTTCTATTTGCTGCTATAATAAGCTAAGCAATTGGTGACCTAATTACTAGCCATATTTTTTATAATAAAAAAAGTACAAGAAAGGTTCAAAAATAAATAAAGCTAAGAAACTACAATTTGTGACCTATCTTCCTCCAAAATTACAAAAAAAAAAGGAGAGATATCATCAATATCACCATCTAACCCTAAACCCTAGAAAAGGATACACATATATCTAAGCACAAAAATCTACTAGCCTCTTGTTGTCTCTATTCATATGAGAGAATATGGCATGGTGGAAGTTCTTCAGAAAACATATGTCTAGGCTATCTGAGGTTCTTCCTCTCCAAATATCATCCTTCATACTTTGCTTATATAATTCACCACATTGATGTTGTCCCCTTCCATAATGATGCCCTTGTATTCACACATCCATGGTTCTATCACATACCTTAGGTGGAGCATTGCTTGGAGTTTCACAAATGTTCTATCCCAATGCAGGTGATTATGTCCCATAGCCTTGATGAATCTACCATTATCATTTCAGATAATATACCAATACCACCAGCCCAATATGGGAGTAGAGAGCCATCAACATTAGCCTTTAGCCAACCAAGATGGGGGTGGGGATGCTTGGGGGAACACCATGATATAGGGAGGAACAACCTATGAGGCTGGGAGTAATGTCCCAGTGCTCTTGGAAGGGAAAAGAGACTGAGTGTGTGAGGGTTTCCACAGTATTGGCAGCTATAATCTTCAAGGTTCGATGTCGTCGGTCATGGGTCTTTACATTTCTGGTTCTCCAAACAAGATATATCATCGAGCAATACAATCTGGCCCATGCAAGGTTCTGCTTTTTCACTTTGGAGAGAGCACGGAGTAGCTCCACCATGTTAGAGAAAGAAGGATGGAGAAGCCCCAATCGGCTAGGATTTGGTGGATACTAGCCGTGAGAGAACAATGCACGACCACATATTCAACATCCTCTTCTTAGTTGCATCCCCACGGGCATTTAGGAGTATCTTTGAGGCCCCTATTCTTCAGCCAACTACTAGTTGGCAAAGCATTCTTTGTTAACCTCCACCAAAATATTTTGATTCTTGGTTGCAACTTGAGGTGGGACATCCATCTTAATTGATCCACATCAGCTTGGAATTGGGCCTCATAATCCATAGAAGTAATGAATTTACCAAGAGGAAGCTTCAGTAATTAAGGTCGGTCTCCCTGCAAGTCTCCATCAATCCGAACAACAGCTATCAACCCTCTCAATATTGTGCCAAACTACTGCTCCAACCACACCATGTCCCATTGTCCATTTTAGCAATCAGTTCATTGAGGTTCAGATTATCAATGCTCTCCATATTGATGAAAGTGGGTCATTTAGCTAAGGGAATGTTAGCAACCCAAGCATGGTTAAGCGTCAATCGCCTCATTTGCCATTGCCATGATGAGATAATTGAAGCTCCCTTGGCAAAGACCAAGATGTAATCGGGTGCCTCCGATCTGAGTCTTATTTCTCCCTTAGACACTGATGCAGTAGTGTGTTTGGTTTTGATAGGAACTCCCAAGCAAGCCTAGCCTGGAGCGGACACATCCATTGGGCAGCAACATGGAATCAATTAACTATGGGTATTTGCACTTATATTAAACTTGGAATCAGATCTAAAGTCTTCATAAAATGAGAGCAAAATATTTGTGTTGCATCTTATTTATAATCTCATGTACATTCTGAAAGTTTAACTCGGCACATAATCCAAACTCTCCTCATCAAAAGTCCAGGGTCAAATTTTTGGTGCCCACAAATATATATGAAATAAATGTCAACAAATGAATTCCAATAAATAATCACATATTTTCCAACATAAATAAATCTTAAAGAAGGGAAGTATATTTTTAACAAAGAAAAAGTCTCAGTATTACCATTTTAATTAAATAATATATGCAAATAATAGAATTGATTTAATGGACATTTGAGAAACTTGCTTTATGCAAATGATAGATCATAACTTTAAAAATATTTTAGCATTTAAAAAAATAATATTATCAAACAAAAATTATGATATCAACATAAAAAATCTTAGTACTTATTATCTCACTCAAAATAAAAAAAAAAAATGGATCAAATGAGAAAAGATATGAAATTTGTTACACAAATCAATGCAATCAACCCTTGAAGAAATTCAACAAAATGAGAGATGAAATCTCATTGAATCCATGCAGCATTTTGAACCTCTCAGATTTTAATTTGACAAAAAATGCTTAATTATATAAGGAAAACTTCCGAGGATTTTGGAGTCCAGATTTTTATCAATCTGGCCTTAAATTTTAGAGTTTTGGAGACGCAATTTAAACTATAATTTATGGGATTAGATGGAATCCTTAGGGCCCATGGACATCACTCTCCCTCTCCCTCTCCCTCTCCCTCTCTCCCTCTCTCTCTCTCTCTCTCTCTCTATATATATATATATATATATATATATATATATATATATATATATATATATATATATATATATATGTATGTATGGGTGTAATTTTTAAACTTAACATCATTAGTGATTTAATTAGCTAATTAGGTAGGTTAAAAAAAAATTAACAAAATAATGATGGCAGGACGGTAATTTAATTTTTTTTAAAAAAAAATTCTACAGTCCCCGTTTTTTGAACATATCAGGATCAGTAGTTGTCAGAATTTGACGTAGTTGGTGTCGTTGGAAAGATAATGAAAAATTTAGCAACTTTCATGTTGGCTTTCGGAATCGGCGTTGGAGCGGTGTTTTGAAATGTGTGAGATGTGAAGTTGCAAAAAATAAAACATGTGTGATCAACCCTCGTTTTTGGCCATATCGGGCTCATCGGTTATTAGATTTTGGCGTGTTTAGCATCGTTGGAAAGATAATAACAAATTTTACAACTTTATGTTGATAACTTTTGTGGATCTTGATTTTTTGCAAATGTATTTTTTTAAAAAAAAATCTTTGGAGATGTAAAAAATTTGACGTTGCAAAAAATTAAAAATATTACGGATCTCGTTTTTGTGATCTTAACACAATGCTTGTTGAATACATATGATTTTTTGATAATATTAAACATTGTTAGTGTGTTAATTTTTTCGGTATGAGTCTAAATAGTTGTAAGTTAACCAAATAAAACTAAATTGATAACAAACAAAAGTATAAGTGTACAATCAGCTGAATCTGAATAAGTGGACATAAAAAAAAAAGCAGTCACTACATGACATAAAGTGATAAAAAAAAAATACAACTCAGTCGATGTCTGCGTGGTGGAATCGCGCCGCTACCGAGTGTAATGAGATGGTGGTCGGCGTGGCGATCCATAAATGATGCTGGCGGCGATCCTCCCTCGTCCACTCACGGGTTGTTGCGAACATTCCAAGTCAGTAACATGTGGTATCTCGGCGAATGAGATAAGCAGTACCGTATGCATATGGCGGTGTCATGTGGAATGGTGGAGCATATGTAGCGGGATCGGTGCATGCCATGGGTTCATCTGAGACCACATTGCATCCTGATATGAATCTGTGGGTGTGTGAATGGATAGGTAAGTGCCACCAGCGTATATGATGGACCCACATCCATCGGCGATGCATCCGTCTGCGATCGAGAAGTGCGGAATGTCATATCCTTGTATCTGCGTCGGATATATGCATGTTTACCGGATCCACACATTTCTCATGTCGTCGATGGATTTACGAAATTACTGTCACCCTCTCTGCCAAAATAGCGCTGAAATATATCTTCAGTATTTAGGATGTGGTCACGCTGCGAAGAAAGTAAATTTATATCAGGGTTTCACTGTAACAAGGGAAAGCAAATTGTAATTTCACATATACTTACCATTAGACGATTTCCAGGCGCATGGGGGTAGTATGTATCAGGTGGAACTGTCGGTGCCTTCAGCATATAAAGTGAAGCCCAAGATTTACCACCTCATGCGGTTGATGTTGGCTCCGATCAACTGTCGAATCCATCACAACCAACTCACGTCGCCGCTCCCACTGTGCAATGTATGAGTGGTGGAACACACTCCAATCAACGTCGGCCTTTCCTCGTCCATCAACACTAACAAACGATGGATCTATCGGGTCAACATCAATCATGGGAGGTATGCGGGCGATCACCACGTCGAAGGTGCCACTCTACCCTCTTCCAACAAATCAGTGGTACTCTGGCTAGCCATATCTCCTCTCCGCAAACATATATGATGCGGGATCGATGTCCATATGGCTCAGATGACACATGTACCATCGAACACTCGAAAATTAAAATTCCATAAGTAAAGAAGTAAAAATGGCTATTTAGCATGCGACTCTGAGAAGTCCATCCACTCATCCTGTATACTCGATGTTGGATCGGCATTTCTCGAACAAATCCGCTATGTTCTTGCGACGGTTGCCTCATGCGACTCTCTGCAGAAGATCATAACCTGGTGAGCCGAAACCCACGAAAGAATGAATGTCCTCAAGTAATGGTAGATACTGCAGGTGGACCTCGATCACGAAGTGTCGGGAAGAAGAAAAGAACCAATGGCAAACAGTATGTATGCTCTGATATGCATAATAAACTGGTGCTCTGGTAGATCTAAGTATGAATCTCTGTAAAAAGTCCACCGCAGCCATCGTAAAGGTAAGCACGTGCGTGCATGTGCCTGACCCATATGAAACTGCGATGTGACATGCGGATGGATCGGATCACGATACACGGTATCTGGCTCGGGATGGGCTCCAATCAACTCGTCCGCACATCAGCCCGTAACCGTCTCCCTCCACCAACGGCGACCTTTATAAGAGGAGGGCCATCTCGAGCGTAGGATCATCGCAACATCCTGTAGTGTGATCGTCATCTCACCTATAGCAAAGTGGAATGTGTTCGTCTGCGGGCACCAGCGCTCCACTAATGACGTCAGTAAGTGATGATCCAGCTTAATGTACTGCATCTGCGAGACAGTCAAAGGCATCTCACCATGCACCCATGAATCGAGGCGTTAACGAGGCCATTCCATGAACATCAACAAGTGTCACGGACCTCAAGCACTAAAACGCAATCGAATAGAGCGTAAACTACGTTAGTAAAACAAGCGATACATTGTACGAAATAACATCGAAAATAACGCATCAGATCGGGATGTCTATGTCTACCACATAACCGCAGTATGCTTGGTGCACCCCAGGTGGTGGACCGTAGTCCTCGATAGTATCCTCACGGTGCGCCTCCTCCCTGCGTGGGGCGGTGGCTTCACCGGCGGACATCTTAACCTGGGTTCGTTGTGGCATTATAAATAAAATAAATAAATTAAACCAATAAAATTTCATTCTTTTGGCCTCATGGCCGAAGGTTGAAACAGCTGAAAAAATCCAACAAGCGCTTAATTAATCAAAACCAACTCAGTTTTGTTAGAAATAACAAGCTCAGTTTTGTTAAAAGGGAACAAAGTATCTATTGAAAAAATGCAATACAAGGAAGAAATACTTTAAAAATATGCTGAAAATTAGAGCAGTATTCAATACAAAGAGGTATGTTTATACTTAAAAACTGAAAACAAGATCACAGGCCGACAGGTTGACCACTGTTACTATAAATGCAATTCAAGGAATAAATACTTTAAAAAGATGCAGAATCTATAGTATAGAATCTATAGTAGACCTTCTTGGCATGAATTCAAATTAGTATTGAGGAAGCATCAAACATCATACAAAAGAGGAAGGAAAAAAGGAACTACAAGCAGCATACAAAAGATGCAGATGAGGTCAAGCCGTATAATGTGAAATAAATGGAAAAAATCCCACATGCCTTACAGATACATATGTAATACCATTACAATTCCTGCTACAGAAGGTTCGATAAAACATGCCTTACAGATACATAACAACATGAAATCAAACGGACTCGAAACATCATACTCTCGTTACCATGAGGACCGCGTGGACCTATTATGCCCATGGTCTTACAAACGACACTGCGCGGAACTTTTGGAATGTTCTCATCCATGGTATTTTTAAACTGCTTGCCCTTGGCCTTCCGGACTTTGCAATATTAGGTGGGGTATAAGTTTAATCGCCTTACGTGATGTAATCGCCCACTCCTCGATCGGTACAACATGAAACTCTCCACGGTAGGACTACTATAATTATGCAATAGTACGAGACATCGCACGCGTGGCGGGTGGCGTTGGCTCAAAGCGCAATCCGCGTGTGGACAAGGTAGGTGATAAGGCGTGGTTGTCTACCGCATACGGTTACTCATAGTTTTGAAATTTCAACTTTGTAGGTTCGATTGCCGACATACACTTGATACTCAGACATGCTAATTCTAACGGGTTCAGGTAATCTTCGTGCCTCACGTTCATTAGCAATAAGTGTAGCTTTAATGCGAGGGGAAAATAAGTTTTCTTGTTGCCTTTCTAGAGCGGCAGCCTTTTCAAGACGTTTTGTGAAAAATGAAACTATATTATAGTAAGCGCCATAATCGAGCTTGAATAGGTAAACCAGCGTGCGTTTAAGCACCGTTGAAGCACTCTGCTGCATTTGTCGTCATTGTGCCGTACCTGTACCCGTTATCATGAGTTTGAGTCCACTGTTGAACATCCCTTGAAACTAGCCAGTCGTATGCCTCCTGCTTAATATTCTTAATGTCTGACATGTGCCTTTTGAAAATTCGGATGTCATCTGTGTTTCCTGCAACATACATTTTCTGACACATGAATTCGACATCAGCTATGCCAAGTTGACATATTGCTCTCTTGAAGTTCTCCGCAAATGGCCGAGCAATGAGCGCATGGGAAGATTTCTCGACAGCCACAGCCGCGGACAAGACCTGCATGTCTATCTGAGATGAAGCATAGGTCACCCCTCGTAGACACTAATGGGATCAAGTCACGAAGAGTTTGCAAAAACCAAATCCAAGACTCGATGCTTTCTGATTCAACCACTGCGAAGGCCAATGGGAATAACCCATTGTTTGCGTCGATCCCAACAGCATTAAGTAGAGTGCCTCTGTACTTACCTAGGAGAAAAGTCCCGTCAAGACACAGAACCGGGCGACAATACTGCCAACCACGTATTGATGGCTCAAATGACCAGAACAGCCGTTGGAATCTATTTGATTCCGTGGGTACACTCGGTATCTTGAACTGGCATAGATGTGCAAAAAGACCATAAATTTTCCCAATGATCAGATTCCTCCCAAGCCAAAATAGCCTTAGCGCTTTTCCGTGCATCCCAAGCCTTCATATAAGACACTCATATTGAACTTGACTCTATATGACAATAATCTCCACAGGCTTGAGATCCAACCTTTGCGAGGGTTGATGAAATAACTTATAAAGCGTGATGTGCATTGCATTAAGATTAAGAATTGAATGGCTATAGTGATGGGAACCAAGAACCAATTCTCCAAGTTCCACCCAACCTCTTAAGCGGCGAGCATGTAAGCGCCACAAACATGGTCTCAGTCAATGGCGAGTGTGCAGATAAATCTTGATTTGCTTGAGGCATATATGACATATTCAACATTATTTATAATCGACCACAATAGCAAATTGCAACTGCTTCTTATCATGAAAGCACATACCTTCCACTAATTCGTCTGGGATGCAATTCTCGTCTTCGAAGATTGAATCATCTGATGGGCCATCAAATGCAAGATCTTCATCCCATTCTTTGGTGGTCTGAGCACTGCGCATATAATCATTATTATGTATAAAATGCTCCTCAGTATGACTCGTTCTCCTTGAGCAATCGACAATCAAATCTCTGACCGTATGAGATGGTTCTGCTGCCCTTAAATCATCTCGCTCAGAGTCAATATAATCATCATCATCCTCATCACTACTATCTCCACTAGGCATAGTTTCGTATTCAACATTTACATCAGATGGTGGGTACACATCATTATCTTGTGGGTTCAACATTTGGCGAGCTTGTCTTGCATGATATTCATTTTCCCTCATTTGAGCCTCATATATCTCCCCGCGAGTACTTATCGAGGAGGTGGTGTTATGTCATCGTCGATCCCACCACTTGCTCAACGTTACTAACCAATCTATCTCCGCGTGGAGTTGCTCAAATTCAACATACATCACGATAGGCGTGAACATCTTTGCATTAATAATAGTCTCACAAACTTCATCATCATTAATGTGTGTCGCAACAAATCCAGTTCCAACAGGAAAACGACCCACCAGATTAACAGAGAATCTTGATGGATCTAACTTCAACGACCTCTCGTAACTTTTCTGTAATTCTCAAATTTTAATCCATTGAAACTTGGATTGGATGATTTATCCCACCAATATATGTTGGAATGAACTCATCACTTACTCTGAGTTCACCATCATAATAAAGAACAATAAATACACTATCTGAACTCATCACAGCTTGTAAAACCAGTATTCGAACTGCTACCTATTATGCACAAAAATTCCAGCATTAATATATGACAAAGATGACTGAAATACTTACGCATTCAAGCCATAACTCGATCCTAATATTTCACCTAAACAAACAGAATCCAGCTACTGCAACTCTCTTCATAAAATCCAAATCCAATCATTCTCTTTTGAAAGCAAAATAAAACATCCCTAAACTACACATACATACTTCTAAATAAAAATAGAACATTGCACAAAATTAAGCTTTCCTACATAAAAATTATGCACAATTTCAGATGGATCACAGATCTCCTAAACCCTAAATTAAACTACACATACACATTTCCTAAATAAAAAAAATAAAACATTGCGCAAAAAATGAAGTTTTCCTACATAAAATTACTGCAATTTCGATCAGATCAACTAAATCCTAAATTAAACTACACATACACATTTCCTAAAAAAAAAAAAAATGTTGCAAAAAATGAAGCTTTCTAAATAAAATTATACATTCGGATCGATCACGAGATCTCATAAACCCTAAAATTAACTACACATACACACATCCTAATTTGTTCTAGATCACAGTATAAAAAAAATTTAGTTACTAGAACCACCATATTCAAGGAGAGACTATACTTTGTTCTATAATAACATAATATCATTCATATTCTCATAATGATGCTATTAACCAAACAAAATGGCAAGAACAACTAGTGATTTGAAAACCCTAAATCAAAAGCGTGCATAATTTGGATCTATCATGATCTCTTATTAATATCATAACAATTAGCTAAACCAACCAGATAAACTCATACAAAATACATTTCTTCTTAGTTTGGGGTTAGAAATACCTAAATCGGCAAAAATAAACCTTCCAAGCTATTTTCACGGCGGCGACTTCTCGCGGTGACCACCTTGGCGACTTCTGGCGGCGAGGTGGATCGGCAATAAGGATCAGCGTAGATCTGGCGGGAAGCCTGGCAGCGAGAGAAAGAAACAAAGAAAGAGCTTGCTCGGGTTTTATCTAAATAGGAAGAATCGCCCGGTCGGTGACGCTATGAGCATCCAGTCGGCCGGTCATCAGGCCTAAACTATTTATTAATTTTTTTTAGTCCTGCCTAATTAGCTAATTAAATTACTAATGAGGTTTAATTTAAAAATTTTGCCTATATGTATGTGTGTTATATTGAGTTTCTAGTGAGATCAAGTACTCACCACATTTATAACACTTTTTATTTTACTCTTTTAGTATTATAAGAATATTATAACTGTTTTAATCTTTTGTCATTCTTGAAGTAATACGAGTGAGTAGTTGTTTAATAATGTAATATTGTCATTTTGGTGCATTATAATTATTAGTTGATTCGATCTTATAATTGTATTTATTGTGCTATATCTCTCATAATTGAATAAGATTGTAACTTGATTTATTTAAACTCTATCAAAACCTTATTCAAACCTTTTTCAAATAAATTTGTAATATTATTTTCAAATAAGAGTTTGAATTATATTGACCCAACAATTTCGAATTTTTCTAAAGTAAGATTTCCATCTTAATTCAAATTCTTTGTGAATCAATACTGATGAGTGAGAAAGACCTAAATAAGTACTCCGTGGTCAAAAGTTGTGGTATTCTGATTTGAATTAAACTTTTGGGAATTTTTGACTAGTGGGTGCTTCCATAATATATTAGGTATTTTTTATGGCTTGATAAAATTATATACATGTAATTCACTCAAAATTTGATGAATTATTATTCAAAAAAAAAAAATTATTCCCTGTAAAACGTCCAGTTGGCTTTCCAATTTCCAGTCTTCTCAACTTTAAATTCACCTCAAGTTTAAAATTGTTTTTTTTTTTTTTTGTGGGGAAAAAATCAATTGTCATTTCACAATTAAAGACCTCAACTGTCTATTATTGACCAAAACTGATTTTTATTTTTATTATTTTTTTTTTTTGGATATTTGATCGAGTGCAAAAACTTAAACTCAAAATCTCTATCGACCACTAAGTTAACATGTCTTTCATAACTGTTTACTTTTTTTACATGAAATTCATATAACTAAATTTTAATATATGAGTAATTTATATAAATGCCATGATTCTCAAGTATCTACGATCTAATATTTAAATTTTAATATATACATATATAATATTTAATCTTTAATATTATATCAAAATATTATTATTATTATTTTTAAATAATATATATATATATATATATTTATATATAAAAATATTATTTATATAAATATTACATATATAACTTTATGAGAATTATATAGTGTATATATAAATATAATTTAATATTTTAAATAAAATATATTTGAGGGATTTATATATACACCACACAATTCTCAAATATCTACACCTCTAATATATATATATATATATATACCTTTCTTCAAAGAAGCAAGGGTAAGAGAAAAAATTGGTCATCATTTGGCTTGTAGCATTTACTTAGCTTGGGATCATAGAAAATGCATTTGATTTGATTTGAATAATAATTTGATTATTAGTCCTCTTTATTTCATTTTTATTTTGATAAACACATGATTTGCGTCACTTCAGGATAACTAATCAGCTCTAAGAGAGATAATTAAAATGATTAATGGTTAATTATCTTAAACGTGCATGAAAAGACAACGTTGAAGGAAAGCTTCTTCGTCAGCTACATTTCGACGACTGTTCTCAATTGTTAGTTCGAAAAAAAAATATCTTCTAGAGGCTTTGCAGATTCAATACTTTTTATAATCATGTTTTTTTAATAATAAATTAATATTAACATTCATTTTAATATTTAATTTAAATTACTGTGTGTTACTTGTACTGTATGAAATTATTTAGAATCATTTTTAGTGATGATTTATTATTTTTTATTATTTATTTCTACTCTAAACATTTGTTAGTTTGACCAATCTAAGAATCATAAAAAGTTAATATATTTTTAATAAAATTATTATTTAAAAATAGTACCAAATGAAATAAATTATATTATAATATTATGTATCAAATCTCACTGAAGCATAAGATAAAATAAATTATGCAGACCTCTTCTGTAACTGCTTTTTCTGCTACTTTATTAAAATAGCTGTATGCTTATGCTGCATTTCTTTTGGGCTTAATTTTTAAATTAGTTCTAATTAATAACTTAATTAGGTAATTAATCCGATTAAAAAAATTTAATAGTAGTCAGCCAGGACGGCGCTGACCGGCTGCTAATAACCGTCACCCGACGGCGACGCATGATAAATGATTTTAAAAAAAATCAAGTTAACAGCTCCCGTTTTTTGGCCATATCAAGCTCATCAGGTGTCAGGTTTCTGCGTGGTTGGTATCGTTGGAAAGGTAATAAAAAATTCTACAACTTTCATGTTGACAGGTTTCGATGAATCTCACCGGGTAGCCGCAATTTTTGTGAATGTATAAATTTTGAAGTGAAAGTTATTACAATAACCCCGCTTTTTTTTTGTCATAATAAGGATTGTTAAATACATATAATTCCTTGGTAATATCAACACTCTCAATATATTCTATATATAAATTGAAATGGGTTTACTCATTCTTAAAAAATAATCGCTCTTTTCTTATATTTGAAGATGTTATTTTACACTTGTAACATTTACTTTTCCAAAACACATTAAAACTTGTAATGTGAATTTTGACTCTAGATGTATTTTCATTTGACTCTTTACCATAATAAATACATATATGACAAATAATTTTTAAATAATATTTTAACTATATGTAATTCCACATTAAATCTTCCCTCCTCTCACGTGAATTAACCAAAATAAATAAACAATAAATATCACTAGGATTACACAATGAGAAGTAGCTGAATGAGTAAACATAAAAAACATAAAAACTGTCACAAATACATGCCATCAAACGTACAAAAAAATATAATACATCTATCGTCGTCGATGCCTGCGTGGTGGAATCGCACGCCGTTTGAGTGTAATGGATGGCGCCGTCGATCAGATGATGCCGTCGATGGTCCTCCTCCTCTTCCATCGCTCCACGGTGTGAACATCCTAACTCTATAACATGAGGTATATCAACCGTTTATGGTGCAAAATACGTGGTAAACTCCATATGGCGGTGTCATATGAAATGACGGTGGACCATATGCCGCCGGGACCGCCAGGTGTTGGTGCATTTGAGACCACATTGCTCGATATGAATACCGGGTTGGGCAAATGTGGTAGATCGTCCCACCATTGGGACAGAGGATGGCCCCACATCCATCGATGGAACATCCGCCGACCGCGTAAGTGCTCGAATGTCGAGATCCTCAGATCGAGTGTCCGAGATATGCATATCTCGCCGCCACCAACAATTCCTCATATTCATCGAAAGATGTCGATATATTCAGATCGTCACCGCCAAATAACGCCGTAATATGTCCTCGTGATTCAAGATGTGGTCACGCTTGCATACGTAAATATATATCGTGTATCGTTACAAAGAAAAGCAAATTATAATACTATGCATTTAGACTAACCATCAAGCGCGCAGCCTGGGGTAGTATGGTGAGGAAGTGTCGGTGCCTTCAACATGTATAAGTGAAGCCCATGAAAGATACCATCTCATATATCGGTTGATCACTAGCTCCTAATCATGCTGTGATGAATCCACAACGACAACCGTTCACGTCGCCCACGCGTAAAAGAGTTGTGGTAATGGACCCAATCAACATCAGCTTTTCCTGGCCATCAACCCGTACGAATGATGGATCTATCGGGGCAACATCAATGGTAGGAGACATGCCGAACTGTCTGAGCACACGATCAGGCAGGTACCACTCTACCCTCTTCCAACATATGACATTCTAGCTAGCCATATTTCGCCCTCAGAACATATATCTGACACGAAACGGATCGATGTCCATATGGCTCCACATGACTCCGCATATAACATAAGTTATTATTTTAATAAACAACCAATAATGAGTAAGCCAATAAACATTACATCAAATCGATATCGACTCTAAGTCCGTCCAACTCATCCCTATAAGCTCTGATATTGGATGCTGGCATTTTCCAAACATAACCTTCATTCCATCAGAATCCTACGCTAAGTCCGTCAATGTCTGTAAGATATGAAATACGTAACGTAGGTCTTCCCACATGAATGTGCTCCCATATATTCAGAGTAAATGAACACATCCACCATGTTGGTGCATTGATTTTGTTGCTTCATGTAATTCATAGATGAGCACAACAACCAACTACGCCTTGAACGTGTCAATATCCTGAAGTAATGGCAGATACTGCAGATGAACCTCAGAACCTGAAGTATCTGGCAAAAGAAAAGATCCAATGGCAAACAATATGTATGCTCGACATGCATAAAGCCTGACAGATCTAAATATGAATCGCGGTAGTATGTCCATCGCAGCCATCGTGGGTAAGTAGTACGTGAAGCCCGTCCATTCAAACTCGATGTGATATGTGGATGGATCATGGTATACAATTCTGGATGCGCTCCAAGCAACTCATCGCAACAATCTGGACATGTAGCCCACTGTTTCCCACCACCGACAACAACATTGCAAATTGCAACTTCTTCTTGAATTGAAAATACATATCTTCAAACAATTCATCTGGAATGCAGTTATCCTCCTCGAAGACCGAATGATCTGATGGGCCATTGAATGTAAGGTTCTCATCCCATTTCTAACTGTTTCAAAGACTACGAAATAATCGTTATTCAGATCGTGCTTCTTCAGATGACTTGTTCTAATTGAGTAATCAACAATCAAGTCCCTAACACTAAGTTATGATTCTCGTGCCGCAGTTAGCCCGCTCAGTAGTTATCATCCTCCTTCATCATCATCACCGCTAGCTCCACTGGCATAGTTTCATATCCAACATCTTGGTAGTACATTCATGTCATTATCTTCTAAGTCACCCATAACGTAGAACTTGTCCCGAAAGAAATCATTTTCTCTCTTACTGCACCCATAACATTCCACTGAGTTTACCGAGAAGTCGGTCGATGTACTGGCTCGTTCGAGCTCTCTCACATTCCTCTATATTGTTAACCTCCCTGTCTCTACACGATAGTTCCATAACTTCGACATAAACCACAATAGGTTGCGAACATGCTGTAGTAAGTATAGCTTCACTGACTTCATCATCATCAATGAGACTTGCAATAAATCCAGCACCAATAGGAAAATAACCCACCAGATTCACAAAGAACTTTGTTGGATCTATCTTCAACGATCTCATGATTCGTTTCTGTAATTCCTAGAATCTAATCCGACGTGGGATTTGGAATGGATGATTTTTCCCACTAATATATGTTGGAATGAAATCGTCGTTTACTCTTAGTTCATCGCCATAATAAAGAACTATACAAAGATTGAACTCATCACTAACTACCAATAATAACAACAATAATCTTTCACGACTTGATAAACGCAAATAATTTAATTAAGGAGAAATAGACCAGAGGATCTAAATGAAATGCTACCTATTACGCAAAAAATGATTGATTCATATATGAAATAAGACTACAAAAGAATATTGACATTTTATATCATAAATGTTATACTCTCATTTATCATATATCCATATAATAAGTGCTAAATCGATAGCTCATTCATCGATACATCAAGTATAATTACGTAACAACTTACATAAATCATTTTAAACCACAAAGATTGAATGTGAAAAACTAACAAAACAGAACAAGCAAGTCATAAACAGCTCACAGCCACAACCTCATTTCGGAAACTAACAAGTCACAACTTAGAACAACAAACAGTGACAATTATACAACCTCATTTTCTTGTATTTACATTACTTTACTCTAAAAATAAACAAAACAAACAGCCCCTAAATACATTTTTTTAAAGTTTTTATTCTCATTCAAATAGCTATTAAGCAACTTATTATTTTTTTCCCATCCTTTGAACCATTCGATCAATGAAAATTCTATAAATTGTAGTTCATAAATCAAAGCAAACTCAATAATTTCAAATATTGCTTTTTTTCCTCTATTCTTGATCAAAATGGAGTACCACTTTACTCTTGATATTGTTAACTATCTTCAATATTTAATTTTTATCATTTCTTATGAATTGCTCGAGTCTTTTTTATATATATTTATAAAAGTCAAGGCCTTCGAGCAATGGTTTTCTTTCTTTCATGTAAGAGCTCATAAATGTAATTTTTTGTCTCTCCTAAAAACGTTTTACTCTTGATTGTGGGTTCTAAAAATTTGCCACCGACCAACATTTTTAGAAGTTAGATGCATTATGTAGATAAGACACTACTCACAGATTTCGCCCTAATTTTGTGAGGACTTTAGATCTAGTTCCAGATTTCCTATAGGTGCAAGCACCTATAGTTAATTACCCATACTAATACTAAGAGAGCACTTTCGATTAAAGTTAGTTAGTAGATCGTTAATTGCTTAGCGTATAGTAACATGAGTGGGGTTTGAAATCTATGAGATTTATCATTTTAATTTAAAGCATTTGTTTGGGAAGATGATGATGTGTTTGATTAAGATCTCATGGTTTTGTCATCGGGGACTGTCGTGGTCCCTAGTCTACTTAGTCAGAGGAGGTAGTCGACCATACTTGACAGAAGGATCCTAGTCAACAGTCATGGGTTGCGTCGTCCAAGGTGTCCTTGTAGACCTGAGTGGAGTTTTTCTAAATGGAGAAGTATAAGTCAACCTTAGCTAACAGAATGTTTTTTCCAATCAAATATATTCTATAATTCACAATTCAAAGTGTAAAGCCGTTGGGGAGCATACAGGCTACAGTTATGATCGTAATTTAGTAGTTAAAATTTTATTAGGTTGTTAGGGCTTATAATCCATCAACACAAGATTATGGAAATGCATAAGAGGTGAGGATTTATACTCGTAGCCCAAGGAAAATAAGTAACCTCAGATCCTAAATCTCGGGAGCATTAGCACAAGCTAGAACTCGACCTAAATTTAAGCGAAAATGGGACATAAGGGTCTACCTCCACATAAGAGAGTAAACCCGCTCGACTCTTCTGGACTTACAACCGCCTGTAGTGGCCATCAGCTAACACCTCCTACGATTCAAAACCATATATGTTAGTCTTATATAATTGCACGATGGCTTAAGCTGTTATTTAATTTGAAAGAGACTAGAGTCCTAAACTCACTCCCTAAGAGACTAGATCATGTTTGGTATAAGCATATGACTTCGTCTAAATGCAAAATTCTTTCAAATTTTATATTATTTTTGGCATAATATTTTGGACAAAAGCTTGGGTTATGCTTAAATGCATGATGAAATTTGGTTATTAGCCAAATAAAGAGAGAATGAGGGTGAAGCTCCATCATAAGGGGTTTCTCTCATAGGTCAAGCGATCCCTAAAGTACCCTCATTTTTATAAGAGTGATATAATATGACATGCATGATGTTAGACATAGAACATACAGTTAAGGGATTGCTAAATCTTTTAGTATTCTTGATTACAACCTAAGCTTTAGAATGAGATTGTGAATTATTTTAAAATTTAGTTATGAGTTGTTAGTTGGGTAGAAAAAAATTAATTTTTTCCTAAGAGCCTACCATATCCAGGCCACACATACAATCAGTAATCATGAAAAACTATGAAAATCATGTTGTTCTAGTGTGCAAACTAAACACAACAACAATCATTTAATAGACTATCATGAAAGAATAAGAGGCTGATGCGGCCGGGTACTGCCGTACACCCTGGAAAAGAGAAAAGATTAGGTAGTTGAGCTCTACCCTTATACAACCCAAAATTATAAAATAATATTATAACTTAGGATTGAATACATGCTATGGGGGTCTTCATTCTTCATTTCTTCTTTCTTCCTTCTCTTGATTTGATTTGCTCCAAGGCTTCATAGGGCCTCCCAAAACTAAACCTTGTAGCCACTACTCATTCTAAACCCCATAACACTAATCCTAATTCCTATTACAAAATTATATTTTATGGGAAAAGTAAATATAACTACACATGTAAAATAGATATTAGCTAAACATACATACAATCCCAAGAAGTTATATTTTATAATTTGGACTTAACACCCTACACATGGGTAACCAAGCCCACCTGTCCTAACATGGATAATGCTTTGGGGCATAAGCAATCTGTAGATAAAATATTTATATTTATTTTTGAGCCTTAAGTATAACCCACAGTAAAAAATAATATTAGGCTATCAACGGCTTACCATCGAGTCAACGATCCACATTCCTAACATTCAATCTAAAATATTACATCATAAAACAAAACACATCATTATTACATACATCATCTTAACTTAAAACTAGAAGTGGTGACTTAGCATTCTTATGTGTATGCTTAGGCATTATGTGTATGTCTTAGCTAGCTAATTATTATAATTTTCTATGTTTGGAAAAGTTCAAGTCAACATAATGGATGGTTTCATTTAAGTGGTTTAGGAGATTAACGAGTTTTAATTTTATATTTTATTTGTTTCATTTGATTTATACTTAGCATCTAAGTATTATAAAGAGAAGAAGAAGGCTTAACCTCCTTGACATTTACCCTAAGTAGTTTCCTAAAAGCATATTTTTATGATTTAGTTTCTTTTAGTGAATGATTTATTAAATATTTTAGTAATCCTAAGTTTAAGTTAACCTTAAAGAATCCTATTCAACATGAAAGACATTGTGAGATTAATGTGATTGAATTACCATCACATAGAATATGTTGAACCATTCCTTTTCATCACCCATAACATGCATATGATTTAACACTTAGTATACCTATACATGCAATATATTTTGGCATGCTTAAATGATTGTGGATGCATATATTTTTAATAGAAAAGGGGACTTTCATTCTCTAATTAAGTACACATATACATTTATAAAATATGTAAGTAAGTATGTGATATTGTTTAAATCTACGAAGAGAGATAATCAAATGACCCCCTTGGGGTTACTTAAAGCCTTGTATTCTCGGGATGTCCAAACTATATACTTGCTATCTTAAATAAGTATGAATATATAAACAACTATAAGAATGAAAATCATGCAAAAGATTGTATTTTTTGAATGCTATCCAAATTTGGATATAAATATATATATGAATGAAATTAAATAAGTACGTGCCTTTGTTAACCAGGAAAGTGAGATAATCAAATGACCGACTTGGGGCTACTTAAATCCTCGTATTCCCGAGATGTCCAAACTATATACTTATTATCATTCAAAAATATGAAAAATCCATACATGAACATAGGAAAAAAAACACTACCTTCCATGTTTAAGCCATAAACACATGCAAATCCTATACATATATTCATGACTACAACCACTCCAAATGTTATTATTAATTTATATTTTTTTAAGAAAGTAATTTGGAATTTATTAGTGATAATAGTCACACATATAATAAGATTAAACCAACACATGCAATTTTACATAAGTAAATTTCATTTGATTTTTAAAATATGAATGCATGATATCACATGACATATAATATTTAAGATGATTGAAAAGGAATAGCCAAACATCTCCACATAATTCATTCAACTACACTAATTCTAAGGACAATCACATTAAATAAAAATCATTTAAAGAAAACCAAAGCTTCTTATTGATTTGATTTTGGATTTTGATTGAACTTAAAGAGGAGAGATCATTTGCTATTTTTTTCTTCCCATCCATTCCCATGTTGGTGATTTTAATTTATTTAAGGAAAGATAATTAAGTGATTTTATAATCTAATTAAGTTGAACCATTAAACAATCTATTTAATTACCTTTACTATGCTTCTTTAATTCAATTAACCATTTAATCATGAGCCACAAATGATATGCACATGAGAAAATAAAAAATTGCAATGCTCCTAAAAGTCCTAATGCAATTGGCTCATGATTAGATTAATTAGATTAAAGAATCTAATTAAGTACTTTCATAATTTTTCCATACTTATGGGCTAATCATAATTTCCTTAAGGGTCTTTATGTTATTGAACACATAAAGAAGAACCTATGATTTGGATGTTAATCATCTAAAGTGATTATCATTTAAATTTGATTAATTTTTTATTGATGATTCCTTAATTAGCCCACAAATTAATTAACTCTCTTTAATGAAATGAATTTGAAAAAGTAATTAGAAAAGAGGTCCTAATCACCCTCCCTCATCATCTCACTGTTAATCAGTGATTAATAAATTTTAATTAATTAATTAATTTTTACTATTTAGAGCATTAAATAATCATTAAATCATTTAAGAGGGTAATTAAGGTTGGAATTTCAAATTCCCCTAATTACATAGCCAATAAATTCCAATAAAATCATGAGAGGCAGATGTTAACCATTAAATCAACATGCCAAGTTTGAAATTAATTTCCCAAGTAATTAAGACTTAATTAAGCTAATTAAGAAAACATTCAAACCCTAATTAAGCTAAAATGTATTTATTTATATTTTTGGATTTTTCTACAATTAGTTATGATTTTAAGAAGTTCATGATAATTAATCACATTTTAAGCCCTAATTAATCTCTAATCATGTCGCTGCCATGCGAGAGGTTGACGTGGCAGCATTTTCCATGTTGCATTGTGGGATTGGCCACTTAAATCGTTCGATGTATGAGTTAGGGTTAAATGCACTTTCATCCCCGCCTTTCGATCTAAGATCAGAACATGGGAATTAATCCCGCAGTTTCTAAGGATTAAATTAAATAAATCTAATCAGATTAATAATGGCCTTCTGTTCCAATCAAGTAGAATGAATGGCAAATGATCTTTCATCCCCCATGTGATGGAAGATAGATACCATTCGCCTCCCCCACTCGATTCGAGGTCACTGGAGCTCATAAGGCCTCATGATCAACTCCAAAAGCTTCAAGAGGGGGATTTAGAGGGATCCCACGGAGATTCATACGAAAACAAAATTTCCTTCATAAAGGCTTAACAAAAATTAGACTTTTTACTGTTCACCAAAATTTACCTTACTGGAGCTCAAGACTGGTGGTCTATCAACTGAGGTAACTTCATCTTGAAGAGACAAAGTCCTGTTGAGAAGCTTGCCTCTCACCGGTTCTATGGACCAAACGCCACTGGAATCCTCACCAGAGTTGGTCTAGAAGTGGTTTCCTATGCTCAAATTGACCGGGAATCAATTCATTTTTAATTGCCAGAGCTAGGGGAAGGTGTGGGTGAAGTTAATTTAAAAATGGTGGAGGTTAAGTGAGGTTGGATGGAGAAAGGCTTTATATTACTTTGGGTTTGGTGTTTTGGTGATGGAGACTAAGGGAACTCGGGAAGTGCTCTGAGGCTTATCTTGACTCACTCATGCTGAATGCAATTTGTTGGAATGTGATGGGGAGGAGTATGCTCTCCCCTCAAATTTGATGGTTCATATGGTTGCATGACATCCGCCCAATGCAAGCGGTTGGTGGCATCAAAGGGATACAGATGTGGCTCAGTTTGAGTGGGTGAGGATTTAAGGTGGGCTGCTAAGGGCTGAGGTGGAGTGCCCTTGCTTCCCAAAGTGAGCCAATGAAAGGAGGTGGGTTAGCTCACCTCCCTTGACTATGGCTAACCTAACCAACATTGACTAGGTTAGCCATTTGGCCAAGGGTCCAAACTAAACCAAGGTTGACTACCAAATGTAAAGGAGGGGATTTGATTAGCCAAAAGTGGGTTTTGTCTTATTTTGGAGTGCTTTACCCAATGGGTAATTGGTCAATTTGGTTTGGTTTAGTTAGTTTTGATTTGGGTTGACCCATGGTGACCAAGATGGTCATGCAAATGGGTTTAGAGTTGGTTTGGTTGGGTTTGACTCAAGTTGACTCATGTAGGTAAAATTAGGCTAGGTTGAGTTAAATTGACCAGTTAGTCAAATTGGGACAAATCATGGGTTGAGACAAGTTCAAACGATGATTTGGGATGTTTTGATTCAATTAGTTTGGCTTGATTTGGATTAGATTTGAATTTGACCCATATGGATTCATATGGGTCGAATGGGCTAAGTTGATCAAATTGGTCAAATTGGACAAATTGGCTTCGGTTAGGTGTGGGCTTAGATTCAATTAATCATTTGAAGATGATTGTAGATTTTGATTTCAATCAATTTAGATTTAAGAATGATTTAGGCCAATTTGACCCTTTAGATCAATTTGGGCTAAATTGGTCGATTAGGTTAATTGACTTGGTCAAATTAGGTTCAACCAAGTTTAATCATGTTTAATAATCAACTTGTGATGAATTTGAACTATTAGTTGTAATCAATTTGGGTTGAATTGAGATTTGGCCCAATTTGGCCCTTTAGGTCAAATTGGGTCGAATTGGGTCAATAGGCCAATTGGACTTGGTTTGGCTCAATTGATGGTCAAGTCATGTTCAAAGATCAATTTTGGGTTGGTAAGGATCATTGGTTTCAATTGACTTGAATTAGAATGAAGTTTGGTTCAATTTGGTTCGTGTAGGCTAATTGGGTCAACATGATCAAATGGCCAAATTAACTTGGTTTGACCTAATTAGTTGCAATTGATCAATCAAGGATGATCGATAATCTTTATATGAGGTTTTGAATAGGTTGGATCAATCCAAATTAGGTTGGATTGGAGTCTGGTTCAAATAAGGTTTTTTAGGTCACTTTGGGTCAAGTGAACCTAATGGGTTAGTTGAGTTGATCTTGGGTTAAATTATGTTGAATTGAGCTTGATAATTGACTTGGGATTGATTGATGACTTTGATTGCAATTGATTAGGGTTTAATTAGATTTTGGTTTATTTTGACATTTTGGGTTCAAATGGGCTAGCTTGGGTTAATTGAATTGATTTTGGTCCATTGGCTTGATTGTAGCTTTTGGTGGAGTTTGGAATGAAGGTTTGAATGGTTTGAGTGCTTTTATAAAAAATCAATTAAATTAGGTTTGATTGAAGAAATTTTGATTAAGTTCATAGGATTGGTTAAGGATTAAGATGGATTTAGGTTTGGAGCTTGGATATAAAATGGAATTTAATTGGGTTTTGGATGGATTAATTTGAGATTGGATTTGGTTAAGGAGATAAACATGAGTTTTGCTTTAGGCCATAGGGTGGGTAGGTTACCTATAGATCCTAAGATATAGCCTAAACCTATGGCAAGTCCTCCTAAGTCCCTAAGTTTGGGTTAGTGTTCACTTAATCACTCATTAGTTCCATTGGTGCTCTATGAGTATACATTTAACTTCTTGATTTTTTTGTTCCTTATAGAGGCAGCTCCAAACAAGGAAAAAATAATAAAAAAAATATTATTATCATTAAAGAAAGTTTGACAAAATGTCTTTTTAATTATTATTTCACAAAACCTTTAACTATACTTTTTCTTTTAGATATTTCTCTTCGCTTTGGGAAATAAATGGGATCCAAACTCTAGAGTTGGTATTCTTTGTCATGATCTTTACAGAACACATCACATCTTTTCATATCAAGTTCTCTTCTTGATTAAAGGGAACACAAGCCATGGACTCCAAAAGACCTCTATGTGATGTATATCCTATCAAAATGTGTTGAGTTTGTAAAGGAAGAAGAACAAGAAGGAAGTTGGTGAAATTATTGTAGCACCTCCTAATAAGGTGAGTTCTCTAGTGCTTGTGGCACTAATTACGAGTGAAACTACTCCCTTGGCCAAGGACGTGTGAGTGGAGGTGAGTGCTTAGAAGAGTTGTTGAGTGTTCATGGGGGGGGAGTTGGATAGAGTCCTTTCATATATGGAGGAAGTTCTCGATGAACTTAATGAGAACTCCATCTCAACAAAGAGTTACAAACATAATATCTCGTTGGATAAGAATTTCATCTTTTGGGACTTTGTTAACTTTATATAATTTTTCATGGTCCATTTATTGTTATAGCAATGACTTCACTTTTGGAGTGAGATTGATCATCCCCTCCTTAGACCAAGGATCTATCTAGGCACTAAGCTCTTCTTAGGACTAGGACCCTTTTAGTGGTTAGGAGAACACTAACATTAAGCATAGAGACTTACAGGGTTCAACCTTAAAGTTAATTTCTAGCTTAGGATACCACCAACCTCAAACTCAATTAAGCCATATACCCAAACCAATTTTTCAAACCTAAACTAATTGATTATGAACTCAACCTCAACTAACAAAAATTAAATCCAAACCCAATTTGATCCATTAAAGTCTAATTGAGCCTAATGGTGATGACCCAACATGACCCATTTTGGCTTAAAAGGGCTAAATCTTAAAATAATCCAATCTAATTGAAATTCAGCTCACCCAAACTCACTTGAGCTTGATTGAACTTTGATTACAATTCAATTGAACACAATTAAACTAAATTGGCCCTTGATCCAAGTTGACCCATTCGAACTTAATAAGGACAAAATTCAATTTGAATTAATTTAAACCAAATTGAATCAATATAAGCCTCTTGACCATTCTACATACTTAATTAAATATTTTAATTCAACCCAATTAATCAAATTCCACCAATTGATTCAATTAACTTAACTTGACCCATTTGGTTTAAAGGGTTCAAATAAGCCAAAATCTAATCTAACACAAATTGATTGCAACCAAAGTCATCAATCAATTATACATTCATTATTGAATCACTTACAACACTTAATTAATTCCAATTTGACCCAATCAAGCCAATTGTTTCACTTGATCCAATTTGGCCTAAAAGATAAAATTAAGACAAACTTAAATTCAATCTAAATTGGACCAAACCAACTTTTCTAATCTCTTCTTAAATAATTATTTTTCTTGACCAATCACTTGATTACAATTAATCGAAGCTAATTGAGTTAACTTTCCCATTTGATCCAAGTTAGCCCAATTTAACCTAAAGGGCCAAATTGGGCCACAATTCATTCTAAATCAAATTCAATTGAACCAATGCCTCTAATTAATCATAAATTGACTATTGAACACTCTTCAATCACAAATTTGAGCCAATTTGATCAAACCAACCCAATTGACCCATTTAACCTAATTTAGCATAAAAAAATCAAATTGAGCTAAAAGATATTTTAATTTAGATCAATTCAAATCAAATCATCCAATCACTCTTAAATGATCAATTAAATATAACTCAACTCCTTATCTAACCAATTTGGTTAACTTAGTTCACTTAACTCAAATGAACTCATAGAGCCAAACTTAAATCCACTTCAAACTAAATCAAATTGATTGCACCAATACATTATAAATAATCTTTTGAACATAACTCTATATCCCTCTTAACTCAATTTGATCAATTGGTCAAACTAACCCAATCATATCTAAATTGAGCTATATGAGTCAAATTAAGCCAAACTCAACCAAACTTGGCATGACTCACCCTTAGTCCTCCTTGACCTGCCCAAGTAAATCTAACCATGGTGAACCTAGCTTAACTCAAACTAGTAAACTGGGGTACCAAATAAGACAAATTCTCATTTAGAAGGCTTACCCACTCCATTAACTTATGATATCCACCTTTGGCTCTCTTTGGACATAGGACAATAATTCAACTAACCTTAAGTTGGGCCAAGGGAGGACCTCCCTCTTCCATTAGTTCCCCATGGGAGGTGTACTCCCATGGTAGGCCATCAAACTCACCACCGAGTCACCTCCACCTCATTAGAAGGCTTACCCACTCCATTATGATAGCCACCTTTGGATCTCTTTGGACATAGACAAACCTAACCCAAGGCTAATTGTTGGCCAAGGGGAAGACCTCCTCCCCTTGGCTAGTCATTAGTTCAGTCCATGGGAGGTGTACTCCCCATGGTAGGCCAGCAAACTCTCTCAGCCACCGAGTCACCTCCACCTCATCAGTCCCCTGCTATCTTCGACCACCTATGCCAGTCAAATGATTTCCAAAGTCTGAACTATTCACATGGATTGATTTGCTTGGAGAGGAGAGTATACTCCTTTAGCATTCAAGCTTCATAGACACATTCACGAGAGCTCACTCCATAGTCCTCTATGATGTTTATTTTTGGAAATTGTGTATGTGGGACACCACGCAGATCTGAGGGTGTACTTATTGAGGTGATTGGGTATGACATTAAGGAATGGTGCACTATCTCGAAAGATAAAAATTACCACCCTATAATAGACCTAATCACCTAATAAGGACTCCTAAGGCATGATGGGTTTTGAATATACGAGAGATTTTTTTTCTTACTTTATATGGATGAATAAAGTAAGATTTATTTAAATTGGGTTTTAAAGTTTCCCATTAAGTTAGTTAATTACATCCTAAGGAAGGTGAGTTCCTTAGAATACTCGATTAAAGTAGGCAATTATTATCTCAAAGATTTCAAAGATAGGACTATCAATAAATTAGCTATACTTGGAAAATCAATGATGGGATAAAAAAAAGGAGAGACTTATTATCAAAGCCAAAGAGAGATGAGTAGGGAATGCTCATGATACTAAAAAACCTAGTGAGAATTCCCATTTATCCTATGGTTGGGCTTTATATGTTTGAAATTAAGAGGATTGGTTTTATTAAAGTTGATATTTTATTAGAAAACTAGGACTTATAATCCCACAACACAAGATTATGAAAATGCCTAAGAGATAAGGATTTATTCTAGTAGCCCGAAAGAAACAGCTACCTCGGATCCTAAATTTAGGGAGCTTTGGCAAGAACCAAAGCACGACCTAAATCTAAGCGAAAATGGAAATATGGCTTACCTCCATAAGAGAGGATAAACCACCCGACTGTTAGACTTATAGCCGCTTGGAGTGGTAGCTAGCTAACTCCTCCTACGCTTTAAATCCATGTGGCCAAGTCATATGAATTTCAAGATAGTTAGGTTCTTATTATTTAGAAAGAGACTAAAGTCCTTAAACCCACTCCTTAAAGAGACTAGAGCATGAGTGGTATGAGTAACGACTTAGTCTAAAGCAAATATTTTTAAATTTTATTTGTATTTGACACTTAGTTTTGATAAAAGGATGTAGGATTTTGGTATGCCTAAGTGCATGTTAAAATGCATTATGAGCCAAATCAAGAGAGAAGAGGGTGAAGCTCCGTTAGTATGAGTTGCTCATATAGGTCAAGCGATTCCTATGCGTGCAAAAATGGAGGCCCTCATTTTTGCAAGAGTGGTAGAAGATGCATGCATGATATTAGACATATAATCATACAACTAAGGGGTTGCTAAATCTTTTAATTATCTTGATTTAATGCCTAGGCTTTATGTGAGGTTATGAGTTTATTATAAATTTAATTATGAGTTATAGTTGGGCAAAAGATTTATTTTTTTTCTAAGAGCCTAATCGCATTCAGGCCATACAACAAACACCAACCATAAAGAAACTATGAAAATGCATATCATTTCTAATGCACATGCTAAACATATCATCAAACATTTTATAGCTACAACAAAATAATAAAAGGCCAGTACGGTCGGGTGTTGCCATACAACCCAAAAAAAAAAAAGGGTAGCCAAGCTCTACCCTTATATAACCCGGTATATGAAAGAATAATTTCAATTATAAATGAATAAATGCTATGGGGTCTTATCTTCTTTCTTCATATCTCCTCCATTTTTCATTTGGGTTTGCTTACTAAAGGCATCACGGGGCCTCCTGTGACAAACCATTTAGCCTCCACTCATCCTAATCCTCCTCCCATAGAACTAATCCTAATTCCTAATGAAAAAGTACATTAAAATAAGAAAAGTAAATCTAACTACACCCAAAATAAGGTTAGTAAATATACATACAATCCCAAGCAATTTTATGTATAATTTAGCACTACACATGGGTGACCAAGTCCACTGCCTTTAATTATTATTAACCCCTGTAAAAGAGAGAATTTATATTTATTTTTAAGCATCCCTTAAACACAATCTCCTGCATAAAATATAATTAGGCAAATCACGGCCTAACATCAAGTCTACAAAGGATACACCCTAACTTCTAGTCTATAATAATACATATAAAACCAAACATACATCAAAGCATGCACCGCCCTAACATAAGGCTAAAAGTGGTGACTTAATCAAAAGCGTGTATTAAGGCTTATATGGTATGCCTTAACTAGGCTTTATTATAATTTTCTAAGTTAGATAGAATTTAATTGTAAAGGATGATTTCACTTGAAGTGGCTTAATTGATTTGTAAGTTTTACTTAATGTTTTCTTTTATTCACTTGGTTTACACTTAACAACTAAGTGTTATAAAGAGAAAAAAAGAAGGATCACCCTCCATTATCCCTACCTTAAGCCACATCTAAAGAATATTAATTAATGAATTCTCTTTAATGAATGACTTATTACATATTTTAATTAATCTTAAGTTTAGGTTCACTCTATATAATCTCATTCAATAAGAAAGGCATCTTAAGATTAATTAGAGTTAATTACTATCACAACACATGTTTGTTCATTTCTTTCCATCATATATAGCATGCATATGATTAAGTCCTAAACATATCTATGTATACAATATATTTTTGGCACACTTAAATGTAGATGCATGAATGATTTTATAGAAAAAGAGGATTATCATTCATTAGCTAAATACACATTCAAATGTATGAAAGTTCTAAGCAAGTACTTCACCATTGTTTGACCAGGAGAATGAGGTAGGAACCTCCTCGGGGCATCTTAAAGCCATGCGTCCTCAGGTGTCTAGACTAGATATATCCGCTATTCTTAAATACATGTGGATGTATAAATATAAGAATGGAAATCATGCAAAAATTATATTTTTTGTTTTGAATTATGCATATGGGATATGATAAGGTTTTCATTCATTAGCCAAATGCACACAAGTGTATAAAAGTTATAAACAAGTACTTCTCCATTGTTTGACCAGGGGAATGAGGTAGAGACCTCCTTAGGGCTACCTAAAGTCATGCGTCTCCGGGTGTCCAAACTAGATATACCCACTATTCTTAAATACTCATGAGTGTACAAACAACTATAAGAATGTAAACGATGTAGGAATTGTATTTTGATTTATTTATACATGTGAGCTAAAATTCTATCTAAATTCTAACATGAATATACATAAGAATAAACCCAAGCAAGTGTTATGTCCTTTTCAAATAAACTATACACTTGTTAATATTCATATCCTTATGTAAATTCATAAAGATTAAAGAAAAGAGAACTTCATGTCACATGTTCTAAGTTGTAAGCACATACAAGCTTATAAATACTCATAATTATCATTACTCTATTTGTTATAGTTGATTTATATACTTTTAAAATAAGTTTCTATTTAATAGTGATAATAGTCACACATATTTTTAATTTAAGCCAACACATATAACTTGACATAAAGGAAATCATTTCATTTAATTAATTTTTGGAAAGGATGAATGCATGATTACAAGTGGCATACAACATTTAATATAATTGGAAAGAAATAAAAGACATAAGTAGATAGTTTCATTCAATCCAATTAATTCCTAAGGAAAATCATATTAAATGAGATCATTTAAAACAAACCAAAGTTTCTTAATACCATTTTTTTAATTTCATGTTTGATTTAATATAAGAAATGTGAGAAAGATTTGCTAATCCTAATCTCATTCCCCATATGTGAATTAATTTAATTTAATGAAAAGCAATTAGGTTAATTTTATGAATTGGTTAAGTTAAGCATGGATTAAATCAATTAATTAAACCCTTACCTATGATACCTTAAGGTGATTAATTAAACAATTATGAGCTAATATGAAATGAAAGGGGCCTAATGTAATTAGCTCACAATCATTAATTAATTAAGCTTAAGATACTCACTTAATTACTTTTATGGATTTCTCATACATGTGAGCTAACCATAATTTCATTAGCTCTCTTTAGGTTATTGAACACCCAAAGAACTACCCAAGGATTAATTAGGGAGATCAGATTTAATTGATCAAAGGATTAATTCATTAATTCATTTTTCTCTTTCTTAATTATCAAATTTGATTATCTTTTGAAAATGAGATGGACTTAAGAGAAAAATATTGGAATAGAGGTCATAACCAAATTTCATAAGCTATCCATTTAATCAAGCATGAATTCATATAATTTGAGTTTTAATCCAGTGAATTAAGTCATTGAATTAATAAAACATTAATTAGTATTTTTGGTTGAAAAGAGAAAAAAATTAGGAAAGGATTAGGGAGAAACCCCACCCTAATTAAGCCTCCTTACTGCTCAACATTTATGGAATCCAAATAAATAATAATTACTATTCATATACTTAATTATCACTTAAGTTAAGAAGGTAATTAGGGCTTAATCAATCAATTTCTTAATTAAGCAACTAATAAATTTCAAGAAAAATAGGGGAGGCAGAGGTAATTCCCCTAAATATTTTGCAAAAGTTTGAAAATCAATTGGATGATTAATTAAGTAATAAGCTAATTAAGTTTCCAACTAAATATTAATTAAGACAAATTACTATCAAAATTAATTAAGAATAAGTTTAATGGATTCCTCTTTGAAATAACTTTAAAATGAGCCATTATTTATATTTTTTGGATTTTTCTACAATTAGTTATGGATTTTGAAAGTTTTAGCCATAAAATTACATTTAATTAACCCTAATCTATGATCGATGCGATCTATGCACTTTCCTTGTGGCACTATGGATTGATTTTTTTGTTGTCACATCATGTATTGAGAGCCGGTAGATGCGCTTTTGTGGACCATCTCGAAAGATCGGATGATCATGATTAATCCATGGGTAGGATTATTCGGTTGATATAGCATGATTTGATTAGGACTGTCCATTCTGATCACATGGAACAGATGATTTGTGATCTATCTCCTCCTGAGCGATGAGAGATGGAGAGAGTCTATTGTTAGTAGCTCAAATGGAGATCAAATTGATCCCACATCATCAGGGAAGCCAAACGAAGAGATCTAATAGTGGAAATATCAGGACATGCAACTTTACTTCATAAAGGGCCAAACCATTTCTACCTAGGGTCAGTTTCAATGGCATACCTCACCGGATCTAAGACCGGCAGTTCCAATCGATTGAAGAAGCTTCATTTAATAGAAATGAAGCCTTGTTGAGTGGTACAAGCTTTGATTTGGTGTGGTTTGCTCAAAAGGCCAATGCACTAGATGTAGGTGATCGACTTTGATCGAACTCCCACTTCGATTGAAGATGATGGGAAGATTCATTTTTCTCGCCTAGCTCCAAGGAAGGTGTGTGCAAAGTTAATTGCACTTTGATGTAGATTTGAGCAAACGGCGATCGGATTGGGGCTACCTTATTTTAGTTTTCCATAAAACTGATAGAAAAAGAGTTGGGGAGCTCAAAAAATCTTAAAAATTGCTCTGGGATGTGCATCTCTAGCTGCTAGGGTTGAATCGAGTGTGAGTCTTTTGATTTGAGTGAGAATGAGGAGGGTATGCCCCTTCATTCCTTGGATTAGATGGATAACCTTGTTTAGCAATTTTGGTCAAATGAGGAGCTCGATTTGGGCAGGGAATCACCTTAGCTAGCTTCATTTGAGTGGAGGAGGGTGTGAGAGTGGTTGCCATGGGAGTAGTGGGTGTCCTATGGCTTTCCAAGTGTTTTGATAAGAATAAAGAGGTGATTTCACCTTCCCTTGAGTTATTGTTGACCCAACCACCCTTGGGTTAGGTTAACTAGTGTCCTTGGTGCCTAAGTGGACCAATGGATGGGTACCAAGTGGCCAAGGAAGAGAAATGACCATTCCCCCAAGTGATTTGCTTCATGTGATGCCCTTAGCCCAAGGGTATCTTGGTCATTTGGTAATGGATTTGATTTGGGTAGATTTAAGATGAGTCAAAAGTGGGCTAGCCCAAATTTTAAGTTATTTGGAGTTCATTGATTTGATTTGCTTAATTTGACCTATTTAAGTCAAATTGGTTAGTCAAGTTGACCAATTGGTCAAATTTGGTCAAACTAAGGGTTGAGTCAAGTTCACATCACCACTTAGAGTATATTGGTGTTATTATTTTGGTTCAAATTGCTTTGGATTTGATTTTGGCTCTTTTGGATTCATATAGGTCAATTAGGTCAAGTTGACCAAACTAATTTGACCAAATTGGCCAAATTGACTTGGGTATTAGTTCAAGTTCAATTAGTTAATTTAAAATGATTGTAGACTTTGGTTTGAATCAATTTGGATTTAATTTAGATTTTGGCCAGTTTGATCCTTTAGGTAAATTTAGGCTATGTTGGGTTAGGTTGACCAATTGGTCAAATGGGGCTCAATTATGGCTTTGATCAAGTTCAATAATCAATTTGGTAATGAACTTGAGCCATTGGTTGAAATCAATTTGGTTTAGATTATAATTTGGCTAGTTTGGGTTCATATAGGTTAAAGGGTTGACTTGGTGAACATGCTAGGTTAACTTGGTCAATGGGCTAGGTTGACTTGGTTTGATCCAATACATTATAAATGATTAACCTAGGATGATCAACAATCATGACATAAAGTTTGGATTGGCTTAATTCACTTTGATTTGAATTGAATTGGATTTTGGTCAATGTAGGTTAAATTGGCCACTTTGGGTCAAGTGAGCCAATTGGGTTTATTTAGCTTGATTTTGAGTTGGGTTTGATTTAGTTGAGTTTATATATGATTTGAGATTGACTTATAAATTCAATTGCAATTGGTTTGGGTTCAAATGAGTTTTGGTTCATTTGAATATTTCAAGTCAAATGGGCTAGGTTTGGTTTGACTTGAGTTGATTTTTGAGTTGGTAATTATAGGTTTCATTTATATTTGGATAGATGATTGAAGGAATGATTGATTCAAGAGAAAATTCATTGGGTTTTGCTTGATTTGGATAGAAATTGGTTGTCTAAGAAATTGGCTTAAAAGGTATATATATTGGATTTTTGATTTAATTTTGGATTTGGTTTTGGCTACTTGAATTTATATTTCATTTATATTTGAGAATATAAATGAATATATAATGATTATGAGAAAATCACTTGAGTTTGGAGTGATTTGGAAGCAAATTTGACCAAGTTCATGGAGGAAGGTCAAAAGGGCTAAAGAGAAAAATAAATTTAGTTTTTTTTTTAATTTATGGTTATTGGAGGATGAGTTTCATTTATATTTATGAATATAAATGATGGAGTAATTGGTTTATTAAGAAACCAATTAATTTTGGGTTGATTTATATGAGATTTGACTAAGTCATTGGAGGTAGGTCCATATGGCTTAAAAGGGTTTTGATTGGATTTAGATTTAGTTTTGGCTATTTAAGTTTATATCTCATTTATGTTTATTAGTATAAATGAAGATATAAATGATTCATGAAGAGATCAATCGAATTTGGGTTGAATTGGGTGGAGATTTGGCTAGGTTTATGGAATTCAACCATAAGGCTTTGAGGGGGATTTTGATTTTGGATTTGATTATAGGTTCTAATTAGTTAGTTTGGAATTTGGAATTGGATTTGGTAAATGATTGATGGATTGAATTGATCTTTGAGAAAATCGATGAATTGGGATTGATTTGAATTTGGTTGAGGCTAAGTCCATCAAATAAAATAAAAAAGGCTTAGGGGTAGGCAAGTCTTCCTAAGTCCCTACGTAAGAACCTATTCTTATGATTAACCCTTCTAGGTTAAGTGTTCACCTAGTCACTAAAATTTCTTAAGAGTAAGGAGCTCTAGTGTCTACAAGAGTCCTAGAGATGATGATGAAAGTTGAGAACTCACTCCAAAAGTGAGGTCAATAAAAGGACCCCTAATAGGTATGGTGTAACTGATAAGGCACACCACACGTATTGGCTTTGATCGAGATGATAAAAAATGTCTGAAGGATCGTAAGCATAACAGAAATGATCTACCCCTAAACTTGAGATGTAGACAAAATCAAGATCTTAGTGCAATGCAACTCAATTTATGCCAAGGGCATAAGAGAGGAAGAAAGGATCCACTGAGGGATCAAGATTGTGAACCTTCCACTAGGTAAGTAGGTTCATATCATTTATAGAGAGGATAAGGGTTTAAGTTTGATCATAAACATGATCTGAGGAGAGAGGATCTGCTGGGGATGAGTGCATGAACCTTTCACTAGGGAAGTAGGTTCAGATTATTCGCTAGGGATAGGAATTTGATTTGGTTTGATTTTGTTGGGCTCCACTGGGGAGAGGATATGATTCATGCCTTACTGGGGAGAAATTTGATTTGATTTATTTGCTTATGATTTGGGGCTCTACTAGGGAGAGGATATGATTTAGTTTTGAGGGCACATATGCTAGTGTTATGAGCTCGGGTCCATTGAGAATAAGGTGGATTTAATTTAGGGTTTTCCTTGGTTTATTTTCGGGAGGCATCCACTAGGGATAAGAGAGGATGGATTTAATTCAGACTGCACTAGGGAAAGATGGTGGATTTAATAAAATGGACCCCATCAGTGTGCGATGGATCCACTAAGAAGGGGCTATATCGCCCAGCCTATCTCATTTAATCCAAAGGGAAAGTCTCCTAGCCATAGGTAGAGTAGCCAACCTAAGTGTTGCCTTTTGGTGTGCAATGGTCAAGTCAGGAAGAAAGCTTGTAGACTTACATCTTCCTAAATAAGGAACCACTAGGGTGATCGACTGATAGCACAATAAAGTAAACTTGACCTAGGGAAACTATTGAGTGAATGCCATTGTGGACTCATATCGACCCAAAAATAGTTAAAATTAATTTCATTTTAGATGGACCCTACCGGTGTGCGATGGATCCATTAAGAAGGGGCTATATCAACATAATCTTATCTCAGATTTACAAATCCAAAGGGATAGTCTACCGACTGTGGGGTAGAGATAACCAACCTAAGGGGTGCCTTCTAGTGTGCAATGGTCAAGTCAGGAAGAAAGCTTGTAGATTTATACCTTTCTAAACAAGAAACCATTAGAGTGATCAGTTGATAGCACAATAAATTGAACCCAACCTAATTCTCTGGTGCATCGTCGGGGAGAGAATGCGATAGAATTATATCTTCCAAAGCAAGCACGCATTGCTAGGGCGACTTGTTGGTGGTGAAACAAGTTGAACCCAACCTAAGGGAGACTTTTGAGAGACTGCTGACCCGGGGACTTATCTCAACTCAAAAGTAGTCAGGTGATTCCTATAGGGAGTTTTGTTGGCACTGCTCTAAAGATAGGATGCCTACTTGGGAAAAGATATTGCTAGGGGTTTCCTTTTAATCCATTAGCAAAAATAGATATTTTGTTTATAATTTTGTGTGGATCACATGTGAGGGACCACACCGAAGGCTCATAGTCATATCTCTTTTAGACCAAGGAGAATCGATATCCACAAGATGGATTCTCCAATCATAAAAGATGGCTACTAGGAAATGGGGACTATGCAATCCAACAGTAACCCGAGTAGTGTCTAAATGGGGTCGCTAAGTATGTGATCCAAATAGAGTGCCCACAGCGGAGGTGCTGCTAGGGGCTTTATCCAAGACCTTATAAAAGAAAGCATATAGGTATGCGGTGGCCAACTCCGAGAGAAAGCTTATAGACTTACATTTTCCATGAGTGGTGTATCCGCCGGGTGGGTCACTGTCAGCATAGTGATGGCCAACCAACTTAAGGTGCCCGTGGTTTGTGATGATCAACCTAAGAGGAAGGCTTGTAGACATACATCCTCATAGAAGAAAATGATTATCGGGATAGTCTATCGTTGGCAAGATAGATGCTATCCGACCTAGGGCGACTGCCAAGTGGGAGTCCTGTGTATGGATTGGACCCAAGCTTGAAGTAGTCAGGAGGAAATGAGCCATTGGGGACTTATCCTAAGCCTCAAATATACGACGTCTGCATGATGGCCAAGAAGAATGCGTGTAGGCTTACATCTTCTTAAATATAGTCAACATGGGGTAGCTTACCAGTTGCACAGTAAGGCCTTTCAAACTAACAAGGTGCTCATGCTTTATAATGGTCAAGTTAGAAGAAAGCTTGAAGACTTACATCTTCTAGACAAGTAACCACTGGGGTGACACACTAACAAGGTAGCATGTTAGCCCAACCTAGAGCAACTAATGAGTGAGTGAGTGTCATATGAGGCTTTATTCCACATCAAAATAGCTCAACAAAAGATATGTATTTGTTTTATACATGGTTGTGTGTAGTTTGTGTTACTAAAGGATATCACACCACTTGGGTTCGTTACACCTACCCTAAACACATCATGGCAGATTCTCAAGCAAAGATGTTCATAAACATGAAAGAGGGAGAATTTTGGATGAAAGGGATTTTATTGATAATTATTTTCAAACAAGATTTATGGTAATATTTCTTTAGGTAGAGCTCATTGATTGGAAGCATTGGACGCTCTCCCTTATAATTTATAAACTGATAAGATCCTTTTTAGCAGGCCTTCTTTATGGCTAAAGGGCTTTCCCAGGTGGGTTCAAACTTGCTGCACATCTTTTGACAGGCAACAATTAGTCCCCTTAGAAATAAAATAAGCTCTCCAACTTGAAAAGCTCTAGGATGGACCAACTTGTTATGAGTTTGAATCATTTTGGCTTTATATAACTCGAGGTTCTGGCTTGCCCAGAGGCATCTCTCCTCCAAACCTTCGAGCTCTTTTAATCGTAACTTGGCATTTTTCTCTGTGGTAACCTTACTACCCACAGCTATCCTTAATGATGGGAGTTGGACTTCTAATGGTGGAACTGCTTTAGACCTATACACTAAGGAGAAAAAGGGTAGCTTGAGTTGAAGTTATGTATGTGGTGCAGTAAGCCCACAGGGATTCAACTAACTGCTCATGCCACTGTCGCTTGTTGTCATTGAGTGTTTTCTTAAATATTTGATGAGAGTTTTATTGATTGCTTCTGCTAAGCCATTTTCCCTTGGGTAGTAGATGGTAGAGTATCTCTAATCTATGTCATATTTTTCAGAAAAGCTATTGATTTTAGTGCTCTTAAATGTAGTATCATTATCAGATATAATTCATTGAGGCACCCCGAACCTATATGCGATATAGTTCTTAAAAAATTAGAGCACATGCTGAGCTGTGACCTCTATGAGTAGGATTTCCTCTGCCCACTTGGAAAAGTAATCGATGACAAATAGAATGAACCGAAGACCCTTGGAAGAAGGAGGATCAATCAGACCTACGATGTCAGTACCCCAACAATCAAATGGCTATGAGGCCATGGTAAGGTGTAGAATGTTGGATGGTTGGCATAGGACCACACCGTGTACCTGACATTGGTGACATCTCCTAGCTATGTCCATGTAGTCTGTGATCATTGAAAGATAGTAGTATCCTAATCTCTTAGTCTTAGCTTTCATCTTTGGACTGGATTGATGCGCTCCATATAAACTAGAGTGTACCTCAATCATGATCTTACGGGCTTCATGTTTGTCTAGATTACATAACCACATATGATCGAAGGACTGCCAGTATAAAGTGTTATTTATTAGAGCATAACAAAAGCTCTCTGCTTCACCTAATGAGCTAGTGACTTCTCCTATATTTAAATAATCCATGAATGGTTGCCTCCAATCTAACTCCTCATCCTTTTTGGCAATGACAACCTCCCCTTCAAGAGAGAATCTCTCGATGAGTTTAGTGTCAACAAGGGATAAGACTTATCTATTTTGGACCCTTATTGGTATCAACTCATCTTACGGACATGCTAACTCATTGGAATGCTTGACTAATGCATCTTCTACTACATTCTCTCCTCAAGAAATCTTGTAGATGGTAACCTCTGAGATTTAGGCCAATAACTTTATAGTTTACTTGTGATAATGATGGAGCTTAGGCTTTAGAACCTTGTAAGACCCAATAATTTGGTCGATAACTAATTGAGAATCCTCGAAGATGTTGATACTCTAATTGCATAGCATAATGGCTAACTCCAGACCAGCAATCAATGCTTCATATTCATCTTTATTGTTGGTGCATGGATTGGATAGATGATATGAGAATATCATCACATCATAGTCCAGAGTTAAGAGAACTATTCCTACCATTGCCTTTCCTGGGAGAGTAGATCATGGTTCTTCTCCCTTTTGAAAGGAAGCTTCACCATCAAAATACATCTTCCAGCGATGAATGCTAGTGTCCTCTAAGTTCATGATATGTTCATCGGGAGGTCATCACTAAGCGGAGAATCAAAAGGAAGTGGGTGTACTGCCAATAAAGTGCCAAGAGAATCATTTGATGCAACATTATATAGTATGAGCGGCTTGCCTGGAATGGGGGCTGCTAGAATTGGAGGTGTCAACAAGTAGTGCTTGATGTCTTTAAAGGCATGTTGACACTTGTCATCCCACTTGAACTTAACAACTTTTTTTGACAAGTACTGAAAATGGTTGGCATCTTCCTGATAGGTTGGAAATGAAGCATCTTAGATGCACCAACTGCTCTTAAAATGATATGAGTTGAGTTAGACTCTTTGGGGGTGGTATTTCTAATATCGCCTTGATCTTCTTTGGATTGATTTTTAGTCCACAGTGCCGGACAACAAATCCAAGGAATTTCTTTAGAGCTACTCCAAATGCATACTTCAGGGGATTCATTTTGGACATGCCTTATTTAGATCCCTAAAATTGATGCATAAGCCTTGACCATTCTTTTTCTTAACTGGAACGATAATGGCCAACCAGGTAGGATATTTTTTTTCCCCAATGAAGCCAGTATCAATTAATTTCTTGACTTTAGAAATGACCTGCTATTCAATGTCTAATCGCATAGATCTAAGAGCTTGTTTGATAGGGTTAACACTATTTGCTAGTTTGTGCATTGCTACATCAGGAGATAAACCAGGCATCTCATCATAACTCCATGCAAATCAGTACTTAAACTCAGTTAATAGCCTAACTAAGTCATTGGTTTTAGTACCACCCAACAAAGAATTGATGTCTGTTGGATGTGGATTATCTTCAGTTCTTAAGTTAATTTCTTTGAGCTCATCAATGGTTGACTAGATATCCTCTTCGAACTCTGGTAGTGCATCCTTGACTTCCAAGTCATTTGGATCATCTGAAGTTTCTAAATACACCTCCTCATATGAGTTACCATGATTTAAAAAAAATGTATCTGTGGTGAAATTTTATACTTGATTTCTAAAAGAAAAGGGTGATACTTCCATCTTAACTCCATGTGGGATAAAATGAAGACAAAAATATACTTTCTTCTTTTTATTCATTTTGACACCACGTAGATCACAAATATTCTTATTGAGGGTGATTAGGTGCGACATTGAGGAGAGGTGTACTATCTCAAAAGATAGAAGTGACCACCCAACAATGGACCTAATTACCTCAACAAGGACTCATAAGGACAATGGGTCTGCATGTGTACCAAAGATTCTTCCCCTACATTATATGGAAAAGTAAAGTAGGGTTCATTTAAAACCAGGTTCATTAAGTTCCCTACATAGGCAAGCCCCCAAAGTTAATTACATCCTAAGGAATGAGATCTCTTAGGAATACTGTCGATTAAGGTAAATGATCGTTGTCTCCAAAGATTTTAATAGGTAGGATTATCAATTGATTAGTTTATTTTGGAAGATTAAATAAGATTGATCAAAGAGAGAGAGAGAGAGAGAGAGAGTTATTATCAAAGCCTAAGGAAGATATGTAGGAGATGCTCATGATGCTAGAAAACCTATAACATCTCAAACTATCCTATAGTTGGGCTTCACATTTTGAAATTGAATTGTTTATTTGAGTTGAATCTTTATTAGAAGTTTAGGGCTTATAATTCCATAATACAAGGTTATGGAAATGCCTAAGAGGTGAGAATTTATGCTTATGGCCCATAGAAGGGAGAAGCAACCTTAGAACCTAAATCTAATGAGCTTCAATGAGGACAAAAAGCACGACCTGAATCTAAGGAAAAAAATGGTATTTGGTTTGCCTTCACAAGAGAGGAAAAATCACCTGACTGCTTGGACTTACAACTTCCTGGGGGTGACCGCTAACTAACTCCTCCAATGATTTTAAATTCATGTAGGCAAGTCATATGCTTTATGCAAGATAGCTAGGCTATTATTTATTTTAGAAAGAGACAAAGTCCTTAAACTCACTCCCTAAGAGACTAGATCATGTAAGGGCATAAAAATGACCTAGATATAATGCAAAACATATTACATATTATTTTTATTTTTAGACAATCATTTGACTCTGGCTTATAGGATTCATATGCCTAATGCTTGAGAAGTATGATTATTGGCCAAAATCAATGAGGGGAGAGGAGGTGTTTCCACCATGGCTCTCAAAGGTCAAGCCAAGTTTTCCTGGCAAAGGTGGAAGCCCTCCAATCAAGAGTGTAATAATATGCTTTTATGCATGATGTTATGAAAGAAATACTCATCTAGCTAAGGGATTGCTAATTCTTTTATCTTAATTTAAACTTAGAATTTAGATGACATTATGAGTTGTTTATTTTAATTTTGAGTTGATTAATTTGGTAGAAGATTTATTTTTCCCTAAGAGCCTAATCGTCATCCAGGCCATACATCAAGCAAGAAGAAACTAGGAAACATGCCATTTTAATGCACAAGCAAAACAAAACATCAAGCATTTTATAAAGCTAATGCAAAAGAATAAAAGTCCATTTGTGGTCGGACACCACCGCATAAACTGGAAAATAAATAGGGTAGCCGAGCTCTACCATTATACAACCCAGATTACAAATGAATTAATTTACAATCAAGTAAGAAAATTCATGATATGGGGGTCTTCATTTCTTCTATTCTTCTTTCTTCTACTTCTTTCTTCTTTTTGGTTTTTTCTTTTGGTTCCTTCTTTCGATTCCTTTTTTTTGGATGATTGGAAGGTGGTTGCTCCAAAGGCTTCACATGGTACATAAGATGTAATCATATGACCAATGGTCATCCTAATCCGCCCATAACAATCATTCCAAAATTTTAATTGCAAAAATATATGAAAAGAAAAAGTAAATCTAACTAACACCTGCAAAGTAGAGATTAACTAAACAAATCTTACAAGTCCAAAGCATGTATATTGGACTTAGCACCCCACACATGGGTGACCAAGTCCACTTGCCCTATTAGATTATGCTTAGGGTATATAAGCACAAAAAAGCATTTATATTTTTATTATAGCGCCTCTTAAGCACAATCCCCTGCAAAAAATAATGATTAGACTAGATCATCCTGCCAATTCATTCTATGCATATTCACCCTTGCATCCAGACTAGAAATTATACATCAAAAAATAAAAGTAAGCATCAAGCCATGCACCATCCTAACTTAAAGCTAGAAGTGGTGAATTAATCTAATGTGTGTGCCTTAAAAGGTTTGTGTGGTATGCTTAGCTTTGGTTTTAAGGTTTAGATTTCCTAAGTATGAAGATGTCCAACTTAGAGGGTGGTTTTGTTTAAGTTATTTAGTTGATTTGGGTTGATTTTATTTGATGTTTTGTTTAGGTTTGAATTAGCCTACAATTAATTTCTAATTGTTGTAAAGAGAAGGAAAAGAGAAGAGAAATTTCTCTTTCCTTTCCTACCTTAAGTAATTTATAAAGTAGATTCATATTTGATTTTGTTTAGTGAATATTTTATTATGTGTTTTAATTAATCTTAAGTTTAGACTTTTCTTAAACAAACCTATTAAAAAAGAGGATGAATTATAAAACACACATCACTTTATTTTCTTTCCCAACACATGCATATGAATCCATATATCTATACATACAAATGGAATGATGAATGTGAGTTACTTAAGAAAATTTGAATGTTTTATGATGCATGATTTTCATTAAGTAGTGAAGAGATTTTCTTATCCATTTTTCACATGCACACATGTATGTATGAAATGCATAAGTGAGTACGACACCATTGTTAACTAGGGGTGTAAGGTAGAAGACCAACTTAGAGCTATTTAAAGTGTCACAACCCTGGGGTTATCCAGACTAATATACCACTTTCCTTAAATACAAGCATACGTACAAAAGAAATGAAGGAAAAAGAAAGATGCAAAAAGTTTGTATTGGTTGATTTATTTTGTTTATGCAATTTATATGCAAAAGTGTAGCTATCATTCTTAAGTAATAGTATAGGTATGAATAGAAAGGGGTTTAGTCAAGTTTTATGTTTCTTTCAAATAAACTATATACTTTGCCAAATTCTATTCAAAACCATACTAAAAGAAAAGAAAAGGAAGGCTACACAACACATATCTTCATATTTATATCCACATGCAAGACCATAAATAATTATAAGTAGTAAACTTTCAATTTTGGATATTTGATTTCTAGTTTTTAAAAATAATTTTGAATTTAATAGTGATAATAACCACTCATATTTTTTACTTTAGCCAGAACATGAAATTTGACATAAAGAAAATATTTCATTTTGAATTTGATTTTTGAAAAGCATGAATGCATGAAACTCATATGACATACAGATTTAGCATGTTAGGAAAGAACTAAAATGATGAAAGTATGTAAACACATTCACCCTAATTAATGCCTAAAGATAATCTTATGAAATAAAAAAGCTTAAAGCAAATCAAGTTATTTTCAAAGAAGGTTTGATTTTATTTGGGCTTGACTTAATTTGAAAAATGTGAGGTGAGTTTGCTATTCCTAACCCATTCCCACATATGTTTGCTATTTTAGTTTAATTTTTAGATGATTGGATCAATTTTATACTTTGGTTAGATTAAGGTATGAATTAAGTGTATTAATTACCCCTTACCTATACCACCTTAGTATACTTAATCAAATAATTATGAGCCAATGAGATGACATAAAATCACAAAAGGAATTTAAATCAGTAATGCACATAAGAAAGAAAGGTACCTTTATTGACTCAATCAGAGGTTAAACCACTAATTATGCCCTTAATTAAGCTTAATTACATTAAAGGAGTCATTAAGGAATGAATTAGCAATTCTCCTAATTTAGCTAAGAATAAATCCCAAGAAAAATAGGGGAGGTAGGATACATCCACTAATTACGTACAAGAGGTTTGGTATTAATTAGTGGAGCAATTAGGGGGTAATTAACAAAATAACATACCTAATAAAACCCAAATTTAGAAAAAGATACTATTCAAAATTTATTGAAATTATTTTTAGAATATTTTTTATTTAATTATCTATCCAATGCAATTTATTTCATATTTTTTAGATTTGTTTAGGCTTAGATATGAATTTAGGAAGTTTCCATAATTAATTAGAACATTTAATAGCCTAATTAAGTGTTTAATCCCGTCGGTGCCACGTGGATCGATGACGCGGCATGCAATTTTCACATGGAGCGACAACATTGGATATTAAACTTGCACATCATAGCTCCATGTTAGCGGTGGCACTAAACACTTTCTCCTCAGCCGTCCGGTCGAGGATCAGATGGTTGAGGTTAAAGCTGTGGATCAAATGGGTTAAATCGTGGATACTATGTGTTTTAATCATGGCCATCCATCCAAAATGAGCGAATGGATGACCCATGTTTCTTCCCTGTAAATCCCTATGAAGGATGGACACTGTCTATCTTCAAGGAGATGATCCGACCTCGATTGAGATCGAATTGGATTGAAATTCAACCCACACATCGAGGCACAATGGCAAGCACATCTAATGGCTAGAATTCTATGAGATTAAGATTCCTTTCATAAATTTAAGCTCAAAAAAATGGTTAACCTCACCGTGATTACCGATTCACTGAAGAAGCTTCCGGTGGAGACAAGCTTTGAGAGTTTGAGGTGTTGAAATTGGGTAGATGCTTGTATGGACAAACTCCTCTTGCACATGAGCTCAATTTTGATTGAAGTAGATCCTCCCTTGCCTCAAGAGGTTGGATGAAGACTTGGGTGAGTTCGATCGAGCTCCCTGAGGGTGCTTGCATAAGGAATTGGGTTAATTTTGAGTGTGGAGTAAGTTTGGTTTTCGGTGGAGCTCCCCTATTTTCAAGCTGTGAAAATTGAGAAGATGAGATTTCAAACTCTCTCTAGGATGCTTAGAAAGACTAGCTAGGGCTTGCTCTAAGTTCCTATGCTTCAATCGAATTAGGGAGAGTGTGGATTGAATTGAATTAGGACGAGTATATCTCCCCCAAGGAAAATCGAATGGTTGCAAGCCTCCTTGCCATTTTGATCCAATTGACCACCTTGAGTGGGTTTGTTATGCCGTTTAGGGTGTCCTTGCAATTGGTTTGGCCAGAGGAGTGGAATGGTGAAGCTCCCATGTGCCTAAATCCAATGGAGGAGGAATTCCATGTGGCCACTTTCAAGCACATGGTCAATTTTGGGTTCGGGTTGGGTTTGGCTGACCCAAACCCATTGGGTCATGTGCACTAGATCCATTTGTGAGCATTTGGTCCACTAAGAGGATGCCAAGTGTCCATGAAAAGGAATTGACTAAATTCTAAGTGGTTTTGATTTTGGGTTACCCTATGACCTAGGGGTAAAATGATCATTTGATATTGATTTTAGTTTGGGCATGTTTGGTATGATGAGAAAATAGGTTTGGCCAAGTTTCATTGAATTTGGAGTTGGTTTGATATGATTTAGCTCATGCTGACCCATTTAGGTCAAAATGGGTCAACTTGGGTCAAGTTGACCAATTGGTCAAATTGGGTCAAAGGAAGGGTTGGGTCAAGTTCATATGCCCATTTGAAATGTTTTGGTGGCTTTGGTTTGATTCAATTTGGTTTAGGTTTGAATTTGGTTCAATTTAGTTCATTTAGTTCAAATGGGTTAAGTTGACCAATTTGACCCATTTGACCTATTTGGGTTAGGTCATGGGTTGGTTCATATTTGGTTGGTCATATGAAATGGATTAGTATCTTTGTTTCCAATCAATTTTGGTTAAGTTTGAATTTGATCAATTTGACCTTTAAGTCATGTTGGGTTCAAGGTCAATTGGGCTAGGTTAGGTCTAGTTGTCCAATTTAAGCTTTGGTCAAGTTCAACAATCATTTTGGGATGAACTTGACCCATTGGTTTCAATCAATTTGGCTTAGATGAAGTTTTGACATATTTTGACTTTTTAGGTCAAGTTGGGTCAACTTGGGTCAAGTGGTCAATTGGGCTAGGTTAGGCTCAAATGTTGACTTTGTCAAGTTCAAACATTGATCATAAATGAATTTATATCAATGGTTTCAATCAATTTGGCCTATGGTAGATTTTGGCTATGTTGGATTTTATTTTGGCTAAGTGTTGACTTGGTCAACCCTGAGGTTTGATTTGGTTTGACCCAATTTGAGTGATTGATCATCTCATGATGATTGTTGATCATGATGAGAGGCTTAGGTGGGATTAAGTCAATCCAATTTGGTTAGGATTAGAATTTGGCTCATAAGGGTACTTTAGGTCACTCAAGTGAGCCTAAGTCAGCTTGGTCAGAGCTTGATTTGTGTTTGATTGAGCTCACATATGGACTCATGATTGAAATATAAATCCATTTGCATGTGGTTTGAAGTCAAATGGTTTTGATTCATTTGACAATTTCAAGTTCAAAGGGTGAACTTGAGTTTGATTTGGCTTTGATTTTTGAATTGAGTTTTGGTTAAGTAATTGAAGTTTGTATTTATATTTGGATTCATGATTGAAGGATTGATTGAATCATTAGGAAAAATCAAGGGTTTGGCTTGTTTTGAGATTGATTTGGCTAAGTTCAAGATTTTGACTTGAAAGGCTTAGGTTGGATTTTGATTGAATTTGAGTTTGATTTGTGGAGTTGGTTTTGGTTGTTTGAATTTATATTTCATTTTTGTATGTGAATATAAATGAGAATATAAATAGGTTATGGAAAATTTGAAAGATTTGAAGTGATTTGAATATGAACTAGGCTAAGTCCTTAAGAGAAAATCAAAGTGACTTAGGAAAGATTTGTGATTTGAATTTGTATTTAGAATTTGATTTGATTGATTTAAATTTATATTTCATTTATATATGAGAATATAACTGAGAATATAAATGAGTTGAGAAAATTTCATGAGTTTGAATTGATTTGAACATGATTTAGGCTAAGTCCTTATGAGGGGATTAAAGGACTTAGGCAAGATTTGGAATTTCAATCATGGGCTTCAATCATAACTTTTAATAATAAGTTTCTATCATGTGGCATTGATTTGAGTTTGGAAAAAAATCGGAATTGATTTAGGTTTGATGTTGATTTCATTTAGAGTTCGACTTGAAGGAAGGAAGTGAGGAATGTGGTTCAAGCTATAGGGTACGTAAACTTTTTTAACACCCCTAAGGTATGACCTATTCCTATGGCTAACTCTTCTAAGTATCTATGGCTAGGTTGAGTGTCCACCTAATCACTAGATGTATCTTAGGACTAAGGATCTCTTAAAGTCTAAGAAGAGTCCTATTTCTAAGATGGAGGGGTTGAGAGCTCATCCTAAAAATAAGGTCAACAAAGGGTGCGCAATAGGTGTGGTGTGACTAACAAGGAACAGATGTATGGTGTTGAAAATGATCAACAACATAACATCACAAGCACTAAGAATGATCTACTCCTAACCCAAGGTGTAGAAAGATTCTAGAGCTTGCAATGTGACTCTACTCATGTCAAGACATAAGAGGGAAGGAGGAATTCACTAGGGATGGAGTATGTGAACCTTCTTGGGAAGCAGTTCAAGTCATCCACAAGGGATGAGAGGTTTGATTTGAGTTGAGTCAGGGAGAAACTTGATTTAAGTTTTGGGAACTAGAATCATTTGCATCTCATTGAGGAGAAGCAACAAATTTTGATTTGGATTGATTGATTATTTTATTTTATTTGTTTCACTCCCAGGGATGAAAGTTTCAAATTTTAATTTTGGATTTTGAAATGGATCTTGTTTGCAATGGACCACACCGAGAACCATGGAGGCCTACCCAACTGTGATATCCAATCCAAAGGGGTAGTCTACTAAACACATAGTAGGACTAGCCAACCAAAGGGAATGCCTTTCAGGGTGCAGCAGTTGTATTAAGAAGAAAGCATAGTAGGCTTTCATCCTCCAAAGTAAGGACTAGTTGCTGGGGTGATCTATTGGCAAGGAAACAGATTGAACCAACCTCGGGCTGACTATTGAGTGAATGCTGCAAGGAGATTTATATCAACTTAAGGATAATCAAGGTTAATTTCATTTCTTAGTTTATTTTGATGGGTCCCATCAGTTTACAATGGATTGCACTGAGTAGGGGCCATGGAGGCCTAGACCTAACTCAGACTTACCAATGCAAAGGGAGAAGTCTACCAACCATAAGGTAGGACTATCCAACCAAGGGGATGCCTTTCTGTGTGCAATGGTCAAGTCTTAAGAAGAAAGTGCGGAGACTCACATCTTCTAGAAACAAGAAGCCACTGGTGTGATTAGTTGCTTTAGGCGACAAATCCACCTATAATACTATAAGTGAATGCAACTGGGGGACTTAAATCAGCTCAAAGATAGTCAAAGATTAATTTTATTTTAATTTATTTTGATGGATTTTATTAGTTTGTGTTGGATCACACTGAGAAGGAGCTTATATCATCTCGATCAAACCAAAGGGAGTAACTTCCCTACCGACGGGAGTAGCTTCCCTACCACGAGAACTGTCTGACCAAAGGAGTGCTTTTCGATTTGCAATGATCAATTTAAGGAAAGAAAGCTCAGGGACTCACATCTTTCACTACAAAAGACCACGGTGATCGTTTTGTAAAATCGACCTAGGCTCACCATTTGAACCCATGCTAAGAATGCATAGTCTTACATCTTCCAAAGTACAATGACTATCGTGCTTATAGCAAAATAGATTGAAATACAATGGAGTGACTATCGACCTAGAGATTTATCTTAACTCAGGTAGTCAGGGAATTTTTATAAGGAGTTCTACTGACACTGCCCTAAAGATAGGATGTCTGCTTGGGAAAAGGGGTCCTTTGGGGGCTTGAATTCCTAATCCATAAGCAAAGTAGTTTGTTATTTGTTTAGTTTGTTTATCATGGACCCCGTTAATTTGCGAAGGATCAAACTGAGAAAGAGCTTATATCAGCCTAGACCTATCTCAGATTTTCTGAACCAAGGGAGAATTTATACATCTGCTGAACAAATTTTCCAACCACAGGGGTGGCTACTAGGAAAGTGGGACTGTCCAATCTAAAAGTAACCCAGGCAGTGTCTAAATGGAGTCGCAAAGGACGTGATCCAAATAGAGTGCCCACAGGGAGAGGGGCCAATAAGGGCTTAATCTAACACTATGGAGAAGATGACATGGCTAGTCATATATCAAATAGGTATTTAGTGGCCAACTCAAGGAGAAAGTGCGGGGACTCACATCTACTAAGAGTGGTGTATCCACCGTGAGAGTCGCTCTATGACTCACATCCTTCTATAGCAATCATTGGGATTGTCTGCCTTTGGCTCGATGGTGTCATTCGACTAAACCATCGACCTGTGAATGCAGCTGGAGGACTTATATCAACTCAAATGTAGTCAAGAGGAAAGGAGCATTTAGGGGACTTATCCTAAACCCCAGATATACTCAACCTTATTAAATCATGATGATTAGTTCAAGAAGAAAGCTCGGGGACTCACATCTTTTTAAATGAAATCAACATGATGTAGCTTACCGACCAAAGGAAGTCTACCATACTAACAAGGCACTCGTTGGTTTGCAATGGTTAAGTTAAGAAAGTGCAGGATTCACATCTCTAGAAATAAATGACCACTTATTAACAGGTAGCATGTAACCCCTAGAGTAGCTAATGAGTGAGTGTCAGGGGGACTTGCTCCCACATCAAAGTAGTCAGAGATAAAGGTATGTGTTTGTTTTATGCTTATGTTAAAGGGAATAGGACCATTGGGGATTCACATACCTTAAACATGTTGAGAGAATTTGATGAAATGGTGCCATAATGGAAAATGGGAATCGCTAAGAAAGGATGCCTCTTGGGTACATAACTTAGTTATGCTAATCAAAATAGGATGCCTCTCTTCTCACACCTATTCTATAACTGGAGATTGTATTTATTGTGAAAGAGGGATATTACCTGGACTCTTATACCTACCTAAACACCATGGAGGATTCACAAACTAGCGATAGAATTATTTTGATGATTTTACATGGGTGATATCATTAATTAAAGCATTGGGTGTTCCCCTTACAATCAGATGATAAGATCCTAGCCTTCTATGACATGGGGCCTTCCCAAGTGGGTTCAAACTTGTCTCCCATCTTTTGATGGGCAACAATTCTCTTAGACTAAAAAAAGTTCTCCTACTCGAAAAGACCTAGGGTGGACTAGCTTGTTGTGAGCTTGATTCATCTTGACTTGTATAACTCGAGGTTCTAGCATGCCCGTAAGAAACTTTTCTCGAAATCTTTGAGCACTTCTAAACACAACTTTGCATTATACTCTGTAATGATCTTGTTACCCAATGCTATCCTTAGTGGAGGGAGTTGAACTTCTAAAGGTAGAATGCGCCCCATACACTAAGGAAAATGGGATAGAATGAGTTGGAGTTTGGTATGTGGTGTGGTAGGCCCACAAGGCTTCAACCAACTGCTCATTCCACTACTACTTATTATCATCAAGTGTCTTCTTTAGTATTTGGATGAGAGTTTTGTTGAATGCTTCTGCTAAGCCATTTGCACTGGGGTTGTAGATGGTGGAGTATCTCCAATCTATATCATATCTTCTGGAGAAGCTGTTGATCTTGGTGCTTTTGAATGCAGTACTATTATTGGATATAATTCATCGAGGTACCCCAAACATATATATGATATGGTTCCTAAAAAACTGAAGCACATGCTGAGCTATGACCTCTCTGAGTGAGATTGCCTCTGTTCACTTGGAAAAGTAGTCGATGACAGTTAAGATGAATCGATGACCCTTGGAAGAAGGAGGATTGATTGGACCCACAATGTTGATACCCCAACACTCGAATGGTCATGAGACCAATGTTGGGTGTAGAATGTTGGGTGGTTGGTGGAGGACCGCATTACTATGGAATCTCCTAGCTACATCCATGCGTAATCATTGAGGCGAGTATCTGGTCTCTTCATCTTCATCTTTGGATCGGATTGATGTGCACCATAGACTGAATGTACCTTTCAATAGGCCATGTTTGTCTAAACAATAACACATATGGTCGACATCAAATAAATACATGGTGCCATCAATGCATAGAGAGAGAACTCGTTTCACGATGGGCTTGTGACTTTTCGAGTTTTGGTGTTTAAATAGTCTATGAAGCCTCCAATCCAACTTCTTATCCTTATAGGATGACAACCTCCTTCAAGAGAAAGTCTCTTGATGAGTTCAACATCAATAAGGGATATGACTTGTCATTTTGGACCCTTATTGAAATGGACTCATCTTCTGACATGCCAATTCTTTGGCAAAGCATTAGATATCTACCGCCGAGAAACCTTGTAGATGGTGACTTCAGGGATTTGGGCCAATAGCATCACGGTATACTTGTGATAATGATGAAGCTTGGGTTTGAGAACCTTGTAGGACCCGATAATCTGATTGACGACCAAGTGAGAATCCACAAAAATGTTGATGTTGTTGACACTAGTTGTGATGGATAACACCAGACTGACAATCAAAGCCTCATAGTCAGCTTCATTGTTGGTGCACGGGTTAGAAAGATAGTATGAGAATCTCATCACATCACGGTCTAGAGTTAGGAGAACTATTCCTACCTTTGCCTTTTTTGGAAGAGTAGATCGTGGTGTTCCCCTTTATGAAAAGAAGCTGAACCACCAAAATACATCTCCCATCGATGGTTGTCAACCTCCCCTAAGTTCATGATTTGTTCATCAAGAAGATCGTCACAAAGCCGAGAATCAGCAAGAAGTGGGTGTGCTGCTAAGAAATTCGCTTGTGCTTGTCTTTTTACTACATGGAGGGGTATAAATGTGATATCGAACTTCGAGAGAATCTTGGACCATCATGCCAAACATCCGGATAGCATTGGCCGTGTCATGAGGTACTGCAGTGGATTGGTTCTGGAGATCAAGTTCACCTTATTAGAAAGCTTATAGTGCCATGGTTTCTAAGATGCAAAGATCAAAGCTAGGAAAAGTTTTTTCAATAGGTGGATAGTTTGATTCAGAGGAATCGATGATGGTAGGTAGAGAGCATTCTCCTTCCTTCATCATTTGGCTAGTGAACGAGAGAGTCATCCAATGCAGTGTAGAGGATGAGTGGCGCCGGATGAAAAATGGCTTCACCAAATATTGCTTGATGTCTTCAAAGGCATGCTGACACTTATCATCCCACTTAAACTTGGCATCCTTTTTGACAAGTGCTGAGAATGGCCTGCATCTCCCCGATAGGTTGGAAATAAAACATTTTAAATACGCTAAGCATCCTTGGAAGGATCTGAGTTGAGTTAAACTCTGAGGAGGTGGAATTTCTAAGATAACTTTAATTTTCTAGATCTATTTCTATTCCCCGGTGCCGGATAATAATAAAGGAATTTCTCTGAAGCTACTTCGAATGCACACTTCAGGGGATTCATTTTGAGGTTATATTATCTAAATCATTCAAAAACTACTCTCAAGTCAAAGAGATGGTCTTCCTTTTCTCTAATCTTAACTACTAGATTATCAACGTAGCACTTAGCCTGATGATGGATGAGTTCATTGAATATCTGAGTCATGGCCCGTTGGTATGTGGCACCAGCATTTTTTAGGCCGAAAGCCATGACCCTATAATAAAAGATTTCGATCGAGGTTTAGAAAGCAGTGTTTCTTTCATCTTCAAGAGACATCTTGATTTGATTATAGCCAGATGATGCATCCATGAAAGAGAAAACTACACGAGATTAGGCGATGTCTACCATTAGTTTGGGTATAGGAAGAGGAAACTCATCCTTAGGACATGCCTTATTTAAGTCCCTAAAATCAACGATGCATATGCGATTTTGTTCATTGTTCTTCTTAATTGGGATGACTCTGGCTAACTAGGTAGGATATTTTTCTTCCCTGATGATATCAAAGATCGCTTTGACTTTAAATGACCTTGTTTGATTTCTAATCGCATGCATCTAGGAGCTTTTGATGTTAGTGCTAGGATCTTTGCTAGCTTGTGGACTATATGGAGAGATAATCCAGGCATCTCTTCATAACTCCATGCAAAGTAGTCCCTAGACTCAGTCAATAGCCTAACTAAGTCATTAGTTTCTTCTTCATTTAGTAATGAACTGATGTACATCAGGCGTGGATTCTCTTCTATCTCGAGGTTGATTTCTTTAAGCTTATCAATTGTTGAATGAATCACCTCTTCAAATTCTGGAGGTGCATCCTTGATTTAGTGATCATCTAGATCATCTGAGATTTCTAAATACACATTCTCATAAGAGTTGGTGTTGTGTGAAAAGAAGTTATTAGACTCCAAATGATTGGTAACAACAAAGTAATCATCATCGACCGACCCACTATCAAATCTAATTCCCCGCTCTTGATTGTGCTTCCCCCCATATTGTTCCATAGCTTTTCAAAATACTGACTGTGCTGGACCCATGTATGAGGAACCAAACCTTTATATAAGATTATGAACACAAGGCAAAAGTCAAATGGTAATTCCATTAATTCTTTAAATGAATCCTCAAGTTCTACATCAACTTCGACTTGAGGATGATGATCCCAAAAAGAATCTCTTCAACTTCATATCATTGAAGACTTAGGGCTTCCTTAACTACTAAACCTTCAACTTTTGGGATGAAAGTGAGGTTAGAGCTAAGGTTCCAACACCAATAGTTTTACATGCATTGAATACTTTGCTTTGTCTGAGGCCCTCTTCATTGATCAAAAGTCACCTCCAATGGAACCTTGAGAGGGGTTGGTGGTATACTAATCACATTAGACTCATCCTCGAGCTAGATTCCAAGTCTATGTGAATAGTACTATGAACGAACATAACCTATGGATGGCCAACAGGGGTCTTCCACCTCTGAACTATTATTTCTACCTGCCGCTGTGGAGGTTGAGTCATCCTACCCACATGTCCATATGATGGAATGAACTGGGTGGAATGTGATATGCATCTATTTCTTCTTCCCTTCTTGTTCACTTGGATTTTCATTTTCTTTTCTTTTTTTTCTTTTTCTTCTTTTCTTTTGAATTTGAGTTTTGTCCAAGTTCAGAGAAAGGGTGTTTTGAGGAAGATAGTAGGTCACATCCTCATATATCTCAACCTCTCTAACTAAAATGGCTTTTCATCTCCATTGACATATATTCAATCCCATCCTTCTGAACTTGATGCAGATGGAGGGAGGATGGAATTATCTTATTTTGATGTATCCAAGGCCTACCGCAAAGCAAGGAATGAAGTATTCAAATCAATGATGTAAAACTTGGTCTTCCACCACCTATCTCCAAAGGTAACACTATGGAACCTAAAGCCTCGCCTTTTGTTCATTGAATCCTCTCAACATCATCCGATCTCCTGAGTGGAGATGTTGATCCTCAACAGGCAAGGGTCTTTAGACTCATAATGTTCATCGATGCACTAGATCAACAAGAACTCTCAAGTCCGAATCCCCATGTCAATTGTGAATGTAGATGTTGTGCTCAAGTCCCGAAGAAGGTCTTCATCGTGAAAGTGATCTTGAGCTTCTTTGTGTAATGTGCCTCCTCACCAATAGGCCATGATTAAGCATATCTCGTGATGAAGGAGAGCCTTGATTAATGATTCCCCATCTCTTTGATAAGATAAGGCATCATATATGCTTAGCTTAGATGAACTTTCTTAGATGAGAGGACATTGCCCCACCTTGGGTTGATCCTCCATAAAGCATATCCAAGGGTGGAGCATTCTGGGAGGGGCTTCTGATCCTCTACAATGACTTGTCTCCTTTATCTTGAAGAGTGCCCCAGAGGTGGTAGAACCACCTCACTGAGGTTGACTTGGTGATTTATGACTCTGATCTCATTAGGTAATGAAGGTTCTATGCACAGTAAAGTTCATGGGACCCTGGAGATTCTCAATCTATCTGAGGTGAACAAGTATCGTGAGTAGAAAGTCCAACCTAAATCTAGAGAAAGATCAAAATTATTATAATGTTGTTGGGACTGAAGAGTTATTGGAATTGACAAACTTAAGTGACATGATGTAATCTGAGCTTTATTCTTCAATTTCTTAGATTTGATAGGAGGTACAAAGTATAAATCAAGTAAAGTAAGAAATGAAATGGATGGTTGTTCCACAAGGTATTCCTTTGATAACTATACACCGGTCTTGAAGTTGTTTCAAGCAAGTCCTTAAATGTAAGCAATCCTCCAAAACATGACCTAGCATATGGTAGGGGCAAAAGTTAGATCATGGCTTTTGCCCACTTCCTCCGCCTCTAGGCTCGTAGCTAAAATGGGCTTCTTTAAGAGATTCTTAAAGATCTTCGATTACCTCCTCTTAAATGAATAAGGTTTGTTAAGTTTATCCAAAAGAGTAGTGGACCATACTACCGCTGAGTATGTGTACATGCTGTGATGATGTGGTCGAGGAGGCGAGTAGGCCATGGAGGCTATATGGCGGGCCGGTAGGCTACCCTCGATGGTAGAGGAGGTGGAAGTGAAGGTCAAGGTGGTCTCTGACCGATCTCTAGCTGGTTGCTTCCCCATCCATCACTGCCATGCCTGGGCTTCTTCTCGTATACCTTCTATGGTTTTGATTTTGGCAATTGGTCTTGAAAAGGCAACTATTTGGCCTCTCCTTTAGTCACCTTGTTGATTAAGGTTTTGATGGTGAAGCCCTTAAGCATGAAGGCTCGCCATGGATATTCTTTAGAGAATCTCAATGGCATGCTATCGCATATGGTTCATTTCATACTCAAGTTGCCATCCGAGAATGTAGTCAACAAGGGACTCACCTGGTGTTATTTGCTACAAGATCGCCAACAAGAAACCCTCTTCTCAAACCTCTTGATAAAGAGTTGCTCCAACTCAGAAATATCTTTACTAAACTATTGGGAAGTTCAACATACAAAAGCTATCCCTACTAGGTTACACAAAGAGGAAGAGTAAAGTGTCAGCCACGTTGCAACAACCGGCTCAAATGTGCATGCTACCTCGTTTCCACTACCATCAAAACTCTTGAAGGAAGGTGGCACAAACCCTTGGGATATTGGATTGCATCAAATTCCTCTGGTAGTCTACCCTTTGAACGATGATCCTCCCCGGCTTGAGCCAATGCTTCTTCACCCGCTCAACCAGACTTGATATCTTTCTCCTGTATGGAGGTACTTTCCACTACCTTCCTATACATGCTAGCTACCTTGCTCTAATGGAGGTAAAGTCTTGGGGTCCAAGACATGCCAACTCGCTACTAGTCTTTGTAGTAGGATGAACTGGGGCTTATCAAGTATTGAGATCCTCAAGTCGCCTTCTCACCATCCTATCTATTTTTTTCATCTTCATTTTAATTGATATCAGAGGTGTTGGGCTGATTGGGCTATGTCTTCTGCTCAGCCTCATCACCTTCCATAGCTCCTCTCTAAGGAGGGATCCCCTGGTATCTACCATGCAAACTACCGAAGTCTCCCAAAAAATCATCTTCATTGGGATCAAAGCTGATCTTCTCTCATGACAATCTCCTAGATCTCCTTCTTTTCCATGAAATAGTGAGCTACTATGTCATCTAAAGAATGATCAGAAGCACAAATGCTTTGGTGAGGGATGGGATCCACATGAATTGTGAGGCACCGACCTCCCTACTACTAGAGAATCAATCCGTGAGGACTACTGCTAAAAGAAATGCACTCGCCACCGATTTTGAAAAGGGTGACACCTAGAGGTTCTATGATCATGGGTGCAATGCCACCTTCTCTCAACTCTGTAATCTCCAACCGCTATGGTGGTGATGGTGACCACCACTATGGGTCGCCATTCCTTTCACCACAACTAGGGTAGAAGGTCGAAAGAGAGGCCTCGCCCAAGTAGGTGGTGTGGATGGAATGGGATCCTTGGCCATAATCACCAATGGGTCCTCTTCTCCCTGATGTGGCCTTCATGGCCTTGGAAAAACTGAGATACATGAACGCAATGTGGATGGTAGAGCTGTGGTGGAGACACCACCACTCTCTGAAATAGGGGCTCCTCCTGATGAGTAGTCCTATAAGTAGAATACTATATGTGTGATTGACAGTAGCATCAAAAAATCAATGAGTGGAGGCCAACCTCAAAACCTCCTCTAGTGATATGAGCTAGTATGGGCCTCCCTCGCCCTCCTAGATGTTTTCCCACACCAGGGGATAATGATCTCAAATCAAATTGAGCCCTGACTCGAATGTCAAGCTCGCCAACCTCGTGTAGAATCAATGAGGCATATGACCTCCTCCTACCGGGCTAAAATCAAACCACTAGTGGAGGTGAAGTAGGGATCCTCTAGCATCCCTCTCACCCAGAGAGAGGATGGAATGGTTTGTTATAACTGGGGAAATGAGTGGCAACTCCTCCACATAACGTAGCTCCATTTCCCTGGTGATGGTATATGGTACCTTAATCATGCAATTTTGTTCCTCAGTCTTGGTGATGAGTAAGAACTAGACCCAACCTCAAAAGTGGGAGACAATCTTGGATGGGAGAGCCTTACCCTTGAGGGTGCTAATGAGTGGGTGCTAGCCCCATAAAGCAGAACAACATGCATCATGATATCATATTAATCCGACACTATAGAACTATCACGCCTTCACTGACATCGAGTCGATGCAAGTCAATCTAAAATGACCGCTTCTACCCACCACTATGGTCCTACTAACATTGTGAGGGGAATTTCCTGTAATCCTCCCTCAAAACCTCATCCAAAATGAATGAGGAGGTGTAATCATCGAGAGATTGGCCTATCCAAGTCCATCCCATGGGGAAAGGTAAACACTTGACCATTTCTATCAACTAAAATGATAATGAACAAAAAATGAACAAGAGTCTAAAATGTTGAAAATAAACTTGAATATAAGATTTGAATTTAATGAATTTGAACTCATACTCAACATTTTGAAAATGTTAAGTTGGTTCAAATGATTTGGAATAGATTTGAGATTTGATTGGAAAGAGGAATTTTTGAATATGAATCCACTTTCAACAAATTTGGATATGTTGAAAATGGGTTCAAATATTTTTTTGAAGGATGCTTCCATAGGTTCATATTTGATTTTGATTTTGATTTTGAGGACCCTTTATTAACAAATTGGTATGTTAAAGTAAAGGGTCAATTTTTTTATTTTGATTTGAATTTTGAATTTCACTTAGCAAATTTGGGTATGCTAAGTGAGATGTTTGAAAATAATTTCTTCTTTCTTTCTTTATTTTTTTGTGAATCTTTTTGTGATTTTGAAAAGAGAAATGGAATTTACCATTTAGCAAATTTGGGTATGCTAAATAAGGAAATCCAAGTGTGTTTTGTTTTTGGAAATTTTTGAAAGTAGGATTCTTAGCAAATTTAAGTATGCTAAGGGAATCCTAATGTATTTCTTTTTTATCTTGATTTATTTTGAAAAGTAGGATCCTTAACAAATTTAAGTATGCTAAGAAATCTAAATATGTTTCTCATTTTGATTTGATTTTTTGAAAGTGAGACTTCATTTTAGCAAATATGGTATAAAATGAAGTTCATTTAATTTGAAATGAAAATTTCAATTTAGCAAATTTGAGTATGCTAAATGAATTCCAAAAGTTGTGTTTAAAATTTTGTATTTTGATTTTTTGAAAATGGAGACTTCACTTTAGCAAATATGGTATGCTAAAGAATGAAGTTCCAAAGTTTTTGAAAATTTTGTTAAATAAAATTTCACTTAGCAAATTTGAGTATGCTAAATGAATTTCCAAAATGTTTCAAATTTTGTTTTGATTTTGAAAGGAGAGACTTCATTTTAGCAAATGGGTATGCTAAATGAAGTTCCAAATATGTTTTGAAAATTTTGTTTTTGAATTTTGAAAAGGGAGATTTCTTTAACAAATTTGGGTATGTAAGATGGAAATCAATTATGTTTTTTCAAAGGTGTATATTTTGTGTGTGATTATTGCTTTTTTTTGAAAGAGAACCCAACCTAATCATATATATGAAATATGTTAAGTGGCATTTCAAAATAATGTTATTTATTTGAAATGAAATTTTTAAATAGTATTGAATGGAGATATTCATATGCTTTTGAATGTTTATTTTTTTTTGATTTTATTTGAATGAAACCCATTCAATAAATGTGGTATATTGAATGGAGAGGTTTCATATGTGCTTTGAAAATATGAAAGTCCAACTAACACATGTGGAATGTGTAAGTGGAATTTCAAAGTTATGATTTTGCTTGAAGAGGTAATATTTCAACACATTTGGATGTATTGAATGGAAAGGCCCATATTCAAATTTTATGCTTTCGAAAATATGATTGTTGGAATTTTACTTTTGAAAATGAGGTCTTCACAAAAAATGAATTGAGTGAAGAATCATTTTTTTAGAAATATGATTGTTGGAATTTTATTTTGTAAAGATGATCCTACATATATAATTGTTGATGAAATTGAAAATATTTTATTATGTGCATTTTGAAAGAGTGCTTTTGAAAAGCAAGATTTTATGAAGGATTTATTTTGTCTTTATTATTTTAGAATGAACCTTTCCTTATAAAAAATGGTAAGGAGGAAGTCTTTAATTAATTCTTTTTTATTTTATTTTACCCCCATTGGAGAATGGGTTTTAAGACCAATATGGGTGAGGTCCTAAACCTAAAGATGTTGGCTAGCTTAACTTAAGGATGAAATAAGCCAAATGAATGAAAGAGATAGTCTTGATTCATACCAAAGTACAAACCCATCGTTGGAGACAATGATCATTTACCAAAGATGGAGAGAGAACCATCCCAGGGAGTCTAGAAAATATGGTGAAATTTTATAATTGATTTCTAAGAAAATATACTTCCATCTTCACTCTATGAAAAATGAAGATAGAAATAAACTATTCTTTTTATGCATTTTGACACCACATAGATGTGATGTTTATTGAGGGTGATGGTATGACATTGAGAGGTGTGTACTATCTCAAAAGATAGAAGTCACCACCCTACAATGGACCTAATCACTCAACAAGGACTCCTAAGGACTGCATGTGTACCAAAGATTCTTCCCTACTTTACATGGAAAAGTAAAGTAGGTTTATTTTAAATGGTTGTTAAGTTCTCTACAGGCAAGCCCCCCATAGTTAATTACATCCTAAGGAATGAGATCCCTTAGAATACTCTCATTAAGGTAAATGATCATTGTCTCCAAAGATTTCAATAGGGACTATCAATCATTAATTTTATTTTGAAGATCAAATGGGATTGATCAAAGAGAGAGAGAGTTATCAAAGCCAAAGGAAGATAAGTAGAGATGCTCATATGCTAGAAACCTAGCAATATCTCAAACTATCCTATGGTTGGGCTTTACATTTTGAAATTGAATTTATTTGAGTTGAATTTTATTAGAAGTTTATTTATAATTCCATAATACAAGGTTATGAAAATGCCTAAGAGGTGAGGATTTATGCTTATGGCCCATAGAAGGGAGAAGCAACCTAAACCTAAATCTAGGCTTTGGTGAGGGCCAAAAGCACAACCTAAATCTAAGGTAAAATGGGTATTTGGTTTGCCTCAAGAGAGACAAAACACCCGACCGCTTGACTTACAACACCTGGGGTGGCCAACTAACTCCTATGATTTTAAATTCATGTAGGCAAGTCATATGCTTTATGCAAGATAGCTAGGCTATTATTTATTTAGAAAGAGACTAAGTCCTTAAACTCACTCCCTAAGAGACTAGATCATGTAAGGGCATGAAAATGACCTAAATCTAATGCAAAACATATTACATGTTATTTTGATTTTTGGACAATCATTTGACTCAAGCTTATAGGATTCATATGCCTAATGCATGAGAAGTAAGATTATCAAAATATGAGAAGGAGGAGGTGTGTTTCCACCATGGCTCTCAAAGGTCAAGCCAAGTTTCTGCAAAAAAAAGCCCTCCAATCAAGAGTGAACAATATGCTTTTATGCATGATGTTATAAAGAAATACTCATCCAAAGGGTTGCTAATTCTTTTATCTTGATTTTAACTTAAGCTTTAAATGAGGTTATGAGTTATTTATTTTAATTTTGAGTTGATTAATTTGGTAGAAGATTTATTTTTCCTAAGAGCCTAATCATCATCCGCCATACATCAAGCAAGAAGAAACTAGAAAACATGTCATCTTAATGCACAAGCTAAACAAAATCATCAAACATTTTATAAAGCTAATGCAAAAAGAATAAAATCATTTGTGGTCCACCACCGCACAAACCCAAAACAAATTGGTAGCAGCTCTACCCTTATACCCGTTTACAAATGAATTAATTACAATCAAGTAAGGAAATTCATGTTATGGGGTCTTTTCTTCTTATTCTTTTCTTTCTTCTTCTTCTTTTTTCTTCTTCTTTTTCTTCTTGGTTCCTTCTTTTGATGGTTGGAAGGTGTCTAAAGGTTTCACATGGTACATAAGATGTAATCTTATGACCAATGCTCATCCTAATCCCCATAACAATCATTCCAAAATCTTACAAAAATTACATAAAAAGGAAAAGTAAATCTAACTAACACCTACAAAATAGAGATTAGCTAAACAAACCATACAAATCCCAAGCATGTATATTGGACTTAGCACCCACACATGGGTACCAAGTCCACGCCTATTGGATTATGCTTAGGGTATAAGCACCGCATAACAAAAGCATTTATATTTTTATTATACACTCTTAAGCACAATCCTAGAAAATAATGATTAGACTAAATCATCCTACCATTCATTCTATGCACATTCACCCTAACATCCACTAAAATAATATCAAAAATAAAGCAAAACCATCCACCCTAACCTAAAGCTAGAAGTGGTGACTTAACCTAATGTGTGCTTAAAAGGTTTGTGTGGTATGCTTTAGCTATGGTTTTAAGTTAGATTTTCTAAGTATGAAGATGTTCAACTTAGGGTGGTTTCATTTAAGTTGTTTAGTTGATTTAGTTTGATTTTATTTGATGTTTTGATTAGTTTGAATGAATCCTACAATTAATTACTAAGTTGTAAAGAGAGGAAAAGAGAAGAGAACTTCTCTTCCTTCCTTAAGTAATTTCTAAAGATTCATATTTGATTTATTTAGTGAATGTTTTATTATGTGTTTTAATTAATCCTAAGTTTATTTTCTAAACAAACCTATTCAAAAGAAAGGAATTTTAAGATTAAGTAAAGTGAATTAAATTCACAAAATACACATCACTTCATTTCTTTCCCAACATGTATAACATGCATATGAATGAGTCCTAGGAATATCTCATACAAATGGAAATGTTTAGCATACTTATGATGAATGCTAAGTGATTTACTTAAGAAAATTTGAATGCTTATGATGCATGATTTTCATTAAGTAGAAAAGAGGTTTTCTTATCCATTTTTCACATGCACACATGTATGTATGAAAGGCATAAGTGAGTATGAGCCATTGTTAACCAGGGGTGTAAGGTACAAGACCTACTTAGAGCTACTTAAAGCCTCACAACCCAGGGTTGTCCAGACTAATATACCACTTTCCTTAAATACAAGCATATGTACAAAAGAAATGAATGGAAAAGAAAGATGCAAAAAGTTTGTATTGGTTGATTTATTTTGTTTATGCAATTTATATGTACAAGTGTAGTATCCTTCTTAAGTAATAGTATAGAATGAATAGAAATAATTAGGCAAGTTATGTTCTTTTCAAATGAACTATACACTTTGCCAAATCCTATTCAAAACCATACTAAAAGAAAAGAGAAAAACTACACTATAAATATCTTATATTTATATCCACATGCAAGCTTATAAATAATTATAAGTACTTTCTTTTGATATTTGATTTATAGATTTTGAAAATAATTTTGAATTTAATAGTGATAATAGCCACTCATTTTTTTACTTTAGCCAAAAAAACATGCAATTTGACATAAAGAAAATATTTCATTTTAATTTGATTTTGAAAAGCATGAATGCATGAAATCATATGACATACATATTTAGCATGTTAGAAAGAACTAAAGTGATGAAAGCATGTAAACACATTCACCTAATTAATTCCTAAAGACAATCTTATGAAATAAGAAAGCTTTAAAGCAAATCAAATTATTTTAAGAAGGTTTGATTTTTGAGTTTGATTTAATTAAAAAATGTGAGGTGAGTTTGTTGTTCCTAACCCATTCCCACATATTTGTATTTTAGTTTAATTTTTAGATGATTAGATCATTTTATTTTTTGATTAGGTTAAGGTATGAATTAAGTGTTAATTACCCCTTACCTATACCACCTTAGCATATTTTAATCAAATAATTATGAGCCAATGAGATGACATAAAACCACACAAGGAATTTAAATCAATAATGCACCTAGAAGAAAAGGCCTAATGCAATTTGGCTCATGATTAATGATTAATTAAGCTAAAGGGGTTTAATTTTAAGTAATTTCATAACACCTCTACACATGTGAGTTGAGTTTTGATTTCCTTAATGTACTTAGCTCTTGAACACTAAGCATCTACCCAAGATAGATTAATTGAGTTTTGGAAAGTTTTAGAATTTTATGAAATTAATTAAGGGGTAATTAGTGAATTAACCCTTAATTAATTATTAAGAAAGAAAAGGGGTTTAGGAATATCTTAAAATATCCCAAAATTATTCCCAAACCTATATTCACTTAATCAAAACTTAATGACTCAATGAGGGTTAAACCACTAATTATGCCCTTAATTAAGCTTAATTATACATTAAGGGATTAAGGAATGAATTCATCTAATTAAGCCACCAATAAATCCCAAGAAAATTAGAGAGGTAGAGTCATCCCACATAAGCACAAGAAGTTTGGGATTAATGGAGTAATTAGAGGGTAATTAGCAAATAACATTCTAATAAAACCAAATTAGAAAGATACTATTCAAAATTCATTGAAATCAATTTTAGAATATTTTATATTCAATTATATATCAATGCAATTTATTTCATTTTTTTGATTTTTCTAGGCTTAGATATGAATAGAAGTTTCCATAATTAATTAGAACATTTAATAACCTAATTATATTTAATCAATGTGGCACACTCATGCGCAGCTTTCCACATGGAATGACGGATTGATACTTATCATGTAGCAATCAACAATGGTGCTATGATTTCTCCTCACCGTCCACCAAAGGATCGATAGAGGTTAAAGCCGCAGATCAAAGGGTTAAATATGATGCATGTTTTAATCATGGCCCATCCAAAATGCAGATGGATGACCATTATTCTTCCAGAATCCAAATGGACACTTCCATCTTTAGAGATGATCCAAGCGATTGAGCTCTGATTGATTTCAACCCACACCATCTATGCACAATGGCAAGCACATCTAAAGGCTAGAATTCTATGGGATTAAAATTCTTTCACAAAGCTCTAAACCACTTTGAATTTAAGCTCAAAAAAAAATGGCTAACCTCACAGAGGTGATCACCATGCTCGATTCTTGGAGAAGCTCCTAGTGGAGAAAAGCTTTGGAGAGTTTGAGGTGTGAAATTGGGTGATGCTTCTATGGACCAACCTCTTGCACTTGAGCTTGATTTTGATTGAAGTAGATCTCCTTGCCTGAGCTTGATGAAGACTTGGGTGAGTTGATCTCAGCTTGAAAGGAAAATTTTTGGGTGTGGAGTAAGTTTGGTTTTTGGAGCTCCCTTATTTTCAAGAAAATGAGAAATGAGATTTCAAATCTCTAAGAAGAGGACTACTGGCTGAAAGTTCCATGCTTCAATCAAATTAGGAGAGTGATTGAATGAATTAGGGGTATATCTCCGGGCAATTGGATGGTGCAGCTTGCCATTTTGATCCAATTGACCTGAGTGGGTTTGTTAGACATTTAGGTGTCCTTGAATGCTGAGGAGTGGAATGGTGAAGCTCATGTGCCTAAATCAAGTGGAGAAGGAATTCCATGTGGCCATTTCAAGAACATGGGTTTTGGTTTGGGTTAGTTTGGCTGACCCAAACCCATCGGTCATGTGCACCATCCATTAGTACCATTTGGTCCACTAAGAGATCAAGTGTCCATGAAAAGGAATTGACCAAATTCCAAGTTATTTTGATTTGAGTTACCCTATGGCCTAGGGTAAAATGGTCATTTGACCTTGATTTTAGTTTGATATGTTTATGATGAGAAAATAGTTTGGCCAAGTTTCATGAATTTGGAGTTGGTTTGATATGATTTGGCTCATGTTGACCCATTTAGGTCAAAATGGGTCAACAATTGACCAATTGGTCAAATTGGTCAAACCAAGGGTTGTCAAGTTCATATGACCATTTGAAATGTTTTGGTTTGGTTTGATTCAATTTGGTTTAGGTTTGAATTTGGTTAAATTAGTTCATTTAGGTCAAATGGGTCAAGTTGACCAATTTGATTTGACTTTGTTAGGTCATGGGTTGGTTCATGTTGGTCATATGAAATGGATTGGTATCTTTGTTTCCAATCAATTTTGGTTAAGTTTTGAATTTGGCTCATGATTTGGTCAAGTTCAAGGTCAATTGGGCCAGGTTAGGTCTAGTTGGCCAATTGAGGCTTTTGTCAAGTTCAACAATCATTTCTGAATGAACCCGACCCATTGGTTTCAATTAATTTGGCTTAGATCAAGTTTTGACATATTTTGACTTTTAGGTCAAAGTCAACTTGGGTCAAGTGGCCAATTGGGCAAGTTAGCTCAAATGTTGACTTGGTCAAGTTCAAACATTGATCATGAATGAACTTGATCAATGGTTTCAATCAATTTGGCCTATGGTGGATTTTGGCTATGTTTCATTTTCATTTGGCTAAGTTGACTTGGTCAACCTTAGGTTTGACTTGGTTTGACCCAATTTGAGTGATGGATCATCTCATGATGAGAGGCTTAGATGGGTTTAGTTCAATCCAATTTATTTAGGATTAGAATTTGGCTCATAAGGGTACTTTAGGTCACTTTGGGTCAAGTGAGCCTAAGTGGGTCAAATGGCTTGGTCAAAGCTTGATTTGAGTTTGATTGAGCTCACATATGGACTCATGATTGAAATATAAATCCATTTGCAAGTGGTTTGAAGTCAAATGGGTTTTGATATTTGATAATTTCAAGTTCAAATGGTGAACATGAGTTTGATTTGGGTTTGATTTTGAAATTGAGTTTTGGTTAAGTGATTGAAGTTTGTATTTATATTTGGATTCATGATTGAAGGATTGATTGAATCATGAAGAAAAAAAAATCAAGGGGCTTGTTTTGAAATTGATTTGGCTAAGTTCAAGATTTTGACTTGAAAGGCTTAGTTAGATTTTGATTGAATTTGAGTTTAATTTTGGAGTTGGTTTTGTTGTTTGAATTTATATTTCATTTATATATGTGAATATAAATGAGAATATAAATGAGTTATGAGAAAATTTCAAATATTTGAAGTGATTTGATATTTTTAGGCTAAGTCCTTAAGAGAAAATCAAAGTGACTTAGAAAGATTTGGATTAAATTTGAATTTGGAATTTGATTTGACTGATTTGAATTTATTTTTCATATATATATGAGAATATAAATGAGAATATAAATGAGTTGTGAGAAAATTTCATGATTTTGAATTGATTTGAACATGATTTAGGCTAAGTCCAAAAGGGGATTAAAGGACTTAGAAGATTAAATTTCAATCATGGACTTTAATCATAAGTTTTAATCATGTTTCAATCATGTGGCATTGATTTGAGTTTGGGAAAAATTAATGGAATTGATTTAGTTTGATTTGATTTGATTTGTTTGACTTGAAGGAAGGAAGTGAGGAATGTGGTTCAAGCTATGTAGGCAAATTTTCCTAACACCCCAAGGCATGACCTATTCTATGGCTAACTCTTCTAAGTCTCTAGCTAGGTTGAGTGTCCACCTAATCACTAGATGTGTCTTAAGACTAAGGATCTCTTAAAGTCAAGAGGAGTCCTATGTCCAAGATGGAGGTTGAGAGCTCATTCTAAAAATGAGGTCAACATCCTCAAATGATTGGTGATGACTTGGAAACATTATCATCATTGATTGACCCATCATGTCAATCAGAATTGGTCTTATAAGATGTCTATGTTCTTTCATAATTTCAAAGTAGTATGACCATGTTTAGAAACAAGTATTATTGTTGACCTCACTTGAGTCGTTTTAACCTCCTCTAGAGATCTTTCTAGAACTGATTTTCTTGTCATAAGACACATAGTGAAGGTGAACAAATGCTAAATTGATCATAAAGATCAGTTTAAAGAAATTACTATCCCATAGCCTAAACTAATCTAGATACACTTTCTCAAATCAAATCGGACTCAATTCTCAAATCAAATCAAATTCAAATTCAAATTTTAATTTCAAAATTTGACTCCAAATGATTGAAATCAAATCAAACCACAAACCCCTTCTAAGCCATATGAACCATATTCATAAGCTTAGCCAAAACTTTCCTTAAATCAAATCAAACTCAATTGATCTCTTTATAAATCATATTCCTTCATTTATATTCACAAATATAAATGAAATCCAAATTCAAATGACCAAAACTATAGAAAATCAAATCCAAACTCAATTTAAACCCTTTAAGCCAATTCTTTGGACTTAGCCAAATTCTATCAGATCAAGTCAAAACCAATGAATTTCTTGAATCAATCATTCATTCAATTATCTACCCAAATATAAATGAAACCTACAATCATCAAATCAAATCAAACCAACCCAGTCAAACCCAACTTAGCCCTTTTGACTTGAAAATTTCAAATGAGCCAAAATCCCTTAGACTCCAAATTGATTGTCGTTGAACTTATATTTCAATCTAGGGCTCATATATAAGTTCAACTAAATTCGAATCAAACCAAAACCAAACTAATTGACTCACTTAGGTGCACTTGACCTAAAGTGACCTAAAGGACCCATTTGAGCCAACTTTCCAACCCAAATTGGATTGAACCAAGCTCACCAAAATCTTACACCATGATTGATCACCCTAGGATGATCAATTGCAATCAATTGGGCCAAACCAATTGGCCATTTGATCCAAATTGACCAAATTGGCCTAAAGAACCAAATCGGGTCAAATCATGATCTAACCCAAATTGATTGCAAACCAATTCAAGTTCATTCCAAATGATTATTGAACTTACCAAAACCATAATTAAATCAATTTGATCAATCGACTAATTGGGTCAACTTGACTCAATTGGCCAAATTGGCCTAAATCAATTTTAAATCAAAATTAAATAATTCAAACCAAAGATCACATTCATCTTCAATTATTGAATGAATCAACCCATAACCCAAGCTAATTTTGGTCAAATGGGTCAATTTGGAAAATGATATGACCCAAATTGGGCCAAATGTCAAAACCCATTGGGGCTGATCAAATCGACAAACCCATTTGGGATCAGCCCAAAACCCAACCATTTAAATCCCTCATGAATCCTCCCACATAGGATTCCACCCAACCTCATTTAATTCTCCCATCACATGCACTTCCCCATCATATGCATTGAATTAAATCATCATATAGCAAGAGGACTTTGGAGCAAAATCCAAAGTCTCAATCAATCTTGCATCATCCCAACCACCCCAACAAGATGGCATTCAATTTGGAGCCAAAAAATTCAAAAATATTTTGAATTTTTTATATAAAAGAGATGAGAGGCTTGAGATCTCTTCCTCCCACCACTATTTACCCAAAATCTCCCCAAAGCAAAAGGAACTCATACTTATTTAGCCACTTTGAGCTCAAATAATACAAGAATTTGCTCTTCGGCGTGATAAACATCGGAGAAGGAGGTGTTATGAATAGAAGCAAGGGCTAAAGATTACTCCGAAACTTCTTCACACATAGGATCTCATCTTCGAAAATCATCCCCGGTGAGGTAACTTTCATCAAACCATAGTGGCTTAGGATTTTGCATATTTTGTATTAAATTTTCGATTCTAGGAATTTCCTTTAGAAAATCTAGCACTTTTATTTTAAATCATCCCAAATAGGAAATAATTTTTTGGTGTGAATGGGGTCCATTTGGACAAGTTTTGGCTTAGAAACTTTCATTTTTTCCAAAATACCCACGAAAATATGTTCATCATCGGCCACGTCATCACGTTCAGCGGGATCCGGTCGGGTCGGTGATGATCGCGATCCGGCCGATGCGTGATAATCACGGGCCGTCGCGATCGCGCTTTCGATGAGCCGATGATGCTTGAAGCGATCCAAGCTATATCGAAAATGATGTCCGTCGCATGGTTCGCGTCGGATGGCTCGATGCGCCTGCGATCGCCTCGATCACATGGATATTGACGTCGGAGAAAGGCAGGTTCTTCCCTTTCCACATATATATATATATATATATATATATATATATAATATATATATATATATATATAATTCAATTCAAAAATTCATAAAATAAAATACTTAACCAAAAATTACAAAACAAGGGCTTGGATTCATCTATCCAGAAATCAACAAACCAAAATATGCAAAATTTTAGTATTGTGAGTAATTTAAGTTTAGTGAAAACCATATTTCATTAATTAAGCCAAAATATATGTCAGATTAAGTGAAGATTTTATTGAAATAAATGTTTAAATACACCTACAATAAAAAATTTCAAGTTAAAACAACTTGGATTGGGAGAAATTAAATTTTAAATTCAGATTATCAATTTTAATAAAATAAATTAAATAAAAATTCAAAATTTACAAAATCTTCAAGATGACCTAAATCACTTAAATTGACATCTAGGACTCTTAAAAAAAAAAAATGATTTGATCTTTGAATCTTAAGAAACCCAAATAAACACTTAAGATTAGAGTTTAAACAATTAAAAGTTAATTAAAATATAATTTAAAATAACTTAAATATTAAATCAAAATCAAAATTGAATAGCATTCATTAAATCATTAATCAAACTTTAAATCAAAATATCATCTTTAAAGGAGATTAAATATAAATTAAATCTATTTAAGTTAATAAAACTCAATTAAATGATTAAATCTTAAATCAAACTCAAAATCCAACAAACTTAGAAAAAATTTAATATTTTGATACTAATCAATTAAACTAAATAAAATTAAAGCAAACTTAATTAACATGATTAAATCACATCCATTTGGAATGAGATAATTAAATAACCATTGAATATTTCACCTAATAACTAAATTGAACATGTTAATGAAATCAAGCAAACATAATAAATCAAATCAAGTAAAACCCTAATCATAAATAATCAAATCAAATTAGTCACATTTAATTAATGAAAATTTAATAAATTAATCCATCATCTTAATTAATCAAAATTAATTTAAATAAGTTACATTAAAGCTAACCAAGATTAAGCTTAAATCACCATTTTTTAATCATACCCTAAACTAATTAAGTTAATTAAATTAATCATATTAAACCTAAACTTACATAATTAAGATGCATTAAACATCAATCAAAACATAAATTAAACCTAAATTATTAAGTCATTGATCTTTAATTAAACAAACCTTTAATTAATTAATCAAAAATTAATTTGTTGAACATTTAATTATGAATTAATCCATCATCTTAATTAATCAAATTAATTTAAATAAGTCACATTAAAGCTAACTCTAAAATTAAGCTTAAATCAAACCCATAATTAAATAATCACACCCTTTAAATAAATTAATTAAAATTAAATTAATCATATGAAACCTAAACTTAATCAAACATAATTAAGATGTATTAAACACTAATCAAAACTTAAATTAAACTAAATCATTAAAATTTAATCTCTAATCAAACAAACCTTTAATTAATCTAATTTTTTAATTGACCCTTAATCAAATTTAATAATCAAACATCTAATTAATGCAAACTTTAATTAATCCATTATCTTAATAAACCAAATTTAACTTTATAAATCATTAAAGTTAATTCAAATTAAATACTTAATTAATCTACTAATTAATTTAATCACACCATAAATTAATTAAAAAATTACATTAATCATATTAAACTTAAGCTTAATCAAACATAAAAATGCAATTAAATGATAATCAAACCCTAATTTAAACTTCAATCATTAATTCATCAATAACATCATTAACTCAAATAAACATGAAATCAAATTAAAAGTTAAACAAATCTTTATTTAATTTAATCATACCTCTTAAACAAACTAATTAAGTTAATCAAATTAATTACATTAAACTTAATTAATCAAAATGCAATTAAATATTAATCAAAACATAAATTAAACCTAAACCATTAAGTCATTAATTACATCATTTGTCTAAACAAAATATGAAACTAAATTAAAAAAATTAAACAAACCTTTATAATTAACATAAATACACTTATTAATTAAACAAATCACATAATCACATTGAACTTAAGCAAACCCATAAGACCAATAAAGCTAATTAAATCAAATTGAATCAAATTAAGTTAAATCAAGAAAGATTCTCATCAATTTAATATAGAATCAAATCAAATCTCATTCAACTTACTTAAATAAAATAAACTAATCAACTATCCAATATATGAAATCAAAATGCAAATCAAACTTTGATGAACATGACAAATGGATGTGATTAAAAATAATATCCCAATTACAAAGAATCAAACCCAATTAGAATAACAAAATAAAATCTTAATTAATCTAATCCGATCAAACTACAAATAAATAAATCACAATTGAATTAAATAAACATAAAGTTAAATCACATAACCATCAAAGAAAAGAATTAAATATTTAAAAGGATATTGAATTATCAAGATTCAATTAAATCAAAACACCTAATCTAAAATTAATCAACGAAAAACACATGAACTTAAACAAACTTAAACTCCATTAGACATTAAGGTTATTGAATTATCAAGATACAATTAAACTAAAACATCTAATCCAAAAAATCAATTAATCAAATACTTAAATAAACTCAAATTCTAAATTCTAAATCAAATGAATTACTCAAATTCAAATGGGATAATCAAGATACTTAAGGACTTAAGTTAGATTCCTTAGGAATTGGGATGTAGAATAGGGTGAGTCCCATACAGGAATTGGAATTCCTACTCTTCATTCTTGAGAACCTAAATATCATTTTCAACCAAATAAAATTAAAATAAAAATGAAAATCAAATCATTAAATCATTTAGATTGAAATCACCCAAAGGTAAAATTTAAATTCAAACTTCAAATTGAACTTAAACTAAAGAAACTAGTAAAGTCTTGCTACACAAGCCTTAAGCACACATTAGAATACTAAGTCACTACTTCTAGTGCTAAGTTAGGGTGTTGTATGTATGATGTTGTGTGTTTTATTTTATGATGTAATATTTTAGGATGTTAGGGTGTATGTTTGTAGACGGATGTTAGGCCATTATTAACTATCATATTTTCGGGGGGTTATAAGGGGCCTATAATAAAAAATATAAATGCTTTTTTTGTGCGGTTGCTTAGCCTAAGTGTAATGTTAGAGACGGTGGGCTTGGTTACCCATGTGTGGGTGCTAAGTCAAAATTATTCACATAATTGCTTTGGTTGTATGGTGTGTTTAGCTAACATTTGCTTTGCAGGTGTAGCTAGATTTACTTTTTCCTATTTTTGATGTAATTTTGTATTAGGAATTAGGATTTGTGCTATGGGGGATTAGGATGAGTAGTGGCCAGAACGCTTAGTCCCTGGGGTGCCTTGTGATGCCTTTGGAACAAATCAAATCAAAAGAAAGAAAATAAAAAAATGAAGAAAAGAAGACCCCCCCATAGCATATATATTATTTTTGTAATCCGGGTTGTATAAGGGTAGAGATCTTTTACCCATCTTTTCTTTTCTTTTTGGTGTCTGTGAACGCCTTTTATTCTTTTATGGTAGTTTGTAAAATTGTTTGATGTTGTGTTTAGATTGCATTAGAACATCATGCTTTTCATAGTTTATTTATGATTGATGCTTGAATGTGTGGCTGATGCGGTAGGCTCTTAGGATAAAATTAATTTTTTACCCCATACAACTCATAACTAAAATTTTAAATAACTCATAACCTCACATAAAAGCCTACGAATTAAATCAAGATAATAAAATTTTTAGTAACCCCTTAGGATGGATGAATGTATAATATCATGCATGTCTTTCACTCTTGTTAAGAGGGGCTTCCATCCTTGAGATCAAGGCTTTATGAGAGCCTTTGGTGGAAAACACCCCTTTCTCTCTTGATTTGGCCTATAATCAAATTCTCATGCATTTAGGCATACAAAATCCCATAGCCTGTGTCAAAATAAAAAGTCCAAAAGAATCAAATAAATTTCATAAAATTTGCATTAGATTGAGTCATGGATTCATACCACTCGTGCTCTAGTCTCTTAAGGAGTGAGTCTAAGGACTTATTTTCCTTTCTAAATGAATAATAGCCTAGCCATCTTGCAAAGCATAAGACTTGCCTACATGGATTTAAAGCGTAGAAGGAGTTAGCTGGTTACCACTCCATGCGATAATAAGTCTAACAGTCGGGTGATTTATTCTCTCTTGTGGAGGTAAACCATATACCAATTTTTTCCCTCAGATTTAGGTCATGCCTTTGTTTTGTACCAAGGCTCCTTAGTTTAGGAATCTGAGGTAGTTGTTTCCTTCAGGCTACAAGCATAAATCCTCACCTCTTAGGCATTTTCACAATCTTATGTTGTGGAATTATAAGCCCAATCTAATAAAATGTCAACTCAAATAATTAACTCTCTTCAATTTCAAAAATATAAAGCCCAATTATATGGTAGATTGGAATGCTCACTAGGCTTCCTAATATCATGAGCATTTCCTACTTTCTCCCTTTGGATTCCAAAATAAGTCTTCTCCTTGATCTATCCCATTTGATTTTCTAAAATAGCCAATCCTTTGATAGTCTTAACCTTGAAATCTTTGGAGATCCTAATTCTACTTTAATCGAGTATTCTTAAGAAATTCTCATTCCTTAGGATGTAATTAACTATGGGGCTTGCCTAGACCGACTTAAAATAAACCTACTTTACTTTTCCATGTAAAGTGGGAAAGATCTCTGATATATTCGAAGACTCATCATGCCTTAGGAGTCCTTATTAAGTGATTAGGTCCATTATAGGGTGGTGATTCCTATCTTTCGAGATAGTACATCATTCCATAATGTCGTATCCGATCACTTCAATAAGTATCCCCTAAGTTTTGCATGGCGTTCCATACCCCAAAAATAAACACCACAGGGATTAATCCCTTCTTTTCTAAATTTAAAATACAAGGCGAATACCAATAAAAAGGCAATTGTATTAAATCTTTATATGAATCATCCTCAAGTTTTAGATCAGCTTCCTGAATTGAGGATGATGCTCCTAAAAAGAACCTCTGAGTTTTTCCATCTATAGATGACTTAGGGTCTTTCTTAACTACCAAACCCTCAACTTTCAGAGAAGAATGTGGGGTTTGAGCTAAGGTTCCCAACTGACTTCTGACTGTCCCATATGCAGACTTGGATACATTTATTCTTTGCTTTGGAGCCCAGTCTTCACCACTATCATGAGAATGTCACCAAGGATCTACTCGAAAGTTTGGTGTGTGTGCTGTAAGACTCATCTCTACACTAGATTCTAAGTCTATGTGGATGTTGTACTCACGTAGGACATACCTCTTATTGGGCATCCAATAAAGAAGCTTTCCACCTCGAGGGTTACCTCAGAACTATCCTCTGCATTTTCCTGGTGGAGGTTGGGTCATCTTATCTGTATGTTCAAATGGAGTAACAAACTGTGGGTGGAATAATGTTATAACTCCGTCGCTCTCTTTCTTTTTTTTTCTTTCTCTTTTTTCTTTTCATTTTCAAATTTTATTTCTTTTTCTCTTATTTCTTTTTGTCCCTCTTGAGGATCTTGAATAGATCTATGGGAATGGACTTATTGGTTTTAGGGAAAGAAATAAGCTGCATCTTCATATGTTTTGACCTCATGAACTGTGAAGGGCTTGAGATCTCCTTTAATGTAGTACTCAATTACACCTCTCATAAATTTCATTCACTGATGTAGAGAAGATGGAACTGTGCTGTTCTCATGTATTCACAGTCTCCTGAGCAAAGCATTGAAAGATGTATCCGAGTCTATGATATGAAACTTGGCTTTTCAATCATCTATCTCAATGGCAATAATATGGAGCTATGCTCTCACCTTGTTCATTGAATCCTCTCAACATCATCCTCTCCTTTTGGAGTTTAGAGATGTCGATCCTCAAGTAAGCAAGAGTTGTTGAACTGATAATGTTGACTGATGCACCTTGGTCAACTAGAACTCTTGAAAATCTATATCTGCCAACGTCCACTTTAATGTAAAGCGGGTGATTGTACTTTGTCATTCCTAGAAGCAAGTCTTCAATATTGAATGTAACTCCTAAGATGTCCTTTGGCCTCCTCCATATTTGAGCTAAGCATATCTCTGGGTTAAGGAGAGCCTTAACAATAGATTTTCTCATTTTTTTGGATAAACAAGGGTGTCCTATATGCTTAACTTAGTTGACAACTTTCACATTAACTTTGACTTAGTCCTCCACAAGCATATCCATGGGTGGTGCATCCTGTGGATGGCTATCTGCTTACTGAAACCAATGACTTATTTTCCCTTATCCTGAGGTACTTCCTTAGGAGGTATAACTTTGCCACTACGTAGGTTGACTTCAATGACTTCTTAAAATGATGAACTTGTGGAAAGTTCTACCTTCTCATTATACCTATAGCTTCTTCTATGAGATCCTCTGAGTTGACACCAAGTCAAGAGGAGAACCGATTGATTAAAGGGAAAGTCTAATTCAATTAGAAGAGTGGATAGGAATGCTATCATTATTATTTTCTAGACTTAGAGAGTTTTCAAGAGGAATAAAATCTAAAGTATCAGAATTGAACAAGATGTAAGTAAAAGCTTTTTTCAATGATTTCTTTTTAGGTGGAGGTATATGATTGAAATCTAACAAAGCAAGCGGGGCAAGGGATTTAATGCCCTCATCCACTGATACAACTCATGTTGGTAGAAGAGGAGCTAGTGGGGGAAAAGTAGTAGCTGCAACTTTGGATGGAGTGCTGGACTCGGACGGTGGTTGCGCTATTGAACTATCCTTGACAAGTAAGGTGGACTTCTGCTGCTGTTGCTAGGCTGTCACCTTCTTCAAGTTGTCTTTAGCAACTTGCAAACCTTCCTTGGTGTTGGAGGTTTGAGCTACCTCAGGCACCTGTAAAGAGAGCTTCTTAATTTTTGAAACCACTTTTTTAAAGGTTCAAGCAAAGGCAATATCCCAACCTTCATTACCTTAAGAGGATCGCAGGCTTCCCCAAGAATTATCCTAATAGAACTGGATGGTTTTTCTAGTAAGTATTCCTTGGGGATAACTATAATGCTTGACTTCTAGCTATGTTAAAGCCAGTCTTTAAAAGTAATACAATTCTCTAAGACATGACTAACCATGCGGTGGTAGGGGCAATAGTTAGGATCATTACTCTTGCCCACTTCCTTCGACCTCTTGGGTTTTGGTAACTGAAAGTCTTATTTCTTTAAAAGATTCTTAAATATTTTCCTAACTACCTCCCTCTTGAATGAATATGGCTTATTCAATCTATCAGCAAGAGTATGTGGGTAATCATACTTAAGATAAGAATGTCACTTCGGGGTATTTTAATGTAGTGGGAATGGCCATTGTGGTAGGTGATATGATGGCCGAGGTGGTGGCAGAGGATGTGGAAAAGGGGGTTACTGAGCTCAGGGTCTTCAAACTCGACTCTGGATGGCTACTTCCCTCATCAATGACATAACGTCCTCACTAAACATGGCGTAAGATGATTGGTAAAGGGTAAATGTTTGGCTTCCTCTTACAGTTAATTGTTAGTAGTTTCTCAAATATCTAGATGGTAAATCCCTTAAGTAGGAAGGCGATTGGGCCATGAATATTCTTGAGGAGAACCTCAATGGCATGATGTTCGGCCAACTGCAACTCATATTTCATGCTCAGGTTGTGTCACCTAAGAATATAATCAACTAGGAAATCATTGAGAACTTGCTTTGCTACAACGAGGTCACCTACAATCACTCTTTGATGAGCTCCAGCAAATCTTTTGATGAAGAGGTGCTCCAACTCAGTAAAAGTCCCTATCAAACTGTTGGGCAATTTGGCATACCAATTAAATGCAACCTTTTTGTAAGAGTCTCATTGCAGCGTAGCTTAAAATATGCAATATGCTCATGCGGGTTCCCATTGCCATTAAAGATCTTGAAGGAAGGTGGTACAAAACCCTTGGGGTATTGAACTACATCAAATTCCTCTCAGTATGGTCTACCCTTTAGAGTAAATGAGCCCCCTGGCTTGTGCCATTGCTTCCCTCACCTGCTACTCTACCATATTTTTAATATCCTTCTCATGCATGGAGGTTCCATCTATAATATTTCTATGCAAGCTACTAGCATCATCCTCTATGGGAGTGCACATATGATGCTATAAGGTATGTACCAACTATGGACGGTCAACTATCATAAGAGAAAGTTGTGAAACTGGGGCTGAGTTCTACAATGCTAAAATCATTGCCATCAACTTCTCAATCTTCTTCCCCATCTTGTCAATGTGATCATCCCTCTATTTGAGCTAGTGGAGGAGGTGCTGAATCAAGTGAGAAGTGTCACCTTCCACGAGCACAACACCTTCGCTAAACGATCTTCTTGTGATCGTGTGATTGTGAAATTCATTGTGTCGAACATGTCATCCTCATCAAGATCAAAGATGACACTATCATCCTCCTGATCTGAGTGGTCACTCCCAAGAATTCACATTTTCTTGGCAAAGTAGTCTACTAATATGTCATCTATCGATTGGTCTACTATGTCTGGCTGGACTAGTATGAATACTTGTTGACTATCGTATGGTGCTCCTCTACCTCAAATGAGCCTTCTGTCAAGACTTCTTCGCTGTGAGGATCAACAGTCATGGGGACTATGTCTATGTCCACTCCCCTCTCTATCTTTGTCTGCTATGGAGGTGGTGTGACAAAGATGCTCTTAGGTCACCACTCCTTCCTGGCCACAGCTGAGGTAGAGAGTTAAGTAGAGGAGCTCAATCTCACCTCAACAGGTGGAATAGATGGAATGGGATCATTGGGCAGTAGCCGGATCACTAGTGGGGATGGTCTCTCCCTGGATGGAGGCTTCTGAATCTTAGTGGGAGTGGTAGATGCTATAAGCTGAACGGGTGATGGTGGATGGCAAGGGAAGCAGTTTAGATCATGATTTGGCCTATCTTAGCCTTTTAGGTCAATTTGGGTCAAATGGCCAATTGGGTTTAGTTTAGTTCAATTGATGGTCAAGTCATGTTCAATCATTGATTATGAGTTGGCGTGACTCAATGGTTTCAATCAATTTGGTGTAGGATAGGTTTTGGCTAGTTTGGGTTTCATATGGACTAAGAGTTGACTTCATCAAATGGCCAAGTTGACTTGGTTTGATGCAATTCAAGGCAATTGATCATCCTAAGGTGATCAATGGTCATAGTTTGAGGTTTGGATGGGTGTGGTTCAATCCAATTTGGGCTGGATTAGAACTTGGTTCAAATGGGTTCTTTAGACCACATTAGGTCAAGTGGATCTAAATGGGTTGATTGACTTGGTTTTGGTTTGATTAAGATTTAGTTAGATTTATATATGAGTTTAGGATTGAAATATAAATGCAACTGTAATCAATTTGGGCAAGGATGAGTTTTGGTTCATTTGGAATTTTCAAGTGAGAAGGGCTAATTTGGGCTTGACTTGGGCTGATTTCAATTAGGCTTGATGTAGGTTTCATTTATATTTAAATGTATGATTGAAGGAATGATTGATTCAAGAGAAAATCCATTGACTTTGGCTTGATTTTGATAGGATTTGGTCCAAGTTAATGGGTTTAAAAGGTTTTGATTTGATTTTGATTTAAATTCCATTTATATTTCTGAATATAAATGAAGATATCAATGATTTATGAGAAAATCACTTGAGTTTGGAGTGATTTGGAAGTAAATTTGACTAAGCTCATGGAGGTAGGTCAAAAGGGCTTAAAAGGAATTCAATTTAGTTTGATTTAGTTTTGGTCATTAGAATGTGGTTTTCATCTATATTTGTGAATACAAATGAATATATAATTGATTTATAAGAAAATCAATTGCGTTTGGGTTGATTTTAATGGGATTTGGCTAAGTTCATGGAGGTAGGTCCATATGGCTTAGCTTGGGATTTGATTGCATTTGAATTTAGTTTGATTTGGTTTTGGCTATTGGAGTTTATATTTCTTTTATGCTTGTGAATATAAATGAAGATATAAATGATTCATGAGGAGATCAATCAAATTTGGATTGAATTGGGTGGAGATTTGGCTAAGTCTGTGGAACTCAATCATAAGGCTTTAAGAAGGATTTTAATTTTGGATTTGATTATGGGTTTCAATCATTTGATTTGGGATTTGGATTTGGATTTCTTATATGATGGAGGGATTGAATTGATCTTGGATAAAATCAATAATTGATTTGGAATTTGCTAAAATTTAAGTCCATAAGATAAAACTATAGGCTTATGAAGGATTTTGATTTTGGATTTGATTATGGGTTTCAATCAAATGATTTGGAATTTGGATTTTGGATTTAAATTTGAATTAAATTTGAGTTTTGGTTTGAGAAAGTAAACATAGGTTGGGTTTAGGCCATAGGATGGGCAAATCTCTCTAAATTCCTAAGACATAATCTATCCCTATAGCTAAACCTTCTAAGTCTCTAGGCTTAGGTTAAGTGTTCACTTAATCACTAGAAGTGTATTAAGGCTAAGAAACTCTTAGTGTCTATAAGAGTCCTAGATCTATGATGAGGAGGTTGAGAACTCACTCCAAAAGTGAGGTTAAGAAAAGGTCCCCTAATAGGTGTGGTGTAGCGCGGCCGAACGCATTCGCATTGTGATCGAGATGATCGTCCAAAATTGCAAGCACTAATGAAATGATCTATACATAAATAAGAGATGTAGGCAGAATCATGATCTTAGTGCAATGTAACTCATCTTATGCCAAGGGCATAAGAAAGGAAGAAGGGATCCACTGAGAGATCGAGTATATGAACATTGCACTAGGGAAGCAGGTTTGAGTTATCTACTGGGGATAGGGGTTTGAATTTGATCATATGATTATGGAAATAAGATCCACTGGGGATTAGAATCTATAATCCATCATGGATGGGTGTATGAACCTTCCACTAGAGAAGTAGGTTCGAGTTATATGAGTTTGATTTCATTGATGTATCCACTGGGGATGAGAGTTGGTTGGATTTTCTTGGTAGGCATCCTCTAGGGATGAGAATTTGAATTGATTTTTTTATGATTTGGGGCTCCACTAGGGAGAGGATATGATTTGGGGTTTAATTTGATTTGATGTTGAGGGCATATCTGCTGGATATGAGCTCGGATCTGCTAGGGATGAGGTGGATTTAATTTATAAATTTTTTTGATTTATTTGGGGAAGTATCCATTGAGGATAAGGTGGATTTAATTTATGGACCCTATCTGTGTGTGATAGATCTACTGAGAAGGAGCTATACCAGCCTTGCCCTTTTTAGGTTTACAAATCCAAAGAGAAAGTATACCAACCACGGGGTAGAACTAACCAACCTAAGGGCATCTTTTGGTGTGCAACGACTGAGCTAGGAAGAAAGCATAGCAGACTTACATCTTCTAAAATGGGGAGCAACTGTTGGGGTGATCTATTGGTAGCACAACCAATAGAACTCGACCTAAGGCGAAAACTGAGTGAATACTATTGTGGACTTACATCAACTCAAGAATATTTAAGATTAATCTCATTTTAATTAAATGGGCCCTGTTAATGTGCGATGGATCCACTGAGAAGGGGCTATATCAACCTTTTCCTATTTTAGATTTACAAATCCAAAGGGAAAATCTACCGGCCGTGGGGTAGAGCTAACCAACCTAAGGGGTGCCTTTCGGTGTGCAACGACTGTGCTAGGAAGAAAGCATAGTAGACTTACATCTTCCAATAGGCTCTGGGTGACTGTTGGTAGCACAATAAATCCGAACTAGGTAGTGGTGTGCAATGGTCATCTTTGGAAAGAATATGTAATATAATTACATCTTCTAAAGCAAGGATGTTTAAGGGGTACTGTTGGTGGCACAACAAGTCACGACCCAAGACTCAGAGAGAGTCACGGGAAATATCTAAACTCAAGAGTAGTTAGGCAATTTCTATAGGAGTTTTCGCGCCTAAAGATGATAGGATGTGCAGGAAAAGGTACCGCTGGGGTGTCCTCCTAATCTATAAGCGAATATATAAATTTTATTTATATGTTTGCTGGACCCTGTTGGTGTACGAGGGACCACACTGAGAAGGGGAAATATCGACCTCATCCTATCTTAAACTTACTGGACTAAGGAAGAATTTGCATATCCACAAGATGGATTCTCCATCCACAGTGGTGGCTACTATGAAAAGGGGACTGTCCAACCCAAGTGTAATCCAAGTAGTGTCTAAATGGGGTCACAAAGGACGTGATCCAAATAGAGTGTCCATAAGGGAGGTGCTGTTAGGGGCTTTATTCTAGACCCTATAAAAGAAAGCTATAGGTGTACGGTGGTCGACTCAAGGAGAAGGTGTGTAGATTTACATCTGTCATGAGTGGTGTATCCATTGGGTGGGTCACTGTCAGCATTGGAGGATCAACCAACCTAAGGTGTTCATCAGTGTGCGATGATCAATCTGAGAAGAAGGCTTGCAGACTTACATCTTCACATATAGAAATGATCACAGGGATAGTCTAGTCATCGGCGGGACAGATGCTGTCTGATCTAGACTACTAAGTGGAGAGTCCCACGGAAGGACTAGACCCAGACTTGAGGTAGTCAGAAGGAAAGGAGCCACTATGAGACTTATCCTAACCCTCAAATATACTCGACCCAGCCTGTGCATGGTGGCTAGTTCAAGAATAAAGCGTAGCAGACTTACATCTTCTTAAACATAGTTAATATAAGGTAGCTTACTGGTCGCATAGTAAAGCCTACCAAACTAATAAGGAACTCATTGATTTGCAATGGTTAAGTCAGGAATAAAGCATCTAGGCTTACATCATCCTAAATAAGGAACCACTGGGTGACACACTAGCAGGGTGACATGTCAGCCCGACCTAGAGCAGCTACTGAGTGAGTGCCACTAGTGGCTTTATCCTAACTCGAAGTAACCTGAGATAAAAGATATGCGTCTGGTTTATATATTATTTGTGTAGTTATGGTGAATATTTTCATCAATTTTCTTTTTAGAGAATAAGATATATACTTCCATCTTCACTCTATGCGGGATAAAATGAGGATGGAAATATATATCTACTTCTCTTTTTATGCAGTTTTGACACCACATGGATCCGTAAATGTTCTTATTGAGGGTGATCGGGTATGACATTAAGGAGAAGCGTACTATCTCAAAAGATAGAAGTCACAACCCTATAATGGACCAAATCACCTCAACAAGGACTCCTATGGACAATGGGTCTACATATGTACCAAAGATTCTTTCCCTATTTTAATTCAAGAAGAAAGCTAGAGAACTCACATCCTCTTGAACAAAATCAACATGAGGTAGCTTACTAGCTGGGCAATGAAGTCTACCATACTGACAAGGCGCTTGTTATTTTGTAATGGTCAAGTTAGGAAGAAATCATGGGTACTCACATCTTCCAAATAAGTGCACTGGGGTGACATACTAGCAAGGTAGCATGTAGACTCGACCTAGAGCAGCTAATGAGTGAGTGCCACAGGGGGCTTGCTCCCACATCAAAGTAGCTTGAAATAAAAGATATGTGTTTGTTTTTGTACACATGTCAGAAGGAATAGGATGCCTCTAGGGAACTCTTACACCTACCTTAAACATGCTAGTGGATTTGATGAAGTGGTGCCATGGATGGAAAATATGATTCCCACTATGAACGGATGCCTCTTGGGTTCTCTCACACCTAACTTAGTTGTGCTAATCAAAATAGGATGCCACTGGTTCTCTTCACCTATTCTAATAGTAGAAATATTTTGTTTATGTTGTGAAAGAGGGATAGGTGCCTGGGACTCTTACACCTACCAAACGTCCTTCTGATTCATAAGACAAGCGAACAACGCTTCGAAAGAAGAAAAGATTTGATGAATGGAATCAGATTTTTGTTCTTTATATTAATAATTATTTTCAAACATGATTTATTTCATGGGTAATATTTCTTTAGATAGAGCCCATTAATTGGAAGCATCTGTCTTTACATCAATAAGCTAAGAAGATCCTCCTTGGTAGGCCTTCTCTATGACATAGGGACCTTCCCAAGTTGGTTCAAACTTGCCTCCCATTATTCGATGGACATCAATTGGTCTCCTTAGGACTAACACAAGTTCTCCTACTCAAAAAGACCTAGGGCAGACTAGCTTGTTGTGAGCTTGAATCATCTTGGCCTTGTACAACTCGAGGTTGAGTTGCCCATAGACTCTCCTCCAAACCTTCGAGCTCTTCTAATCGCAACTTGGCATTCTGTTCAGTAGTGATCTTGTTACCCAATGCTATCCTTGGTGACGAAAGTTAAACTTCTAAAGGTAGAATGTCTTCGGACCCATACACTAAGAAAAATGGGGTAGACTAAGTTGGAGTTCGGTATGTGGTGCAGTAAGCCCACAAAGCTTCAACCAACTGTTTGTTCCACTGTTGCTTATTGTCATCAAGAGTTTTCTTTAGTATTTGAATGAGAGTTTTGTTTAATGATTATACTAAGCCATTTTCTCTAGGGTAGTAGGTGGTGAAATATCTCTAATCTATATCGTGTCTTCTATCAAAGTTGTTGATCTTTGTGCTTTTGAATGCAATACCATTAACGGGTATAATTCATCGAGGCACCCTGAAATGGTATATGATATGGTTCCTGAAAAGCTGAAGCACATGCTGAGTTATGATCTCTCTGAGTGGGATGGCTTCCTCCCACTTGGAGAAGTAGTCGGTGATAGCTAAGATGAACCAATGCCCATTGGAAGAAGGAGGATCGATCGAACTCATAATGTCGGTACCCCAACACTCGAATAGCCATGAGGCCAAAGTAGGGTATAGAATGTTGGGTGGTTGGTGGAGGACCACACCGTGTACTTGACACTGATGGCATCTCCTAGCTACATCCATGCAACCTGTAATCATTAAAGGCTAGTAGTATCTTACTATCTTGATCTTCATCATCATCTTCAGACCAGATTGATGTGCTCCACATAGACCTAAATGTACCTCTGTTACAATGCCACGGGCTTTGTGTTTGTCTAAAAATGTACATTTGGTCAAAGGGCCAGGAGGGGTGCCATCAACGCAGAGAGCTCTTTATTTCACGATGGGCTTGTGACTTTTCTTGGTAGTCTAGTGTTCAAATAGTCAATGAATGGTTGCCACCAATCCTCCTAGTCCTTATAGGCAACGACAACTTCCCCTTCAAGAGAAAGTCTCTCAATGAGTACAACATTGATAAGGGATAGGACTTTGGACCTATTGGAATGTACTCGTCAAATGTATGTCAATTCTTTGGCAAGTTTGGCCAAAGAATCTACTGCGTTCTCAAACCTTGTAGATGGAGACTTGGGAATTTGGGCCAATAATATGGTATCTCATGGTAATGTCAACTTGTAGATGTTGACGATAGTGATGGCTAACTCGGTCAACAATCAAAGCCTTATAGCTTCATTATTGGTGTTTGGAAAGATAGTATGAGAATCTCATCACATCATGGTGAGTTAGGAGAACTATTACCCCACTTTCTAGGGAGAATAGAGCGTGGTGCTTCCCTTTGTGAAAAGAATTTTCATCAAAATACATCTCCCATCGGGTTTATCGACCTCCCTAAGTTCATGATTTGTTCATCGGAGATTGTCAATGTATCAGTGGGAAGTGTGTTCTAAGAAATTAAGCTAGTGCATCCATTTACCACTAGGAGAATGTGATATGAAGCGAGAGGATCATGGACCATTGTGCCAAACATCTAGATAGCATTGGCCGTGCCTTAAGATATTGTAGTGCATTTGTTATGGAGATCAAGTTCTCCTTATGAGAAAGTATGTAATGTTGTAGCTTTTGGGAAGCAAAGATCAAAGCTAGGAAACATTTCTTAATAGGTGAGTAGTTTGCTTCACAGAATAAGGCGATATGAGGTAGTAGTGTTCTCCTTCATTGGCAGGCAAATAGAGCAAGAGTCATCCAATGTAGCGGTCTGAAGATGAGTATACCGGGATAGAGTTACTGGCGATTTCCCAAATTCTTGATATCTTCAAAGGCATGTTGGCACTTGTCATCCCACAACTTGGCATCCTTTTGATAAGTGAGAATGGATTGCATCTCTCGATAGGTTGGAGATAAAGCATCTTAGATATGCCGCATCCTTGGGAAGTTGAGTTAAGCTTAGAGGTGAGATTTCTAAGATTTGATCTTTTCAGGATCTATTTCTAGTCTCAGGTGTCGGACAATAAACCCAAGGAATTTTCCAGAAGTTACTCCAAATGCACACTTCAGAGGATTCATTTTGAGGTTATATTATCTTAACCATTCAAAAACTACACTCAAGTCAAATAGATGATCTTCCTTTTCTTGCTCTTGACTACTAGATCATCAAGTACTCAGATGATGGATAAGTTCATTGAAGATCACAGTCTTGGCTCATGTAGTTGTTGACCTCATTTTTGGATGAGTTCTCAACCCTCCCATCTTAGGCATAGGACTTCTCTTAGACTTTAATAGATCCTTAGTCTTAAGACACATCTAGTGATTAGGTGGACACTCAACCTAGCCCTAGAAGACTTAGAAGAGTTATACATAGGAATAGGTCATGCTTTAGGGGCATTAGGAAAATTGCCTACCCTTGGCTTAAACTAATCCTCACTTTCCTTCTTTCAAGTCAAACTCCAAATCAATTCTATTTGATTTTTTTTCAAACTCAAATCAACTCCATGATTGAAATCCATGATCAAAATCTATGATTGAAACCCATGATCAAAATTCATCAAAAATTCCTAAGTCCAAATTTTGCTAAGTCCGCCTCAGTTTAAAGAGTTAATCACAATTCAAATCTATTCAAATCTTTGAAAGTTTCTCATACCACATTTATATTCTCATTTATATTCCCATATATAAATAAAGTATAAATTCAAACTCATCAAATCAAATTCAAAATTCAAAATTAATTCATGAAATTTTTTTAAGTCCCTTCAATTTTCCATTAAAGGACTTAGCCAAAATCAATCTTAAACCTTGATCAAACATATTCAAACTCATGGGATTTTTGCAAAACTTTTTTATATTCTCCTTTATATTCTCATATATAAATGAAATATAAATATAAATCAATCCAATCAAAGGAAAAAATTAAATTCCCAATTTAAAATCTTCTTAAGTCATTAATTTTTCAGTAGTGATAGCCTAAATCTTGATCGAACCTATTCAAACTCATGAGATTTTCTCAAAACTTATTTATATCCTCATTTATATTCTGATATATAAATGAAATATAAATATAAATCAATCAAATCCAATCCAAAAATTAAATTTCAGATTAAAAAATTTCCTTAAATCCTTTAGATTCCCTTTAATGGATTTAACACAAATCATGATTAAACCACTTCAAATCCTTGAAATTTTCTCATGATAAATTTATTTTCTCATTTATATTCACATATATCGATGAAACATAAATTCAAACAATCAAACCAATTCCAAAAATCAAACTCAAATCCATTCAAAATCCAATCTAAGCCTTTCAAGTCAAAATCATGAACTTAGCCAAATCACTTCCAAATCAAGCCAAATCCTTGATTTTCTCTCATGGTTCAATCCGCAATAATGAGCTCATTTATTAATCCAAACTTCAATCAATCAAAACCCAAGTAAAATCCAAAACCCTTCATATTCTTCCTTTGAATATGAAATTTTCAAATGGATCAAAACCCATTTGACTTCAAACCACTTGTAAATGGATTTATATTTCAATCATGAGTCCATATACAAGATCAACCAACTTCAAATCAAGCTTTGACCAATCCATTTGACCCATTTAGCTCACTTGACCCAAAGTGAGCTAAAGTATTATGAGCCAAATTTTGATCCTAACCAAATTGGATTGAACCAAACTCATATGCTCCCCTCATCATGATCAACAATCATCATGGGATGATCAATCAATCAAATTGGGTCAAACCAAGTCAAACCTAAGGGTTGACCAAGTCAACACTTAACCCAAAACCTAACAGCCAAATTCGACCATAGGCTAAATTGATTGAAACCATTGATCTAAGTTCACTCATGACCTATGTTTGAACTTGACTAGGACATTTGAGCCTATCCCAATTTGGTTGACTAAGTTGATTTTGACCTAAAGGGCAAAATGTGTCAAACTTGATCTAGTCAAACCAATGGGTCAATTCCATTCCAAATCACTTGTGGAACTTGACCAAAGCCTCAACAAGAACTAAAGAAATTGACCTTAGACATGACTAAAGGGGTCATGTTGAGCCAAAATGAACTTAATTGATTTGGAAACAAAGATAGCAATCCACTCCATATGACTAACCTAACCTAAACCTACCCTTGACTTACCTCAAATAGGTCAAATGGGTTAAATAGGTGAACTTGACCCATTTGACCTCATTAAAGTCATATGAGCCAAAACCAAATATATGCCAAATTGAATCAAACCAAGGACACCAAAATATTTCAAATGGTTATATGAACTTGACCACTGGTTTGACTTATTAGTCAACTTGACCCAAGTTGACTTAATTTGACCTAAATGGGCCAACATGAGCCAAACTTTATCAAATGAATTCAAAAACTCATGAAACTTCGCCAAACTTAGTTTCTCCATATACCCAACATGTCCAAAGTGGAAAAATTGCAAAATGACCATCCTACCCCTAGGCCATAAAACAAATTTTGGCCTAACCCATGGGTAATTTGGTCATACCCTCTTAATCACAAAAAAAAGCTTGGGGACTTAGTGATGAGTGGTGCACCCAACCCAATGGGTTTGGGTCAGCTCATTTGGTCCCTAGATCAAACCCGACCCTCTAGCTCAAAATTGAATTTTCAAACTCCCACTCAAGCTCAAATTCAAACACATGGGAGGTTGGCAATCCACTCCTTGGATCAAACCGACCATGTACACACTTAAAATAGTCAAAAGAAACTCTCCAATATGACCAACTTGATCAAAATGGCAAGAGCATTGCCGACTATGTGATCTTCTAAGAAGGATATATACTCCCCCTAATTCACTTATATTTTCCTTTTCTTGGTTGAAGGATAGGAAGACAGAGGAACCATTAGAGATTGATCCTAAGCCTCTTAGATACCTTCCTATTTTCCTTTTCTTGGCTTTTGAATAGTGAAAAGTAGGGGAGGTAGAATGAATTGCCAACTTCTTCCACACTTGATTTCCTTCTAATTGCTCTTGCACACTTTATATAGGAGCTAAATTATCTAAAGCTTCTATTGGGTTCATAGCAGGAAGGATCTAATTCTAAAAGCCATGAAGAAGGAGTTGGCTTACATTGATCCACTTCATCTCAGTGCTCATATCCGTACTTAAACAGACAAAACTTCTAAAATAGAGCACTATCTCATGAGGTATGGGATTTTGATCACTCAATAATGTAGTGTGGAGCTTTGTAAAGAAATTTTCACCCCATCAATTTTTTGAATTTGTTTACCTTTCTTGTCTTTAGATGGTGTGAGTTGAATTGGGTTTGATTCCATGCTAGATCCAGCTTAGATCATCTCCTTGATCATGGACAATCTTTGTTGATCAAGGGGGAGAACTTGGATCATCTCAGCCATCAATCCGCTCATTTTAGATGGATGGTTGAGATTATTTAGCCCATTTAGATATCCATTTATCCGATTTAAATGCAGAATCCTTAAAATCTTTGATGGAGATATGATTAAAGCATGTGGTCCCACCATTTTGGATGTGACTTAAGTGACCTCATGGCATGATGCATGTAAGAATATGTGTCACTTAGCGTCTTTGACTAGGGATTAAATAATTAAAAATGCTTAATTAATTTCTAATTAATCGAATCTAAAAATGCATAACTCTTCCTAGAAAAATTTAGAAAAATATGAAATAAAATTTATGGATATTGAACCTAGAACATTTTAAATTAATGTTGATGAGTTTTGAATTATGCTTTTCTCTGAATTTAGGTTTTATTGGTAAGTGTATTTTGCTAATTATTTTTTAATTAGGCCTCTGATTAATCCCAAATTTCTTAGGTAAGTTTTAGGGATGATTTCTTCCTCTCGTAAGTTTCTTGGGATTTATTGAAGGCTTGATTAGAAAAAATACATATGGTTTCCTTAATTACCCTTCTTACATAATTAAAGCATAGTGGGGATTAGTAATTTTAACCTATGATTAGGGTTAATTAAGGTTAGATCCACAGTAGGTTTATGGAATATTTTTTGGGCATTTCCCATTATTCCTAAATTTCTCTCTAATCTCCTCTTAATTGGTTAATTCATTAATTATCCACTTAATCATTTTCTAAAAATTCTAAAGTTAATTAATCCTCCTTGGGTTATGGGTGTTTAATGAGTTCAATTAAAATGAAAACTTCATTCATAAGTATGAAGGGTGTTTTTAAAATACTTAAGCTAAACCCCGTAGCTTAATTAACTTTTAATTGTGAGCCAAATTGTATTAGGCCTTTTCATGATTTGTGTGGTGTGTTTTAGCTAACCTTTATTTTCTGGTGTTAGTTAGACTTCCACTTTTCCTTTTCATGTAAACATTTATATAATTAGGATTTTGGAATAATTATTTTGGGGATTAGGATGAGCATTGGTCATAAGATCCTATCTTATGTACCATGTGATGCCTTGGAGCATCCACCTTCCAACCTTCCAAAAGAAGGAACTAAAAGAAGAAAAGAAGAAAAGAAGAAGAAAGAAAGAAGAATAAAGCTTGAAGACCCCAATAACAATGAATTCCTTGCTTAATTATAATTTAATTTATTTGTTATCCGGGTTGTATAAGTGCATCTACATTTGATATTTTGGTTTGTCGGTGGTGCCACAATGCCCATTTATTCTTTGTGATTAATATTATAAATTGATTCATGATTTGTTTAGCTTTTTTCATTAAGTGGCATAATTTTCCTAGTTTCTTCCTTGCTTTATGTATGGCATGGATGTGGATTAGGTTCTTTAGGAAAAATAAATCTTTACCTAATTTAACAACTCAAATAATAATTAAACAATTCATAGTCTCACAGCTTAGATTTAAATTCAAGATAAAAGAATTAGCAACCCCCTTTGGATGGGCATTTCTTTATAATATCATGCATAAATACATCTTATTTCACTTTTGATTGGAGGGCTTCCACCTTTGCTAAGAAAGGCTTGACCTTTGAGAGCCATTCACCTCCTCCCTTCTCATGATTTTTTGCCATTTCATTAGTCATATGAATCCTATTAACGAGTCAAAATAAATGTCCAAAAATAAAATGAAATTTGAATTGCATTAGATTTAGGTCATTTTGAAGCATGTCCCTTTACACTAGTCTCTTTAGAGTGTGTTTAAGGACTTAGTCTCTTTCTAAAATAAATAGCTATCATAAGCATAAAGACTTTTACATGTATTTAAAATTTTTGTGAAGTTGGTTGGCCACCCCATTGTAAGTCCAAATTTGGGTTGTTTGTCCTCTCTTGTGGAGACAAAATTTATGTTGTGCTTTACTCTCGCCGAAGCTCCCTAGATTTAGGTTCTGAGGATGCTTCTCCCCTTTGTGGGCCATTAGAATAATTTCTCACCTCTTAGGCATTTCTTTAATCTTGTGTTAAGGAATCTTAAGTCCTAAAATTCTAATGAAAAATGTAACATAAATAAACAATTTCAAAAATGTAAAGCCCATAGGATAGTTTGAGATGTTCCCAGGTTTCTTTGCATCATGGGCATCTATCTTCCATTTTAGTTTTGATAATAACTCCCCTTTTGATCAATTTGATCTTTACAAATAATTGATTGATAGTCCTTTCTATTGAAATCTTCAAGACAACGTCATTTACCTTAATCGAGAGTTTTCTAAGGGATCCGTCCCAAAGATGTAATTAACTATGGGGCCTTTAGAAACTTATTTAAAATAAAATAAGCACTTTTCCATAAAGTAGGGAAGAATCTTTTACATATATATTGGACCAATTCCTTAGGAGCTTTATTGAAGTGATTAGGTCCATTAAAATAGTGACTTCTATCTTTGAGATGGTATACTATTCTTGATGATGTACCGATCACAATAAGTACATCTTGGATCTCTGTCCTAAAAAGATGAATTTTATATGTCTCTCTTTTTTTTCTCCCACATTTGAAAGGCGACTATAAAGAATTTATTCATCACAAATTTTTTCGTCTGTGGGGATGGTTCCTCTCTCCATCTTGGTAAATGATCATTATCATTGAGTATCGATAATGGGTTTGTACTTTGGTATGAATCCAAGACTATCTTTCTTTTTTAGTTGGCACTTAGCACATTTCATTCTTGAGTTGAGTTAGCCAACATCTTTAAGTTTTAGGGCATCCTTGTTGGTCTTAAAACATTCTCAATGAATAAAATGAAAAGATCTAAATAAAAAAGAAAACATCTTTTAAAGACTTCCTCCTTTTTTCATGATAAGGAAAGGTTCATCGTAAAATAATAAATCTTCCATAAAGAACTTTGCTTTTCAAAAGTGCACTTAATAAAATATTTTTCACAAAAGTTTGTCACCCTCATTTAACAATTAACATAATTGTTACATGTAGGGATTTTTAAAAATTGCTAACATTTTCCAAAAGCATAAATGAACATCTTCTTTCAATTCACTTTGATGAAGATTTCATTTTCAAAATAAAATAATCATCCTTTCCAAAATCACAATCATAATCATAAAGTTTTCAAAAATCACACATGAACATCTCCATTTAATATACTCAAGTTTATTAAATGAAGGTTTCATTCCCAACTAAGAATAAAATATCTTTTAGGAAATCCCACTTAAACATATCTTTGTTTTAAGTTGAATTCCTTCCTTTCAAAAAAAGCAACAATCAAAACAAAATATTTCAAAAATAAGATTGATCTCCATTACATACCTAAATTTTTTTGAATGGAGGTCTCCTACACAAAAATTAAAACTTCAACAATCATATTTAAAAAAAAATTTCAAACATACATTTGGAACTTCATTTAGAATAATCAAATTTGCTAAGTGAAGTTTCCAAATCTAAAATCAAAATCAACAATCATATTTTAAAAAGTTTCTAAACATACTTTGAAACCTCACATAACATACCCAAATTTGTTAAGTGAAGTCTCAATTCAAAATCAAAATTTTCAAACAACATTTTTAGAATTTCACTTAACATACCCAAAGTTGTTAAGTGAAGCTTCCAAGTCCAAAAATCAAAATCAATAACCGTATTTCAAAATTTTCTTAAGCACATTTGGAACCTCACTTAACATACCCAAATTTGTTAAGTGAAGTCTCCAAATCCAAAATTCAAAATTTTTAAACATATCTGGAACATCACTTAATATACCCAAGTTTGTTAAGTGAAGTCTCCAAATTCAAAATCAAAAAAAATTTCACACATTTGGAACTTCATTTAACATACCCAATTTTGTTAAGTAAAGTTTCCAAATCCAAAAAATAAATTTTTTTGTTTCTAAACATATTTTGGAACTTCATATACCCAAATTTGTTAAGTGAACCTTCCAAGTCCAAAATCAAAATTAATGATCATATTTCAAAATTTTCAAAATTTTGGAAACTTCATTTAGCATAATCAAATTTGCTAAGTAAAGTTTCAAATTCAAAATCAAAATCAACAATCATATTTCAAAATTTTCTAAACACATTTGGAACCACATATGCAAATTTGTTAGTGAAGTTTCCAAATTCAAAATTCAAAATTTTTGAAACACATTTAGAACTCACTTAACATACCAAATTTGTTAAGTGAAGTCTCAAGTTCAAAATTCAAAATTTTTTTAAATACATTTTGGAACTTCATTTAACATAAATTTGTTAAGTAAAGTCTCCAAATCCAAAATTCAAAATTTTCAAGACACATTTGGAACTTCATTTAACATGAAATTTGTTGTCAAGTCACAAATTCAAAATTCAAAATTTTCTAAACACATTTGGAACCTTACTTAACATACCCAAATTTGTTAAGAAATTTCTATTCCAAAATCAAAATTTTCAAAGACATATTTGGAACTTCATTTAGCATACTCAAATTTTCTAAGTAAAGTCTCCAGATCCAAAATCAAACATCTTTCAAAACATATTTTGGAACTTCACCTAGCATACTCAAATTTTCTAAGTAAAGTTTTCAAAGTCAAAACAAAATTTTTTTCAAACACCCTTGGAAATTCTTTCCTTTGCATACCAAATTTTCTAAGGAAAAGTATTCCATTTTTCAAAACCAAAAATGAAATCAAAATTTTAAATACACCATTTAGTATTTCATTTATCATACTCAAATTTGCTAAGTGAAATTTTCATTTCACAAAATCAGTGAGACTTCATCTTTAGAATACCAAATTTGCTAAATTGAATCTCCACTTTCAATCACTTCAAAACTAAACAAAACACTTAGATTCCCTTAGCATATATTTGCCAAGGATCTTACCTTTTAAAATCAAAATATTTCAAACAATTGAAACACTTAGGATTTTCTTAGCATACCTAAATTTGCTAAGTCATTCCAAATTCACAAAGAAACAAACACTTTACTTAGCATACTTAAATTTGTTAAAGTAAAATTCAAATCAATCAAACAAAACAAAATCCATTTTAACCGTTACTTTAACATACCCAAATTTGTTGAAGAAAAGGGTCCTTCAAATCAAAAATTCAAATTCAAAACAAAAATGAACCTATGGAAGCATCCTATCAAAAATTTTGAATCCATATTTTAACATACTTAAATTTGTTGAAGTTTGGATTCATATTCAAATTCTTCTTTCAATCAATCTTCTCCATTTGAACCCACATAACACTTCCAAGTTGTTGGATGTGGGTTCAAATTTTCAAAATTAAAATTCAAAAAATTTATGGAGATGAAAATTGCTACAAGTTCATTGCTCATTGTAGATTCTTTTCAATTAGTGCAGTATAGTTGGTCTCAATTTACTATAATTTAGAAATGGCTGGTTCTCAAAAATTTGTCTTTACCTTCCCTTATGACATGGATCTAGCTTTAGATCAGGCTGACTTCCCCCGTTTGGACCATACCCACTTGATTCACTTTGGCCAAGGATTTGAGGGGGCCAAGATCACTTGTGAGGTCATTCCCCTCACCACAATCAGCAGGACCAAGGTGATCGGGCAGAAGCTGGTCATCAGGATAGACTTTCCTTCTGATTCTGATGTCTCCTCACTGAAGAGGAAAGCTATGGAAGTACCAAGACTTGTTTATTTTAGCAGTAGTAATCTCATCAGTTCATCATGGTTGCTCATGCCAGGTGCATTTGCTGCATCTATACCCTCCAAGGGTAAGGCTCCCATAGTTTTAGGGATTTCCTCCCCCACATTTGAGTATGGATCTAGCTCACTCCTCTCATCTTACATACCCAGAAGGAATAAGAATTGTATGATCAGACGATTCCACACTCGGATAACTAGGGAGCTAGAGGCAGTGCTCGATCAACCATGGATGAGTCTCCCATCATCACTTTACCACTCTTTCTGAAAACTAGTTTCATCCTTTCTTTGGATCAGACAGAAAGGATGCTAGGAGGATCCGTTCATCACCTTCTGGTGCGAAGTTTCTAAGTAGGAGGTATACGTGGCCTCCGATCTATTATGCAGGTAGATGGAGCATATAGATGCTCAAAGTTGGACACCTTGACCTTCGATCAGTAATCCCCATAGCGTGGCAAGATTTGTCGAGAGGGCCGTGAGGCCCATACATCACACATTACTAGCGAGCCAGAGGTTAAGCCATCGATCAACACGCTTTTGGTTGATTTTCTAGCTTCGGCAGCTACCACCATCCGATAGTATTCTCCTCACGACCAACCACCACGGAGGCGGTTCTATGAGTCGGTGGTGTCTCCACCCTTGCTCACCCTCATCCATCATTGTAGTATGGCTGACATCTCCCATTCCATCTAAGGCCATGAAGGCCATCGGGAAAAATGTACCCGTTGGTGATCTACGACCAGGCTACTCCTCTACCACCCCATTGTGGTAAGGTCGAGCTCTCGCCGACCTTCGCCCGTGGTGGTGCGAAGGTGAGACCCCAAAGCATTGGTCATTCTTTCACCAACTCATATGGATGGAGATGGTGACTTGTTATAGATATTCCGGATGAGTTCACCTTGGTAGAGGAACTTCCAGGTACCACTCATAGCAGCTAGGGAGTATCATTCTCTAGTGATACATACACGATTGACTCTCTAGTGAGGTAGTTGGTGCCTCTCAGACATGATAAATCACATAGGTCAACCTAAACTGTTTGTACCTGTTGAGTTATATCGTTCCTTAGATGAAATAGTTGCATACTATTTTATGAAGAAGAAGGAGATCTTGGGGTACACCTAATTTGATGAAGAGAGAGTCAACTTCGATCCCAATGAAGATGACTTGATGGGGGATTCAGCTGGAATATGCATGGTTGATACTAGAGGATCTCTCCTTAGGGAATAACAGGCCATGTAAGGTGATGAGGTTGATCAAGAGGATATCGCAAAATCAGTCCAACACCTCTGATATCAGTTAAGGTAGAAGGATGAGTAGATTGATAGGATGGCACGTCAATTATAGGACTTATTACCAGTAGTGTCAGTGCTTCAAAAATAAGCCCCTCTAATTCATCCTATCACAGTCAATGTTAGTCAGCCTGAGTTAGTGCATGTCTTAGACCTAATTAAGACTCTACCTACCATTGAGCAAGGCAGCACTAGCATGTATAAGAAGGTAGTGGAAAGTACTTACATACAAGAAAAAGATATTAAATTCATGGTTGAGTAGCAGGTAAAGGAAGCTTTAGCACAAGCCCTGGGTGGATCATCGGTTCCAAAGGGTAGACCCTACCTCCTCCTTCCTTCAAAAGCTTCGATGGTTGTGGGAATCCGAGGCAGCATATAGCTTATTTCAGGGCCAGTTGTTGCAATAGTGGTAACAAAGCTTTACTCTTTAGACTCTTTTGTAATGCGTATCTCTTTTGATTGGTATGATGAATTGCCCTTCAATAAAGATATTTGTTGTGTTAGAAACTCTTCATCAAGAGATTTACTAGAGCTCAGCAAAGGGTTACTATAGGTGATCTCTTTGTAGCATAACAGTACTCCAGTGAGTCACTTGTTGATTATATTCTGATGGCATAACCTCCACTACATTACCACCTAAGCCATACCACCACCAACCATGCATATCCATCGCCAGTAGCTATGGTTCACCTCTATTAGATAAGTTAAACAAATCTTATTCTTTTAAGAGGGAGGTGATCAAAAAAATCTTTAAGAATCTCTTAAAGAAACGATTTACTACTGAGCCTGAGATCAGTAGGCAAAAGTCATGATCCTAACTTTTGCCATTACCACCGTATGCTAGCCACATTTTGATTCAAGGACTAGCTTGAACATAATTTCAAGACCGTGTTTATCCCAAAGGAATACCTTGTGAAACAACCTTCTAGTTCCATTAGGGTAATCCTTGGGATACAAGTGATCTACCAAAACCAAAGAAGGTTGGGCCATTTCTTTGTCTAAAACCTCTAAGAAAATAATTAAGATCAAGAAGCTTTCCCTTGTAGTTGCGAGTCACTCAAACCTCAATGCCAAGGAAGGTTTGCAAGTTGTCAACTCTAGAAAGTGGGAGCTCAATAATAGATAGATGGGCGGGATAGCCCTAGCCATGGTGTCCAATCTCCTTTAGTTGCAGCTTTTGATTTTACATTTTAGATAGCTCTTATGTTTCTTCTACTAATAGAACTCTTGCATGTGAAGGGCATCAAATCTTCACTCACTCTACTTCTACTTTGTATAATTCCAAAAATTGAAGAATAATAGTTTGAATTATATGTGTGTCTCTTCTAATGAGTTATCTTCTTCTATTCCTAATAATAACTCTTCAAGTCTAAATAATTATAATAATTTCGATCATCCTCTTTCTAATTCAGAGTTGAACTTTCCAGCTCTGAATACTATGGGTTCACCTCTTGAGATAGACTTGGAATTATCTTGAGAATCTCATAGGAGAAAAGTAGGTGAGCCAGTATAGGTAGAACCTTCCTGCCTCAAGAGATTATTACCTCCATAGTGGCAAGGTTCTACCTCTTCAAGATGATGATGAAAATATGTCATTAGTAGTGAAGATCGAGAAGCCCTTCCACAAGATGCTCCACCCTTGGATATGTTTGTGGAAGTAAGGTGGACTACAACGCCCTTTCTCATCTAAGAAAGTTGTCATCTAAAAAGCATATTTAATTCCCTTGTCTTATCCAAAGAGATGAGGGAATCACTAATCAAGGTCTCCTTGATCTTAAAATATGCTTGGCTAATGACATATAAAGGAAGCCCATTATCTCCTTCACAATTGAAGACCTTCTTTGGGGACTTGGAGCACACCCTCATATTATACATGGACTTTTCTCTTGGGTTCTCATGGATTGTGCATGGGTGAACATTGTGAGTCTAAAGACCCTTATTGAAGATGGACATCTACTCTTGAGGAGATGATGATGTTGAGAGGATTCAATGATCAAGGCTAGTGGGCTTTTGGTTTTATAGTGTCACTGTGGTGAATAAATTCCTATTAGGGAGTCACCTTTCAAATCTGTGGAGCAAAGAAAGAAGAGACCTTATAGAAGTTCTTCTTAATAAGATGCCACGCAGATCCACAGATATTCAGTGATCGAATCGTCAAGATATAGTGTATCTCGAAGATAGAAGTTACTACCCTTTAATGGAACTAATCACCTCAATAAAGATTTTAAGATGATGGGTCTACATGTACTGAGATTCTTACTTTACATGAAAAGTAAATTATGGTTCATTTTAAATAGTTTAAGTTCCTTAGGCAAGACCCATAGTTAATTACATCTAAGGGACAAGATCCTTAGAAAACTCTCGATTAAGGTAAATGATTATTGTCTCAAAGATTTAGGAAGGATTTCAATCAATTGGTTTATGTTTGAAGATCAAATGGGATTGATCAAAAGAGTTATTATTGAAGCCAAAATGAGAAATAAGTAAGAGATGATGCTATGAAACTAGCGAGCATCTAAAACTATCTAAAATTAGGCTTAACATTTTAGAAATTGGTTTAGTTTTTGAGTTATATTTTTGATTAGAATGTTAAGACTTAAGATTCCATAACACAAGATTAGGAAAATACCTAAGATGTGAGGAATTATGCTTATGGCCCACAAAGGGAGAAGCAACCCAACCTAAATTTAAGGAGCTTGAGGGCGCATAAAAATAAATCTAAGGCAAAAAAATGGGTAATTGGTTTGCCTCCACAAGAGAGGACAAATCACCTGACAGCTTGGACTTACAATCGCCTGGGGCTGGCCACCAACTAACTCCTCCTACGATTTTAAATACATGTAGGCAAACCTTTATGCTTATGCAAGATAGCTAGGCTATTTTTATTTAGAAAGAGACTAAGTCCTTAAACTAACTCCCTAAAGAGACTAGATCATGTAAAAGGCATGCTTCAAATGACCTAAATCTAATGCAATTCAAATTTCATTTTATTTTTATTTTTGGACAATTATTTTTGACTCAGGCTAATAGGATTTTATATGTCTAATGCATGAGAAATCAGATTATTGGCCAAAATCAGTGAGAAGATTAGGAGGTGAGTTTTTCACCACCCTCAGTAAAGCGGGTTCTCTAGCAAAGGTAGCCCTCCAATCAAGAGTGAAATATCATGCATGTATGATATTAAATGCTCACCAACAAAGGGCTTGCTAATTCTTTTATATTGATTTTAATCCTAAGCTTTAGGTGAGGTTATGAGTTATTCTATTTTTAATTTTTAATTTTTAAGTTGGGTAAAGATTTTTTTTTTCCTACTGAGTCTAATCCACATACAGGTCATACATAAAGCAAGGAAGAAACTATGAGAAGCATGCCACTTAATGTGTAAGTTAAACTAACATCAATCAATTTATAAAACTAAAAGATTAAATGACCATTTGTGGTCGATAAACCTGAAAATAATAAATGTGGGTAAAGCTCTACCCTTACCAGTTATGAATTGAATTACAATTTAAGAAAAGGAATTCATTATTATGAGTCTTCAAGCTTTATTCTTCTTTCTTCCTTCTTTTTTTCTTCTTTCTTCTTTTCTTCTTTTTTTTGGTTCCTCCTTGGTTGGTTGGAGGTAGATGCTAAAGCTTCACATGGTGCATAAGAGATCTTATCACCAATGCTAATCTTAATCCCCATAACAAATCATTCCAAAATCCAAAATATACAAATTTTTACATGAAAAGGAAAAGTAGAAATTTAACTAACAACTACAAAACAAAGGTTAGTCAAATCACACTACACAAATCCCAAACATGTATATTGGACTTATCACCCCACATGGGTGACTAAGGTACTTATATATGCTTAGGTATAAGCACAAGCAAAAGGAGTTATATTTTGTTTATTATAGCACTTTAACAATCCCACAGAAAAAATAATAGTTAGACTAAGCACGTCCTACCATTCATTCTACAAGCATACACCATCCATAAAAGATTTCTCACAAAACAAAACATAAGATCAAATCATACACTGACCTAACCTAAAGCTAGAAGTGGTGACTTAGGCTAATGTGTGTGCTTTGAAGGTTTGTGTGGTATGCTTAGCTTAGGACTTTAGGTTTAAATTTTCTAAGTGTGAAGAACATGTTAAACTTAGAGGGGGGGCTTTCATTTAAGTTGTTTAACTATTTTGGGTTATTTTTATTTCATGTTTTAGTTTGGTTTAGTGAAACCTACAATTAATTACTATGTTATGAGAGAGGAAGAAGATAACTTCTCTTTCCTTCCCATCCTTAAGTAATTTCTAAGGTAAGTTCACATTTTATTTTTGTTTAGGTGAATATTTTGATTACAACTTTTAATCAATCCTAAGTTTAGACAAACTCTAAACAAACCTATTCAAAGAGAAAGGCATTTTAAGATTATATAAAATGAATCAAAATTCACATAACACACATTACTTCATTTCTTTCTCAACATATATAACATACATATGGATGGATCCTAAGCCTATATATACATGCAAATGAGAGTAGTTAACACACTTTATGATCCATGCCAGGTAATCCATTTAAGAAAATTTAGATGTTAAACATGCATGATTCTCTTAGTAGAAAAGGTTTTCCTTATCCAAAATTTCACATACATGCATGAAAGTAAAAAAGGCATAAGTGAGTACAATATCATTGTTAACCAGAGGTGTAACATAAAAGACCTACTTATGGCTACTTAAAACCTTGCAACCTCGAGGTTGTCCAAACTAATATACCATTTTCCTTAAGTACAAACATGCATATAAAAGAAAATGAAATGGAAAAAGGATATGCAAAAATTATTTAATTAATTTGTTTTGTTTATGCAATTTATTCATGCAAGTATAAGTAATCCTTCTTAAATTATGCATAGGGATGAATAGGCTATAGAATTAAGTAAGTGTCGGGTTCCTTTTAAATGAACCCTACATCTTACTAACTCCTATTCAAAACTATGCTAACATGAGGGAGAAAGAGAGCCTACACTAAACATTACTTTATAATCTATCACATGCAAACTTATAATTAAGATATGAATAACACACTTTTTGATTTGATATTTCATTTATAATTTTTGAAAATATTTTGAATTTAGTAGTGATAATAGCCATTCATATTTTACTTTAGCCAACACATGCACATTTGACATAAAGTAAATAATTTTCATTTTTAAAAATTTTGAAACATGAAATTATGAATGCATGAATCACATGGCATACAACATGTTGGGAAAGATCTAAAAACAATGTAATAAACTCACTTACCTAAATCCTAAAGACATTCTTGAGGAATAAACAAATTTAGAATAAATCAAAGTGAATTTCAAAATGATTTTTCTTAAGTTTGAAGTTTGATTTAATTTTAAAAAGGTGAGATGAGTTTGTTGTTCCTAAACCATTCTCACATGTGTTTTGTATTTTTGTTTAATTTTTAGATAATGAAATCCATTTTTAAGTGTTGATTAGGTATGAATTAAGTAACTTAATTAACCATTACCTACAACACCTTAGAAAAATTAACTAAGTAATTATGAGCCAATGAGATGACATAAAACCCACAAGATATTTAAATTTGCAATGCTAATAATGAAAAGGCTGCAATTTGGCTCACAATTAAAAGTTTATTAAGCTAAGGGGTTTAGCAGTACTTTTAAAATACCAAAGGAGTTTTAATTTCTTAATTAGACTTATTAAACACCTAATCTACCCAAGGTAGATTAAGTTCTAGAACCTTTTAGAATTTTTGAAAAAATTGTTTAAAGGGACAATTAATGAATTAACCCTTAATTAAGAGGCGATTAAGGAGAGAAAAGGGGGTTTAGGGAATAGTTTAAAGGAAATGCTCCAAAATTATTCCATAAAACTCCTACTCACTGGATTTGACCTTAATCAAACTTAATCATAGGATAAATATACTAATCACACTTTAATTATCCTTAATTACATGAAAGGGATAATTAGGGAATGAAATAGTAATTTCCCCAATTAAGGCCTCAATAAATCTCAAAAAAATTAGGGGAGGCAGAGGTCATCCCCTAAAATGAACCCTAGAAATTTGAGATCAATTGGTGACTTAATTAGAGAATAATTAGCTAATTAAAATTCCCAAAGAAACCTAAATTCAAAGAAAAGTGGAATTCAAAATCCATTGAAATTATTTTTTAAATATTATAGATAAAATTATCTATCGAAGGTATTTTTCCTTTACTTTTTCTAAATTTTATTGAAGGAGTTATGATTTTTGAAGTTTTCTGCATTAATTTGGAATTAATTAAAATCCCTAATCCACCTTATCTGGCTCATGACACGTGGCATTGGCGGTCATGCTTTACACATAGCTATGAGCCATCCACTTAAATGTCAAATCCAAGGGGTGGCTAGCGGCACACATATTTATATCCTCGATCATCCGATCAAAGATTGAACAACTATGGATTAACCCATGGCTTAAAATAGATAATGGATATATAAAATGTGCCTAATAATCTCAATCGTCCATCTAAAATGTGCGGATGGATAGCTGAGATGGGCTGAGTTCTTCCCTAAGGATGAATGGAGACCGTCAATGATCCAAGGGGAGATCTGAGTCCTATCTAGCATAGATTCATTCAAGACTCAACCCAAACCATCTAGAGGAGTAAAGCAGCCAATCCAATGGTGGATTTCACATGCAAGGAAAATTCCTTTCACAAAGGACCAACACCTCCTAATCTAAGTGGTCAGAAAATCACTAACCTCGCCAGAGGTGATCACCGGTACTCGAGATCGATGAGGTAGCATCGTCTAGTGGAGAAGAAGCCCTGTTGAAGTTCCTAGGCCTTGAGGTTGAGTGGATCAATGGGTGGACCAACTCCTCTTCAAGATCCTTGTGACATTAATCCAATTGAGGCTCTCCTTGCTGTAGGAGCTTAGGTGGATGCTTGGGCAGGCTCGACTTGGTCCTTAGATCAAGTGTACAAGAGGAATTTGGATGGGATCAAGTGTAGAGAAAATTCATTATTGGATCGAGCTCCCTTATTTTGCAATGTGCAAAACCGAAGAATGCAAGATTCAAATCCTCTTTAGGGACCTTGGGAAAGCTCCGAGGTGATTACTAAAAGTTCCTAGGCTCCAATCGAGTGTGAGTGAAGTGTGATTTTAGGGAATTAGTGGGAGTATATCTCCCCCTATGGCAATCGGCCGGCAATGAGCTTGCCATTTTGATCCAATTGACCCTATGGAGTGGGATATTTTGGTTGTTAGATCAATTCACATGGTATGTTTGGCCAGAGGACTGGAATGCAAACTCCCCATGTGCTTGAATTGAGCTTAAGAGGGAATTTGAAATTTCAATTTCGAGGCTAAGGGTCGAGTTTTGTCCATGGGTCAAATGGGTTGACCACAACCCATTGGGTTGGGTGCCCCACTCATCACTAGGTCTCCTTGAGCTTTTAGGAAAGCCTCAAGTCATTGTGAAGCGTGTATGACCAAAATACCCATGGGCTAGGCCAAAATTTGTTCTATGGCCTAGGGGTAAAATGGTAATTTTCTTATTTTTTTAATTTGGGTATTTTTGGTATGTTGAGAAAATGGATTTGGCCAAATTTCAATGGATTTGAAATCCATTTAATAGGGTTTGTCTCATGTTGACCCATTTAGGTCAAAATGGGTCAACTTGGATCAAGTTGACCAACTAGTCAAATTGGGTCAAACCAAGGGTTGGGTCCAGTTGACATGACGATTTGAAATGTTTTGGTGCCTTTGGTTTGGTTTAATTTGGATTAAATTTGGTTTTTGCTCATATGGCTCATTTAGGTCAAATGGGTCAAGTTGACCCATTTGACCTATTTGGGTTAGGTTAAGGGTAGGTTTTAGTTTGGTTAGTCATGTGGAGTGGATTGGCATCTTTGTTTCCAATTAATTTGGGTTAGCTTCAATTTTGGCGAAACATGACCCCTTTAGGTCATGTTGGGTCTAGGGTCAATTGGGCTAGGTTGGGTCTAGTTTGCCAATTGAGCTTTGGTCAAGTTCCACAAGTGATTTGGAATGGACTTGACCCATTGGTTTTAATCAATTTGGCTTAGATCAAGTTTTGACACATTTTGACCCTTTAGGTCAAAATGGGTCAACTTGGGTCAAGTGGGCCAATTATGCTAGGTTAGACTCACATGTTGGCTTGGTGAAGTTCAAACATAAGTCATGAGTGAACTTAGATCAATTGTTTCAATCAATTTGGCCTATGGTGAATTTTGGCTATGTTAGGTTTCATTTTAGGTTAAGTGTTGACTTGGTTTGACCCAATTTGATTGATTGATCATCCCATGATGATTGTTGATCATGATGAGAGGCAAATATGAGTTCAGTTCAATCCAATTTGGTTAGGATCAAAAGTTGGCTCATAAAGGTACTTTAGGTCACTTTGGGTCAAGTGAGCCTAAGTGGGTCAAATGGCTTGGTCAAAGCTTGATTTGAAGTTGATTGATCTTGTATATGGACTTATGATTGAAATATAAATCCATTTACAAGAGGTTTAAAGTCAAATGGAATTTTATCCATTTGAAAATTTCATATTCAAAGGAAGAATATGAAGGGGGCTTGGGATTGATTTTTGATTGATTTATATTTATATTTCATTTATATATGAGAACATAAATGAGAATATTAATTGATTTTGAGAAAATCCCATGAATTTGAAGTGGTTTGATCAAAGTTTAGGTTAGATCCATTAATGGAAAATTAAGGGATTTAAGGGAATTTCAAGGATTTTAAATTTGGAATTTAATTTTAGGGTTTGATTTGATTGATGTATATTTATATTTCATTTATATATCAGAATATAAATGAGGATATAAATAAGTTTTTTTTTTGGGAAAATCTCATGAATTTGAAGTGATTTGATCAAGGTTTAGAGTTGATTTTGGCTAAGTCCTTTAATGGAAAATTAAAGGGACTTAAGAAAATTTTCATGAATTGATTTGGAATTTTGAGTTTAGTTGGATTGATTTGAATTTATATTTCATTTATGTGTGAGAATATAAATGAGAATATAAATGAGGTATGAGAAAATCTCAAAGTTTTGAATGGGTTTAGATCCTAATTTTGGCTAAGTTCTTAAAAAAGGGTTAAGGACATAGAAAATTTGGACTTAGGAATTTTTGATGGATTTTGATCATGGGTTTTCAATCATTGATTTCAATCATGGAATTGATTTGAGTTTGGAGAAAATCAAATAGAATTTATTTGGAGATTGACTTGAAGGAAGGAATGTGAGGAAAGGTTTAAGTTAAATGGTAGGAAATTTTTCTAACACCCCTAAGGCATGACCTATTCCTATGGCTAACTCTTTTAAGTCTCTAGAGCTAGGGGAGAGTGTCCACCTAATCATTAGATGTGTCCTAAGACTAAGAAACTATTGAAGTCTAAGAGAAGTCCTATATTTAAGATGGAGGTGTTGAGAACTCACTCTAAAAATGAGGTTAACAAAGGGCACCCAATAGGTGTGGTGTGACTGACCAGGAACACCATACGTGTTGGTGTTGACCGAAATGATCAAAAACACCAAGGGAAAGAAACTATCTATCCTTGACCCAAGGGAAAGAAAGAATCCAGAGCTTAGTGCAATGTTGCTCTACTTATGTCCAACACATAAGAGAGGGAAAAAATCCACTAAAGGATAGAGTATGAACCTTCCACTTGGGAAGCAGGTTCAAGTCATCTACAAGGAGATGAAATGTTTGATTTGATTGGAATCTCACTAGGGAGAGATCTCCACTAGGGGAGAAGGTTGAATTTCTTCCAAATTTTATTTGGTTTTAATTTTTAGGATAAACCCTGTTGGTTAGCAATGGGTTGTACTAAATAGGAGCGATAGAGGCGAAGACTTAACTCAGATTTACCAATCCAAAGTGGTAGTCTACTAAACACATAGTAGGGAGAGACCAAAGGGATGCCTTTTTGCATGTACTAGAAGAAAGCACTGGGACTCACATCCTCCAAAGTAGAGATCAGTTGTTGGGGTAATCTATTAGTGAGGCAATAGATTGAACCCAACCTAGGGCTGACTATTGAGTGAATGCCACTGGGGGACTTAGATAAACTCAAAGATAGTCAAGATTGATTTTATTTTCAATTTTATTTGTTTGATTATGATGGATCTCATAGGTTTGTGATGAACTGCATTGAGTATGGGCCATGGAAGCCTAGTCCTAACTCAAATTTACCAATTCAAAGGGAGTAGTCTACCAACCACAAGGTAGAACTATCCAACTAAGGAGAAATACCTTTTGATATGCAATGGTCAAGTATTAAGATGAAAGCATGGGGACTCACATCTTCTAGAAATAAGGAACCACTAAGGTGATCAGTCGCCTTGAGCAACAAATCAAACCTGACCTAGGCTGACTATTGAGTGAATGGCATTGGGGACTTAAATTAGCTCAAGAATAGTCAAGAATAATTTCATTTTTAATTTGTTTTGATAGATTCCATCAGTTTATGATGGATCATATTGAGAAGGAGCTTGTAGAAGCCTATACCTATCTCAAATTTACTGAACCAAAGGGAGTAGCTTTTGGTGATAGGAGAACAATTTGACCAAAGGAGTGCCTTTCGATTTGCAATGTTCAATTGAAGGGAAGAAAGCTCAGGAACTCACATCTTCCACTAGAAAAGAACACTAGGTAATCGATTTCTTTGGGCAATAAATCAAACCCGATGTAGGGCTGCCCGTCAATTTGTGACAATCATGCTAGAAAGAATGCATCATAGTCTTATATCTTCCAAAGCGGAATGATTGTCGGGTTAACCTGCTTGTGTCAAAATAGATTGAACCTGATCTAAGGTCAACTATGGAGTGAGTACAGACTTGGGGATTTATCTCAACTCAAGTAGTCAGGCAATTCCTATAGGGAGTTCTGCTGAAGTTGTCCTAAAGATAGGATGCATGCTTGGGAGAAGGGGCCCTTTAGGGCTTAAATCCTAATCAGCAAGTGAATTAACTTTGTTCATTTCATGTAGTTTATTTTTGTTTGTTGTTTTATCATGGACCCTGTTAGTTTGCAAGGGATCAAACTGAGAAGGAGCTTGTATCAGCCTAGACCTATCTCAGATTTATTGAACTAAGGGACAATCTGTGCATCCGCTGAATAGAGTTTCCAACCACAGGGGTGGTTACTAGGAGAGGGGAACTTTCCAATCTAAAAGTAACCTGAGTAGTGTCTAAATGGGGTCATAAAGGACTTGATCCAAATAGAGTGCCCATAGGGGATGGGGCCGGTAAGGCTTAATCCAACACCCTAGAGAAAATGACATGGCTAGTCATAAATTAAGTAGGTATTCAGTGTCTAACTCAAAGAGAAAGCATGGGGACTCATATCTGCCAAGAGTGGTGTACTCACCAGGTGAGTCGCTGTCGGCATAGCAAAACATCAACCAACTAAGGTGCCCATCGATTTGCAACAATGCCTAGGAAGAAAGCTCGGGACTCACATCCTCTATGGAGATTATTTGTTGGGATAGTCTGTCTTTGGCTCGATAGGTGCTATCTGACCTAGAGAGACTACTGAATGAATGCCACTAGGGGACATAGATCAACTCAAAAGTAGTTAGGAGGAAAAGAACCTCTAGGAGACTTACCCTAAACCTTAAATATGCTCAACCTAGTTAGAGCATGATGGCTAGTTTAAGAAGAAAGCACGGGGACTCACATCTTCTTAAATGAAGTCAACATGAGGTAGCTTACTGTCTAGGCAGTGAAGCATACCATATTAACAAGGCGCTCATTGGTTTATAATGATCAAGTTAAGAAGAAAGCATAGGGACTCACATCCTTCAATAAATGACCACTGGGGTGACATACTAGTGAGGTAGCATGTATACCCTACCTAGAACAGCTAATGAGTGAGTGCCACAGGGGGCTTACTCCCACATCAAAATAGCTTGAGATAAAAGATTTATGTTCATTGTTGTGCAGGTGCTAAAAGGAATAGGATGCCTCTTGGGGACTCTTACAGCTACCCTATAACATGCTGGGGAATCATGAAATGATGCCATGGGTGCCAACAAGAATTCCCACTAAGAAAGGATGCTGCTTGGGTTCTCTCACACCTAACTAAGTTATGCTAATCAAAATATGATGCCTCTCGGGTTCTCTTACACCTATTCTAAAATCATCAGGAGATTGTGTTTGTGTTGTGAAAGAGGGATAGGATGCCATTGGGGACTCTTACACTTACCCTGAACACATCACGGCGAATTCGCAAGACAAGCAAACAACACTTTGAAAGCAGAGAAGATTTGATGAATGGAATCAGATTTTGTTCTTTTTATTAATTATTATTTTTAATAAGTATTGTTTCATGGATAATATTTCTTTAGATAGAGCCCATTAATTGGAAGCATCGGGTGTTCCCCTTTATAATCAATAAGCTGATAAGATCCTCCTTGGTAGGCCTTCTATGACATAGGGGCCTTCCCAAGTGGGTTCAAACTTACCTCCTATCTTTCGACGGGCAACAATTGGTCTCCTTAGGACTAACACAAGTTTCCTACTCAGAAAAACCTAGGGTGGGCCGCTTGTTATGAGCTTGAATCATTTTGGCCTTGTACAACTCGAGATTTTGGCACGCCTATAGGCGACTCTCCACCAAACCTTCAAGCTCTTCTAACCACAACTTTTCATTCTGCTCTGTAGTGATATTGTTACCCAATGGTATCCTTAGTGAAGGGAGTTAAACTTTTAGAGGAAGAATGGCTTTGGACCCATACACTAAGGAAAATGGGGTAGATTAAGTTGGAGTTCGATATATGGTGTGGTAGGCCCACAAGGCTTCAGCCAATTGCTCGTTCCACTGTCATTATTATCATCAAGAATCTTCTTCAATATCTAGATGAGAGTTTTATTGAATGCTTCTGCTAAACCATTCACTCTAGGGTAGTAGATGGTGGACTATCTCCAATCTATATCATGTCTTCTGGCAAAGCTGCTGATCTTCGTGCTTTTGAATGCAGTACCATTATTAGATATAATTCATCGAGGCACCCCAAACCTATATATGATATGGTTCCTAAAAAATTGAAGCACATGGTGAGCTGTGACCTCTCTGAGTGGGATGGCTTTCCCACAAAAGTAGTCGTGGCTAAAATGAATCGATGCCCCTTAGAAGAAGGAGGATCTATCAGACCTACAATGTTGGTACCCCAACACTCAAATGGCCATGAAGCTAAAGTAGGGTGTAGAATGTTGGGTGGTTGGTGGAGGACCAAATCGTGCACTTGACACTAATGGCATCTCCTAGCTATGTCCATGCAATCTGTAATCATAGAAGGCCAGTAGTACCTAAGTCTTTTGATCTTTGACTTCATCTTCAGACCGGACTAATGAGCTCCACAAAGACTTGAATGCACCTTGGTTATAATGTCACAGGCTTCATGTTTTTCTAAATAATGTAACCATATTTGGTCAAAGGATTGGTGGTACAGGGTGCCATCAACAAGTGCATAGGAAAGAGCTCTCTATTTCACCTATTGGGCTTGAGATTTCATTTGAGGTAGTTTGTCGGTGTTCAAGTAATCCATGAACGGTTGCCTCCAATCTAGCTCCTTGTCTATTTTGGCAATAACAACCTCCCCTTCAAGAGAAAGTCTCTCGATGAGTTCAGAATCAATAAGGGATAAGACTTGTCTATTTTGGACCCTTATTGAAATGAACTCATCTTCTAAACATGCCACTTCTTTGGAAAGATTCACCAAGACATCTTCTACTGTGTTCTCTACGGGGAACCTTATAGATGGTGACTTCAGTAATCTGAGCCAGCAGCTTTATGGTATACTCGTAGTAGTGACGAAGCTTGGGCTTGAGGACCTAGTAGGACCCGACAATCTGGTTGATGTCCATATGAGAATCCCCAAAAATATTGATGCTCTTAATATTGATAGTGATGGCTACCTCCAAACTGGCAATCAAAGCCTCATACTCGACTTCATTATTGGTGTAGGGATTGAAAAGATAGTATGAGAATCTCATCACATTGTGGTTTGGAGTTAGAAGAACTATTCCTACCCCTGCCTTTCCTGGGAGAATATCATGGTGCTTCATCTTTAAGAAAAGAAGTAGCACCATGAAAATACATCTCCCATCAGCGGTTTCCTATGCTTGTAAGAAATTAGCTAGTGCATGTCTTTTTACCACACGGAGGTGTACAAAAGTGATATCGAACTACGAAAGTATCATGGACCAATGAGCTAAACATCCGAAAAGCATCGGTTGTGTCATGAGGTACTATAGTGGATTGGTTCTAGAGAACAAGTTCTCCTTATGAAAAAGCATGTAGTGTTGTAGCTTATGAGATGCAAAGATCAAAGCTAGGTAATGTTTCTCAATAGGTGGATAGTTTACTTCAGCAAGGATCAGACAATGACTGAGGTAGTAGAGAGCGCTTTCCTTCCCCTCATTGGCTTGGGCCAGTCAGAGAGTCATCTAATGCAAAGTGTAAAGAATCAATGGCTACTGGGATAGAGGGTGAAGCTGGCGGCTTCACCAAGTATTTTTTGATGTCTTCGAATGTGTGTCGGCACTTGTCATCCCATTTGAACTTGGCATCCTTTTTGACAAGTGCAGAGAAGGGTTTGCATCTCCCTGATAAGTTTAAGATAAAGCATCTTAGATATGACAACCATCCTCCTTAAGGATCTAGTTGAGTTAAACTCTTAGGAGGTGGCATTTCTAAGATAGTGATCTTTTAGGATCTATTTTTTATTCCCGATGTCGAACAATAAACCCAAGGAATTTCCCTGAAGTGACTCTGAATGCACACTTCAGAGGATTCATTTTGAGGTTATATTATCTTAACCATTTGAAAATTACTCTCAAGTCAAACAAGCAGTCTTTTTTTTCTCTACTCTTGACTACTAAATCATCAACGTAGCACTCAACCTGATGATGGATGAGTTTGTTGAAGATCTGAGTCATGGCTCATTTGTATGTAGCACCAGCATTTTTAAGGCAAATATATGACCCTATAACAGAAGATTTCGATCGGGGTTCAAAAAGCTGTGTTTCTTTCATCTTCAAAAGACAGCTTGATTTGGTTATAGCCAGATGATCCATCCATGAAAGAGAAGGCTACATGAGATGAGGCAATGTCCACCATTAATTCTGGTATAGGAAGAGGAAACTCATCCTTAGGGCATGCCTTATTTAAGTCCCTAAAATCAATACAAATGCAAATTTGGCCATTCATCTTCTTAACTGGGATGACACTAGCTAACCAGGTAGGATATTTTTCTTCCCTGATGAAACTAGCATCGATCAATTTCTTGACTTCAGAAATGACGTGTTGTTCAATTTCTAATCGCATGCATCTAGGAGCTTGCTTAATAGGGGAAACATTAGGGTCTATTGCTAGCTTGTGGACTGCAACATTAGGAGATAATCCAGGCATTTCTTCATAACTCCATGTGAAGTAGTCTTTAAACTCAGTTAATAGCCTAACTAAGTCATTGGTTTCTTCTTCATTCAGCAATGAACAAATGTATATCGGGCAAGGATTTTCATCTATCCCGAGGTTGATTTCTTTTAACTTGTCGATTGTTGAATGAATCTCCTCTTCAAACTCTGGCGGTGCCTCTTTTATTTGGAGAATATCTGGATCATTTGAAGTTTCTAAACACACATTCTCATAAGAGTTGGGGATGTGTGAGAAGAACCTATCATATTCTAAATGGTTGGTAACAACTAGGCAATAATCTTCATCATTGATCGGACCCACTATGCCGAATCCTAGTCCTATTCTTGATTGTGCTTCTCTGTCCGTATTGTTCCATAATTTTTTGAAGTAATATAACCTATACTTGGACCAAGTGTGAGGAACTAAACCTTTCTTTATAAGATTTTGAACATAAGGAGAGTAAAAGTTAAAAGGTAATTCCATTAATTCTTTAAAAGTATCTTCCTCAAGTCCACATCTAGCTCTGACTTGAAGATGATGAACCAAAGAACCTTTTCTATTTCATGTCTTGGATGACTTAGGAACTTTCTTAACTACTAAACCTTAAACTTTCTAATATGTAAGTCAGGTAAGAGCTAAGGTTCCCAACTGCTGCCTAATAGTTTTACATAAACTAGATTCAAATACTTCGCTTTGCTTGGAGGCTTAGTCTTCGTCTCTGGCTAGATCAAAATTCACCTCTAATGGAACTGGCTGAGTGGGGTTTACTGGTATACTAATTACATTAGACTCATCCTCTGAGTTGGATTCCAAGTCTATGTGAATATTAAGGGTACTCTTATGAACTGGAACATGACCTTTATTGGCTGAAGTCCAACTAGGGGTTCTCCCACCTCTAAAACTGCCTCTTTTTCTACCTTTGCCTCTACGGAGGAGCCATCCTACCCACATGTCCATATGATAGATTGAACTGTGGGTGGAATGTGATATGCGGATCCACTTATTCGTCAATTCCCATTTCATGCTCACGTGGACTTTTCTTTTTTTCTTTTCATTTTCTTTTATCTTTTCTTTTGCTTCATTTTTTTTTATTTTTGCATTTGCATTTGAATTTTGTCCAAGTTCATGAGAAAGGGTGTTTTGAGGAATATAATAGGTTGCATCCTCATAGATCTCAACCTCTCTAACTAAGAATGGGTTTTCATCCCAGTTGACACAGTATTCTATTCATCTTTTCTGAACTTGATGCACGATGAAGGGAGGATGGAATAATCTTATTGATGTATCCAAGGCCTACCAAAAAAGCAATGAATGAAGTATTCAAATAAATGATGTAGAACATAGCTTTAGTCTTCCACTCAATGATCTCCAATGATAACACTATAAAGCTCACTTGATCATTGAATCCTCTCAACATCATTCTATCTCTTGAGTAGAGATGTTGATCTTCAAATAGGCAAGGGTCTTTAGACTCATAATATTCTTGATGCACTGAATCAATGAGAACCCTAGTCTATGTCCATGTCCGTTGTGATGTATAGGGGCGGTTGTGCTCCAAGTCCCTAGAAGGTCTTCATCATGAAGGTGATCCTTGAGCTTCTTTTGCATAGTGTGCTTCCTCACTTATAGCGGCTAGCTGAGCTAAGCCTATCTCAGGATCAAGGAGGGCCTTGATTAGTGATTCCCTCATCTCTTTGGATAAGAGAAGGGTATCATATATGCTTAGCTTAGATGTTAACTTTCTTAAATGAGAAAGGACATTGCAGTCCACATTCAGCTGATCATCCACAAGCATATCCAAGGGTGGAGCATCTTGGAAGGGATTCGATCTTGGTACCAATGACTTGTTTCTCTCTAGAGGTCTTCTAGGAGGTAGAACCTTGCCACTATGGAGGTTGACTTTGGTAATCTCTGGAGGTAAAGTGGTGGCAAGTTCAACTTGCACTTCAGGCTCACCTACGCCTATGGGACTCTCAAAATTGGATGATTTCAAGTCTATCTCAAGAGGTGAATCCATAGTATTAGTTGGAAGATCCAACTCAGGGAGAAAGATCAAAATTATTATAGTTAATTAGGGAAGAGTTATCGTTAGGAATAGAAGAAAATAACTCATCGAGGAGATAGATGTAATTTCTTTATTCTTCAATTTCTTGAAGTTTTGGAGGTACAAAGTAGAAGTCAAGTAGAGTAAGTGGAATAAGGGATTTGATGCCCTTATCCATTGATACAAGAGTTCTACTAGAGGAAGAAATAGAACAACTAATTGAAATGGAAGAAGTCATCGGTGTGGAAGCTTCAACTAAAGGCTGGAGGCTAGACATGGTTGGTGGCTGTGCTAAGGGGCTATCCCAGGTTGACACATGTTGCTATTGCTGCTACTGAGCTCCCACTTTCCTAGAGTTGGCACTGGAAACTTGCAAACCTTCCTTGGTAAGGGTGTGCATTATTTAGTTTTAACCAAAAAACTAACCAAAGTTTTTTGAGTAATTTGGTTCAGTTTTGAACTTAGTAATTTGGATTTCGGTTTTAATTAATTAAAACTTTGGTTTTTGGTTTTGGGATTGGTTTGTTAAATAAACTTTTGGATGGAACCAAATAAACCAAAGTAATTATATTTAATAAGATATTATTAATTTATATATAATAGGCTTATCTATTATACACTTATTTTTATTTATTTTTTGAGTACTTGGTAGGTGCTTTTTTGGAGGACCATTATCCATTTTTAAAAATATTTTGGTCTCATAATATGGTAATATGGTTCCATTAGCTTCTAAGTTCAAAATATCATTCAGGTAAGTAAAAAATTAGTTTTACATATTTTTTTAGCGCATGAAGTAAATAATTGCATTTTTATTATATTTATGTTGCTTTGCTTATTGCTTGTTCATTAGATAATAAAATATTATGCAAATAATTTTTAAATGTAGCCAACTTCGATTATCCAAAACCAAACCAAAATAATGAACCAAGTTATTATTATTGTTTGTTTGGTTTTACATTTTATTTGGTCAATTTTGTTCAATATTTTTAGGAATCCAAAACCAATCGATTTTAAAAATTTATCATCCAATCCATCCAAATCAACCAAACACACACCCCTATTCCTTGGTGTTGGAGGTTTGAGCTGACTTAAGCATCTACAAGGAAAGCTTCTTGATCTTTTGATTTATTTTTTTAGAGGTTTTGGACAAAGAATTGTCCCAACCTTCTTTGGTTTTGGAAGGATCACTTGTATCCCGAAGGATTACCCTAATGGAACTGGAAGGTTGTTCCACAAGGTATTCCTTTGGGATAATAATATCAACAGTCTTGAAACTATGTTCAAGCCAATCCTTGAATGTAAGGAAATCCTCCACATGTGGCCTAGCTTACGGTGGTAAGGGCAAAAGTTTGGATCATGACTTTTTCCAACTTCCTCTGGTCTCCTAGGCTCAAGTAGCTAAAAATTAGGTTCCTTTAAGAGATTCTTAAAGATTTTCCTGATTACCTCCCTCTTAAAAGATTAAGGTTTGTTTAACTTATATAATAGAATGGGTGGACCATAGCTACCTAGCGGTGGATATGCATGCCCCTACTAGTGGTGGTATGGCTGAGGAGGTGGCTGTCAATGGAGGCTGAGGTGGATGTCAGCATGGCTGCCTCGGTGGTGCTAAAGGAGGTGGAGGCTATTGAGGCTATGGTTGCTCAGACTGATCTCTAACTGGCTGCTTCCCCTTGTCAACTGCTGCTACTGCTCCAGGTTTCTTCTCATAAACCTTTTGGGATTTTTTCTTGGGCAACTGATCTGGAAAAAGCAACTATTTGTCCATTCCTTGTACACTAGCCACCTTATTGATTAGCTTCTCAAATGTCTTTATG